>CM077305.1:73894166-75132500 GCA_039655065.1 Glossophaga mutica | reverse complement strand
AAACAAAACTAGAAGACTGGGAAGAGCTAGGAAGCAACCCTTCTCGCTACATCCTGTCCGAGATATGCCAGCGATTTGTATGGTCCACTAAAGGAAGTAAAAATGAGCAAATAAAACAGCAAGTACGTGTTTCTAAAAAGCGGGGAGGCATTTAAGAAGTGCAACATAAGAATAAAAATTACTCTTTGAAAGAAGAATAAAAATTATTCTAGGATCTTTCCGTCTCCTGAACACACAATAGATAACTAAGGTAACCAGCCAGCGAATTCAACTGGCAGAAAACACAGACGCACAGATGTTTGAGGCTAGAAAGGACCTCTGAACTAATTAATCTAATCACAGAAGATCATACTGCTCCCAATCATTCAGAGACAGGGGCCCTTTAAGAGAGAGCAGACATGAAGAGCCCCTTGGGTTCCAGAGGACTTTGAACTGCAGAAGCCCTGCTGGTACAACTGACTCGCTGGTACAACTGACTCACTTACACAACAAATGTTTACTGAGTGCTCGCTGCATACCAGGCATTGCTCAGCTTGCTGGGGACATAGCAGTGAACAAAGGGACAGAGGCCTGGCCCCTAACAGGTACCATTTCAAAGGGCCACAGGCACTGAATGAGTAATTTCCCCGTGTGCTGGTTTAGCAGAGGGCTTGGAGGGAAAACACCCTGAAGAAAGAGAGACTTAAGTCCTTCTCATTGTCCTGCAGCTGTTCACCTAATATTTATTCATTTCCTCGAATTGCACAAACATTTATTAAGCACTCATAGGGGGCAGACAATAGGCTGAAGAACAGGCTCAGTAGTAGGATAAAAGATGGATAAGACATGGGGTTCCTCTGCCCCGGGGGGCAGAAGACCTGGTGGTGAAGCCCACAAAGCACTGACCAGTGAGACAATAAACATATGAAATGATGAGAGCAGGGACATGGGAGACACCTTCTGCCTGGGGTGTAAGATGACTACCCTATAAGAATCAAGACAAGGACATTTCAGGCCTAGACAGCTTTGTGCACAACACCATAGAGATATGGGGACCCACGAGGGGGCCCTGAGGCCAAGGCAGGTACAGGGGAAAGAGAACAAGCACCAGCGCCTGACGAACCAGGACCTGAATCCCCGCTCTGCTCCCCTTTCCTGCAGTGTGAGCTTGGACCAGCTGCTTGACCATTCTGGCCCTCAAGTTCCTCCTCTGAAAAATGGCGCTTGTGATGATCACCTTGTCGTATTACTGAAACGATTTCCAATACCCATACAACAGTAAAACCGCTATACCAAGCTCCTAGTGAACACAACATGCTGGTCATTAGAAGTGGTAGGCAGTGGGCCTGGCAGGCAAGTTGGGGTCATACTACTAAAAGGGCCATGTAAACTGGATTTAGTGTTCCTCCTAGAGAAATCCAATTTGAAATCATTAGTCCCTACCACTCACTTTGTGCCCTGTCGGGGGAATATTAAGCATATGTGCCAGCTAAGTGTTTTACATACATAAGTGAGCTCATCTCATGGTCATAGAACCGTGGAGAGCATATACAACCATGATCTTCATTTTACATACAAATGAGGCTGAGTGAAGTTCAGTGTTATGCCCAAAGGGACACGGTCATCAAGTAGCAATTTTATCCTGCCTGTTTTCTCACCAGCATCCTCTACCAGCTCACTCAGTTCTTGTCTTAGCCCCTGCCTTGCTCATAAGTCTTCCTTCACTCCCACCAACCCAGCTGTGCAGAATGACCTCCTCACTGCCCCAGCCTTGAAGCCATTCTCAGTGGCTAGCTGCCCTGCCCACCTCTCCCCCTGAGCTGGCACTACCCTCCACTACCTGGCAGCTCACATCAGGACTGGTGCTCTGCTGCCCCCTCCTGGCCAGGGCCAGAACCCCAACTGCTGCCCAGGGCCTCATCAGCTCAGTCCTGACATTCCATTTCCTCAATATCTTAAGACATAAAAGAATTGTTTTGGTTTGCTATGGATTATCCTGATAATTTCCTTAGGTTTCAATTTCACTAATGTGTCGTACACACACACGAAAATCTTTTTCTTGTTTTTAGTTTGCTTCTAGTTACAGGTTACACTCAGGAGAGCTTTTCAAGAGTTTACCTCATTAAACATTTTTATTAGCTTAAGTCTTCATGTTGAGGGAGAAAGGAGAGGAAAGACCCAGAGTCCTTCAGAAGCCACTGAAAAAGTTTCCACTTAAGTAAGAAATCTTCAGAGGCCTACCATGACTGCACACTCTAGGCCAGGATGATTTACTGAATTATATATTCTGAATTTAGTCACATTTAATAATAGTCTTGTCCCAATGGGAAGTGTGTGTGCATTCTCTCTCTCTCTCTATATATATATATATATATATAGAGAGAGAGAGAGAGATATGATATATATAGAGAGATATATATGATACATTTGAATGGACGCCAGTATAACTACTTGGACTGAAAAGTTGTCACAACTAAAGGATGACCTTTTACACCTGTTAGAGTCCCAAATGGACAGCTGTTACTTCCTAAAATAAAGCAGTCTCTAACTACCTGTCTCTTCAAGGCAGTACAACAAGTCAGTCAGGCCAAGACGAAAAGTGTAATGGAGGGTAAAAGGCAAGCCGAGTCCCTATCAAACAGTCCACAAGGACATACAGTAGGAAGAAATCATGCAAATAGTGCATTGTAGGGAACAGTACAGGTGTGAACACAATGACAGATTTGCTATCCCCAACTGTTCTTCCAGTTTGTGATATTCGTCAAGTCCTATCTATAGTGATGACGTACATGAAAGAAAGTGCACTTTCAGCAAGGTACGCTGCCACAAACTGAGGGGGAGTTAATAGCTCATCATGTCCATTACCTCTTTAGCAGACCATTTCCGTCAGAGGGTTACTCAAGTCCAGTCATTTTTTATTTTATAAGAAATATTTCTGCGCCTGGTTAATTTTTCAACCAATCACCCTGAAGTATGACTTAAGAAGTAATTAAGTAATGACAAAGCATCAGTTAACAGAGACGAACTCGACATCCTGGTACTAATGCCCACAACTATCTGAGCACTGCCCCCCAAATGCTTCAGGCAAAAGCAGTCATCTGGCTAAGCCAGCAGATGGAAAAATTTACCATGAAGTAAATTAGATAGATTAAAATTGAGGTTCTTGCAAAATAATATGAAATTTGGGTTCAATGACAAAGAAAAATAAAATGTATTCAACTCTCTGCTTGATGAGCAAGCTGTATTCCTTATCTCTCTTTCTGTTTCTGTTTTGCGACTTTTTCAGTTACAATGGCAGTAAGCTCTTATCAAAACCTTTCATCGGGTAGTCTTAAAATGCATAACAAGTGCACACATGTGCCCACTTCCCCTTTCTGCACAAAGGCACACCTTGCCATGTGATTTCTTTTGTGTTTGCATTTTGATCTATATATCTGCACTTAAATCATTTTCATAAAGTAGAATGTTATTTAAACATAAGTAAAGAAGCTTGTTCAGTAACCACTTATAAATATCATTCTTTCATTCGATAATCAGCCAACAAGATGTTTTGAGCACATGCTCCTCCTGTTACACACCCATGTACCTATAAATGCTACACATGTGCTGCTGATTCAGTATGTGCCGTGCTTTTGTAAACATCCAAAAACAGAAATTAAAAGCAAAAATTAGGGGGAAAAAGACTCTCTAATATTTTCTGCTAGCATCCCACCATGTTACACAGGCCCTGTGAGTGGACGTTTGGAGACCTCTGCTTTAGTCAAAATGTGAGTGGCCAGGTTAGCACCAAAGTGCATTCAAAACAAAAAAGAATAACGGCATCTTTTCAAGAGCCTGGCTGTTTAAACAGAGTCCCAATTTAAAGCCTGTAACCAGTCCATCTAAAATGTACACATGGCATATAGAAAAACTGCTCAATGTGTAGGTAGTATATTAGTAAAATAAAAGTTAAACACCAATAGAAACAAATCTTTTATCAATGGTTTATTTAGCATATTATTTTGTAATTAATTGTCACTTCAAATACAATAGAAGAATGATCAACTTGGAACCTATTTAATTATAATACACAAAATAAATTACTCTGCAGTAAATAGTGTGGAAATTTAACTTAAACACACTTGTAAATCTTCTTCATTTTCAAAAACATGTTGATGAGTGGAACTAGCTAACATGCTACATAGGTAAGAGTTACAATGGTTACAGTTTCAATAGATATAGAAAAAGGATGAGTAAGCAGACATTTAAAGGTTGTGCCCACTTTGAAAACTAGTATCAGGTTGACATTTTCAAAGTATAAGGGAGATGCAAGGTAGTTCCTTGAATAAATGAAGTCTTGATATCATTTTAACCCGAAATTCTCATGCAACTGAAGAGGAGTAGAATTTCACTTTGATCGATTGAGGCCAGGGTTTGGCAAACCATGGCTAAGGGCTGCTTGTTTTTGTATAGTCTGCAAACTAAGAATAGTTTTACAGTGTTAGATGTGTTTTTTAAAGTACAAAAAAAGAATAAATAGGAAAAAAGAAAAAATACAATACTTTGTGATGTAAAAATCACGAAATTCAAATTTCACTGTCATGAAGTTTTATTGGAACACAACCATTATTATTGGAACACAATGTGCACTTGTGTCTGGGCCATCCAGGGCTGCTTGCACTGGACCGTCACAGGCAGCATGTGGCCCACAGCACCTCACAAGTTAACTCTCTGTCACTTTACAGGCTCTTTTCCAGGCCTAGGTAACTGATGTCAGCCTCCTCAAACCCACGCTTCCCCTTTCTGTGGGAGGGCGTTTGTTCGTTCTTTCTCTCTCTCTCTCTTTCTTTCCTTCTTTCTCCTCTCTCTCTCTCTCTCTCTCTCTCTCTCTCTCTCTCTCTCTCTCTCTCTCCCCCTCTCTCTTAACAAACATGGTAAGTGCTCTCTTACCCAACCCCTGGTTTATGGGTAACTGGCAAGTTCTGAGTCTCACAACTTCAGCCCAAGATGCAGCTGCTCCCTACACCCACTTTTTGCTCTCCTGATGGTTCATTCTTTTGCTTTTAGTCAATATAGACACAGTCTTCTTTTTTTTTACATGTTATCTTTGGTCTGACATTAACTTATTCCCCCATCCTTATCTGCCATGATAACATTCATATTTTGTAAACTTTGCAAAATAAAATGTATACCCTGCATTTTTCTGCCAGTTTTTGCCTTGTCTTAGAATGTACTTTTCACCTGCTATGCCCTTCACCAAAACTCTACCGGTTAGAATTCTGCCAAATTTCGAGGTCCACACCCCCTTAAAGATACCTTAGTCCTCCCGAATGGAATTATCACAATGTCGTAAAGTGGTTCTACTTTCGCCGTTTCATATTAACATTTATTTAGTCATCCCATATTAAAACTATCATTGACACATGCACTGCACATTTGGAGGCCGAATGGTGTTACATACATCACATTGATTCACACCCCAGCCCACGCCCCACCACACGCACACACTACCAACATACAGTGCCGAGTTCATAGTAATTCAAAAGGTCTGACCTGTAACTGGGCTTTTAGGTGGCACAAAGGCATGGAATTAAATAACAAGGAATGAAAAAAATGAGAAGATCACTCTCTTTTCAATTATGTTCAATGGTTCTGATTACATCAGGAAGAAAACCTCAGTGTGTGCTACTGTGGTTTTAACCCTGCTAATCTCTGATAATCTCCCTCTTTAACAAACAGAATGATCCTCAGGCTTGGAGACTCTTGCAGGCAAATATTTCTAGCAACAACTTAACAAAAAAAATGCTCTTTTTATTGCAACTTATCTTTACATTTTGCTTCTATAAATATTTGTGGCATGAATACTAGTTTTTGATTTAATAAAAATAAGTATTCTTGGTAAGTAAATTTAGGTTAACAAAAATGAGGTAATTTCAACAAAAATGTTAAGTAAATCATAGTACAAGTGGTTTGCACATATAACGGAAATCTTAATGGTATTACATAGAAATGGGGAAAACATGTGGTTATAGCAGACATTCAATAAAGTCAAATAAGTCTAATCCATCAACCTCCCTGTTGTTAACCATCTACATAACCAAAAGAAAAATCACGTGAAAGCCCAGCTTCACACTTCTGAGACAGTGGTTCTCAACAGGAAAGCGGGGCGGAGTGGGAGACATCTGACAAAGTCTAGAGGCATTTTGGGTTGTCACGACTTGGCAGTGGGGGAGGAGGACTGCTACTGGAGCTCGTGGGTGGAGGCCAGGGACACTGCTAAGCATCCTGCCATGCACAGGACAGCCCCCCAGCTAAGAGGTGTCTGGGCCCAAATGTCTGTGGTGGCGAGCTGAAGAAACCCTGCTCTAGGAGAAGAGAAAGCACTGCACAAATTGCTCTTTGCCCATCGGCCAGCCCTGCTCCGGTCCTCATTTGATCTTTGCAACTGACAGGACTGCTGAGAAGCCCCCCACCTGAACTCTCACCATTTGACACATAACCACTGCCCTCCATTAGGATCGGAATTTTTAAAAAATGGACTGTATTGAAGAGTCCATGTCCTTTATGAGCTAATACTATGCCTTCAGTATTTAAATCTAACTTCTTAATTAACCCATTGCAGTTAAGAAATTTTCAGATGATCCTGCATTCTCAAATAGGGGAAAAAAATGACTGAAGTAAAAATTAATATACTTTGAGCAAAACTTTGATTCTAGCTGCTATTGATTTCATGCAAAGTTATTGTTCAGCCTGAATTATATGGTTCATTGACTCAATTAAATATATTTTACATAGTAAACCTGACCTTGAAATACTGAAAATTCAATTTTTTATTAGATATGTTAGCTTTCCCCAAAGGGAACCTAAAGAGAACTACTTTTTAAGCTTGTTCCCTCCCCCCAACAAAAAGAATAAAATCATTAACATGAAAAAAAAAAACAACTAGTAATTGAAACAGGTTACTTGGCTAGCACTCAGTATTTTATTCTCAAATGTCTTACTGCAAGCAAATAATCCCCACATCTATTTCTGAGGGTAAACTGTTTACAAGAAGGTTCTTTGAAGCTATTGTGTGGTTAGTGCCTTCTTTCTCTCTCTGTCTTTTTCTCCCCGAGTAAAGTTCTTCAGAACTGTTTAGAAGCATATGGCACCTGCGTCTTTTTTAAAAATTAGTAGTGATTTTTACCTTTGCAATGGTATTTAAATATGATAACATAGTCTGCTCTTCAAGTACTAATTCTATCACAGTCTTCACTTGATGTTGAGGCTCTTTACAATGAGTGTATTTCCAAATGTAGCAGTGAATAACATGTATGAACTTGAGTTGTTGGTACAGCTGAGAGGCATTTCGTGCCTTTAAGTTCAAGTCGATTTAAATCCTAATTCTGGCATGCCTGTGGTAAAACGATAGTAAAGGTGAATCCCTTTCATTTCAGACACACAAAGCACTCTGCCAATAGAAAGGCAGCATTATTTTCAACACCTGCAGGCTACAGAGGCGGCAGTTACCAATACTCCCACCCTGAAGAAAGGAAACTTACTGCTGAGTGAGGTTAGGGTCATGGCCCTGCAAGTTTTAGGGGCAGAATGAACAGGTCGCAGGATTTCCCTTTCCCGGGGGTCCCTGGGACTGAGATCATCACATCAGGACCAACAGAGACCACCCGTCAAAGGAGAGGAAGGGAGTATGCCTACTGTGCCCAGTCCATTTGGTTATCATTCATTCAGTCTCCAAATCATTTGTTGAGCACCTGCTGAATACAGCGCTGTGCTAGGGGAGGAGGATGCAAGAGTGAACGAGCCAAATCCACAGACTGCCTTCCAGTCCACCTCCAGTCGGTGTTCCTGCAAAGAGCCAGTGCAGCCCCAGTTTCCAGTCTCCCACTTGCAATCCCACCTTGCTCCTGAGTCAACAGCCTAAGAAAAGAACTGGGTGCACAGCAAAGAAGAGCAGGACTGAATATTTATACTTTTAATTCCCAGTGAGACAAAAAGAAAAGCATACCATGCCCCAAAGTGCTTAGACATCAAACGCAGTGTGGGAGGCAGGAGACCCGTACCCAGGATAGGCTGTGAGGCCCTAGAAGACAGTGTTGGGAGGACAACCAAGGGCATGAGGAGGAGGCCCAGCTAAGAGGGAAAGGAAAGGGAAAAGAGAGGCTCATTCCTCTCCAGCCAGGAGCACTGGTTGGAGCCCTTCCGTTAGCAAATGCACACTTTTCATATTTCCTTATCGAAGCATTTCATGGCCATTACCGGGGGCCAGCGTTGTGTGTCACCAGGTGGAACACCACACTGCTCAGGCTCCTGAATTCCCCCCTCTGCAGTGAAGGTGCCCCGGCCCAGCCCCTGCCCAGCCCCTGCCCCTCAGCCCCTCCAGAGTACAGTGCACCCAGCAGATCTTGGGGAGACAGCAGAGTTTTTTGAAAATGTTTGAAAGGAGAAACCTAAAAATAAGTTGGAGGCAAAGCTAGGAGAACTCTTCTTTACAGAGCTGCAGAAATGAAGACACTATGTCACTAACTGATCTGCAGGACATTTTTCCAAAGGACTCGGCCCCAGGCTTTAATGTGGCATACACCGACTGAAGGCCGAAAACAGCACTTTTCAAATTGAGTCACCAGCCATTAGTGGGATGTGAAATCACAAGGATTTGACTGATATTTTTTTAATAAAACAGAGTAAAATCACGCAGCATAAAATAGGAAACATTAGAGTACATTGTTGGTAACAATAACTTCATTTTATGAAACTTGTTTCCATTTGATACACACCTATGTCTCACTATCTAAATCTATTTGGTTCCTAAGCAATAATATACATAGCAAGGGATCCTCTACAATTATGATTCGATTGGGTTGCCATAAATGTATTTTTCTTAATTGCAGATCAGGTTGTGGGGAGGCAGAGATTTAAAGTCACCAGTCTAAAGAAACTATAGTTAAGTGGAATAGGTAAGTGGAATGGAAATTTTTTTAAACATTGATTCCATAAAAATTTAACACTTCTTTTGTTCTAATTATATTTTTATTTGGTTTCCTTGAACATGTATGTGTGTGAATGCATCTAGTTTTATTATAAACATTTTCTCAATTTCGCACGACAGACAGGAACAAAAGGCGGGAAAGAACTGAAAACAAGACACGGGTTTGGATGCCGAGGGCCAAGTCCCCATCACGGTGCAGGGCAGGCCCAGCTCCGCCCTCCTCGTGCCAGACCACAGACAGAGTCCGGACCAGCCAAGGCTCCCTTCTCCCTTGGCAAAGCCATGAAAACGCCAGTTTCTCAAATCACTGGGCAGAGGACCAATGGCTCTCTAGGATATGGAGCTGTGGATAGGATCACAGCCAGCTCATATTTTTAAGTAGAATTGAATTTGTTGATGTATCATAATTTTCATAGACTTTTTGACAAACTCTATAAATGAAGCAGTATTTTCAAATATCAGTTTTGAAAAACTTAATCAGTTGGCCTAATACTCTGAAATAATCCTCATCACTTTCACCCTCACCCCTCCCCCAATCCTGAAAAGAAAAAAAAAAGTTATCCTTTCTGCCCTGGTCTACATGGTTACACAGAGACCATTGCTGCCATCACCAGCCAGGGGCTTCAAGTGGTTAGAGCCTTGGGAATGTAGTTCCCTAAAATCTCCAAACACATCCTTGGGTGTGTTGCCCTAATGGTTACATGTCCAGTCATGAATTCTGGAGTCCCTAGCTTACAACAACCAAATAATCATAATAGAAGAAGGACTACTCCCAAATTTACTTGATCTAGTGGGGGTTGTCCACACCCTGGAACCAACCACACTGACACCACACAACATCTGGGGCATTGTTCTCTCAGCCTCTTAATGATGACTGTGTTACTAATGAATTAAATGTTTCAGCCTTAGAGCCCCGCAGGCCTCTAAGGCTGAAACAGAGTCACGACTTGAAACCAGTTGTTCCAACTTTATCACCAGTGCAGGAAGGGGGCTTTTGTCACTCGGTCAGTACCTGCAATTTTAACTGTGTTGCATCCTCTGGCTTTATAGATTCTTAGTAATTATATCCATAATGCTAGTTACTTTAGGTTTTTTTTGGGGGGGTGAAAAAAATTACTTTGATTGTGAGGTGATAATATTTCCCAAAGTCTCAACCAAATGGAGTATGCGTGCACCTCACAAACACTGCTGTCCACAGAGAACCCCTGATACGCACACGTGACTGCTGGAAAACAGCAAAGTTAAGAATTTTTAGTTTTCCTAAAAGTAATTTAATTATATGATTGTCAAGGTATTCAAACAACTAGGCAGCAGAGTGAGAGTCTTAGCAACATATAATTGATTTACTGTGTCCTCTGAAATGTACTGTAAAAATATAACACCAAGCTTTTTGAAAAAATAACTTCAAATTCCTTAGGTTTCCCTGTGAAGTCTACCATCCCGTATATGTGTGCAACTGGCAGTTTATTATTTTTTTTCAAACCACCTTCCCATTCCTCAAATCAAGTAAATTTTTTGAGTTTCCGATGGCAAAGCTTATTCATGAAGACGAACATGCTGATGATAAGCCAGAGCCAATGAGAGGCATTTGGGGTAAACATTACTAAGAAGGCAGTTACATTTGGTGGTGGGACAGTCCCTGTAGCACTTCCTCTAATAGGTGGCAGTT
Organism: Glossophaga mutica; assembly: GCA_039655065.1. Classification (NCBI taxonomy): domain Eukaryota; kingdom Metazoa; phylum Chordata; class Mammalia; order Chiroptera; family Phyllostomidae; genus Glossophaga; species Glossophaga mutica. The sequence continues at coordinate 75,121,887 of CM077305.1, read as the reverse complement.
TCTAAAACACCAACTAAACAATTTTAAGTAGATTTTTTTTTAATCCAAAATTTACACTGCTCCACTGGTAGCTCATTATACAATTAGAGTGAGTTTCCAGCCTAGGAAGGGGACCTTTCATTTTCACCTTGCGAGTGAGTGCGCACAACAGCGAGCCTTCAGATGAACACTGAAAAACTTGATAAAATCAGGAGGTTTACACATACATTATTCAACGCTCAAATATTTGAAACATTTTAAACAATGGCAAACTACTAAATTTTCATCCAGTTCTGCATTTCTTATACACCGCCTGCATTCCATGAGTCATTACTAGTAGTGACAAATTGGGGAGGGGGGTGACCTTTGGACCTTCCCACAAAGTACCAACATCCCAAATCCTGCACTGTGGTCTCTGATGGCATAAAAAAGAAATTAGCTGTTAACTCAGCTCTTTACAGCAAAGAAGAGAATGAAAAATGAAATTGCAAAGAAGCATTGAGTACAGAAGCTTCAACTTGTCAACAGTTGAAATGACACCTTCAGACTCCCTATCATAAAGGGCCTGGATCTAAACTGAATGTAAGAAGAACTCTCCTTAGCTATGGATAACAGAAAAGGGAGAAAAGAAAGGAAGGGGGAAAACAATTTCCATTGGATAGAAATATGAGAACAGATGGCACTCAGAACTCCTACCTGTTTGGATCTTCAGAGGAGGAATGATGGACATTTCTGCAACCCCAGGGAGGTGGCTTTTGCATACATATTTAAATAAATCACTCCAGTACAGGAAAGAAGAGCAGCAGAACTCTTCTAATTACCACTGCCTGGCCCCCGAGTGCTGCTTTTTCTTCAAAGCCACACTAGTTCATTATTTTCCCATCAACTCTTTTAAATGATTCATTCCCCCCTTCACTCGGAGCAGACTTTGCCAAAAGGAAAGCTAGTATTTGAGTTTAATTTCTAGCGCCACTTGCTTAGGAGAGCTTGCTGAGAGCAAGGAGGAAGAATCTAATTTAATAATTCTATCATGATTTGGAGGGGAACCCTCCGCCGCCACCCCCAAAATAACTAGACAAACAGGACCCTCTGGTAAGCTATAATCCTGAGCAAAAACACCAACTGGGAAAAGCAGGGCCCACGTGCAGTGGGAGCTGTCACCCAAGGGAAGCGGCAGCCGGCGAGGAGGAGGGAGTGTGGGAGAGAGTAGGGCTGCTGCTCGCAGCTGCACCGGCCTGAGCGCGCAGGGGAAGACCCGGCTCCCACTTAAATGGTGCTTAGGTCTCTCCTATACACCAGACTCGGGGAAAGCGAAGGGCAGCGAGGCCGGCTCAGCATCCCCGGGACCTGTCACTGCGAAAGCGACAACCCTAGTGCGCGCCGCGGGCTTCCCCAGAAACCTGAGCCGGCGCGCAGGGCGCCGGTCGCCACTAGGTCCCGGGCGCCCCGCGCGCGCCCAGCCGGCCGCCCCCCGCCTTACCGTCCCAGCTCCGACTCCACCTCGAAGAAATCGCTCAGAGCGTCCCTGTTGGAGCCGTCAATCCAGTAATCCGGGACGAGGCTCCCGGCCCCCGGGGCCACACTGGCGGTGACCGAAGAGCAGGACGAGGCCGAACACGAGGGCACCGTGACTTTGAGCATCTTCGCGGCGGGACTCCGGAAGCCGCCGCCGCGGTCGCCGTTGCTGCCGGAGCGAGAAGCCCCGCCGCTCTCGCCGCCGCCTGCGAACGCAGGAGCGAGAGGTGGTGTCCTTCACCCACGCGCACACGCCCACCGCCGCTGCTTCCCCGCGCGCCCCCGGCCTCCGGGGCTGCGGCTTCTTTTCCGCACGCTCCGCAGGGAGGGTGGGTGGGAGGAGAAGGGGGCGAGGAACTGGAAGAGGGTGTGGAGGGTGAACCCCAGTCGCCGCCCGCGAAGAGAGAAAAGGCGGAGGCACTGCGAAGGGGAGATAAATTCCCTCCCCCTTCCCTCCGTACCTCCCCACCTCCCCTCCGCTCTCCGACTAGCCTTTCCAGCCCCCCTCCCTTTCTTCCTCTCTCCCTCGCTGGCAGTGGCTGCGGCGCTGCCGGCTAGGGCGGCTCCGGATGCAGGAGCTCGGGGAAGCACAAGGACCAGAGCATCATCCCACGCGCCCTCCTGCGGGAGCAGGGAGCCGGGAAAGGACCACGCGCAGTGGGACGCTCGCTCCGGAGTGCAGGGTGGCCCAGCAGGATGGTGAGATAGGGACCTGGCTGTTGGTGCAACTCATCCCTCCTGGAGCGCGTCTGGGAGACCAGCCCCTCCCACCCACCACCAGCTAACCAGCCATCTCTTGTTCGTCCCTCTATCAAAGCTTATATGGGTGGCCTGTGGCCAAGCTGACCTGACTCACCTTTGAGTGAAGTCTTCTGTTGGAATAGATTCTGTGGTGCTGCTGCTGGCACTGCCTCCTTTGGCACCGTTGAAGCTCTTTGAAAGGCGGGTATTTGCTGTGTCTCCTTCACTCCTAGGCTTCGAAGACTAGCAACAGAAGTGACCCCAAGAATTACAGGTCTGGAAGGGCCCTGTGGAAGCCACCTGGTCCAGCCCTGCGTCTCAAGGCACAACCTCTCATCATTCATGCCAGAGAAAATTGCTACATTTTAAAGCTTTGTCCTCTTCCCAGGGGATGTGTCCCATCACAAGCTTTCTGTCTGTCCATCAACCTTAAGGCTATTATTCCAAGTATTGATTAAATATATATCATTCATATTTCTACCCTTAAACTTTTTCTTTTCAGATTTCAGGAGAGATGAACAGCAATTGGTCATTATATTTTGCAATAAATCTTTGTATTTAAAGGCAGTTATTACATCACATCTCATTTCTAACTAAAGTAACTCTAGGCCCTTTAGTTAATCTTACTTCACAGGAGTTACTTTTAGTCTTTTTGTTCCCTCGACTTTCCTCCAACCTGCGTTAAATTCTTCTGAGTGTGTCCGCATTCCTAATATTTGTCTCTGCTTTATTGCTTACATGCAGAGTTTGCATGCTATACTGGTGAACTACCAACAAAAAAATTTAACCAATTAGTTGTAAAAATGTAATCCTTAGTGAATTGCAAATAAAAAGAAATACAAAAACTATTCCCCACAGGCAATTTAACGACGGTGATCACATGCTCAATGTACAAATGGCCTAACAAACAGTAAGCACACATAGACTCATAAAAATCCAGTTGAACACTAATTTGATGAAAGACTAAAAATGCTCATGTAACAAGTTACTTCTCAGAGAATGAATGGACTGATCTTTATGCTAGAAAACCAAGCTCATAAGCAGAGCGAGCTAATAAAGCACTCTCCAGTAAATTCCGGGTGGTGCGGTGTGGCTAGGCCGTTGCCATTCACGCCTCTCTGAGGTTACTCTCGAAGCCGCAGCACTGCGTGTTGCTACTTGTCTGTTCTTAGCAATTCTTTCACAATGTACATCCACAGCAAACATAGTACACCACATAGTACACCGAGAGGTAAGGTAAGCCTTTCCCCCCTGCTGTTTTAAGGAACAATAGTTAGAGAAGCACCATTTCATGGTAGGGGGTGACCGTAGAGTTATTACTTACTTTCAACATTAGTTTAGTCATTTGACACCTGTGCTTTGTAAAAGTGTTGTTAACTGAAGTTTAAAAACAGAGTATTTGGCTTAATGAATGCAATGTGTCTTTATTTTAAATTTAAAAATATAAGATGAAAATGAACTTTATTTTAAAACAGATGGGACAGTAATTAAGTTCACACAATTTATCTTCACTCCTTATGAAATATCATCTAAACTGACCAGAAAAAGGACAAAGGAGAAAGGGAGAAGTGATAGCAACTAAATCTTAGAATCTAGGAACAGATGGACAAATGGTAACTGACTTAGAAGAGTGGGAAAAGACAATAAGAAGAAATCTAATTCTCACCACAGAACTCCAGCAATGCTCAGGAATTAGAGTACTGGATCGTTCTAACATGGAGCAGAGAATAAGGCATTGGTTGAACATTTTTATAAGAAGCCCTAAGGCCCCTACATTTCTTCTACTGTTCACAGAAAAAAATAAAACCCACAAGAAAAAACAAAAAAACCTTTGCCAATCTCATGGAAAAGGGACTACATTTAATTTTGGGAAATGTTGAACAAAAAATGCTGTCTTAGATCACAAGGTGTACTTCAGACCATATTGAAAATGGGGGCATTCATGAAACTCTATGTAATAAACCATGAGACTTCCAGGTTCATTAGGCACCCAGAATGCTGAAAAATATGCTTCTATCTATCACATCCCTAGCCATACAGGAAATTACTGAGTGAGTTAATCACGGAGAAAAACCAGCAACTCAAAAGGAGGGGGACCTATGGACACTAACTATTACAAGTTGTGCCTCCCAACAACATATCCTGACTTTCGTCAACACATCACAGCGAAGCCCATTATCGGACAGGCTCAGGGCCCCAGTTTCTAATGAGCTGTTTTGCGTCTCACTTAAACACAAATGGACAAGGCTACAGTCTGCTATGACATAGTAGCTGGTATGACTAGCCCCCCTGCATATCACAATTATAATCAGTGGACTAAGTATAAATACAGTTATTTAAATGTGCATAAGAACCACCAAAATCAGAAAACTACAAGTGATATAATTCATAAAAGAAAAGAACTCTTCTGAATAAAATTCACATTTATTTATTTGACTTTTCCTTTGAGGGCTCCGTAGGCACTGCAACTCTAAGTAGCTTGAGGTGTAGAGAACAGAATTCAGGGCTATCAGAGAGGCTAGAAACAGAGGAGCAAATCCAAAAAGAAGGGACTACAGTGGAGGAACACACATATCTATGTATAAACTGTGCTAAAATACTAAGATAACTTTGGAACTTAACAACAAACAACTAGCAAAGAAAAAACATGTACTTTACTATTCAGCAATAAAAAAGCATAAGCAACACACACAGAAATATGGGTGAGTCTCAAAAAACATTAAGCTCAATGAAGGAAGTCAGAGCTAAAAAGAGTATGTATTGTGTGATTCTATTTATCTGAAATTCTGGAAAAAATGAAGGTAAAACAACCTACAGAGATAAGTGTTGGTACTATTTAAGAACACTAGAGTTTCTGAAAAAAGCAACAAGTTTACCTACAAACAAGAGTCAGAATTTCATCACACTTCTCATTAGTAACACTGGATTCTGGAGCAATCGCTTCCAAGTTCAAAGGAAAAACTGTTTTTGAACCTATGTGTAAGCTAACTAGCCTTCCAAGTAAAGCAAAATAACAGATATTTTCAAATATTCAAGGACTTGGAAAATTTGTCACCCATTTATTGTCTCAAAAAAAAATCACTATAGGATGAACTGTAATTAAGTCAAATGTGTGCAAGGAAGTGAGTGACAGAATACATTGAAGAGTGCTAAATGAAGAAAAATCTAAAGTTTTAAAGAGTATTAGTACTCAGTATGATTATGTGAATTTGTATAATGTATCAGTCCGGACGTGTGAGAGACAGTGGAAGAGAAAGGTTAGGAGCAGGCAACATACAAGTACACTACAATCCCGTTCCTTCCAGGCAAAGAAGAGGTATTCTGATTAAATATGGACATTGATAGAAAGTTATACAATTAACATACTTTCAAAATATAAGGATAAAAATGATAAGAGCAGAAAGTGTTTATAGCTTTCAAACAACAAGGTGGGAAGAGAAAACAGGACAAAGAAAGTTTGATAGACAAAAGCAAAGGAGTGAAAAAGAAAACAACATTATAAAATATTTGAAATGGCTGTAGAGTGGATGCTGTGGTACACGATCGAGAATGCCTCACTCAAAATTAGCCCCCTCCCTGGGAGCTGTTTGCACCCAGTGACTCATCTCAGACTCCTTGCCTCAGTTCTGAACAAACCCTGAAGGCCCAGTCCATCTCCAGAGCTCTCTGTGGGACTGCTGAGACCACTGGGACACACGCATTACAGTTTAATCTCACCTTCTGCCCAGTCCTTCCCTTGCTCCCTGTTGTTCCTGATTGCTCCCCAATAAACTTTGTGCCTGTGTATGTCTATCTTCTCTATCTTAATGAATGTTTCTAAGGGGATCCGATATCAGATAGTCAGTGCTAAATGGTCCAAGGAAGCAGATTTTAAGGATGGAATTTTGGAGCCAAATCACTCACCAGCTGCCTAACAATGAAGATCCCATTATTGTTTGTGAATGAAGTATGGTAGCTCACGGCATACGTGGCAACATATTCTGATTACATATTGTTGCCTAACAAATAATTGCAAAGCACTGTGGCTTAAAATAACTATTTCATTATTGCTCATCATTCTGTGGACTCAGTTGGGCAGTTCTCCAGCTTCAATGAGGCTGAGGTTAACAGTCATCTAGGAGCTTAATTGGGCTAATTCACATGTTTGGAAGCTGATACTGGCTTCAACTGTGAGATCACCTGGACTGGCAACCATGTGCCTACATGTGGGCTTTTCACAGCATGGCAGCTGGGATCCAAAAGAGAACATCCCAAGGACAAGAGTTCCAAAGGAAAGAATATAAAAAGTGCATCAATTAAGGGCTAGGCAAAGAGCAGCATCACTTATACCAGAGTATTACATTTATCAAAGTTATTATAAGCATAGGCAAGATTCAAGGGGAGAGGAAAGGGTGCGTGTGGCATATGCAAGTAGGATGCGGTGAGCTTGGGGCCATCTTAGGAGTCTAGCTACTGAACACCTAAGCTACTTAATAACTCCTATAATTAATTGTTAAGGTTTCACTCCAGGTGAACCGAGATGGGAAGGAAAAGCACTGATGGGTACAATGTCTCAAATCTTTGAAAGGTTGCAGGAAAGTCATAATTATAAGGATAATGGAATGAGATAGATTTTGTGGAGTGCAACCAGGCATGGGAGAAAGAACATAAAAGGCCAAGGATAGTTAATCACCAATTTAAGACAAAGTGAGAAAGCTGGTTGGCCTCCTTGGCAGCTTTTGAAAAGAATTGCACCTCCTACAGTAGGACAGCAAAAAGAGTTGTGAATCAGGTACAGGACTTAATTATAATGACAGCCAGTTGCAGAAAAACCTGAAATCTCACTGTTGGAATGTCTGCTATACCAACGTCCTTTAACTGAAGGAGTAGGACTCTGAGTCTTGGGATGAAATCATCTTGGTTTGATGCCCTGGAGAAACTGGAACCCCCAGATTTCCCTGAACCATCTGAGCCTGTAGAAGTGACCCACCTCTCCCTATTCAAGGCTGTTTCATCTCCTTTGTTTGCATATGATACAAACCTGTTTTGTATCCTCTGTTTTGTAAGCCAGTATGCATCCCACTCAGCATCCATTCCCCCACCATCATCCCTCCTGGTCTCCACGCCGATAACTAGGGTCCAGTCATAACACAACGTAACACAGCAGGGAAGTGCGGCACCTGCTGTATGAGAAAGGGGACTGTCCTCCAGAGGAGCTGCAGGACCTGGCCGACGTGTACTGGCTAGAATTTGGATCCTGCGGTTTCTGAATCAGCGAGTCAGAACACAAATGGCATAAGGGAGATTGTAAGGGTGTAGGAACTGCTCCCTAAACACTGGATTAAGTCCCCGGATATAAAGCTGTGTGGTAAACCACAAAGAAAATCTCCATCATCCAAAAGTAGAAACCATACAGGATAAGTTTTTACCAGATTGCAATAAGATTAAAAAATAGCAAAAGAAGTCATGCACTTGGACATTTTTAAACACCCTTCAGATGAAATTAAAATTGAAATTACAAATTATAATTTATGTTCTTTATAATGGATGAAGACAAAAGAACTAATTATAATAATCTGTGGAGTGCAGTGTAATCTGTAGAATTATAATCTGTACAGAACTATAATAATCTGTAGTCAACATAATATTCAGGGAAATATTCATGATTTTAAATGCATGTGTTCGTAAACAATAGAGACTGAAAATAAATGAGTTAAGATTATATAACACATATGCTGAACTAGTAGAAATTGATAGGATGCAAACATAATGAAAATTTGTCTTTCACTATTTTAAAATCCATTGCACAGTCTCACTCCTCCCCTTTCCTTGGATAAAATACTGAGAAAAGATTGTAGCTTTTTCACTTACTCCTAAACAGTAAAAAAAAAAAAAAAAAAAAAAGAAGAAGAAGAAGAAGAATCCTCCAGTCACTTCTAATAACAATTATGGTCTTCTTTAGATAACTAAGCATCCATTGTAGTGCAATAATAGGGTTTTTATTTAATGTTTCACTTCTCCCCTCCCAGCTCTGGTTCATTTCCGGGCAGGGAGGGACAAGGGTGTGTGGAGACTTCTGTCCTAACTTTGTCAGCTCCTCTTCCCTCACACCCACTTTCAGCTGTGATAATAGTCTCCTCCAGGGTTGCAGTGAGGCAGAGTCAGACATGGGATGAGGGGGTGAGAGGTAAGAACGCTCTGACTTGATGGGGTGGGGGTCATGATGTGATGCAGTGCTCCTGCTGAATCTTCGTGGCTGACCTCATGAGCTGTTTTGTGGGTTTTGTAGAGATTTCTTCACGTTCAAACGTAGGTCCCTCAATGTGGGCAGAACTCTGTCTCATACGTGGCCACTTCAGACTTTGCCCTCAGATTCAGTATCTGATGGTTACTTCCAGCCTCTTTTTTGGTCTATTCAAGCCACACAGCGCCCCTTTTTATGACTCACATCTGCCCAGGGAACCACATGCTTCTGCTTAGCAGACAGTGCAAGTAGGCAACTCTCTTTACTCTTCCCCAGGCAGACAGCTCTGAACTCGTACTTTCTGCCTTTTGTTTTCTAAAATGCAGACCAAAAACTGTCTCCCTGCCCCATCAAACACTGGGAGCAGAGGGAAGGCGGGGTTATGAAATTCTACAAGAGGGCCACTTAAAGGCTCCCTTACTGTTCCTGAAGCCCAGGAAACATCCCCCCACCCACTTACCTGACACTTTAAGTGTGGAGGGGACGTGTGGATGGAAAATGCCACAAGCTACAATACAGTACTCCCTTCAAAGTGTCTTCTCTCCCCTGGCTCTCCAACCTCAATCCTTTTATCCCCTCAACCTGGATGCAGGGCAGTCGGTCAGCAACCTTTTGCCAGTTGTACGTGGATAAACTAGCCCTTAATTTTGAAATGTAGGGGTCCTTGGCACCTCTTAACTTGTTTTAGCCTTTGGGTTTCAGGCTAAACTGAGACAGCAAACATCTGATGTACTCCTGCTGTCTGTTGCACACATAACTTAGGAAACCAGAAAAGGTGGACAAAATAGAGCAAATGAAAGTTAAAGAATGAATGACTATAAAAGCCAAAAATGATTAAATAAAACAAAAACATTGAGCACAGTCAGTAAAATCAAAAGTTTGTTCTTGAAAATCTCATTAAATTGAACTGGCAATTATAATGAAAATAAAATTAGAATTGACAGGTAAACAACATTACAAGTAGGGAGAGAATATAAAATTACATTAAATAAGATAACAATTATAAGGAAATATTATAGTTATCCTCATGCCACAAACTTAGAAAACTAGATGAAGTGCATCACTTCATAGAAAAGCATATATTATTATAATTAACACAAGAAGTTTAAAAATAGGAACAAAAGTATTATTAATGAAGACATAAACAAGGCAATTAAAATTTATTCTTTAAAAGACATCAGGTCTACTTGTCTTCTTAGAGTGGAGTCGTGTAAGTTCTTTGTATATTTTGGAGATTAAACCCTTGTCTGAGATATCATTGGCAAATATGTTTTCCCACACAGTCGGTTCTCTTTTTATTTTAATACTGTTTTCCTTGGCCATGCAGAAGCTTTTTATTTTGATGAGATCCCATTTGTTTATTCTTTCCTTTATGTCCCTTGCTTTAGGGGACATATCAGTAAAAATGTTGCTGCGTGTAATATCTGAGATTTTTCTGCCTATGTTCTCTTCTAGGACTTTAATGGTGTTACGGCTTATGTTTAAGTCTTTTATCCACCTTGAATTTCTTTTTGTGTATGGCAAAGGATTTGGGCAGACACCTCTCCAAGGAGGACATACAGAGGATCCAGAGACACATGAAAAGATGCTCGATATCGCTAGCTATCAGAGAGATGCAAATTAAAAACACAATGAGATACCACTTGACACCAGTCAGAATGGCCCTCATAAACAAAGCAACAAACAGCAAGTGTTGGAGAGGTTGTGGAGAAAAGGGGACACTAGTGCACTGCTGGTGGGAATTGCAGACTGGTACAACCACTATGGAAAACAGTATGGAATTTTCTAAAAAAACTAAAAATGGATCTACCTTTTGACCCAGCAATTCCATTGCTAGGACTATATCCTAAGAACCCTGAAACACCAATCCAAAAGAAACTATGCATCCCTATGTTTATAGCAGCACAATTTACAATGGCCAAGTGTTGGAAGCAACCTAGATGCCCATCAGTAAATGAATGGATCAAAAAACTTTGGTACATTTATACAATGGAATTCTATGCAGCAGAAAGAAAGAAGGAGCTCATACCCTATGCAACAGCATGGATGGAACTTGAGAGCATCATGCTAAGTGAAGTAAGCCAGGCAGTGAAAGATAAATACCATATGATCTCACCTTTAACAGGAACCTAATCAACAAAACAAACAAACAAGCATAATATAACCAAAGACATGGAAATTGGGAACATGCTGAAAGTCACCAGAGGGGAGAGGGGAGGGAATTTCAGGGGAAAAGGGGAAGGATTTACAGGAACAAGTATAAAGGACACATGGACAAAAACTATGGGGGGGTGGAAATGGGAGGGAGGTAGGGAGGGCTGGGGTGGCGGGTTCGGGTGAGAATAAAAGACAGAAAACTGTACAAGATCAACAATTAAAATAAAAATTAAAAAAAAAAGACATCAGGTCTAAGTAATTTCATAGAAGAATTCTGTCAAACGTCAAACAGCAGATATTTTCCACATTATACATAAACTGTTCCAGAGCAGGAAAAAATTTAAAAAGTCAGTAAATGATTCCATGAGAATAGCAACACTCTATTCTTAACAAAGGACAAAAGGTGTACAAAACAGAGCTATAACCTGACCTCTTCGCAGGGGCATGCGTGTCACAACCCTAAGGTGACCATCAACATTCTAAGACCAGCAGAAAACCAAGGAAGCATCATAATAAGCAGACATTATCTCTGTCTTAGATACCAGCAAAAATCAGAGAATACTTGCATTTTTTATTAAAATGCAGAAATTTCAGTGCATTGAGTCAGAAAATAGCATATCATTCCATTGACCATATGTTCTGTAGACAATACATGTTACACACGACTCAAACATCATCACATTGTTTACAACCTTCTGTTTATGATGTTTGGTTTGTTTTTTCATGTGTCTGAACTAATACTGACCCCCTTCCTTCCCAGTCTAGGTGAGATACACAGACCTTTGTCTAACCTCTCCTAGTGCAGCCGTGACTGACCGTTATCCTAACCAGTTATTACCCAATTGCTTTTTTCACACTGGTTAAATGGTCAAGTGCCTCTCTGTTCTTTGGTAGAAAAGGGAGAGGAAAAATCTTGAAATATATACTTATAAAGAATATTCTGAGGGTTTCCCAGAACACCTGGTTAATTATTTGGATATATATATATATATATATATAAAAATTATTTGCAGACTACAGAAAAATCCATTTGATTATATTCAGTTTTTAATGATTCAAAAATTTGCAAGCAGACACTAAAGAGAAAATCCTTAATCTAATAAAGGGTGCTTATGTGAAATATAAAGAAAATACCATAGTTCATGGACAAATAGAAGAAGCATTCTGACTAAAGACACGAGGAAAGAGGAGCTTTTATCACACTACTCAGTGTGATGGAAGCAAAGAAGAAAGAAATACGAGAAACAGAGAGATTAACTAGCACATCTGTTTTATGAGCAATAATGAGTGAGAAAATATATCTCCTTACAGAATATAAAATACCTGGAAAATAAAGTTGAAAAGACTATACATATCTAGTTTATTTATGTGTCTATCTATCTAATCGACTCCTTCATAAGAAAGAAAAAGAAGAGCCAAAAACACCTGGAAAGGACTGTCCACGAGCAAGACTTCTAAATAGACATGAGCACATGTTATGAGGCCTGTATGAATCACATCTGGAGAGTTTAGGGATAGGAAAATAAGTCAGTAAAATTGAATAGGGTATATTAAACTGATTCATGTGTATGTAACAATTTAATTTTTTATTACTTGGCTTTTTAACCAGCAGAGAAAGATTGCGTATTTATTTTATTTTTAATAGTTTATTTTATTTTATTATTGTTCAAGTCCAGTTGTCTGCCCTCCCCCCACTCCCCTCCCCCCAGCCATACCCAAGATTGTGTATTTATTAAATTGTAACAAAGTAGCTACCATATGAAAAAGTAAGCAAAATATGATCTATGCTTATTATTTACTAAAAACATTACAGATAGGTTAAAGTACTAAACATTAAGCAAAAATATAATTATGTCAGAGGAAATCATAGAATACTTTAAAGCCTTGGGTAGCAAAGACTCTCTCAAGTGAGAACCGCAACTCAGAAACCATGAAGTATTCAGGACAGATGCCTCCTACAAGACTTTAAAACTTTTGTACAATGGGGGCGGGGTATAAAAAGCATAAGACACACATGGCAGAAAGAAATTACTGCAACACATTTAGCATACAAGGTATTAATAACCAGATATATAAAAACCGCTATAAATAATTTCAGAAAAGGCAAACAAGTGAACACTAAAATGAGTAAAGGATGCCAGATGGCAATTTCAAATAGAGAAACAAAATGGACAGTCACTCTCACTGGCAATTGCGAGTGTGTGTGTTTCTCACTTATAAGACAGCACAAATTGTCAAACTTGGGGAAAATAAGGGGAAACTGGCATATTCTTATGCAGTAGATAGAAGCCTTTTTGAAGTCCTTTGGGAAGGCGATTATATATTTTAAATCTCAAATTCTTTTTTTTATTGTTGTTCAAGTACAGTGGTCTCCATTCCCCCCACCACCACTCTCCCCCACCCCACCCATCCCCACCTCCCACCCTCCATCCTACCTCCCTTTGGCTTTGTCCATGGGTCCTTTATACGTGTTCCTTGACGACCCTTCCCTTTCTTTCCCCTGGCATTCCGCTCACCCCTACCCTCTGGTCACTGTCAGTTTGTTCTTTATTTCAATGTCTCTGATTATGTTTTGCTTGCTTGTTTGTTTTGTTGATTAGGTTCCACTTATAGGTGAGATCACAAACACATAGATCAGTGGAACAGAACAGAGAGCCCAGAAATAAACCCATATCTCTATGGTCAATTAATATTTGACAAGGGGGAAGGAGCATACAATGGAGTAAAAACAGCCTCTTCAACAAATGGTGTTGGGAGATCTGGACAGCTACTTGCAAAAAAATGAAACTCATCCACCAACTTACACCACACACAAAAACTAAACTCAAGATGGATAAAAGACTTAAATATAAATCTTGACACCATAAAAGTCCTAGAGGAGAGCATAGGCAGGATAATCTCAGATATTCTACGCAGCAGTAAATCTCAAATTCCTTTGGGCTAGAAATTCTGCTTCTAGCAATACATTTAAAAGAAATTCTTTCTCAAGTGTCCAATGACACATTCAAGTCCACTCATAACTTTATGGTATGTATTAACGCAACACTGGAAACACTGAAATGCCCATCAGTAGGGAAGCAGTGAATGGAATGCAACATATGGCATATAAAAAGAATAATTATACATATAAAACATGAAAAAAATTCTAACCACATTATTTTATATAATAACCTTTGTGTTAAAAATTACAAAGCAGGCCCTGGCTGGTGTGGCTCAGTGGACTGAGCACCAGACTGTGAAGCAAAGGGTCGCAGTTTCGATCCCCAGTCAAGGCACACGCCTGGGTTGCCCTGGTCCCACAAGGGGCAACCACACACTCTTTCTCTCTCCCTTCCTCTCTCTCTAAAAAAAATAAATAAAATGTTTTTTTAATTACAAAGCAAAAAAATATATACTCATACATACAAGAAAATATATGTGGAGAGACAGAGTGTGAGAGAGAAGAAAGACATGCAAAGAGAGGGATTGAAGGAGAGAAGAAGAAAGAGACACAGATTCACTGAGGGAGAGAGAAAGGGAAAAGAGAGAGCATGGAGAGAGACGCATGTGAATGCATGGGAAGAGACAAAAGAGTGCATATTAGACTCTTAACAGTGGTACCAACTGGGAAAGGAAAATGAGAAGCACGCCACAGAGGTCATTTCAGGATTTGCTGTTAATACTGCTGTACTTGAAAAATCTTCTACAATGAGAATATATTCATGCATTGCTAGAGTAATCAACAAAGACAAAACAATTTGAGTAGTGAGGTAGCAAAGAATTTTCCTTTTTGGTTCTTTGCCATATCTGTTTTTAATGAACAAACTGGCCCCTAATTTGACCACTCCATTGGTTTTGGCTATTTATTAGTCATGCTTTGAGGCAGGGCCAAATATTTAATGGATACCGAGGAAAAGAAGCAACATATTTCTCAAAAAAATATTCACCAAATAATTACCTCAAAAGCCTTCACTTTAGATACATATTTACCTACCTTCCACACTTTCCTCCCCTGGAATCTAGAATTTTCCTTCCTGAAAATCTAGTTGCTAAGCAACATTTCCTTCTCTGTGGAGCTTGGTGGCCATATTAACTTTTCATTAGCTTGATCTTTCTCTTTTCTCCTGATCATCACACACACACAGTTTTCTAGAGCTTTCACACATGTGTTTATCTGTTCATTTGCTCTGTAAGAAATTAAAGTCTTATTATTTGTTCGTTGTTGTTCCACAGTCATCACCAAAAGAATGAAGAGAGGATTCCTCTTGCTCCTTCTAGGAGGGCAGCCACAAGAGATGGCTTTCCAAAACCTGGGGAGACAACTGGTCTGGGAGTTCGGGGAATGGAATCCTAGGTCTCACTCAGTACTTTACGGTGTTGACTTTCAGATGTTTAAGGTCTGTTATAATTTCATTCAGTAAATATTTATTGAGCTACTATTGTGCTCCCAGTAATATACTGGACATTGAGAATGCTGCCATCTATGGAAGCAGTTCCCACCTGCCTCTAGCTTGTTCAACCTCTGCTCCAACGGAAGTTGGAAACTATACTGTCCCCTAAGTTGGATGATGGTTGACAAGGAGGAAGAATTTGTAGGGGGCTTATGCAAGGCCTTCTGCCCCACCTGGGATCTGAAAGAATGATGGGGTGCAGGACATTTCCCTCCTTTGGCCAACAGAGTCTGAGAACTAGTTGTGGAAAGAACCTGAGCCATTGAATTTCTGCTGAGATTTAGGACTCTGGAGAGCCGCGGTCCCTCTGCAGGAGCTGCTGGTCTGTCCCCTCGGCCCTGCCCTAGCTATAGGGATCCAGACATGAGGAAGCTGAGATGGGCAGAGCAGCACCTTCCCTTGCTACTGACGAAGACTCCCTGGATTTCAGTCCTGGCTCCACTGCTTCCTAGTGGTGAAGCTTGGGCAAGTTCTTAACTCTTCTTTCATATAATGGAAATAATGATGTGTAAAATGTTATAATAGGAATATTTTAATTTTGATAAATTGCTTAGAACATGACCTGAAACATAACCTTGTCAAAAATATTGACTTTTTCTATTTCCTCAGGCTGACACTAATTCTGTAGCTCAGAATGGAGAAGAAGGCTTGCGTAGAAAGGAGCCACGTTTGTCCATCATCAGTGCACAAGAGTGTGTAATGGCACTTTTCCCACCATTCTGTTGTTATTCTGCTGTTTGTGGTGCCCAGCTAGGTCAACCTGAGCCCTGAAGGCAATAAGAGCTAGTTCCCAAAGGGACCCATCACCTGATGGAGGAAGAGTAAGCAGAGCTTGTGGCTCCCAGTAAAAAGGTCGCTCCTAGGGTTGAGAACTTCTCAGGAAGAGAGGCCTCACATTTACCGTATTTTTCAGACCATAAGAGACACCTAGGTTTTAGAGGAGGAAAATAGGGAAAAAAAATTGAAGCAAAAAATGCAGTAAAATATTTAATAACATAAATAACATAATATTTCACCAATGTAAATGTAAACAGAACTCAACAACAGCATTAACAGCCATTATTCCTCCCAAATTTGGGGGGAGGGTGCATCTTATGGTCTGAAAAATATGGTAATATCATCAACAGCAACAAACTAAGAGCACTGAAAGACATTTAATCACAACATTAAAATATACTTTCTGGAAATGAAATGCATGGTTTTTAATTTTTAAGGATGCAATGCATTAGATGAAATGGAAAACAGGATGAGCGGTGCTGAGTATTGAATTATTATCATAGAAAATCAAAGTAAAGAAATGTTTCAAAAATGAAGCAAAAGATAAAGAGGTAGAAATACTGAGAAAAGTGAGAAGTGATTTGGCGAGCACACGAGAGTCCAAATAAGCAAATGATAGATGATCCAGGACAGAAGACAAAGAGGAAAGAAAAGCAACAATTAAGTACTAGGGGAAAATTCCCTGGCTTCCAGCAAGATTTGATTGCAGGTTAAAAGTGCTTACCGAATCTGAGCAGGATTTATTTGTAAGTGACAACAACTATGCATTTTATGATAATTTGCTTGAAGCACAAAGATTAAAAAAATGAAACATTATAAGCTTCCAGACAGAAAAAAAATTAGTTATAAAGGAAAAGAGAATAAACTGATCAGATTTCTTTTTGTCTGTGATCCTAGAAGCCATTTAAATAACATCCACAGGTTAGTGAGAGAAAGAGCTGTGAGGAAATAACAAGAATTCAATGAAGGAATCAGCATATAACTCTTCTGAGAAGAATACTCAAAAAAAAAAAATCTTTATTCAGATGAGTGATTCCAAACAGAAATCCTAACATAAGCAAAGGTGGAGAAGAAAATGAGAGATGAACTTTGCAATATGTGAAGTGACTTGAAATAATTAAGTGCTTTGAAATATAATGGTATTCTCTAAAATAATAGTTTAGAACAGTATTTTATTTAATTTTTAAAATTGATTTGACACACACACAAATACAAACATCAATTTGTTATTCTACTTATTTACTTGTTCATTGGTTGATTCTTCCATGTGCTTTGACTGGGTATCAAACCCACAATCTTATCATACTGGACAACACTCTAACTAACAGTTATTTGGCCAGAGCTAGAACAACAATTTTCAACTGGTGTGCCACAAGAATTTTTGAAACATGCGATACCTGACTATATAGTCAGGGCACTGACATCTTTTCCCTTAGATTGCCAAATTAAAAAAATGACAATAGCCAACAGAACAGTACCTGCCCAGTTTGCATCAATCAAAATTATAAGTATTTTTTGGCAGATAAGCAAAAAATATATTTTTAGGTGTGCTGCAGAGTTTCAGTAATTAATTTACCTGTGCCATGAGATGAAAAAGGTTGAAAATTGCTGGTTTAGAATTAAAACACCAAATAATTTCACCAAAACTTTTGTGCTGAGAATGAGGAGAAAGGGGGAAAAGTAAAAGAATTCTCATCATAGCTTAGGGAGCATTGGAATTAGAGCCTTCTTCCCATCAGTCTAATGTTGGGGAATAGCTGGAGATTAGTTGTGCCTTGGTCAGGGTGACTGTCTCAACTGGAACTGCATTCAGTTTCACGAAACAAGAAATCAGATTAAACAGGGCCTGTGTATCTCATGTAACAGAGGTCGGGATCAGGCAGTATAGCACACGTCCACACTGTCAGCAAGGCCCTAAAGCAAACACTTGCATATGTGCTCAGTCCTCCATCCTGTGGCTTTGTCCTCACGGTCACACGACGGCTGCTCCAGCTCTGGGCATAACTGCATTCTAGGCAGGAAGAAGAAAAAAGGCAATGGTCAAAAAGGACATGCCAGCTGAATATGTGTGTGTGTGTGTAGATATATATATATATATATATAAAATTGTTCTCCCTAGAGCCCCACTAAATAAATTTCTGTTTTTATATTATTAGCCAGAGTGGTCCTCAGGCCACTCTTGGTCAAAAGAAAGCCTGTGAAATCAAGTTGGAGACACCCATGTGCCCCAAAGAAATCTGCACTCTGATCAGCCCAGAAGAGGAGGGGGAGGACGCTGTCAGTAGGTCACTAGCAGTGTCAGCAACGGAAACAGTTGATATTTTACTTTTATATCACAAGTGAGGATTTGTGTTTGAAATAGAGAGGTAATCCCTAGTACAGTGGAAATATAAAATTGAACTTTCAAATTAACATGAGGAAAAAAACAATAAAGTGTAGTTTGTTTATACCAAGGTCAACAAAGATAAGTAAAGAGGGAAATAATGAAATAAAACAGTAAACATTAGTATAACAAGAAGTATAGAGTTTTGCCCTGGCTGGAGTAGCTCAGTGGATTGAGCGCGGGCTGCGAACCAAAGGGTCGCAGGTTCGATTCCCAGTCAGGGCACATGCCTGGGTTGCAGGCCAGGCCCCTAGTGGGGGCCACATGAGAGGCAACCACACATTGATGTTTCTCTCCCTCTCTTTCTCCCTCTCTTCCCCTCTCTAAAAATAAATAAGTAAAATCTTTAAAAAAAAAAAGAAGTATAGAGTTTTTACTTCAAATAAGGAAGGGCCAAATTGTTCCAATTTTGTTTAAAAAACAAAACTCTGCCCTTGAGGGCATAATGCTAAGTAAAAGAAGGTAGAGAAAGACAAATATATGATCTCATGTGTGAAATTAAAAACAACAAAAAATACCCACCCCCTGCACCCCCACCTCTGCTGAACTGATAGATAGATACAGAGAACAAACTGGTGGGTGCCAGGGGAAGGAGAGGGGGAGAGGGAGGGGGAGGGGTGAAAGTGGTCAAAAGGTATAAACTTCCAGCTATGGAGTAACTAAATCCTGAAGATATAATGTACAGCATGGTGACTATATAGTTAATAAAAGTGTATCATATATTTGAAAGTTGCTAAGTGAATAGATATTAAAAGTTCTCAACACAAGAAAGAAATTGTAACTATGAAATGAACAATGTTAACTAGATGTATTGTGGTGGTCATTTCCCAATAGATACAAAATACCGTTATGTTGTACACCTGAAACTGACACAGTGTTTTATGTCAACTGCATCTCAGTAAAATATAACAAACAAAAATAACATAAAACTATGTTATTTGTAAGAGATATACCTAAAATGATAAGTTTAAAAATGATAGTAAAAAATGAGAAATAATTACCAGGAAAATGTAAATAGAAAGGATCACAGTGAAATATATGTATTGAATAAGGTACAACTTAAAAGCACAATCACTGCTCAGCAGAAGAAGCCATATGTAACGAGAAAGGTTTCCATTTTTAAAGATGGCAGGCATATTCTTGTAGCATCAAACAACACAGTGACTAAAAACACAGAGTACATAACTTATAAAACTGAAAATAATTATAGAGAAATTTTAATATATCATTCAGAATTAGGCCAATCTAGTAGAAAAGTTTATTTTCCAATAGAGTTATTGGGAATGGCTATAATTGCAGAAAGGCAATTATAACATAGGGAAATAATTGCAATGACAGAAGTGAATACAGGGTGTCCCTAACCTAATTTCCTTTCCAGTAGATAATACACACACAAAGTAGGTTAAATAAGGATGGAGTTCATGATTAGAGCAGGTAATTCCATTCTGGGACACACTTTAAGGTCACCTCTTTTTTGTTTCAAAAGCTCTTCCTGGTTTAAAAGTGAAAATTTAAGAAGTACATCATCAAAATAAACTGCAATCAACACATGTGGCTTTACTAAATAGAATTTTTTTCAAAAAAGAAAACTGGTTTCTTTTCTAGATCATTGATATAATTCATTAAATAGTTTTAATGAAGTAAAAGTCTGGGAAAATACTCATCTAACTAATCTTTTTTTCTCATCTATTGTAAATAAATGTATAAGAACAGATATTCACAGGGCCTTTAATACAGCCCCTGTTCCAGGACGAGAATGTGGGTCGGCTACATTTGCTGCTGTAGCTGTCTGTCTGATGGACGTGTTCTGAGGGCTGGAGACTATGACTCCATCACTTACGTCACCCACTGCTCTTTTCTCCTCTCAAAACGGTTGGCAACTTCCCTAACATGTACTTCTCACACTCTCTTTTTCCTCCAGATTTAACCACTTTCAGTTTTCCTTTTTTGAACTTATTCTGTATATTTACTGTGATTGTTCTAAAGTGTACTCAATCGTGATTCAAATATGTAATTATTACTGGAGCATATTGAGACCTTGAATTTTACAGAAAACAGTGAATTACATAATCTCATTTTTTTTTTTGAGACAGTGCTTTGGTAAAATGCAAATGTAGAAAAATGCTTATGAGATCTATACACAAAACTACTTACAAAAACCTTTAAGCACAGCGATTAGATACAAACTTTTAAAAACATGTTCTGTTACATAAGACTATAATTTCATCTCTGAATTTTAGATCTCGCATTTATTCCCTCCTGATTGCCTCACTTCTTGCAGCTTAGTGAATGCTGAGCATTAAAAATCACTTAGCCATCCTTCAAATCATTGTGAAAAGTTTTCATTCTTTGAGTCTGACCCAGGCAAGCTGATAATTAAGATCATCAACATTAATTTTCAGTGAAGGCTGTACCGCATCCAGGGAGAATTCTGCAGATCTGCGGGGCCGTGTTGAGTCATCGCGGTGAGTGGGGAGCGCCTGGGCGAGAGGCGCTGGGGCGTCCGCTCTGCACGGGGCAGTCATGCCCATGGAACGGCTGTTTCCCAGAGGTGCACCTTCCAGCATCCCGCCAGATGATTATGCAAATGACAAACCAATTTGTAATTAGCTGAGCTTAAAGCATTTGCCATATGAACACATTTAACATCTTTAAAATATAATCACAAAGTGTCTTCTCATGGTTTTAATATTTTTCAAGAATTCATCTAGAATGTTGACCATCAAATGAATTACTCTCTATAAAGTCATTTTATAGAGAGTAATGCTCTTTGAGGTTTTTTGTTTGTTTATGGCTTTTTAAAAAGATTTTATTTATCTTTAGAGAGAGGGGAAAGGAAAGAGAAAGAGAGGGAGAGAAACATCAATGTATGGTTGCCTCTTGTGTGCCCCCCACTGGGGACCTGGCCTGCAACCCAGGCATGTGCCCTGACTGGGAATTGAACCAGAGACCCTTTGGTTCACAGGCCGGTGCTCAATCCACTGAGCCACACCAGCCAGGGCTGTTTGTGGTTTTGAGATGACAATGCAATACGCCACCATTGGTCTGCATTCTTATTCTCAGTGCACATGCGAATATGTCATAGAGGAGACCGAGACTCATTCTCAGACTTAGAGACAAATATGTTAAATTAGCAAAGACATATAACATGTAGAAATCATTTGAATTTATTAATAAAAGGTTTTTTATATTTTCATATTAATGACATTCTAGGGGCATGGGACAGATCTAGGTTACCAAATTACAAATTAAAGTTCTTTCTTAGAGGGTTACCTATTATTCTTAGTTTTCTCCTGTCCCAGAGTCCACCACCCAGCCTCGGCACAGCCCCTAGTGTTTCTGTTTGTTTCAGTCCATCCTCTGTCCCTGGCCTCCCAGTGTCAGAGACTGGAGGTAATTGCCTATGTGATCCCCACATCACCTGAAGTTTGCTCACTTTTATTGTGTACAAATAAATTTTGTCTATTATTCCAAGTCTAGGTTTTATTTTTTATGCGTCCTTTACCTCTGCTCTATATTTTTCCTGTGTTCTACTGAAAGTGTCAAATCAACTTAAGTCCAAATTTATTTGCACTTTGATGACAAAGTGCACATATTTGGCGTCTTCATTATGTTTTCTCTTAGTCGTATTCAATTTTTATATATCAAAATATATAAATTGTTTTATGAACTATTTCCATTTTAATATAGCTAAAACATTATATTCATTTTTTTAAGATTTTTTACTTATTTATTTTTAGAGAGCGGGGATGGGGGGAGAAAGAGAGGGAGAGATACATCAATGTGTGGCTACCTCTCACATGCCCCCTACTGGGGAACTAGCCTTCAACCCAGGCATGTGCCCTGACTGGGAATCGAACCAGTGACCCTTTGCTTCGCAGTTCAGTGCTCAATCCACTGAGCCACACTGGCCAGGGCTTCATTTTTAAAAACGATTACATATATATATGTAATCATTTATATATATATAAACTATATATGTGCATGTAAATGATTACATATATATGTAATCGTTTATATATATAAATGATATATATAAACGATTACATATATATGTGATTTTAATAGCTCTAAGTTTAATTAAAGAACAGTAAATCGGGCATCCAAATTGATAAAGCTGAGAGCCACAGATCTATGTGATTTCCCAAAGATTTAGTGGGTATGGACGTGAGTGTGATTATGATTGTGCTTAACAGCTACAGTCATGGTTACCAATACCTTAAGGTCATTTATCTAAGTTAAGCCAGAAAATAGCTGAATACTAATCCACATCACTTCAGCAAAAAATTTTGTGAACAAAGTTGGAAGAATCATGCTCCTAATATGAAACTGTAGTATAAGGCCATAGTCATCAGAATGATATGGTACTGGCATAAAAACAGACACATAGATCAATAGAACAGAATAGAGAGACCAGAAATAAACCCATGCCTTTATAGGTAATTGGTATTTGACAGAGGAAGCAAGTACGTAAAATAGGGTAAAGATATGGTGTTGGGAAAATCGGACAGATACATGCAGAAAACTGAAAGTAGATCACCTTCTTATGCCACACAGAAGAATAAATTCAAAATGGATTGAAAACTTAAAGGTTAGCCCTTAAAACATAAAAATCCTAGAGGAAAACATAAGCAGTAAAATCTCAGACATTGCTCATAGCAGTATTTTACCTGATATATCTCCTTAAGCAAGAGAAATGAAAGAAAAAAAAATAAACAAATGGGACTACATCAGGTAAAAAGGTTTTGCACAGCAAAGGAAACCATCAACAAAATAAAAGGCAGCCCGTTGAATGGGAGAATATATTTGCCATTACATCTGATAAGGGGTTAATATCCAAAATTTATTATAAATAACTTATCAAACTCAACACCAAAAAAACAAACACTACTGAAAAATGAGCAAAAGACCTAAATAGACACTTCTCCAAAAAGGACATACTGATGGCCAGTCTACATATGAAAAGATGCTTAACATCACTAATTATCAGAGAAATGCACATTCAAATCACAATATCATCTCACATGTGTCAGAATGGGTCTCATCAATAAATCAACAAGTGCTGGTGAGGATGTGCAAAAGGGAACCCCTTTGCACACTGTTGGTGGAAGTGCAGATTGGTGCAGCCACTGTGGAAAACAGTATGGAGTACCTCAAAAAATTAAAAATGGATCTGCTTTATAATCCAGTGATGCCACTTCTGGGAATTTACCTGAAAAAACCCAAAACACTAATTCAAGAGAATATAAGCACTCCTGTGTTCATTGCAGCATTATTCACAATCACCAAGATATGGAAGCAGTCCAAGATTCCATCAGTAGATAAGTGGATAAAACAACTATAGGACATTTACACAATGGAATACTACTTGGTCATAAAAAAAGAAAACTTTACCCTTTCTGACAGCATGGATGGACCCAGAGAACACTATGCTAAGTGAAATAAACAAGAGAAAGACAATTACCTTATGATTTCATTCATAAATGGAATCTAATGAACAAAATGAACTAACAAGCAAAATAGAGACAGACTCATAGATAGAGAGCGGGCTGGCTGCTCTGGGGGCTGGTGGTTAAGGGGTAAAGGGCTCGATCAAAAAGGAAAAAGAACTCATGGACATGGACAACAGTGTGGTGATTGCAGGGGGGAAGGAGATATTAGAGGGACAAATGGTAATGGAAAAATATAATAAAAATAAATTTAAAAGAATTTTTTAAAGATTTTATTTATTTATTTTTAGAGAGGGGAAGGGAAGAAGAAAGAGAGTTAGAGAAACATCAATGTGTGGTTGCCTCTCAGACCCCCTACTGGGGACCTGGCCTGCAACCCAGGCATGTGCTCTGACTGGGAATCCAACCAGCTACCCTTTGGTTTGCAGGCCGGCATTCAATCCACTGAGCCACCCCAACTAGGGCTAAAAAGTTTTTTCAATTTACTTTTATTTTCACTTTCTCCATCTTCTTTCTTTAAACATCCTTGCCAACATATTTTCTCCATTATCCCTTCTAAAATGTTTCTACTTTCCAATATCATGCTGCATAGCAGCTGATCAAGGCCTGACAGGTATTTGGGCAGATGGAAGAATATTCAGAGCTGTGGGGATGTCTGACATGCCTTTATTCATGGATGGGTGAGCCACACACGCTGCAAGCCATGTGTCCCCCTGAATGACTCTGCGTGGCACATGTCGTGGCCCTTGCTCCCCAGCGTGGCTCCCAGCAGGGAGCCCCCATCCCCTCTTAAATACTAGAACAAAGCCAGCAAAAAGACAAAAAAAAATTACATAACATAGCATAATTCTGCGCATGCAAGGCACTTCTGTTATGGGAACAGTTGATAGGACCCAGTTTCAGGGCTACGAGAACACTACTTATCAGGCCCATTCAAGGCTATGGGAACACCGCTTCCCTTAGTTACCCAGACACCTGGGTGAGGAAGCCAGACTGCCTCCACTGACCCTACACACGCCATGCCTCTACTCAAGTGCTGTTCATCTGTTACTAAATAGCACTTGGGGTTCTGCTGGCCGCCACCACCCTTTGGACAAAAATTCCAGAGGCAAAGGTTTGGCGATAAGGGAAAGGAGTCTTTATTCCAAAGCAGTTACTTAAGCCTATCAAGTCACAGCTGTAATCACTTTAGCCTATCAGTTAAGGCTAAACTCTAACACCTGAGTTCTCCTATTTTTAGTTATCTTCTTCTATAGGGTTAGTTTACAAACTAAAGGCAACAGAATATACAAAAACTACCCAATTTTGGAAGAATGGCAGGCTTCTGCCTAGGAGCCTATTCCCTCTAGAGCACCCAGAGAATAAACCTACCATCCTCTGCCAGGCCAGCCTGATCCTGGGCTGTGCTGGAGTTTCTTCCCACCCAGAATACCGTCCATTGGGAAATGCAGTCAGCTGCAGAAGGATCCTCCAGGCAGACCGCAGCAGAAGAGCCTGACAGCGACCCTGGGAACTGAGCCCGAGGCGGAGCCAGGGCCAGAACCTAAGAAAAAGCCAGCTCAGGAGCCAGGGAGGTCTCTTGTTTCCATTGGCTCTGGAGGGATTCATCTTCTCAGCCAATCCCAGCCTAGGCCTCCGCAAACTCCCGCTACGGCCCCTCCCTACTTCTCCTCAGAGACCTGAGTTATCTTAATCAGATCCATTTTCATCACTTCCTGCCTGGAATGGGCTTCCCCTGCATTCAGTTTTCCAGGTTTAGGTCAAACACCATACGAACAGAAAGTCTTCCTTAATCATCTCTATTGGAAGTAAATATCTTTAGACCCGGTTTCCATAGCAATATTTTAAAGCAAATATATTTCTCTTTGTCACAATCTTTCTACTTTGTATTATGGGTATTTATAAATGTAACTTAATTTGTCATGGCAGCTCATAAGCTCCTTGAGGGCAGGATGTTTGCTTTACCATTCCTCCACAACGTGCTTTATTGCCCAAATGGATAAATAATCTACAATCCACCAAGAACCTGAATTCCTAGAAATTTTGGACATCAAATAATTGTTATTTTCAATATTGCAATTAGATATATAGTCTTAGATTTAACTGGGCTTAAACTTGACATATACTATATATAAAATATTCAATGTAAAATGATTTAAATAAAATTGAGAAGGAAAAATACTAGTGTTTCATGTACAAACATTTAGATCTTCTGATAACATTTTCACTGAAATTTAGCTACAGTTCAGATTTCTGAAGAATGTTTCCAATAACAAAGAGGTAACAGTCCTATTAATATCACTGTGGGAAGATGATGTGGTTTAGCAGAAAGAATGGATATTTCACAAAGGAAGGTGTTGCTTAGATTAATAGGTAGGCGGAAACATCTAGTGTAGTTCTTTCTTTAGCAGAATGCTATAGCAAATTGCGCTCAGATGCAGAGGCATCTACTAGAGCAAATTCTCTCTGCACAACATCAATGATTTCGTGTACTTCTAATTCCTCTCTGTTTTGAACTTCTGAGCCTGATAAAATTAAAATGAATTATTAGGGAACAAAGCAATTAAAATGCAACCCTTAGGTTCCAGTTCACAAGTGTACAGTGGACCCTCCCTGGGAGAGCCCAGCTGAGTGGAAGCCTCCAGGACGGCCTCTTCAGTGAAAGGTGTCGCCTTGCATAATCCACTCTGCGGTCAAACACAGATTCTGCAAGGTAACGCATAATCAGTAATCAGTACTAACAATCAAGAGGATTTCCCCCCAACTTTTAATACAGAACAGGTATAGCTTGCCAAAAGAGGATGAAAAACAAAGTTTCAGTAACTGGGCCTTTATGTCTCAGTGAAAACTCATACTAGAAAAAATTTAGTCATTTCATGTTTTAAATTTTTATTATGTATACGTTATTTAAAATGCAATTTTCTCTCCCAATCCTAGAAAATTAGAATTGCAGTTCAAATTTCTTTTTCCTGTTTGGATATTTTACTGCCATCTACATTAACAAACTTATAAAAATTGCACACCATTTCCTTGCCTTATAAAAAATAATGAATGTATCAGCCAGAGTTCAGTTGTGAAAATAGAAACCACACCGTCATTTTAACAGAGTAAATTTCATTTGAGGAATTGGTTGAAGAGTTATTGGAGGACTGAAAGGTAAAAGAAAACACAGATAAAGGAATTGCAGAGAGCAGCTCCCACCTGAAGCGCTGGAGGAACAAAGGGAAAGGCTGAGGTTATTGAAACTGAAGGGCTGGTGCTGGTATCCTAGGAGCTCAGAGGAGGGATCTTCGTAGCTGGGCCTCAGACGGCTGAGGAAGGGCCACGGAAGGGGCAGCTGCAAGCTGGTGCCGCTTTCTGAGGGGGCAAATGAGACGGGTTCTGCAAGTGGGGGAAATAAACTGCCGCTGCCGGGATGGAAAAGCGTTGCTGTGGTGACCCTGACATGAGCAGGAGCAAGTCCTCCCTGCCGCTTGTTTTGCCTTCTGCCTCTTATGCCCCTTTTTGGCCAGGAGCCAGGTGGCAAAGAAGAAATGCATTTTCGAGAGTTCCAGACCCAGAGTCATAGAGAAGAGTAGAGAAGGGTGGGTATGAAGCAAAGAGATCAAAGCTAATAAAAAGAATCAGTAATTATACTTTTACATTTTAATGGATATGTGTACTTAATTTAAGTATAAATTAATGTTTTAATTTTTCATTATTTGTATGCTATACCCCCCAAATTAAAATTGCAATTAAACTTTTTCATTAATATCACATTAATGAATTCATCTATGTGATGCTTTTTTCTTGCCATGTAACAAATAATGGATTATTTATGCTATAATTTTATTCAAGTTGCCAATGATACCCTAAACTATTTCAAATTTTGGTTTATAACACTGTGTTAGAATTCCTTGATTAAATTAGTCTTACAATTTGTCTCTACATGTCAATCAATCCCAAAGATTTGTCTTCAAATATGATTTTTCTTCAACTATTAGTATTACATGGAAAAAGGGTATTATAAAAAAATAACATGAAATAACATAATTTTGGACCAATTAGGAAATGGTCCTTATAGATAGAAATATGTAAGTTTTTTATTTTCAACTTTGTATTTAAAATATACGTACATTTTTTTCTGTCATGCCTTACACCTTAGAATAAATAAAAATAACAGGTTATGAAATAGCTACTTTACACCAAATGCTGCCATGATCAATACACAAATAATCCTCACCACAAATGTTTGAGGGAGATACTACATTATCATTTTATAATGAAAGGAACTGAGGATCTAAAAGCATAAGTAATTTTCCAAAGATCATATGATTAATTAATGGTTAACGATAAGAATTGTTATAGTGCCATTAGCATCAATTGCCTGGTTATTGATCTTAGCTACCTATACAGCCCATGCGTGAAAATCAAATTTGAAGTTTTTTCCTCTAGAATGCCATAATGCTTCTTTTGAGGAAGAGTGTGACCTACCATCCTTACAATTCTCTCTCCAAATATAATTATGTTCTTAGCTGTGATTTGTGCTATGTATTGCTAGAAAAGTAGTATATGAAAGGAGGATAGTCTAATCCATAGTGATGGAATAAGTCTCAGAGTTGGAAGGGACCTTAATAACCATCACCTAATCTAATTTACAAATCTCTTCTCATAACACACTAAAATTCACTGAGTACTTGCTAGTCCAAAGCATGATGCTGTATGGTTTATAGGCACAATTACATTTAATCCTCACTACAATAAAACTAACAGGTGAATATAGGAAGATTACTAGACACAAGATTAATGTACAAAATTTAATTATAGTACTACAGATATGCAACAAAAAAGTAGAAAATAAAATAGCATCATTTACAATATTCTCAAAACTTACCAAATACTTAGAAATAGATTTAACAGACAGTGGGTGAAATTTCTATACTTGAAGCCAAACAAAAATTGCTGAAAGAAATTAAAGAAAAGATATGTTAAAAGGAGTAATGTGGCAGACCCTTCTGTTTGGCGTGGGCCTAGCTCCCACTCGGAGATGCACAGGACCCACGCCCACAGATAGGTTCTCGCATGGGTAATCAGATTTGCAATATACCTAAACTGTTTTGCTTCTTGCTGAAAACTCTCCCTCACCCTGCAAATGCTTGTTGTAACTTCCTAAAATCCATGCTAAACCTTGCAGAGGCCAGTGTAACCGGCTCAACCACTTTTGCCTTTTCATTTGCTAATATCCTTCTTCTGTGATGTGATTAGGGGCATTGGCTCCTTTGTCTCCTTTTGTTGTAACTGGGGATAGTGAGTGAGGACCATCTTGTAATGTGAGGAGATACAGAATAAAGGCCTGTCATGGCAGAGGCCATGGCTTTTGCTCCCCTTGAGAGAAAAGTCATGCTGTCATCATTTTTCCTCCACCAGACTCTGTAGTCTGTGTGTATGTTTTTATTTCATCCATAATGACGTGGACACTGCTAGCCAGTGTCCGTATCAGAGTAATAAACTATGCATATGAGTTGGGAAAATCCATAGTAAAAAGACATTGTCAATTCTCTTCAATTTAATGAATAGCATCCATTCAGTTAAAAAAAAAAATCCAACAGGTCTTCTTGTTATTGTTTCTGCAAGAAAATCGACAAAATCCACGTTGAAATACAAAGAGCTAGATATAGTCAAAATGATTTTAAATAAAAAGCTGGAGAAATTACAAAAAGATATTGATATGTATTAAAAGGTATATTACTTTAAAATGTGGCATTGGAACAAAAATAAGCAATTGATCAGCAAAATATAATAGAGAGTGAAAAAGATATTTACCGTATTTTGCCATGTATAATGCACTCCTGTGTATAAATAGCACCCATGTTTTTTGGTCCAAACTTTCAGGAAAAAAATCTTTTGTTTTAATTTTTTAATTTATTTATATTTAGAAACAAAACCAATTATTGTATGACAGGGTATTCTCTTGCATGAAGATATTGTTATTGCTTTCTAGAGTTACACTTCTAACACACAAGCATGAATAAAAGAATTAAAAACATTTATATAGATACAGAATTAGTACTACCCATGTATAATGTGCATCCTCATTTTTCCCTCAAAAATTTGGACAAGAGTGCACATTATACATGCCAAAATATGGTGATTTCTCAAAAAGATGACACTGTTGTCTTTTTAATAAATAACCCTTAGTCAATTGGATATCCATATAAAAATTTATTGTAATATCACTTTAAGCTTCAAAAAAACTGGAAGCAACTTGGTATATCTTGACCCTACCTCAAAGCATACATAAGAATCAATTTCAAATGGGTTATACATTTAAAAATCAAAGGCAATAAAACAAAGCCTTTAAAGAAAAACTCAGGGAATATCATTAAGACTGTGAAATAAGCAAATATTTCTTAAAGTGAGACAAAAGGCCCCCCAAATTGACACATTGGACTATATTAAAATATATGACTTCTGTCCATCAAGATAGTGTTAAGACCTCCAGCTGAGTAGCTCAGTCAGTGGTTGCAGGTTAGATCCCTAGTTAAGGTGCATATGAGAAGCAACCAAGGAATGCATTAATAACTGGAACAACAAACTCATGTTTCTCTCTCCTTTTCTCTCTCTCTCTCAAATCAATAAATACAAAAAATTTAAAATATACTATCAAGAGACTAAACAGGCAAACTATAGACTAGAAACAGAACATATACAAAACAACGCATACCTAGGGACTTAACTCCTACAAATTAATAATAAAAATGCAGTTCATCAAATAGAAATATGGACATAAGACAGTTCCCAAAAGATGATATCAAAATAGCCAATATACATATAAAACTGGGCTCAACTTCATTAATAACCAGAGGATATAAAATAAATTTAAACTGCAATGTAGCACCACAGTACACCCACCAGACTGACTAAAATAAACAAAAAACGAACAACCCCCCCAGAAGTTAGCTACTGTCTGTGGGAATGTGGGAAATCAGATCACTCAGCCATTGCTGGTGAAAATGGCACTACTGTGCTATGAAACTTTTTAGCAGTATCTCAAAATGTGTGCATATTCCATATGACCTACAATTTCAAATGCAATGTATCTTCACCAAATACAAGTAGGAGATTGTTTATAGAAGCATTCATTAAAGTCCAAAACTACCCAAATGTCAGAAATAGTTAAAGGAAAAAGAAATAGTGTGGTATTTTTATCAAAACTGAATAGTGTGTGCAATGATCATGAGTTATTTACAATCACATGCATCTCACAAACATAATGTTGAGCAGCAAAGCCAGACACAAAAGAATAGAAAATGACTCTGCTGACACGAAGTACAAGAGGGGCCGTAGAGTGCCACATGGCGAGAAATGAAGCAGGTGCTTTTCCTGTGGGTGTGGTGACTGGAATGGGTCGTGAGGGGGGTTTCTGAGGTGCTAGTAAACTTCAATCCTTTGAATTTAACATCATTATAAAGGTGTGTAAAATTTGTGAAAATTCAGTGACCTATTCACTGATTTTCACATCTTCACTATAGTTACCCTTTAATTAAATGTTTAAAATGCTCCTACCCTCAGACCTAACAACTCCTTTAACTGCATAGAAATCAAATGAGTACAAGGTAAGGCTTATGTACAAAATTTTTATTGTAACATCACTCCAAGCTCCGAAAAAATTGCAAGTAACTTGAATTTTAATTGCTATTCTTGTACTCCCATTCCAGCCCTCCCCACCTCCCTCCCATTTTCCAATCCCCTAGTTTTTGTCCATGTGTCCTTTATACTTGTTCCTCTAAATCCTTTCCCTTTTCCCCTGAAATTCCCTTCCCTCTCCCTGTTGTGGACCATTCAGCCTGGTTTCAGGAGTTGTAACCCTCACCCCATGGTGGGCTGTGTAAGAGCCCAAGGGACCCACTTCATCTGGGTCTGTTCTGTCACAAGGACGTGACCTACTAAGGAGACAAAGCTTATCTCCCTGGCAGGAGCACTGCTTTTGCCTCACTCATCTCTGGCCCCATTGCTTGGTTGGCAGTCAATGACGGGTAAGACTCCTCATGGGAGGGGCAACCTAAGCCAGACGCAACCACTTGGGAGGCCTCATGGAAGGACTGGGGGGCTGAAGCAAAAGGGATGTGATGGACCCTCACCCCCCAGCTATTCTGACATAGCCCGAGTCCTCATTTCCATCTGGGAGATGTCTCCTGCTTCCTAATAGGCTTAAAGCCTGAAACTGTGGGGGTGAGCAGTGCAGCCCTGTACGGGCCAGGACGGCTCCCTGGGTGATTGGGCATAAGAAAGAATTCCTAAAGTCCTGTGAAACCTGCTTTGGTAAGAGTGCTGTTCCTTACGTGATAAGTGTCCCAGGAGGAAATGAGTATATCTCCCAAAGTCTGGCAACCCCCTTTCCTGACAAACACTGGCTCGGATTAAGCCCTCAGATTTCTTTGACATGTTAAACTTGTATTCCGGTGTATTGGAACCCAATAAAAGCCTAGTGAGGAAGGGGCTCTGGGTCATTCTCCTCTGAGAGTTTGACCCCTTTCCTCCCCAAGCAGTCATGTCTTGGTAGTTTTTATTTTCATCCGTGACGGAGGGATGGGGCTCTGCGGGCGGAGCCCCCCCCACATCTGGTGCCCAGGACAGAGCCCCCCGCATCTCCCCTCTGGTCACTGTCAGCCTGTTCTCTATTTCAGTGTCTTTGGTTAGATTTTGCTTGTTTGTTTGTTTTGTTGATTAGGTTCCTGTTAAAGGTGAGATCATATGATATTTGACCACCTGGCTTATTTCACTTAGCATAATGCTCTCCAGTTCCATCCATGCTGTTGCAAAGGGTAGGAGTTCCTTTCTTCTTTCTGCTGCATAGAATTCCATTGTGTAAATATACCATAGTTTTTTGATCCATTCATTTACTGGTGGGCACCTAGGTTGCTTCCAACATTTGGCCATTGTAAATTGTGCTGCTATGAACATTGAGGTGCATAGGTTCTTTTGGATTGGTGTTTCAGGGCTCTCAGGTTATAATCCTAGCAGTGGAATTGCTGGGTCAAAAGGTAGATCCATTTTTAGTTTTCTGAGGAAATTCCATACTGCTTTCCATAGTGGTTGTACCAGTCTTCACTCCCACCAACAGTGCACTAGGGTCCCCTTTTCTCCACAACCTCTCCAACACTTGTTGTTTGTTGCTTTGTTTATGATGGCCATTCTGACTAGTGTCAAGTGGTATCTCATTGTGGTTTTAATTTGTATCTCTCTGATAGGTAGCGATATCGAGCATCTTTTCATATGTCTCTGGATCCTCTGTATGTCCTCCTTGGAGAAGTGTCTGCCCAAGTCCTTTGCCCATTTTTTAATTGTGTTGCTTGTCTTCTTAGAATGGAGTTGTGTAAGTTCTTTATATATTTTGGAGATTGAACCCTTGTCTGAGGTATCATTGGCAAATATGCTTTCCCATTTGGTTGGTTCTCTTTTTCTTTTAATACTGGTTTCTTTAGCCATGCAGAAGCTTTTTATTTTGATGAGATTCCATTTATTTATTCTTTCCTTTATGTCCCTTGCTTTAGGGGACATATCAGTAAAAATGGTGCTGCATGAAATATCTGAGATTTTCCTGCCTGTGTTCTCCTCTAGGACTTTAATGGTGTCATGGCTTATATTTAAATCTTTTATCCACTTTGAATTTATTTTTGTGTATGGTATAAGTTGGTGCTCGGGTTTCATTTTTTTGCACGTAGCTGTCCAATTCTCCCAACACCACTTGTTGAAAAGGCTATTTTTACTCTATTTTATGTTGCTGCCCCCTTTGTTGAATATTAATTGACTGTAGAGACTTGGGTTTGTTTCTGGGCTCTCTGTTCTATTCCACTGGTCCATGTACCTGTTTTTATGCCAGTACAGGCTGCTTTGATTACAGTGGCCTTGTAATACATTTTGGTATCAGGTATTGTGATCCCTCCTACTTTGCTCTTCTTTCTCAAGATTGCTGCAGCTATTTGAGGTTGTTTATGGTTCCATATCAATTTTTGAAGTGTTTGTTCTATGTCTGTGAACTATGCCATTGGTACTTTAATAGGTATTGCATTGAATTTGTAAATTGCTTTGGATAGTATGGATATTTTGATGATATTAATTCTTCCGATCCATGAACACGGTATGTGTTTCCATTTGTTTGTGTTTTCCTTGATTTCTTTCTTCAGTGTTCTGTCGTTTTCTGCATACAGGTCTTTTACCTCCTTGGTTAGGTTTATTCTTAGGTATTTTATTTTTCCTTTTGCTATATCAAATGGGATTTTTTTCTTGATTTCTGCTTCTGTTGTTTCATTGTTGGTATACAAAAATGCCTTTGATTTCTGGATATTGACTTTGTATCCCGCTATTTTGCCAGATTTATTTATTAGGTCGAGCAGCTTTTTGGCGGAGTTTATAGGATTTTCTACGTACACTATCATGTCATCTGCAAACAATGATAGTTTTGTTTCCTCCTTTCTGATTTGGATGTCTTTTATTTCCTTTTATTGTCTAATTGCTGTGAATTTTAATTAATAGATGAATAATTGAATGTGATATGCTTCATTCACACCAAAGAATAATATGGCAATTAAAAAGAATGCAATTGAATTTTGACCAGCTGACTCAGAGGGATTTTTGGTGTGTGTTCTTAAATGAGAAAATCTACAGAGGACCATATAAGTTATGATTTCATATTTATAAAGTGATCTATCTGTGTGCATTTGTGTGCATGCAAGTAGCTGTGGATAACATAGTTTACTTGGGGTGGGTGGGTGCCTGAGTGGAGTAAGGAGAAGGAGAGGTGAGTCTCTCTCTCACACACACACACACACACACACACACTCACTCACAAAACCACATTTTGATAAAGTAGTTCAGTATTAAAAAAAAAAGTCATACATGCTCTGCCTCCATGCATGTGCAGTTGTACATGGGCATAAAGAAATGAATAAAAGATTGGTCTTTTAATTGTTAATTAGTTTCTCAGGGTTGTGGGATGTCATGTGTCATTTTAAACTTTCTCATACACATATGCATTGTTTGAATTTTTACAATGTGTGTGTTTTAATTACATGACTAAATCTACAATAAGCTTTTTTCACTATAAAAATAAATCTGTAATAGGTGAAGAAATTGGTACTTATGAGAAATTTGAACCAAACAGTGATTAAAAGGCTACTTGAGAAATTTGAGAAGATATTTAAGAATAAGATGTTACTCAAATGCAGGAGCACAGAAACAAGGAAGATTATAGAGCAATGATTCAATTTTAAATGTTTTGTATTGATAAAAAGGAAGGCCCAAAAAGTATGTAGAATATTCAAACATTACAGAGAAATTTAAATTTTAACGACTGCATATATACACTGGTCCGGGATAGAGCGTATTTAAAATGATCCACAATACATCATCTGTGCCACAGTGGTTGCCTATAGGAGAGGAACAGAAAGCTGGTGACGGGTATACTTTTATACCTTTGTACTCTAACTTTTTAAACTTTATGTTAAATATTATCCCTTCAAAAGAGTAAGAGGGGAAAAAGGAAAGGAGGGAAAGACACCGATAGGAAAGGAGTGTTAACTTGGTGATTTATCAAGAGTCAACATTAAGATTTATTTTTCTGACATCTTTGTTCTCAGTATCATTTTTGGGTTGAGTGGTAAAATGAAAATATGGCCAGCTCTTATATTCTTAAAATGGAATGGGGCTCTCTCCCATGAGTCAATCAATGCAAGCATAAATGCATGTAAGAAGGCTGTATTGATGATCAGTTTGGTTCTCTGTGTTGAACAGAGACCAATGTGTGCACAGTCCGTTGTAATGAATGGACGAAGGACTTCTACATAGAAAGTGCATCAGTCCAGGGATTCTGAGGAAAAGATAAGCTAGTCATTTCATGAACCATGTTTTATGAGTATAAAGTAGTTCCTGGAATGGAATGTTTACATTTTTTTCCTGGAAAAACAAGCAGTGAGAATGCTGGGAATTTATTATAGTGTGCCACATGTTATTATGAAATGAAATTTATTTTCCTTAACATAAAATGACTATATAATTTTTTCTGCTGCCATGTTCTGTTTTTTTTTTTCCTGTGTGAGACTTAATCTTATTTCAAATCTCAGTAAGTTGCTTATATTGAGAATAAATGGATTAAAATATATAATGAGAACTAAATAGAAAAACTTGCACCTCCTGTCAGATCCAAGCAATTCTATTAGAGCACAACAGTCTGATGGGAGATTCCCTATCTGTTCAGCCTTAACAGAGTTCATTGCCTCAGCTGTGCCTATATTTTTGCAATGTACAAAAAAGAATTAAAATAATTATGATCTAGTGAGAGCCTGTGATGTTTTACCATGGGCTAGGGCTCTGATTATACCAAAATGAATGTCATAGATATATTCTTAGTGGATATCC
This sequence comes from Glossophaga mutica, assembly GCA_039655065.1. Lineage (NCBI taxonomy): Eukaryota > Metazoa > Chordata > Mammalia > Chiroptera > Phyllostomidae > Glossophaga > Glossophaga mutica. Next base: position 75,085,836 of record CM077305.1, on the reverse strand, counting down.
AAATTGGTCAATGAGACAGATGAGTAAAATGATCATTACAACACTATAGGAAAGTTCCTGGTTTGAAGAAGGTGTCAGATTATGTGCATTTATCTTAACTCTCAAACGAAACCTCACTAGAATGACAATAAAGGATAAAATAAAATTAAATTAAAAAATTAAAGGCATAAACCTACGTGAAAAAATAGAACAGAAGAAATTATGGCAATAAAATTTATAAAGATGAAATCCAGATGGCTGAGTAACAAACAGCTTCACAAACCTGAAAAAGCTGTAGAACAATAAAAAAAAGTAAAATTTAGAACACCCTACATAATATGCTGACATTTTTATTTAAACAGGGGACTAAAAATATATATGTACATTTGCTTGTGTTTGTCTTGAAACAATGCTGGAAAGATAACACAAGAAACTAGTAAGATGAAGAAGGGAGAGAAGAGTGAAAGTGAATGGGTCTGAGAAGGAAGGAATGGTTTTCAATATGTACCTTTTGGTATTGTTTTGATTTCTAAGCCAGATGAATATTCAAAAATTATTTCATGTTTAGGAATACTACTTGGCCATAAAGAAAGAAAAGAAAAGAAAATTTTACCCTTTGGGACAGTCTGGATAGACCTGGGGAGAATTATGCTATGTGAAATAAGCCACTCAGAATTAATGAACAAACTGAACTAACAAGGAAAATAGAGACAGACTCAGCTGGAGAGCAGGATGACAGCAAAGTGGGATGGGGAAGTGAGGAAGGGGATTGAGCAGAAAGGGAAAAGGATTCATGGACATGGACAACAGTGTGGTGATTGCAGGAGGTGGGTATAAGGGGACTAAATGATAATGGAAAAAATACAATAAAATTTTTAAAAAATTATTTCATGTTTAAAAAAGTACAGGAAACTATGGGCTTCTACCTAGTGCTGTTACTATACTTCTTTCTGTTGCTGCTCCAGACTATAATAAATTTAAAAGTACATTCTTTGAGCTGTCAAAAATATTTCTACAAATACTTACACCTCAAATGTTGGAGCTAATGACATACATCTCAGAACACTGACAAAAGAGCTGCCAGGGTACCAGAACCTCACACCTGAGAATGTACTTGGAAGAGTTGGAGGTTCTTGCTTTATAAACTTTGCATGACTGATACTTTTCCCTTTCACATCAGTAAGACAGCATAGAGGTAATCTATGTACTTTTAGCAACTCACACTGTGGGACTAATGCTTTACATTAACAATGACACTGTATTCCTACAATAAACACTTGTAGTTTATGCTAAAATTGTGACCTTTGTAGATTCCAATGCTACTTTGATTCTGGGAAACTTGCAGTTTTAGAAAAAGCGATACCCTCAGAGACACCCATTTGCAAAAAACCATGCTTACCCATAATGGCCATAAGACTGCTTGGACTTGTGCATTATCAATTATCTCGCCTCTGCTAAGAGTAATCTTCCCATGATTGATCTTCCCAATCGATCTTCCCAATTTGGTCTTTGAAAGACCTCCTATATCTGTAACTGAAGTATGTTAATAGGGGGGATGTAATAGTCCCCACGTCTGGGGTTGGGAGCACTTTCTGACAGATAAAAAATCTTAACATTTTAGAACATGACTGCTTTCCCCAAAATACTCATAATTGAGAAGGTGTTTAATAGAATTGGATTCCTAAAATGTTGCCTAGGAATTTCCAGGAAGAGTTTCCATTCTCAGTAGCAAAGCCTGCTGTGCCTGTATACCTGAAACATCAGAATTTATCCCTGATTTATTGAGTAACTTTCAAAGGAAGGTAAAATATTGCCAAATTAAACTGATGTGAGAGCTGGGACCCATTTACATGGACTAGTAGCTTTTCAGGAAATTAAGGAATAAAAAATATATATTTTACTAATTTGGGTAATAGCAGTTTATTTATTTAGGGTAAAAATATACAAAATGTTTCGTAACTTGAAACCTTAATGAAGTATACCAGAACCTTTTCCACCTGAATTGTAAGCAAGCAGCACATACAGTACTCAGGAAGATTCTGAGAAAAGAAATATGAAGAATAAGAAGTTGGAAATCTCATGCTAGACAACATTTCTGGGGTGACATGCAGGGCGAGGGAATCCAAAGAGACCTGTGTAGTCTTGCTGAGTTAAGGCGATAGAGTTGAAAGTGTGAAGAATAAGGCAGCTAAAGTTTGGGGTGGGGGTTATTAGAGAGAAAGAAGCTTCTTAGAGAGATACCTCTCAGATCTACAGAAGGGTTCAGTCTAGCCTTGTGCTGAGTATTGATCCACGCATGTGAGGAAATTACTCGAGTCTGGGGAAAGAACCATAGAACAGAGTCAGAAAAACAATTTTCATAGCTAAAAAGGAACTGGAATTAGTGCTTGTTCCCATCAGCCAAAAGGGAAAGACTTTCTAACACATGGGTCATTGGGTAAAATCATCAGAATTTTACTGATATGGTAGTGAGGCTAAATTTGCTGTAGACTAAACCTGCTCTGGGTCCAGTCTAACAAAGCTTTAAAGCAATTCCCAAAAGAAAATAATTCTTTCCAAGTAACTTAACTGTGTCCTAGATTAAAGCTTAGAAATATTTAATGAAATATATTTATTAACCAGCAATGCAAAATTGAAAATGTCTGCCATCTTATCTAAAATTATTGGGCATGAAAAGAGGGAGGAAAATATGGTCCACAACAAGGAATGAGCTTAAGAGAGACAAGTACAGAAATGTCAAAAACCGTAAAATTAGGATGAAGGTACATTAAAACAGCTATGGCACACATGTTAAAAGCTATAGTAAAATATGAACATGATGAAGAGAGGAGTGGAAGGTACAAAAAAAAAGTTCCAAATTGAACTACTAGAGGTGAAAAATTAAAAACCTGAAATGAAAATTGCACTAAATAGGATTAATAATAATTAGACACTGAAGAATTAAAAAACAATTAGAATGTATCAATTTATCAAAAGGCCATGATAGTTCTAAATGTTTATGAACCCAACAGCAGAATCTAAACATAAAAAGCAAAAAACAGAGGGAACTGAAAAAGGAAATAGACAAACCCACAACAGAGATTTTAACACCCTCCTTTCACTAATTTATAGAAAAAGAAAATCTCAGTAAGAATATAAATTATTTGAGAAATATTATCATGCAATATCAGCTAATTGAAACAACACAACATCTAACATAAAGAGTGAATAAAGACATTTTCAGACTTTAAAGTCTCACATGTATATCTCCATACTCACTCTTTCTTAAGAAGCTTCTAAAGGAGATGCTTCAAAAAGATAATGAACTAAGAAAGCAGAAACCATAGGCTACATAACAGAGACAATCTTATACAAGCAGAGGCAAGGGAAACTCACAGAATGATGGTGAGCCTAAAATGACAGCTGAGCTGCTGGCTTAGAGGGAAATAATTTCAGATTTTGGCAAGAGAATAGTGGGAGCCAGGAAAGGGGCAGAAAGGAGATAAAGTTCATAGAAATATATATTAGTTTGAATTACTGACAAAGTTTTTTAAAGAGTTTATTTATTGATTTTTAGAGAGAGGAGAAGGGCTGGAGAAAGAGAGAGAGAGGAAGATCGGTGTGTGAAATATTGATGGATTGCCTCTCACATACCCCCAACTGGGGTCCTGGCCCTCAATGCAGACATGTGCCCCAATTGGGAATTGAACTGGAGAACTTTCAGTCCGCAGGATGATGTCCAATCCACTGAGCCATGCCATTCAGGGCCAGGGATTTTTTTTAAGGTAAAGAGTAAACAGATGATTTAGTGATAGCTATAGAGAAAACTTCAGGTGACAAGAAAATAAGACATTTATTATCTTTAAGGAACACAAAAAGCTATACAAGAAATATAATCATAATATATTTATATTGCTCAGCTGTGAGCCATATGGTACCATTGCATTATATCTACATTAGAAGGATTGTGAATGGTGATGTATGTGTGTGTGTGTCTTCCTTTGGTGGATCATGGAAGGAGTGAACAAAATAAAACCATTAAATTCTTTTTTTCACTGAGAAAAGACTAAAACATTAAGCAGTAAAAGCTTGTCATTTGGCAATGAGGAGTTAGAACTAAAAGAAGTCGTCAATACTGCTGAAAGTAGTTGAATTTGGACAGTAGGATATTACCTTTTATAATAAAACTTGTAAAACTCTTTGTTTAAATTATGAATATGCATGTATAACCTTGATGAAATTTTTAAAATTTTAAACAATAAATAGTTTGTGAGAAGTTCCATGAAAAAGAGATAAACATAGTACTGTTCTTTAGGAGCATATTAGCTCAGTTGGGGTACAGTGCAAGAAAGTTTTCTCCAAGAAAATTATTCTTTGCCATAAAGGTAAATCGAGAAAACAGCCTGAACTAAAGCCAAGTGGCATTCATGAAGATGCTTCATTGGTGGATCCCAAGTAGTTCATTGGGGTGAGAGAGGAGGCTGCTGAGGAGTGGGGTTGGCTGGGCCTGATGGTGCTCAAATCAGGAAGGACCTCGTATGCTCAAAATGCAATTGACAGAACAATTTGCACTCTGAGGTAAGAATGATCTTTCAAATGGGAGATGAATTGGAAAATAAAAGCATTGGGGACAAGCAGGTCATTTAGGAGGCTGGTGAAGTAACTTAGGCAAGACATGCAGGCAGTAAAAAAATGAGATTAAACATTTAAGGTATTTTAAAGAGGTAGAATTGATAGGATTTTGGGAGATGAGGAAGGAGGGAGAAGTCACAGATGATTTTCAGGTTTCTGTTTTGGCTGCTGGAAGAATTTAGTGGGAAAGAAAATAAAAGAGGAGCATATTTTCATAGAGAGTGTTATGGATTAAATGTTTGTGCCCCGCCACCCCAAGTTCATATGTTCAAACTGTAGCCCCCCAATGTAATGGTATCAGGAGCTAGGGCCTTGGTAGGTAATTAGGGTTAGATGAGGTCCAGGGGACAGAGCCCTCTTAAATGGGATTAGTGCCCCTATAAGGGTCCCAAGAGAACTTGCTTCTCTCTGCTTCTTGCCATACAAGGAGCAGAGGATACAAGGAGAAGACAGCCATCTACAAGTCAGAAAATGAGCTCTCACCAGACACCGGACCTGCCGGCACCTTGATCTTGGTCTTCCCAGCCTCTAGAACTATGAGAAATAAATATTTGTTGTTTAAGCCATTTGGTCTACGGTAATTTGTTATAGCAGCCTGAACTAAGACAGAGAATGATGAGTGCTGTTGCATATTTGTATTGGCAGGATGTTAGATGTGTAAATTCAGTGGCTCACTGGACAGAATTCAAGAAAAAGGTGTGGGCTGGAGATACAGATTTTGGAGCCCAGATGAGATCTTCTAGGGTAAGTACATAGGAAAGAACCCTGAAGCACACTAACATTAAGGAAGGAGTATATAGAAAAATGACTGAAACTACAAAAGAAGGAATGGCTAGAGAGGTCAGAGGGAAATCTGGAAAGAGCGGTGTTTCAGAAACCAAAATATTTTCAAGAAAGAGGAAGTAGCAGACTGCGGCAAATGCCACAAAAAAAGAAACAAGGACAAAGAAAAGCTTTGCTTGGATTTCACAATAACAAATAAAGGACAGCTTTGGCGAGGGCAGCTGCAACCTTGCAGCAGTGGTGGGGGAATCCCTGTGCCACAGTGAGCAGAAGGGAGGAAGCAGAGAGAGGAGGGCACTCTTCATTTGTCCGCACGCAAGTTGGGGGAGAGCCAGGTTTTTCTGACTCTTTCAACAATTGATTTTGACTAGGATTAATTATATAATCATTTTGTCTTGATACTCAAATATGAAGGTTGGAAGAAGGCTTAAATTGCCCTAAGGTTAAGTGACAGTGCTGGGATTAAATCAGGCCTTCTAGAGCCTGTGCTCTTCACCGCTGCATTTTCTGCGGAGTGACTGCGACCATTTCCACAAGGCCTATGTCTCCTCAAACCAGTCATGCAGGGAATGTCAAGACATGTCTTAAATGATTTTGTAATGTTCAAGCTGGAAGGAGCTAATTCAACTTGATTGTGGTACGCACATTCATCTGAACTGTGGGGTTGGGTGAACTGCCCAGAACCACAGAGCTGCTAAACCTGAGGCTTGAGACTATGATCCCTAATCTCTAAATCCTACTCAGTCCAACCTGTTTCTCAAAAAACTACCCTCAAAACAACACTCTGATGTGTAGGGGACACAAGCTTTTCTTATAGGAATGAGCCAGGTCGTTCCAATTGATCAGATCTATTATCCAAACCTGTTTTGATGAACGTACATTTAAAAGTTGAGAAATAAAATTACTTTGTTATGTAATAACTGGACCATACCAGTCTCCAAATCAGGTTTCCCTCTGAGTAATGACAGAGATGCTAAAATACGGTGCCAATTTTCCCTTCCTTGCTTAAAGCCAAGAAGGCAAGCTGCAGATGGAGTTAGGATTTATCATAAAAGAGGCCAATTCTTTCAGTTCTGGAGATCATGCAAGGCAGCCCACTCTAGCGGGAAGATAAACTGCATTTGGAACTATGTAAAAATAAAGTTCTCATCTTTTTGAACCATTTCCTTTATTCTCTTCCTTTCTCCATCCCTCTCCTTCTGTCTCTTTTCTTCTCTCCCTTTTTTCCTTCTTAGTGTCTTTCTGCTTCTTACCCTCACTCCCTTTTCTTCATCTTTTCCTTCCATTTCTCATGCTCTTCTCTATTCTTGTTAAAAAATAATTATGTTGTCTCACAAGTGTAGGTGAGGGTTCCTTTTTTCCCACAACCACTCCAACCCTTGTTATTACTTGACTTGGTGATAACCACCATCCTTACAGGTGTGAGGTGCTATCTCATTGTAGTTTTGGTTTGCATTTCCCTAACAGCTAGTGAAGTTGTTTGTGGTTACCAGAGGAGAAGAGGGGTACTAAAAGGTAAAGGAGATCCAATATATGGTAACAGAAAATTTGACTTTGGGTGGTAAGCACACAATGTACTATACAGATGATGTGTCGTTGGATTGTACACTTGAAACCTATATAATTTTATTAACCAATGTCACCCCAATATATTTCATTAAAAAATAAAAGTTAGAGACCAGTATATTATTTTACAGAGTTATTTTACTTTGGATTTCTATTTCTTTTAAGTCTGAGTTTGGTTTAGTTTGGTCTAGTTGTTTTTTTGAAAATAAATCCTGAGCCCTGGCTGGTATGGCTCAGTAGATTGAGTGCTGGACTGCAAAGCAAGGGTCGCCAGTTCGATCCCCACTCAGGGTACATGCCTGGGTTGCAGGCCAGGTCCCCCATAGAGGGTGTGTGAGAGGCAACCACACATTGATGTTCCTCTCTTTCTCCCTCCTTTCCCCTGTCTCTAAAAATAAATAAAATCTTTAAGAAAAAAGAAGAAAATAAATCCTGAACCTAGATGGGTATTAATGTATTTAAATTTAGACACAACCAAATATACATTCAAACCCCTCAAACAAAAGGGTAGTTTCTTAAAATTTCATGAAGTGTAAGTACAACTAGTTTCTAGTCCTATGAAAGGACTTTGCGTATAGTAGTAAAACGCTTTAAAAAATGAAAATGGGAGCTAGAGTGGCTTACTCCACTTCCTTTTAACCCAATTTTTATTTTTACTTTATAAAAACTATACAAATGAGCTTGAACAAACTAAAATAAATTCAATATTTTAAAATAAAAATAATAACTATACTGTATAGCATTTTAATGACACTGAATTATGATCCTGAATGTCATCAGCAATATTGTCAGCAGTGACTCAATCCAAAACAAACAAAAAATGACCATCGGTCTTATCTTGAGATTCTAGCACTGAGGCAGGAGGAAGACTTACAGTCCCTGTTGGTATCAACTTTTTCCCCTAGGTTAGCCACTGTATTTCAGTTTTTTAAAAAGTTCACATTATTTTAACCATTTCTGCATGTTGTGTTGATATGCCTTACAGAATCTATGCTTAGATTTTGCTAGAAAACTTACTAGATAAACGCAATAAGGTCTTTAGCAGGATGTAAACAAATTTCCGGAAGCCTGTTTCTATGCTCAAAAACCCTTTCTGAATGTTTTCAGGTAGTGAAAAGTAAGCATTAGAAATAACTGGGAAGCCAATGAAGTTTTAGAGATGGTCGAGGGTAAGAAAAGATTTTCCAGTAAAGGCTCAAGACACAAAAATGTTTAGGCAAAGAAAAGAACTGAAGTGTGACCTGAAGAGAATCAAAAAAGCAATATAGTTTTAGATACCACCCATGAAGGCTGCCATCCATATGTTCTGACCCGACTCCAAGGCTTAGAAAACAAAACTAATGGGGTCAATGGGATGGGGAACATCAAAAGTTGTGTGAGAGGTGTGCAGCAAAAAGCTCTACCCTTACCTGATGGGTATGAATTCAGCTCCCAGGAGCATTATTAGCCCAGCTCTGCTCTTAAGCATTACATCTTCAAAATACAATTCTCATTTGCATATAAGACAAGATGTGATTGGGTAAGTGTCAGCCCAGAAATTCATAGACACAGGATAACAAGAGCTGGAATTAAAGATTTTTTCAATTCTCCTTAGTTGGGGAAAAATATTTAGTGGGACTTCATCCACTTGCTATGGTTCATTCATTCATTCATTTGTTCAAAACCAAAACTTATTAAGGGCCCCTATTTTTATAGCTAAGACTGCCTATTAGAGCAAATAAGCATATGAATAACCCCCCCCCCAAATGATTCTACTTTTTAAGTAAAAAATGAAGAGAATCATTAGATAACTTAGAAAAGACAATGATGGGAATGAGAAATAAAGAAGTCAATGTTCACTTAGGAAGTTTTTGGTAAAAGCGGGGGGCGGGGAGAGAATTAGAAGGTATTAAGTGGGAGGCATTAGAAATAATTTTTTTAAAAAGCCATAAGTCTACAATAATGTTATAAGATTTCTGGTTTTGATGGAACAATCAGATATCTTCTATCTCTATTTAAATCTGTGTCTTACTAATCAGCAAAAGTGTTTACCTTAAAAGCTTAGTCAGGACTTCCGGCCAAGATGGAGGCGTAGGCGGACACACTGTGCCTCCTCTCACAACCAAAATTAAGGACAACAAATATTTAGAAACAAGAAAACAACCAGAACTTATAGAAAACTGAACTGTACGGAAGTCCAACAACCATTCATCCACACCGGTAAGAGGGGCGGAGTCGCGGCAGGAGAAAGTGGAGGTGCGGCCCCAGGAACGCAAGCAGCAGCGGCTGGCAGTTCCCAGGTGCACAGGCGGCGGCTGGCGGTCCCCGGGCACAGGGGGGCAACTGTGCAGACCCAGTGAGGCCGCACAAGGCGGCTGGCTGACTGACCAGGTGGTCTCACATTCGAGCGCGCAGACAGTCCAGGTGGAGGGGAAGTGGCGGAAGGGACTGAATCCAGGAGAGAGTGGAGCAGGCGCCATTGCTCCCTCTTGGGCCCCACCCCCAAATACAGCGTCACAACCCAGCGACTGGGCTGCCCTGCCCTGAGGAACACTTAAGGCTCCACCCCCTCACTACATAATAGCTGCGACCAGACTAAAACCAAAACAACAACAACAACAAAAAAACACCAAAAAATGGCTCAAACTGGAGACCAAATCAAAGCCCCAGAGCCAATTCCTCTAAGCAGTGAAGAGATAGCCAACCTGTCAGATGCACAGTTCAAAGCACTGGTCATCAAAATGCTCACAGAATTGGTTGATTTTGCTCACAAACTAGATGAAAAAATGCAGGCTACAATACGTGAAATGAAGGAAGATGCATGGGGAACTGATAGAGATGAAAGGAAAACTGGGACTCAAATCAATGGAGTGGACCAGAAGGAAGAAACTAACAACCAAACAGAAAACCAGGAAGAAACAAGAATTCAAAAAAATGAGGAGAGGCTTAGGAACCTCCGGGACATCTTTAAACGTCCCAACATCCGAATTATAGGGCTCCCAGAAGGGGAAGAAGAAAAGCAACAAGTGGAAAACTTATTTGAACAAATAATAAAGGAGAACTTCCCCAATCTGGCAAAGGAAATAGACTACCAGGACATCCAGGAAGCTCAGAGAGTCCCAAAGAAGTTGGACCCAAGGAGGAACACACCAAGGCACATTGTAATTACATTAGCCAAGATTAAAATGAAGCAGAGAATTCTAGAAGCAGCAAGGGATAAGGGGACAGTCACCTACAAAGGAGTTCCCATCAGACTGTCAGCTGATTTCTCAAAAGAGACCTTGCAGGCAAGAAGGGGCTGGAAAGAAATATTTGAAATCTTGAAAAGCAGGGACCTACATCCAAGATTGCTCTATCCAGCAAAGCTGTCATTTAGAATGGAAGGGAAGATAAAGTGCTTCTCAGATAAGGTCAAGTTCAAGGAGTTCATTATCACCAAGCCCTTATTATATGAAATGTTAAAGGGACTTATCTAAGAAAAAGAAGATAAAACTATGACAGTGAAAAGACAACAAACTCATAGCTATCAAGAACCACACCTAAAACAAAAGCAAACTAAGCAAACAGCTAGAACAGGAACAGAACCACAGAAATGGAGATCATATGGAGGGTTAGCAACAGGGGCATGGGAGGAGGAGAGAGGGGGAAAAGGTACAGAGAATGAGTAGCATAGATAATGGGAAAAAATAGACAGGGGGAGGGCAAGAATAGTATGGGAAATGTAGAAGCTAGAAAACTTATGACCCATGGACATGAACTAAAGGGGGGAATGTGGGTGGGAGAGGGTGGGTAGGGTGGAGGGGAATGATGGGGGAGAAATGGGACAACTGTAATAGCATAATCAATAAAATATATTTTAAAAAAATTTAAAAAAAAGCTAAGTCAGAAATGGATAAAGAAATACTAGATCTAAAATTATAAAATATAGCACTTATTCCTATGGGACTAGGTTAACTTATGGAAATATCGACTGACCCAGAAAATAAATTTTAAATCACATTTGAAATTTACATCTTTAGGAGATTTGCATCATTAATAGCTTAGCGTTTCTTCTGCACTTCCCATTACTCAATCTCTGCTGCAAGTATATTCTCAGTTTCTCTTGTGATCTAAATCATTGTTTGTGCATTTTTACAAAACTACCAGCCTTGTTTTACTAAAAACAAAACGCAGACACTTTCTAAATCATAATGATTTCTGGGTTTGCCTGCCTGAACATGGTAAGGGTTTTTGTAACTAACCACAACCCACATCTCATGACCTACATTATGCACATGCAAATTTTGCTAGAGAAATTTAGATGTCCCAACATTTTCTGGAAATATGCTTTTCTCCTTAGATAATATTCTAAAACATATTCATTCACCTGACTTTTAAAAAAGGAAGGACAAACCATAAATTTGCATTTCCAGAAAAAATATATGGCTGCAACTCTTAATTGTAGGCAAAACAGATGCTACTTTTTTAAGGAAAAAAGGGGGGATTGTTGTAATGCCCCCTTAGATCAATTCTTAGAATTGATCTAAGAATTTCAGAAGGAGATGGAGAAGGTGGCTGATGGGATATCCAGATAAGAGCAATATCTAAAATAATCCACCACTAAAATCAAAATCAAAACCACCACTGTTGCCACAGGGTCCTCCACAGTTCTCCACACCCTATCTTACTAGTTGGCAACTTGCAGATTGGTTGGACACATATGATGGGCAGAGGCAGGCCACATACTCATACTCTTGATACAAGGAAGGCTGGAAAAGAAGCACCTGGCATCTTTAACCTCTATATTTGGAGATGGTTCTCCTCTTACCAAAATTCATGAGGTGAGAAATTCTCAAACATAGAAAGAAGGCTTAGATGATGGGTAGGCTAAAAGAATAATAAATGTTTACTCAAAAAGAAATGAATGTATTCCTATATTTGTTTCCCATTCTTCTTTTCCCTTTCATGGGTTCCTCCTCCAAATGTTAGTGTGAACTACTTTGTATTATTTTCTCATCTGCACACATTCTCTTGAGATCTCATCCATTCTCACAGTTTAATGACTCCAAAATATACATCTGTAGTCATCCTTACTGTGACAGAGACTGCTCACTGTCTACTGAAATCTATTACCCTTTTCTTTCGTAGAAATAGAATTTTCGCTTGGCATGGAGCTTCCCAGACATACAAACTTTCTTCCTTGAAGTTAGTGGTGATTATAATGCTAATTTTTCTTCAAAACAATGTGAACAAACAGGATTTGTGCCAATTCTAGCTCTGAGACTTAAGACATCCTGATCTGTTTGCTCCACATTTCATTTTCTTTCCCCTTGGCCACATGTGGAACCTGTGGTCACTTCACCTCAACCATGCAGGTTATGACAAGGCTTTAAAGAATGGAGAAGCAGCCTAGGAAACCACCAGCCTGAAATGCTGATCCTGGACTAAAATGTGAGACGAAAACAAAAGGCTGTCTTTTGTAAGCCATGGAATTATTGTTAGTTTTCCTTTTGATAGTTGCTCAGCCATAAGCTAATTTACACACACACACAGAGACACACACATTCACAAGTTTACCAACTCTTTTAATAAAATCCGTATCTATCCAAATACCAATGTTAGGAATCTTGGAGTTAGCCTAGACTTTTCTTCCCTCTTAGTCCACAAAATCCTGTTATTTAAATTTTATTAATATATCTCTTTCTCTAAACCCAAAGATGCCACCACAATCTGGGTCCTTGGTTCACTTCTCCTGATGTGAGTTCATTGGTATATTAGTCTTCCCAGGCTGCTATAACAAAATACCATAAACTGGGTGGTTTAAACAACAAAAAATTATTTTTTCAGTTTCGGAGGCTGGAAGTCCCACTTGCTCATTCCCATGACTTCTTCAGCTAAACTTCTTCAGCTAAAGGCCACAGAAATTTTAGTAAAAACCATGACTTAAATCAGAACAACTTCATTGCCCGGAGGAGAGTACCTGTGCACTGCAGCCAGTCCCCTGAGAAACACTGATGGGAAAGACAATTACAGAACCCTAAGGCATCAGCTTTCCTTCTCTGATTACAACACAGGGTGACTCAAGGTTTCCCAGGAGATAGCCTCTCCTGGAAATGATCCTGTAATTGGGGTAAAAAGCAAGAAGAAAATCAAATCCAGATCATTCTCTTGGGTTCTCGGTGTTTACCCTTATTTTAAATTGTCACATGTCCAGATGGAGTAAGACTTCAGTGTGCTATTCCAAGACTCACTGCTTCCGTCCTTTTAATATACAAGTTTAAAAGACCTGACATAGCACACAGAAACAATAGGAAATTTTCATACTATGCTTCTGGTTGGGTGGAATCATCTTAAGTAAACACACGCCTCCTAGAGGATCAATGGACTTCTCTGATCTTAAAGGGCCATCATATTAGTCATGATGATTATCAAATTATAATTATATAAAATAATAGGCAATGATGTGTCATGTGGTCCTACTGATCCAACAGTCTCATTTGACTTAAACTGTTTTTAATGAATTATTTCTGTAATATTTTTATACATACAAAAATAGGAACTTTGTACACTTCAAGCTAACATAAATTAAAAAAAAAAAAAGCAGGCTTCCCTCAAACTGCCCAGTTTAATTGGACAGTGGGAGAGCTCTTATTAGAACCTAGTTTTCACTTGCCAATGTCTAAGATGATTTCCTTTAGTCCCTGTTTCATCTTACCACTAACTAACATTTTAATGAGGTTAGAAAGAGCAGAAAATGTGGAGCTCAGAACAAGTTCAGAATACAGTGTTCCAAGTCATTAAGCTCTGTGAGCCATTGACTCCTTACTTATAGTTCAAGAATAATAAACCCACATTCATAAAGAGGCTATGTATAAAGCATTTGCCTTGCAGTGGGGCTAAATATGTGAATGATATTTACATTAGTCAAAAAGTTATATTTCCTATTGTGCCAACAATGTAATTGCCAACTTTTATCAAATATTTTTGGAGTAAGGAATATAAGGAGCTTCAAAAATTCTGTCTTTTCCTTTCTGTTCTTTCCCTCCCAAAATGAACACACACACACACACACACACACACACACACACACACACACACACACTCCTTTTCCTGGAAAAACTTACAAAGCAACTGTCTGGTTACTCTTCTAACACAGACATGATTATGCAAGCAGAGCCTGTGTGTAGGTGGAATGGGCTGCTACAGATGTGTACTACTCTTTGGCATCCCAAGAGGAAATCCCAAAAACATATGATTAAGCACCCTCCACTCCATATCCTCAACCTCCTGCTCTTGTTTGGTTACTTTGTGGGATGGAAAGCATTGCATATCAGGAAGATCCCTTACTTATTAAAACCTATTTACCTAGGAGTGGTGTTGCATTTGACCCTTTATTTAGTTTACTTTATTGGGTCAGGCAACTATCTCACTCGGAAAGTTCAATTGTACTGGAGTCCTGAAGGGAAAATGACAGCTCTATTTAAGCAATTAGTGCCATCAGTTCTAGAGTTCAAATAATGTAGAAGTTAAATACATTGAGAGATATCAAGGAAGGTTTCGTGGAAAGGAGTATGTGAACAAGGTTTTGAAAAACAGCACAAGTCATATAAATATACAAATAGCAAAACAAGGCATAATGTAGTAAGACTCCATAGGAAATGCTTCTCAAGATTCTTGTTTTGCAGAAAAACAAAAGACAACCCTGGTTACTTAGGCAAAAGGGTAATATATTAAAGGGGCTAACAAGTAGCTTATGGAACAAACAAGAAGTTGGAGAACCAAGTTTGCAAGAGAGGAATTAGGGCAGGTGCAAGAGCAGCTCTGATGTGTATACAGCATTTTATTTCCTTTATCTGTGTATCTGTTGTAAGTCTGTAATTAATTGGGAAGATACTGATATTGAAGGATTTCAAACTGGATACTGACATGATCCCGCTTACACTTGTGCCCCTTTCACACACAGACTATCCATTGAAAACAGCTAACAAAACCGATGACCCAAAATAATGGCTCCTTATTCAATGCCTCAAACTTAAGGGACTTCTAGTCAGAAATCTTCACATGTTAGATGCTATTGTCATCTACTGGCAAAATGTGATACTGCATGTGTGCAGCTCCACCTTATGTCTGGAGGAGACTCAGCCTTCCACAGAGAATTAGAGAAGAGGGAGAATGAATGCTTCCTCCCATAAAGGGCCTGAGGGAAGACAGGGTTTTTTTCTGGCTCCAGTACATAGATTCAGCCATCCTCCAAGTTGTTTTAAGTAGAGATTAGCACTAGCCACTAAAATCTGATGCTGGGCTGAATATGAAAGTGGGTGGTGGATTAGGCTGTGCTTTAACATGGAAAATATATTCACAGAGAATAAGACAGAAAAAAGACTTACGAGAAAAGCTTAGAATTTTTCTGTGGATTAAGCCAAACATATACAGATCCAGAATATATTATATTAGAAGCCTCTCCTGATTTTTTTTATTTGATTATTCTTTAATGTTATCATCAGCCTATCTGGAGGGACATGGTAACAAACACCAAAAGTTGCCTTTTCCGTATCCACTCACCCCTTCTCCTTTGCTCACAGAATTCCAATTTTATTCTAAGGAAAATTATCCCAAGCTATAAAAGTCGATGTCTGGCACTCTAGCCCATCAGTCAGGGGTCTTCTTCGCATGACAGAATTGTGCCAGCGGAATGTAAGAAACAGTCTGCTGATAATTTCTGGGGGAAAAATGCTTCCTAACAACATGTGACCCTTCTTTTTCATCTTTTCTGTCACCAAGGTGAGCAGGTATGAAACAGACAACTGCGACCACTGGCACAGAAGCCACAAGGCAAGGAAACAGATGGAGACTTAGATAACAGTAACATCATATGGCTGCTACACCAATCCTGGGTTTCCCTCCTCCAGAATTTTATGTTAAAAAAAGAAGCCTACCTATGGCCTGAATTTTAACCTCCCCCTAAATGTGTATGTTGAAGTTCTAATCCCCAATATGACTATATTTGGAGATGATGCCTTTAGGAGGTAATTAAGATTAAATGGGGTAATAAGGGAAGGGGCTTAGTCAAATAAGGCCCTACTTTTATAAGAAGAGGAAGAGAGATCTTTCTCTCTGTAAATGAAATCAAATGTTTAATTGAATTTGTGGAAAGAGAGAAAGGTGTCTCACCCTCTGCCTTTCCTTCCCTCTGTCTCTCCCTACCTCTTCCTTGTAAGGACAAGGTGAGAAGACAGTTATCCACAAGCCAGTAAGAGAACTCTTAACAAGAAAACAGTATTACAAGGCCACTGTAATCAAAACAGCCTAATGCTGGCATAGAACAATGGAACAGAATAGGGAGCCCAGAAATAAATCCAAGTCTCTACGGTCAATTAATATTTGACAAAGGGGACAGATGCATAAAATGGAGTAAAAATAGCCGATTCAACAAATGGTGTTGGGAGATCTGGACAGCTACATGCAAAAAAAAAAAAAAAAAAAAAAAAAATGAAACTCAATCATCAACTTACACCATACATAAAAATAAATTCAAGGTGGATAAAAGTTGTGATGCCATAAAAGTCCTAGAGGAAAACATAGGCAGGAAAATCTCAGATATTTCACGCAGCAATATTTTCATGATATGTCCCCTAGAGCAAGGGACATAAAGGAAAGAATAAACAAATGGGATCTTATCGAAATAAAAAGTTTCTGCATGGCTAACAGCATTAAAATGAAAAAAGAAGCAACAGTATGGGAAAACCTATTTGCCAATGATAGCTTGGACAAGGGTTTGATCTCCAAAATATATAAAAAAAGCACATGACTCCACTCCAGGAAGACATACAACCCAATTAAAAAGTGGGCAAAAGACATGAATAGATACTTCTCTAAGGAGGACATATGAAGGGCCCAGAGACACACGAAAATATGCTCAGCATCACTAGCCATCACAGAGATGCAAATTAAAGCCACAATGAGATATCACTCCACATTGATCAGAATGGCCATCATAAACAAATCAACAAACAAGTGTTGGAGAGGATGTGAAGAAAAGGGAACCCTAGTACACTGTTGGTGGGAATGCAGACTGGTGCAGCCACTGTGGAAAACAGCATGGAATTTCCTCAGAAAACTAAAAAATGGAACTGCCTTTTGACCCAGCAATTCCACTGCTGGGATTATATTCTAAGAACCCTGAAACACCAATCCATAAGAACCTATGCACCCCAATGTTCATAGCAGCACAATTTATAATAGTCAAATGCTGGAGGCAACCTAAGTGCCCATCAGTAAATGAATGGATCAAAAAACTGTGGTACATTTACACAATGGAATACTATGCAGCCTAAAGAAAGAAGGAGCTCCTACCCTTTGAGACAGCATAGATGGAACTGGAGAGCATTATGCTAAATGAAATAAGCTAGATGGTGAAAGACAAACACCATATGATCTCACCTTTAAGTGGAACCTAATCAACAAAACAAATAAGCAAGCAAAATAGAACCAGAGACATTGAAATTAAGAACAATCTGATAGTAACCAGAGGGGAGGTGGGAAGGGTAAGGAAGGGAAAGAGGGGAAGTGTTTTCAGGAACAACTATAAAGGACACATGGAAAAAACCAAGGTGGGGTAGAAGCAGGGGAGGGAGGTGGGGATGGCTGGGGTTGGGGGATGGTGGAGGGGGAAAATGCAGACAACTATACTTGAAGAACAATAAAAGAAAAGAAAAGAAAGAAAACTAATGCTGGACTTCTAGCATCAATAACTATGAGAAATAAATTTCTGTTGTCTAGCCACCTCATCTGTGGTGTTTTTGTTAAGGCAGCCTGAGCAAATTAGTGAAAACTTCTAGCTGATTAAGCCAATGTAATAAGTTTTCTGTTACTTGAATATGCATTCCTCACTGACACAAAATACAGCAGCTAGTAAATGGAACGTTGCATCTGCAAGAACCAAAAATGTGAATTTTCAAGTTAAAGAAGGTCAAGAGATAGATAACTAAGTCCCAAAATTTCAAGATAGAAATGTGATGGTCTTTTTTAATATGATGATTAAACATTTAATTTCATGCATAGACTTCAGGCTTAGAGAAAGGTAATAGAAAAAAATTCAGAATATGTGGGTTACTTACCGCTGATTATTGCAAAGTCCTACCTGAGAGAGATGAACGCAGGCAGAGCTGGAAGTCTGGCAGCTGAGAGAGCAGGCCGCTGCCTGTCACCTGCAACCTAAGTTGTCTGAGAAGCCTATGGCAGGAGTCTTCCAGCTTCAGGAAGGAAGCTAGTGCTTTCCTACCCAAAACAGAAGCGTTTCCTACCAGGGCTGAAGCAGCAGGCTTACAAAGGGCTGGTAATTGCGTTTCCAGTTCTTTCTTCATGTTATCTGCAGGACAAAGGAGGTAAACCCGCTGGTAAAAAAGGTTAGAATATTTTTTCTTTGAAATTAATGGTTTTACATTGCCAATGGCAATTAAGTTAAAATAAGGGGAGGATATGGAATATGTATGGAAAACCTGTTGCCAGGAAACAATATATCCTGGGCCTTAGTATTATGACCCCAAAGGATCTTTGACTGTGGTTGTTCACACGTAGAATTGACTAGAATAGGCTAAGAGCCTAATAAATTTTAGAGGGGATTATATTTCTAAAGAAATATTGAACATTGCATAATAGATCAACTTGTAAAGGAGTCCCAGAGCCACTGCATTGCACCCATGGGAGAGGAGTTGTGTAAACTGAGCAGCCCTCAGAAGAATGTTCTTTCCAAGCCTTCCTTGAGTGTTGGAGAGTAATCTGGCTAGTCCTCCCAAATCTGACTAGCCAAGGAATATAGTTCGCTGCCAGAGTAGTGAGTAAGTCCTCATTGTTCCTGTCCAGCAAAAGTTAATATACGAGCATGCTATGTAGAACAGTGCCTGAGTTTCTCATTCTGCCTTTTTCCAAGTGGAGCCTTAGAATTTCTGTTTAAGTTTACTGATCACCAGACAACGAGGGGCCACCCCAACACCTAATGAAACAGGCAGTGCATCACACAGAAATGTGGTCTTCACAGCGAATAGAGTAGCTGATAGGGCAATGGTGTAGTAGTACTTGAGAAAGGTCTAGAAAGGAATTCTATGTGTAGGAGGAAGGCTGTGCATGAAAGTTGTAGTAGCAGGAGGTAGAAACTGCTAGTTTTATACCCAACAACCGTTTATTCCTTACTAACAAAACTCTAATTTGGTTCAAAACAGCAATGTACCCAAGAGTTGGGGATAGAGTGAGTAACCAGTTTCCCCTTTCACACTAGCTTTTAGAAGGCTGAGAGTCAGGTGTGTGGCTCAGTTCGACCAAGGAAAGCTCTGTGGTATGGAGTGTTGTGACAGCTGCATTTCTCCAACACAGATTTTAAATTTCCTACTTTACCTATTTTCATAAATAGTATGTTGCTGAACTTAGTTGTTCAATTATTAAAACATTCTAAAAATAAAAAATAAAAACCAAAACCCGGAGGAAGAAGATGGTGGCCAGGTAGGAGGGAGCAGATTCCCCCTACACACACAGGAGGAAAAACTTAGTCGATCTACAGAGGAACAGAGCAAACAACCAACAGTACCCCAGCATATATGAAAATAGGAGACCAAAAATTGTAGTGGACATTGAGAAACCAGACGGTAAGGGGAGTGCTTCAGGACAATAAGGTCCCAGGAACCAGTGCGAGGACCAGGGCAGCTGCAGCCCCAGGCCTGGCACCCACCGGGTCCGCCACAGGGGCCTTGGGAGAGAGCTGGGTAAACTGCTCCCTCCCCAGCTGAACAAGGTTTGAGCAGCACCAGGAGAGACTTGGTTGCTTGAAGTAGCAGAGAGGGGAATAAGGACTAAGTGGCAAACACACAGGGGCTGTGAGCACCCACAGAGTCTATGGATGCTGGCTGGGGAGAGTTGAGAGGTGGGCCTTGACAGTCCCTAACCCCGATAGTCCCAGTCTAGCTGGAGAATTGGGCTGTGCGAGAGGCCGGGCTGTGCGAGAGGCCAGGCTGCTGTACAGAGTGGCAGGCTTGAGCAGGAGGAATTTCTCAAAAAGAAAAAGTGAAAAAAGAGACACTGTTTGGGAAATTCTCCTGCAGCAATTGCTCCTGCCTCCTCCCCACCCAGCCGGGGAGCGGCAGCACTTCCAAGGCGGCGTGGGAAGCCTGTGTGCACCCATACCACTGGGAAGGGTGAGTGCCCAACATAGGAACACCCAAATACATGAAGAAAATCTTGGAGGACTTCAAGAAAGATATTGACAGCAACACAATTATTCTAGGGGATTTTAACGCCCCACTGTCAAAAATGGACAGATCTTCCAAACACAATATCAGCAAAGATATTGTGGCACTGAACAATGTCCTAGATGAAATGTACTTAACTGATATATATAGAGCCCTTCATCCCAAAGAAGCTAAATACACATTCTTTTCAAATGCACATGGAACATTGCCAAAGATAGACCACATGATAGGACCCAAAACAAGCCTCAACAAATTCAAGAAAATTGAAATCATAACAAGCATTTTCTCCAACCAAAAGGGACTGAAACTACAAACCAACCCCAAGAGGAAAAACCCAAAACCCTCAAAATCATGGAAATTGAATAGCATGCTATTAAACAATGAATGGGTCAAGAATGAAATTAGGGAGGAAATCAAAAAGTTACTGGAAACAAATGAAAATGAACTCACCACAACCCAAAACTTATGGAACACAGCGAAGTCAGTCCTGAAAGGGAATTTCATAGCAATACAGGCCTACCTAAAAAAGGTAGAAAATTTTCAAACAAACAACCTAACCCTATGTCTACAAGAACTTGAGGACCAACAACAAAGACAGCCCAGAGCAAGTAGAAGGAAGGAAATAATAACCAAGATCATTAAATGACATAGAGACTAAAAGCACAGTTCTAAGGATCAATGAACAGGAGCTGGTTTCAATCCAGGAGCTGGTTCTTTGAAAAGATAAATAAAATCGACAAGCCTTTAAGCAGGTTCATCAAGAAAAAAAGAGAGAGGACTCAAATAAACACAATCAGAAATGAAAGAGGAGAGATTACAACTGATACCAAAGAAATACAAAGGATTGTAAGAAATTATTATGAAGAACTCTATGCCAAGAAATTTGAAAAGCTAGGTGAAATGGACAAATTTCTAAAAAAATATAATCTTCCAAAACTCAATGAAGAGAAGCAGAAAGGCTGAACAGACCAATAATAGCAGATGAAATTGAAGCACTAATAAAAAAACTCCCAACACACAAAAGCCCTGAACCAGATGGTTTCACAGGAGAATTCTACAAAGCATTTAAGGAAGAGCTAACCCCTATTCTTCATAGACTATTCCAAAAAATCCAAAATGATGGAAGACTCCCAAACTGTTTTTATGAAGCCAGTATCATCCTAATACCAAAACCAGATAAAGACACAACAAAGAAAGAAAACTTCAGGCCAATATCGCTGATGAACATAGATGCTAAAATCCTCAACAAAATATTGGCAAACCCCATCCAACAATACATTAAAAAGATCATACACCATGACCAAGTGGGATTCATCCCAGGGATTCAAGGATGGTACAATATTCGCATATCAATAAATGTAATACATCACATAAACAAAAGCAAAGACGAAAATCACATGATCGTATCAATAGGTGTGGGAAAAGCATTTGAAAAGGTACAGCACCCATTTATGATAAAAACACTCAGCAAAGTGGGACTAGAGGGAGCATTCCTCAACATAATAAAGGCCATACATGAGAGACCTACAGCCAATTTCATACTCGATGGGCAAAAACTAAAATCTTTTCCACTAAGATCAGGAACAACACAAGATTGTTCACTTTCACCACTTCTATTCTACATAGTATTGGAAATTTTAGCCACAGAGATCACACAAGAAAAGGAAATAAAAGGCATCCAAATCAGAAAGGAGAAAACAAAACTATCATTGTTTGCAGATCACATGATAGTGTACATAGAAAATCCTATAGACTCTGCCAAAAAGCTGCTCGACAAAACAAATAAATTTGGCAAAACAGCGGGATACAAAGTCAATATCCAGAAATCAAAGGCATTTTTGTATACCAACAATGAAACAGCAGAAGCAGAAATCAAGAAAAAAGTCCCATTTGATATAGCAAAAAGAAAAATAAAATACCTAAGAATAAACCTAACCAAGGAGGTAAAAGGAGGACCTGTATGCAGAAAACTACACAACACTGAAGGAAGAAATCAAGGAAAACACAAACAAATGGAAACATATAGCGTGTTCGTGGATCAGAAGAATTAACATCATCAAAATGTCCGTACTACCCAAAGCAATTTACATATTCAATGCAATATCTATTAAAGTACCAATGGAATATTTCACAGACATAGAACAAACACTTCAAAAATTGATATGGAACCATAAACGACCTCAAATAGCTGCTGCAATTTTGAGAAAGAAGAGCAAAGTAGGAGGGATCACAATACCTGATACCAAAATGTATTACAAGGCCACTGTAATGAAAACAGCCTGTACTGACATAAAAACAGGCACATGGACCAATGGAACAGAACAGAGAGCCCAGAAATAAACCCAAGTCTCTACAGTCAATTAATATTCAACAAAGGGGGCAGCAACATAAAATAGAGTAAAAATAGCCTTTTCAACAAGTGGTGTTGGGAGAATTGGACAGCTACGTGCAAAAAAATGAAACCCGAGCACCAACTTACACCATACATAAAAATAAATTCAAGTTGGATAAAAGATTTAAATATAAGCTGTGACACCATTAAAGTCCTAGGGGAGAACATAGGCAGGAAAATCTCAGGTATTTCATGCAGTACCATTTTTACTGATATGTCCCCTACAGCAAGGGACATAAAGGAAAGAATAAACAAATGGGATTTCATCAAAATAAAAAGCTTCTGCACAGCTAAAGAAAACAGTATTAAAAGAAAAAGAGAACCAACCATATGGGAAAGCATATTTGCCAATGATACCTCAGACAAGGGTTCAATCTCCAAAATATATAAAGAACTTACACAACTCCACTCTAAGAAGACAAGCAACCCAATTAAAAAATGGGCAAAAGACTTGAACAGACACTTTTCCAAGGAGGACATACAGAGGATCCAGAGGCACATGAAAAGATGCTCAGTATTGCTAGCTATCAGAGAGATGCAAGTTAAAATGAGATACCACTTCACACCGGTCAGAATGACCACCATAAACAAAGCAACAAACAACAAGTGTTGGAGAGGTTGTGGAGAAAATAGA
This sequence comes from Glossophaga mutica, assembly GCA_039655065.1. NCBI lineage: Eukaryota > Metazoa > Chordata > Mammalia > Chiroptera > Phyllostomidae > Glossophaga > Glossophaga mutica. The sequence continues at coordinate 75,062,675 of CM077305.1, read as the reverse complement.
ACCCTAGTGCACTGTTAGTGGGATTGCAGACTGGTACAACCACTATGGAAAGCAGTATGGAATTTCCTCAGAAAATTAAAAATGGATCTACCTTTTGACCCAGCAATTCCACTGCTAGGATTATAACCTGAGAACCCTAAAACACCAATCCATAAGAACCTGTGCACCCCAATGTTCATAGCAGCACAATTTACAATAGCCAAGTGTTGGAAGCAACCTAGGTGCCCATCAGTAAGTGAATGGATCCAAAAACTGTGGTACATTTACACAATGGAATTCTATGCCACAGAGATAAAGAAGGAGCGCCTACCCTTTGCAACAGCATGGATGGAACTGGAGAGCATCATCCTATGTGAAATAAACCAGGTGGTAAAAAGCAAATACCATACAAGCTCACCTTTAACAGGAATCTAAACAACAAAACAACAAAGAAGCAAAATCTAATCAAAGACACTGAAATAGAGAACAGGCTGACAGTGACCAGAGGGGCGAGGGGAGGGAATTTCAGGGGAACAGGGGAAGGGTTTAGAGCAACAAGTATAAAGGACACATGGACAACAACTGGGGGGGAGGTGCAAATGGGAGGGAGGTGGGGAGGGCTGGGTGGGTTGGCTGGGTTGGGAGTAAAAGACAGAAAACTATACTTGAACAACAATTAAATAAAAAATTTTAAAAACCATGTATAAAAAGCAGTCAGGAGAGGCAAGAGAAACAGAGAAAGACGGGGAAGAGAGAAAAATGAAAGAAGGGGACTGAGGGACACAGAGAGGGAGAGAAAGGAACATATAACATGCATTCAAGTGAAGGGGAACCATGCAGGTCCAAGTCTATGAAAGCACAATGAACGTTATTACTACCAATGACTCACGATAAGAATTAGGCAATACAGTTTATAGACAAAAATTGATAAAAATGGGAGAGACTCCTAAAGGGATGCAATCATAAAACTAATAGCCTGAGGTATATAATTATAGTTCCAAGCTTTTGAAGTATACTTTTGCTCAATTCCTGGTGTCTTATAGGAAATCACATTGATGCAGTGATTGCCTGTAAGTTCACTATCAGACCAGCTATTCTAGGGGCAAGTGCCTTTGGTCACACAGTGGCTCACCAATTATCCTGATGGGCTGCTATGATTTTTAATGTGGCAGAGAATAAGTGGGACCAGAATGGGAGTCACGAATGGTGGCTGACTTAAGACCTCACAAATATTGAGTGTTCCATCTATCATTAGTATATTATAAAAACTTAGTGTCTACTTGTTCCTTTCATCATTTTCTGCATTCACACATATATTCTCTACTTCTTTTACCTGTCTAACATAGCCCATGGTTTACCATCTTATTATTTCTGCCTAACAAAAATAAGGTTTTCCATTTATATGTTCTTGATCTCATTCTCTACAGCAAACTTTAATATCCTTAGATAAAGAGGAAAACTCCAACCACACTTGGAATCTTTCCCTTTAGAAATGTTTCTTTCTTTCTATAGTCGTATGCACGCAGGAGGAAGTTACCTAGCCTTGGTTTTAGCTTAATACACCTTACTAATTTATGAATATAAAACACTTCTAACAAAAGCCTAGCATATAGAATATACACTAATATCTGTTGACATCTACGGTTGGCTTCTCAGACATATGAGGTCTGTCCTAAAAAAGTCTAGCCGTTGTTAATATAATGAGAATGATTTGTGCAACATCCATGTAACCTGGCAGCCAAGGAGAGTGGACTGGAATGCACATGGGTGAACAATGATGACCTCACTGTACTGATCAGTGGGGGTGGTAGACACCACTGAGTGAGCATGTGTACTGTGTGGCCATTGCATTCAAAATGACTGAGAGAATAGAACAATGAATCTGCATCAAATTTTGTGTTAAGCTGGAACATTGCTCCTCAGAAACTGTTTGGATCATTCAGAAGGCTGCAGCTATAGGCAACTGGTGATTGGCAGCTGCATTGCAACAATGCCTGCTCATGCATCACATCTCATGCAGAGATTTTTGGAAAACATCAAATCACCCAGGTAACTCAGCACCCCCCAGAGCCCAGATTTGGCAATCTTTGACTTCTGGCTTTTCCCAGAACTAAAATCACCTTTGAAAGCAAAGAGATTCCAGACCATGGGTGAGATTCAGGAAAATATGTTGGGGCAGCTGATGGTGATTGGGAGAACTGTGTAGGGTCCCAAAGTTCCTACTTTGACAGCGACAGAGGCATCATTGTCCTGTGTACAGTGTTTCTTGTCTCTTCTTCAGGAAATGTCCTTATTTTTCATATTACATGGCTGGATACCTTCTGGACAGACCTTGTATTTCACTAATTTGCCTATTTTCAAAAGGGCAACATTAAATTCCTGGTAACTCTAAACCAATTTTATATACAATAGACTTTTCCAACTTCATCATCTGAATATTCTATGAATAGTATAAGAAGACCTTGGGCAAAATAGCATATTATAGAACTATTACAACTTAATAAATTGTTGAGAATTACTTGAAGCCATTCTTCAATATTTTGAATAACAATACAATTTCTGATTGTATTCCTGCTATCAATTCCTGATACCATTAAAAAGAAAGGATTGAAGAGCCAAGCGATTTCATCTGAGGGAGCTATTTAGTGCTCCCTCAGAATTTCATTTCCTAAAAATAATTGTGACTCTGAGTTATAAGGGATAGACAGTCAATGGAACGAATTCCACTACAAAATGGCATAAAACAGGTTTGTATCCTAGTTCCAATTATCTTTAGTTAAAATGACTAGACACACTTTCTAGATGAACCAGCTCCATGGCTTCCAGCCATAGCTACTAGGACGACAAATGCTCTGTTCTCAGTTTATGGCACAGAAACTGGGCGTGATTACAAGACGAAATGGAAATTTTCTGGTCAACTGTTGTTGAAAGATAAATATTAATGATTCACAATAAACCGTAGTTTACATCAGATACTCTTTAGTATTCAGAAGGCAATAAAAGTAGAGCCTAAGGCCTATGTAAACATAGCAGTCAATAACTTCATTAAACAGGTCAATTAATTGTTTAATCTAAAGGCACATCTCACAACTTACTTAGCTGAAAGGTAAATGTGTCTGTCCAAAATCAATCATTATATGGATATTGTATTAGGCAATTCTGGCTGCTATAACTGAATACCATAGAATGGGTGGCTTAATAACAGGCTTTTATTTCTCATGGTTCTGGAGGCTGGGAAGTCCAAGATCAAGGTGCCAACAGGTCTGGTATCTGGTAAAGGCATTCTTCCTGTTGTGTAGTTGGGTGTCTTCTCCTTGTCCCCTCACATGGCAGAAAGAGCAGGAAGAAAGCCAGCTCCTTGTGTCTCTTCTTATAAAGGCACTGATGCCATCACAAGAGCTCCTTTCTCATGATCTAATTATCTCCCAAAGACTATACTTTTTAGTACTGTCACATTGGGGGTTAAGACCTGAACATATGAATTTGGGGGAAGCACAAACATTCAGTCCCTAACAGATGCCGTAAGTACAGATTAGCTTTAGGAATGTTGTTCGTATGGTTAATGTGCCCAGTTAGTGACAACTGTCTGCAGTTGGCTATATTCCAGGCCGGGGTACTTTCTTGTTTTCTTTATTGAATGAGTGCTTGTCTTTTAGAATTTTTGGTGTCCCAATAAAGAAAAAGCTGCTAAGAAAAAGTATCTAGACTTGAAAATTAAGCAAAGATATTACTTCACGCCTTTCAGAAGCCATACTAGAGCCTTGTCTAAGAAGCCACATCTGATGATGTAAGGGAAGGTGACTAACTTATTGTTTACTTTTAATTAAGGTCCTGTAAAAAGATCGTCCAAGTATAAAAAAATTATTTTTTCCAGTATAGATGCAAGTAATTTCTTTTCAGGAGAAAGGATATTCCAGAGTTTGAAATTCATTGCTCCACAGAATATTGACTAGTTTTACATCCAATTCAGGCACTCACTTTAGCAGACTTATCACTTCCTTTCCGTCCTTGTTTTCTCTTCGAACCAGCTTTACTCTCCTGACATTTCCACCATTAAAGAGTGAAATATATCTTTCACACATGCTCATTATATGTTTGTGTAAGATCTATGTTTTCCACTTTTAAGATATTTTATAACACTCTTCTTCCCCACCCAAGTGCAAATTAAATTAGGAAATTGATTAGAGTTTAGGGAAGATGATATTCTTGAAGATAATACACACAAAGTATCTACTTTACTGGAAAATTTGACTCAAGAAAATGGCATTAGACCTGGAGCCAAATGGTCCTGACAGTACTTCACTCCTGAATTTAGCTCACTTGCTCACCCAATTACTCACAGGATTAGACAGTTTCCACCTTCACACTGTCTACACTTTTACCACATGACAGAGTGCAGACAACAACCTTCTCTAAAGGCAGAGAAATGGAAAAAGGAGTTGAATAGAGCTTGCACAATTCCCTCTCCCCAAGCCATTAATTGGGTAAGTCATTCATCCTTCCCCGGGGAAGTGGAGGTCATGAGTAGCTGGAGGGAGGCTCAGAATGAAAATTAAGTGTTAGGATGTACCGCCAGCATGGTCTGAATATCTTACCCCATGTGGAAATGGCAGGATGCTCCAGTCTGGAGAAAAGCACAAACCAGGTTTTCACCATGATAAATGTAATGACTGCTACCTATGTTTGTAACGCTGTAAGTACATTATCTAGCAATAATATAGAATATTTTTACATTGGGACCTTACTAGTGGCCTCAATCTACTCATATAATGTCAAAAGAAGTAATTTTTATTCAACTTTGACCTCTAACACAGCTCAGAGTTGCCACTCCAGCATGTGTTAAATGAATTAATGACAGAATGAACACACGAATGAGGCATGAGATGTGATTTCAGCATTTTAAGGGAAACTGAAGTTTTTCTACAAGTGAAGTGGAGAGCCAAGTCAGACAGCATAGCATCTCTCTCCCACGGCAGCTAATCACATGGTTTCTTGAAAGAATGGCAAATACACTAGCTTAGGACTGAAAATAACATCTGGAGTATATTGACTTGGTCCTTCCTTCTGCCTTTGAATTTCATCCAAATCAATCAGAATGAGTATCATTAAAGTCCTTCAATAACGGAGATGCTGCACGTACCCTTGGAAGGGAATTTCACGTTCCTCAAATCTTATAGTTGAGAATTTTTGAAGTCTATTGGAAATCCTCTTTGCTCCAGATAAACTCAATCCTAAATTTCTTTGCCACAAAGGAATTAACCTTTGTTAGAGAAACCTCATTTTTACAAAATATATGCTCTCCTTTTACAATTTTGCATGGAGTCTACTCCAGTTAACTAATTTCAATCCTTTTTAAAAAAAGAACTTAAACAACCCCTAACTATTGGGTTGGTCGAAAAGTTCGTTTGGTTTTTTTTCGTTATAATGGCTCTAGTAGTACTTAGCTGTCTTTAACTTCATTCAGAACAATTTTTATAGATTGTATTGTCACAGCTATCATATCAACATGCATTTAAAAATTTATTAAACTTGGTGAATTTTTGTGTAGCTATTTTAATATTGAAGATGAAAGAAAATACACATTTTCAGTATATTATAATTTATTATCTCAAGAAAGGTAAAAATGCAGCTGAAATGCAGGAAAAGATTTGTGCAGTGTATGGAGAAGTTGCTGTGATGGATGGAAAGTGTCAAAAGTGGTTTGTGAAGTTTTATGCTAAAGATTATTCACTGGACAATGATGTTCCACAATCAGGTAGACCAGTTAAAGTTGATAACAATCAAATAGAGACATTAATTAAGAACAATCAACATTATATCACGCAGGAGATAGCTGACATGCTCGAAATATCCAAATCAATAAAGTTATTGGTGAAAAAAATGTGTATTTTATTTTACTGAAAAAAACTTCATGGACTTTTTGGCCAACCCAATAGAAACAACCAAAATTTCTATACAATGGAGAAATAAATAAATAAATTGTAGCACTGAAAAGGAAAAACTACTGATATACACAAAAAAAACATGAATGGCTCTCCAGGCATTATGTGGAATGAAAGAGTCTGGACATGAAAACACATATTGTTTTATTCTACGTATATAAAATGCAAGAACAGGCAACATTAATGTATGGTTATAAAAATCAAGAGTAGTTGCTTTTTGGATGTGTGCCTGGGGGAGAAGGGCATTGACCGCAAAAGGTCAAGTGGTGACATTCTGAGATGAAGGAAACGTTCTATATTCTGCTTTGTTTAATGGTTTCATTAGTATATATAATTGTACAATTTTATTGAACTGAGCACTAAGTATCTATGCATTTAAGTATAAGTAAATTAAATTCCAAGAAGAAAACTTAGGAAAGAAAAGAAAAGAAAAGACTGTCGCAGACATTGCCGACCACCTTGCCAACAGTTTCCATAAGTCAAGGACCTCTAGGTCTCAGTTCCCTTTTTGAAAGCTGAGAAGAATGTAGGTAAACATCAATCAGTTTCTGGCTGGCTGCAATATTTCTCTTCTGGAAGTGGCAAAATTTGCCAGAAGAATTTGTGAGTCAGGAAGTCAGTTTCCAAATAATTCCATGTTCCTGAGGGTGCTGGGATTTGAAAGAGATCAAAACCTGCTGTCTATTAGCCAGATTATTTTTCTGATATACTTTCCAAACAAACAGGTCTAGAAGACAATTGGGTGTGCACTTTTCACAGCTATTCCCATCAAAGCACCAGGTCAGTGAAAGACTTGATCAGAAAATTAGTAAGTCATTTTTTCATGTGTACAAGTACATATCTTCCCCCAAGGTGAAGAGGAGTTTACCAGTACCAATTAATCCCAGCCAGACACCCCAGACATTATGAAATAGACAAAAAAGTAATCCTTGTTCAGTATTAATTACATTGCACAAGTTTCCTTAAGTGAACAGACTTTGGAGACAGAAAGACTGTCTGCAACTAACTAGAGTGATCTTGGCCAAACTACTTCAAAGGACTTAACTTCTCAGAAATAATCGGAAGATTAAATAAGATTTATTTGGAGTGATCAAGTGTAGTCAATAAATGTAAAACCTGAGGTGAAATCCTTTACTAACTTTTCCTTCAGAAATCTGCGTGCCCACATATTTAGAAGGATGATTTTGATTTTCTTTCATGGAAAACACTTCCTCAGAAACATATTGAGACTCTGTAAGCCATTCAACCATTCTACCACGCTTCTTGCTCCTCTACCATAATCACTATAGAAAATATCAAAATATTTGTGAGCATTAGGGAAGACTAAGGGAGCCAATCATCTGAGTGATTCTTAATTACTAATTTCCTCCCACCCCCTTTAACTTTAGAAGTATATGACTCTTGATTGAATGGCAATGTCGTGACATGGTTCTTCTGAAGCATGGGAGAGGAGAAGGATGTGGTGGGGTGGAGAGGGGTTGCTTACCTAGTGGGTCCTCACTACTACAACAAGTGCAGAAGAATATATCATCATGTTAAGGAACTTCCCTTTAATACTTCTGGCAGCCACCACCATGTAAGAACTTACAAAGTGCTTTGTTTATCAGCATGTTATTCCCATGCCATTATTTCGTATCGAGAAACTCCTATCATGGCAAAAGTACATCAGTGAGCTCATGCTTATTGGAGTTCACTGGTCTTATCATGACCCTGAACCTACAGAAGGATGTGGCCCTATGGGCAGCGAAATGGCTTACTGAAGACTCAGTTATGATCTTAGTTGAGCTTACTGAAGACTCAATTCTGATGCTACCCTGAAAGAATCAATATTACCTTACAGAAGGCAGAATATGTTTTGATTCAACAATAAATACATGGGGCTGTTTCTCCCATAACCAGAATGTCCAAATCTAAAAATTAAGTGGTGGAAGTGGGAGGGACTGACCTTTAATTACCCTCCCTCAGAGTGCTTGCTTCCCTTCCCCTCAGTTTTGAGCTCCTCTGGTTTGGAAGTTTTCACTCCTAAGAGAGGAATCCTTCTACCTGGGAAAACAAAATCAAAGGTTCCGTGGAACTGAAAGTTGATGCTTGTGTCTGGGCAATTTCTCCTGACTACCACATGGAAATCATGTTCCTGCTATATTCCTGGGGGTAGGGAAGACTGGAGTTCTCTCTAGTGTCCTGTCTGCTCCACAGATAAGCGCTGCTGAAGGGAAACTGCAAGGCCGGAGCTGGAGAGAGACATCTTCTTTGTGCGCTCCCTTCTCCCTTCAGCTGCCCCCAGCAACACGTTTTCGATCCAGAAGTAGCTGGTTCCCCCAGAAGCACAGCTGATTCTAGTTTGCAATTTTTCCAGACTGCTAGAATCTCATGGCCTCACAACACCCAGTTAGAGGCGCCAGTACCAGTTGGGCAATGCTGCCTCCTTCCAGGTCTGGTCCTATCTCCTTGTGGCACCTCCTCCAAGCGCCAGCCAGGCAGCACCTCTATCCTCAGAGCTCTGAATTCCAGACCCATGGGGCGCAGTAGCATTTGAACAGGATGCTTGCCTCAGAGTTCTGATCTCTGCTCCACAGGAGAGTATTTTTTTGCCCTTTCTTTTAATAGTTTCTGAGCTTATGTTCATTTAAATAAATATTGATATCAAGGTTTAGTATGGAGGCCCACAGCAGGAAAGGAAGAGGCTGAGGTGAAGAAGAAAGCATTGCTTCTGGAGCGAGCCCAAACCTCTGGCAGGCCTGATGGAAGCTCTGGGGTCCTTTAAGCTTTGAAATGAAGGGTCTGATTCAGTTGATTCACTTTCCTCTCCCTTTACTTCATCTCAATTACTTGAAGCAGATACTCATTGAGCAGGTACTCAAGCCACCTTGTTAGTCGATACTAGGGATTCATGGATAAGTAACAGCCCAACTCTGTCTGAAGCCAAGTGACCTGGCAGGAACATACTTCTCACACACAAGATTCAGGAAATGCAACGGGCCCCTTATGGTTGTCATATAATGGCCAATAGGAAGTGCTAACGTACATGCAGTACACCGATGTACAGTAGTCCCCCTTTGCCACGATTTCGCTTTCCATGGTTTTCGTTAGCTGTGGTCAACCACGGTCTGAAAATATTAAATAGAAAATTCCAGAAATAAACAATTCATAAGTTTTAAATTGCATGCTGTTCTGAATACTCACTTAATTCCATCGTGTAGACTGTGGGTCATCTCACGTCATCACAAGAAGGCTGAGAACAGTACAAGGTATTTTGAGAGAGAGAGACCACATTCGTACACTTTTATTACAGTATATTGTTATCGTTGTTCTCTTTTATTATTGGTTATTGTTAATCTCTTACTGTGCCTAATTTATCAATTAAACTTTATGTTAGGTATGTATGTATAGGAAAAACATAGTATATATAGGGTTTGGTACTCTCTGTAGTTTCAGGCATCCACTGGGGGTCTTAGAAAACACCCCCCACAGAGAAGGGGGGACCACTATACTGAAAACTGTACAGGTCTGTTTAAGAACTAGATGCAACCTGTTGGGGAGTGTTCCAGATATCAACACTACCTGGAGACCATTTGCTGAATAGCCAATGGGCCTGACACAATTCAATGGAAAATTCATGAATTATTTTAAATGAAAACAAACATATATATTATAAAGTGCAAAAAACACAGTTTCTCAAAAAGGTAAGCCAGATTATTTTAGACGATCCCCTATGGCCCTGAGGACATAGATTTACTCTCCTCCTCCATGAAGGCACTTTAGCAGCAAACCACCCAGATGTGCATCACAAGGAGGTGCCCAAGAGACATGCAATTACCGTGGACAATGTGAAAAGGCTTTTTTGTGGGTGTGACATTTTCCATGAGCCCTGGTGACCTACACAGTGTTTAAACCCTCGTTTTAAAACGGAAAGGACTCCAGAGCTTCCATCAGGCCTGCCAGTGGGCGAGGCTTATTCCAGAAGCAATGTTTTCTCCTTTTATATTTGGAAATTGACAGGGAGGGTGTCCTGGGTGGAGCAAAGAGCATAAGCAAAACCACAAAGTGGGAAAGCTATAGGCACATGGGGAGAATTTCAAGTAAGCAGCGGAAGTGGCTAAAGATTAGCATGTACTCAAGAAAGGAACAGGCTAAGTATTGGTTATATTGTGAAATACGAAGAAATAGGCCAAGTATTGTGCTGTATTCTGGGTTTGAGTGGCAGCACAGGGACTGGAATGTTGGCCAGGTGGAGGCAGGGAGTCACGGATACATGCAAGAGCAAGCAAGGAGGGTGTGTGCCCAGAGCTGTCTTTCCTCATTGTCTCTTCCTCTTCCTGTTTCCCTGCTATTCCTCCACTTCAGCACTTCATATTCATCTTCTATAATTAACGGTCAAGGAGGTGAGGTATGAAATGATTTAAAGCTACCACCACTCATTCTTGTGAAGTGCAAGTCATGGCCTGGGAGCAGATTAAAGCCTTAAACTTGGGGAAATTCTGGAGCACAAACTCCTTTTCACAGGATACTAACTATAATTGATGTCAGTTTTCCACAGCCAACAGCTTTCTGGCCACTGCTGTTTTTGAAGGAAGGAGAAAGAAGAAGTATATTTTTAAGTTGCTATAATAAGTTTAAGGAGAAAAACAGGGAGTACTCTATGTTTTATATGATTTACATTTGTTTTCTTCAGAATTCACTTAAAGTGTAGCACTAGTTGTTCCTGGAAAGTGATGTGACGTACTTTCTTTAACATGTGTCATTTCCCTTTCTGTCATTTCTTCTTTAATGAAAGGTAAAATTTATAGATATGGCTTTACCTTTAACTTTTATCCTTAAATTTAAAGGGAAGGCAAACGTTCTCTTTTCTTCCTGAATGTAGTATGTTTTAATGCTATTAACATTGAATGGCTTTTTATCCCATATATACCCCTGGAAAATGTGCTGAAAACCTCCCTAGAATATTCTTTGTAACATTAGGTCATTTAACATTTTTGGATAAAAGAACAAGATAGAACCAGCTCTGTTTGCCATCACTTGGTTGAAATGGCTTTTGATTCTTAACTTTAATGAAGTGTTACTACTGGTAGACGAGATGCTGAGAAGACTGACTCATCAGTACTTTGCCTACACATCCTGGGCTAGACCTGAGATTGCCCAGACATCATCTTTCAGAATGAGCTTCAGACTCCAGGAATCAGCAGAGGGCACTCCAATGCAGCCATGGTGTGGCAGTGCCATCCGGGTGTATGTATGTGTCCAAACTCATCGAGTAGTAAACAGTGCATGTGCAATTTTTATATGTTAATTATAACCTCAATAAAGATTTTTTATACAATAATTTGAGGAGTCACTAGGCTCATACTGAATCAGCAGAGTGAGGACCTGAGGCAGTGGAACAGGTGAGAACAACCAGACCACTGTGTACCAGGCCTTAAGTTGTAAGAAGCCTGGAATTTAGGCTGCTATTAAAAAGCAAATTTATACAGAGGTGCAGAATCAGACCTTGTCACAAAGTCACCTTTGTTTTTAAATCTTACCTGCTGGATTCTTTGCTAAGAGCCATATTGTTATCAATTCTAGAAGTGTTGTTTATCACTCTAGAAGTGTTATGTAGCTACACTCGTAGCTTCTCAAAGAGATGGTGAGCAAGGCTCACAAGGAACAAAAAGCTTTGCACTATTTGGACCATTTCTCCTTCCTTTAAATCCATGCACTTCCATTCCTACTACAATACTTTACTATTGTTAAATTACACACCAAATTTCTTTCATTTAAATCTCATTTAACCCATACCTCAATAAAAATAATCTCTACTAGACCATGAATGGTGTAAGGGTTTTCATTTCTTGGGTGGTATTATGAACGAACCCATGGTGTCCACTGCCAGTGTAACAGCAATGTCTGCCATGTCTTCCCTTTAACAGCATTGTGTTTGATGATGTCCATTACTCTCCTTCCCCAGCCCTGGGGGACAAATCATGTTATGTCTAAATTAAGCGTTTCTCTTTATTGGTGATTGGCCAAATGGTAGTCATGCGAGCCAGTTCTGCCCAGTGATATGTAGGAGAAGTCAGTTTGGGGGTAGTTGGGGGTGTTTCCAATGGGAAAATTAGTTTGCCTCTCTCCCTGGCCCTGCTTGGGAAGGTCTGATGAGGCCTGATGTCCACTACAATCGGCAGCTATCTTAAGACCACACCATGACAGGCATGGGGAACTTTGTCTCTGTCATAAAAATGAAGCAGAGAAAGTAGGGAAAACCCACTACGTCCTTCACAGCTTCACTGAAAGCTGCACCAGAGTGAACAATTAATTAACTGCCTACCTCTAGACTTTTTGATGTACATTAAAAAATAAGTCCCAGTAATTTGTGGAAATCATGATTAGTTGGGATTTTCTGTTACTTAATCCCAAAATCGTTTTTAACTGATAGAAAGTTGTTCCCGTCAGGTAAGAGGGAAGAGGGCGAGTGTATTTTTATTTGTATGAAAGATAGTATTTTATTGTCATTGCTCCTACTGTTACCGCTGCGAAGTTTAAGTATAAAAGGGCATGCGTTGGATAGCCAAGGAGATGGCTGTGGGGATGTCTGTCCTCCTTTCTTTCTTTTTACTCCAAATCCCTTATGAACACTCTCTAATTTTGGAGAATTTCCCACTCAAAGTCCCTGCATCATGGAACCCAGAGTTTCACTCTCTTGGCCTCCCTTATGACTTGAGTTCAGGCATGAACCTTAGATTGTTCCAACTGGAGGCACCCACAGGACAATATGATTGCAAGGCGTTGCTGTGGAGGAGATGCTGTGTAGAATGTGCTCCATCGAGGGTGGTGGTCAAGATCCCCAGCCTTCAGAAGCACTAGGGACACCAGCACTAGGGCCACTATCAGCCATGCCAGTAGCTTTGAATAATGTAGGTGGTTCTCCTCGAAGCAGCCCATAAAAGATTTGGAAAGATTTCCTAATGTTCATAAATTTATTTTCTGCTGAAAAGAGCTGAAACTAATTCCAAACACCCAGACTGATATATTTCATTGTGTTAACAATTTAGACATACTTGATTTATTACTTCACTGTCTTAAGCCAAAATTTGCCTTCAGGTCCTTACTGAACTCAATAGACATCTAGTCCCAACTACATCTGAGGTTGAATGGAATAGCAAAATCCACAGCTGCCCTGGCCCCACTGGCTTTCTTGGAGAATCTGAAAGTCACATTGATTCATATTCCACATCTTGGCACGTCCAATTATTTTTTAAAGATTTTATTTATTCAAGTAGAGAGAGAGTAGAAGGGAGGGGGAAAGAGAGGGTGAGAAACATCAATGTGTGGTTGCCTCTCACATGGCCCCCCATCCAAGCATGTGCCCTGACTATGAATTGAACTGGCAACCCTTTGGTTCACAGCCCGAGGTCAATCCCCTGAGCTACACCAGCCAGGGCTTGGCACATCCAATTTTAAGGCACTTGTAATTTTAAGGCACTTTTGGAGATGAACATTGGATATTGCATAGTAAATGCTGGCACCTCTTGGTGAGGCTTTGTATTTCTTTAACCTATCAATTAGGTAGGGTAGTCATTCTCAGCATTTTGGTCTCAACACTCTTTCACTGTTAAAAATTATCAGTGACCCTACCAAGCTCTGGTTATATAGAAAATACCTGTTGATATTTGAAGTACTGAGATCATATAATCAAATAACTTCCTAGCTTTATTATGAAAATGGTTTTTCATAATATTCCACTGACCCTCTGAAAGGATTTCAGGGGCCCCCAGGAAACACTGGATTGCTCTAAGAAAACTGTGAAATTAGGTCTTTACTGAACACTTATTGTATGCACAACATTTGGACTCTATAGTAAATTTGGAAGTTTGGTTGAGGGCAAGAGCACAAGAGGAAGCAAAGCCATGGGAATGAGATGGCTACATTGGCAGAAGAGGAACTGGCTGGGCTGAGCCCTTGGAAGGTCTAGGAAAATAGTGAGACAACTTGCTGTGTAATCTAAATTTTTCATAAGTGCCTCTGGGCAATGCTATCTGTGCAGGGGTTATGCTACATAAGAATGATGGGGAAAACATCTTTTGTTTCAAAAAAGAATAACTACTTTGGAAGAATTAGTATTTTTTTAAAGATAAACTTGGTTTCAAGTGATACAAGGTGTGGTATACTTGGTAAGTGACTGTCAGGTCCTAGCACGAAAGGGAATGGTGATTTCCTTCTTCGAACTCTGGTAAAGAGATAAGCTAATTGAGACTATGTCTCTTTGCCATTTAGTTCATGTGGAACCAAGTGGATTATTTCTGTCATTGTTAAAGAAGAGTGAAACTCTCCACCCGTGTTCCTCATGCTTTCTGGGAAACTTCAGGCATGTACCACACCACTTAAGTGAGGATCTCTTCTGCTAAGAGCTGCCCTTCCCACTGCTTTCTGGAGGAGCTCCAGGCTCAGCCAAGTGCCAGGTGACTCATAGCCACTTCATGGGCCTCATGCCTCCCAGCTCATTTCAGCATAGTGCAGAGATGAGACAAGACCAGGAAACGATCCTCTCCTCTCAATGAGAAAATGCTGGGGACTCACATCCAAGTATGTGTTATTAGGTCAAGTGGAACCTACAGATTGCTGGGAAGGTTCAGTGGTTCAGGTAATAAACACAGTTGTAGCTTTTATGGGTCACTTCCTGGGAGGAAGTGAAATTCTGGCCAACCACGTAGGATATATGTACATAATAGGATGTATGTACATATGGATGGTGATAAGTATATACATTCTATTTTAAAAAATAATGAAGACTAAAAGCTTAAAGTAAAATGGGGTAAATAACAACTCAATACAAAAAGCGCTGGAACGTAAATACATCAATGCCCAGAATCAACAGTTGTTAACATTCTGTCCTATTTTGTCTAATTAAAAAATTTTTTTTTGCCATGCAACAATGCAGAAAGGTTAGTTTCCTTTGCACTCAGTTCATGGACCACCCCTACAGGTAGGTAACAATCAGTATGCACATAGCCACCCCTGACTTTCCACTGCTTTTTTCATTTTCCCCTTGGTTTCTGAATTGTCTGTCTGCGTATCCCACTCTCCATCCACCTGTCTTTCAAGATCCATGGCAGTTGTCCTCTTCTCCATGCTGCTCCGCCTTCCTCCTGCATGGCTCATCTCCTGGACCTGGGTGTCAGGCACCTTGTCTCATTTGCATCAGTATCTCCCACACCTTGTAGAACCCCACACAGGTCACTGACTGTACCACTGAGAAAGGGAATGGGGTGGGTCAAGAGAAGCACACGGGTCCCCAAATACATCTGGTATTTCCTCACCTGTTGTAGTCCCCGCTCATGTGTTGCCCTTCACCTCACCTCCTTATCACCACAGCAATAAGTATAAAAAACCCATCCTGTCCCTTACCGGCACTTTTCCATTGGGTTAGACTGTGTTCGCTGTGTCAACAGCTAACACTGGCACCCAGCCCCTTGGGGAGTGGCCCTCAGCTCCCTAAACTACATCTGACAAACATAGTAAGGCCAACACCTCGCCTTTTCTTCACCAAATCTGGCCATATAATACCAACCCATTTCCTTCAGAGAATGGGAGAGGTGGTGCCTTCAGAAAAAAAAAAAAGAGTAGGGATTTTTTTCCACCTTATTTTACCTCTTCATATGCATTACTTTTCTACACTATAATCAAATCCTGTTAAAACATGAATGACAGCAAAATGGCACACAGGCATTTTGTCATGTTGTACTTTCCTCCATGCAGGTGTATACATGTACATGTAGAAGCTACTTGAGACCTTCCGTCCACACGCACACACATGCACACTCACACACAGGGCACATGTGCTCCACGCTTAAAAACAAGGGGAGAAACTCTGGCAATCACTCTTTTTGTAAGTGTGAAGGCTTAGAAACAATTTCTCTTTCTCTTTGCTCTAAAGAAGAGCAAAAGCAAAGAGGCCAGGCAAAAATACAAAAGAATGATTTGCTAAAATTAAGCTCCACAAGGACCAGAAATCCTTGTGTGTTTTGTTTTCTGATGTATTTCCAGAGCATGAAACTGCATCTGAGTTGGAGTACGTGCCTAGTATCTAAGGAGACAAAAGAGTAAGTCAATGAATGAATGACGTTAAGTGCAACACAGCGGTGGACGAGCATGCTGTCACCTTTTGGCATACTATGCTTAGAGACTCAATCTACACGGTAAGGTGAGCCCAGGTTGGGCAACCTACTCATCAGCCACGTATTCGCCCACTGGGCTTGCATAATATTTACTCTAGAGAGCAGGGTGCGGTCAGGAGTGAGGAAACAGGAATGAGAGTAATGGGACAGAGGCAAGATTGGAAAGTTAGATGGGGGAAAAGAGCCAAAATAAAGAAGTTGTAAAGACTGGAACTTAGTGACTGGAAAAATGCTACCATTTTAATGGTAGCAAAAAATGCTTATTTGAAAGGTCCATTCCTAGCCATAATAACAAATAAATGATATTGTTAAAAATTGCTAGGATTATGACATTCTTATTTTTTAAAGAATTTTTATTTATTTATTTTTAGAGAGGGGAAGGGAGGGTGAAAGAGAGAGAGAGAAACATCAATGTGTGGTTGCTTCTCATGTGCCCCCTATTGGGGTCCTGACCTGCAACCCAGGCATGTGCCCTGATTGGGAATCGAACTGGCAACCCTTTGGTTTGCAGGCTGGAGCTCAACCATTGAGTCACAGCAGCCAGGGCTCATTTTTATTTTTTCCAGTGAACATTACATCATTGATATCTACATGTCTGTGTAGATAAAGCACTTTTTAAAAATGTAGATAAAAACTACTGAAAATTTTATATACTTCTTTAGAAACATTTAGCAGAATTCAACTGGAATTAGAAATTAGCATAGTCGGAAGTGTAAATTCAGCACACCATGATAGACAAAAGAAAATCCCTACAGAACTTGCTACTTTATATAACTGATTAAATTTCATCATAAGCCCTCATACCTCTGGATTTGGGGGGAAGGGTGCAAAATTACCAAAAAAAATTTCTCAGTTCTTTCCACATTGGTTTAGGCTATTAAATGTTAGTGAAAACATGTGTTCAAATTTTAGACTTCCGGCCAAGATGGAGGCGTAGGCGGACACACTGTGCCTCCTCTCACAACCAAAATTAAGGACAACAAATATTTAGAAACAAGAAAACAACCAGAGCTAATAGAAAATTGAACTGTACGGAAGTCCAACAACCATTCTTCCAGACCAGTAAGAGGGGCGGAGTCACGGCAGGAAAAAGTGGAGGTGCGCGGACCCAGGAACGCAAGTAGCAGCGGCTGGCAGTTCCCAGGTGCACAGGCAGCAGCTGGCGAACCCTGGGCATGGGGTGGCAACTGTGCAGACCCAGTGAGGCCACACAAGGCGGCTGGCTGACCAGGTGGTCCCACATTCGCGCTCTCGCAGACAGTACAGGCAGAGGGGAAGTGGCGGAAGGGACTGAATCCAGGAGAGAACGGAGCAGGTGCCATTGTTCCCTCTCAGACCCCGCCCCCACATATAGCGTCACAACCCAGCGACTGGGCTGCCCCACACTGGGGAGCGCCAGAGGCTCCACTCCTCACTACCTACCAGCACGCGCGCATGCGCAGATAATCCAGGCGAAGGGGAAGTGGCGGAAGAAACGGGAGTCCAGGAGAGAGCGAAGCGGGCGCCATTCTTCCCTCTCGGACCCCGCCCCCACCTATAGCGTCACAACCCAGCGACTGGGCTGCCCTACCCTGAGGAACACCTAAGGCTCCACCCCTCATATGTAATAGCCGCGACCAGACTAAAACCAAAACAAAAGAAACCCCACCAAAAATGGCTCAAACCGGAGAACAAATCAAAGCCCCAGAGCCAATTCCTCCAAGCCATGAAGAGATAGCCAACCTATCAGATGCACAGTTCAAAGCACTAGTCATCAAAATGCTCACAGAATTGGTTGATTTTGCTCACAAACTAGATGAAAAAATGTAGGCTACAATCCGTGAAATGAAGGAAGATGCATGGGGAACTGATAGAGATGGAAGGAAAACTGGGACTGAAATCAATGGAGTGGACCAGAAGGAAGAAACTAACAACCAAACAGAAAACGAGGAAGAAAGAAGAATTCAAAAAAATGAGGAGAGGCTTAGGAACCTCCAGGACATCGTTAAATGTCCCAACATCCGAATTATAGGGGTCCCAGAAGGGGAAGAAGAGCAACAAGTGGAAAACTTATTTGAACAAATAATAAAGGAGAACTTCCCCAACCTGGCAAAGGAAATAGACTACCAGGACGTCCCGGAAGCTCAGAGTCCCAAAGAAGTTGGACCCAAGGAGGAACACACCAAGGCACATTGTAATTACATTAGCCAAGATTCAAATGAAGGAGAGAATTCTAGAAGCAGCAAGGGATAAGGGGACAGTCACCTACAAAGGAGTTCCCATCAGACTGTCAACGGATTTCTCAAACGAGACCTTCCAGGCAAGAAGGGGCTGGAAAGAAGTATTCCAAGTCATGAAAGTCAAGGACCTACATCCAAGATTGCTCTATCCGGCAAAGATTTCATTTAGAATGGAAGGGAAGATAAAGTGCTTCTCAGATAAGGTCAAGTTCAAGGAGTTCATCATCACCAAGCCCTTATTATATGAAATGTTAAAGGGACTTATCTAAGAAAAAGAAGATAAAAAATATGACAGTGAAAAGACAGCAAACTCACAGCTATTAACAACCACACCTAAAACAAAAGCAAACTAAGCAAACAGCTAGAACAGGAACAGAACCACAGAAATGGAGATCATATGGAGGGTTAGCAACAGGGGTGTGGGAGGAGGAGAGAGGGGGAAAAGGTACAGAGAATGAGTAGCATAGATAGTGGGTAGAAAATAGACAGGGAGGGCAAGAATAGTGTGGGAAATGTAGAAGCTAAAGAACTTATGACACATGGACATGAACTAAAGGGGGGAATGTGGGTGGAAGAGGGTGTGCAGGGTAGAGGGGAATGATGGGGGAGAAATGGGACAACTGTAATAGCATAATCAATAAAATATATTAAAAAAAACACAAATTTTCGACTAAGCTGGTTTCTTTCATCTCAGCAGTTCAATCCACTCCCTCTTCCTTTCCAAGATGCCATGTGGGTAAAGGAAGAACCTTCTGTGTTGCCAGATCTCCCCCTCCAACTCCTTCCACCCAACGCCAACCCCACCATGTGCTTTAAGTCTCAGCCAGCTTTCCCACTGGGCCCTGGGCTAGGGTGCTTCCGCCACTCTGCTGCGAGGTCCCTGCTCACTCTGCCACAGCAGGTCTACTGCCAGCCTGCTGGCACTATGCTTTCGGCTCTCTCCATTGTTCCCCTGGGGAAGGAGGTGGAAACTTCCAGAGCTCTCCAAACATCATCCAATCATGGAAAACTGTGAGCTGTCACTGGCTTCTCCCTCTGCCTATATGTTACCATGCAATCACCCTTCCACTACGGTCCAAAGTTTAAGAAGGCTCATTAAGAGTCTATTTCAGGATTGAAAAAAAAAGATAATCACTTTCTAAATAGTTTAGGGGAAAAAAATAGGTAAATTCAGAGTTGCTGGCAGCTGAATTGCCTCAAATTTTGATCAAGTATATCCCAGTACAAAGAAAATTCTGGCACACAGTAGGTCCTCAGTAAGTATATGAAGAATCAGGGAATGAGAGATCTTAACTGAACACTTAGTCAGTAATGAGAAGAGCAAAAGGGGGTGATGGACAAACTGACTGATCCCGAGTAACCCCTGGATCAGGCAGTAGGTAAAGTTGGTCTTTATCCCCGAACTTTGTGATCACGCATTTGAGTTGAGCTTCTGTCATTTGCAACTGAGTGATTAATAAAAAGGTACAACCATGATCACTTACACTAATAAATGTGAAATCTATATTGAAGTCACGATTTATTAAAAAATGTAATTTCTTGAGAAGAGACAGAAAACCAATTAGTTTAGTAACCACAGGAAAAAATCAAAACAGGCAAAAATCACCATATAATAAAGACTTTATGCATGACTCTCCCCCCCTTTTATTAGGCAAATGTAAAAAAAAATATCAAGGACAACAGATAATGCCATGAAGCAGACAAATACACCAGTTTTGCCTTACTTACAAACAGTTCTATCCCAGGAATAAAAATGAATCAATAATAGGAATCTGAATAAAATTTACTGAATTGTACCAATTAAAGAAAATTTTGATCTTTCAACATATGCAGAGAAATCTCTTGATAAAATTCTATACTTACCTTGTTTAAAAAGTAGTAAATCAATAATAAATAGGACTCAACAAGGGTATATACCAGAAATTCAGAGCATACATTATCCTTAATAGTGGGACATTAAAAATATTTCCATTGAAAGCAGCCAAAAATTTCTGCTAAGCACTAAAGCAATCCTAAGAAGACAATTAAATAAGATCCGGAATAGAAAATGAAGCCTTACAATTGCAGAAAGTGGGATTCTCTTAGATTTTCTAAGAATAGATGAAAACTTCCACAGTGTAGTAATAAATCAGCATTTTAAAAATTAAATTGCTCTTACCAGAACAGCAATAGCCAATTATAAAATATATTTTTAAAAGCTATTATTTCAGTATAGAAACAAAAATACAACCCCAGAAATAAATCTGTCAGAAATGTGATGAAAAAGGAAGTCTTAAGAAAATAAAAGCAGCCCACAGAAGATGTGGTGTAATGAAGACATACATTGTTCCTGAAGAGAACTGCCATTGCAATTCTCTCCAAATCAATACTATCAATTCAGTGTAACCAAATATCAAAACTTCAAGAAGATATGCACACCAATAGCTGAGAAACTTTAGAAAATGATTAGGTTTTACCCCCACCAAATCTGTAAACATGCCAGAAAACTATAATCAAAGCAGTGCATTATTACAGATATTAAATACCTCAATTACAGAATTTAGCACACAATAAAACAAATTTCAAATCAGCGAGTAAAGAATGGACTTTGGTGAATAGTTTTGGACATTTGAATAAAAGTACTTCTGTATGTAACACTTCACAAAAATTAATCCCAGATGAAGATCTAGGTGCATACAAAAATGTCTTAGAAGCAAACACAGAATATATGCTTTATATTTTGAAATAAAGTTATAAAATTATCAACTTGGCCATGTATAAAATTTCTACAATAAGATGTAAGTAAAATTAAAGACAAATGACTAAGAGAAAATATTAAGACATCAAAGACTAATATCTAAACTATATGAAAAACTCCTAACATATGAGATAAAAAGACAAGTCATTCAATAGAAAAATCAGCAGTGTAAAAAATAATTCACATGAGAAATACAGAAATGGTCTAAAATAAACATTTGTAAAGATGCCCATCACTTCATCAGATTTTTAAATTATGATACATTTTCACCCATTAGATTAATACAAAATTTTAAAAGCCTAGTATCAAATGTCCTTAATGATCTGGGGAACAGGTAGTCATTCATTGCTGAGGAGAAACTATGTTAACTATTGTTAACATCCATTTTAGAAGCCAACTGAAGTATCTCTTTAAAACTGCCTAACTCTGACCCACCCATTCAAAAGCTAAGCATATTTTATGCTACGGAGAAGCCTTTTTATTTTTCGATTAGTTTACATTCAGTACTACTCTGTATTAGTTTTAGGCGTACAGCATAGCAGTGAGACAATCATGTATGGTACAGAGGGTTCCCTCACTATTTCAACTACTCATCTGGCCCCACACAGTTATTACAGTATTACAGACTGTATTACCTACGCTGTAATCCACATCTCTGACTGTCCTGTAACTACCAATACGTACTTCTTAACCCCTTCACCTTTTTCACCCAGTCCCCCAAAACCCCTTCCCTCCATCAACTGTCAATCCGTTTTCTATATCTATGAGCCTGTTTCTAGTTTATTTATTTTGTTCTTTGGATTCCACATATAAGAAAAATCATATGGTATTTATCTTCCTCTAATTTCACTTAGCATAATGTCCTCTAGGTTCATTCATGCTGTCATAAAAGGTAAGATTTTATTTCTTTTTATGGCTGAGTAGTATTCCATTGTGTTTATGTACCCAGAGAAATGTTTATATGCAGAGACATACACGATGACATTCTTTCAGCATTGTTTGTAATTAGCTAAAGAAAGAAAAAGGAATCTAACCTAAGTTTCCATTATAGGCTATACAGGTTGTGAATATAATAGATTATATTATTATAATGAAGTAAAAGAAACCAAGTAGAAAAGTTGCCAAATGATATACACATATATTTACGTAAAAACCAAAACTACACACTTTATTTCCTGTGGCTATATATGACATCTGCATGCATTCATAGAAAAGGTCTAGATGAAAGTTAACTTACTTCTAAGGAAGATATTGATATTGAAGGTCACTGTCAAAAATAGACTTGTCTCTGATGTCTTCACAAGTAAAATGTCATATACTACATTTATAATTTGAATTTTAAAGAAAAAGCAGCATGCAAAGATTGATATATTTTAAGAAAAATATACACAAAAATTATCCTTTGTTATTTCTTTCCCCCGCCCTTTCTTGATGGCAAACACACATGTATGGTTCTGGAAAATTACCTAAAAATGAGGCTGTATCTAAATAAAACAGTACCTCCAATAAAAACAACACATTCAACTTCTGTATTCTCATTTGAAAAAGAGCAAAAATGCAGTTCAAGATTTATAAAAGCAATACAACTTCAGTTTAGAGCTCTTATTATTCTGTTTCAGCCTTTTATAACCTTCACATGGTACGTGCTTATATAGGAGTTTTGCCACATCTCTAGACTACAGTTTTTGGGGCAGAGGGAAATAGTTTCTCCAATTAGAACTTGTCATTATTAACATTTTGGTCGGTGGCTCTATGTTTATAGACATTTCTAAAAGAAAAACAAAACAGTATAAAACCAGATTGGCTTATTCCTTTAGCAGTTTACTAATTCTACTTTATACATTTAACCAAAACACTTAACACTGAAAACAGCTTGTGAGGACTGTTCCTTCTGGAGATTATTCTGTAAAACCTTATCCTGATGAGAATGATATTGGCATTCAAATACAACCAGGTGAATTTTATGAATGATACTACCTTTGAGTATATAAACATTATTTTTAGAGCACTGTGCTTTTAAGAATTGGCTATTTTTAACTCATGTATTGGTAAGTTTTGCAACAGGGAAAGAAAATAATGATGAGAAAAGAGGAACTGCCAGAGCTATCTGGTTTCACAATGGTGATGAGAGGAAAGCATACTCAGCAGTTGCCAAAAAAGGTCATCTGTAAGGAAGAAAAGCCTTTGAAGAAATATCCTCAATGAATTCGGAAATTCCCTCACCCAACCTGAGTATCTGTTCAACTGTCTCCTGTAGCAATTTGCCTCTCACATTCCTTAGAAAGGCTACTAGGCTTGTTAGTTCAGTTTGTTCATTAGATTCCACAGATGAGTAAAATCATATGGTATGTCTTTCTCTGACTTATTTCACTTAGCATGATGTTCTCCAGGTCCACACAAGCTGTCACAAAGTGTGTGTTTTTTGTTTTTTGTTTTTTAATGGCTGAGCAGTATTCCATTGTGTGCATGTCTCATCATTGTTTCATTCACTCATCTACTGATGGACACTTGGGCTGCTTACATACCTTGGAGATTGTAAATAAGGCTGCAATGAACGTAGGGGTGCTTATGTTCTTTTGAATTAGTGTTTTGGGTTTCTTTGGATAAATTCCCAAACGTGGAATTGCTGAGTCATAAGGTAGTTTTATTTTTAACTTTTTGAAGTATTTCCATACTGCTTTCCACAGTGGCTGCAGCAATCTACATTCCCACCAACAGTGCAAAAGGGTCCCCTTTCTCCACAGAGACAGCAGGCTGACAGCTCTGGGGGTGGGAGTGTGTTAGAAGGTGGAAGGATAGAGCGAAAAGGAAAAAGGACGCATGGACGTGGACAACAGTGTGCGGTGATTGCAGGAAGGGGGATAAATGGTAATGGAAAAAATACAATAAAAATAAATGTAAAAACAAAGGCTACAGTAGAGAGAGGACTAGGGCAGTGTTAGAAAATCTGAAGCTGACCAGAACAGCTTCCTCTTCTGCATTACAAGAGGGCTGCACTGATATCTGATACACCTCCCAGCTCTAAGGGTCCATGATCCATGTGTTCAGCAATGGCTGCTACCAAGAAAGAAAACACCTTTTTACTTCATATCACAGTTAAAGGTGCTTCTTTAACTGTATTATATATTTATCTTCAATACAATTAAGCAATATTTTACACGAAACATCCGGCATCTCTTATACGCAACAAATGTTCAAAAAACATGAGCTGTGGTAACAATTCAAAAAAAAGTCATATATAAACAATTGATGTGAAGAGACTCAGAAAAAAACCATGTGAGTAGATTCTTTAAGACTTTAAAATGAAAGGCTGGTATAATTTTATTCAAGAAAGTATTTTTCTTTTAAGTGGAAAAGGAGAAACTAGTCAGTAGTGCTAGCATTTTCTTTCACAATGAAACTTGAAAAACAAAATATGAGTTAAACAACCCATTTAATATAAAAGTTCTTGATTTATAAAAGTCATTTAAATTTATTTTTATAACAAAGCACTTTTTATATAATTTAAAACACACAGGCTTTGATTGAAGAGTGATTGTAAATGAATCCAGTTTTCTTCTACCTGTGATGACAACTTTGTCATTTCTTCTACAAGTTTTGGCTCTGAAGGAAGCATTTTAAGGTGCAGCTGAAAAAAAAAAGATAAATATTTAATTTAAGAGAATTAAAACTTTGTTTATTCTGCATTCAACCTTTCTATTGAGAAACATCAGAAGATACCATTATGAATATTTTTTTCTTAAATGTGGTTTATCACCATCTCCCATTTCCCTCTCCTCCATCAAACTTTTTTCATTATGAATTCCTTTATGGTGCTGTCACTCCTTGAGCAGAGAAGTGGTCAGCACTCTCTGCCATTCAGGCGAAGTCCTGAAACAGATCAAGGAACAAGGACACGGATCTAACACCAAGTCCCGATTTCTGTGCTCCTTTAAGTGTCTCTTTTCGTTGCAACCCATTGGTAATCTCTGCTTTATTTTCTAAAGATTTAAGTAAATTTATATTCAGAAACTAAACCTGGTAAATTTGGAAGAATGTAGAAACAATTAATGGCATTTCTATTTTTTCATCCCATATGTTACCATCTAAATATCTCCTTTTAAAATAACTTTAAATAATTAGCCCTGGCCAGTGTCGCTCATGTGGTCGGAGCATTGTCCCGTAAACTGAAGGGTCATGGGTTTGATTCCCAGTCAGGGCATATGCCTAGGCTGTGGGTTCATTCACTGGTTGAAGAACATACAAGAGGCAAAGAGTCAATGTTTCCCTCTCATTCGTATTTCTCTCCCCCATCTCCTTTCCTTCCCCTCTCTCTAAAATCAATAAGCAAGTGCTTGGATTAAAAACAAAAAACAAAAAACAAAAAACAGATCAAGTGAAAAGATTTTATATATTAATGAGAGATGAAGAATCATATCTATCACTGAAAATTAGCATTATGTACCTTCTTAAATACACTGTGCTCTGAAAGATGCCTGAGTTTTCCACTATATTAGTCATAAAAGCAATTCTATTATTTCCAAATCACTTGAAATCCTTCAACAAAGACAGAAGTAAATATTTTTATTTCAGCAGGAGAAAAAAAATAAATATAAAACCCAACTTTCTGTTCACAATCACAGAAAAGCAGCCAAAGTGTAACTATTTAAAAGTTAATAGCTTAGTATACTGAATCACATAGATGACAGGAAAGTCTGAGGTGGAGCAAATCTGTGCTGAGTAAAAAAAACAAAAAGACTACAAAGCTGCACAGTCTAGCTGTCCAATGAGGTAGTCACTAGGCACAGCTGACTGTTTAAATTTAATTAAATTCCTATAAAATAAAAAATTCAGTTTCTGAGTCACAGTAGCTACATGAGACAAACGGTTGCTATGTTGGACAATATAGATAAAGCATATTTCCATCTCTGCAGAAAGTGTTGTCAGACATTACTCTAGAGGAAGGAAAACGCTCAAGTACTGTCTTATATTGGACTCACCTTCAGAAACAATGCTAGGTATGCCTGGGCTAACTCAAAATCACGCTTTGTGTCCAACATCATTCCGATCATTTTTAAGAAACTCTGCATAACTTCTACAGACCCGCCACACTCAGGAGACAAGCTTCGCAGCTCCGTTTCAATTCCTGATGGGCCTAATTCTTTCAGAAGGTTAAGAGCAGCTTCATCTGTATTAAGTTTTTAAAATAATCCAGTTATTACCTATAATCAGTTTAGTTAGGAAACTAGTTTTCATTTCATATCCCAAGCCAACACTTATATAAATTGCACAGGAAATTCTTTCTGTGTGTTACTTTTTTCCTATTAAGTGGACTAACCCCTAAATTAAATAAAACTGGGCAAATGATGAGAGTAATACAATAAATAAGTACTAAAAGCACAATTTTTTTTTTTACATTTTCAGTAATTTAAGGTTTTTCCTGCTGTTAAAGCTATTGAAGGAAATCTAATTAATGCCTGGCAACATACACTTTTAAGATGCTCACAAATAAATCAGAACAAATCTAAACATAAATAAGGCTATAAAATATACATAACAAATTATCAATAGTAGTTACAAATGGAAATAGAATGAGGTGGGGGAAATTATTTAACTTTCTTTTTTCTTGTTAAAGAATTATAAAGCACCACATCCTCATTAAGAAACACTAACAGTACAGAAATATATGAGGGGCAAGACCGTATCTTATTCTTACCCACCCGAAATCTACTTCTTTTCTAGAGGTAAAACACTCATTTCATATGCATCCTATAAATACATATTCTGTGCACTTACAACTATTTTATTGTGAGGCATCTGATGTTACAATGGCAATAAGTATGCTTTTAGCTTTTTAAAAGGAACACTACCAATGACAAAAGTCTAATAAATTTTATTTTCTGTCCTTCAGTATATACTAAACACCACTGCTTTCTTCCTTCTTTGGCACCCTGCTCCCCATAAATAAAACAAGTTACTCCTTTTATGATCCCATAATTCTTTAGTCATCTACAATGGCCCACCAGTGCCATTCTCTGACTTGTCAATGTGGATTCGAGGGATTTCTGGTACAAAAAAAAAAGCATTTGCATCAGAAAACAAGAGAATAAATCAAAAAAGAGAGTGATAGTGATTGTGTTAATTGCTTACAGCTCTTATTTGTCTATCATTATTAGCTATAGACTATAGTTTTCAAAATTTAAATCTATTATTAACAAACTCAATAAATTTAAAATTATCTTTTTATGAGATAATTGGGGAATACCTGAAATCACTGATAACAACAAGTCTCTGCTATATTCCCAAATGTACTGCAAACTGTTTTTGTAAATAAAAACAAAAATTTGAAAATAAAAAAACAAAAAAAGCAAAAAAATCTAATTTTCCATAAAGTATAAAATATTTTCAAAAGATTATCCTAATAACAATTATCATCCGAATTTAGTGTCACTGATTTCATATAGCAAAAATGAATGTAACAAAAAGCGAAAATTTCTTCAGAATAAAACCAAAGTTTCAACCTTTTCAGTTTTTATCATCTTCTTTCAGCTACTAAGAAATATGCTAATATTTCATGAAATTTCTCTTCATATAAAGTAAAATAAGCTGAAGATACTTGGTAAAATATAATTTAACTTACATTTATTATTTATCAGTCCTTCTTCAAGTTTCAAGCAGAAATCTGATTTTTGAGCCAAAATTCCAAGATTTACCACTTTAGACTTGAACAAAATAAATTCACGTTATTCAAAGAACACAAGTGTAGCCAAAAAAATGTATAATATAATTAAAAGCTATCATTAATGGCCCTGGCTGGTGTAGCTCAGTGGATTGAGCGCGGACCTGCGAACCGAAGGATTGCGGTTCGATTCCCAGTCAGGGCACATGCCTGGGTTGCCAGGCCAGTTCCCGGCAGGGGACATACAAGAGGCAACCGCACATTGATGTTTCTCTCCCTCTCTCCTTCCCTTCCCCTCTGAAGATAAATAAATAAAATCTAAAAGAAAAAAAAATTAAAAAAAAAAAAAAAGCTATCATTAATGTACTCTGTATGTGTAAAACTGTGTCTTGGTAAAGAACTATCAATGTATAATACAAAGCCCCCATATACTTAGAATGTCCCAAGTTGTATCGTACCTGTTGGGGATCATTACTTTGTTCAGGTGCAGCGTATCGGGGTACAAGGCCAGGAACTGTTGGTATAAAAAATGGTGCTGATTTGGGCACTTTAGGAGGTTCCTTTGGTTTATTCTTTTTCTGATTAAGAGAAAATGAGAAAAGGAAAGACTAGTAAGTAATTATCTAGCCAACAGTTTCTAATATTTAATTCCCAATCAACTTAAAAACAAAGTCCAAAAAGTAACAGAGAAATGAAAATTTTCCAAATTAGAATGTTAAAATAAAATCCATGAATCAACATCAGAGATATCTTTAAAATGGGCTTCCCCAGGCAAATCTCCAGGACGCTTGCTGACAAGGCAGAAGAAAAACAACAGGGTTCAGGAGAAGCCCTAAGAAAAACAACTCATTTTCCTGAAACATGAATATTTATATGAATATTTAGGTGAAGAAATAAAAATCAAGCACTTTTGAACTTCTTTAATATTAAAACACAACTTTTTTAATAAAATGGACTAGAAAGCAAAATTTATATAAACACTCAGGAATTTCTCAAATTAAAATTTAGAGCCAGCGGTAAACTCCACCATTAAAAGTAATTAGGTGACTTTTTTGGTGAAACGTATCCCTAAGTCTTCTAGTTTGTTGGAATTTTGTCCTTAATTCTTTGTGTTTTTAAGAACCAGAGAACATTACTGCTTGTTTATAGAATGTTGTATTAGTAAAACTTAATCAGGAAAACCACCAACATGATTTAGTTTTAATGACTGTGTTGCTATATATCACTATCTCAGGAGCACTTGATGAAGAGCCTTTCTATGGTAAACTGCCTGAGTTTATACAGGAGTCTCACAATTTCACCTTACACTATTCCTCTTCCATCCCTTTACATTCCTTTTTTTTTTAAAATTTAATTTTATTTTATTGATTATGCTATTACAGTTGTCCCATTCCCCCTTCATTCCCCTCCACCCTGTACCTCCCTCCCACCCACATTCCCCCCTTTAGTTCATGTCCATGTGTCATAAGTTCTTTAGCTTCTACATTTCCCACACTATTCTTGCCCTCCCCGTCTATTTTTTTTTTTTACCTACTGTCTATGCTATTTATTCTCTGTACCTTTTCCCCATCTCTCCTCCTCTCACTCCCCTGTTGCTAACCCTCCATGTAATCTCCATTACATTCCTAGGAGCTCTGTAACCCTGGAGATTTCTTTTTGAAAGAAAGCCAGGGATATTGGTGGCCTCATGGAGGAACAGGATAAAAGAAAGTTACTACCTGAAAACAGGTACTGCTAAATGATAAGGTAAACACAGCCCTTCTTTGGATAGCAGAGACTAATAAAAGTCCCAGTTACCCTTCAAACTCACTGTTCTGGAGATAGAAGGGAGACAGTACCTGAGTTGTAAATAAAAATAAAAAGACTTTGGAGGCATTCCATAGCGCTGTGGAAACTACCAATCTCCTAAGGAAAATAAAAGTAGAAAAATCTCCCATAGAACAAATATAGAAATTTTAACTTTTTTCATTCAATAGGAAATAAAAATATTAAAGATGTAAGCATTTATCTCATAAAATTATTCACTCAGTTTTTTTATGCAGAACAAACTATATCTTAGCAAGGAACAGGAATAGTCCAAAAACAGCTCAATTAATTGGGCATTATTCTGATTGTTCCCTTCACACTCATCTACTCATACTTTTTCAAGCATTGCTTTTAAAGATATTTCACTAAATACTCCCTTGAGCTAACAGATTAAATTGACAATGTGATGGAGAGATTTCACAACTATGCTCCTAGACAACATACCTTTATGCTGATGCCCAATCTCTCAAAAAGTGAGCAGTAAAAAAAAAAACATGTTTAACTTCTGTGAGGAAAATTAACATGTGAAAACTTCTCTTACTCAAGCCATTCATATATTTTTGGGCACTGAATTACTACTCACGAAAATACCACTTTGTCACAGGTATCTATGTCAGCATTCCCTACCCTTTCTTCATGGCAGCCCACAGTGTGACTTCCCCCACACACAACCCCTAGGGAATGTGTATGTGCTTCATAAAGCAACACTGACCATTGTAGGAAGATAACCTCTGAAATTTTCTACTCTAGTTTATTCCTTTCAATTGCTTTTGCTGCTCACAAATGAGGGGCCATGATACTCACTTTGAAAACACTAATTTATGCCATCATCATTGTCCATTTTTCATGTGAAATTGTAATTTCCTCAAGTACAAAGGGGCTAGGTTTTTTTCAGTGCTGTTGTCACAGATTACGTAATACCTAGTTCTTATTAACTTACATGTTTACATCAGCAAGCTCTAAACCTTTTCCTATAGCTGACAGAGCAGAGTATGGAATGATAAAGGGTAACTGAAGCTTAATTTTCAAAAGACCAGTGAAAGTCTTTTCGTCTCCAAATGACTAGCAATAGATATACATTACAGTGGCTATATATCTATATCTATATCTATATCTATATCTATATCTATATATGTACGTATGTATTTTTGTTTTAGAAGTTAAAGAACTTTATAGGCTGGATTTAATATATTCAATT
This sequence comes from Glossophaga mutica, assembly GCA_039655065.1. Classification (NCBI taxonomy): domain Eukaryota; kingdom Metazoa; phylum Chordata; class Mammalia; order Chiroptera; family Phyllostomidae; genus Glossophaga; species Glossophaga mutica. Next base: position 75,031,985 of record CM077305.1, on the reverse strand, counting down.
TTTTACTCTTACTAGGTAGTTGCAGGCTATACTCTTGCTATGTTCAAAGGTCTGCTGAGCACTCTCAAAGTTAATACATATATAGACACAGAATATATCATCACACTGGATTAAACAGGATTCAACTAAATGGCATTCTCTTCATTACCTTAGGTATTAACTGCTTCCCCTAAAGCTGTCAAAGTAGGAGACATTATCTCTACTAAAGAACATGCTTCTGGAATGTATTTTTAGGGAGCAAATATTAAGTGTACTATAGTATTACCTTAATAACATCAAGATTAAGAAGGTTTTTCCACCGTGATTCAGGAAGGAGTGATAGAGTCACCAACTGCTCATTCAACTGTTCTGGGGAATCATATTCTATCATTTCATCGCTTTGTTCTATGGTTTCTTCTGATAATTCTACATCTTAAAGAAGAAATTTTCAGGTTAAAAAAATAACACAATGATATTTTTATCATGTAAAAGCAATTTAACTCATTCTAAATCTGTTAGTATTTCATAACACACTTACTCAATGTAGACTTGTAAACTTTCTATTTACTTCATTTCCTCATCTTTTCATACTGACTACAACTCCCATCACTAGACCCAAAACACTTCTCTGCTGGTATAGTATTAGATATCGTATCAATGCCATATCAATCATGTTTTTTAAAAAATATGAGGTCATTCAAAATATTTCACTTCAGTTAAAAAATACTTTGGTTGAATACATTAAACTTTGCCCTCAGTAGCAATACCTCCCTGTTAGGTTTATGGTATTACACTTCAAAAATCATCTCATTATTTCGTGATTACCTTGGGTTTGACAAGTACCAGGAAGCGTCACTACTGAAGAAACATAATCTGTGGGAAGTGGCCGTAATGAAACAACGGAATACAAGGAAATATTGGACCTGAGAAACAAAAACGTAAGATGTACTTTAAAACTTATGAATATATTTTGGAAAAGCATCAATTATTGGTAAAAAACAAAACAAAACCTTCTATTACTTCTACAGTCTTGAATTTGGCTATAGATTCCAATCGTTCACAAGTTTAAAAAAAAATCTCAAAAATAAATAGTATTAATTTGAAAATGCCTGATTCACATCATAGATGTCATCACATAAACATTATTAACGTGGTACTTATTTATCTGAGAGATCAGTACTGGATAATAAATACTTTCATAAAGTAACATAACCTCCATATATTTATATTGTCTTGACAATTGTCAACCTTCATTTATGGAAATAACCACCTTCATTTATGGAAATAACAACAGAGGAAGGATGGCTTCAGAGAGTTACGTCAGAGAAAGAATAAAATAATTGGGGCCTTGAGCTTACAAACAATCACAGATGTCCCCTTCCCTGGAGGGGTTCTCTAAGCAGCTGTGTTTCTGCTACTTTGACCCTGCACCATGACCCTTGATGACTAGTCAAGATGTAGCTTCCTGTCTCAAAGTGAGTTAATCAGATTCTGTTTTCCATACATTATTAATCTGGAAGGAAAAAATTGGGAATATCAGGTTCTAAACTATGTTAGTAGTGGTACTATATGCTCCTGCTGCTGAGGTCTCAGAGCTACTATTCTTCTCTTGTCTTGATTATTCAAGCCTCACAGATTCCAGAAGATACTCCATTTTGCTTATTAAGGTGGCCAGAGTTTACTTCTATTGTATACTGAATTTATTTTAGTATCCTAATTATTTAATTATAAAATTTTATAATTAGAAAAATATTTTTTTTTCTTCCTCAATAATAACAGTTAAAAGAATTAGACATCTATACTCAGGATATAGCCAAAAAACTTTTCTAGGCCCAGATGACGGGCCTTTACCTTAAAGTTTTACATTTCATTACAATGGAGTTGGAAGATTACCATGTAGGTATCTTTACATGATTCTGAAGAGCAATGTTCCTCATAAATCATTCCAGAATGATTTTAGTATGCACCTTGCCCACACTGATCCCCTATTTTATAGATAAAGTAGTCTGAATGTGAGAAGTGATGAGCTAAGATCATTAAGCAGTATTGGGGTACTAGCAGCAGGAGGGCCAGGACCTGGCTGGGCACTCCCTTTTTCTAATATTTCAAAATTCATTTATTCTTTCTGCAAACGAAAGCTAAATATGGTAACATATAAAAATCAATTGTGTGGTTTAGAATAAAGGTATCTCAACCATGTATGTCTGACAATACCTTCCAGACCTCCTCCTTACCCTGAATGAAACTGTATGAAAGAACTTACCACAGATAAATTCCAAGGTGGTCCACGTGGGAAGTGGCCAGAAAGTCTCCAGTAGGGGACATAGTAACATTGAGAGGAGCTGAGTCCAACAAAAAGCTGTCTATTAGGCTATAAAATGATCAAGATGTTAAAGCATTTAAACTCTACGAGAGCATTTAATTCACAAAATAAATTTTTGTTAAAAGATTATGAGATAAGAGATGCAGAAAATTTTTGTTTTTGTTTTTTTTTAAATCACCAACACCAGAAAGTCATCAGTAACAAAGAGCTCTGTCAACAAAGTTACTATGTGAAAATAATCTCTCTTAATGAGAATGACCCAGAATATCAAATCGACCAATTAAACACAGAAAGTTTCAGCAGGGAGAATACAGGAGAAAACACTCTTTTACTGGAATGTCATTTTAGTAGACTGACTGGGGTACAATTCTGAAGATGTCACATATTTAATATTTCTAATTTTCAGTAATCGCTCTTGTATTTTTGTTATCCCCATGAAAACAATATAAGACTTAGGCAACAGGAGAAACTAAAATAAAATGACTTCAAAGAGTAAGAAAATATTAATGAAAAAAAGTTGAGCAATTCTGTTTTTCATATAGGTAACCATGCTACACATGATTAATATAAAAGAATTCAGCCTATAAAGCATAACCATAAAGCAACATATAACAACTAGTTTCACAGCTTTAAAAGTTGGAGAGGCTGAAAGGTTGGGGAAGAATGGAGAGCGACTACACCCAGGTAGGAGACTCAGAGTAGCCTTCTGAGAGAACAGAGCATTGGAGATGAGCCTTCCAAATGGATTTCGATGGATGGTGATGGTAGAGAAAGCATTATCACAGCTGCGGGAAGTGTGAAGGGCAAGGCAAAGGAAAACAAACTGGGTCTAGTGAGGAGTGCAATTTAGTACATAAGCTTATGGTTACACACAGGGTCTTGAATACCAAACAGCTAAGTTTATTTTTGATCAACAAAAAGTCACAAAAGGCTTTTGAGCAGAGTAGTGTAATCTTCACTTTCATTAAAAAACAAACAAAGAAACAAAAACCCCTGCCCCCTGGCTGGTGTGGCTCAGTGGATTGAGTGCTGGCCTGTGAATGAAAGGGTTGCTGTTTCGGTTCCCAGTTTAGGGCACACACCTGGGCTGCAGGCGGGTCCCCAGTAGGGGGTGCGAAGGAGGCAACTACACGTTGATGTCTCTATCCCTCTTTCTCCCTTCTTTCCCCTCTCTAAAAATAAATAAAATCTTAAAAAAAAAAAACAAAACCAAAAAACCAGAACCACAGAAATGGAGATCACATGGAGGGTTAGCAACAGGGGAGTGGGAGGAGGAGAGGGGGGAAAAGGTACAGAGAATAAATAGCATAGATGGTGGGTAGAAGAAAATAGACACGGGGAGGGTGAGAATAATGTGGGAAAAGTAGAAGCCAAGGAAATTATAAGTATGACACATGGATATGAACTACAGGGGGGAATGTGGGTGGGAGAGGGTATGCAGGGTGGAGGGGAGTGAAGGGGGGAAAATGGGACAACTATAATAGCATAATCAATAAAATATATTTTAAAAAAATCTGCCATCAGGCTGTAGAGTATATGTGAACAGGAAGAACAGTGAAATTATGGTAATAGTCATCTAACAGGCTATAAAGATCTGAACTAGAATGGTGACAGCAGGAAGTGATAGGAGGGAATTTAATGAGCAAAGAAAGATCTGCAAAGGAAGCTTCTTAGATTGGCTTAAGGGTTTGAATACTTTGCATACTTTAATAGAAGTATATGGGCTTTAATCACAGTCATTTTAAAAACTACTTTATTCACTGAAACCAGTCCATTATCCGTGGGAAAGCACAATAAAATGACTGAAGTTCAGAATCTACATTAAATAAAGCATTTCAAGAAAAACAGTAACAGCAGTTAGCAGTTTTTTTTAGTATTCCATGCTAGTAAGTATCCTAAACCCTTGAGTCTACTAATTTAATCCTCACGACATTATGAGGCAGATCTGTCTTCACTAAATAGATCAGAAAAATGAGGCCCAGTAACATTTAAAAGCTTGCTCAAGGTAGAAAGTTCAGCCAGTACTGTCATCCAAGCACTCTGCACATGAATCACGATAAACTCAGTAGAAACACTGCTGAAACTAAAAGTACACTAGGCAGCTCAACAGCACATTTACGCACTGGTGATTCCTGAGCAATTCCAATGTAAATGAAGACTCTCCAGTGGAGACATTAAGTGACTTGTCCATGATAAAATCTCTCTCTCAATTTATTCACAGTGTGATTATAATGTAAGCCTTAAATAATGAATGCAAGACAGAAAGACAACACTAAGTTTAGGAGCACTAGAAGCATACCTGGATGTGTGCTCAGGACAATGACTGCTATTTAATTCTCAGGAATGGGGAAAAAGGTGAGTAATAAAATCTAATTTGTATTCAACCCTACTTTGGAAGCTCACAAGAATGGCTTCTTTTGGGAATCAAGAGAACTGGGGAAAAGGAAACATTGGTTAACACTTACACCAGGGACTGTTAAATTTTTTATGTTAATTCATTTAACCCAAACAATGCATAGCGGACACATTATCCCAATCTATATAGATTATTAAGCGTAAAAACAGCAACTTCAGATCTAACCATTTCTTGTCTTGATCAGTATTTATTCACTGAAAATGTAAGTATGTGAGTGAAACTTCCTAACACATTTAGAATCTATCGGTTAAAAAGGGAATCTACTGCTTGAGCTAATTTGTTTTATGTAGTACTATGAATTGTTTTGTCAAATTCATTGTGCAACTTGATTCCACAGCTATTGTGTGTGCTTAGACTGACCTTCCATTACGGAAAAGCATCAAATTGAGGAAGGTGGTTTCCACACACACAGCACATTTTACACTGCCACAGGAGTTCATAAAGTGTTAAGTGTGCAGGCTTAAGCCCAGACCTAACTACCATATAGTCTGCTGCCAATTCTAATTCCCACTGTAAGAAATCAGACTTTCAAGCACAGAGTCCTGCACACTAAGTCATTTCTGGTTACATCCTGAACAAATGCAGACAGTGTCAAGATGTTCAATCTCCAAAATGATGGAATCACCTTACACACGAATCTTTAATGAACAGAACAAAGGGATGGTTTTGCTTTGGTGAGAAATGCAAAATAATGTTCTATTCCAATTATTCTCACATAATGCACCTGAGAAAACAAGGCAGAACAAAACACAAAATTCTATTAAAGCTATTTTATACTTGTCACCCACAAAGGAATTCAATCTGAACTTCCAATAGATTGAAAACAAAGAAATAAAAGGTGGTAGAGGTATAAAATGACAGATAATTTCAGGGATAAAAAATTTCACCTCTGCTTCTCCAAGAATCCTACAAACACAAGAGCATTTGCTGTATTTTAAAACAACTTTACAGGAATCAGTTCAGTAGCTATGCAATTTGTTTTAGATAGGCATGATTCCAGGTGGATAGACCTGTATGTTACCACACCCAAAGGTTTACTCATGAACAGTTTTACTTTTCAAGTTACGCAATGAATATATTCATTCTTTAAATTTTTTACATGTTATGTAAATGACAAAGCTGCTTACTGAAGGGAGAACTAGGAATCTCCAAAGATTGTCATACTAATTATGGTTTAAAAATGGGAATCAAAAACCCCAACAGGTACATAGGGGTGTATATGAAATACTCATCACTCACTTCCCTATTATCTTCAACATCGAGAAAATCATCCTTATAACATATGACACAACCTGAGGAAGGCAGATATCACAACTGTTGGGAAATCTGTTTTTTTCCTCCAATGCTTATTGCAGCAAAATGTCATTTACAAACTATGCCGCCTTGGGCAAATCACTTAACTTCTCTTTGAGCATCCATTTTCTCATTTGTAAAATAGGACTAATAGTAGTAATAGTACCTACACCCATTAGGATATGAGGGAAGATGAAAAATAGAAGTATATAAAGTGCCTAGCAGCTTATGGTAAATGATAGTTTAGCTGAAATTAGACAGCAGAAGGTGTGTGATATTGCTTTTCAAGATTTCTCATTTATTCCACTTCCAATCTTAACCAAAGTAGTACTTATTTTTGTCTTTATTAAAAATATATACTTTGGTTCAATCGGTGGAGATACTACATTTTCTTTTACCATTCCCTGTGGGATTCATTTCTTGCTCTTGGGTTTCTCCCAGCTTCATGTCTCTGTATTCACTTAATATTACCTTAGTGTTCACCTAAAAATAAGTTATCAGAGTTGAAAACCTGTCAAATTTATATCTGCTCAATTATTTACTGATATAAAAAATTTAGCAAAAAGACTAATGCTGAGTCAGAGATTGATAGCTTTAAGTCTTTTCAGATCCCAATTTTCCATTCTAAAGATAAACCTGCCACTTCTAAAAGATATTTTGCCAACTGAGTACTACTGAACATTAACCTCTCTCTCCTATCCAAGGTGAACTACAACTGCTAAAAAGGAAAATGAAAAAGGCATATATCAACTCTATTACTTGTACAACTTTCCAAGTGTAATTAAAGCAATTCAAATTATAACATTCATTTTTAGAAAAAACAGTAAATGTCCAAGAAGCTACAGACTACCAATATGTCTAATGATGCCCTTTTAAAAAAGGGTTTTTTAAACCAAATTAAGGAAGTACCAACTTTAGGTGAACTTTCTGAAGTTGAAGGACACAGTTCACTAAATTCCGCTCTACCCAATTTTAAGTGACAAAGAAACACACCTGTGGGAAAAAAACTCTAGTTGTCAGAGCTGGACTAATTAGCAAGACTCTTGTTACACAGATTGCAAATCCAGTGTCTGTGCTGGATGAATGGCTGTGCCTCATTCCTATATCAAACTTGACGGGAAATGAGTACATCAGGGTTTTTCCTTTCTAATCAAATTGCTTTCAGGTATGAGCTTATCCAATTCCTGAGAAAAAAGACTAGAATTGGACAGACTTTAATTCAGAAATATTTCAGAAGATTGAAAAGTACAATCTTCCTTCTCAATTTTCTTACCAATATTTTTCCTTATGGTATATTCCTGTTAAATTAGCTATTTTGCTATTCCCATCACTCCTGCCTAAGTAAATATATGTGAAGTAATATTAAGACTTTAAATTGCATCTATTCCTATATAATTTTTAACAACAAAGCACACACATTATCTATCTCTATCTTCCTCTCCCTCTTCCTCTCTGTCTCCACTGTTCAAATTATTTAACAGAATTAGATGTTTTTCTTCAAGAGCTGTTTTATTTTTTCTCAATTAATTCATTTATTTTTTATTTTTTAAATATATTTAATTCACTTATTTTTTATTTTTAAATATATTTTATTGATTATGCTATTACAGTTGTCCCATTTCTCCCCCATCATTCCCCTCCACCCTGCACACCCCTCCCACCCACATTCCCCCCCTTTAGTTCATGTCCATGTTTCATAAGTTCTTTAGCTTCTACATTACCCACACTAATCTTGCCTTCCCCCTGTCTATTTTCTACCCACCATTTGTGAATCAAGAGCTGTTTTAGTAGCAAGTTTCAGTCTATGAAACAGATTTTTGAACACTACTGGGTTTCCCCAAAATCTTAAGACACACATTTTTCATCATTTGAAGGCATGTAAAATGTCTTCCTTCAAGAATTATGTTAGAGACAGAGAATATATAACATACATAACGGTAAGTTAAGGTTTTTGACCTTTTAGCTAAATTCACTATGAAAAAACAAACAAAAAAACACAAAACCAAAATATGGGACATAAAGTCTGAGCTGTATTTTTGAAGTATCAAAATGGCCAAATGAACTTCTGTAAGGTTTAAGCCACTCACTTCTACATCTCAGTTTTTTTTTGATGTTTTTTTAAATCCTCACCCCGTAAGTTTACTGATTTAAGAGAGGAGGGGAGAAAGAGAGAGAGAGAAATAGACAGAGAGAGAGAGAGCAATGGGAGAGAGAAATATCTATTGGTTGCCTCCTGTACCTGCCCGGATCAGAGACTAAATCTACAGCCTAGGTATGTGCCCTGACCAGAATGGAACCTGAACCTTTTGCTGTACAGGATGATGCTCCAAACAACTGAGCCACCTGGCCAGGGCTGTATCTCAATTTTGCAGAAACAGAAAACCAAAGAGAAACTGTATTTTCCTCACTATTATTTTTTATAGCACTAATTCTTGCTGTTTAAGAGGTCAAAAACATTCTAAAAATAAAATAACCACCAAGTTAAAAAAATTCCCAAATATATTCATATTTTTAAAAGTACATGATCCATTAACTACAAGTAAAAAAGGCAATGACTGAGAAATCTTCTGACAGAGGTTAGGGATTTAAAAACTCACCACCCAGAAGGAAGGTCCCAAGTTCTAACAGAGCAATCCATTGAAGCACTTATTAACCAACGACCATCAGGACTGAAAGCCTTTCAAGTAAAAAAGAAAACACATACATAACTTGTGTGTATTTGTACAGATGTATACATGCATGTATTTATGTTTGTATAGGCTTGTGTCTGTATTTTTAAAAGCTTGAAGAATGCAAGAAATGAAAAAATGCAGGCTACATGAAAAATTACATTTGAACAAAATTTAGACATCCTTATTTGATATAACAGAAAATACCTTTTTTCTTGGAGGGAGAGGAGTATAAAGGGACCAAAAGTTAACGTAAAAAAAAAAATGATTCCTCAAAATAAAGAAAGAAAGAAAAGAAAATACCATTTTTTATATAACACTGATTTAGATATAGATATGAATTAGGCTTTTACATGAATTATAAAAAGTTTTAAAATTTAACATTATTACCTACTTTTACATTTTTACTCTAGAATCTCCTATATTTGTAGACAATTAACAAATTATGTTTGACTACAAATCATTTTTGATATAAAACTGCTGTTCTGAAAACATTCAATTAGAAATATTTTGTTATCTAATTTCAGTTATATCATATCTGTGAAAGCAACAAAAAATACATTTTCTTGAAAAGTATATATACTAGACTAACTTTCTAAGAATAAATCAAAAGTGATTTTGAATGCAAATTATCCTAAAATATTAAATTATTAGATTGGCCAAAAAGTCCGTTTAGTTTTTTCTGTAAAAGACATAGTTTTCATTTTTACCAATAACTTTATTGATTTGGCTATTTTGAATATGTTGGCTATCTCCTGCATGGTGTAACATTGATTATTCTCAACTAATGTCTCGATTTGATTGCTATCAACTTCAGCTGGTCTACCCAATTGTGGAGCCTCATTGTCCAGTGAGAAATCTCCAGCACAAAATTTTGCAAATTACTTCTGACACGTCTGATGCGTCACAGCACCTTCTTCAAACACTGCACAAACCTTTTTTTGCACTCCAGCTGCATTTTCACCTTCCTTGAAATAATGAAGCATAATATGCTGAAAATGTTGAGTATTTTCTTCCATCTTCAATATGAAAATGGCTACACAGAAATTCACCAGTTTTGGTAAGTTTTTTTTTTTTTTAAATGCATGCTGATAATGACAGCTGTCACAATACAACCTAGCAAAACTGTTTTGAATGAAGTTAAAAACAGCTAAGTGCTACTAGAGCCTTCATAAAGGAAAAAAAAAACAAACGAACTTCTGGCCAACCCAATACTAAAGAAGTCCTACTTTCATTTGCAGTGTCAGTTAAAAAATTGTCTTTTCTTCCTTAAGATGTCTTATTTCCAAAATATGATTTAAATCTACGATAGTCAGATTTTCAAAATAAATTTAAACAAATTACTTATGCCACCTTAAAGAAGTTATATTTTTTTGGATCATTAAAAATGGGTAGATAATAGCTCTCCTTGCCTGGAGCAAGTGTTTTGAGGCTTCAGTCAGGTTGGATACGTAGGAGAGCCCAAAAGGAAAAATGTCAAGGTTTATAATGGCAGTAGGTTGTGTTCATCCAGGACTCTAACTACACCAAAGGGATCATGACTACCCACATTAGCAAATGATACTGAGACAAATGAACTCTAACTTGTTAATCAGCTGCAGTAATACTGTGTAAACTCAAAACTGAAGGTACAAAGAGCTCAATTTACAGGATAGTACAAGATATTAAAGGATGGGAAAAATTTCTTGATAGGTAAAACCATGTTATAAATTTGCATAGATTAAACAGGAGTAACTTATTACTGAGTAGGAGAAACTCCAGACACACAAGTTTAAAGTAAAGTGTAAAAAAAGAAACAGGAAGAGGAAGCTGGTATTAACAGATGTTTTCAAAAATGTTATTTCATCAAAATTATCCCACTACCACCCTCATTTCTACAGACCTTGTCACAACAAATTCTGCTGATAAGGTAGTTCTCCCAATCTCTAATCTGCAGAACACCACAATTTCCTGACCTTGTTTTCCCTTATTTTTAAGGAAATGGATAAACATTGCAAATTCTGATTTTTGATGTGAGAATAAGTAAAAGTACCTATTGAACTGCCACTCAATAACTAAGATTTCATTTTTATTTTTTTCTTTTTTCAAGTAAATCAAGGCATTTGCAATTGATGCAAAAATGACAATATAAACTTAAAATGATCCTCTACATACACTTTTTAAACTACAGTACTCCTTATAATATCATATATCCTACAATAAGAACATAACAGTAAGCGAAAACAAATTATTAATTAAATTGTTTTGGAGTTAAGCTATAAAAACTCTAGAAATAAAACAAAACTAGAATAAACCAGGTACCAGACATTCCAAGTTCCCTAGTATCAATTTGTTATGCATGTAGAAAACCAGAAGTAAGTTCCTTCAGTCTACTTTAATACTAAGTCAAAACTGATATATTTATGTTTCAATGGCTCATTCAATCTCCAAAGTATATTTTAATCTAATAGCATTAACACCCTGAGAAATATTAGGCTTCTTTAAATTCTACATTTTCCTTAAAAATCTTTTTGAAAATTAGTCTCCAAATTATTTCTTTTGAATATTCTCATGAGTAGTTTAATGCTATTAAAGGATAATATTGTTTTAATTATCTGAAGATTTTTAACCTAAACAGAAAAAGAAATGAGTCAAGTTTTGTTTAGACATCTAGTTTGTTTTACCATGTCATTTATTTGGCCTTGGTGTCCAGAAAATTCTCTGACAATCTTCCTAGTTTCTATGTCCAGAACACTAATGGAGAAGTCATCCAAGGCGAGTCCCAGAATGCCACTAGCAAAATAAATTCATCAGTTTTAATAAACAAACAGACAACACCCTTGAACTAAAACCTCAGTCATTTTCACTTTCTTTAATCAAGTGTATCTTTGGGGAAATTAAGCAAAATGCTGTTCTTTTATAAGAAAAGTCTTGATTTTTCCCATTTGGTAAGTTATATACTTTACTGAAATTAAGAACTTTTACCGAGACTATCAAGAAAACTCATCCTGAAAACTTTACCTGTCTCTATGTAGCAGCATCATATTTGGAGATGAGGTGAGGCTCGTAGAATGTATTAAAATTTTGTTTTTAAAGTTCCAGAACTTGAGTAATCCTTCACTACCAGTCGTAATTGCCAACTGGTTTAATCCATCCACTGCAACACCTCTAACAGACCCTTTATGAGCTTTAAAGCACATGTTAAAAGAAAAAAAGAAGTAAGGAAAAAAGAAAAAAAGAGCAATTTCTTTATTAAAATGTTTTAAATTCCACTATTTACTTGCCCCAAAATTTTGAAGCTACTCTGAATTTTAGAAGTAGGGAGAAGATTATATTGCTCAAGTAAAAACAAAGTCCATCAGGTTAACGCACAAAGGTTTCAAAAAACAGTTAAGATCTGCTTAAAGCAAGAAGAAAACAAAAATTTTATAGCAAAATGGCTGGTACTCAAGAATTTAATGAATGCCAATGATAGTTATCACTCTTATATCTACCTATATTACATTTTAAGAGAGAAAAAGAAATAAAATTCAATACCTTGATCTTCACCAAAACTTCCTCGATGAATACCAGACTGTATGTTATATACATCTACAGTTCCTGATGAGAGACCAATCACAGCAAAGTTTCCACAAGATGTTATATCCAATGCCTTAAGAAAAGAAAATTAAACATGACAGAAAATAACATATTTATTGTACTTTATAGCTTCCAAAATGTTTTTTATCTACTAATTATCTTATTTTTTTTCAAAGCATAGCATGATAAATGAATTTGCTTCTTTAATTTTGTTAAACATAATATAATTATATTTGGGTATGTAAGAAACATCTGCTTGGTTCTATCTCCTTTCTACAAAGTATGAATAAATTATTATCTAAGATAAGAAAATATAACCAAATTTAACTCTACTTTTTATAACTTGTGTTTATTTTAATAGGATTTATTGTTATTAGTAAGACTGCTTCTGGTAATCTCCTTTTCTCACTTATTCATTCTATCCTCCTATCAAAGGCAGTATAAACAAAGCAAAATGAGTAAGCTGAAAGGGTTACCCATGAGTAACAAATTGTACTTTACTGCACGGGCTCTCTGATAAGTACTTTTGTTTGTTACTTACTGGTTACTGGCTTTATTCCAGGTAGCTGAGTTAGCCAAAGCAATTGACTATGTATTACTCTGTGTGTGTGTGTGTGTGTGTGTGTGTGTGTATCCCCACTAAATGGTCTATGGGTGATCATTACAGGCTATGAGTTAAGAACACAGGTTCTAAATTGAATAGTCCTAGGTTCAAATCCCAGCTCTTCCATTTACTACAATAGTTCTACTGACCCTAGGCATATAACTCATTACATTAAGCCTTAGTTTTATTGTCTATAAAAAGAGGCTAACAATAGACCATATCATAGGATTGTTGTGATGATATTATAAAATAGTATGGTTCAATGCAGAGAGCTGGAACAGAGTTAAGTACACAAAAAAAGTTGGCTGTAATTATCATTACCACTAGTACTATAACAGCTATTTAAAACCGAACAGGTAAACTTAAGACATACTCTCTATGGTTTAGAAAACACTACAATTTATCTTAAGTCTGGACTTTTATACTATGGATAATAGAGCATACATACTTAAAAAGAAATTTGTACAAAATAGAATCAAATGCAGAAGTCAAAACTTTTAATAAGTATGTTCAAAATCCTAGCTGCCTCTTTTGTAGACACTGACAAGCTGGTCCTGAAACTCATATGGAAATATAAGGGGCCAGAAAAGTCAAAAGCAATCCTGTGGTTAAAAAGAATAAACTTGGAAGATTCAATCTTCCTGAATTCAAAACTTACTACAAAGGTAAAAGGTACCATAGTCAAGACAGTGCCACTGACGTAACTATGGACATAGAGCATAAAACAGAATGGAGAGTGCAGAAATAAACCCTCAGTTATGTCAAATAATTTGGGGCAAGACTGCCAAGACAATTCAACAGGAAAAAAATAATCTTCTGAACAACTAGATATCAATATTAACTCAGAAAGGACTGTAGACCTATATGTAACAGCTAACACTATGAAACTCTTAGACAGAATCACAGGAATAAATCTTCATAGCTTGGGATTGGGGAACAATTTTTCAAAAACCACAAGCAATATATATAAAGAAAAGATGGACTTCATCAAAATTAAAACTCTTAGGCAGTAAATGACACCAACAAAAAAATCAAAATGATGGTCCATAGAATGGAAGAAAATATTTGCAAATCATATATCTGATAAGGTACTTGGATCCAGATTATATAAAGAGCTACTCAGTATTACAACCCAGTAATAAAAAGATAATCCCATTAAACAATGGGCAATGGATTTAAATAAAATTTCTTCAGAGAAGTCATAAAAACAGCCTATAAGGGTATGAAGAGATAATTATTACAATTAAGTCATGAGGAAAATGCAAATCAAAACCGCAATGAGATACCACTTCATACGCAATAGGATGGCAATAGTCAAAAGAAAAGACAATCACAAGTGTTGGCTAGGATGTATAGAAATTGGAACCTTTATACATCGCTGGTGGGAATGTAAAATGGCACAGCCTCTTCGTAAAACTGGTTGACAATTCCTCAAAAATGTTAAACATACAGAGCTACATTATGACCTAACAATTCTACTCCTAAGCATAAATGCAGAGAAACAAAGCATATGTTCACAAAAAGGACTGCACACTGATATTCACAGCAGTATTTACAGCCAAAAAGTAGAACCAACACAAATGTCCATGAAGTAATGACATGACAAATGGCTAACCAAAATGTAGTTTATACACAAAATGGATTAGTATTCAGCAATGGAAGGTATATACTATTGATACACGCTATAATACAACGTGGATAAACCTTGAAAATATTACATTAAGTGAAAGAAGCCAATCACAAACACCATACATTGTATGATTCCATTTATATGAAATGCCCAGAATAGGTAGATCTATAGAGATAAAAAGTAAACTGTCTAGGTTAGGGAGATGGGAGAGGTGAAAAGTGAGAGAATGGGGATGGCTGCTAACAGGTACGGGATTTCTTTATGAGGTGATAAGAATGTTCTAAAATTAGATTGATAAAGTCTTGGGGATAATTGCACAATTCTATGAATAAACTAAAACTATTGAATTGTACACTTTCAATGAGTGAATTATATCTCAATAAAACTGTTTAAGAAAAAGCAGAGGCAACACTTTTGCAAGCCAAATATGACATTTTTCTGTATATCTTAAAACCTGAGGGACTTCTGGCTAAGATGGAGGCATAAGTAGATGCACTTTGCCTCCTTGCACAACCAAAAGGAGGACAACAACAAATTTAAAAACCAAAAAAAACGCCGAACTCCCAGAAAATAGAACTGTAAGGAAGTCTGACAACCAAGGAGTTAAAGAAGAAACATTCATTCAGCCTCGCAGGAGGAGTGCGGAGGGGCAGCAGAGGCAGAGAGGACATGTGCAAGGCGGCAGCTGGCAGACCAAGTGGTCCCACGTTTATTTGCGTGCAGATAAACCAGGAGGAACAACTGGGGTGCAAGACAGACTACACGACCCAGGGTTCCAGCGCCAGGAAATAAAGCCTCAAAACCTCTGGCTGTAAAAACTTGTGGACATTTAGGCAGTGGGAGAAACTCCCAGGCTCACAGGAAAGTCTGTTGGAAGGACCCACAGGGTCCTAGAACATATACAAGCCTACATACCTGGGAATCAGCACCAGAAAGGCCTAATTTGCTTGTGGTAGTGGGGGAAGTGACTGAACGCTGGCAGAGAGCGGAGCAAGCGCCTTTGTTCCCTCTCGGACCCCTCCCCCACATACAGTGCCACACCACAGTGACATGTGTTGTCTCGCCCTGGAGAGACCTAAGGCTCCTTCCCTTATGTAACAGGCACGTTGAGACCAAAAAAAAAAAAAAAAAAAAAAAGCCCAAATGAAAGAAGAGATCAAAGCTCCAAAAACAGAACTAAGCAATGAAGCAATAGCCAACCTATCAGATGCAGAGTTCAAAATGCTGGTAATCAGGATGCTCACAGAAATGTTGAGTATGGTTGCAAAATAAGGGAAGAAGTGAAGGCTATGCAATGTGAAATAAAGAAATATATACAGGGAACAAAAAGTGAAGGGAAAGAAACTGGGACTCAAATCAAAGAAGGAAGAAGTAAACATTCGACCAGAACAGAATGAAGACACAAGAATTCAAAAAAAATGAGGAAAGGCTTAGGAACCTCTAGGACAACTTTAAACGTTCCAACATCAGAATCATAGGGGTGCCAGAAGGAGAAGAGGAAGAGCAAGAAATTGAAAACTTATTTCAAAAAATAATGAAGAAGAAATTCCCCAATCCGGCAAAGGAAACAGACTTCCAGGAAGTCCAGGAAGCTCAGGGAGTCCCAAAGAAGTTGGACCCAAGGAAGCACATACCAAGGCACATCATAATTACATTAGCCAAGATTAAAGATAAGGAGAGAATATTAAAAGCAGCAAGAGTAAAGGAGACAGTTACGTACAAAGGAGTTCCCACAAGACTAAACTGATTTCTCAAAAGAAACCCTGCAGGCAAGAAGGGGCTGAAAAGGAGTATTTGAAGTCATGAAAGGCAAGGACCTACATCCAAGATGACTCTATCCAGCAAAGCTTTCATTTAGAATGGAAGGGCAGATAAAGTGCTTCCCAGATAAGGTTAAAGGAGTTCATCATCACCAAGCCCTTATTATATGAAATGTCAAAGGGACTTATCTGAGAGAAAGAAGATGATCAAAACTATAAACAGTAAAATGACAAGAAACTCACAACTATCAACAACTGAATGTAAAAAAAAAAGACAAAAACAAACTAAGCAAACAACTAGAACAGGAACAGAATCACAGACATGGAGATCACAGGAGGGTTATCAGCAGGGAGAGGAAGCGGGGAGGATGGGGAAAAAGGTTCAGGGAATAAGAAGCATAAATGGTAGGTACAAAATAGACAGGGGGAGGTAAGAGTAGTATAGGAAATGGAGAAGCCAAAGAACTTATATGTATGACCCATGGACATGAACTAAAGGGGGAGTGGGGGGATGAGGAATGCTGGTGGAAGGGACAGTGCAGGGCAGAGGGGAATAAAGGGGAGAAAAAAATGGGACAACTGTAATAGCATAATCAATAAAATATATCTTTTAAAAAAACCTGAACCTAATAGAAGACTTACCTATTAACAAAAACAAATAAAAATAACATTTCAAAGAAGAATGAAACTTACAAGTAAATACTGGCATTTAAAAGCTGTATTTAAAAAGGTTTGGACAATCCAAACTTCTCTACGAGGCATTTCTCATAATAGACAAACATAAGAAAACAAGAAATAAAGAATTTAAATAACTTCTATATCTATAATTCATTAAAGGTTTAGCAAAATCCTACTGCTATAGTGAAATCAAGGAAGAAAGGAAGGAAAGAAGAATATAAAGAAAAGAAGAAACCTTCAGATTCACATTCATTGAATAGAGTACCATACACTCAACATAATTCATCTGAGAAAATATATTAATAAATGCTAACATCATTTTCAAAGTATTCTGAGTAATCCTGTATTAATGAGAAAATGTAATTAACCAACATACTACCTCTGATTAAGCAAAGCTTAACTTAAACCTAAAGTAATTCTCTGAAAGCTGGACAACTTAACACTATTAGGAACTAATTTCAAAATATTAAACTATATTCTTTCAACTACTATTATCAATAAAAATGAGTATGACAAGACCACGATAGGACAGTTTTATGGAGGAAAATGCCCTTATAAACAAGCTCACTTACTGTTGCAGTTATGTCATCTTTCTTCAGATCTTTTGGCTTGAGAAAGTAAGCGCCTATTGTAGATCTCTGATAGTTCCAGGTTGAGCAAGATAGCTTACCTTGATGGCAAGCAATGATATTATCCCAGTCACTTTCACGAGCTTCCTCTAAAATATAATTAAAATAATAAATCAATTACTTTTAATTCCCCCACTCATTAATTCACTTATTATTTATTAAGCATCCACTATTCCACATCATTAGGCATTAGAGATATAATTATAAACAGGTAATTCCTGACAGTGATGAGTTTCCAATCTAACAAGAAATTCTGATTAGAAGAAATTACAATAAAGTATGGTAGTGCCTTATAAGAGCACTACTTATAAGGGAGAGTTTACTAAGAAATTTGGGAAGAGTAATAAATGGCTCCCTGAAATAAGCAATAAAACAAGTAAAAATTAACTGGGAGGATGGGGTAGAAGGGCACACACAGGCCCAAGGATAACTGTCACAAAATTAAGCAGAGCAAGTAAGTGAAGCATTTTCTTGACAGCGGTGAGAGGAGACCAAGGCAACTGGGGCTGCATTGCAAAGTGTCTTGAAAGCCATGTTAAGGAGACAAGATTCTACCCTAAAGCTAGTTAGGGGCCACTGAAGATTTTTAAGGTAAGTGACATGACTCAGACATTTTAGAAAGATCACTCAGGTTCTAAGATAAAAAACAGAAAAGAGGATGGTCAAAATTAAAGTTAAAAAAGATATCAATCTTCAGGTTGTTATAATAACCTTGAAGTAAAAATGGTGTTTATATAGTTATTTCGATGATAGTTTTCACTCACCAATCCCATCACCTACACATTTTTCTTCAAATGACTTCTCTGAACAAAGAACTGCTCAAATTGTATACAGTAAGACCCCAGTGCATTCAGCTCTTTATTACCGTATTCTGCCATGTATAATGCACTCCCATGTGTAATGCACACCCACGTTTCTGGCCCAAACTTTCAGGAAAAAAAAATCTTTTATTTTAATTTTTTAATTCAATTTTTATTTATTTATATTTAGAAACAAAACTGATTATCGTATTTCCAGGGTATTATTTTACACACTGTTATCCTTAATGCTTTCTAGAGTTACACTTTTAACACATAAGCGTAAGAATCAAAAACATTTATATAGATATGGATTTAGTACTACCTGTGTACAATGCGCATCCTTAGTTTTCCCTCAAAAATTTGGGCAAAAATTGCACATTATATATGGCAAAATACGGTAAATTAGTCAGAACTCTGGGTTCTCAGTTCTTGTCTTTTTACATTAGAGACTTTTATTATACCAGGCATATAATAGAAAAGAACTACAAAATGAAATGTCAAATGTTCTTTATTAATGGATCTTACAGAGAAGAGCAAATGCTGAAATTAATAAATAACAAGTTCAAATTAGAAAAAACTCATTTTTAGTCTTCATACAATACTAGCATACACTTGGGGTTACCTTCTAGAAGCTTACTGATATTTGCAAAAACAGCTACTAAAATGGAAGAAACAAAGAAATACATAGTAGGAAATGAAAACAAAGAACTTCTCAAAACACAGTAGAAAGTTACTTACCAGCTGCAAACCTGGTGATGGGCGGAAGCCTCACTGAAAGGGCATTCTGAAGTCCTTTACGTTTGACTCTTTTTTTATTTATTAATCCTGGGGTCAGGGGACAAAGGAACATAGCTATGAATCCTTCTTAGTGAAAATGTACATTCAAGTTACTCACTGTCACATAAAGTTCAAGATTTTACAATTTATGTGAGAAGCAAAACAAAGATGTTACTACCAACTATCATTAAATCATTTGTGAAGTTTAGCCTAAGTCATTATGCCACAAGAAAATAAACTGAGAGGTAAATAACTGAAAACAGAAGGTGAAAATACCTTTTTTCTTTTTTTCCCCAGATATTAAGGTCATACAGTCATGTCAATCAAGAGAAACAGCCAAATAATTATTAAAAGTAATAGTTTCATTGGGCCAGATACAGAACCAATGAAAAAGTGAGTTCCCTACAATGAAGCAATACTTAATATCATTATAACATATATTTACCACTGACTAGTCTTAAATATACAGGAAGAACAGGCAGAAAACTAAAACAAACTTCACTGAGAAAACGAAAAGATAACTTGAATGAGGATGTATCATATTGCTAAATGTAAAGGGTCTCTAAAATATCAAATTTCTTCAATTTAATTCCAAGAGAAACTGTTTTGGATATTGATTTTTAAAATGATCCTCAAATTCACCTGGAAGTATATGCATGCATAAAAAATCAGGATAATAACTTAAAAAGAGTAATTATGAATAAAACTGAAAACCATTTTCGTTTAGCAAACAAAATCTTTCAAATGCTGGAAACCATGGGAAGAAAACAGAATGTACCCTATTTACAAAAAGATGGAACACTTTGATCCTTTCTCTAGGCTCCTTTCCACCTTTAAAATTCTACACTGTACAGATGGCTCAAATTAGATCGTCACTGCCTTCTGGGTGGCAGCAGTATATTTTTACCACTAAAGACACCTAACTCTTTTCAATAATCCTAAACAGCACCTCAGCCACTTCTACAGCAACATTGATCTTAGGAATCACACTACTACCCTTCCATACAAGGGTTTTGTTTTTGTTTTATTTATTTATTTTTTCATCTAAAAGAGGAAATTCATCAATAAAACCTCTTCTGGTCATCTCACAAAATCTCAAAATGTCTCTTTTGTGACCAGCTGGGTTTTTTCTACCTTGCAAATGACCTACCATGTCCCAAGCTCTTGTTAAATTTTTCATGTACTGTAGAAAATGACTGAAGTGTTCCATCTTGACCTGTTGACATATATAGAAAATGCAAATCAGGCTTCATCAAAACAATGGACCATCTGAATCAGTTCTTATAAAATCAGATTCTATGAAAAGATTGAAATTACAGTTTGGACTACTTCAAAAGAAGAGCCAGACTACAACTCTATTTTTCATTACAGTATTCAATTGTGCACAGAATATTATTCATTAAGAACAAAGAATAAAATGAAGTACTAACAATCTCTAACACATTCATAGGTAAGAACTACATTTTCAGAATCTGACTGTTCTGTCTCTCAGAATTAGTAAACAGAATGACACTCCAAATTAAGATAATTATCATCTACAGTGTTTCCCAAGTATTCGAAAAGAATCACCTCATTTTTCTTCACCTCCTTTTACTCAGATTTCCAAGTCCAAGTGACATTTGAATTTAAAAATGTGCAAATAACAACTGAATAAATATTAAGTACCCTGTTCTCAACTCTTGCTGGAATAAACTAATAGCATGAAGCAGAAACTCACTTGCACTAAGAATTTGTTGTCCATTTTGTCCATAATATCTAATTTTGGTAAGAGGAGCACTATGTCCCATTCTGAATCTCAAAAGCCGGCCTTCACCGGTGGGACCATCAAATATCCATATCTGCCAAGAAATAAAAGCATAAGGTTCTTCCACAATGTGTTAAGTGATCTGCAAATAATCAAATCTTCTTTGACATAAATCAACTGGGACTGGGTAGTGCTGACCAGGCTGCTGACCCTGGAGTGAGGGTTGGGGGAGACATAAACTATCAATGTAACCTGCTATGCTTTTTTTTCCATCTATACCAGTACTTATTCCACATTCTTTCCATCTTTTAGGTTCCAGGCTGATACATTAAAGCAGACTTGCGATAACCTGAAGAGTAGGACAAAAGAGCCAGGAAGATGACAACAACAATAATACCCTCAGAGCATTGTCAGCACCATTTGTGACAAGAAGCGGCTCCCTATGGAGAAATGTCAGTCCGGCAATTGCTGTAGAATGTGCATTTCTCATTTGATTGATAAATTTTTTGTCTTCAAGATCCCAGAGTCCAATATGGCCACATGGGCTTCCAGCTGCCATTACTGGATGACCATCTGTTATTGAAATAAAATACATTAACAAAAACATGCACCACAAAACAACTAATCGATTCTTCTTCCTACCCTTTTAATCCATAAATGTATAGTTAGAAAAGCCTATACACCAAGAATCTATCAATATTCCTTGTTTGGAATCTTTATACCCCAGTATTTCATTCACTTCTATTAAATTACAAGAAAATACCTATTAAGAAAATTTCTGAGCTTCAAAGTAATGCACTTTAAGTGTTCTTAAGTCTTATGAATAATTAAGAGTTACCTGTACGAAATGAAATAGAAGTAATAGGTCCCCAGTCTTGACGAAACTTCATTAATGTTTCATCAAACTTAATGTTGTGAATGACAACCTGACCCGACATAAGACCGATAGCAACGACATCCACAGCTGGTGCCTGAAAATTAAATTATTCAACTTTTAAAATATTTTCAAATAGCTTTAAAATCCTGAATATATGCATCACTGCATAAGTATTACCAAAAGAAATTGTTATTTAACACAAAAGATTTAAGAATATTTTTTCCCAGGTTACTTCCTACCTTCGAATCTGGTAGTCACCATCTCCTCCCCTCCCTCAAACCATATCCAGCTTGGGAAGAAAACAGCCATAACAGAAAAGGAAGCTCATGTATGAAATCACTAGATCACTGACTGGATGGAAACAGAAAAAAAGAGACAATTCTTGGAAAACATAAAGGCTTGCCACGTGCACAGCAACTACAAAGGCCAACTACAAAGGAGGTGTTTACTCAAGAAACACAGGAAAAACCTGTAACACATGTGAAAAGGCAAAAAAGTTTTACAATCAGTATGTTCCAGCTATAATAGCCTAATGATTATAATTTTCATTTGATACAATGGTCTTACATACAGGCTCTATAATAAGTTCCTCTATTTTAGCACAGAGGATCAATGTCCGATATCATTATAAATGGAATCAGGTTAAACATTTTATTAATTTGCCATCATATCACTACTGTGTGTAATACCTTGTGTAGAAGCTGTGGATACCAAAACAAGTAAATCCACTGCCCTCAAGGGATCTAATTATCTGATACTTTGGGGGTCTCTGGGTAGGCGAAACAGAACAAGGTCGACAGTAATAAGAAAGAATGAAGAAATGCATATAAATTAGGTATAAACAATGGATATTTAGAAAGACAAGGGTACACTGGCTGCATATTGTGTCCAATATACATTTAAGATTCTCTGCAGACATAATTGCATTCATTCAGACATGCTCTGTACTCATAAAAACAAAGAGCGTTTATTTCTGGAAGAGCCCAGAAATATTAATGAAATATTAGAATTTGGGCCCCAAATATTTCAAGCTACAAATCTCAACCTCCTGACAAATGTCTGTTTGACCTACAATTTCCCTTGTTTCACTGAACAACTCATCTCCACTCTGTACAAGGCACTGGACTACGTGCTTGCAAAAAGATTGGAAAACAGGGTTCCGCAGCAACCACTAGCTAAGAGCCTAATTTCAGGCAATACGGTTTCCACAAAGTTTGTAGGCAAAGGTTTTATGATTTGTTTTCAATTACATCTCCAAAACAATATTTTTGGCATAATATTTATAAAGATAAACTAGTCTATGTATTAATTTGTCTTTTGGTCTAAAAATATAATCAACTCTTGAAATTGAAAAAGACTACTACTACTAACTCTGTTTTTTCTTTATCTCAAAAAGAAAAAAATACTAACCTGCTGAAGAGCTGTTACTCCAACTTTCCATCCTGGAAATGTATACAGAAGTTTACTACAAGGAGAAAAACAGTTGAAAGCTATTTTTTGGAAGAAGAGAATCAACCACACGTTAAGAAGTTAAATAATAACAAGTGATAATTAAGTTCCTTCTCTGCCCCTCATTAATCTAAATATACATATTAACTTATTTAATACTCAAAACAATCACAATGATTGCTGGGAGGAGAGGAGGGTAAAGAAAGGAGAGGAAGCTATGGAAGATAAATGGTGATCGACAGAAACGTGACTTGCACAATACAGTGTACAGATGATGTGTTGTAGAATTGTGCAGCTTCAACATATATAATTTTGTTAACCAGTGTCACCCCATAAAGTCAGTAAGAAGGCAAAAAACATAACCCAGTGAGGTAGACCTATACCACTTTCCAGATAAGGAAACTAACAAACTTAAATATGTGAAATACTTAAGCTAATGTCACATGGCTAATAACTGACACAGCACAATGAGACCAATTCTAGATCTCAGGCTGCTAATAACAACTATACTATTCCAACTCTAAGAAATTAAAGAGAAAAAAAAATATGCCCTAAAACTATTTTATATTATAGACTACAGTATGAAATAGTTTTAGAATATAGGCAGATCTCATTTTTCACTACAATGTGTTTCTAGAAATATATCACGAAAGAGATTATAACTACAATATGACTCGTGTGTTATGTAAGTGTTATATGACAATACTGATGCTGCTCTAAATTTCAGAATCAAGCTATAAATAAATAAGTCCATGGAACAAACAGAGACATCTGAAGTTGTTATAATGATAACAAAATACTAAATCATGTATTAAATTCTGTAAGTGGATACAGATTAGTTCACTCAATGATTATGCAATAGATACTTCACGTACAATAAAGAGTGGTAAACATCACATAGAAGGCCTCCAAGACAGTATCTCAGTCATCCCTGAGCCCACCAGTCACTATTTGTAAAACTGGCTGGAAGCACTGATTTAAAACTAAAAACTAGGATAAATATCAAATCTTTGATAACATTATTTTCTCTTTTGAATAAGAAGGGCTTTAAAAAGGACAATTTGGATGGTCATATATTTTTGTTTGCCTTTTTGATACTATACAAAGATGCCTGAGCTGACACTCTTTACCTCTGGATAAATGTTCAAACAACAGGTGAGGTATTCAAAATTATTTATCTAGCCCTCCATTATATCAATAATATTCTAATAGATACCATGTTTGTGATTGATGAAAACAGTACTTCTACCCTGAATATCATTCTTAAATGCTTCCATTAAATTAATACTAGTTTGCTTTGCCTTCTCTTACTTTTTTAGTTTATCAAAAACTAAAAGCTGCCCTGTAACTATCTTATAGTTAATTATTTTCTGAACTTAACGTTACTTTGCAAGAGACCTCTACAGCTACGTGTTTTTTTTGTTTGTTTGTTTGTTTGTTTTCAGTGACTAGGGCCATTAGTATATACTTTTCAATGGGCATGGGCATATATGAAGCTGCCCACCATATGCCATGACCACATGCCAGCTTTCACATATGAGATGCCATGAGAAGCAATTCCAAAAACATATATATTTACTGAGAGCCCTCCAAGTAAACATATAAAGGCAGGGAGAATTGAGAGACTTGAGTACCCATTAGGGAGCAATAGATAAGACGGGTGCCACCCATATCATATTCTAAATAAAGTGCTTACTTGGATTTCACATTCCATAACTGTAGGCTTCCTTGTTCACTGCCAAGAAGTATTTTATTCAAGTATGTACTTGGATGCAGAATTGCAGAAATTTTAAATACTGATTTATCAAAAGTCAACTGCAGGTATTCTTCTACAAAAGTATAAGTTATAAATAACATTTAATTATTTTTTATAAACTAGTTCAAAAATATTTTTCATATATCCATATAGTTAGCACTTAAGTTTACCACATCAAAGATTTATATACTAATGTAAATCAAAGACTTATATACTAATCTATAAACATTCCATAAGAAATTAAATAAATGTGATGGGGGCAACTGTAAATGTAATTTAGATAGTCAAAAACTTTACAGAAATTCTAATTATCAATGCTATTAAAAATTTCACTCATTGCTGAATTGGTTTATAGAGATAAAAAATTAGAACTTAAAAAGGTGACACTAGGAAGCAGCCTTAACATTTTTATAATCGAGAGAGAGTGAATGTTCCACGTGAAGTGCTTGCTCTGAGCTCTTCTAGGGAGTGAAGGGCCAGATACCTAGAGGGCTTGATGGGCCACTCAAAGATGTAAAAA
The DNA here is from genome assembly GCA_039655065.1 of Glossophaga mutica. Lineage (NCBI taxonomy): Eukaryota > Metazoa > Chordata > Mammalia > Chiroptera > Phyllostomidae > Glossophaga > Glossophaga mutica. The sequence continues at coordinate 75,006,523 of CM077305.1, read as the reverse complement.
GTAAGGGGCAAACCTTGGTGAAACTAAGAACATACTTCTCAGACATTTCCACAGAAGAACCTCTAACATACGTGAAATCTTACATTTGTTTAAAATCCCTACATGTGAATTTTGTTTTCTACTTCACACAGTCCATCCACAGTGAAAACAATTTTTCACTAAATTTTCCAATAAATCTGAGTACCCATGAAGGCATTCCTCATGTAGTCTTTAGGCTCCCACACTATCTGGCACACTGCTGCAATGCCCAGAGGTATGTGTACCCAGTTTAAGGAGTATGGGTACAGGTGAAAATTATACATTTACTCTAAATACTACTTTCTAAAACCCTCCCTTTACTTGTAATTTACAGTTTTACTTAAAATCATTACGAACAGCTCCCTGCAGATACTAGTTCAATATGTTGATGTAACAGTAACAAAAGTTGGGCATCGGCACCGTTAGAGAGTCAACTGGATTCCAACTATCAGATTCTCAAACTTCACAAAACACCTTTTAATATCCATTTGCACAGGGACCACTCTTGGAATTCTGTTCCCTCTACTTGAGCAAAGACAAAGTAAAAAACCAGACTGACTGGTCTGAATAACATGGAATAACTCCCAAGAGGGCTATCTCTAGGATTTCTACTAAAGGAAAGCAAACTTACTGAATCAAATGATGAGTGAACCAAGAGGTAATACAAGATAAAAATGTAAGCAGATTAAAAAACTTAAAAGCTTTAATTCACAACAGACCTGCAGTTTTTTACTGAGGAAAGCTGGGGATATTCTGATGTAAATTCCCAACCTATGAAACTAAAACAGTCCCATAAACTTAGCTCCATGCCACTGTGTAAGAATTATCACTGCTAAAGGACATGGACTCATCCTTAGAATAAGGAGGTACATTTTCCTTCAGATGACAGGATCTTCAAGTTTATTATTATAATCTTCTTCACTAAAAGCTGAAAATACAAACCTAGAATTAACAGTTATAAACATATACTGAAATTCACGCCCCAGAGAATAAAGCTTGTCACTAAACTTGAAAAACTGCAATGGAAAATGGGTAAGTTGAGATAAGCCCATTAAACAGGTTATAAATAGCTCAACTAGATGACAAATTGTTTATCCATTTTGTACCTAGAAGCTTTATCCTATACATGTTAAAAATTTTTTCATTTTTTTAACTGCTTATATGTGAAACCTCTGGTATAGATTGTTTAATTTTAACTATAAACATACTATGCTGAGATAAAGGAATAAACTGGTTAATTCTTACCTTCTGAATATATGTGCCAAATAATAAGAATGCTGTCAGTATCAACAGAGATAATGTGATCTCCAAAGGGCTGCAAAAGATGGATTTCTGCCTTATGACCCTTAAAGGTATGTACTACCTGCAATGTCAAAATTCAAAAGAATTTCATATTATTCATTCATCATGTATTATCATTTATATTAACAAAAAAATGCTAATCTTGAAGATGCTCATGTTAAGAAATGTGGTACAACTTTTGATTATCCAAGTTTAGATTAACAAATAGCAAAGAATCAAACATTTTCACCTGCTCCTCCAGCCATTTCAATACTAAGGAAGCACAGAAGTGAGCCCCTCACCTGAGAGGCACAGGGAGGAGGCACACACACATCTGGGCCCCTCCACCCCCCAGCGCAACTCCATGCACCCTAGAAAACTGGTGTGTGCTAGAAGGCTGACCTTTACACACTCCATCAAAAGCTGGCTTCCACATGACATGAGGAAGGGAAAGGGATACGGGGGTACTTCTAACAATAACTTTCTGTTTTAGGGAAGAAGTACTGTGTTCCTTAATAACTATAGCCCCTTCTCCATGGTTTCAGTTCTTACCAGGCTCCAATAATGCTATTTCTTCTCCTTCTCCCTTTGGCCCTAGTGGTGGTAACAGTGGTAACAGGTTCCTACAGTTGATAGGAACAGTCTTTGATACCTTCCCATACCTAATATATGTACCTCTCCCAGCGAAAACTACAAACTGCAATGGTTTGCAAAAAAACACACATTTTTCCTAACTCTCTAAAAATACAAACATCTCCCATTAAAGAATTCAATAGGTAAGTTGCCATCCTACCATAGGTAGTGATGCTGGAAGACTTTGGGAACAAACACCAGTCCATTCACCCTTGACAAGTACAATGATTTTATCATTTGGCTACCTAGGCATCCCTACTGGCACACCCTTTCATGCTGGATGGCTAAAGCCAGGACATCTCTCAAGTTAGGTGTCCCAGGACAAACTTAGAAACCAACTGGTAGATTAAGACCAAACAAAAAAAAAAAATCTTCCTTAGCAGTGGAGAAAACAAGAGAATCTAGCTTTCTCTACAAAGGGAACAACAATTTGGTTCTTAGAAAAAAAGTCACAAGCTAAGTTGTCCATAATAAAAAAGCCAAATCCTATGAAGAAGTGGTGCAAATGTGAATCAAGTCCCTGAATGTGCCAGGTGAAAAATGGCAATGTTAAAGATCCCTCCCTTACCATGCAAATCAACTACTAAATACAAAAGACAAGCAAATTAAAATATTTCAGCGATACAAACCTCTTTATTACGGGCAAATGCAGAGAAAACATTCCCATAAGCAGCAAAGACCAGCCTCCCATCAGCCGCCATACAACAGATATCCTGTGGAAGAGAATTACCTAGGAAAAAAATATATAAAATAATAAAGAACTTTTAAGATCTGAAAACAGACAGAAACCTCAAGTATACAGATAACATTTTTCATGGTTATAATTTAAGAATATGTATACGAAGTCTGTCCAGAAATAGTCCAACCACTGTTAATATAACAAGAATGGTTCGTGCAACATTGATGTAACCTGGCAGCCAAGGAGAGTGGACTGTAATGCACATGTGTGAACAACGATGACTTCACTGTACTGATCAGTGGGGGTGGTAGACAACCTGGAGTGAGCATGTGCGCTGTGTGGCCATCACATTCAAAATGACTGAGTGAGTAAAGCAACAAATCTCCATCGAATTTTGCATTAAGCTCTGGCTGCTGTGGCTCAGTGGACTGAGCACGGGCCTGTGAACCAACGGGTCACTGGTTCACTTCACAGTTGGGACACATGCCTGGGTTGTGAGGCAGGTCCCTGGTGGGGGGCATGCAAGAGGCAATCGCACACTGGTGTTTCTCTCCCCCTCTTCCACTCGCTTTAGAAAAAAATAGATAAAAAACAAAAATTTGCATTAAGCTTGAATATTCCCCTGTAGAAACTATTCAGATGATTCAGAAGGCTGTAGCTCTGGGCAACTGGTGATTGGCAGCTTCATGAGGATGTGCCTGCTCATGCATCACCTCTCATGCAGAGCTTTTTGGTGAAACATCAAATCACCCAATGACTCAGACCCCTTCCAGTCCAGATTTCATACCCTGTGACTTCTGGCTTTTCCCAAAACTAAAATCACCTTTGAAAGGGAAGAGATTTCAGACCATCCATGAGATTCAGACAAATATGACAGAGCAGCTGATGGCAACTGGGAGAACTGTGTGAGGTACCAAGGTGCCTACTTTGAAGGGGACTGAGGCATTGCTATCTTGTGTACAATGTTTCTTGTATCTTGTATCTTCAATAAATGTCTCTATTTTTCATATTTAATGGCTGGATACCTTCTGGACAGACCGTGTATGTAAATGAAAGCTGAGAATTAGAGTATAAAATTTTGACTTTAATGTTATTTTAGATATCTAATAATAACATGAGACTGAAACTATGAGATCTCTCTAACCCTAAGACAATTAATGTCTCATATTTGCAGACATAAGAACATAATCCGAAAGAAGTAAAAAGAAGCTTTTTGAGGTTATTTGGGGAAAAAAATCCTCACTTAATACATAAAATAATGGTTATCCAGCCTGCATGTGAATGCTTTCAGATACACCAAGTTCACTAATAACTCCAGGAGAATTTTAAAAGCAAATCAAAACTTAGAACCCTGTCTACATCTATACTACGGAGTATCCTCAAAAGTATTCCATATGACATGCTACATACTGACCCTTAAAATGGACAACATGGCTTCCACTCAGTCTTCTCCAAGGTAAATATGCCTATTACCTCTTACCATTTCTCGTATGATGATTTCTTGAGTCCTCCCTCACTATCACAGTCACACTGTCCCCTTTTTTTGGTTTGCTTGTTTCCTGTCTTGGGGCCAAGAGGATGAAGTATTTCTCAGGCTACACATTCCACTTTGGGATTTTATTTCCAAAATACTGGTTTTTTAGGTTTATTATTCACTTCCGTGTTCAACTTAGGTTACACTGTGCTTCTTCTGCCTTCTCTGATCTTTTAAAAAATATGTTTATCAGATATACCCACTAGATTCCTTAGTTATCCTGTTTATCTCACCAAGATCCTATTTAATGGTAAAATTAGAATCTCTCAGCTGTGACAAACCCATTACTGTATTAAACAGTTTTCAAACAAATAAATATTCCTTCCATTGGAAGAAGATCTAAATGTGAGGAAAGGGAAAAACTCTCCCTTACAGTAAATATAATGATGAAATCAGAAAATCACTATTTGGTAATCATAATGCTAATTAGTGATTCAGGCAAGAATCATCACTGAATGATAAAAGCAGTGGATGATACTTTGAAGAGTACTAGTGTTGTGGACCGTTCAGCCTGGTTTCAGGAGCTGTAACCCTCACCCCATGGTGGGCTGTGTAAGAGCCAAGGGACCCACTTCATCTGGGTCTGTTCTGTCACAAGGACGTGACCTACTAAGGAGACAAAGCTTATCTCCCTGGCAGGAGCACTGCTTCTGCCTCATCCATCTCTGGCCCCAATGCTTGGTTGGCAGTCAATGACAGGTAAGACTCCTCATGGGAGGGGCAACCTAAGCCAGACGCAACCACTTGGGAGGCCTCATGGAAGGACTGGGGGGGGGGGGGGCTGCAGCAAAGAGGATGTGATGGACCCTCACCCCCCGGCTATTCTGACATAGCCCGAGTCCTCATTTCCATCTGGGAGATGTCTCCTGCTTCCTAATTGCCTTAAAGCCTGAGACTGTGGGGGTGAGCGGTGCAGCCCTGTGCCGGCCAGGACGGCTCCCTGGGTGATCGGGCATAAGAAAGAATTCCTAAAGTCCTGTGAAACCTGCTTTGCTAAGAGTGCTCTCCCTTAGGTGATAAGTGTCCCAGGAGGAAATGAGTATGTCTCCCAAAGTTTGGCAACCCCCTTTCCTGACAAACACTGGCTCAGATTAAGCCCTCAGATTTCTTTGACACGTTAAACTTGTATTCCAGTGTATTTGAGCCCGATAAAAGCCTAGTGAGGATGGGGCTCTGGGTCATTCTCCTCTGAGAGTTTGGCCCCTTTCCTCCCCAAGCAGAAAATGTCTTGGTAGTTTTTATTTTCATCCGTGATGGAGGGATGGAGCTCTGTGGGTGGAGCCCCCCGCCATCAGGCGCCCAGGACAGGGTCCCCCACATACTAGGATATTTACCATAAGATACAAAGGGTAATTACAAAGGGTAAAACTTTAAAATGGAGCCTCCTTAAAAACATCACCTTAACCAAATAATTGAAGTTATCACTACTAAGAAAATGGCTAACCAACAGCATGTGTCTCCTGATACGATTTACTGAGAATTCAGCATTATTTCTTTGTTATTCTTGGAATCGAGCATAACCTGAATATAATCATAAAGAAATATTTTGAAAAATCAAATTAAAGGACATTCTAGAAAACAACAGCCTATACAGTCTTCAAAAATGTCAATGTTGTGAAACACAACAGAAGTCTGACAAACTATTCCACATTAAAGAAGACTAAAGAGACGTGACAAGTAAAAGTAACATGTGATCCTGACTTTTTCTTTTCTGCCATGTAAGTTTATCATAAATACACAATGGATTCCTTGTACATTCTGTTAATCTTAAATTTACGTCAAAATTTTAAAAAGATACACATGTAGAAATTCAGAATAAAGTCTATACTTACTCACTGCGACAAGGCTAAGTTTCTGAACCTGTTTAAGAAAAGAAAAATAAATAAATAAATTTTCATTAACAAAAACAATTATAATACTCTAACACTTGAAGATCAAGTGTTATGTTGTCCTTCCTAAAAGACACTTATTGATCCTAATTTTTGTTGTTGCTGCAACTACTCAACTATTCTCCTGGTACATCAGCCATATATAATATAAAACAAATGTGATTTTTGTTTTTCAGGGTTCTTTGCAAGGGTACTTGATGAAAAGTTCTAGCAAACCAGCAGCTGAGGTTGCTGCAGTTCACTCCTCCGCTTCATGAGGTTTCCATTGGCCAAAAATGTGCCAAGTTGTCTCCCAGTTCAAGGCATTCAGCAAACAAAGGCAAGGCAGGTCAACCAGAAACGGACACCTGATTTCCATGACAAATATGCTAACGCTGTATGAGCCAGTGGAGCCACTTTCTGTGTTCCTGCATGGAAACACACAGCAACACAGACTGCAGTAGAATGGAACCTGTCCGCTGTTGGCAGAGTCACCCCAAAGGAATGGAGATGTTGGTAATCATCCCAGCTGGTGTAAAAATTAATTGTCTCAAAACCACCTCATAACTGATGCCAAGGGAAAGCACTGTGTACCCATTAAAATGTGGCAAGACTGAAGAAATAATGTACATTTGAAACCTTAAAAAAATAATAATATATAAACAAGTATGTGTGGCTGTATTCCAATAAGCTTAATCTATGATTACAGAAATGTGACTTTCATATTATTTTCTTCTGCCATGAAATGTTATTCTTTTTTTTAAAATATATTTTATTGATTATGCTATTACAGTTGTCCCGTTTCTCCCCCATCATTCCCCCCACCCTGCACACCCTCTCCCACCCACATTCCCCCCTTTAGTTCATGTCCTTGTGTCATAAGTTCTTTAGCTTCTACATTTCCCATACTATTCTTACCCTGCCCCTGTCTATTTTCTACCCACTATCTATGCTACTCATTCTCTGTACCTTCCCCCCCCTCCTCCTCCCACGCCCCTGTTGCTAACCCTCCATATGATATGATCTCCATTTCTGTGGTTCTGTTCCCGTTCTGTTTGTTTAGTTTGCTTTTGTTTTAGGTGTGGTTGTTAATAGCTGTGAGTTTGCTGTCTTTTCACTGTCATATTTTTTATCTTCTTTTTCTTAGGTAAGTCCCTTTAACATTTCATATAATAAGAGCTTGGTGATGATGAACTCCTTGAACTTGACCTTATCTGAGAAGCGCTTTATCTGTCCTTCCATTCTAAATGACAGCTTTGCTGGAAAGAGCAATTTTGGATGTAGGTCCCTGCTTTTCAAGATTTCAAATATTTCTTTCCAGCCCCTTCTTGCCTGTAAGGTCTCTTTTGAGAAATCAGCTGACAGTCTGATGGGAACTCCTTTGTAGGTGACTGTCCCCTTATCCCTTGCTGCTTCTAGAATTCTCTCCTTCATTTGAATCTCCGCCCTCTTACCAGTCTGGATGAATGGTTGTTGGACTTCCGTACAGTTCAATTTTCTATAAGTTCTGGTTGTTTTCTTGTTTCTAAATATTTGTTGTCCTTAATTTTGGTTGTGAGAGGAGGCACAGTGTGTCCGCCTACGCCTCCATCTTGGCCGGAAGTCCCCAGGAAATGTTATTCTTTTGATTTTTTTACCCTCGACCATTTAAAATTGTCTAAACTGCTAATCTCAGAAGCACAGAGCTCAGAGGGGTATAAGTGGGAATTCAAGCCCCAGAGATGCAAAAAGGGGCCTTAGAGATGAATTAAACATCCTATGTTTCTTAAATGAGAGTAGAAGCATGTCTCCATACCATGCCAAAATGTGATCATATTGCATCCTACTACTGTGCAAATTTTACTTGGAGGTTATTATGTTGTGTTAGAATAAGCAAAACATACATGGGAAAAAATTAAAGTGTCATACAAAAACAAGTGGTGAGCAGGATTGGCTTGTGAGCTGTAGTTTGATAACCCCAGTCTACAGTTACTGATCTAGTTGTGTAACCTTGAGAAAGTTAATATCCCGGTGTCTCGAAGTCCTCATCTATAAAACAAAGATGAACATAGATACCCACTTTACGAGATTATTATGAGGATTCAATAAATAAGCTTTGTATGAAACAGAATGGAGCCAGTCATACAGTAACTGCTCAATAAATGTTAGCTATTACCAGCACCACCTCCACTTCGGGCATGACCCTCACTTTCCTATTCCACTACCTCAAAGGCTACCAACAGCAAGTTTCTTCTCGCTAATAGCCCATTTCAACAATCTTAATAACAATCTTTCAAGGAATATAACTTTATAGCATGGTTTCCAGAACAGGTGTTTTATTAACACTTCTATTATCATCTTCCTCACTAAGAAAAGGTTCCTCCTTTCACCGAACACACATTCACTTGAAGAACACAAAAGAAACAAATAAACAGCAACAAAGACTACTTCAATGACTGATGAAATACGAGAGAAGTCCATCACTAACAAGGTGGAAGGCCTTGGGCAAATTAATTTTTCTGAGATTTAGTTCCCTAGTTTACATAAGGGTGCTACAAAATGCTATGTACCTTGCGAAGAAATTGCTGAAAGGCTGAGAGTGGCACTGTGCGGGACTCATAACAGTGGTAGGAAAACAGACGCTCAGGGGAAATTAGTTTGCTCTCAAATATGGACAGTTCCCTAAATCATAACTAATCTCCAGTCTCAACAGACGTGGGTGTTAATTTCTAACCCAGCTTGTGTGACCAACTGCACAATAAAATGCCTTGCAATACTTTCTCGTACTGTGAGGAGCCTAGGGACTTGTTTCAATCGTATTTACGTCTGCAAGGGAATTTCATTAAATATTTACTGAACAAATTATTGATATTAGAACTTGTATGTTCTCTAGCACTTTCCCTCTAACCAGACTGCTTCCGAAACTCGCCCCAAAAGGACTGTGAGGTCTAAATCAGCACGTGGAGGTGCTGCGACAGCGAAATGGGATTAAGAGAAGGGCAGAAAGAGTAGCCCTAAGTAGGCTATGTGTAGGCGCGGGGAGCGGGATCGCCCCAGAGTAGAACTGGGGGCTCGGAAGGGTGGTTCCCGGGAAGCGGGTGAAGGAAGAAGTCACTCACGTCATACGTGTGGAAGCTCTTGCCCACGCAGGTCGTCACGTAGAATCGGCGCTTCAGCGCACTGAACCGCACCACGTGTGGAACGTCATTGCTGAAAAGCCCCAAGGCCCGGAACCCCGCGAAGAGCGCGCTAGCAGTGCGGCCTCCCGCTTTACCCTCCATAGCGGCGGAGGCCCGGGGGACTCTGGGCTCCTGTCCCGACGGAAATCACGCACCTGGTTTTCAGAGCGTCTCTTGGGACAAACCTTTGCCGGGGCTGCAGACTCACAAGCGCTTCCGGTGCCTCCTGCCAATAGAGTCAGTAAGACTATCCTCAGTACAACTGAAAAAGAGCTCCCTCTGGAGCTCACAAGGTGGGCGCGACTTAGGTTCCGCGGGGCACAGTTTCCAGCAATTTAACGGTGCTCTCCAGCTCTGGAGATGGAGCTGATTAGTCACTTTCCAGAAGGACCTTGAGGGAGGACCGACTAGTGGAGCGCTAGACCAGGAGAGTGAATGGGAGACCAAAATCTTAACCCAAAAGTAGTCAGGTTAAACATGTGGATACAATAACGTATAAAACTAGGAGACTATACAGAAAATTTGAGGGCTGACCGGATATTTGATGATATTAAGAAGTTATTATATTTATGTAATAGTAATATTGTTAGTATGTTTTTTAAGATCCGTATCGTTTGGCGATACATACCGACATATTTATGGATAAAATTATATATCCCTATTGGCTTCCAAATAATTAGGGATGAAGCACATAGTTTGGATGGAACAGATTGATACTTTTTGAACCTAGGGAATGAATACGTGAGAGTTCATAGTACTATCCTGATGCTTCCAATGAAATTGAAATTTTTTATAATAAAAGATTTTGTTTGCTTTTTACTGAGTTTGTTTACAGTGAAAAGACTGGAATATTAATGGATTGTCCTGGCTGGTGTGGCTCAGTGCATTGAGTACTGGCCTGCAGGGCAAAGTGTCACTGGTTCAATTCCCAGTCTGGGCACAAGTCTTGGTTGCTGGCCAGGTCCCCAGTTCGGAGCTTGGGAGAGGCAACCACACATGATATTTCTCACCCTCTCTTTCTCCCTTTCCCCTCTCTCTAAAAATAAGTAAATAAAATCTTTTTAAAAAGGAATGTTAAGGGTTTATTATTTTACCTCTCAGGTTCAGAAAACATGTGCAGATACTTTTATTTACTAGGTAAACATTTTTAAAGAATTTTCTAAGTTGTATGTAATGTATACATTGTTTTAATCAGAAGCAAAGACTTCTGTATCTATTGGCAGTTTAGGAAGAAAATTGGAAAGTTTCTCAACCAGGACTGTACAGTTCAAAAAAGCCATTGACATTTATTATTTTAATAAAATTCTCAAAATAAGGCTGAGAGGTGTTTAGGGCAAAAATCACATTGCTATTTAACAAATGAGGAAATCGGTTTGTTGGGGTTAAATAATAAAGTCCAAAGTTCCAAGACTATTTAGTGCCCAATTCAGACCAGCACAAGGTTTAGAGAAGGAAGAGAGATCACTGAAGGCAGCTGGAGGATAGGAGAAATATGCGTTCAGCAATCACATTTTCGACACCTAACCTTGGGCCAAATGATGGGTGTGGACTCACATTAGATGAAGAACATGAGGTTCCTGGAGAAAACTTGTCCCTTAATTAAAGGTAGTATAGCGATTTGAATGTAGGCCTGTCTGACAATAAGATTTATGTTTTTTGATACTCATCTGGATGGTGAGACAAAAGTTTAAAAGTTAGAACTGTCGTGGAAAATCTAATAGCAATAGTTATATGTGTTAGTTGTTGTGCGATCCTTTAAAGGGTAGATGTTATGGGTTGATTGTGAATTTTCCAGCATGAACAGTTGGCTGGGGTCAATTTCTCCCTACAAGTTGCCTCCCTGAGTTCTTTACTCTGCAGCTGCCAGCAAATTGTGTGAATGTGTGGTGAAAGAAAAGGAAATAGCTGTTCTTCTTTTTATTTAGAGATATCCCCAAGGATGTCAGTATCAAGTTAGATTTTTAAAAAGTTGATGTAGTAGTTTATTAACAAATGCTTATCTTTAATTTGATTCAATACATTGGGGCATCATAATATATTCAGGTAAATATAGCTAAGTCATGTTGTCATTTCTAACTTTTTAAAAAAAGGTTAAATGTGACTGTTTCTGAGTAGTTTATATAACAAAGATCATTTCCTTTTGTTACTGATTTCATGTATTGTAATCACTAGCCTTCAAAATGGCCCTCAATGATTCTTACCTTCTGGTATTCATGTCCTTGCATAGTCCCCTCCCATATTGAATTTGGTTAACATGTATAACCAGGCTACGTCATAAAAGACACTGAACATTTTCACTTGCTCCTTCTTGAGTCATTTGCCCCTGAGGAAGTCAACTGCCATTTCGGGAAGATACTCAAGCAGTCCCGTGGAGTGTTTCACATGGCAAGGAACTAAAGGCCTTCTGCCCACCATCAGCACTACCTTGTAGATATTCGAGGAAAGCACCTTGAAAGCAGATTAGGCCTTTACATGACTACAACTGTGCTGACGTATTGGCTGCAAGCTCAGGAAAGGTTCTGAGCCAGAACCACCCTATTAAGCCACTTCTGAATTTTTGTCTTAACTGTGTAACATGATAAATGTTTATTTCTGTTTTAGACCACTAATTTTGGGTAATTTGTTATACCTTAATACATAACCAATATATTTATCATTATCTTATCAAATTTAGAAATGCTTACTCTTCATTTCATTGTGTTGACAGATGTCAGAAACCCAAGGATGTTTCAAGATCTTTCTTGTCCATCCCCTTAATTCATAAATGTGTGAACTACTATGAACTACAACTGCACAATTTGGTTGCAGAAGAGGAGGTACTCCATGTCAGCTCTCCTTATTCCTAATCCCAGACTCTTTCCACCTTGGGGAATAGTTCATTCTAGCTGTCCCGTTTTCTCTGGTTCAGTAGTGCCACCGGAACACATATTGCACCAAGATATTGTTAACTGAGGTATAAAGAAGAGGTTTGCTGAATGAGTTAGATCTACCTTTTCACAGATAAGCATGTATCACTAAAATTTTGTCATGTAAATTCTGACCTGGAGTTTGGAGACTAATGGAAATTCTTGTTTTAGCCAGCCTCCTTGAAAAATGTCACTTAAATTTTGCATAGAGAAACCTCTTTACTTTACCAGCACACCATTTATGTCAACTCTTTTTATGTACCATAACCCTTTTCATGTATCAAATGCTACTGTCTGGTTTCAAACTAACAAGGGATTTCAGTTAGTCTGCTACACAGTTTTGCCTGTGGCCATATATAAGTGGCTATTTCTCTAATCACCTACTTGGATAATACTGCACGACCCACATAGTCAGTGCTGACAATTATCAATGTTGCTGCCTTTATTAACATTTAACATGGAAGTGGATGGTGAATGCTTCTCTCAAAGCTCAGAACAAACTTTGCCTGATTAAATAACAGCAAGTAAAACAGTTCCCCAATAGTTATCTATATAGTTACCTATGCTATCACTCAGCCTGAAAGAAGAGTCAGCTCCCTGGAAAGAGTATGCTTAGGTCTGCTAACACTGCAGGCATCCATGTAACAGCATCCTCTCCTATAGTCTGGCTGGAGAAATTCAATTTGTTTTAAAGATCCGTTTACTTCTCTTTTCAATTACACTGGAACTGAAAGCTGCAGTGCTACATTGTAAGGAGCTGGGATAATAGGACATGTGGACTAAAAGCATCATATAATAATGATATAGAAATATTATTCAATGTTCTGCTCTCTCAAGGACTTTTCTGACTTGAATGCTAGAAACCTAGGCTTTCCAGGGATCTACAAAACATAGCTCCCAAAGGACACTGCCTTTCATGTACAGCTTTTCCTAGGTATGCTCTACAGTCTTTCCCCTGAGTAGAATATCTGGTATTGGACTAGACCCTATGGCTCACTGACAGTGAGGTTACTACCTTTTTTTTATCGTCATTAAAAAAAAAAATCCCTGTGCTACTTTGATGGGAATAGAGACTTTTTTCTCCATTGATAACAAGACCTTTCTGACACTAAGGAAGTAAGAGTAAAGAAAACAAAAAAAGAGGAAAGAATAAATGAAAAAAGTTAATCTGCAAGTTACCTTGCATTAGATCTTTATAATAGAGTTATCTAGAGGGGAGGTTTTGGTATGTTTTATTATCAACATAACTTGAACACATTTTGGGTACATAATAAACATGAAATAATGACATTATGATTAGAGGTGTCCACCAACCTGGAAAATTGTTAGAAATAGAGTTGTGAGGGCATAACTTCCCAAGTATATCTCATTGGTATGGAGCCAGTGCCCATGGTGCAAAAATGGTCACTTCAAAAGCAGTACCCTGACCACAAAAGACCTCTCCAAAAGTAGAAATTTAGAAGAACTGATACGTTTTTGTAGTTCTTTTCCTTATCTGCTATATACCTCAAAATACAATAACTTTAAACTATGTTTATGGGACAGTTTAAAATTCTAAATAATACAAATACATGGTTAGTTGTTGGACTAAATTATTGTCACTGGTGGTGGTCAGTATGCAAAATAATCACTTAGACCTTGCAAACCAATAATTCAATTAAGAAAGAAAGAGGGGGCAAACAGAAATCTGCATTTAAACAAGCTTCTCAGGTGATTCTGATTCCAGAGGTCCGCAAGCCCCTTTGAGACCTATTGACCATTAAGGGAATGGCTGGCACAATAATGCTGTTGGCTACTGGAAATGGATGAGATCATGGAATACGTGCTGTTGGTACCTGTTATCAGGGCTTCAAATTCTCTGGCACCAGTTGAGAAAGGCACCACTGAAATAACACAGTCTGTAAGATGGAAAACCTCAGTCACGTACAGTTCTGAACTCATTACATTCCATCTGAAGTCTTCTGGCAAGTTCCAGGAAAGGAACAACTGAATCTCATTTTGGATTTACAGCTCTTTAAAATAAGAACAATGGGGCTATTATTCTACTCTTCTGGAGGCTAGGGTTTATTTTCTAAGAAATTAACCCTAAATAATCCAGATTTGGACAGTATACATACAGGGATGGTGCAGCTGAGATTGGAAGATGAAGTGAACATCACGCACTGACCAGTGATTCTCCTAATTCCTTCTCCACTATACTCCTGGAAAGCCAACCTTCTGGCCTATATTTACCTCCAAATAAGAGATTTCAGGAAAACTGAACAGTCCCAAAGAAAACACCTACAGAAGCTGCCATTTGTACTAAATGTCTTGTACTAAAATGTCTTTTGTCACCTGCATGATCTACATTTCATTCAAGAAGTATTTATTTTGCATCTAATGAATACCAGACACTTTTAGATGCCTCTGATACTGCTGAATTCAAAGCATATATTCAAGACTGGCTTCAGGCACACAAATAATTAAAACGGGCATACAAAAACTTGCCTTTGTGGATCTTGTCTTCTATAAAAGAGACAGACAATAAAAAAGAAATAAACAATAACTTTCAAGGATGTTAGTAAGTGTTCTGGGTGGGAAAAAGCAGGCTAAGGAATAGAAAGTATCAGAGTTGCAGTTTCAAATAGTTTCCAGGGAAATTGTCAGAGGGAAAGTGATCTTTGAGCAATAGATTGGGATCACAAAATATATTTTTTGTGTCCTACATACACCATATCATGAGTACATTCTCATATAACTAAATATTGATGATATTTAATACTTATATAACATGTATGTGTTAAATAGTGATAAGGAAACATTCATGTGCCCACCATTCCATAAAAAAGTTAAACATTGGTGGTAATTTAGAAGTTTTTTAAGTGAACATCCAGTATTACATAATTGTTGCTAATTTTTTTGTGATAATTATCCTTCTTTAAAAAAATTTAACCATATATCATAATTTATTTAATCAGATCTCATTGTAAGACATTTGGCTTTTCTCTAACTTTTTACTATTACAAACTGTATTCCCTAGATTGTAATTCTAGTTAAGCTATTGTTTCTCTGGGTAACTATTACTCTTCATTTTTCTATGAATCAGATGCTTGCTCACTGTACAGAAAAATACTATCAAGAGAGCAATAAATGAATGAGTATATGAGTGTGTGAGTAAAAGGTTATATTTTCAAACAAGTTATGTTTTTATTTAAAGAAAACATTGGTGAATTTATACAATGTCTGGTCCTTAAAAGAAAACAAAAGTTACCCTTTCAAGTGCTCAGACTACCTGAAAAGTCTAATTTGAATGAAAGGAAAACATGCGCTAATCATTCTCCTCCTCATTATCACATGGATTGCAAATCATTGAGTGTGAAAGATCCCCTTTTAAAATGGAAACTTGCTGTAGTGATAATGTTAGAAAGGTCAGCTTGGGTAAAAAGTTTAATCTAGAAAAGTTGAGTTCTACAGAAGTTATCTTTCAAGGTAAAGCTTGTATCAGAATACTTCAAAAATAAGAAACTGACTTTCCTAAGAAAACTCTTTTATTTTTGCCCCTACCCATCCTGACTTCCTCCCCTAATACTCTTTATTTTTGTATTGGTTAAAAATAATTGGGTTAGAAGCACAAAGAAACAAGCAAACTAAAAAACAAAACCAAAGTGAGAGAGCCTAGTCTCATTTGGTCTCTCATTTTGGAAGAAAAAAAAAAGTGGGAAGAATCTAGGGTTGTTTATAGAATTAAAGGAAAACCTAGAGAACCATGCTTCAGAAAGGAAAGGAACCAGACCAGCTCCTACTCATCTCTCCTTTTACTGTTCTTGCCCTGTCCTCTTGAATCTGCTCCTTCAAGATCAGCAAAGGGAGACAACGTGAAAGCAATAGTGTATTTAGATTTTTCTTTTGGTAGTACTCTCTTCACTGTCAAATGCCCTCTGTCTCATGCAGCTTGACTAACTCTTTATCCCTCTCAAGAACCTAGTCATTACAAGCTGTTCTGACTTACCTCCCTTCCTTAGACTTCTCCCAATGGGAGATATTTTCTATGTACCATGCCTCATCTACAAAGATGCCCACCAGGATCTTCCAAGAACTGTTTTGGAACATGTGAGAATAGTACATTTCTGTTGTTATTTAAGCCAACTAAATAGAAGTTTTCTATCACATGCAGAGATAGATTCTGTTTTCTGCTGAAATACTAGAATGCTCAATTGAATATGACTTAATAATTAAGGTATTTATTTTCTCATGTTTCAAGAAATTTAGAGGTGATGTGGTTCCAGAGGTCAACAATATCATTCCATCCTGGGCCAGGTGGCTCAGTTGGTTGGAACATCGTCCCAGACACCAAAACGTTGTGCGTTTGATCCTCTGTCAGGGCACAGACCTAGGTTGCAGATTTGATCCCTGGTTGTAGCATGTACGGGAGGCAGTGGATTGATGTTTCTCACATCGGATTGTTGCTTTCTCTCTCTTCCCCCCCAAAAAAACCCTCAATAAGCATATCTTCGGGTGAGGATTTAAAAAAATCAATAACATCATAGACTAAGGTACTTACCCATTTTCACTAAGTCAGTGATATCTTCCCCTCAGCATTATAAGATGGATGAAGCCATTCCAAACACAATATGCAGAAAGAAAATGTCTAGATAAGAAGAAGGAGGAGGAGGAAGGAAAACCTTTACAGAAGCCCCATAGCAGACTTACCTGTGTCTTACTGAGGAATAATGTGTTGTAAACTCATGTTTTAGAGGCAAGGGAGGCTGGAAAAACAACTATTTGGCATTTTCAGCATCTCTAGAGAGAAGTGGTCCCTGCCACCAGCCAAAGCAGCATCTTTGAAGCATAACTAGAATTTTTCCCTTGTATCTGGGGACATTTCAATCCAGAGAGTCAAAAAATTATCCATCCTAGAGATGCCATTCATAATAGATAAACATGGATGTTGCACTTTATGTTTATTTTTTACAGGACAGGATATTAAGAGAAGAGTTCTCTGTTCTATATTTTTATACTACCTCCTCTCAGGAAGTTAAAATTCTAAAGTTCTGAACTAAAGATAAACGACAATACTTTAACAATATTAACAACCCCACTAAATTCCCACCAAACCTTGTGTCTTGTTCTGTTGAAAACTGGAATGCACATTTATTAACTTTTCTTCCTAGTACATTATCCTGTTTTTGAAAATGGCACCAATCAGAAGTACACATTATTTTTAGAAATTATAATCACAGAATTGACAATTTCTAAAATCTTCAGTTTTATAAGAGCCCTCAAACCATAAACCACTTGCGAAACCAAATTTCCAGTAACAGACAAAAAGGAAATTGATAAAATTTGTGATTATTTACTTAAGTCCACATATTTCACAGGAAAACATTATTCTTGTGAAAATTTATAATGTGATGTTTTATCAAATCAGATTCTTTGGAATAGTTTGTGATAAAGAATGATCTCTCCTTCTCTATGGGTGCAGGAATGAAACAACTTCATCTCTTTCTAAACCCACTTTGATTATAATTTTCTAAGCCCCCTTAAAATTACATTTTAAGGCCAAACTCTGAGGTTTTATTTGGTTAGCATTAGCATCACAAAGCTGCTCTGTATAGCTCAATTTCACTTGCAGAATTGGGGAACGAGTTTAATATGATTTTTCTTTTCTTCTTCTAGAAAAAATGTTGATAAATACTGCTTACAGAAAACCAAAACATGCTTTTGCATTTGGCATTCTTTTGCACACCAAAACTTAAGAACAGGATACTGTTTAATTTTGCAGATGAGTTGTTGAGTGCTGATTCACAATACCCACAAACATTCTAACTTATTAAAGCAAAAATATTCATGATTCCGCCCTAGCTGGTGTAGCTCAGTGGATTGAGCGCGGGCCTGCGAACCGAAGGATCGCGGTTCGGTTCCCAGTCAGGGCACATGCCTGGGTTGCCAGGCCAGTTCCCGTCAGGGGACATACAAGAGGCAACCGCACATTGATGTTTCTCTCCCTCTCTCCTTCCCTTCCCCTCTGAAGATAAATAAATAAAATCTAAAAGGAAAAAAAAAATCTTTAAAAAAAAAAAATATTCATGATTCCAAATTTCAGTTGCAATGTTAGTCTTCATTTACTGGCACTGATAATCAAGTTAAACTGCAGGCTGGGAATAACTACAGGGAAAATATTGAGCATTGTTAGCTCTATATTTTAACATAAATAAAAATGTATTTATTGAAATAAGAACACTGCAATTTTGAAGCTCTTTATACAATAGCCACCTAAACAACTGAATAGTTTCTTTCTTTCTACCCGTTTTGAAAGAAATATTGAATAGCAACATAATACCTAAAAGAGGTCATAAGCTATAGTTTTAAAACTTATAATTAAACTTATAATTAATCACTTAATTACATTAGAATTAGTAGTACAAAATTTCTCAGTTCTAAGTTGTTTATTTTTCTCAATTTAACTTTTTTTGAGTTTGCAATGTGTTGTACAATTGATGTGCTTAACGTAGATTTACATTGTGTTTAAAATAATGGTATTTTATTTTCTTTTTAAAATTTACTTGAAAGCTGTAAATGGATGATGCAACTTACAAGGAATTCAGGAAAGGCAAATGTCAAATGAAAATTACCTAATCAGGTTAGACGTTGTTGTTATGAACAGTCATAAGTACACACCTATCCTACCCTTTCACTTAACAAGTAGTTTCAATCAATGACTGGGTCCTCAGCCCAAAGGTATTTTAGGAGACTTTATCAGCAAAAGATAAAAATAATGAGATACATTATTCTTCTAGTTTTCCTTTTCTTTGAAACATAGGAGTAGGAAAAACGAAACATGAATAAACAAACATTCAAGAAGATATTAGCATTTCAAAAAGTTTCAGGAAATTGTAGCCAAAAGAAAAAAGAAAACCTACATAAGTTTCATGATCAAGATGAGAATAAGATCTTTTGGAAGAGGGATTTTAAAAATTCATAATTTTCATATCTTCTCCTATGATAAGCAGTGAGGCCCATACTTGCTGTCATTATTTTTCTTCTTTCCACATCTAATTAGGTATTTGGCTGGATCTCCTGAATGTTGAAAAGAATTTAATTGCTCCACCATCTGTGTTGTTAATTTTCCAAATAAGCCACCCAACTGCACGGTCAGGGAACATAGATGGCTTCATAGAGCACTCTATAAATAGTGACAGAGGGCAGTGGGGATGGTAAGACAATTCTAATGGCAAATTTCCCCAGAACTATCCTCGGTTATAAAAAGAAAGAAAGAAACATGGTAGTAAAATGGTAGTATTTAATTTATTATGTAGTGTACTTACAATGATACTCTGACTTATTCCAGGACATTTTAAAGGCCATTATAAAAGATACATACAGTATAATGTGGTAGTAGAGATTAAAAGTACAGGCAGAATAGAGAAAGAAAAAATAAGATGTCGGGGGGAGTAAAATGGAGACAGGATTGAGAGTAAGCAAGTATACAGCCTTCTTTCTTTATCATTCACAGAGACAGGAAACATCAATTAACACTGAATTTTAAGATACAGCTTCCGTTCTTATGACTTATTTAATCTAAGTTGGCTATCTTTACAAAAAGTAAAGTTGAATAAGCAGTTAAATCTACCTGTATGATCTTGTCTGGAAATTAATTTTCTAGTCCTAAAGAGAATATTGTGGGAAAAAGAGGAGGAAAAATCGCCAGTGTCCTAACAATATAATTCTGCATTTTGGAATGCTTGGCTGCTTCGAAACACTTGTCTAGCAGAAAGATTAATATATTTTCCAGACACATGTTAAGACCATATTAAATATATTTAAATATTCAATGTCAACTTCATTATGTCAATTTCTGTTTCTTTCCTTCCATTTCCAGAAATGTGCTTCTATATAAAATCTAATTATTCTTGTTTTGTAAAATGTATACATTAAAGGTATAAAATTACCATAGTTTCCTGTTTTACTTTACTACATAGACATCCTTGCTTTTGGTTAAAATTTGTTTTTGAATTCTGAAAATAGGTGATGTATTATGATAATTTAAATATCTTTCTACTTTGGTCTAGAATATATGATTGATGGTCGCAGTTTTCTAAGGTGAATTAGTATGTAGACATAGAAATAATTAGAAGCAAACTAAAAGGAGTCCTAGATGCGTTAGTCCTATTTCATAGTGAAAGAGAGGTACAAATAATCTGCTTCCATTTGTGGATACTGCCATTAATAGAAATGCAGAAAAATAGGTGATGTCATGATTCTTACAAACCGTCTTATGGATGTACGGCATATATAGGAAATACCCTGTATAGAGTAAAGATCCTCACATTAGGATGAAAACTTCCCAGAGGGCAGATAATTAGGTAGAGGGATGATTTTCTGGAAAGACAACCTGCTAGACACCAAACAAAGTAAATAAATTGATAGAGATAACATAGCTGACTGTGCCTGTGTAGCATGTCACACTGGCCTATCGATGTGGCCCAAGTGTGTGCCAGCAGCATTGACAGGGTGGTGATTCTTCAGGAGGCAGCCAAGGAGAACTCCATGGACTGGCCTTGCCTTGTCCCATACTATGTGGGAGAACCTCAGAAATACAGGTGTAGTTTTGAGAAGGTGGACATCTGAGTCAAATGAGAAAGGCCATGTAGTATAATAGAACACTGAATAAGGTGTTGCCTTTTATCTACTATTTGATCCATGTCTCTAACTTCTCTAGGCCTCTGTTTCCTTTTTAACTGGTGCTCATGGCTTGGCTCCTCCCTAGAGAAGGAGACAAGTATCCTTGGAGCAGCTGCTTTTCATTATTATGATAAAAATAAGCTGAATGGACTCAGCAATGCAGTGGGGAGGCCAGTATGTTGTATTGTCTTGGGTGAAAACTGCAAGAGCACATTTCAAACACAACAAAGGGGAGCCCTCATAGACTGCCTAGTGAGTAGAAGTGATGATGTGGGGGATGCAACTGGTTACTTGGGCAACTTAGTTCAGATGCCTCCTGGAAAAAATACACGAGCAAGGTTAAATGTTACCAGGATCTGTTGATTGAAATACTATTCTCTGAGTTCTTCTGTCAAAGTGGAGAGAAGGGCTCTGCAGAGGTCTCTAACTCATCATAATGGGAAGGGGAGTCTAGGCAGATGATTAGAGCTAAAAACTGTGCTTTTAGAATGCTGGCCATGGATGATTCTGCTCCAGTGGGTAGCAGAGGCTCCATCTCTCAGGAGCCAGCTGCCCTAACAAGGTGTGATTTGGGGAACACCCTCTGGCCCTGTGAAAATGAACTAAAACAGTGGTGACCTTAGAACCCAGGACCAGAGTTCAACATACAAAATAACCTGTTATCTTTATTGTTTTATTACCAGGTGCTTTTTATTTATGAAAAAATTTAGCATTTTAATAAGATTTGCATCAAGTGACTAATGTAATAAGTAAAAATGTACATTACCTTATTTGTACTTGACAGTGATGAGAAGTCTTATCAATATATAGAAAAGAGAGGCCTGAATAAACACTTAGGTTTCTTCCAGTTGTAAAGTGTCATTATTTTATTAGGAAGATGATAATAACTTACCAATTAATTTGAACATCTGACCCATACATTCTTGAACATGAACATCTTGATTTATTTTATAGTACTTGGTGCAAAAGAGTCTTGAAGGTTTGGGAGATGTGGGCAATTAAGGAGAGATGCTATCAGAATGATAGCTTGTTATTTGGTTCTTGATATGTTGTAACTTACTTGAATTTTCATTTTTACCCCAGTGCATATTTCTGCACATGTTTGGGACTTGCCTTGACAGTGACCAATATACTAATTACTGTAAATATTTATTCAAATTAAAAAAGAGAGAACAGCTTCTGATTACATTATCGACTTATTTATTAGGTTTATTTTAAGTTTTCTGATGGTGGAGATTATTTTTTCTTGTTGATACATAACAAGCATCTGGAACAGTGTCTAGAGCAAAAGAGGTGCTCAATAAATACTTAAGGAAAAAAACTACATTTAAATCTATAAAATGCTAAAAATGTGAAATGTTCTTTCTGCCTTATATCAGTTAATGTCTCTTCCAGAGTAATGCGTTGTGTTTATTACTTTAGCATTGTCAGTATTTGTGCTCCCAACCTGAAAGATTTATATCCCCGCCCTTTGCCCTGGGCCTCATAGCAAATGCTTTGTGGGTTGGGTAGGGAATATTTGATTTGTTTTGGTCATTGCACTTGAAGAAATGTGATGTACACTGTGTCCTTGGAAAAGCTTGAAGTGTCACTAAATGTTTCTGCCAACTCACTTGCTCTTTTCCTCTGTCATGAGAGAAAGACATATTCCATATAAAGGCTACTTTTTCAGCCTGGAAGACAAAATATGTGGAGAAAAACTGGAGTTGACTTGCAATGGCTATTTGTAATGTGAGAATTCACTGTTGTTGCAAGCCTTCAGGAGTTGGTTGCTGTTTATTATCTTAATATTACCTGATGGAAGTATACATGATTTCTGCGGAAATGTGTGAAAGTTAGCATACGACCATGATTTTTTAAAAGAAAGGATAGTTTTTTAATAGAAGTAGTAAAGCTGCATTACAGAATTCACAAATAATAAATATTCTTGGTAAAATTTTAAGATTTTCAAATTATCCATGCCCTCAGCTGTGTGCCCAGGGATGATGCAAATAAAGGCTCAGGTGGACGTTTGATGCTTGAATAAAAGCAAGTTTAATTGTTATGTTGCATTTTTGGAGGAAAGAGAAGTGTGTGGAGGAGGGCTGTTGGAGAAGAAGCCTGTGCAGAATAGTGGCAGACTGCAATAACACTGGTAATTTGGGGTTACGATCATTGTTTTCCTTTCACATTCCTGCAGAATAATGGGGGGAGGGGAAGAAAGTAGGTGACAGATATGTGGCAGCTAATCTGATCATTGCTGTGGCCAATTCAATCTGACTCATGATGGCTTTTAAGGAACAGTTTATTCTTAGGAAACAAGCATTTAACTTTTAACTTCATTTTAATTCATTTATTCATCAACTCAGCATATTTACTGAGAACCCACTACGTGTTAGCTATTGCACCAGGACAAAGTATGAGCACTGCGCATCATGTTTCACCAGGTCTTCCTCAAACTCCCTATCCATATGATCTGTTTGCCCCAAATTACTCTGCAAATTTTCATACCCAAGATATTGGCTTCAAACACAATCTTTATTCATTCTCAATACAACTTGAAATCCCTTGGCATTCCTCTCTCCATAAGAATCATAGTAGAAGGGAGAGAGGAAAGGGAGGGAGCAGGGTCATAAAAACTGGGTCGGTGAGCACATTCTAGAAAAGTAGCATCCTAACTAGAATCTCCAAGATGATGATATTTTGACGTGAGAGTTTACTGATCTTTTCTTCTGCAATGCCTAATCTCCCATTAACACTGTCCATTGTGTTTTTCATCTCACACATTGTAGTTTCTACCTCTAGAAGTTGAACTTGAGTCTTCTTTATATCTTCCATGTCTCTAATTTAGGAAATATTGAAACATAAAAATTTCTTTAATGTCCTTGCCTGTTTATTTTAACCTCTGTGTTATTTGTGGGTAAGTTTAATTTTTTTCTTCTCACCATAGGTCATGTTTCCCTATTTCCTCATGTCTGATAATCTTTCATTGCATGCCAAGTATTGTGACTATTGCCTTGTTGAATATTTTTTATTCCTCTACATGTTCCTGACATTCGTTATGGAATGTAGCTAAGTCACTTGGAAGCAGTTTGATCCTTTCAAGTCTTGCTTTTAAGATTTGTTAGGTGGAATCATTGCCACTGTTAGGCTTGGCCTAATTATTCTCTATTATTGAGATAAAACTCTTTTGAGTACCCTTCTCAGTGCCTAATGAATGAATTGAGGTTTTTTGTGTCTGACTGGTGAACACAGGCAATCTTCCTGACCTTGAGTGAGCACTGGGCATACTTCTCCCCAATCTTTCAGATGGGTTTTCCCTCCAGTCTTGTGGCTGTTTTCTCACAGGCATGTGTTGGTCAGTATTCTGCCAAAGACTCTAGGGATGCCTTCTACAGACCTCAGGGTTTGTTTGTTTGTTTGTTTGTTTGTTTGTTTGTTTTCTGTGTACCCCTCCCTCCTGAGGTACAGTTCTCTGAACTCTACTGCCTTGTCTCACTGGACTCTCGGCCTATCTCCTGAGATCAGGAAGCCTGCTGACCCTGCCTGAGTCCCCTTCTTGCGGTATGGTCAGAAAACTCTCTCAAGCCAATAAGTTGGGTAACTGTAAGGTTCACCTCATTTGTTTCCCTCCCTTCAGGATCACTGTCCTTCATTATGTGGTTTCCAATGTTGTGAAAACCACTGTTCTATATATTTTGTGTGGCTTTTTTTCCTTGGGGTACATGTGTGTTGAGATGGGGAGAGGTAATTTCACATAGGAGGGTAAATCTAGACCCTGTTATTCTACCTTGGCCAGAAACAAAAGCCCTCAATCAAAAATTTTAAGTACAAAGTCACCAAGCTGTCAACGATTACATGATTAAGCTTTTAGTCTTCTTTCCATTGCTAAGCAGTCCTAGACAGAAAGCTAAAAACTAAAAATAGACTTTCCAGAGTCTGTAATTAATTTTTTTGCTTTATAATGAACTGGACATTTGAATAGCTAAATTGATTTTTTTTTACCATTTTGCAGGAGTTTTATATTTATTATGTACTTTAATTATCATAAAAAAATTCTTTAATGTATACAGCATTGTCTTATTTCAGAGGGGTAGAACCCAGGACTCAAGAAAGTTAATTAGCTATTATCCTCATGTTTAAACTATTATCTTTATGTTTAGGCACAAATAACTCTTACATAATAGTAATCAGTGAAACTTTATTAGCTGGTATTCTATAAATAATGGATATCAAAAAGCATGGCTGTGTTTGAAAAATGCTATGTCAGCTAGGAGATACTCTCAAAGACACAGCTTGGAAAAAAACCTTTGAGAAAAGGTAATACTTTTGAAAAGTATATAATGGAAAGAAAAAAACGCTAAAAATCCCAGATCAGCTTGACTTTATTCTCTTCTTTAATATTCATTAGTCTGTAAGATTTAGAGGGGAATACGGTTGAGATATAAAAATATTTATTTTTTAGATAAAATTATTTAATCAGATTTGAGTGATGATATTAGCTTAGTAGGTTTTGACTTCATTAAAGCATTTTTCAGTAAAGCAATTTTTTTCTTTTTTAATAGGTAATTTTTTAATTTTAATTGTTGTTCATATACAGTTTTCTGTCTTTTACTCCCATCCCAACCCACCGCCCCAGCCCCCCCCACCTCCCTCCCATTTCTACCCCCCTAGTTTTTGTCCATGTGTCCTTTATACTTGTTCCTGTAAACCCTTCCCCTTTTCCCTTGCAATTCCCTCCCCTCTCCCCTCTGGTCACTGTCAGCCGGTTCTTTATTTCAGTGTCTTTGGTTATATTTTGCTTGTTTGTCAGTAAAGCAAATTTTGCCTGACACATTATACTTTGAAATGGATATCATGAGGAAATGGAGATTCATTTCTACAAAGTAAAATGAACCTTTTTTTCTTTTTTTAAAATTATTGGAGTGACATTCATTAATAAGTCATATAGGTTTCAACTGCACATTTCTATGATTCATGATCTGTATATTCCATTGTGTGCCCACCACCCAAAGTCAAATCATCTTTTGTCACCATATATTTGGCCCCCTTTACCCTTTACTTCCCCCACCCCCTTCACTCTGGTAACCACCATGCTGTTGTCTGTTTTATATCCCATATATGAGTGAATTCATATGATTCTTAGTTTTTTCTGACTGGCTTATTTTGTATAGTATAATGTTGTCAAGGTATATCCACGTTGTCACAAATGATAGCATTTCACCTTTTCTTATGGCTCAGTAGTATTCATAATATATATGTACCACATCTTTATCCAAAACTCTATTGAAGGATACTTTGGTTTCCCATGTCTTGCCACTGTGAATAATGCTGCAGTGAACACGGGGGTGCATATACCTTTGTGAATAAATGTTTTTTAGTTTTTTGGGTAGATACCCAGAAGAGGGACTACTGGATCATAGGGTGATTCTATTCTTAATTTTGGGGGGGAACTGCCAGGCTGTTTTCCACTGTGGCTGTACCAGTCCACCTTCCCCTGAGCAGTGAATGAGAGTTCCTTTTGCTCCACAACCACTGCAGCATTTGTTATTACTTGACTTGTTGGCAATAGCAATTCTAACAGGTGTGAGGTGGTATCTCATTGTAGTTTTGATTTGCATTTTCCTAATAGCTAGTGATGTGGAGCATCTTTTTGTATATTTGTTGGCCATTTGCATATCTTCTTGGGAGAAATGTCTGTTCGGGACCTCATTTTCTAATTGGATTGTTTGCTGTTCAGTTGTATGAGTTCTTTATATATTTTGTATAATGACCCTTTGTTAGACCTGTTGTTTGCAAATATCATCTCCCATTTGGTTTATTGCCTTTTTGTTTTGTTGGTGGTTTATTCTGTTGTGCAGAATATTTTTTGTTTGGTATAGTCCCATTTATTTACTTTTGCCTTTATTTCCCTTGCCTTTAGGGTCAAATTCATAAAATTTTCTCTAGGATCAAGATGCATTAAGTTTAGTACCTGTGTTTTCTTCTATATAATTTATTTTTTTAGATCTTATATTTAAGTTTTTTATCTATTTTAAATTAATTTTTGCACATGGAAACAAACTGTAATCTAGTTTCATTCTTTTGCATGTGGGTTTCCAAGTTTCCCACCACCATTTATTGAAAGGCTTCCATTTATCTATTGTTTGTTTTTGGCTCCTTTGTCAAAAATTATTTGCCCATATAATGTGGGGTTATTTCTGGACTCTCGATTCTATTCCATTGGTCTGTGTGTCTGTTTTCTGCCCAAAACATACTATTTTGATTATTATAGCTCTGTGGTATAATTCGAAGTCAGGTAGTGTGATACTTCCTTCTTCATTCTTTTGTCTTAGGATTTCTTTGGCTATTCAGGGTCTTTTGTGGTTCCATAAAAATCTGATGAGTTTTTGTTTTATTTCTTTAAAAAATGACATTAGGATTTTGTTGGGGATTGCATGAAATCTGTATGTTGCTTTAGGTGATATGGACATTGTAACTATGTGATTCTCCCAATCCATGAACAGAGAATATCTTTCCATTTTACTTTGTCTTTTTCAATCCCTTTTAATAATGCTGTGTAGTTTTCAGTATACAGGTGCTTCACATCCCTAGTTAAATTTATTCCTAGGTATTTTATTCTTTTTGTTGCAATTGCAAAGGTTTTTTTCTTCATTTTTATTTCTGAAGTTTCATTATTAGTGTGTCAAAATGCAGTGGATTTTTACACATTGATTTTGTATCCTGTAACTTTACTGTGTTTGTGTATTGTTTCTAATAGTGTTTTGGTGGTGTCTTTAAGGTTCTCTATATACAGAATCATGTGATCTGCAAAAAGACACTTTTACTTCTTCATTCCCAATTGGGATGCTTTTTATTTTATTCTCTTGATTGATTGCTCTGGCTCAGACTTCCAGAGTTATGCTGAATAAGAGTTGTGAGAGTGGGCATTCTTGTCTTGTTACTGATTTTAGAGGAAAAGATTTCAGTGTTTCACCATTGAGTATCCTATTGGCTGAAGATTTGTCATATATGACCTTTATTATGTTGAAGTACGTTCCTTGTATACCAATTTTATTGAGTGTTTTAATCATAATGGATGTTGTATCTTTTTAAGTATATTTTACTGATTATGCTATTAACAGTTGTCCAATTTTTTCTCCCTTTTATTCCACTTAGCCCTGTACCCTCCATCCAGCATCACCTCACCCTCTTAGTTCATGTCTATGGGTCATACATAAAAGTTCTTTGGCTTCTCCATTTCCTATACTATTCTTAACCTCCCCCTATCTATTTCATACTTATCAATTATGCTTCTTATTCCCTGTAACTTCCCCCCATTCTCCCTCCCCCACTTCCTGCTGATAACCATCCATGTGATCTCCATATCTGTAATTCTGTTCCTGTTCTGTTTGTTCGCTTAGTTTGTTTTTGTTTTTAATTTTTTAGGTTCAATTGTTGATAGTTATGACTTTGTTGTCATTTTACTGTTCATAGTTTGGATCTTCTTCCTGCCCTTTCTGGGCTGAGACCCATGGTGAGCTCCTGGCTACGGGGCTGCCTCTGTGGCTTCTTTTTTCTCCCTTCTTGCTTCCCCAGTGTACTCTCACTTGTCCACCTTTAAATATTTCAATATGTGGACCCCTCAGCCATGTTTCTGAGTTGAGCAGGAAATCTTTTGTTGAAGTATAGCTGTCCAAATTGTTGAAAATTCAAGGGGGGAGATCAAGGGTATCTCTCACTTCACCATTCCTTGGATGTCACTGTTCCTTTTTTTTTACTTTTCAACATAGAACATGGACAAATGACTTCATTGGTTTACAAATTTCTGTATTTTGAAGGAAAAAAACAAATCTTACTCTTGTCCTGATAAACATTTTTTTTAATAACTTGAATTGAGCCATAGAAAGTCTATGAGGGGGAATCACAAATTCCAGAATCGATATTCCAAATCTCAAGATCTCAATATATTGCATGATGAAAAGAAGTCAACAACAAATGCTTGACAAGAATACATGTAAAGGCCTCTTTTAGGTGAAAATTATACAAATAATGTAGCAGTGTAAAAACATAAAGTATAACAACACAATGACAGTGCTAAAACTAAACATGCTCCCCCTCACACCAAACTTTTTTCCACCACACACACACTAAAATGATGCATCTGTGTACAACATACACAACTAAAACAAAGGTACTCAGAAATATTGAGAGTAAAATAGCATATATTAGTTGGCAAGAAACATCTAATGAACAAACTGAACTAACAAGGAAAATGGGGGCAGACTCATACATGGAGAGCAGGATTACCGCTGGAAAGGGGGAAGTTAGAGGGTGGTGGGATCGAGCAGAAAGGAAAAAGGACTCATGGACATGGACAACAGTGTGGTGATTGTTGGGAAAAGAGGGTGTAAGGGGACTAAAGGTTAATGGAAAAGAATACTATACATCGAAATAGATTAAATAAAAAAGAAAAATATAATAAAAAAGAAACACCATATTTGGATGTACAATAGCAAAGGGTTCAATTCTCAATAAATAGCTCTCATACATTTTTAGGCATTAAATAAATACACTACCAACAATCAGGGAAATAAAGTATTATAACAGTAGTAGACTTTACCTCAGCTCTCTCAATCTCTGACTGAAGGAGATGAATGTAAGGTGATAGATTATGTAAATACCATAATTAACAAGATGGCCCTAGTAGGTATATATTCAATTTTATATGCTTAAACCTGAGTTTGCAACTTTCTTTCCATTTACCGTGAAACATTTATAAAACTGATCATACATTAGTCTACCAAGAAAACCTCAATACATTTCAAAGAGTAGAAATATATAATTCATTTTCAACAATATCAGAAAAAGTTGTTACTAGATTAATATGATGCACATTACTTTTACTTGATAGTAACTTAAATGAAAACTGTACAATATCAACAATTAAAAAATACTGATTAAAAAAAAAGAAAAAAATAAAAAAAAATAATGAGAAAAAAAACATTTATGGAATACGTAGAATAAAGTATATAAATTACGTGAATTTTTTAAGATAAAGCCAAAAACTCAAACTGCATTCAGTGGAATGACTTCGAGTTGTCTTCTCGCTCTTCAATTCTTCACTTCTCTCTGCTCATAGTAAAATTAGACTAAAAACCTTGAGAAAAATTGTGAGGGTATTTCTTTTTAGAGTTTAGTGACATCTAGTCAGTGAACCCTTACTAAGATGGGGTTAATAGGTTTAAAGTGTCTTCCCCTTCTCCACATTTTACTCAGAAAATTAATGAATACTGACCAAAGGAGTTTCTCTTAAGATGTCATTTATACCCCTAGTCTTTAAATGAAGGTGTTTTGGAAACAGGTAAGTCCTGCTTTCCATCAGGGCAAAAAAGAAAAAAAAAATGCCCTCTTTTTTCAGATACAGTTTGAGGTTCTCTGGGTAAGAAGTTTGTGTTATTTCCTTTTGTATCCCCAGTACTTGGCTACTTGGCTGAAGGCTTGACACACAGTAGATGCTCTGTACATGCTTATTTGGTACATAATGTAAGTTGTCTCCTACCTGTTGAAAGGCAAGATGGATTTAGGGATATTAAACTTTCCCTCTTGTATCAGTGCTCAGCATCATCTCTCAGGGCAGTAGACAGAGAAAGTTTTGACTCAGGGCTAAATCATGACATTTCTGTCTACTCTACATTGGCCTCTGTGTTACACAGCCAGGTTGGCCCCTCTCACTGTTGTTCAGAGCATTCTGAGTCAAGGGTGAGTAAGAGGGTGCCTTTGGCTCTAGCTTGCATCAGGCATTTCATAGGAGAATGGATTTAACATATCTTGTTTATCTCTGCCTACCTTGCCTCATCCAAATGTGGGGAAGTCCACCCAAGAAGAAGGAAAGGACTATAGGCATGATTTAAGAAAAGAATTTTTGGAAAGTATCTTGAAGCCACTTATCCCCATATATTCTCTCTGTAGCAGGCACAGGGCAGGAGGGGAGTGGTCAATGGGCTCCAAGGATCAAGGGAGGGAAAGAACTGAGGAAAAGTGAAGTCCTTCAGAAAAGTGTGTAGGTGAAGATCACCTGCTAACTACATTAAAAAGAATATTCATGAGAGTTGAATTTGAGAATTATTTTATTAAGAAACATACTGTGTCAAAAACAAAGCAATATGTACATTTTAAAAAGTGCTTACAAAATAAATTAAAAATATAGTCTACACACTTAAAAATATATATTATTTTAGCTTTAACAAAGGTACTTCTTCAAGATCCGCTTGCATATACCATTCTTGTCTCTTATATAATTTTAAAAACTTGACTTAAAATATTTTCCAATATTAATTTGAAATTCTTTCAAATTGCTCCTTATATGTACAACTTTTTGTGTGTACCCTTTTGATTTTATTTGTTTCTCTTGTAAATTTTTAGTTTGAGATCATAAGAAGTATCAATATACGCAAAAGAAATGCCAGCCTTTTAAACAGAGGTTGATATCGTATTGAGTTCAACGTTTTTCCTTTTCTAAGGAAAAAAGTTCTCCCACTTCATTTTTAGATTCTTCCCTTTAATAAGATCAACATAGTTGCAGCTAAGATTTACTGTCACAAAGCCAGTCACCCAGACATCAATTCCACAGAATTGTCCCCGAACATTTGAGGGATAGTAACTCCCCCACATTATAAACCATTATTAAACAATAAAAGCTTACAAAAATAAGTTAAGATACCCTTCTGTAATTAAAAATTTCACAGAAGTAACATTCCATGTACCTAGTAATGATAATTTTGCTGCTGTGAAATAAGACTCCAGTGAAGGTTTATTTTGTGTCTTTTAAGAGCGAGTGAAACGACCCCACAATCCTATTAAATTTGAGGCTATTTCCAGGCATGTATGTTTTGTGTCTTCTCTTTTCTTTCTTCTCTTCATTGCCTGGGTATTATTTATCTGTGGAATAGGAAAATCAATCCAAATTAATTGTCACCATCTTTAACAACTGTTCAGAGGTAGGTTATTTTGTCTTCTCTATGCAAACCATCTCTCAATGTACCCCCCAAACACCTGGTTACTATCTGTTCCTGTGTGCTTTCCCCAGAGGAAGGCCCTTTCATTTTCCTCCCATCTACTCATGCTTCAAGGCCAAGCACCACTTCCTTTACGAGGCTTCTGCTAATTGCTCAGACCTTTCTTTTGGAAACTCTTCTAGTGTTTCACAGAGTGTTTCATTTAACTTGGCTCTCACTTAAGTGCTATTTTTATTATTGCATCATGGGTATTCCCCATAGTGCTGAGTAGAACAGTTTGTATATGGGAAACACTGAGTATTTATTGAATGAATAAATAAATGAATGTTGATAATTTCATGATCTCCCTGACAAGATTCTACGTTCCTCAAAAACAGGATATACCTAACACTTTTTTACAGATATAATTCAGTAAACTTATTTGAGCCCAAAGTGCTCCTGCCTTCTGTCCCTTCCACTACTGAGATGGGTTACAGATACCTGAAGTCTTTTCTGAAGAGGAGCCTAAACTTAAAGAAAAAAGACTACAGTAGTATTCTGGTATTTTCCTCCACCTAAATTACTCTTTGGTAGTGATAGACCGAGTCTCCTACACACAGTATTCAGGCCAATAAAGTTCACCAGGTTCCTAAGCAAAAATCTTACAATCTAAAATTTGCTAAATCATAATTCAATATTATTGGTCTTCAGCTCTTCCCATGGGCTTGAGAGGGGGCAGAAATAAATTACTACAAATTTACTGTCCAGAACTTGACCTGACCTGTTCTCTACACTCTTCTTGTATGGATAAACTTCACTGGGGCCATCTGTAGATTTACTAGAGTCTCCTTGATAGAAGACAAGAACCAAACAGGTTTTTCACGTGCAGCCAGAACCACCCTATGGCTTCAGTCTTCAATCCCTAATAAAGTGACTGCCTTGGCCACACAGACATACTCAGTGTGCAGACTGATAAAGTTCATTGGTTACTAGATAGTAATCATACATATCTGTACTTGTTTCTCTTTGTCTTTTTATAATTTGTCATCTGGAAGACATTCCCTGCTTTACTCGCATGCTAAATAAATACTTATTGAGTACTAGTTACATGCCAGGCACTGTTCCAAGTGCTTTTACAAATATTGACTCATTTAATGCTTATAAACACTCTATGCGGGACTTGCTAATGTGATCCTCATTTTGCAGAAGAAACTGAGCACACAGAGGCTAAGTAATTTATCTAAGTTTTCACAAAAGTTATGGAGCCAGGATTCAAAGTCAAGTCAGGCAAGACTGTCTCTAGGCTTCCTGCTCCTAACTCTGCACTACTGTTTCCACATTTAAAGTTACACATTCATTCAAATGCATGTGACTGCAAATGTGAAAGCCACTATGGAAAGAGGCAGCGATAACACTCATACAAGCAATTAAGCAAACATGGGGCAATTTTTTATTTTAAGAAAGAACACATAATTATTAAATGATAATAATCCTAAGAAATGCTGCTCAAATTTTGGAATGGGTAAGAATTTTACAAGAAGCTTATATACAAGAACTGTGATTTTGAAAGTCTGGGTTGGATCCCTGAGAATTGACATTTTGGCCAACAACCTTCCATGCTCAGATAGCCAGGTGACATTCTGTTGTAGGAGTCTCACTGAGCACACCTAGAAACACTCGCCTAAGGTTTAGAACAGCAGTTCTGCCCAAAGAATCACAACGCTAGACATAGGTGGGTTTGGATCGCGGTAACAATGTAGGACTAATGGACAATCTACAGCCCTGGCTAGTTTGCTCTCCAAAAGATAGAACCTGGATAAAAATCACAATGACTGCTCCACTGCAGGAAACCCCTCTCTGCCACTTTAATTCAAGGTTAGCACCAAGGTAGTGAAAAACCCAGATTGCTTTGCACCGGCTTACCTGCGTTCCCGAGTAGCCTGGGCACTCTTGAGTGAGCGTGGCGTTAGTTTTCACCGCGAACGTTTTCTTGGCCAGCGATTTGCAGAGGGGGGTGAAGGTAAGGCTCTCGATTTCAGTGAGGCAACCTGGCTGCTCACAGCGGCAAAGTTTACGAAACAAGGACATAACGCCAGGGGTGGGGTAAATTAAAACAAAACAAAACAAAACAAAACAAAACAAAACAAAACAAAACAAAACGAGAAAGAGTTGATCAGAAATAAGCGAAACGGGCAGCGGGCAGTGGCAAGGGGGGGCACAAAAAATGGGATGCGAATAAGAGAAAGGAGGTCTTGGGTGAGGACACGGATAAAGACCCCACGGAAGGCGGGGGAGAAGGGTCGTCAAGAAAGTAGCAGACAGCGCGGCTGGAGAAAGGACCTGCGCCGCCGCTCGCTCCGCCCAAAACGCAGGGCCCCGGGAGACTGCCTGGAGGCGGTGCCGCGCTCCGAGTCATCGCACCTCGGGGTGTGAGGGGTGTTCCCCTGACGTGGTGCCCTTGGCCCCAGTTCCTATTTGCCTTCCCTCCCGTGGGGGCGGGGGACCCGGGCAGCCTCTTCCGGAATCCCGCTTGGTTTCGAGAAAGACTTCCCCGCCTTAAATAGGAGCAGAAGTGGCATCCCAAGCTGGGCACCGACCCAGAGGTTCCCGTAGCGCAGTCGTCCCTACTCTGTCGGCGTCTCCAGAAAGCCCAGCCACTGCCTGGAGTTCTAACCACCGCAGGGCAGCCCTTCCCGGGAATGCTTGGTGTCTCTCTGGAGAAAGCTAGTATTACTGCCCGGCCACTCACCTGACTATCACAGCTCTTGCACTGGGTACATGTGGTCTGGAAGAAAGAAAACAAAAACAAAAACGCCGAGAAGAGTAAAGACTTAAGTTCACAGAAGAACCCCCACCATGACTGCCACCACTGTTGCTCCCAGGTTTTAAAGATGCTCTGAAAGCAATTTCCACTTGGGCACTTGTTTCCTATGCATCTGTTCTCGTCATTGACAAGGTAGCGAGCGAAACATTTAGAGTCTTCAGATAGCTCCTGCCAGTGTTTGAAACTGGATCAAAGGATCCTGGTCTTGGAGGGAGACTCCCCTTCCCTACCTAAGTAGGACTGCACATGTGAGCAATAGAATGCCCACAACTGTCCTGTAGCCAGCCATTCACGCATTTCACACATGCATGCGCTATCCAGAAATTAGAATAATTAGGGTAATGATTTCTACTGTGTAGTAAACAACCTGAAACGCACCTTATCCTATAAGCATCCCAAGGCACCCAGAACACTAGATAGACCTGAAGGGCTCTTGTCACTGGTTAGGGCTCAGCTCTCAAGAATCCCCTCTTTTATTCACTTTTCCCTGCTCAAGCCCTCTCTTTCTTTTTCTCTTTCTCAAGAGTGTCCCTTTCCCCCCCGCTGCGCTGGTGGAGCAGCACTTTAGCCCAGTACAGGAGTACAGACAACCTTGATGGATCATGTGGTACCTATTAATATCTGCTCCTCATTAGTATCTGTATACTTAATATGTGCCAATTTCTAGGTAACCATTTTAGAAGCTGATATATTTCAGTATCACTTGTAAAAATTTTTGACAATATGCTGGGCAATGATATTCTTCCTCAATTATTTTTGTTTTCTCTTTTTTTAAAGTAAAATTGTGGTGTGTGTGTCTGTGTGTGTGTCTACTCTTCTGATGAAAGCACATTTAAAAAATGTTTCTTCACTTACCCCATTCACATATAACTTCAGATCTTCAAAAATGATGTTCTCGTAATCCTTTCTAATCCTCTCAAAGTCACAGTCACGGAAATTGTAGCTTAGCACCAGCCCTACTAGTTGCAAGATGAAGATCATCCTGAAAAAAACTGAGAGAACAAATAATAAGGCGTCAGGCAATGAATTTGGAAACCGAGTTCCACCCCAGTTTCACACTAAACTCTTTCCACCCACACTGAACTGCCCCTGGGTCTGCAAGGCCAGCCTCAGGGCCAGATGCCCGGGCTCCACTCTTTGCCTCCTATTCCCAGCGCATAGAAGCCCATATTCACCCATGTTGTTGCCTGAAGTTGGAGTCTCCCTGATGCTCTCTCTAGAGCTTTCTGGCTCCACATATATAACACCTAAACGCCTACGGGCTCTCTTCTCCTAGGCCAATGATTTTCCTTGATGTCATTTGCTTCCTTTGTAGAATTCTGAATTGATGACATGAAAGAAAAAAAATAGGACTAGCCAAATTTATGGAATTTTAACAGTAAAATCATCAGGGATTTCCCTCACCTTCTTCTTTTAACCTTTGCCTTAAGTTCTTGGCATGTACCTGCATGTGCTTTAAGAAAGAGATACCTACATCTTTCTCCTGTATGGCCATTTCTAACAAGCCCCCTTTTGTTGGGGGCGGGGGAAACAGCCCCAGACGGCAGCCACTCTAAGAACTAGGTACCACTGCTTGTGCGTGCTGTACACACTGAGCATTTCCTTTGGCCACTTTCAACTAGTGCTTTCTCTCCTCTGTGGCCACTGAGAAAACTCACGTCTTATTGGGATGCTTGGGAGTGTGGGTGTAGCCTGAGGCTTGGGCCGAGTTTTCACGTGAAGTCATTGAATGTACACTTGGGACAATCTTAGGGGCAGGAACGTTAAGAAGTTGAAATGATGGGAAAAGATCTGATGGGCTTCGTCCTCAAATACATTACTTTTCAAAGCTCCTTGATCCATTTCAGGAAAGAAACTCCTCAGGGGCTACGGTCTCCTATAGTACTTTCTGTAGGTGTCAAGAACTTTTAAAACCACTGACTCCAGAGTCCAGCTACCTTCACAGTCACACTCTTTAGGTTAAACGTAAAAGCTCAGACTCTAGACTCCAGCAGCAGCGCCCTACAGTGCGGCTCAGGGCTCAGCGGCGTGCACCCTGGGAAGGTGCTGTCCAGCGCGCAGCGATCGGGAAGGCGCACACGATCGAGCGCGCTGGGCCAAGCTGCCCAGCTTCAGTAATTTACTGCCCCAGGCCTGTGTTGGAGCCTGAGCATCCTCATAAAGCTTTAGGAACAGGAGAAGCAAAGAGATGGAGGCTTCGAATTTGAACTGGTAAACCCTCGTTAATCCAGAAAGGGGAGTTTAAGTTCAGCGAAATGAGCCGGGGAGAGCGCCAGTGCGGATGCCTAGAAGCCTCTGCGCTCTGGCAACGCCAATAGAGGGTTGAAAGGACTGAAGACGGACACCTACCAAGCTGGTAGGAGATGAACCCCGCTCCTCCGGAGCTTGGCGCGAGCCGCCCAGGGCTCTCCTGACGCCCAGCTTCACTCTTTCCCCCTTTCCCCTCTCCTCCCCCTCCCCCCTGCGTGTCAGAACCTGCGGAGCCCTGGTCTTGGGAAGTTCCTAGTAGTCATCACTGGAGCTGCCAAGGCAGGGCGCCTCAAGTGAGTCCTAGCAAATGTCACAGGTCACAGGGTGCCTTGGAACAACAGGAGGGGGTGGCAAAAGAAGCGGGAAAAACACACGACTCTGATGGGGGTGGTGTTAGGACTCAAGCCAGCAGAGAACTTTTTTCATAGAAGGCGCTCAACAGCTGTACCAGTACAGCCGGACCCAGTTCCCTGGTTAAGGCCTGAAGATAAAATTTGTGGAGCTAACAGGAATGTGGCAAAGCCCTTGATTCTTCGAAGAAAGGCTTTTCTGTAACTCTCCAAGTCTAGGGTTCAATGTCATGGCAGCATCCTTCGGTAAAGAAGGCCCCTCCTTCTCCATCACCAATTTATCAGGGTGTTGTGGAGTTATGCCAAAACCTGATTAATCTGTTGTGACATCAGAAGTGTTCCTGGTGGACAGCTGGACATTGTATAGGCAGACAGGAGCTAAAGACACAGATCTCTTTACTGGGCTGGGCTGTGCTGATGGGGGCAGAAACAGAAGAAAGTAACCCTAGCTGAGGTTCTATTTGCGTTCTTCTAGGGTTTCACCAAGCTGCGTCCTTTTCTTCAAGTCTTCTTTTGAAACATTACATCTATGTTAATTTTTGTAGAGATGAGGCAGACAGGGTGCCTCCTCCTCAGCCATCCCAGAGGATGGCTCTCTGCCTGTTAAACACACAGCTAAACCTTTGTGTCCAGGGCCCCCGATTCCCTTATATGTAATTATGTGACCCCTTAAATCACTTCAGTGATATCGCTTTTCTGCACAAAAACTCTTGGTAGACTTCCAGTTGCTTTGAAATTTATAATCATCTCTCCCACTTCGCTCTGCGCTTTCAGCCTTATCTCTAATCTCCTAGTCTTCTGCCAAATGGTACCTGAAGTTAATATGCTCTAAATATGTCCTTATCTTTTTTCATTCTACCCTCACACCCCCAGATTTTGTCTTTCTTCTGTCATTGAATGCTCATTTCACTGGCATTCTGTGCCAAAAGTGGTCTCCCACTTGGATGTGACCTTATTTTCCTTTAAGCCGTATTTACTTTGGATTTCCCTTTTATGACCTCAATTCATTATGTAATACTTTAATAATATTTCTCAGTCTTATTTAATAGACTATGAGTTTCTTTAGAAGTAGGAGATGTCTTATATTAAAGGATTTGTTCAATATCAATTAACCTTTTTCAAAACATTTGAAGTAACTTGCAGTAATTTCATTGGTATCAGAAGGTAAAAAACAGTCCAGATGAGGCAAAATAAAGGGCAAGAAATAAAGAAGGTGAGGGTCAGTTACAAGGAATCCTGTAGGAAAACATTATTAAGAACTGGAAAAGTAAGAAGAGCTCAAAAGTGAGCTCTGGTTTTCCAAACAATCATTGCAAGGGAGAACATGTGATGGACTCTACATGTTCGTTAAGAAAACTAACCTTTCTTAGCACTGCGTTCATCATTATAGCTACCATGGGGGTTACTTATTCTTATACAAGATCTGTCCAGAAGGTGTCCAGCCATGTAGTATGAAAAATAGAGACATTTATTGAAGAAGATACAAGATGCAAGAAACAATGTACATAGGACAATGATGCCTCAGTCCCCTTCAAAGTAGACACCTTGGGACCTCACACAATTCTCCCAGTCACCATTAGCTGCCCCAGTATATTTTCCTGAATCTCACTGATAGTCTGAACCTCTTCCCAAAGGTGATTTTAGTTTTGGGAAAATCCAGAAACTGCAAGCCAAATCTAGGCTGTAAGGGGGGCCCAGTCACCTGGATGTTTTGATGTTTCGCAAAAAAACTCTGCATGAAATGTGATGCATGAGCCTGTGCATTATTATGATGAAGCTGCCAATCACCGGTTGCCCAAAGCAGCAGTCTTTCTTTCTTTCTTTCTTTCTTTCTTTCTTTCTTTCTTTCTTTCTTTCTTTCTTTCTTTCTTTCTTTCTTTCTTTCTCTTTCTTTCTTTCTTTCTTTCGCTATTTATCTATTTATATATCTATAGAGAAGAAGGGAGGGAGAAAGAGAGGGAGAGAAACAGTAATGCATGGTCGCCTCTTGCACGCCCCCTACTGGGGACCTGGCCCAAAACCCAGGCACATGCCCTGACAGGGAATTGAACTGGCAACCCTTTGGTTTGAAGGCCACAGCACTCAATCCACTGAGCCACACCAGCCAAGGCAGCTGCAGCTTTCCAAATCTTCTGAATAGTTTCCATGGAGGAACATTCAAGATTAATGCAAAATTTGATGCAGATTCATTACTCTACTCTCTCAGTCATTTCGGATGCCAGGGCCACATAGTACACATTCCCACTCAAGAGCATCTGCCACCCCCACTGACTAGTATAGTGAAGTCATCATTGTTCATGCATGTGCATTCCAGTCCACTCTCCTTGGCTGCCAGGTTATGTCCATCTTGTGCAAACTATTCTCATTATACTAACAATGGCTGGACTTTTTTTCTGGAGAGATCCTGTATCCCACATGTAATAGTACATACTTAAAAATACTACTCAATTTGTTGAAGTATATTAATTTCTTTTAAGACTATTGTCAGGCACCAAATCATTTCCTATTGAAAGAATATCTCTCTAAAGATTTCTTTTGCTTGCTTTTTGCTGCTATCCTCTTGGGATCCATTACACCTTTCCTGGAGCAACCACTCAAGGAAGGGCATCTCTGAAAATTCCTGATGGGCTGAAGAGCTTCCCATTTTTCCTTTCTTTTCATTTGTTCAAATGCTAAAGATGTGAACAGTATCTACATGTATAGTTTGGGAAATCCTAGGTTAGGTCAAGAGTGGAAGTGAGATCATTTGTATCAGTTTGTGATTACTCAGAGAACTTAGGCAGTACTCTCATCCATGCTGTAAGCCCCCAAATGACCCACAAAATAGCGTTCTTTTCTTCTACCTAACTAGAAAGATCTGTCATTCATTTACTTCCTTAATTCTTCATTTTTAAAAAATGTTCCCTTCGTTTTTCATTTCTTTATTTTTCCCTTCCTCTCTTAAAATTTCCTTCCTTCCTCCTCTTTATAACCATCATGAATATTTAAAGTAACTTAGTCCTTGTGGAAAACTCTGTGTTGGAATAAGTAGATAGAAGTTGTCAGAAAAAAAGATTTTATTTTTTATTTATTTATTTTTTTTAAATATTTTACTTATTTATTTATATTATTTATTTATTTATTTATCTTTAGAGGGGAAGGGAAGGAGAGAAGGAGAGAAACATCAATGTGCGGTTGCCTCTTGTATGTTCCCTGCCGGGAACTGGCCTGGCAACCCAGGCATATGCCCTGACTGGGAATCGAACCGCGATCCTTCGGTTCGCAGGCCCGCGCTCAATCCACTGAGCTACACCAGCCAGGGCTATTTTTTAAACTTATTAAATCATAGAGTTGTTGGACTTGAAAATGGGAGGGGTATCAGATAAGTTAAGTGGGAAATCTACTTGATGAAATGGAAATTTCTGTCTACAGAGTAAAAAAAGTGGAAGACACCAGACTTCTCTTGGTAATATTTTACAAAGTGTGACAATGAACTTCCTCTAGCAGATGGGTGGGTGATTTGGGGGGCAGGGTGTGGAAGTAAAGAGATTACTCTAGATTCTCCAGAATGCTGGCTATATAATCACTCTACCTCTTGGCTTTTGTATACTTATCCAGAAAGGAAAGGTCACACTTTGTGGAGGTGAACAGTCTTTCTCTCTTCATAGTCTACCTTCGCAGTACATTGTCAAGTATCACATTTATATTACGTCCGGCACTCAGTGTGTGGTTCGTGATGACTGCAGCACATACCTATTTGGCCCGTTAATTTGCATTGTACATTTGTAGTCACGCAGCCTTTCTGTTAGTCTGAACCACTGGTTGGTTTCACCAAACTCCATACCTCCTCTAAAATCCTTTGGGGACATTTGTAGAGCAGAAGGTGAAGGAAGGGAGTTTCCTATGACAAATGTGAAAAACATCTTTTATTTTATTTCATTCTCAGGCTGGTGATACCTGCATAATCAGCCCATGCATTAGGAAGTAGAGAAGGGTAAAGATGTGCATGAGAACCTAGTGTTTTCACTCATTCCTCTGTAAAGAGACGGCCTTACCTTCAGTCAGTTGGAGGTAAAAGATTTTGCTTGCTTTACTGTTTTTCTACAATTTAATATGAAATCAATGAGGAGAAAATTATTTAAGAAGTGTTGAGCTCTCTTAGAATGCTTCAACAGTTGCAGAAGAACTCAGGGCTGAAGGATAATTCCGGTTTTAGATATCTTTGCAAAAATATTTACTATGCTGGATATCTTCTATTTTCTCTTGCAAATGTACTCTCCACCCTTCCCTATCCTACTTTGTGCTAGGGAAGCTGACCCAGAAGGACTGCATCCAAGGCTCCCTAGACCTCCAGTTTCTGGTTGGGTTCAGCCAATGGGTGACATTGGCAAGAATTCAGGAGGTAGGAGGACAGTGATGTTGGGATTTTAATTCACCCATTCTTTTTATGTTAGTTTCTCATAGATTGCATGCTTTTCTTCCCTGAAGGCCCCAACCCCTGTTAGTTGACCTTTAGATCTTGCTATATTCTAAGTTCTGATAACTATTTTCCTCTCTTTGTCCTTTTAATTCTAAGGGTGATAATAGCTCCTTATTCTTGCTAGCCTGGGGGTATCACTCAATTCTAAATGTTACAACTTGCCTGGGCCAGACCGAGTTTATACCCATTGTCCTGACAGAAATTATTAATAAAACTTCCTTTTACCCTCAAAAGTGACACCCTTTAAACAATGAATTATATGACTGTTATTGATTTTCTTATTTATATCCTTTATAAATAATTTCTTTGTTATAGTCTCCTACCCAGTTAGAGCAGGTAGAGTGTGTCATTTGTTTCCAATGGGACCCCAAACAACCTACAGTTGTCACCAGTATGTCATTACTTGAAGCCATCAGCTAATATTTCTTTCTTCTACCTTGTGGCATCAGACTAGTTCTATAACTTTTTCAGAGGAAACAATGATTTTTGGTATATAATTAAATTCTAATTTTTAGAAAAAAATGTTCCCTGCTCTTATGTTAACTATAAAAGATATTATAAGAAATTCTGTAGTTTTCCTTTTGCTGTCAAATGACATCCCTTTCTAGTAATATTGTTGTACTGGATTTGCAAGAAAGCTACACACCTACTTGACTCTATTGTGGAACTTGCTTCATAGCTGAACCCTCATTGTTTGTGTGTAAAAGCATCATGAGGAAAGTGACCATTATGTGAGGTGGGGGTAGCCATTAGCTTATTTCCCATTTGGTATGTTTGAGGTCCTCCGAGTATCTCCCCTATGGTAAATCCTACTATTATCAGTACTGATATCTAAGTTAAGCAATCACCCCAAGTATTTTCTCTCTCAAATGTAATAAGCCCCTAATAACAATTTTACAGTTGTGCCTCATTAAGGTTTTACTTTCTTCCCATAGAAACCCTCTTCCCAGGGTTTCTGAAAATGGGGCAGGGGGGAGGCAGAGAATTCCAGACTCATGGTGAGGGTGGAGGGAGGAAAATAAAACAGAAAAGAATGAGGAGACTATGGAAAGCTGAGGAAGATAAATGAACAGCAAAGACATAGATAGGGTTTAAGCGTTTGACTTGGGGCCTGTCCTCAGGTGGGACTATCACTTAGAAAAGATGTTGGGAGTTTAGAGCAGTTGGTTAGCAAACTATAGCCTGCAAACTGTAGGCCAAATCCTGTCTACTGTTTTTTATAAATAGAGCTTTTTAGAACATAGTCATTACCATTTGTTTTCAGCATCATCTCTGGCTCTTTTTGCACTGCAAAGAGAGTTGAGTAGTTGAGATGGAAACCATATGGCATGAAAAGCTTAAAATATTTGGTATCTGGCCTTTTAGAGAAAAAGTTTATAGACTTAGATAAGTTTACAGTCTAAATCTAGTCTAAGTTTATAGACTAGATTTAGATAACCATACCACTTAGCCTTACAATGGAATTGGTTGTTGACTCTCTGTTCCTGTAAATTCTTTTATCAAAAAGATTACCAACAGTGTGTAAGGCCAGGTGGCTCCAAACCAGTAATATCTCCTGAATACAGGCCATCAATCAAGGGAATTTTCTCCCTTCTTTCCTTACATCCACCTTGTTCAACAAAATTAGTGGCATAAACCCCTAATTCACATTAAGTATCTAGGCATACTGATTAATTACACTCACAAATTCCTAAGTTCTTTCTCATGTACTCCTAACAGTTTTAATGGTTGAAATCTCTTTTGGTGAATCATTGTTACAAATGCATTTGAAGAGTCGAAATCTAAAAACAAAGATATACAGTAAGTATTTCATGCTTTGTTATTGGACAAAATGGGGAAAGTACCTCAATAACTCTGTATCTCAGAACATGATCTACTCTCACCTTTTTGGAAGAAGAGATGAATAGAACTGTGGTGTGGGCCTTATACATAACTTAATTCAATGAGAATACTTGATTTTCCTCTAAATCCCTAAACTTCTTTGATACAAGAAGGTGCCTTACCT
The DNA here is from genome assembly GCA_039655065.1 of Glossophaga mutica. Taxonomy (NCBI): domain Eukaryota; kingdom Metazoa; phylum Chordata; class Mammalia; order Chiroptera; family Phyllostomidae; genus Glossophaga; species Glossophaga mutica. Next base: position 74,962,942 of record CM077305.1, on the reverse strand, counting down.
TTCCTACTTGCATTTTTTAAAACTGGAGCTTTTTTATTGGTAATTTAATTATTTAGGAGATTTCTTGAAGGGAACAATATTTTTTGAATAATCTTGATAACTCCGGGCCTGTGCATTTAAATTTATATTATGATGCTGACATCAGCACTGTCTTTAGGGCCCAGCACATTGTCTCATTGTATCTCAACGCAACTCAATTGTATAATATTTACTAAGCAACTATTAGTTGCACAGAAGTAAGTCAAAAGATTCAGATAATGTATGATATTTTGTTTTATAAATGAATGATTTTAAAAAAGAAACATGAACGCTAATTAGTGAAATTATTTAATTATTAGTAAATAAAATTACTAATTTAGAAACCATTAAAATATGGTGGGTCAATTAGTAGTCAGTCAGTATGGGGATCAGGAGACGAGGGCATGCGGTCCTGACTTTGCCCAGAACAATTTGTTTACATATTCTGTTTCCTCTTTATGCATCACTGGGATGATTTAAGGCGAAGTCGACATGTACAAAAGCCCTTGAGTATATGGGGAGAGGCCCAGTTGTACAATTTAAGGGTTAAAATGTCGAACACTGAACATGCAGATCTCCTTTCATCTTCAGGGAAACTGCCCACCACTAGGTGTCTCAGTGGGAACGGGCAGCAGCAACACAGACACCTGAGAAAGCGCTCCTGAGTGATTACTTAACGAACGGCCTGTCGCATTATTATTTCCTTTCGCAAAGAGCTCGGAGTAAAAATCTTCATGAGTCATTATTTTTCAGTTGCAGAGTGAGACTAAGTGTCTTCCTCTGCTCGGGCTGCTATAACGTAATACCACGAAACGAGGAAGCTTAAAAGTAAACATTTATTTGTCATAGTACTGAAGCTGGGGAGTCTGGGATCAGGGTGCTGACTGATTTCACTCTCTGTGGAAGCTCTGTTCCTGGCGTGCAGACCACTGTATCCTCACACGATGGACAGGGAGGTCATCTCTGGTGTCTTTTCTTAGGACACTAATTAGAGTTAGGACACAAATCCCATCACGCAAGCAACACACGATCTCATTACCATCCAAAAGCGCTGTCTCTAAATGCCATTGCATTGGCTTCAATGTTTGTATTCCAGGGCGACACAGACAGTCCCAAGCATGCATGTCTATCTGATAAACTGCTGGGGAAAAAGCACTTCCTGAAGTGTGAACTGTTTTACCATACTTTCTTCGTTTCCTTTTTCTTTTTTGCTGCCTTCTTTTGAGTTAATTCAGCATTTTGTAAAGATTTGTTTTTTATTGCTTTTATAGTGTGTGAGTGTGTGTGTGGCTGCTTTTGAATTTAGAGTACAAATTTTTAGATTATTGCCGTCTACCTTCAATTAGTATAGCATTTCATGTGTAATACAAACCTCAGTTCTTGAATGTCTCCCATCTCGAACAATTCAGTTCTCAAACAGCCTTCTGGAACAAATTAAGTTTGAGAACAGAGGTTCCCCTATGTGTATTATAAAAGTGTATTTCAATTTTTCCCCTGTTGGCTTCTGTCCAGTTTGTGCCATGTACTTTATTTGTACATGCTCCTTAAATTCCACCATAAATTATCATTTTATTTAAACAGTCAATTATCTTTTAGAGACTTTGAAATAAGAAAAATTTACCATACTTATTTACTTGTGTAGTTATTTCCTCTGCCCTTCTTTAGGTTATGTAGATCCACATTTCCCTCTAATAAAGCAGTTTTTTTGGGGATTAATATTTTTTGTAGTTCAGATTTGCCATAATGAATTCTTCCAGCCTTTCTATATCTGAAGCTCCCCTTCCCTGTCTTTTGGCCTTCAATTTTCAAAGATACTTTTCTGGATATAGAAAGCTTTTTTCTCCAATTATTTTAAAGATTTGTTGTAAAGTCTAATGGCTCGCAAGATTTACAAAGAGAAATCTGCTGTTATCCTTATGACAAAATGATAAACATATGATGTCTTTTCTTCTTGTTGCTTTTAAGGTTTTCTCTTCATCACTGTTCCCCACCCGCAGCTTGAGATATGATTGACATAAAACATTGTACAAGTTTAAGGTGTACAAAATGTTGATCTGATACGCTTATATATGTTGCAAAATGATTATCACCATAGTGTTACCTAACACTTGTACCACTTCAAGTAATTACCATTGCTTTTTAGTGGTGAGAAATTTAAGATCTACTCTCTTAGTAACTTTTAAGTATATAGTGCAATATTATTAACTACAGTATTGTAGTGCTGCTCACTGATTCCTTATGCATTTCCCCCAATAGTTTGTGTTTCATTTTTATTGTTTCTATTGTTATATCCTCAAGTTAACCATCTTTTCCCCTGCTGAGTCTAATACACTGTTAATGCCATCAATGTATTTTTAATGTAAGATGTTGCAATTTTAATTCTGGATATTTGATTTTGGATTTTTGAAAAAATCTTCTATGTTTTTATTTAACAAATTCTATCTTTTTTCTATCTAATTAAAATGGAATGCAGTTTTACTAATTATTTAATTTCTTTTTATGAATCCTTTTATCACTGTATTACTGGATTTGTTTTATTGATTGATTTTTTTCCACCCATATGGGTAGCATTTTTCTTCCTTGTAATACTAGTAGTTCTGGATTGGATGAGCAATATTGTGGATTTCACCTTGTTAGGCTATTTTTGAAGTAATAGTATTGTGCTTTGTTCTGGGACATAGTTAACGGGAAAGTTTCATTCTTTTGGCCCACATTTCAGATTTGTTAGGGAGAATCAGGGTGGTCTAAGGCTAATTCTTCTTCAGCATAATGGCTACAACTTTCTGAGTACTGTGCCTGATGAACTACAAATTATGAGCTTTTCTGCTTTGGTTATATACGATTCCTGACTCCGTGTGAGTACTGGAGATTATTTCCACTGCTTTTTTTGGGCGATTCTTTTCCTGACATTTGGGATTACCTTATACACCTGTGTCAATGTACTAATCAGCACTCAGCTAAGGCTCCTGGAGGGAAGCAGCTCGTAGCGTCATATGAAGGGAATATGCTCCACATATGCTGTGGAGTTACAAAATCTTGCATTCTAATTTCAGCTCCGCCAATCACAGCTGTGCAGTTTTGGTCAGCTCACTCCAGTTTTCTTAGCCTCAAGTTTTTATTTGTAAAATGTGAATGATAGTAACTTACATGAAAAATGGGAGTAATCACAGTAATAATGACTATGCAGGATGCCTGAGAGGATAAGTATGCTTGGATTTAGCACAGTTCCTGGAGCATGAGAAGTTTTAAACGCCACTGTAAAAGTAAATGGAGGTATTGAATGATGTTAACAGAATGTAATTAGTAAATAAAGTGAAGCACACTGTACAAAAATTGTCAGAGATGGATAATCTGTGGTTGATTTTATAAATAGGATTATAACCTTCCAATTCAGCTTTTTGTTAAAGATATGCCAAAGAGATAAAAGTAAAAACAAAGTCACTCTTTCACTTTGAAGATTTATTGAATCTCAGCACAACTTTTCATTTTACCTTGAGTAAATGTAATTTGTAAAAATGTTTTGTATTTTTCCAAAATGTGATATATATATAGTAATACATATATATGTGTGTGTAGTTAAATATATATGACATTGCATTATATATAACATACACATGTTATATATTTGTATAACATACACATGTTATTATACATTTATATAACATATATATGTAGTTAAAATACAAATTACTCACTATTGGCCACAAATTGTCAATGGTAGAGTAAAATTACAATTCAGGTATATTTCTGCGTCTCCAGACAACCTGCCTAGAGGAAGTGGAATTTTTTTTCCTTAAAGATGTTTGAACACTTAAAAAAATCACCCATCTTAATATTAATTTTCCAAGAGCATTAGATTGGTTTTATGTTGCATTGGTTATTATGCCTTTGCTTTGTTACCTTGCCATATTTGGAATCAGAAATTTGATCTTATTATTGCCTTATTATTCTGTTTTATTTGGTGATAGAAATTTTCTTTCTCACTTTGTTTTCATTCCAACATTGACTGTTGAGCCATTATCATTGGTTTTGTTCCTATGTTTCTGTTCTTCTCTTGCTTTGCTTTATCTTATTTTACTTCAGTTCCAATGTTGGTTTGTGTTTGTTTTCACTGTAGTCGCTTCTTCAGTATTGTGTAGACAACGACAGGGTTGGATTGTCACTCTGACTTTCAACGGTTCTAATGCACATGGCTTCATCCTTTACCTTCACTTTTTTGCCTGATATGCCTATCCCCGTCCACCTGCGATCACTTCATTGCGATCCTTCCTCTCCCTGTCCCCACCTCCCCCCACAGGAAGCCAATGGCAACCAGCTGCCAAACAGTCAGTGGTGGATAGAAAGGCAGTAGGTTGGCAAATTATTGTTAAGTCTATCCACAATCTATTACTCTTTTCTTGAAATGTGCTTTGCCTTTTTGGAATTATGTTTAAGGTTTATTTGGCCAAGATTAATTTTTCATTATACAAAGTTCATATTGGGTTGAACCATTTTGCTTTGTTGTTTGCTTTTTGTCATTTCAGCATCACATCTGCCTTCTGCTGTTCCTTGCTTTTCCTACCATTTCTTTTTTTTGCTTTTGCTTTTTACTTTCCTAAGCCAACTGTTGCTCTGTGGGCCAGCTAGGTGTTGATCTTCATTTTATTTTCACTCCTATTTAGTAGCATGGAATCGTTTATCAGTAAATTACTAAGCTAGTGCTTATTGGAATGTTAGCAGCTATTCCACTTTGTTCATAGTAGACAGATTCTGGCTCAGAAGGATTTGCTTCATATCAGTGAACATTTATTAAGTACACTCTAAATTTTTCATTTTACTGAGTACTACTGATATTTAGGTATCTTTGAGAAGTTTGCCTTCTTTTAGAAGTGTGCATGGGACATCAATATCTAATGAAGCACTGGAGAAACTAGTATGAATAAATATTATAAAATAAGAACAAATGAAGAACAATGTGAACCAGAATTATTCATTAATAAACACTTTGAATATTGGTGAATGGTACCATTGGAGAAATTATTTTTACCAAATGCAAGGTCATTATACTGGAATCTGACATAAACTAATACTAATTTACAAAGCTCTTAGAAGATATCAGTCTTACAAAATACCTATCTCTCAGATGATTTTAAAATTTTCACTATGTTTCATTGAGGTATCATTTCATTAAATTCTATTAGTGAATATAGTGGAGACTTCTAGTTATCCTTCAAAACTTGTTCTTTTCTACTTGGCATTAGTAGAATTGAAAGTGACTGGAAAGTGACTGTCCAGCTAGACACTGCATTTCCTTGAGCTCCGTATAGCTAGGCATGTTACATTCTGGTGTGTGAAAAAGAAATACATTTTTAACTCATTAAGTGACTGATCTCTGTTCCAACAGCTGGTCTATCCTAATTAACGTTGATATTCTACCAAAACATAGTACAAACATAGAGTAAATTCTCTAGCTCTAAGATAACTAAGACTCATGTATTTTGATATAATTTTGTGGGATGTGCTCTATTAACCCTAATTAGGGAAAATCATTAACCCTAATTTCATCTGTTTCTTTCAAATTGTATGGATTTGAATTATGGATACCACCATCTACGACTAAGTCAACTCAAGGTATACAAAGGAGCCAAGTATAACTTCCGTTTTGGCTCTAACTTTTGCTTCCTGCTAATTTTGCTTTCTATTACTTTCCTCTGAGCCACATTGTCCATTATAAAATAATTAAGAAGAGGTCATCATTTTGACTGATGTTTGTACTGAGTGACTAAAACTCTGTCTTATAGTTTCAATATTGACTCCAGTCCAGACTGTCTCTTCGCAGCAGTTTCAGACAACAGCAGTAAATGCGTTCCGAAGCCGTGAAGCGTCAGCCCCGGGCAGCGCCACAGGACCTTGCAACAGCTTCGGAGTGTGTGGGTATAAATTGCACGGCCCACTGAAATATGACTGTGGAGTTATTTCAAAGGCCATAACTGGTTATTCTGCTGCTTTTACAGAGAGTGAGTAGTAAAAGTAGAGAAAAAAGTAAAATTGAGACCAATAAATTCTGTTGCTGGTCAGAGATTTGCTAGGAATGTAAGCGGACAGTGACAGATAAATAGAGATGAGAAGCTTTAGGGTGATTTCACGGACAGCTCTGATCCCCAAGTCCCTTAGGTGTGTATTTGAAGAGACCTCATTTTTTATGAATCAAATTTCTTAACTGTAAAATGAAGAAATTTAATAGATTGTCTTTAAGATAGCTCCCAAATTTCAGATTTTATGTTTTAATAGTTTTTTCCTGTACTCATGTTCATATGGACCAGAAGAAATAAAAAAATATTAAACTTTTACTGGCTTGTTTGTACTGGTTACCAGCCAGCTGTTTTTTTGGTCAGTAAGACTTGTTTTACTGAAATGAACCAATTATTTACAGGCAATTTTGAGGAGAGTAGTGAGATAGTCAGAGGTGAAATGTATGTGCGTGCATCTATCTGTAGACTATTTAACACGTGCCATGCACTGCTGTAATCCTTTCATAAATATACACTCGTTTAGCATCACAACAATCTTGTAAAGTAGATAGCATTATTTCCCCATTTTACAGAGGAGAAAACTGAGGCATAGTGATGTAAAGTAACTTTCCTGAAGTCACAGTTAGTATCTGGTGGATTGGAATTCATGCAGTCTGGCTCCACAGCCAGAGATTTTAAGTAAAATGTTATATGGATAGAAAAAGAAAAAAGAAAAAATTATCCAAGAAGATTCCAGGTAACAAAGGACAAAGGACAAAAATATCCACTTGCTTTCCATGTTCATTCTTTAAAATGCACGTGTGTACCTAAATTGTGATTCAGAATAAAGTAATACAGTAAGTTCTCATTTAACATAGTTGATAGGTCCTTGGGTGGCAAAAGACATATAATGAAACCAATTTAACCATGGGCTAATTGATATAAACAAGAGTTAAGATCCCATGGCATCTTATTGATGTTATAACAAAATGATGTTGAATGAAACAATGTTATTTGAGGACCTGCTGTGCTTACTAGAAGTTATCGTGTCTTATTCTGTGCTGAACTGTGTTATAATCATCACATATGCTACCTACTTTAATATTCACAACCGCTCTATGAAGTGGTGCTATTAGGTTGAGCCATGCAAAATTGACCATATTTCTCTATATCTGACTTACAAACATGACAATATCATAAGATTATCCCTATATACGTATGTTATCTTTAACTACTGAAAGAACAGAAGCTTCACATGATTAAGTTATGTTTCCAAGGTTCCATAGCTTGGGAATGATGGCCCTGATAGCCTGAAATAAAGTGTGTCAGTCTCAAGACCTCATGGTTTTGATGAAAATGCTATTCTCCCCCCTGGCTGGTGTAGCTCAGTGGATTGAGCGCGGGCCTGCGAACCAGAAGATCGCGGTTCGATTCCCAGTCAGGGCACATGCCTGGGTTGCAGGCCAGTTCCCAGCAAGGGACGCATGAGAGGCAACCGTACATTGATATTTCTCTCCCTCTCCCTCTCTCCTACCCTTCCCCTCTAAAGATAAATAAATAAATAAATAAATCTTTAAAAAAAAAAACTTAAAAAAAAAAAAGAAAAAGAAAATGCTATTCTGCTTCTGCACACGCTGTTCCTTAGAACCTTTCATTATAATGACGATAAAACTCTTTTATTCCCTATGTCCTCACATATGATCATACATACTCAGAAGGGTACTGCTTGCTATGACTTTGCAACATTAAGATTTCAATAAAAAGGAGAAGAAAGATCACATGAGGGTCTTCCTACTTCAAGTGTGGTCTGTGGCTCAGCAGCATTGACAGTAAGTGGTAGAAATGCAGAATCTCAAGCCCCACCCAGGACTGCTGACTCAGAAACTGCATTTTAAGAAAATCACCATAAACACACATAGAAGTTTGGTAAGAACTTCTATGTTAAAAAACATAGAAGTGTTTTATGTTAAAAAACATAAAACACTGGCAGCACTTACGTGGTGAAGAAAGACAGTGTACCATTCCTTAAATGGAAAAAAAATCAGGAAGAAATGTACGTTATGAAATATGTGTATAGATGCTTCTTATTCATTCAAATATGTGGTTCTGACAAAAGGAATTTTGCAACATGTCTAGAAAGTTGAGATGTCGTCGGGACTCTTGTTGAAAGAGAGAAGTGAGGTCATAGGTTTTATCCGATTGGCCAACCCTGTGAGATTCTTAATTCTTCTGTCCTGCATGCTGACCTTCTCTTTGATCTATCCTCACCTTGTGAAACTTTACCTTGTTTCTGAAAATGCTGTCAAGAGGTTTTTCTTTTTTCTTTTTTCCAATTTTTGTGGGATTTAAAAGAAATAAGCTTAAAATGTGTAAATAAAAGGTTAACCTTAATCCAAAGGGATTTACCCAGTTCTGATTCACATCCTATCAACCAACTCCAGGGAAAGCCTTCACTTATGCTGTTAGAGAACTCACAGGAAGACATTTTTAAATTAGGGGAACATGAATCAGACCCTGGGAAATCCCAGGAGTTAGAATGGAGAGCTTTGAGGGAACCCAGCTAGGATTTCCATCTGAGCTTGCAGATAAGAAGGATAACAAAAATGGCCAAGGTGGAGAGAGATATACTGAGGCAATTGATCAGAGCTCTGTAATGTGCAGATGTAATCAAATCCCCCCTGTACTCCCCAGCTTAATAGAACTGTGAATTGCCACTTGACAGGTAACGGGATGAAAGAGGTGAAGAGTAGCAGTTAATCCACTCTGCTGCTAGCTAGGTTGGACAAAGGAAGTTCATGGTTTATAAAAGATGAAACCAATGTATGTATGTATAGTTGTCATCATCTTAATCACCTTTGTATATTTGTACACATAAATGAGAAAAAAAATTTTGTTTCACATGGAAATTACTAGTACCAATTTCAAAATTCTAATAGTACAAAATGGTATTCAGAGAAAATTTCCCACCAGATCCTCAGTTCCTCTCTTAAGGGTCTATCAGTATTGCCCTTTCCTTGTGATTTTTTTCCCCAAAGAGATTTGTTTCTAAATTTCTTGCACAATGATTGTCTACTGTCAGCATTGTTTTGCGCTCTAATCTTTTTACTAAACAGTATATCCTGGAGATTGTTTCACATCAATACACATGAAACTGCCTCATTATTGGTAATAGTTTTGTAGTGGCCTGTTGGATGTTTGGACGTTATAATTTACTTACCTCATCCTTTATTGATGGGCATTTAGGTTGTTTTCCATCCTCTTCTTTGACACGGCTGTGTGCATAACAGAGATAACAGTTAAGGGCAAAGATTCTAGACACAAACTGCCTGGGTTCAAATCCCAGCTCTGTCAATTATTAGTGGTGAAGTGATTAACCACTCTGTGCCTTCTGACATGAGGTTAACAGTATGCAAGAGTGAGATATTTTTACTAGAGGGAATATGCTCTGGAATAAATTTCTGACAGTGGAGTTACTATGTCAGTGGATATGGATACGTGCATTGAAATTTGGTATAGACATTGTCAAGGCACCCTTTGCGGGCATTTACAACGTACACAGAGTAATGGTGCCTTTTCTTCCATGTTCTGTCCAACGTTAAGAATGCTGAGTGTGTTGGAAAATAACCCTTGTAATTTTTTTCTTCTGCTTATTAACAAGTTAATATGCTTACCACTAGTAAAGCTTGGAGAGAATTGAAAGAGAACCCTAAGTTGAAGAATAGGACTAGTCCAAACTGTTCTTCATTTTTTCTTAGGTATATTTTATCATTGCAGAGGAGTTAAATATAATTCAATTTTCATCAACCTAAGGGCTGTGAGACTCAAGTAAAGTTTAAAATCCTTGTATGATGAGGCATATGCCAGCTTGTCCTTCAATAATTCTATTTTCTCCTTACTTGCACAAGGCTAGGCTATATTTCCAACTGCCTTGAAACGAAAAGAGATCATGTGTATATGGTCTGTGGAGAAAACCGTGCACCCACTGCCAAGTGTAACCCCTGAAATATCCTGCATTATTTTCTACTTGCTCTCTCTTTGCTCATTGGTTAGCCAAATGCAAAGGATCCTGGGAGGTTCTCAAAGGCCTTAGGGAACGATGGAGCCACCAGATGGAAGGACCGTGGGTTCCTGTAGGACTATATGGAAGGAAGAACATTCCACAGCCCCCACTAACTAGCATTAGACTGTGATATCAGTGAGAAAAAAAATTATTTTGTAAATACATTGAGCTTTTGGAGGTGTTCACTATAGCAGTTTAGTCTACCCCAGTGTTTCTTAATATTATTTTTATTATCACCTCTCAAAGTAGACTTACTAGATTTTTTCATAATTGCCCTCTGAAAAATTAATACTATGGGTATAGTGTATTTCTGTTCATGTACTATATGTACATCTGTGCTTTTTAAATAAAGAGAATAGGCTTTTTGTTCCCCACCTTCTCCCCCTGTTAGAAGTTTTGCTCTCATTGGTAATGCATGATCTACCCTGATTAATACACTTTGAGGTACTTTGAAGAACATCTTAATTTTTCTTTGGGGTAGTTCAAGGCAGTACTACTGGGAAGTAAAGAAAGAAAAATACTGGCTGGCTTTCCAGGAGTTCTCCACTCTAAGTTTCTGTTTGGCATTTAAAATATTCATAAATGCCATGATAGTCACTTTCAGGGATTCTGATGGAGCTGTGCCTTTAAACTTAGTAATTACAACACATAGATTCCTTTACTTGTATGTGGGTGATGAAAATGGGAGGTGGAGAGGGACTGGGGGTTGGGGAGAATAGCCAAGTCCATTACGTGTTACGGTCATTTTAATGTGAATAGATTGCGTAAATATCGTCACATACTGCAGTGCCTCATGGAACTGATGAGAAGGCTCCAAAATACTGAATGATTAACGTGAGACTGCTTGGGCAACTTGTTCTTATGATTCTGTATTTGAAAAGATACTGTCATCTTCACTTTCACAATAGTTGTCTCAGAAACATCACAGAGTGGGAAGGAATAGAGACAGACTGTGTAGCTTTTCCCACGGACCAGGCACTCTGTGTGATAGACACAAATATACATCTTTGCCAACACCTGTTATTTTCTCCTTTTCTCCCTTCCTCCTTTGCTTCTTTTTTTCCCTTTCTTCCTTTCATAATAGCGATGCTAATGGTGTAGGTGGTATCTCATTGTGGATTTGATTTCCACTACCTTAATGATTAATGGCATTCAATATCTTTGCGTTAGCTTGTTGGCCATTCATAGATCTTCTTTGGAGAAATGTCTGTGTAAGTCCTTGGCTTATTTTTATTTTATTGTATTGTATTTGGTAAGAATATTTAATGTTTATCCTCTTAGCAAACTTCAAGTATACAACCCAATATTATCAACTATAGTCACCATGTTTTACATTAGATCCTCAAATTTTATCTTATAGCTGAAAGTTTGCACCTTTTCACAAACCTCTTCATATTTCCCCCACCCTCCAGCCCCTGACACTTTGCCCATTTTTAAAAATGGGGTTAATTTCTTTCTTCTTGTCATTGAGTTGTAGGAGTTTGTTACATATTCTGGATATTACGTCCTTATCAAATAGATAATTTAAAAATATTTTTTGCCAATTCCTTGGGTTGCCTTTTCTCTCTGTTGCTTGTGGCCTTTGATACACTGCTATTTCACATTTAAGATTCCAGTTTCTCTAATTGTAAGTGAGGTTTTCATGGGTGTATTGGCTACTTATATTTCTTTTTCTGTGAATGTTTTTTTATATCCTTTGCTTATTTTTCCATTTGTCAATTTGTATTTTCTTATTGAATTGAGCTAGCTTTTTCTAAAAAGCTATTTTTATTAACCATATATCTTTTGAGTTTGTTAACTGAATTTAATCTATACAATTGTTTCAAAATTTTTCCATAATCAAATTTAATAATATTTTATTCCATGAGTTAGAAACGCTGGAGGCCTTGCTTAGCTAAGATTATATTGTACATGTTATATATATATGCAAATATATACACAGACATATACACACAAAACTACTCATTATTTTTTAACACTTTTGTTGTTATAACAAACTGCCGGGGAGTTGACATCAGTTTACTTTTCCAGTTTGCTATCCAGTTGACTTTATACTCTTTATTAAATAATCCAATTTACTCCCATAAATTTGGAATGTCACCTCTGTTATAGATTAAATAATCATATTGTTTTCTAGGTTTTAAAAAATCATAACATTATAATTTTTTAAATTAAAGCTTTTCTGCACTTTCATTTGCTAAAATACAGAGTAACTGGAGGGGTACATAACAAAATAGTAATAGTAGTGACTCTTACAAGGGGAACAAGAAATGAGGTGACTGGAGGAGATGGGAAAGTGAGAAGCCTACTTTGTACTGTGTACTCTTATGCATATTCTGAGTCTAGTACTGTTTGCAAGTATAAACCTATTCAAAACTAAATAAATACATCTGAATGGCACATAAACATTAAACACCACTTCTCCTCTCCCTACTGCATTCATGCCTCTTACCTTTTCATCCCTATCATTCCCCCAGAATCTTCTGTCTCTCTCAGTCCTTAGGACTCAAGGCAATATTCAGGTCCCTAAAGTGGAGACTACGAAACCACTTAAGATCTCTGCTACTTCTCTGACTCTCTGTTAGAAAAATGCAGTCTCTCCTGGGAAGCTAATGGAGGTCCAGAAAGGGAGAACAATGAAAATCCATCTTGGTCAGTTAACACATGCTCCTAGGATGTAAAGCCCCTGGGAATGCAAGACTCTCTGGTGGGAGATCAGGGAGAGCTTTTTAAACTCATATGATTATTATCTCAGTCATCACCCATGATAAAACTTTAAGAAGAATTTCATAAGTGTTTTCTATGGAATATCAGTCTCATGGTTCCCTTTGTCGTCAGCAAGTTTGCAAAACCAGTCGAGTATCTGCTCTTTGAACAATGGTGATACACACTAACACTTTCAATGTTTGAGAAATTTTGTAATAAAAATCTCTTTAATTTGTGTTGACACTAGAATGTCCAAATTTATTTGACCACAGAACCATTCTCACCCAGCCATCTCCAATACTCATCATAACCTCCTGTGATAGTGTAAAGGCGGGGCAGCATAAATAGCAACAACCAAATGGAGACAAATGTTGCAACAGTGGGTAAGAAATGCCAATCTGAATTTCTGTAAAACTAGATTTTTGGAACACTATTTTGACATTTTGACAAAATAAACAGGGATGGATTATAAATAATTCAGCAAGTAAAATATTGCTAATAAATAGGTGCTTTTGAAACTTGAAAGAATTCTCTACTGTGGACTGAGCAACACCAGTCATCATGTTTTTACTCTTCACACATTGTTCGTCAATTGGTCATCCATTCAGATCTGCTCTGAATAACCATAAATCTAGACTAGATAAATCTAAATCAGTGACACCTGCCAAAGTGTAAAAGTTCTGGAAGGGTGCGAAAAGCAGGGAGGAGAAAGGAAGGAATGGAGACATGGTCAGAAAACAGAAAATAAAGAGGGGGAAAGGTGCCTATGGCAGAGATTGCCACTGACTCTGCCTCAGCTGTCACTCAGTGGCCAAGGTTAAGGGTCATCTGTCCTGAGAACGTAAGGCGTCAATGTTCTCCGTTCCCAGGGCTGTACTTTTGGAACTAGGTAGAATTTATTCTATCTCAAGGAGGCTTTTTGTGTCTGCTCTGACATTCAGAACTGGTGAGAATGTTCACAATACTTGTGTCAATATAAAGAAATGCTCTCAACTCAGGCAATATATTAGAATCACTCAGGAAACCTTAAAAACACACAGGTGCCCAGGCCCCACAGCAGGACAATTAATTGGAATCTCTAACACTGGGCAATATATGTGGGTCTTTTTTAAAAACACCCCAGATGACTTCAGTGTATAGTCAAGTTTGAGCCACTGCTGTAATGACCTGGGAGGTGCCTGTTGAGAATCCACCAGCTCACCAATAAGGGCACAAAGGACAATAAACAAATGTGATACATTTTTGGTCAGTGACATTGAGAATGCTCCTGGCTGTTTGTGATTATACCTGTAGGTCTGCAAGATCTCTAATTTCTGGATCAGAATTTTAATATAAAACTATTTGTTGAGTAGTCAGTAGTGATTCCAAATTTGACTCTAAAGTTGGGCTGGCTCTGATGAAATGATTTAAGAATCAGGGGAGGCAGCATGACACACTATGAGATGTCCTAAGAGATTTCTTGTGTTCTAGACATATTCCTCTTTGTGGAGTAGTAATCCAAATTCTCAGTGGTGGTGACGATCCATCACCCCAGCCAGCACGGTAACTCACTTTCCTATCTGTTAATCTGGGAACATAAGTCTTAACCTCCAGTTCCATGGAACCATTATTGTGTCTCCTGGTGGAAGTATTCCTTCCTCTGGAATTCAGACCGCTCAGCAAGCTGAGCATAAGATTGTAGGAACAGGAAGAAAAAAAAATTTCTTGTGGTCTCTAGGGGTAATAGTGAATGATGCAACTCCCATTCCCTCATCTTAATTCTTGGATCTATGAATTCTGATTATGGGAGGAATAGCACCATGTATTGGGCTCTGATTAAAAGCACATGCAGCTTTCTGAAGCCATTGGCACACTTCTTTTACAGAGAAGTGAGTTCCTTGATCAGAAACACTGCTACGTGGAATATCCTAACAGTGGATAAGGCAAAGGCATTTTTTAAGTCCACTGATGGTAGTACTGGAAGAAGCATTGCATGTTTAATTTATACTTTATCACCTAAGTAATATTGGGAAATACAGTTATGCAAAAGAAAAAATCTATCAAGTGCAAGTATTATCACTAGAAGTGATGAGTGTTAATATTTTAGGTTCAAGTAGGAGAGCTCTTAACTGACTTTCTTAACTGAAGATCCATTAAATGAGATTACTTGTAGTTTCAGTTTCTTCTGCATAGCATAACACTTTTGGTAGCTAGGTGTGATAAAGAAGGGAAGCTAGCATACTACTAATACTTCCTCTCCCTCCTGCTGAGTCCTGTCATCATTTAGAATCATCAGTTGTATTTGAACCTAATTCTTAATTATGTAACTATGTTATTAAATGTTATGTGAAATATGAGCAAAAAAGAGTATCATCAACTTTGTGATAACTAGATTGAACACTTTGAGAAAATCTGAGTAACAATGGTACACATAAGTTGAATAATTTGTATGAGCAAGCTAGCTATAAAAGAGAATAAAATAAAATCTAAAAAGATTTTGCATTCATGTTTCTTTACAATTATATAGGGTTGTTTGCCTTTGATTTTTATAAAAATGCAATTACATCCTACATAATCTCCAGAGACGTTTTTCATTTGGCAAATTGTGAGAATCTGTCATTATAGTTGATTTTGTTTTTTATTCTTTAAATTTTTTTATTATTTTTTAATCAGTATTTTTTTAATTGTTGATCTTGTACAGTTTTCTGTCTTTTACCCCGCCCCCAGCCCACCGCCCCAGCCCTCCCCACCTTCCTCCCATTTCCACCCCCCATAGTTTTTGTCCATGTGTCCTTTATACTTGTTGCTCTAAACCGTTCCCCTTTTCCCCTGAAATTCCCTCCCTTCTCCCCTCTGGTCACTGTCAGACTGTTCTCAAATTCAGTGTCTTTGTTTATATTATGCTTGTTTGTTTGTTTTGTTGATTAGGTTCCTGTTAAAGGTGAGATCATATGGTATTTGTCTTTCACTGCCTGGCTTATTTTGCTTAGCATGATGCTCTCCAATTCCATCCATGCTGTCGAAAAGGGAAGGAGCTCCTTCTTTCTTTCTGCTGCATAGAATTCCATTGTGTAAATGTACCACAGTTTTTTGATCCATTCATTAACTGATGGGCACCTAGGTTACTTCCAGCACTTGGCTATTGTAAATTGTGCTCCTATGAACATAGGGGTGCATAGGTTCTTTTGGATTGGTGTTTCAGGGTTCTTAGGATATAATCCTAGCAGTGGAATCCCATTTGATATGGCAAAAAGAAAAATAAAATACCTAGGAATAAACCTAACCAAGGAGGTAAAAGACCTGTATGCAGAAAACTACACAACACTGAAGAAAGAAATCAAGGAAGACACAAACAAATGGAAGCATATACCGTGTTCATGGATTGGAAGAATTAATATCATCAAAATGTCCATACTACTCAAAGCAATTTACAGATTCAATGCAATACCTATTAAAGTTCCAATGATTTTGTTTTTTATAGTTGATTCATTTCTCACTGTTACAGTGTTGAATACCATGTTCATATATGCAACAAAATTTATTAAGCTTTTTTCTGTTGAAACATATCTTAGTTTGCTTTAATGTTTTAAAGTCATTTTCAGGAATTTTCAGTTAAGATGGTGGCATAGGTAAACATAACTTGCCTCCTTGCACAACCGCATCACAACTATAACTGAATTATAGAACAACCATCATTCAGAACCATCAGAAATTGAGTGGAAGTCCTACAACTATGGAATTAAAGAAGAAATCACATCAAGACTGGTAGAAGGGGCAGAGACATGGAGTGAGATAATTCAACATTCATGTGCAGCAGATAAAAATAGGGAGGGACATCTTAGAAATGAGGGGCCCCAGCCCCACCCCAGGATTTCAGTATCAGGAAGATAAATCTTCATAACCTCTGTCTGTAAAAACCATCAGGGAGAGAGGCTTTGGAAGACAGAAACTTCTGGATTCCCAGGCAGTTCCTCTTAAAGGGCCCAAGGATAGACTTACTGGGTTGGATTCACTCCCTCTGAGCTCCAGTGATGGGGCAGCAGATTGAAAGACATGAGGGGCATACTGGGAGAAACTGAATCGTCTGGCATCAGGGCGAGAGCTGGAGAGGCAGATTTCTCCCAGACAGAAGTGCTGGTAGAGGCCATTGCTCCTTTTCTGAACCTTTCCCCCACAAAGGCACAGGTCTGGTAGACAGGCACAATATCTGAGACTCCATTAATCTGAATCACACTGTTCACCCCACCCTGGTGATTCACTGACACTCTGTCACACCCAACTTTCTAGGCCCACTGAAGCTGTTTCAAGTGACTTTTCCATATGAATGGTTTGTCTTGGTCCATACTTTATATTTTCCCAAATTCTCTCAAACAAGCAGCAAGCCCCTGTACCTCTCACTAAGTTGCCCAGGCCCAGCACTAGCAGCAGCCAGCCTTGGTTCATAGCTTGGCCACACGTGGGCACCTCCAAGCTCAACAAAAGTGGCAGCCATCTATAGATTGCTTTGTAGCCAATTCTGTGTTCTGACACTAGACATGCCAATAGCAATCAAGGATTAACTGCAACAGGAGGATGTACACAGCCCGCATGTTGAGCATACCTTGAGTACCCAGCTTGGTAACAGGGGAGGTAGTGCCACTGTACCCCACAGGACACCTACTACATTAAGCTATTTTATCATGCCAGGGAGATGTAGTAGCTCTACCTGATACATAAAATCAAATACAAGGAGGCTGCCAAAATTAGGAGACAAAGAAACAAGGCTCAAATGAAAAAGTTAATAAAACTCCAGGAAAAGAACTAAACAAAGGGAGAAAAGTAATCTATCAGATGCAGAATTCAAAATGCTGGTTATAAGGATGTTCAAGAAACTTAGTGAATACCTTAATAGCATAAAAAAGATCCAGTCAGAAATGAGAGATGCACTAATTGAAATAAAGAACAATTTACAGGAGATCAAAAATCAGGTGGATGAAGCCAAGACTCAAGTCAATGACTTGGAACATGAGGAAGCAAAAACCAACCAATCAGAATAGCAGGAAGAAAAAATGAGGATAGTATAAGGAGCCTCTGGGACAACTACAAGCATTCCAACATTCATATCATAGGGGTGCAGAAAGGAGAAGAGAGAGCTAGACATTGGAAATCTATTTGAAAAAATAATGACTGAAAACTTTAACTTGGTGAAGAAAATAAACATACAAGTCCAGGAAGCAGAGAGAGTCCCAAACAAGATGGACAAAAAGAGGTCCACTCCAAGATATATCATAATTAAAATACCAAAGGTTAAATACAAAGAGGGAATATTTTTTTAGGGTTATACAACATTTTTATTTATTTTTATTTTTTTGCATTTTTAAATTGTTCTTTCACAGTTGTCCCAATTTTTCCCCATTGCACTACACTGCCTCACACACACACTGATCTCATAGTCAACCCCCACCTGTTGTTCATGTCCATGGGTCATTTATACCTGTTTGTTGAATAGACTCATCCCCTCCTTTCTCCCTATATCCCCCTCCTTTACCCCCTCTGGTTGCTGTTAGTCTGTTCCTTGCTTCCATGCCACTGGTTCTATTTCACTCATTTGTTAGTTGTGTTCACAAGGTTCCTCTTATAGGTGAGATAATATGGTGTTTATCTTTCACCACCTGGCTTATTTCACTTAGCATAATACTCTCCAGTTCCATCCATGTTGTAATGAAAGGTGTGTAGTTTTCTGAATACAGGTCTTTTACTTCCTTCGTTAAGTTTATTCCTAAACACCTTGTTTTTTTCTTGATACAGTAAATGGGACTTTTTCCTGGTTTCTTTACTGTTATTTTATTGTGAGTATACAGAAATGCCTTGGATTTCTGAATGTTGACTTTGTATCCTGTTATTTTTGCCAAATTAACTTATTAGGTCAAGTAGTTTTTTTAGTGGAGCCTATAGGGTTTTCTATGTACAGTTTCATGTCATCTACAAACAATGACATTTTTATTTTCTCCTTTCCAATTTGGATGCATTTTATTTCTTTTCCTTGTCTGATTGCTGTGGCTAGAACTTCCAATAATAAGTTGAGTAAAGTGTTGAAAGCACACATACTTGTCTTCTTCCTGATCCTGATGGGAAAGCTTTTAGTTTTGCCCATTGAGTATAATGTTGCCTGTAACTTTCTTGTATATGGACTTTATCATGTTGAGGTATGCTTCCTCTATTTCCTCTTTGCTGAGTGTTTTTATTATAAATGGGTGCTGTACTTTATCAAATGCTTTCTCAGTATCTATTGGGATGATCATGTGGTATTTGTCTTTCATTTTGTTTATGTGGTGTATTACATTTATTGATTTGCAAATATTATACCATCCTTGCATCCCTGGGATGTATCCCAATTGATTATGATGTATGATATTTTTAATGTATTGCTAAATGTGCTCTGCCAATATTTTGTTGAGGATTTTGACATCTGTGTTCATCAACAATATTACCCTGTAGTTTTCTTTCTTTGTTGTGCCTTTACCTGGTTTTGGAATTAGACATTGACCTCATAAAATCAGTTTGGGAATATTTCCTTTTCTTGAATTTTTTGAAATAGTTTGAAAAGGATAGGCAATAGCTCTTCTCTAAATGTTTGGTAAAGTTCTGCCATGAGAGCAGGACTTTTATGTGCCAGGAGTTTTTTGATTATTGCTTCAATTTCACTAGCTGGTATTAGTCAATTCAGGCTTTCTGCTTCTTCATGATTCTGTTTTGGAAGATTATATTTTTCTAGAAATTTGTAAATTTCATCCAGGTTGTCTAGTTTCTTGGCATATAGTTAGTTGTTCGTAGTAATTTCTTACATCCTTCATATTTCTGTGGTATCCGTTGTAATTTCTCCTCTTTCATTTCTGATTTTATTTATTTGGGTCCTTTCTCTTTTTTCCTTGATGAGTCTGCTTAAATGCTCATCAATGTTGTTTATCTTTTTAAAGAACAAGCTCCTGGATTTATTGATGCTTTGAATTGGTCTTTTAGTCTCTATGTTATTTAATTCTGCTCTGATCTTGTTTATTTCCTCTGTTCTACTCACTCTGGGCTTTGTTTGTTGCTGTTCCTCTAGTTTTTGTAGACATTGGGTTAGGTTGTTTATTTGAAATGTTCCTATCTTTTTTAAGTAGGCCCATATCCCTATGAACTTCCTTCTCAGGACTGCCTTCATTGTGCCCCTTAGGTTTTGGGCTGTTGTGTGTTCATTTTCATTTATTTCCAGAAACTTCTTCCTTGATCCCATTGTTAACCCATTCATCATTTAATGGCATGTTATTCAGTCTCCATGAATTTGAACGTTTCTGAGTTTTTTCCTTTAGGTTGGTTTTTAGTTTAAAGACATTGTGATCCGAGAAGTTGCTTGATGTGATTTCAATTTTGTTGACCTTTTGAGGCTTGTTTTGTATTTACCATGTGGTCTATCTTTGAAAATGTTCCATGTGCATTTGAAAAGAATGTGTATTTTGTTTCTTTCAAGTAAAAAGTTTTATATATCAGTTAAGTCCATTTGATCTAGAGTATTGTTCAATACCCCAATATGCATGTTGATTCTTTTCTTGGAAGATCTGTCCATTGTTGGCAATGGGGTGTTAAAATCCTCTACTGTGGACATGTTGTTGTCTATACCTTTCTCAAAGTCCTCTGAGATTTTCCATATATACTTGGGTGCTCCTATGTTGAGTACATATATATTTACAAGGGTTATATCTTCTTGATGGATTATTTCCTTAGTATTTTCTAGTGTCCTTCTTTGTCTCTTTTTATGGCCTTTGTGTTAAAGTCTATTTTGTCTGATATAAGTATTGCTACGTCAGATTATTTTTAATGGCCATTTGCTTGGAATATTTTTTTTTCCCATTTCTTCACTTTCAGTCTGTCTAGATCTTTCAGTCTGTCTTGTTCAGAGGTCAGTCTCTTGTTGACAGCATATGTGCGGGCCTTATTTTCTCACCCATTCAGCTATCCTACGTCTTGTGATTGGAGCATTTAATCCATTTGCATTTAAGGTTATTATTGATAGGTACTTATCCACTGCAATTGGTTCTTTTTGTACCCGTATTTCTCTTTCACTCTCTCTCTTTTTCTCTATTTCCTTAAAGCAGTCCCTTTAGCATTTCTCACAATGCTGGTTTGGTGGAGATGTATTCTTTCAGCCTTCTTTTGTTTTTGATCTGGTATACTCCTTATTTCACATTCCATTTTAAATGAGAGCTTTTCTGGATAGAGTAGTCTTTGTTGCAGGCCTTTGAGTTTCATTATTTGAAAAATTTCTTGCCATTCTCTTCTGGTTTGTAGTGTTTCTGTTGAGTAATCAGTTGATAGCCTTATTGGAGCTCCTTTGTCTATTACTAGCTATTTCTCCCTTGCTGCCTTTATAATTCTCTCTTTGTCTTTAAATTTTGCCATTTTAATGATGATGTGTCTTGGAATAGACATCTTTGGGTTCATCTTGAGTGGGATCCTCTGTGCTTCCTGAACTTGCATGACTTTTTCTTTCACCAAGTTAAGGAAATTTTCTTTTATAACTTATTCAAATAGGTTTTCTATTTCATGCTCTACTTCTTCTCCTTCTGGAATCCCTATTATATGGGCATCATAACATTTCATTTTGTCCTGCAGCTCCCTTAAGCCCTCTTCATTCTTAAGTCTTTTTCTGTTTTGTTGTTCTATCTGGGAATTTTTTTCTACCTTGGCCTCCAGCTACTAACTCAATCCTCTGCTTCATCTAGCCTGCTTTTAATTGCTTCTACTGTGTTCTTCATTTCAGATATTGTACACTTCATTTCCTCCCAGCTCTTATTGATAGTTTCTATGTACTTTTTCATGCTGATGTAGTTCCCAGTAAGTTCCTCATAGCTTCCCTGTAGTTCTTTGTAGTTCTCACTGAGCTTATTGAGCACCTTTATAACCATTATTTTGAACTCAGTGTCTGATAGTTTTCTTGCCTTAATTTCATTTAGCTCTCTTTTTGGAGATTTGTTCTTTCCTTTTGATTGGGGTTGTTTCTTTGTCTCCCTGCTTTAAGAGACTCCTCTTGTTTTTTTCTGCTTCTTAGATTGATCTGCCTTGATGTGCTGTCACCTTGGTGTGACATTTTGTGGTAGAGACCTGTGGGATTCAGTAATGCAGTCTCCTTTATCTCCTGAACATGATGTGCTTGAGATTCCCTTTTTGCCTTTTATGTAGGCTCTTTAGTTGTAATTAGATTTTGGTTGTTGTTGGGTCATTCTTTGGTGGGTTTTTCCTTCTGGCTGGCTGACTGAGTGCCACTCCACCCACCAAGTCTTGTATGCTGTTGTACAGGTGCTGCTGAAACAAAATCAAACAGCCCAGGAAACTAATCCACACCCACAAAATTAACCACCACCCACAATCACACTATCAATGGCAAATGAGCCAGTATTAATAAAAGTATAAAGAGATTAAGGCTATTATAAGAAAGGAAAAGCAAATATGAGATGACTAACTGAAAGAAAAATGATTCTGAGAGAGTAGAGGGAGGAGCAATAATAAGAGTAGGGTATAAGGACAAGACAAAGAGAAAAAGAAAGAAAAATTGACCTCATAAATAAAAAAGGGAGGAATAAGGCAGAATGGAGTAAGGGTAGGGAAGTGTATCGTATTAGGTTTAAACAGAAATTTAGAAAAAAGTAAATAAAAAAAGTAGTGAGACAGAGAAGGAAAATATAGGCACCAAATTCCTATCTGGTGGAGAAAAAGATCCACCACATCACTATCAACAATAATGAGCAAAGATTAATATAGGGGTGAGGGGGATAAGAGGGAAATAAGAAGAAAGAAAAACTTAAGAGGTGTCTAGAGGAAAGAGAAGTGATTTTGAGATGATAGAGGGAGAGGAAATACTAAGAGTGAGGAATAAAAACCAGTGTAAGACAGGGAAAAAGTTAACATTTAAAATGAAAACAAGAAAAGGTGAGAGGAAGACAAAATGGAGCAAGAGAGGGGAATGTTAAAATTTGAGATCTGAAATACAAAAATAGTGAAGATCTAGAAATAAAATTGGAAAAATTCAACAACAGATGCCATATTCACAACCAGTGAACAAAGATTGATAAAGGTGAATAGAGAATGGGGTTATTTTAAGAATTGGAAAAGAAATGTGAGATGATTAATGACAAAAGAAATGATTTTGAGAAGCTGAAATGGGGAAAAATAGTAAGAGTTCAGAATAGAAACAAATCATAGCAAGAGAAAATAAAATTTAAAATGAAAATAAGAAGAGGAAAGAAGATAAAATGGAGTAAGAGAAGGGAGGAGCAAAGTATGAGATTTGATATAAACTATAATATAAAATCTAGTGACTTAATAAGCACAAACTTGAAGGACAAGAAATAAATGTTAAAAGCTATGCAGGAAAGAAAATAATGCAAATCGTGAAGGAGACCACATTGGAATTCATCTCACTGTTTTCTCTTTCTGGATCCACCCCGGTAATGTTAGATGGTGTCCCTGTCTGGGCCTAGGCAGCCTGTTTGAGGTTACCAGTGATCTAGAGTCTGGCTATCTCCTTCCTTTGTTAATCTAGTCGATCTGTAATCAGCAGTCAGGATTAAGCACCACAGGGTAGGGCAGAGTAATTTCTGTGGGTATGTGTGTGGGGGGTGCTATTGTTTCCCCTCAGGCTGATGTCACTTGAAGGGGACTGCTCTGCATGAGCAAGATAGCTCCTACAGTGTGGAGGATGATTCAGGGATCTTGGTGGCTGCTCCCTTAGTTCTCTGCCCAAAGCCTCCATCTCTAGTCTCTCCTTCAGAATCTCTAGTCCACTTTTCCCTTCCTTTGCCAGAGCCTAGGGTAAGTGGCTGAAGATGAAATTACGTGCATTGGCCCTTTAAAGGCTTCGTGACTCCAGCTGTCTTTTCCTCGAAGACAGAAATCCTGATGCTTTTTACAGCTGGATATTACCTGAGTTCCTTTCCCAGTGCTGGTGCTGTAGGTTGGGGAGCCCAATTTGGGGTTTAGTCCCCACATTTCTCAGGGGGAATCTCCCAACTACTGAATTTTTCTCTGCTTCAGCTGCTGCCCATGGGAGCCCAGCCAACCCTCTCATATCTCCTCCATACTCTTTACTGGTCATGTTGTGGTGAAGCGGTTTCTTCTGTCTGTGGTTATTAGGCTTCTCTCCAGCTACTGTTCCTTTGGTTGTTCCGGATGATTTCTCTACAATTTAATTGTAATTCCTAATTGGTCCTGGGAGGAGGTTAGTGTAGCTTCTACTTACTCTTCTGCCATCTTGCATCTCCAAACCCAAAGAGATTATCTTAAAAGTAGCAAGAGAAAAGCGATTAGTTACCTACAAGGGACTCCCATAAGACTGTCAGCTGATTTATCAAAAGAAACTTTGCAGATAGAAGGGACTGGCAAGAAATATTCAAAGTGATGAAAAGCAAGCACATACAATCAAGATTACTCTACCCAGCAAAGCTATTTTTTAGAATCAAAGGATAGATAAAGAGCTTCACAGACAAGAAAAAGCTAAAGGAGTTCATTATCACCAAACCACTACAATATGAAATTATTAAAGGGTCTTCTTTAAGATTTAGAAGATCAAAAATATGAACAATACAATGTCAATAAATACAAATCTATCAACAATTAAATCTAAAAATAAATAAGCAGAACAGAAACAGAATCATAGCTACAGAGAACATTTTGATGGTTACCAGATGTAAGAGTGTCAGGTGATGGGCGAAAAAGGTGAAGGGATTGAGAAGCATAAATTGGTAGTTACAGAATAGTCATGAGAATATAAAGTACAACATAGGGGACAGAGTAGTCGAAGAACATATATATAGGACCCATGGACATGGACAATGATGTGAGGATTGCCTGAGGGACTGAGAGGGGGCTGTGTGGAGGGGGGGAAATAAGTAAAATTTGGGACAACTGTAATAGTGTAAACAATAAAATATAATAATAAAAAAGTCACCTTTGGATTGCTCTATTTTTTAAACTGGGATATATTAGTATACTAATTTATTTTGTTATCTGTCTTTATGATTTACTTCATGTGCAATGGAAGGCATCTTGATTAGGAAATTTTTCTTTCATTTTTTTCTTTATATTTGATATTTCTATGAAGTTTTCATTCTCAAAACAACTTATGTCCAATACTTGAGACTCCTGTTTTCTTTCTGAGTATGACCAATTTTATTTATTTCCTGGCTAGAAGGGGGTCTCTACTTTTTTCTATTTCCCTCATTAAAAAGCTGTATAAAAGCAATAGCCCACATGATGGTACTAACTTTTAAAATGTTTTATCTGCTATTACAGTCTCAGTTTTGCACACAGAGGAACCCTAACGTGTTGCCAGTTGCCAAGCACTGAGCTAATGCTGGCCTCTTCACCTAAGTGGGTGACTTGGAGGGTCCATTCCCCATAGGAATGTTGTTTCAATAATCTTCTGCTTCCAGAGACCAGATGACTTAGCCCTACTTACTGCTTTGGTGTTTTGTCCTATTTCTGAGCTACGGTGACATTTTACCTTTTATAAAAATGATTAAAGCTATGACTTTTTATTATATTTAAAAATATTTTATCGATTATTGCTGTGCATTTGGATCAGGAAGATGGTGTGTGCGTGAAAAATGTCCTCCAGCTTCACCTTAAGGACCTGGGAGTCGCTTAATAATTTTATAGATTGTCTCATACATAAGGATAGCAACCTTTTTCCTACCAATTTGCTACAAACATTTTACTCAGTTTGCTACTTTTTTGTATATTGTGTTTTTTTATCAGAAATGTTTTAAAGTTTACAATTATTCTCTTTGATATCACACCTAGGAAATGTCTATATTTTATTCTAGTATTTTATAGTTCTTAATATTCTGAAGTATTTATATGCTTAATTTTTCTAAAATATATTTTGATTTTAGTTAGTAACAGTACTACTTTCTCCTAAATAACCAGTATATTGTTTACTATATGTTACATATGTTAAATAATTCATCATATCAACTGACTTGAAATGTCTGGTAATATCCATTCTAGTTTATACTAGATGATTCATTATATTGTATTCTGTGTAACTCTTCTACTACTTTGTAGTTAATTTTAATATAAGGAGCTGACTTAGTAATTTTCAGACACCTGGGTAGAAGAGACCAAACACTATGGAACATGGCAGAGCTTCCAAAGGCGTCACTTTCTGAGACCCGACTTGAATAGTCAACTGTGCCTACCTTTTACTACATACACTTCCAAAAAATTTTCCTTCACACTGCTGAAATGAATTATGAGAACTAGCTTATGCAAGACAGTAAATTATAGCAGAAAGAATGATATGCAGACCACACTCCACCACTTAGTAGTCAGGTGATCTCTATGATCCTGTCTTTCCTCATCTGTAAAATAGGAATAAGAGGCTTACAATATTTTAAGCCAGAGAATCCTAAAGAGAGAGTCATGTATAAGAATAACTTAGGTCACAATGTCCTTTGGTAGCCTCCTTTCCCTACCGAATCCTAAAGAGCCTTATCACATCATTCCAATTAATCAGATCAACGCAATGTAATGAACATCTAGGGACATACAAGCATTGCTGTGAATGGAGAACTGACTCTCTTTCTAGGAACAGTGACTTCCTTTCCTGTGATTGACACAACATACAAAAGACCCTGAGTCCCTGGAGATTTTATTAGGTATTCCTATATAAAATCTTATCTGCTGTTCTGGATATAAATTTATAATGTCAAATAAATGTTTGGAGCATTGGAGATTATCTTTTTCTTTCTTTCTATTCTGTGCAGAAATCTACTTCTCAAAATCTCCTATCCAATATAAGCCCTTCCATTACAATTTCTCTCTTCATAAATTAGGTTTTTAGTTTTGAACATTCAGCCTAATAAGCCATTTAAAATAATTTTCATTTTACTCTTTCAGTTTATAGGGGTAGTTTTCCTACTGAAATTTTTTGATATGATAGAATCTCAATAGGTGCACAAAGATTTGTCATTTTCTAGCATTTTCCAGCTTTCCATAACTTTATCATCTTTACTTCATTTGGTTTCTCTTACTTTCCTGAAGGTTATGTTCACTAACCTTGAATTTCATTATGAATTTTACTCTTCACTTCAATGTACCATTTTCTTTATTAATATACTTATATTTTTTCCTGATTCAAAGGAAGGCTTTTCCCCCCCATAAGATAAACTACTCTATGTCCTGAATCTTTTTATGGACTATCATGAAAATCTTTGGCTCACGTATCTCATTCTCATCTTTGCCTCTTCCTCCTTACTGATTCTTCTCCTGTACCTTCCAAATGTTGTGATATCTGTCTGCTCATTACAAAATATCGTATTTCTTTGGCATCAGTTGTTATTTCTCCTCTTTCATTTCTGATTTTATTTATTTGGTTCCTCTCTCACTCTCTCTTTTCTTCATGAGTCTGGTTAAAGGTTTTTTCAGTCTTGTTTATTTTTTCAAAGAACCAGCTCTTGGATTCAATGATTTTTTTAAATGACTTTTTAGACTGTATTTCATTTATTGCTCCTCTGGTCTTTATTACTTCCTTTCTTCTACTCACTTTGGGCTCTGTTGTCATTCGTTTCAAGTCTCTTTAAGTGTAAATTTAGATAGTTTATCTGAGCTTTTTCTTTCTTTTTTCTTTTTTGAGATAGGCCTGTATTGCTGTAAATTTCCCTCTTAGGACTGCTTTCCCAGTGTCCCACAGATTTGGATTGTTTTGTTCTCATTTTCATTTGTTTCAAGGTATCTTTGATTTCTTCCTTGACCTTGCTGTGGACCCATCCATTATTTAATAACACGTTATTTAGCTTCTATGTCTTTGTGTGTTTTTCAGTGTCCTATTTGTGATTGATTTCTAGTTTCCTAATGTTTGGTCAGAGAAGATGCTTGATATGATTTCAATCTTCTTAAATTTATTGAGACTTGTTTTATTTCCTAACATGTGGTCTATCTTAGAAAACACTCCATGTGTACTTGGAAAGTATGTGTAGTCTGCTGCTTTGAGGTGAAATGCTCTGAAGATATCAATTAAATCCATTTGATCTAGTGTGTCATTTAAGTCCCCTGTCTCCTTATTGATTTTCTGCCTGGAAGATCTATCTGTTGAAGTCAATGGGGTGTTAAAATCCCCAGTATTACTGTATTTCTGTTGCTCTCTCCTTTTATGTCGATCAAGATTTGCCTTACATATTTAGGTGTTCTTATGTTGGGTGCGTAAATGTTTACTAGGGTTATATCCTCTTGTGGATTGTTCCATATATCATTATATAGTGTCATTCTTTGTCTCTTACTATAGCTTTTGTTTTAAAGTCTGTTTTGTGAGATATAAGTACAGCTACCCCTGATTTCTTTCTTTACATTTGTATGAAATGTCTTTTTCCACCCCTTTACTTTTAGTCTGTGTGTATCTTTTGGTCTTGAAGGCAGAATGTACAGGTCTTGTTTTCTTACCCACTCAGCTACCCTACATCTTTTGGTCAGAGCGTTCATGGTGATTACTGATAGATACATATTTAATGACACTTTCTTTTTAGATTATTTTACTTTGTTCGTGTTGCTGTTGTTTGTTTATTTCAGATATTGCTTTCTTTATTTTTTTAATTTTTTTTATTGCTGTTCAAGTACAGCTCCCTCCATTTTCCCTCCACCACCCTCAATCCTTCCCCATTTTGGCGTTGTCTATGGGTCCTTTATACATGTTTCTTGACTACCCTTACCCTCCTTTCCCCTGTTGCCCCTCTCTCCCCTCCGCTCTGGTTACTGTCAGTTTATTCTTTATTTTGGTGTTTCTGGTTCTATTGTGCTTGTTTGTTTGTTTTGTTGATTAGATTTCACTTATAGATGAGATCATATGGAATTTGTCTTTTACCACCTGGCTTATCTCTCTTAGCATAATGGTCTCCAGTTCCATCCATGCTGTTGTGAAGGATAGGAGCTCATTCTTTCTTTCTGCTGTGTAGTATTCCATTGTGTAAATGTAGTTTTTTGATCCACTCATTTACTGATGGACACCAGGTTGCTTCCAGCATGTGGCTATTGTAAATTGTGCCGTTATGAACACAGGGGTGCATAGGTTCTTTTGAACTGCTGTTTCAGTATTCTTAGGGTATAATCTGATTGGTTCTTTTTTATGATTTCTATGTCTTTTTTCATGCTGTTTAGTTACCTTATAATCATTACTCTAAACTCTCTGTCTGATAAATTACTTGCTTCCATTTCATCTAGTTCTTCTTCTGGAGAATTCGCTTGTTCTTTCACTCAGCTTCTTTGTCTTCTCATTTTGGCTCCTTCTTTGTATTTGTTTCTATGTATTCTAGGTACATCTGCAAGCCATCATCAGACACTGCTTGTGAATGGCACTGGCCAACATGTTTGAGCTATCAGTGATCCACATCATGTGGCTCCCTCTCTTGGACCTGCTTGTGTGCAGAAAGAACCAGACTGTGCACCAAGGCTGGCTTTTATCAGCACCAGGCCCTGGGGAGGGTGAGCCGAAATCTCATAGAGCTCCCAGAGATCTGCCTTAGTTGTTAAACTTATCAATGATATAGCTTCAGGATGTAATCAAAAGCTCAGCTTTAGCTCCACAGGGTGGGGTAATATCTGCGGGTGGGGCTATTACTTCCCATCAGGATGATGCATGTTGAAGAGGAGCGCTTTGCC
Organism: Glossophaga mutica; assembly: GCA_039655065.1. Lineage (NCBI taxonomy): Eukaryota > Metazoa > Chordata > Mammalia > Chiroptera > Phyllostomidae > Glossophaga > Glossophaga mutica. The sequence goes on along the minus strand of CM077305.1, from coordinate 74,933,524 downwards.
TGAGAAAGATGACTTCTGTAGTGAGGGTAATGACTCAGCACAAGGATCCTGGTGGCTGCTCTTTCAGTTCTCTCCCCAGAGCAACAGCCCCAGACTCTGTTTAAGCATCTCTAGTCTGCTCTGTCCTCCTTTTGTGGGAGCCTGGGATGAGTGATTTCGAATGAATTTTTTTTTGCATTGGCCCTTTAAGAGTCTCTCTGACTCTCCAGCCATCTCTCCCAGGCAGACAGAAACCCTGTTGCTTTCATAGTTTGATGTTACCTGTGTTTCTTTCTGGCTCTGGTGCTATAAGCTTGGGAGCCCAGCTTAAGGTTTAGGCGCCATATTTGTCAAGAGGATGCCTCTGGCCACTGAAATATCCCTCAAGAACTTTAGTTGTCACCCATGGGAGCCCAGCCAGCCCTCTTGCAGCTCCTACACACTTCCTACCAGTCTCATTGTGGTGAAGTGGTTTCTTTTGTTTGTCCTTAGTTATAAGGCTTCTCTCTAGATTGTATTCTATTGGTTATTCAGGATGAGTTCTCTACAATTCAGCTATAATTTCAGATTGGTCCTGGGAGGAGGTTAGCGTAATTTCCACTTACTCCTCTGTCTTCTTGTTCTCACTTCTGTATCAAATAAAACTTTTGTCATTTTTTTAAAATCAAAAGACTACATCTTCTATGTTTTCACTACTCATTCTCTTTTTAAACTCACTTATGTGTTTAGTGAATTTTAAGTGAGTTTAATATGAGTGAGTTATAACTCGCTCACTTATCTCAAAACTGTTTTCTTGATAGTTGATAATGAACTAATAAGTACATTCAGGGAATGTTCTTGGCTTGAACTACTTGGGGACTTCAGTTGGAAATTACATTCTTTTGGAAATTGCAGATCTGTATCATTTGTTAATCTGGTCCAAATATTTTTGTGTTTTTCATATAATAACTCACCTTGTCATCACCGCACTCTATGAGGTGGTATCATCATTACCTCCATTAATAGAAGTGGAAACTGAGGCCCAGAGAAGCTAAGGATTTGTCTTTGTTCAAATGTCTTTGGTACTTTGATCTCTCATTTCTATAAATTTTTCTGACTTCTGCTTTGCTGGTTTCCTCTTTTACCACCTCCCTGTGAGCATTCAATTTTTCAAAATAGCTGTTTGTCCTCATTTTTTCTCTCTACTAACTTGCCTTCAAAAAAGTGGTCCTGTCTTCAATTTGGAAATGAATGACTTATATATTTGTTTCTTAAATGCATGTCTTGCCTTTTTTGCTGTACAGGAGTTCTTGGAAGAGTAAGGATCTATCTTTTAATTATCTTATATTCTTTTTCTATCATTAGTATTTAGCATCTAACATGGTAAATACATGAGAGGTAGTTTATGAGCTAATTTTTCTGGTTCCAAACAAGATAAAACAACTATGGCTAATATAAGCAAAAGCAAAAATTATATTAAAGATTTGGGGAGCTCTTGGGGTTGATGGAGGCTAGAGCACCACAGGTCCTCTAGCTGATGATCAAAAAACTGCTGCTGGTCAGGATGGGACTCCAACCCCACTGTCTCTTCCATTCTTAAGTTGCAAATGAAACAGTTACTAATTAAAGTCCAACCAGATTGTATTAGGTAGGAAGGAAATAATCCCCACTCCCCCCAAAACATCATGTTGCTGTTAGAAAAGGAAAAAGAATATTGGGAAACAACCCCCCCAAAATTTTATAATAAGTGCTAAATAAGCATTTATTGAATGAATGAATTAACAATCTCGTGACTTTAATCTCCACATTGGCTTTAGCTTTACAAGACTAACATGGCATAGTTTCATTATTCTATCTGATTTGAGCTGAGTCAACATGCATATAATAATTGGGACCTGTAAAAATTCAAGGGCAGAGAATCAAGGAGGGCAAGCATGTTGTAAGGGTCAATTTAGAAATTCCAAAGAAAGTATACTATTCTTTGGATGTTTAAATTCTAGACTATTTAGTAAGAAGTAAGTCAGAGCATTTGGTTATATGTTATTTGAGCTACACTTCAGCCTGTATACTATTTTAGGAAGAAGAGGCTGAATAATTATTGCGGAAAGTCATGCAGAAGGTATGACTGTTGGTTTGGCCTGAGAAGCTGGACACAGGCAATTGGAGACTTTCTGCTCTCTTCCCTGCACTTGGAATGTGTGCTCAGCTTGCCTTCCTGGAGCTAGAAGCTGCCTATGGTTATAGCCTTGAGATGGTAATGTTGTGATGAGACTTTGAACTAGTAGTACATGACTGAACCCTGTTGAGGACCTCTGTGTGCTGTTATCAAACTAAACTTTTAAGATTTGGGGGACAGGTGTGAAAAACTACTTGTCTTATGGCTGCCTGGGACAAGTGTCTTATATACAATAAGTTCCTTTGCTTACTAAACCTGCTGCCTACCAAGCTGGAATGGTCTGCCTTTTTCTTTCTTCTCCTTCTTATTTAAAAAAAAATTTTATAAGAATTTATTTGAGCCAAACTGATGACATATTCTGGGAACAAAAGTTTAAATGCGCTTTTCTTCTTTTTTTAATCTGCTTTTTTCTTTGGTCTCTACCTGCCCTCTGAGGATGGGCTCAGTGTAATACCTGGGAATCTCCCACAGAAGTTGCAAAGCAACAATAGTATAGACATTGGTTTCGAGGTCATCATGGCAAATTGAAGAGTTCTAACTCTGCTCTTCCATCAACTCTTTTGCTGCTAGGTAGACCACTTTACCCCTTTACTTTCTGATTCCTCATAGGAAAAAGAGGTGATTGAAACAAATGAAGTTTAAAGCTCCACCACTTAAAAATCCTTTTTTCAGAGGGAATTTCTCATTTATGTTTGATATAGTGTTAAGGTTGTCCATGATTAATTATCACTGGCAGGAAACTTGATGGAATACGTCCATTGTTTATTTATCTAAAAACATCAAATGACTCTTCAGATGAACTCCTCATAGACTTATCCCAGTCAGTACAAGATGTTCATATGAAATTATGCTCCTCTCTGCATTTGACCAGACTATCCCCTGGCCCTAGTCATGCTTCTGTTTTTGTTTGTCTACTGGAGTCTAGTTGTTATTTTAGTTCTCTCTAGATTTGTGCTGAAGGCTTTATGGTCTTCTGCCCCTTTTCTGGCCTTCCTTCTAAATGGATATTTTGCAGCTCATTGGGCCCAAATCTTTAGTCCTGGTTTGAGTTTTTATTATTATTTTATTTACTTTTAAAATTGTTATTGAATTTTCTGGGTGACATTGGTTAATAAAATTATAGTTTTCAACTGTACAGTTTTATTTATTTTTCCATCCCTGTCACACACATTCACATGTTCAATTTATTTTTCAAGTAAAGTAGATGAATACTATGTCATTTTAGAAATTTGTCAAAAGTTCAAATTGTAATGCATACATATATGTCATAAATATCTTTATTTTTATTGTTCAAATATAGTTGTCTCCATTTTCCCCCACCATTCCCCCTCCCCCACTCACCCCACCTCTCACCCTCAATCCTACCCCCCTTTGGCTTTGTCTATGGGTCCTTTATACATGTTCATACATCATTTGTATATTGTGTTGTGTGTTTACCATCTAAAGCCAAGTCTCCTTCCATCTCCATTTTCCCCTCTACCCTCTTCTACGTCCCTCCACCTCCTTTTCACCTGGTAACCATCATACGATTGTCTGTCCTATGAGGTTTTTTTTTTCTTTTTTTTGGCTTAATCCCTTCTTGTTTTTCACCCAGCCCCTGAACCTCCCTCCCCTCTGACAGCTGTCAGTCTGTTTTCTGTATCTATGAGTCTATTTTGTTTGTTTGTTTTATTCATTAGATTCCACATATAAGTGAAATCTTAAGGTATTTGGTTTTTTTCTGACTGGCTTATTTCACTTAGCATAAAAACTCTCCAGATCCATCCATACTGTTACAAAAGGTAAAATTTCCTTATTTTTTATGGCCAAGTAGTTTTCCATGGTATAAATGTACCATAACTATTTTATTCACTCATCTACTGATGGGCAGTTGGGCTGCTTCTAAATATTAACTATTGTAAATATCACTGCAATGAACATTCTTTTAGATACCCTCCTTTTAATTTTAAGAGAAGTGGCAACATAGCATACAATAAAATATTACATAAATATATATTGTGTTAGAATTAGTGCCCACATACACACCCTTCACATGGGATTTACATTTATGGAATAAACTTAGAGTTCTTGACTGTGACTAAGCACTGCGTTAGAATTTTAAAGTTCAAAAACTCTTCCATAATTTATAGCTTAACTCAGATTAGATGATGATACCTGATCAAAGTCATGTGCTTTTATATAGATGTAATTATTGTCCTAATGACAAAACAGTGTAATATAGGTAAAATTTCACTAAGTTGCATAATGTTACAAAGAGCGAACTATCATAATGAAACGATTTTAGTGTTACTGTAGTGAGTAAAGGCTTTATGGGTGTTGAGCTCCCTCCTATCCCATCCCCATTCCACTACCATCACATATAGTTACACAAGCTTTGCACTGCCCCTCCCTAGGGGCACCATTTACTTGTAACCTAAGTAAATGGTGCTAACTGGTTCTGAGCTTCCCTCAAAATAAAAAAATAAAAAAAATAAAAAAAATAAAAAAACAGAGAGAAACAAGCCCATTAGTGAAATCATAATGTTCATGGGCTAAACACAAACCATGTGCTGAGAGAAAGGTCAATTTTTATTTGATCCTTAATTAAGCTTGTGGATGTCATACTTGAAAGTATTTCTATCATGAGTCTTCCTTAATAAAGTGCCAAGTGATGTGATGGGCAAATTTTCAACTAAACACTATGATAAATAGAATGAATTTTCTTGCTTTTCATTACTCCTCAAAAATAACCAGATAACATATGAACTTATAATACAGAAATAATTATTTTTTTAAATGTACTTCAGTTTTGCATCTGTCTTCTTTTAAGATTTTTTTTTTCCTTTTAGATTTTATTTATTTATCTTTAGAGGGGAAGGGAAGGAGAGAGGGAGAGAAACATCAATGTGCGGTTGCCTCTTGTATGTCCCCTGCCGGGAACTGGCCTGGCAACCCAGGCATGTGCCCTGACTGGGAATCGAACCGCGATCCTTCGGTTTGCAGGCCCGCGCTCAATCCACTGAGCTACACCAGCCAGGGCCAGAAATAATTATTTTTAACCAGCCAGAGCAATGTGTTATTAGAATAGTTTGTTAATACTAGTGGTGGATGCAAGACAAAATCTAATGTACCTGGAAGAGTATAAGTTACATATTATAGACTATCATCTAAGAATATTATGTTTCATAATTTAGCAGACAGTAAATATTGTCCAATAAAGATCCACTTATAGACTATATTATTTTCGATGGAAAATTGTAAAGTTGATATACTTGTATCAAAAATCAGTGATATATTTGTTGAAGTTATTCTAAGATACATATATATCTTAGTGAATGATCATCCATTACTACATGGAGATTGGCAAAGGCTCAAACTAGTTTCTGGGTCTACTCTAGCATGTTGGAGTGTGACTGCCAATGGTCTCTTGATTTTTATTCTAAAAACACTTAAATAGTTTCAGCCATTAAATTCTCAAAGGAGAACTTTGAAAATACTTTACATGTATTGGAGAAGTAGGAGCTGATCATAGTGGTGGAAGTCATGCAGAGTCTTCTGAGAATTAGCAAGTGCCAAGGGTGCAGCAGGTAGAAGGTGGAGCTGAAACTAGGGGAATTCATTCCAAGTCCTGAAACAGGAAAGTCACATCAGCTACCCTGAATAATATCTGAATTCTTTGTTTAAAAATTATTCTTAATTGTGGTAAAATATACATAAGATAAAATTTGCCATCTTAACCATTTTAAGTACACAATTCAGTGATAGTAAGTGTATTCATATGGTTGTGCAACCACTACTACCACCCCTCTCTAGAACTTTTCAGCCTGCAAGACTGAAACTCTGCAACCATTGAGCAATATCTCCCTATTCTCTCCTCCCTCAGCCAGTGTTAACCACCATTCTCCTCTTTGTATCTATGAATTTGACTATTCTAAGTTCCTCATATAAGTGGAATTGCACATTTGTCTTTTTGTGACTGGCTTATTTCACATAGCATAATGTTCCCAAGGTTCAACCATATTGCAGAATGTGTAATGATTTTCTTTTCTTTCTTTTTTTTTTTTTAAGGAATAGCAAACGTGTATTCATAAGTGGGTAAGTAACAGAGTGTCCTCCATTTCTTAATTCCCTTCCTCTTCTTTTGAACAAAAGAGAGACAGATGGAGAATGTAGGGGAGTGGGAAGTTAAGAGAGACATAAGGATTGGCCACCACCTTCTCTTCTTTGTTTTCTGTGATGCCATCCTGTAGACCAGCAGAGGCATATGGGCTTCGCCCCACAATGTACCATATGGCTATCTAGAGGACTGAGTCCAGATGGCCAGGCAGTTGCAGCTGGATCAACTCTGGTAACAGAGCAGCCTGGCATGGGACTGGAGGGATAAGAGAGGGTAGAACCATGTGGTCAGGATGTTTCCCACCTCCACTCAAAGCCAAGTCAGAGCAGTGGCCAGACTGTGCTCCGGGCCTAAGAAACCAGGTGCTTCTGCCTTGAGTGCTCTCTTGGGAAAAGAAGTTTTGGGAAAGTGTAAGAAGAATGTCCTCCAGTTGCTGAGAACAAATTTGCACCCATACAAAAGGGAAAAAGAAAACAAAAACTGCATTCTTTAAAGAACTGGAGAGTGGAGCACAACCAGGAATATTCCTTGAACTTTCCTGGCCTGGGCAACCTCAGAGTTGGAGGACTGAGCTGGCTTAAAACCCCAAGGTTTTCCTGCTTGACAAATTTAAGTCTATGGAAATATGAGTTTCTAAGTTCTTCACTGGGCTGGTCCCAAGCAGGTCATGAGAGGCTCTAGTGCCTCAGCCCCCTTTACTTTCTAGGCTTGTGCCTTCATAACACTTACTACTCAGAATTAAGCTCCCCAACTCTCTCCAGGTTTGTCAGCCTAGACTCCCTTTACAGTCCCAACAAACTGGTGAGAGACTGACAATGATCTGGAGCAATGCTTTCTTGGTCTTGAGGGGCTGTCCCTGGGTTCTAGAGTTTTCCCCAATGCCTTGGAACGATGCTGAGGGAGTAACCCACAGCTTGTCTGGAAGGGCTGCTTTGCTCTCTGAACTCCCTCCTCACCACCCACCATTTCCCTCATCCCCCATTGCCAAGGCAGGAAAATGTCCCTCTGGTCATGGATGGATGAGTCGCTTATAATAGTGGAGACAGTATTCCTTGGTGGTAGCTGCATATATGTTCCTAGCATCTATGACATCTGAGGCCAGGAGGAAAGTGCCAGGAGCAACCCAACATCTCCCCTTTCAATAATTCTCCAAACCCAGTGTCACAGAACTAGGGAAGAGCTGGCATGAACACAAAAGCCAGGGTGTGATGTGTCCTGAGCTAGTGAAAACTAGAAAGATGAGCAATGCCAGCCCTCTCAGCAGTGATATCAGGGGTCCAAGAGAGCTGGGGTGGAGCACTTGGCCTAATGCAAAGGAAAAGGGAAATATGACCCCTGAGACAACACGGGCCCTCCAAGAGCTGGGCTGCACCCTTCCTCACAGAGAAGCAGACTCACCCTGCCCTTGCCAACAGGGTCCTCCCCAGATCAGACTGGTCTGGAGCCAACTGTGGTGAGAAGACAAGGGGCCTGTGATCTGATGCCCACCCAGGCCATCTCCACTGATCGTACAGGTGAGTGGCAGTAAGCTCTGGTGCTTACCTGGCTCCCATTAGAATGACAGGGGCTTCCATTCTCCACTTTGTTTGCAATGTTTAAAAAAGAAAAAGGGGAGGCAAGCCCCTCACCCCTGGAGGAAGCAGCGTCTTTCAAACAGCCCCCCTCCCGCTCCCCTCCTCCAGCCACTGTATTCCATGGACCCACAGGACAGCCATGCAGGGAATTTAGGACACCATTTCTAGATAAGAAATCAGTTTGGAACTGAGGTCAGGGGGAGAGACACTGTAAGCAACACAAACCTACTTTGGTGAAAAGGTGGAGGGAGAAGAAACACATTATAAAGAATGTTAATGTACAACAAGCACAGGGTACAACATATCACAGAAAGGAAGTTTTGTCCAGCAAGGAAGCTCTCTACCCCATGCTTGGGGGCCTCCAATCCAATGGCCCATTGGTCACCAGCTTTGCTGTGGAAAGCAGAGTCACCCTCCTCTGGCCCTGTTTCTGGCAGTGTCGCTCCTCTACTGAGATTGATTGTGAATTCTGTGAGCTGTATAGTCACAGGGCCCCTGAGGACTGAAGAGTGCCTTCAGGATGGTGTCAGGGTCCACTTTGACAGTGGGGTTGGATGAGACAGCAGAGTTCACCCTGCGAGGTAGCTCCCTGTAGTTTTTACCTTGGGATTGTCATCCAGATATAGCAGGATGGGCTGGTCTGAGGTGATAACGTTTCCATTCATGTGAAGGTTGCACTTCATTGGTTGCCAGTCCAAACACCAGTTATATTTCTTATATGCAGTGATAACATCATCATTCTTCACAAAGACCACTTCTGCTACCCCAGGATGGACCAGCTGAGCCTGCTTCAGGGCTCCACATACACAGAAAAGTTCAAAAATGTCCTCCTCGGTGACTCTGGGGTGCAGATTATTCACAGTCATCTCAGAGCCTTCCAAAGAGCTGAAGATAGACTCAGCAGGCAGCAGCTCTTTGGGAGAATCCTCCCTGTTCACTAGTGTCTGGGACATGTTGGTGAAGGCTTTCACTGAACTGAGGAGTGGAGAGCAGGAGTTGTGTATGCATTACTCTGAACCACTTTGGTGGGGGAGGGATCTGAGATGTGGAAAGCTTGGAACCACTCAGCCTGGCCATGTGGTAGAGAAAGCTGCCTGGGTCTGCGAATTTCATCTTACTTGGAAGGGGAGCTGCAATGTCATTGCTTTTATCCAGTTCGTATAAATTCTGTTTGGCCTGGTGATTATTGACAATGTTAATCCTCACTCCAGCAGGATGGACATGAGATGGTGTCATGGCCTTCTGCTGTGGAACCTGGTTAGTTTTAGTGAGCTTCAGGGCTGGGGTCACTGTCCCGATGGGGGTGCTCATGAAGGCATCAGGAGAACTCAGCTTCAAGCTGAGCTTCCCCCAGGCATCAGCTACCTGGTGGGGATTCTGGGGCACAGTGCTCTGCTGCTTGTGGGATTCAGCATCTGTCAGGTATCTTGCACTTTCCCTTTGATCTGGAGAGGCGCATTTTTTTGCAAAAGCTTTTCATAGCTTCAGCTGGGCATCTGAGAGGCCAATCTTCTGCCAGGCATCAAACCTCTACTGGAAGATGGTTGTGTTGCTGGCTGACTGAGGAGACTCTACTGGCTCCTGACGTGAGATCCATTGTCTCCAACTCCTGGTCTGATGTTGAGCCACCAGCCCATCCACATTTTTTCTACCCATGGCTGAGGCCAACTCTCTACTCTCCATGGCCTCTCTTTACTCTGCCTCTCCCAGCCTCTAGCCCCACATCACCCCATTGCTGCAGCTCCATGCTTCTGCGTGAGCTCATCCAAGGAGATGTCCACCCTCTTGCTCCACAAAGCAGCTTTATAACCCACCCCCCCTTTTAATGGCTGAATAATGTTCCATTGTACAGGTATACCACATTTTGTTTATGTGTTTGTCCCTTGAAGGACACTTGGGTTGCTTCCATGTTTTAATTATTGTGAACAATGCTGCTGTGAACATGGTGTACAAATATTTGTTTGAGACCCTGCTTTCAATTTTGTTGGGTATATACCCAGAAGTGGTACTGATGAATAATATGGTAATTCTCCTTTTAATTTTTTTGAGGAACCACCATACTGTTTTCCACAGCAGCTGCATCATTTTCCACACACACCACAAAGGTCCAATTTCTCCACATCCTCACCATCGCTATTTTCTGGGTTCTTTTTTCTTTTTCTTTTTTGGATAGCAGCTATTCTAATGAGTGTGATGTAGTATCTCATTATGGTTTTGATTTGCATTTCTCTAGTGATTAGGGATGAAAAAAATCTTTTCATGTGCTTATTGGCCACTTATGTTTCTTCTTTGGAGACATATCTGTTCAAGTTCTTTGTTCATTTTTTGATCATGTGGTTTGTTTCTTTTGTTCTTGAATTACAGGAATTCTCTACATATTTGGACTATAAACTTTTATCGGAAATATGATTTGCAAATATTTTCTCTCATCCCATGGTTTGTTTGCTTTTTTTTGTCACTCTGCTGTGCCCTTTGATACAAAAAAGTTTATTCTTTTGAGGTAGTTCAATTTATCCATTTTTGTTTTGTTGCTTCTCATTTTGGTATTATAGCCAAGAAATCTCTTCCAAATTGTATTTTTCATTTTTAACATGAGTAAACAAAGAACATACCATGCCAACTATGCAAAGTCTTTCAGACAATAGCAAGGAGGAACTATTTTTAAACTGCTTCTATGAGGCTTGAGTAATCTTGATATCAAACTAAGATAAGGACATTATGAAAAAAGAAAAATTATGTCTGTTTCACTTATTACTATCAATACAAAAATACATTTGCAAATAAAATCCAATAGTGTCTATACAGTTAATACACTAGAGCCAATATGGATTTATCCTTGAACATAAGAAAGATTAATATGATAAAAATCCATAAATATAGTTACCTCCTTAATATACTAAAAGAGAAAATTTTATGTAATGAGCTAAAAAAAAATTCAGAGGAAACACTTGATATCCAATCATTATTCAAAGTCCTTTTTTTTTTTTTTTTTGTAAATTAGAAATAGAAGAGAACTTCTTTAACCTGATAAACAGTAAGTGCAATAGTATACAATATAACACTCAAAACAAATGAACCACAGTAACATTTAAAAAGATAAATGCTCAAAAAAAAAAAAGGACAAATATTCAGCCTCACACCTTAGTACATAATTTCTGAGAACAGCAGACTTTAGTAATAAAGTCACCCTTGCATCCCAAAGTAATTATTCTTTTGGGAAAAAGAAAAAAACAATCCCAGAGTTATAAATTTTTTTTATTAGCCTGTGTGGTTTAACTTATTTTTCTTAAATACAGAAACAAGAACACCCCTTTCTCTGGGTAAATTTGACCAACAGATTATGTCAAAATAAAAAATCATTTGTACCCTCTATCTCATTGCTTCATTTTTAAGTGTGTATTTTTTAATTAAAGTATATGGGTTCCAAAATAAAAATTAAAAAGTAAATATTATTATAATATTTAATGACATCCTTTTATTAGGTTAAAATAACAACATATATTTTAATGTTTTATTTTATTTTATTTTATTTTTTATTGTTGTTCAACTACAGTTGTCCCTATTTTCCCCCACCACTCTCCCTGCCCCACCCACCCCTACCTCCAAACCTCAATCCTACCCCTCTCTAGTTTTGTCCATGAGTCCTGTATACACGTTCCTTGATGACCTTTATTTTTAAGAATACATAGATGCAAAATTTTTTTAACTATTTTAAAAATTACTTTAAAATTATTAAAAGGAAAGCCAGCGAGTAACCGACATAGCATTCAGGAGGATGGCAACTTGAAACTAGGGAGATGGATGGGAGGGCCTGGATGCTTATATGAAGAGCCTGGCATTTGCTTGGGATAGTGTTTTCATAGCAGCATATTAGAGTTAAAATTAAGAAATTAACCAGAAAAATAAAGACCAAGCTTGGAGTGATGACCACCAATTATGAACCATAAATAATGATTAATCCATTTTCATGCATCTGAGGTCAAAGAAAGAAAAAAAACTTCTGACTATAATGTGAGGAAGAATACAGTGGGAGATGATGGAGGTATTTTTCTCTTATTTTTAAGAACTGCAAGACCTGAGACTAATATCATGCCAATGGAGAAGAGGCAGTAATGAGAATGGGGATATAGAGAAGGAGAATAACCAAAGAAACAGGTCATGCTGACCAGCAGGGCTGGACCCAGAGCATGGGGCCAAGCCTTTCGTGGGGAAGGGAGTTCCTCTCTTTCCTATCAAGAAAGTGAAAAGGGAGGAGTGCAGATGTGGAAAGCTGTGCTGCTGTATTCTTTCATTATCACATCCTTCCTTCTGGAAAAAATCCTTTTCAATAAACTCCATATCCAAAGTGTTACAAGTGTGATTAAGATAAATATATGCCAAGAGACTACATCCTCAGTCTAAAATACCCTAGGGATAAAAGAGTTTTCAGTAATCACTGCCAAATAACAAGTGCAAAGAAGTAAACACCCTCTCACTCACTGAGAGTAATTTGAGGGATTTCCACTCTTATGATGTATTTTCTCTTTAGAGTGGGAGGCAAGGTCATCTTCTGAGTGAGAGGGGTGATGCCTTGGTAGGGAGTATGGGGAAAGCTGTGAGTGCTTGAAATGGCTGTCTGTTTGATAGCAGTTAAAACTCTGGCTCAGCCCCAGACACACTTAAGTTGAGGTCCTGACTCCCAGAGGATACTGTGAATGTTATGTTTATAAGCTCCTTACTGTAATTTTCCTTCTTCCCCTTTCCCTGCCTCTTTCTTGTTCTTTTTCTCCTTCCCCAATTCCAGTACAAATATCTCCATATGAACTGTCTTTAATCTGGCTTTTGTAATATTGTGATCAAGGATGGCTGGTGAGTAGGGAACTAGGATTGCTCAGGCTTGGTCCATGTGCCCACCCTGGACCATCTGCAATGGACAGTGGTGTGGTATCTGTCAGAAGTACTATCTCCCATTTAAAGGAATTTCTCAGAAGAAGAAAAGTTACCATTCTGGGAAGGCAAAATAATGTATTACATATAATATAATTCTACATGATTTTCACCAGCAACATTCAGCAACTCTGATGCAGGTGGACTTCGCATTGGTCCAAATTTATTTCTTTCAGAAAGATGTGACAGAAAAAGAAAATAAGCCAAGACAGTGATAATATTGGCAAGACAGAGGATGAAGAGATGCTGGATGTACTTTAAGGTGCATATGAAAGGAGGTAAAGAGAGAGGGAGCACTGGAAGAAAACAAAGGAACAAAGAAAAAGTTTGTTGGGAAAATAAATGTGTTGAAGTTAAAATAGTTGGAGGTTGAGGTCAGAGAATTAGAAGACTTAATTTAACATTTCAAGAATGAATAACATGTGGGATGGTGAGTTTTAGTATCTGGCCATGAAAGTAGTTTACTAACATGGGGTAAATACAGTGGGAAAAAAGAGGTTAAAAAAACCAGTTGCTAAGCTTTGGGTGGGTCATTCATGTAGACACTGGTGTCTGCCAAGTTACGACAAGTCCGGGGTTAAAGGGGGACATTGAACCAGATGCTAAAGTCCTCAGTGAGTGAGAGGGAGTTTACTTCTTTGCACTTGTTATTTGGCAGTGATTATTGAAAACTGTTTGATCCCTAGAGTGTTTCAGACTGAAGATGTAGTTTCGTGGCAGATATTTATCTTAACATCACACTTGTAACCCTTTGGGTATGGAGTTTATTAAAAAGGATTTTTTCCAGAAGGAAGAATGTGTTAATGAATATATTTAATGTAAGGTTTATATTGTAGCTATATTAAGTACTGTAGGAATTATCAAAGCTACCTTCTCTGATCTTAAATAGTTTATAATTTGTTGTGAAAATTAGGCTCACGCATATAAAACCATGAGAGAACAACAGCCTAGTATAGGGTATAAGTTGCAAAGATAGTAAATGTGTACCACATATATTTGGAGAAAAGATACACCAAATTTTATTAGGATCTCATATGAACTTTCTAATGAGAAGGAGAGATGTAGACTACTTTTGGAGTTCCTCTATTTGTATGGCTTCAAAATATACATATATACATGTAAAAATTTTTTTATAAAAAGTGAAAATATGTTGTCCCACAACGGGATACCTGTTTATTCTTTATTTTCTATTGCAGTGTTCATGACATGTCTATAGCATTTTAAGTTTTCTAACTCCAGGTGAGGCAGGAGATAGCACAGGAAGAACTCTGAGATTGTGCTGCTGTTACTGGCCTAGCATCTTGGTTGCCAGGATACGCCTTTTAGCACTTGGGTTGGAAGAATAGTAAATCAAGGGAGGGAGGAGAAAGGGAGACATGTCTCACCCACTAATTCAGCAGTCTTGTGCCTGGTCTGATAATATTGCCAGGTGTTAAAACACCACAAGAAACACCGTGCTAACACGGGAGGAAGGCAATCCTTGAAGTTCTACGTATCCTTTCCATTATCTGGGAAGGAAAGCCTTTGAAACTGTGCTTTCATCCCAAGGCCTGAAAAGTGGGAGAGGGTCCATAATGCCCAAAGGCAGAAGCCCATGAAATCAGTTTGGTTAATTGTCTACCTCTGGTCACTGCCTGTTTTATGAGGGAGTCTCTAATGCTTGAAGGAAGAGCCCATAAAAAACTTTGGGTAAATGCCCAACTTTAATTAATTGCTTCCTGTCACATACCTGTTTTCCAACAAGATGAAGAAATGGAGTCTGGAGCAAAATAAGGATTTGGGCTAACAACCCCCAACACATATCTAAGTTTGGGTAGTCACACCCTCCCTCCCACTCCGGGAAAGCTGGTACCACCTTTGCCTGTCTATCAATATGTAACTTCTTCACCTCACCCCATCAACTATGTAAGTCCTCAGAACAAAGGACTCGCTCTCTTGACTCTCTGGCTACTGGGCCTCAGGCCACCCAGGTGCTTGCCACCTTAGTCTTAGGCAGCCCTTACTTTTGCCTCCTGGACCTGTGCCTTTCACTCCCACCCTGACCTTAGCTAGGCCTATTCTCTTTCATGGGAATGGATCTCTAATAAACCCTGATTGCACGCTAGTAGATTTGCTGATCTGTAATTCTTTATATGCATCGGCGAGAAGAACCAGGTCTCTCCTGTTAACATAGGGAAATTCCTAATATTGTTACTTCATCCTTTCTTTCTTCAAAGTATGTGCGCTCTAATTTGGAAATTTCAAAAAGATATTACTCAGTTTAAAATAACTCACTGAAAAAATTTGAATTTAATGAAACAATTTTTCCTTTGGTTTCTTCCCAAAGTTTTCGTAATTGAAAGAATAATTTTTTCCCAATGATCTGAGTGAAAGACTGTAGTCTCTTTTTAGTATGAAGAAAATAAAATGTTTTTTTCACGGGGTAGTAAAAACTGAACTATGTAATTTATGCCATTTGGTTATTTGGGAGTGTCCATGATGTGACCCAGCAAAAATGTCTTCTTCTGTAGTCACTATATTGTTATCCATGTTCCATTGCTAGGAGACATGTCCTAATTCTTGCCAGCACATGCAACAGTAGTGCCCTTTGCCAATTAAAAAATCCTTCTCAAGTCAGGAAAATAAAAGGGATCTTTCTTATTACAGTGAGGCCATAGTATTTACAAAGTATATTTACTATCACAATACCTCAAGTCTTGTATCAGGAAAAGTTTAGAAAACTTACAAACTAATGATTTCCTTAAATCTTTCAAGAAAGCCAAAGGGAAAAAAAAATGATGGTTGTATTATTCTTGTTTTAGTTCTATCTCAGTAGTGTAGTCCAGAAACCTGGGCCTAAAATTAAGGGCAGATAGAAGATTAGAGACAAAAATATAAAAAGAAATTATTACCTTATGTAAAATCGTAATTTAAAAAATTAAATGTCCTGAAAGCATATAATAATGTCTCTGTCAATAGGTTTACTTTTGGATATAAATTTGTTTCTATTTATGGTACTTGGGAATCTCCATGTAATTTAGAATTGTATTCCAACTTCCTTTTTCTATTTCACTGTATCATTGATTGGAAAATGTTGTAAAACATGCATGATCTACAATACCTATGAGTGCTAGCCCTTCCGTAGAAAAGTAAACTGTTAATTAAGTACTGCTTCTGAATGAAATGTGATTGGCAGAGAGAATATGCAAGAGGAGAGGATTTCCCAAGGCTGGAGAAATGGGAGGGTGAACAGATGTGTGCCTCCCTGGTGCCCTCTCCAGCATTCCCAAGAGAAGAGAGCAGGTTGGGGTAAGACAACAAGAAAATGTAAGGCTCTGAGAATGTCTGCTTTGCTCCCCACGCCCAGAAATTCCCAAACAACAACCATTTACCCATGCTGGCTCTTCTTCAAGTACAGCTGGGATGAGGATTCAGGTGAGTGGAGATGACTGTGCTGTTATCAATTATGGATTTTGCTGTTTTCTGGCAGCAGGTGTTTTCTTTAGGTTCATAGAAAACCCAAGGTAGGGGGCCAGCTACTCCACCCAGGAGTGAGGTGAGAGTTGAAGGCTGGGAAGGTTAGTGCAGGCAAACCACAGCTGGTTTCTTGTCCTGTTTCTCTAGTTCAGAGCCCTAAAGTGAGTTAGCTTCTGACAGATGGTGCCTGTCCCTTGGCCCAAAGCCTAACCACAGAGATCCAGTGCAGGGATACATGATCAATGTGAATGCATTTTACGAAAGTTGCTCTGTTAACCAAACACTCAGCTTCTGCTGACCAAGTGCCCAGTGATGAGCTGTGGTCACTGATGGATGCTGGACTTAGCTGAAATATATAGGCTTCCCAGCAAGGCTAATTATTTGACTCCTCATCAAACTGATAATGTTAAACCTTTCCTTCAATATTTACTTAGAGGGCAGGCTGACAGCTGACTAAGGAGAGAGGAGTAAAAAGGAAGATTATGGGTGGCAGCCAGAATTCAGCTGTCTCTGGCTATCTAGGTTATACTTGCAAACCTCACTCACCAAAACAAAGTCAACTGAAGTTAACAGGAATCGTCCTTTTTCAAAAGCAAATTAGCAATTAGCTATTATTCCTCACTTACACCACTTAGGGAGGGTTATAATACTGGATTTTCCTCCTTACTTTCAAAGATATCACAATGGGAGACCAGTGAACAATTCCAAACTCAGTCCCATCAAATTGTAGGACCTGGAAATTCATTTTTGGAACTATCTTTACCGATCCCAGATTTCCACATGATGAATTGTGAGGCAACTATATCGTGTTCTTGTGACCAAATTATCTGGGATGGAATCTTGGCTCTGCCACTGTGTAAACAGGAGAAAATTACTTAATCTCTTTATTCCTCAGTTTCCTGATTGGTAATGTAAGTGTAAGAATAATAGTACCGTAAAGATATTATGAACATTAAAGGAGCTAATATATGTAGAGCTCTCTGAATCCTGTCTACCACACAGTAAATACTAACAGTTGTTAGCTGTCATTCTTTTCCTTTGATACTTTAGTGAAATATTGGCATGGCCATCAGAAACAGGTAGTAAAATGAGCCTTTAAACTAGATCTTCATGGTACAATATCAAAGATCCTAACCTCAAACAATCTTCCTAACAGGCTGCCTGGAATCTCATCTATAAATTTATTCCTTAAGGTCCTCATGGAGACATAAACTATATAACCACAAACTGCTGTCCACATTTTCTCATCTTTTTGTTTCCACCAAAATACCTTCTTGTTCATTTTTCCTTAGGTAGATAAGGAACTCTCTAGTTTGTTCCCAACTTGCAGTCCAAACATATTTTTATCTTGGCATTAATTTATGTTTATTTCTCCTTCTGGAACAATAAAGCTCTGGAGTGGTCCTGGTCTTTTCTCAGTACCTAGCAGAGTTCAGGATGTAGTAAATGAACAGTAAGTAAGTCTGCAATGAAACTGATTGAACTCTTGAGTTCTCAGAATCTCCAAGCCTCCCAACCCTTTCTTCCTTTTTGACTGGACATCATAGTTACCTCAAGTTGAATACCTGTCCACCATTATGCATAACTTCAATTAAAACTATTAGCATTCTTAACTTCTTCTCTCTTCAGTGTTCTGCTACACCCAATGCTGGCTCCCAGAAATAATTTACTTTTCTGTTTCTTGCTCTAAAGCCTTAGGATTTTACCAGTGAAAGAAAAACCCCACAGTGTGTAGCTGAGTGACATGTCATGTTTATGAATTTCAACTCTGTTCTTTTTTGGAAATTCTATGACTGCTCCTAGTCACTTCCCTGTTTTTCCCCTAAGTGGGTATTCCAAAATATTCACAAGTCCCATTCTTTTGTATATTTCACTCCTTAACTGGTATCATTTTCTTGTCTCTGTCCCCTCAAATCTTTTGTCCCCAAACTCTTGAATCTTCCAGTTCTTCCAAGATCTTAATCAATTGTATCTCCTTTCTCTGATTTCAATATCCCCCTTTCCATTGCCCTTTTTTAAAGATCAGAAAACTTTAGTCTTAATATTATGAAAGCATTCCTTGTGATCCTACCTTCACTAAATATCTTGAACTAGCAATCCACATTTTTCTTTTCAACTTCTTTAGTTCCTATGCACCTCTCAACCACTGTTCTCTGGCTTCTATTAATATCTTTTAAAAATGGCTCGCACCATTGTGTTTTGATTGCAGGTTGCCAAATCCAAAGACTTCCTTTCTTATCACACTTGATCTGCCATCGAGCACTATAACCTGCTGGCCATTCTCTTCTTGACATTCTCTTCTCCCTGATACTCCAACAACACACTGTCCTAGAATACCTCCTGACTTTCCGGTCTGTATGTTTCATTGATTTACCCTTCTCCTTCCACTCATTGATATTGGTGGTCCCTATCATTTTTCTTGGACTTCTCAATTTTGTGTGTGTGTGTGTGTGATTTTATCCAGTTCCAGAGTTCCACCCACTGCCTAATTATCAATACCCAAAGGAGTACTCCTTTTTTACTTTTCTTGAGTTATTGACCTACCTTTCCAGTAACATGTTAGCGCTCTCAGTGTGAATGTCTATTGAGCATCTCAAGGTCAGCATGATCCAAACCAAACTCTTTTCATTCCTTCTGAATCTGTTCTTTTTCGTGGATTCTTATATGATAAATGTTAATTTTCCTCAATTTCTCAAGATAGAGACTGAAGATATTCAATTCTTATCTCATCCCCACCCACTATACATGTAATTCATCATTAGATTTCTTGAATTTGAGTTTTAAACACATGCCCACCATACTTATTGCCTTGTGTTGGGCTGCCATCATCTTTTACTCCAACTATCACTTCAGCCTCTTGTATTTGCTCCCTGACTTGGGAACTGTCACCTCTAATTTGCCCACCACAATGCATTCAATATCCAAGTTTTTTCACTTACTAAATAGATTAAAAATATGTCCTTTGATACCACTCTTCTGCTAATAAACCTCTAGTGTCCCACTGTATACCATTGGCTCTAACCTACTTTACCATACATTCCTCCTAGAATTCCCATTTATACCTTTAGGCTACATAGGAGTACTGGTAATGAATTGATCTTTGCCATGCTTTTTCATGCTTATATACTAGTTTCCTCACCCTTATATATCTTTGTCCATTTTATTATTTCTTCAGAATTTAAAAAATACTGAACTATAATAGAAATAATAAATTAAAAGAAATTATCCTTCCAGTTTCACCTCAATTATTTTCTGCATGAAACCTTTGAAATCTCTGCCAAAAGGTATAGCTAGTCCCTGTTTTATCATAAATGTTTATTAATAGTCATCCCTTAATGCTAGCTTAATTGCATTATAATTATGTTTGCCTATCAGGCTCCTTCAACTCTGTGTCTTCATTTCTAAACATGGAAAATAGTTGGGATTTGAATAGTGGATGAATATATGAAGATGTAAGTGAGGAGTTAAAGAATTCCCCTTGATCATTACAGATGGTGAGTTTATGTTTACCTCTGTCACTAAGAAAAAGACCCTAAGGAAACTGACTCATATGACAACTAATGCTTATTGAAGGTGACGGGAAGGAAGAATGGGGCTGGGAAGATTCCAAAATAGGGCAGACACTAAAAAAATACAGTGCAGAGAAAGAGCCTGTGTAAATACATAACGTGTGATCACTGTGTTGAGGGCTCATAGAAGAACAATGGGAAAAAAGTACAGTCAAGGAGATTGGGGAAAGTCACCTGAAACAAACTTTCCCAGCTAGTCAGTTCTGCCTGGTACAGGTGTGAGGTTTGCACATTGGTTCTGAATAAGGTCATCTTTTGGAACAAACCCTTTGGCACTGGAAAATTTATAGTGTGTAATATTTGCTGGAAGTTTGCATAAGCATTTATGTT
The DNA here is from genome assembly GCA_039655065.1 of Glossophaga mutica. Lineage (NCBI taxonomy): Eukaryota > Metazoa > Chordata > Mammalia > Chiroptera > Phyllostomidae > Glossophaga > Glossophaga mutica. The sequence goes on along the minus strand of CM077305.1, from coordinate 74,913,439 downwards.
TAATGCTTTGTTTCTTCTCTCCACCAAAAATATTGGTGATTAGCACAAAGGTAAATTTGGAAGAAATTAGAGCCGAGAATCTAATTAGTAATGTAGGAATACCTGCTATTTCTACCTTTTAAAAAAAAGTTTTATATATTTTGCCCTGGCTGGCATAGCTCAGTGGTTTGAGCACAAGCCTGCAAACCAAAGGGCTGCAGGTTCGATTCCCAGTCAGGGCACATGCCTGGGTTGCAGGCCAGGTCCCCATTGTGGGGCACGCAGGAGGCAACCACACATTGATGTTTCTCTCCCACTCTTTCTCCTTCCCCTTTCTCTAAAAATAAATAAATAAAAATCTTTAAAAAAGTTTTATATATTTTAGTTCTTGTCTCTTTTGTCCTTATTACTTCTTTTCTCTATTTCTCTTAAAGTACATTAAGGATATGTCACCATGTAAAGTTTTCTATGTACCTCGAAGCTTTAGGATACCACAGTGTTCCCTGCAGGGATTGAATATGTATTTGTTGTCCAAATCATTAGTTGAAGAAGAGCTGGCATATTTTTTATGGCTTAAAAATTAAGTAGAAGCTCTACAGTAAAAATGAAGCAGAATTGTCTACCTACCTCCAGAGGCTGGCTGAGCAATTTAGTGTTTAACAAAAATGTTACCTCTTTCTTGATGTATGAAACATCTTTTTCTGGGAAAAGTGCTTCACAAAATATTATTTGTGTATTGCTTCTACATTGTACAGTGCCATATATTTGTTAGAATAACAGAACAATTTAAATAAATGGACTTGCCATTTTAACCCTCTACCCACATAAAAAGATTGCTAATACTTTGGTGCATAACCTTGAGATTATACTTAGCTTACTAGATATTTGCACATTCAAATAGACATAGCAAATGATTAACACATATTCATATTTTGTAATATTGTTACTCATAAAGATTTTTAAAAGTTAGTAAATACGAATCATGGAGATGTTTTAAAATGTATTTGTAAATTTGTTGGTAGTCTCATCCCATCTAAATTTTGAGTTTAATTCTTTTACCCCTTGAATGTGGCTGCCATAGTGACTAAATTCTAACAGATAATAGAACATGGCAGAGTGATGCTATTTTATTCTGAGGTTATAAAAGGTGACATTTTGGAAAATGCACTTACCTTGGGACCCATGACAAGTGAAAAGGCTGGCTACCTGAAGCAGTCATGGTGAAGAGACCGTGCAAAGTTAGAGAGAGGGAGAGAGAGAGAGAATGAATCACCAGACTCCTGATAAGTTTGGTTCCCAACACTTAAGCTACTGTAGCTGACCTAGGAGAGTAGAGAGAAGCAGTTCTTGCTGAACCTGCACAAATTGTAGATAAATCCCATTGCTGTCTTAAGCCATTAAGTTTGGGATTGTTTTGTTACATATTAAGAGGAACACACCTACTAAATCTCTCTTAATAACTATATAGTGTTTTAATGTTATGGGCATATTTCATTTAACCAGTTGTTGGACATTGAGGGTTTTTTTTTTTTTTCAGATTTTAGTTGTTTTAAAAATGCTGAACAACCTTGAACATACATGCCAGTGCATTCACACAATTATTATTTTAAGTTGAATTCTTAGGAATTCTAGGTAGTACCCAGAAGTGTGTCATGGTGGTGGCTTTGCCACAGCTATGATGATAATCCTTTTTAATCTTTGCCAGTCTAAGGCAGAAAATAGTAGTGATATATATATAATTTTAATGATTACTTATTTATCTGGCAAATAAACATGATATAATGGTATTATAATTGTATAGTGGAGATGGTGGTTACTCTGTCATATTTCTAACTTTAGAGCATTCTTTTCTCTCAGATTGAGTGAATTCTAGAATCCCTTAAGGGATTTTCTCAAAATACAGATAGTCGTAATTTTCTAACTTCTCTATACAGCCTTCTTCTCCTGCTAGTCATGTGGTTGACAGCCATCTCTTTCATGGGACTTCCTCCAGTGTCTGAGGTAAACTGGAAGGAGTTGAGGGCTGTCTGCAGGGAATATGACTGAAAAATCTTTACATTTTTTATATTATAAGGAAAATAAAATATAATGCATTGGTAAAGATTTTAATTACTGAATTTGAATAAAACGTTCAAGTTGTAAAGGAGTATTTTCTGTATTTTTGTTGAGAAAGTTTATCTTGCTCCCATGGACATAGCTTCTTTTTGTAACTATGTATCAGGATTTATGCTTGAAATGGTTGCACACAACTTCCTAATGAAGGTTTGGTGATATTCTCTTTCAATTCTTGTAGATTGTCGTAAATGACAAACTTCATGGGTACTGGGAATATCGGGGGCAGAGGGACACTTTGTTAAGTATATGCTTGCTTAACCACTATGCTGTAGACCTGAAACTAATAGAGAATAATATTGAATGCAAAGTATAATTGGAAAAAAAAATTTTTAAAATTATTCAGACTTCCGGCCAAGATGGAGGCATAGGTGGACACACTGTACCTCCTCTCACAACCAAAATTAAGGACAACAAAAATTTAGAACAGTCCACCCAGACCGGTAAGGGGGTGGAGTCGGTGGCCGGTGGAGAGGGGTCACGACAGGAAAAAGTAGTGGCTAGTGGTCCCAGATGCGCAGGCGGTGGTTACTGAGTGTGGGGAGGCAACGAGCAGACCCAGCAAGGTGCACAAGGCGGCTGACCGCGGTCACACATTTGTGAGCAGATAAACCAGGTGAAAATGGGCAGTGAGACAGACTGCACAACCCAGGGCCCCAGCACCAGTAAATAAAGCCTAAAAGCACTGATTGAAAACACTTGTGGGGGTTGAGGTTCTGGGAGAGACTCCCAGCCTCACAAGAAAGTTTGTTGGAGAGACCCACAGGGTCCTAGAACGTACACAAGCCCACCCACATGGAAATCAGCACCAGAAGGGCCCAATTTGCTTAGGGAAAGTGGTGGAAGGGACTGGAATTGAGAGAGAGTGGAGCAAGAGCCATTGTTCCCTCTCGGACCCTGCCCCCACATACAGCATCACAACCCAGCAACTAGGCTGCCCCTCCCTGGGGAACACCTAAGGCTCCTCCCCTCATACATAACAGCTGTGACCAGAACGCCCCCCGGCCCCGCCCTGCCAAATGGCTCAAACGGAAGAACAGATCAAAGCCTCAGAGCTAATTTATCTAAGTGACCAAGAGATAGCCAACCTATCAGATGCACAGTTCAAAGCCCTGATGATTAGGAAGCTCACAGAATTGGTTGATTTTGGTCATAAATTAGATGAACAAATGAAGGCTACAATAAGTGAAATGAAGAAAAACACACAGGGAACCAATAATGATGGGAGGAAAACTGGGACTCAGATCAATGGAGTGAACCAGAAGGAAGAAAAAAACAAACAATCAGAAAAGAATGAAGAAACAAGCATTCAAAAAAATGAGGAGAGGCTTAGGAACTTCCAGGACATCTTTAAACGTCCCAACATCCGAATTACAGAGCTACCATAAGGGGAAGAAGAAGAGCAACAAGTGGAAAACTTATTTGAACAAATGATAAAGGAGAACTTCCCCAATCTTGCAAAGGAAATAGATTTCCAGGAAGTCCAGGAAGCTCAGAGAGTCCCAAAGAAGGTGGACCCGAGGAGGAAAACACCAAGGCACATCATAATTACATTAGCCAAGATTAAAATGAAGGAGAGAATTCTAGAAGCAGCAAGGGATAAGGAGACAGTCACCTACAAAGAAGTTCCCATCAGACTGTCAGCTGATTTCTCAAAAGAGACCTTATAGGCAAGAGGGGCTGGAAAGAAGTATTCCAAGTCATGACAGTCAAGGACCTCCATCCAAGATTGCTCTCTCCAGTGAAGCTTTCATTTAGAATGGAAGGGCAGATAAAGTGCTTCTCAGATAAGGTCAAGTTAAAGGAGTTCATCATCACCAAGCCCTTCTTATATGAAATGTTAAAGGGACTTATCTAAGAAAAAGAAGATCAAAAATAGGACAGTAAAAAGACAGCAAACTCACAGATATGAACAACCACACCTAAAAGAAAAGCAAATAAGCCAACAACTAGAACAGGAACAGAAACACAGAAATGGAGATCACATGGAGGGTTAGCAACAGGGGAGTGGGAGGAGGAGAGAGGGGGAAAAGGTACAGAGAATGAGTAGCATAGATAGTGGGTAGAAAATAGACAGGGGGAGGGCAAGAATAGTGTGAGAAATGTAGAAGCTAAAGAACTTATGACACGTGGACATGAACTAAAGGGGGGAATGTGGGTGAGAGGGGGGGTGTGCAGGGTGGAGGGGAATGATGGGGGAGAAATGGGAAAGCTGTAATAGCATAATCAATAAAATATAATTTTTAATAAAAATTATTCATACAGGTAAATAGTTAAATTCTGAACATTATATGCATAAAAGTGTTTATATTTCAACAGTGCAGATTACATTTCAAAGTGAACATTTGCCTTTTATTTCATTGAAAAATGTAGAGTTTGTCAATGTACTGGGTTGGCAGTGAATGAGGTTAGTAATGTACTAGGTTAAAGCACTTTGAGGGGAAGCTGAGCCAGAAACACATTGGATTCACAGCTCGGAGATTCCCCCTCCCCCACCCCCAGGATCTCTCTATCTTGCCTTCATGGCCCTGTCTCATATTCCTGGCTGCTGAAGTCGAAGTCAACATTGATGTCCCAGGAGTAGTATCTCCTTGGCAATGCTCAGTAGGTTGCAGCAGAACAGCAAATGCTAGGCCTCACTCACTCTCATCTTACTTTCATCTGTGGGGACTGCTCTGTTGCTATTCTCTCCTATTCTGTTTGTTTTCTGATTTACTGTTTATTTAAAATTTTATTTCCTATTTATTTTTCTGCCAGAAAACCCACCTACAAGTTCCCTCATCCTTCATCTTCATACCAGGCCTAACTCAAATTTTCTTACCTACCAACATGATTGTCACTGCCTGAGGCAAAACGTGTTGGACTCAAACTTTCACTTGCTGTTTAATGGGTTAAGAACAACCATTACTCCCCAGTGTGTGTCTGTGTATATATATGCATATCTGTCCAGAAGGTATCCATCCATGTAATATAAAAACTACAGGCATTTTTTGAAGAAGATACAAGCAACATTGTACATAGGACAATGACACCTCAGTCCCCTTCAAAGTAGGCACCTTGGAACCTCACACAGTTCTCCCAACTACCATCAGCTGCCCCATTGTATTTTCCTGAATCTCATAGATGATTTGAAATCTCTTCCTTTTCTAAAGCGATTTTAGTTTTGGAAAAAGCCAGCAGTTGCAGGGCACCAAATCTTGGCTATAGGGGGGCTGAATCACCTGGGTAATTTGATGTCTTGCCAAAAAACTCTGCACGAGATGTAATGCATGAACGGGTGCATTGTTGTGATGAAGCTGCCAATCACTAATTTCCCTTAGTTGTGGCCTTCTGAATCATCCGAATAGTTTCTGCAGAGGAATGTTCAAGCTTAATGCAAAAATTGATGCAGATTTGTTGATCTACTCACTCTATCATTTTGAATGTGACAGCCACACAGTACACATGCTCACTCAATGGTATCTACCACCTCCACTGACTAATACAGTGAAGTCATCATTGTTTACACATGTGCATTCCAGTCCACTCTCCTTGCCTGCCAGGTTACATTGATGGTGCGCAAATGGTTCTAGTTATATTAACAATGGCTGGACTTTTTCCAGGCAGACTATATATAAATATATATAAATAAATTTGCAGCACTCTTATGAACAATTTTCTGGAAATTTCCTGTTGGAAAGCTTTGTGTTGGTATCAATTTGCTAATGTTTTTCTATTAATTTAATATCAATTTTTACAATGAACTTTTAACTTTACTTTCCATTTTGTGGTACTCGTGGTATCAACTATGTTAATAGCTAGCTAATCATGTTGGTTTCATACAAATTGAGTGCTTTTTCATCTTTTTTTCTGTTCTGGAAAATAAATAGGATGGGGATGATCTAGCTGTTGAAGGTATTTTATTTTATTTTTTACTTTTCGTTAATGATTTATTACAGAAGTGAGGAAAGACTCCATTTCACAATTCTAGATGCAAAGAGATGAAATAATTATCCAAATGACCCTTATGTGGTCTACATTTCCTTTTTTTATATTACTTTTCATTTCACACAGCATTCTTCATTATATATGTACTAAAAGATAGCTTAAAATTTCTAAGTTGAAATACTCCATCTATAAACTGTTATTAATATGAAAATGTTTACTGAGCCCTTGGGGACTTTTAGCTGGAGAACATTTCCTTCCACAACTCAAGTGGACTTGTTTTCACAACTAGATTTACTGGTTTCATAGGGCAAAGAGGGACTTCAGTGCTGTGCTTGCCCCATTTCTCATTGAAACAGCATCTTCCTAGGACCAATTCCAGGACCCTCTTGTCTTCAGAGTAGGTGGATTCTTCTGGCAGAGAATTTTGCTGTCAAACCCTGGGCAGACAGGGTGGATTACAGGGCCCAGGTGCATATACTATGCTGGGGTGTGACTATTTAGCACTCAGGTGGTGTACTCAGTCACAAAGTCTTAGGTTTTGCCTTGGTAGGTCTTCTTTTGGCATCATTCATTCAAATGAATTCATAAGAGAAAAGGAAGAGGCTGCTGAATTAGACACATAGACTTTGCCTCGTCCATCTGTATCCAAAAAGTGTCTGGCCATTTATTTTTGTGATTGGAATTCGTACAGGTCCGGTGTAGTACTAGTTAAAGTTTTGAAATGTCCTATTTTATGGAGAGGAAAAGTGAGATAGCTAAGAGTTTTGTATGTCAGTGGTCTATTTGTAGTAGAAATGAAGAAGAAAATTACCTACTTCTCTCTTTTTTTCCTAATGAACAGATGAAAAATGGAAATTAAAAAATGCTTCAAATATAAGTATGAGTGGTTATTGACTGTGAGTCCAAGCCTTGGGAGCAGATGAATCAAGTTCCATGTCATAGACTTCATGACTGGAGGGACAGTGTTTCTAGTGAGTCACAGCTCATGTCATTATGACACTGAATGGGACAGCGTTCCAGGTTCCTCTGCCTTTTAAGGGCAAAAAATTAGGTCACACATCAGTGAAAACCCAAACAATAGGGCCATTTTCAGAGACCCTCTCCCACTGATGAATATCTGCTGTGTTCAGTAGATAGAGGGTGGGTGGGTTGGTGAGGGGGCTTTATTATGCTGGAAATAATTTTCTCTTGTTCTGGGCTTCTTAGTGACAAAGTTCATCATTAGCAGGCAGTGCTTGGTAATCTAGACGCTCTGGCTTATTTCTGTCACCATATTAATTCACCCTAAAGAAGCCAGCTTTACATTTCTTTGTTCCTCATCAGAGGATTCTGCATTCAGGTGGTGGTATTCAGCAGCAGGTTCCGCTATTTCTTCTTCATGCTGGTGGTCCATTGGTATTGCCCCTCACAGAGTTCAACTGCAGTAGAGAAATGTGAAAAGAAAGCTCAAAGATGCTGTGTTGCATGGAACATAATGCACAGTAATAACAAACAGAGCTCGATGAAATACTAGCAGCGGGGAGCACAGTTATTTATTGCTTCAAGGAAAAATCAAGTGAAATAGCTGTAAATCATTTAAAGTTCGTTTCTCCCCATCTTTCTTGAGTTTCAGTCTCTTTGGCTGGGAAACAGAAAGACCTTTGTTATTTCCTGAGCCAGGATCTTCAGTCCTTGGTGTGCAGTGCCTACCTTGGCTTCCTGGGAAGGAACAAACCCAAGGCAGAATCAGAGAGCATTGTCTGCAAACAGGATTCAGAGTTTTTGGAGTACTCATTTTAAATCAATTTTTAATTCAGATGACCTCTTTACTGAATTTTTGTCATCTACATTATCTTAGAAATGTATCCTTTTCATTGAAGTCTAATTTTTCAGTAGAGTGGCATACAGTTTCTCTCATAATTTAAATAATTTTCTCTAAGTTGGCATTTGTCCCTGGAATGGCTGAGATAGCAGGCTACAGTGTCTGCAGGATTTCAGGATTGGTATACCATTTGCTTGTTTTGTGGCTTGAACAGTCACTTAAGGCTCTGAGGCTTGTTTACTCATCTGAAAATTGGAATACAAATAATATCTACCTGTATGGTTGATTAAATTACCAATGATTATAAATCATTTAACTTTCTGGCACATAGGCATAAGTAAATGGTATTGTTATCATTATTTTGTTTTTCATTCTAATTATTATATATCTGTGTTTTTTATCTTTATTTTTTGGATTACTCTTATCATTTCATATTGTGTATTTTTTTCACAAAGGAACCAGTCCATAAATTTATATATTTATTCTACTCTGTTTTGTAATTTACTATTAATTTTAAAATTTAATTCTTAGTTATTTCTCTTTTTTTGTAGGCGTATTTTACTTTTCTTTACCTAGCTATAACTCTCAAAGTGTACTTCTTTGTTTATTTTATATTCATTGTGTTTAAAAACTATTATTAAGATCGAGAAGATGGTGGTGAGGTAGGCGGGAGTGGATCCCAGTTCTCCCTGTGCCCAGCTGGAACACCTAGCTGATCTGAGGAACAGCATAAACAACCAACAGAATCCCAGCTTATACGAAGTTTGGAGGCAAAAAATTGCAGAAGACATTGAAAATTAGTCGGTGAGGAGGTTGCACTGGGATGCTAAGGTCCCTGGGATCTATGCGGGGACCAGGGCTGCTGCAGCCTTGGCCAGTGTGGCACTGCAGTCCCGGGCCCGGTGTGGTGCCTGCTGCAGAATATGGGGAGTAGAGTTAGAGCATCAGCTCCCTCCTCTACCAGAGCAGGGAGGGCAGTCTAGCACCAGGAGGAACCTGGATATTGGACAACACCGGGGGGAATAGTGACAGAGTGGGAGACACACAGAGGTGGTACATATCCACTGGGACTGTGGACGCTGGCACCAGAGAAATTGGGGTGCTGGGTGACACCTGGAGAAGGGAGGAGTTGGGTCGTGTGGACCCTGACTCAGATAGTCTCTGGACTGGTTGGAAAGTTGGGCTTTGTGAAAATCTGTGAGCTTGTTAAGAACTGCAGGCAGCTGCTTTGCAAGAAACTTTCCAGCAGAGGCTGGCACACCCCAAGTTTCAGCTGTGTGCCTCCAGAGTGAGTGGCTGAGCAGAACCATGCACCCCTGTTATCCTGCACTGTGTGCCCAGAGACAGTAGCTGAGCAGAACCATGTACCCCACTTGTCTCAGGCTCTGCACCAGAGGTTGACTCATGCTGTGAGCAGCTGAGTAGCTGATTCGAGCTTGGCAGCTCATGGAGGACCTGGGTCGGAAACTAGGAAACTGTAAATACTGTAACCCAGACCTGGTCCTCATCCTCTCAAAACCATAGGAAGGGAGAAAAGCAAAGCCCAGCCCCTCTCTTCCTGTGGCATCTAGGAAGACTAGCAGAACTCGCCGAACAGGTTTAAAGTCAGCAGGAGGCTTATTAGTATATATATATTTTTCTTTTTGGATTCTCTCTCTTTTTTCTCCCTTTTTTCTTCTGCCTCCAAGTGAGACAATAAGATGTGGAGTTACAAAGGGTCCAGAGACAGACTGAAAGGGGGAGCACAAAGCTAACCCCAAAAATCTGAGACAAATTTCACTTATCCCATACAGCTGGCATTTTATTGTTTATGTGTATTCTTATTATCTTACCATTACTTTTACCACTTTTATTAGTATTTTTTTATTTCTCTTCCTTATATTTAGTTTTTCTCATTTTATTTCTGTTTAATTGCATTGTTTGACTGTTTTTCCTTATTCTCTCTTTATTGTATTTTAATTTTCCTGTTTTCACTGTTTTCACCCATGTTCCAATAACACATGACTCTTGATCAGGTACTTTCTATTCTGGTTATCCAAATCATATATTTCTTGTCATATTATTGTTGTTCCAATAATATTGTAAATAATTGTTGTTTCATACAATTGTACATGCTACACAGCCAACACTCCCTGATCTTAGCCCACTTCACTTCAATGCTGAGCATTATTATTATTGTGGTTAATTCTATTCTTTCTCACACTACGCCTACTTTCTATCCTTTACTCTCACTATAATCTCATCATGTAACCTTACACAAATGCTCTGAGTTCTGGAATCAGCTCACAATCATCCTTCCCTCTAACAACAGTCTTATCTCTCTTTCACCTTTTACAAAAAGTGTCTAGTTGGGGGAAATATCACAGTTAATGCTATACTTATCCAAAGAATCTCCTATCTCTTCTCTACTTGCTGGTATTTTAAATCCCATAAAATACTCTCTCACTGTCTTAATTCATTTTGCCTACCCCCTGCCACTTATCACAAACGAGAATAGGTGGGAGCTGTGAACATCAGTATACTTACTGGAGGAGAAAAACCACCAACAAATGAACCACCAAAAGTTAAAATCCAAGTACCATAAGAGAGCCCACACAAACAGAAGAAAGGGTAAAACTAGAGTGTCTAGACAAGGAGATCAAAGAGACCACACCTCTGAACCTCATAGAATTCCTAACATAGAAGTTCACCCTACAAAAACAGCTAGCAAAGCAAAACATCAGGAAGCACAGAAACAAACAAAAAGAGTCATCTAAAATGGGGAGACAGAAAAAGAACATGCAATCAAAAGGAATGGAAGACTCCCCATTAAAAGAACTAAACTAAATGGATGTAAACAAACTATCAGATATAGAATTGAAAATAATGGTTATAAAGATGCTCAACCAACTCACAGACAACTACAAGGAACTGAGGGAGAACTACATCAGCATGAAAAAGGAAATAGAAACTATAAACAAAAACCAGGAAGAAATGAACAATAAAATCTCTCAAATAAAAAATGCATTGGAAGGAATTACAAGCAGTCTGGATGAAGCAGAGGACTGAATCAGCGAGCTGGATGACAAAGTAGAAAAAACACCCAGAAGGACAAGAAAAGGAAGAGACTCAGAAAGAATGAAGAGGTGGTAAGGGAGCTGTAGACAACATGAAATGTAATAATATCTGTGTAATAGGGATACCAGAAGGAGAAGAAAAGCAAGGGATATAAAACCTGTTTGAAAAAGTAATGATGGAAAACTTCCCTAATTTGATGAGAGAAAAAAATCACACAAATCCAGGAAACACAGAAAGTCCCAATCAAGAGGAACCCAAAGAGGCCCACTTCAAGACACATCATAATTAAAATGGCAAAATTCCAAGACAAAGAGAGAATATTAAAGGCAGCAAGGGAGAAACAGGAAGTAACATACAAGGGAGCCCCAATAAGGTTAGCAGCTGACTTCTCAATGGAAATGCTCCAAGCCAGAAGAGAATGGCAAGAAATATTCCAAGTAATGAGAACCAGAGGCCTACAACCAAGGCTACTTTACCCAGCAAGGCTTTCAATCAAGATAGAAGGCCAAATAAGGAGCTTCCCAGACAAAAGAAGTCTAAAAGAATACACCTCCACCAAATTAGCTCTGCAAGAGATGCTAAAAAGACTGCTTTAAGAAAAAGAAGAAAAAGAGTGAGAGAGAGGAACACGTGTATGAAAAAATGGCAATAAATAAGTACCTATCAATAATAAACTTAAATGTAAACAGATTAAATGCCCAAATCAAAAGACATAGAATAGCGAAATGGATAAGAAAGTGTGACCCACACATATGCTGCTTACAAGAGACCCACTTCAGAACAAAAGACCTACACAAACTGATAGTGAAGGGCTGGAAACAAATTTTCCAAGCAAACAGACAGGAAAAAAATGCTGGGGTAGCAATACATATATCAAACAAAATAGACTTCACAAAAAGGGCCATAAAGAGAGACCCAGAAGGCCATTTTATAATACTTAAGGGAATAATCCATCAAGAAGACATAAACATTGTAAATATATACTTACCCAACATAGGAGCACCCAAATACATATAGAAAATCTTAAAGGACTTCAAGAAAGATATTGACAGCAACACAATTATAGTAGGGGATTTCAACACCCCACAGTCAAAAATGGATGGATCTTCCAAACAAGATATCAACAAATGTATTGCAGCATTGAACAATGTCCTAGATCAAAGGAATTTAAATGACATATATAGAGCCTTTCATCCCCAAAAAGCAATATACACATTCTTTTCAAATGCACGTGGAACATTTTGAAAGATAGACCACATGATAGGACACAAAATAAGCTCAACAAATTCAATAAAATTGTAATCATATCAATCATATCAAGAATTTTCTCTGACCACAAGGGACTGAAACTAGAAACCAATCTTAAGGAAAAACTCAAAAACACTCAAACTCATGGAGATTGAATACCATGCTATTAAACAATGAATGGGTCAAAAATGAGATCCAGGAAGAAATCAAAAAGTTTCTGGAAACATGAAAATGAACTCACAAAAACCCAAAACTTATGGGACACAGCAAAGGTGGTCCTGAGAGGGAAGTTCATAGTGATACAGGCATACCTAAAAAAGATAAAAACATTTCAAATAAACAACCTAACCCTATGCCTACAAGAACTCGAGGAATAACAACAAAGTCCAGAGCAAGCAGAAGGAAGAAAATAACCAAGATCAGAGGAGAATTAAACAACATAGAGACTAAAAGCACAATTCTAAGGATCAATAAATCCAGGAGCTGGTTCTTTGAAAAGATAAACAAAATTGACAAGTCTTTAAGCAGACTCATCAAGAACAAAAGAGAGAGGACCCAAATAAACACAATCAGAAATGAAAGACAAGAGACTGCAACTGATACCACAGAAATACAAAGGATTGTAGGAAATTACTACAAAGAACTATATGTGAAGAACTTTGAAAATGTAGGTGAAATGGACAAATTTCTGAAAAATATAATCTTCCAAAACTGAGTGAAGAAGAAGCAGAAAGCCTGAACAGACCAATAACAGCAGATGAAATTGAAGCACTAATCAAAAAAACGCCCAACACACAAAAGCCCTGGACCAGATGGTTTCACAGGAGAATTCTACAAAGCATTTAAGGAAGAGCTAACCCCTGTCCTTCACAGACTATTCAGAAAGCTCCAAGAAGACGGAAGACTCCCAAACTGATTTTATGAAGCCAGCATCATCCTAATCACAAAACCAGATAAAGATACAACAAAGAAAGAAAATTTCAGGTCAATATCACTAATGAACATAGATGCTAAAATCCTCAATAAAATATTTGCAAACCATATCCAACAATACATTTAAAAAATCATACACCATGACCAAGTGGGATTCATCCCAGGGATTCAAGGATGGTACAATATTTGCATATCAATAAATGTAATACATCACATAAACAAAAGCAAAGACAAAAATTACATGATTATATCAACAGTGCAGAAAAGGCATTTGATAAGGTACAGCACCCATTTATGATAAAAGCACTCAGCAAAGTGGGAATAGAGGGAGCATTCCTCAACATAATAGAGGCCATATATGAGAGACCTACAGCCAACATTGTACTCAATGGGCAAAAGCTGAAAGCTTTCCCACTAAGATCAGGAACAACACAAGGTTGTCCACTTTCACCACTTCTATTCTACATAGTATTGGAAGTCCTAGCCACAGTAATCAGACAAGAAAAGGAAATAAAAGGCATCCAAATTGGAAAAGTGGAAACAAACCTGTCATTGTTTGCAGATGACATGATAGTGTACATAGAAAATCCTATAGACTCTACCAAAAAATTGCTCTACCTAATAAATAAATTTGGCAAAACAGCAGGATACAAAGTCAATATTAAGAAATCAAAGGCATTTTTGTATACCAACAATGAAACAACAGAAACAGAAATCAGGAAAAAAATCCCATTTGATATAGCAACAAGAAAAATAAAATACCTAGGAATAAATCTAACCAAGGAAGTAAAAGACCTGTACTGAGAAAACCATACAACACTGAAGAAAGATATTAAGGAAGATGCAAACAAATGGAAACATGTACTGTATTCATGGATCGGAAGAGTTAACATCATCAAATGTATATACTACCCAAAGCAATGTATACATTCAATGCAATACCTATTAAATTACCAATGGCATATTTCACAGATATAGAACAAACACTTCAAAAATTTATATGGAACCATAAACAACTCTGAATAGCCACAGCAATTGTGAGAAAGAAGAGCAAAGTGGGAGGGATCACAATACCTGATATCAAACTGTATTACAGGGCAACTGTAATCAGAACAGCCTGGTACTGGCATAAGAACAGACACATAGACCAATGGAACAGAATAGAGAGACCAGAAATAAACTGAAGTCTCTACGATCAATTAATATTCAACAAAGTGGGAAGCAGAATAAAATGGAGTAAAAATAGCCTCTTCAACAAATGGTGTTGGGAGGGCTGGACAGCTACATGCAAAAAATGAAACTTGAGCACCAACTTACACCATACATAAAAATAAATTCAAGGTGGATAAAAGATTTAAATATAAGTCATGATACCATTAAAGTCCTAGAGGAGAACACAGGCAGGAAAATCTCAGATATTCCACATAGCAATATTTTCTCTGATATGTCCCCTTGAGCAAGAGACATAAAGGAAAGAATAAACAAATTGGATCTCATCAAAATAAAAATCTTCTGCATGGCTAAAGGAAACAGTGTTAAAATGAAAAGAGAACCAACTGTATGGGAAAACATATTTGCCAATGTTACCTAAGACAAGGGTTTAATCTCCAAAATATTTAAAGAACTCACATGACTGCACTCTAAGAAGACAAGCAACCTAATTAAAAAATGGACAAAGGACTTGAACAGACACTTCTCCAAGGAGGACACTGCTCTTGGAGGAGGACATCCTCCAAGGAGCATGGTCCAGAGACATAAGGAAAGATCCTCAGTATCACTAGCTATTAGAGAGATGCAAATTAAAACCACAATGCGATACCACTTCACATCAGTCAGAATGGCCATCATAAACAAAGCAACAAACAGTAAGTGTTGGAGAGATTGTGGGGAAAAGGAGACCCTACTGCACTGTTGGTGGGATAGCAGACTGGTACAACCACTATGGAAGACAGTATGGCATTTCCTTGGAAAACTAAAAATGGAACTGTCTTTTGACCCAGCAGTTCCACTGCTAGAATTATATCCTAAGAACCCTGAAACACCAATCCAAAAGAACCTATGCATCCCTATGTTTATAGCAGCACAATTTACAATAGCCAAGTGTTGAAAGCAACCTAGATGCCCATCAGTAAATGAATGGATCCAAAAACTGTGGTACATTTACACAATGGAATACTATGCACCAGAAAGAAAGAAGGAGCTCCTACCCTTTGTGACAACATGGATAGAACTGGAGAGCATTACGCTAAGTAAAATAAACCAGGCGGTGAAAGACAAATACCATATGATCTCACCTTTAACAGGAACCTAATCAACAAAATGAACAAGCAAGCAAAATATAACCAAAGACATTGAAATTGAGAACAGGCTGACAGTGACCAGAGAGGAGAGGGGAGGGGATTATAAGAGAAAAGCGTGAAGGATTTGCAGGAACACTTATAAAAGACACATGGACAATAACAACAGGGGGTGGAAATAGGGGAGGGAGGTGGGAAGGGTTTGAGTGGTGGGGTGGGGTGGTGGGAAAAGGCAGAAAACTGTACTTAAACAACAATAAAAAATAAAACTCATACCTTATACAAATACAAAAAATAAAAAAATAAAAACTATTATTAATGCTCTGAATTTTCGTCTGAGTACAGTTTTACCATTTCCATTGTTTTGAATGAAATCTAGGTAATCTACCACATATATTCAGTTTTTCAGTAGGAGTTACTGAGTAGAATAATGTAATGTTTTAGTTTATTGTCTTTATTTCCTTTCATTTTTCTTCTGTCTTAACCAGTTTCTCATGTTTAATGATTCAGTTGTCCGAAATTTTAACTTTACTCTTGACTGCCATCAATGTGGCTTAGTTGTTATGTTATATTCTGAGATTTCCTGAAATCCTTCTTCATCACACTCATCTTCTTTTTTATCTCATTCTATTACCTTTTATTTCATAATTTTAATTTTATTTTTCTGTTACCTTTTAATTTCAATATTTTTTCCTTTATATGTTCTCTCAATTTATAGAGGCTAGATCTTTTAGGATCTTTCTAGGATGTCAGTCAAGTTTCAAATCTTTTGTTCTAGATTCTGGTATAACGCATACTCTGAAGCCTTCCAGGATATACTGAAGTTGCTTTTACTTTACATTACTACTTAAAAAAAAAAAATGTATCCTTAGATAAAAAGGTGAAATATAATCTTACTCAATCAGATCTTACTACTCTGGAATGAGAATTCAATCCTTGAATCTTACAGAGAATTAAATCTGTAATTGGAGATTGCGTTTAATGGGCCCGGCTCTTATTATTTCACTAGTTAATAGGAAACTTTTACCTAGTATACCTTTCTCTACTTTTTGTTGGATCTTCTTTCTATTCCACCTGCATGGTAGTTCTAATTGATGTCTATGTAATACTTAATTACAGAATGTACTATTGCAAGGGTGCCCCTTTTCTGCTTCCCCCTTATAGTGATTAAATTGTGGCCATCACAATCCTTATAATTCATAGGTACATCACCAGTTTTCCTTTACCTTTCACTTAGGTATTTTCTGAAGTTTGAAGTATCTTCCAGGTGCTACCACTCCTAAGCTTGGGAAAGTGGCCACTGCCTTAGCTGTATGCTGAAGAGAGTGTAATTCTGAGTCATTTCCACAGGGCTTGGTGTCTATGGATCCAGTGGGAAGTATACATCTGTAGCCCATGCATCCTCTTGTAAAACACATAAAGGGCATGTGGATCCCCAGGATTTTTCATCTAAATGACCCCAAATTACTTTTTGGGCTTGCATAATTCTCTTTTCTATCCATCTTTTTGAGTGCTGAACTGTTCTGTTAATGTGTCCATCCTTTGGCTTTAGCGGTAACCTAGATATGACAGTTAAGAGATGGAGTAAGCAGCTTAACCAGTTTCAGGAATGAAAACTACATGACCACCTGCGTGAGCAAAAGCCCCTTGTGGTTCAGGCCGGGACAGGACGTGGGGGAAGAAAAGAGGGTGCCATGGACTGAGGGGCCAGAAGCTGCTTCTTCCTTATATCTAAACTCAATAAGAAAATCTGGATTTCTAATATACAACCTAAAATGTTACATTATTATGAAGATATATTTTCGATACAAGAAAATGTGACATTTTATTTAAGAGGCTTTGTATTCTGATTTATAATTTTTAAATATTCAGACATATGATATACAGGCCTCCATTTTTGCTCTTTGTTTGGGATCCAAAATTGTTTGGAGTCAGTCTCCTTCCAGTTAGTAAAAGAGTGACAGGGGAGAAATAAAGAGATGAGTGGAACAGGGTTCTGCCCCCACGGATCTAAAGGGTAGGAAGGAGTCAGTGTCCTAATTTCCTGTGGTAAACCCCCCAGTTCTCTCAGTCTGGGTACTCATAATGGACTATTATTACTCATGCTCCCCTGTGGTCATTGTGTATTTGTTGTAATATTTATATTTAGAAACAATAGTTCCATGTTATTGCAGGGAGGCTAATTTTAGGAACCATTTCTAGCAACCTTTATAGTGGAAAGTATTATTTCTAAATTAATGATACCAGACAAACCTTCATGCTAAAGCAGAGAATAATTATTTTTATCTGCTAATGTGGTGCCCTTGAGGGAACTAATAAATAGTAAAATAAATAAAATTAGTAGTATAGATTGACATGCTAAGAGATCATTTTTATTGATATCACATAACTTCAATATTCTTGTACTGGTTTCTAAGATTATAAAATAAAGCTATTTGAATCAGTTTGTAACAGTTGCATTTGATTTTAAGGAATAACTAAGGTTTTATATAAATGTTTCATAGTATTCATTTATTTATTCAAGACTTCTATGTTGCATTTCTACTATATGACAGGCACTGCTTTAAATGCTAGAATACAATGTGGAATAGTAATAGTGAGGGTGGGTTAGGTTTCTTTCATTTTCTTATCTTTATTTGATAACCTTATAAAATGAGATATAGGTGAGTGTAAGATGAGCTTTATTGCAAAGACTTTTAATTACAACCTTCATCATTGCTCTTTGATAAATTAAAGTTGGCAGATGTGCTCTTATTTTTGTTTAGTTTAAATTATGTAGTATAAATACTAATTCCAGTCACATTTTTCATCTCTAGAAATTTTCAATTGTTTCACGTTGCCAACTCAATAAATTATAAATTTCTCATTCTACTATTTAAAACCTTCTTAACATGTTATCTACCTCCCTTCTATACTGACGTGGATCCTGGCTCCTGGGGTCCGTGGCATTATGGATGAGACCAGACAAATTCACATGGACTACTGAGTCCTTTGGAGGAAAACGGGACAGGGCAGCTTCTTCTCTCTCAAGAGGAGAAAAAGCCTCAGAGTTCCTTGGCCACTCTCTCAAGAGGAGAGTACCTCAGCCCTTACCTTGACAGGCTTTTATTGGGTTCAATTTGCACAGGAATACAGGGTGTATACATAAAGCTCATCAGTCATTGTCTAGCAGAAGTGATTAAACAATAGATAACATTCAAAGAACTCTGACAGCTTATTTAGAGTCAGGGTCAGATAGTTAAAGGACCATAAAACTTTGGGGAACAAACTCACTTCCTGCTTGGACCTTTATCATTTAAATTGAGGGTATTAGCAAAGTAGGTTTCAAAGTAGCTGTTTTATGCATTCTTTCTTCGGCCTGATCGCCCTATGGAACCTGCCCTTTCCAGCACAGGGCAGCACCCACCTCCGGCATTGTTTCAGGCTTAAGGCATTGTTTCAGGCTTAAGTCAGGCAGGGGAAGTAAGGTAGCCAAGAGATTAGCAGATTTCTTGCAGACAGAATGAGGACTCAGGCTATGTCAAAGCTGAGGGGTGAGGGTCCATCACCCCCTTTTTCTATGGCCCCCAAGTCCTTCCCTGAGGGCCCCTTCATGACCGTATCTGTCTTAGGTTGCCCCCTCTTTTGAGGAATCTTACTTGTCATTGGCTAACCAGTCATCTGCCCTGGCCAAGCAAGGTGAAGAGAAAGGGTGCAGAGGTGATGCCCTCACAAGGAAGATAAGCTTTGTCTCCTAAGTGACTTATGGACCCAAGATCCTTTACTCAGCCTTAGCTACAGGGGGTTACAGTTTCTGAAACCAAGCAGGGCAGTTCCCAACACTATACTTATTGCTCACTCCCATTCTTAAGCATCCAATATCTTAGCAATATTGGATTACTTGCTGTTTTCTATGTCTACACTTTCCTCATTTTGAGCCTTTCCCTGAAATTCTTCCTTCTGAAATCTCAATCTTTATTTAACCATGATCTTGTCCACAAAAGCCTGTCCTAATCCTGTCTACTGAATTTTTCACACTTCATGACACACTAGCTCTGCTTTTCTTAAGGAAAAACATACTGTCTTTTTATTGTAATTATTGTTTCCTTCTCTGATCTGTTTTTGAAGAGGAATCTAACTCATTCTCTTTTGTGTCATTTTAAATGCCTATCATTTACTAAATGCAGGCTGTGACTATATCAGTATGAAGTGAACAAAGAACAAATACTGATTTTGACAGCCTACTTGATAGACCTGTGTGTGCCTTCTGTGGATTTAATATTTGTATCTAAAATTCCTATGTTGAAGTCTTAATCCACAGTGTGACTGTATTCGGAGTGAGGAAACAATTAAGGTTCAATGAGGCCAGAAGGATGGGGCCCTGACTAGATGGAATCAGTATAAGAAGAGACACAACCAGAGAGTCCCTTCTGTTTCTCTCTACTAAGTGAGGGCAAAGCAAAAAGGTAGTAGTCTACGAGTCAGAAAGAGAGTTCCCACCAGGAATGGAATCAGTGGGCGTCTAAATCTTGGACTTCCACCCTTCAGAACAGTGAAAAAAAAATAACTTCCTGTTGTTTAAATTTCCCTTTCTATTGTAATTTGTTATGGCAGCCCCAGCTGACTGAGACCTATTTTGGTAGTATAAGTGGGGTGCTTCTGAAACAAATATATAAAAATGTGGAAGTATTTTTGAAATTAGGTAACAGGTAGAAAGATTAGAAGTATTTTGATGCATGTATTAGAAAAATATGAGATTTCTGTGAAGAGACTGTAGAAATGTGGACTTTAAAGATCATTCTGGTGATTTAACTGTGCAGAAACTCCATTTCTTTAACATGGCTCTCTTTTCGATTTGTCCACCTCCCTTTCTTAATCATTAAACCCCTAGGACATCAGATTCTAGTCAGCATCAAAGTATTTTAAGAACAAAGCCTCAAGTCTGCTGACCACAGAAGCAGAGTTTGTCTTGACTTTTGTTTGTGTTTCAGCCCTAGGCCCATGAGAGCAGCAGACCCCATGGACAGCCCCCCTCAGGAAACAGAGAGAATGATGCCCTGGCTGACATCGGACCTGACACCGTGATTAACCATTCCCTACCCTGGCCCTAGCCAATCAGTAGAGACCATGACTCCAATTCCTTTAGCTACCTTGATGAATGATTTTTCCCCTATATAACCCATCTGCTGGAAGCCATCTGGGAGCCAGGTCTTTGCACACTTATTTAACTGCCACTTTGGGCTTAGTGCCATTTCCTCAGTTAATAAACCATTACTTTCTTGGCTGCACACTCCTATTTGCATTTGATAGGGCTTTGATGGCTGCAGACAAACAGACCCTTTTAGTCTGTGTGGACCAAAAGGAGCCACACACCAAACCAGACAAGCTTAGGGGCGGCCTGCTTGACAGCCTTACAAACTCAGAAACCTAAAGTAATCACATTTGATTGAATGAAATTAAAAACTTTCTAACTAACAGCAGGTCATGGCAAGCAGTCTTTGTCCTAGGCTAGAATCTTACCTGAAAAAAGTCAACCAGTACCTTAATTGAGCCTGTTTATTGTCTTTTTGCATCTATGATATAACATACTTTTGGAATGTTGAGGTAACTTCCCTTTTCCAAACTCCTGGGGCAGAACAATCACCAGAGACCACAAAACTCCTCACTGTTGCTGTTACCATGTTAACTGTTGATTGTTAACTATCCTGTATGCACTTATGTAAAGGAAGTATGTGTCTATCATTTTACCTTCTTATCCTATCTCAGAGGTCCCCCCCCGCCGCCATTTTCTATCTCCTGTCTGTCTTCCTAATCTATCACCAATGGATTCCATGTAACCCGCTTACATCTTCTCTTTTGATTGTGATGTATAAAATGAGGTGCAAAACTGCCATTTTCCAGAGTATTTTTTCAATCCATTTAGGTTTTGCTTCCCAGCAGTGATTGTTTTGGCACAAATAAACTAATAAAAATTGTTACATGTTTGGACATTTGTTACATTGGCATCTGGTAACAATAAGGTCTCAGAGAGGAATGAGGAAAAGGATTGGAAACTGGAGGAAAGGCAATCCTTTTTTAAAAGTGGCAAAGAACTTGGCTGAATTGTATTCGACTGCTTTGTGGAAGGTACAACTTGTGAATGATGAAACGTGATATAAGCAGGGGACATCTCTAAGCAAAGTATTGAAGGTGTTGACACAGGATAGTAAGAAGCTAAGAAAATTAATGGGCAAGTGGAATGGGGAAATTGGGAAAGAAATTAAACAGGCAAAACAGTTTGAGCAAATTACAGCCAGCTGGTAAATTACAAGACCTCATCTCCCCAACTAAGGACACTTTATAAAATAAATACATACATATTTTAATTTCTTTATTGTTATTCTATTACATGTGTCCCAAATTTTCCCCCTTTGCTTTCCTCCTCCCAGCCCACCCCCGCTTTCCCGAAGTGAATCCCCACACTGTTGTCCATGTCCGTGGGTCCTCCATACATGTTCTTTGACTAGTCCCTTTCCCTTCTTTCCATCATTATCCCCCTTCCCATTCCCCTCTGATCGCTGCCACTGAGGAAATTTGAGAGCCTATCCTCCCCAACCAGAGAGGAATGCTAATGCAACTGTAGAGATAACACTAAAGGGAGAGAGCTGGGGAAGAAGCTGAGAGACTCCCCTCCTCTTACCCACAAGAGAAAGAGCACATCTGCATTCCATTTCAGTGTTTTCCCCTCCCAAACCCCGACATTTCAGAAAGCTCAAGGGAATGTGAGCTTTTATCTGCCACCTTCTCAGATTGCTGACCTCTGACATTAAAG
Source organism: Glossophaga mutica (assembly GCA_039655065.1). Lineage (NCBI taxonomy): Eukaryota > Metazoa > Chordata > Mammalia > Chiroptera > Phyllostomidae > Glossophaga > Glossophaga mutica. The sequence continues at coordinate 74,891,295 of CM077305.1, read as the reverse complement.
AAAGCAAAATTATAATCCAATCCCTGTCTCTGCTTTTTGGCTGAGTTGTGACAGACAGCACAAGCCCTGAATTCGGTCACCCTCTGGTTTCAGTGTGGCTTGGGTCCTCCTTACTGATTTACCGTAAAATCTGAAAGGAGAAATATGAATCAAAGAAAGAATTGTTAAATAAAAAGGAAGCAGAAGGTTAAGGTTTGAGAAATTCTCCGCCTTTCCTCATTGCAAAAACAGATAAAACATGTTCTGAAGAGAATACTAATCAGCTGATAAAAGAGATCATGAGTGCAGCTCAAGGACTTACCCGTTCATCCCAGCAGAAGCCAGGAATAGACTTGAGAATATACCAGCAGAGGCACTGCCAGTTTGAACTTACGCAGAGAAGAGGGGCGGAATGAAGAAAGGCTGTTGGACTTCTATGATTTTACAGGTCCAGGCCACAGAGCTATTCAGCTGTGAATGGGTGCTATTCTTCTAGTGAAGGGAAGAATGACCCCGAAGGCACTGCAGAGATCACAGGCTGCCACTCCCACCACAGGCCCAAGGGCAGTGCTGTTTCTTCCTTGGCCAAGAGCACAGGGCTCCTACTGGGCCACAGGAGCCGGGTCACATCCCCAACTCACAAGAAAGGTTGTCACCACACAAAGCCAAAGGAGCAACACTGCCTTATCCACGGAGCCATGGAACTAACATTGACACTCCAGTGGGCTGAAGGAAGAGTCAGGACACTGAACTGAGGAGGATTATTCTTGTCAATGTGAGAACATTCAAACCTGTAGAGAATTTTTATAAGCATTTATTGGAGCCAAAATGACAACATGTTGGGAACTAATGTTACAGAACAGACCTGGGGGGTGGTGAATGATATATTATTACCGTATGGACCCACCCTTGTGCTCTGGGGGCCCCTCCCTGTATTAGGTTCGTCTTGCCTGCCACAAGGGAAAGACATCTCTCAAAGCCAGAGATTGGTGAAAAGGAAAGGGATTATTTATTTAAAAAGTTATACAGACTTAGAGTAATGACTTAATATCTTCATTAAAAATACTAAAGTTCTTTAGAATACCCACAAACACACAGTCCTTTCTTCTCCCCTTTGTCCAGTCTGGGGTACTGTATCTCAGGAAAAGAAGTAGAAGTCCATGGTTCAGGCAGGCGGTTGGTTCTGGCACCATCTGCTGTGTTGCTGCCACAATCTCCAGTTAATCCAAAACCATGTGGCACCTTCTCATGGCCCACCAGCAAGAATCCTTTCACCCCCTTTTTTCCAGGCAAAGTCTCTCCTGCTTCCTAAGCCACATGGCAAAAAGGGTGCACCCTAAAGCTGCACAGTCCCAACTTTTCCCAAAGCCACGTGGTCCCAAAAAGCCCCAGCAGCACTGCTGTGCCTGAGTTTAAATCCCAGTGTCAATCTTCCTCTGCATCACCATTTCCAACTCCTCCCACAATCAGTTACACCTGCCAGCATTCCAGTATTTTTCCATCTTTACTGGGCTGCCATAGTAAGTCTAGGCAGGTGTGGCCCCATGGCGTGGAGCCAATCATCTCCAAGTTTTCATGCACGTGATATAACCAGAGAGAGTTGCCTCCCAGTTCCTTTCCGGGTGGAAGTCACTCTCGTCCCCCTGGCTCAAAGCAGGGCCACAGCTATTTAACATATCAATGCAACCAGTTAAAGGTTATAGATATGTTAAATGACCATGCCAGAGGTTAGCTGCAAAACTGTTGCTGTACAAAACAGCTCTGCATGTTCCTGCTCCATGTATCCCTTCCCCCAGCTCAGACTTGTGGGGGTCAGGACATTTTATATATATTTTTTTCTAATATTTCCTGGATACCCTGAGTTCTGGACCCCATTAGCAATCCCCATTTGGGGGCTCCCCTTGGCTGCACCCTGACAGCAAGATCTCAAATTCTCCCAGGGATTCAGAGTTTTGCAGTTTCTTTTCATTTTTAAGTGTTTTGATGGTTATTTAAATTGTATCGTTTCCATTACCATTTATCCCCCTTATACCATCTTTTACCTCCACTCCCCTCCCCCATTCATCACATAATTGGCCATGTCCATGAGTCTTTTTCTTTTTTGCTGGATCCCTCCTCTCCCTAACAACCTGCTATCAACCTGTGCTCTATCTATGAGTCTGTCTCTGTTTTGCTTGTTCAGTTTGTTCATTAGAGAGCACATATGAGTGAGATCATATGGTGTTTGCCTTTCTCTGACTATCTTATTTCACGTAGTATAATGTTCTCCAGGTCCACCCATGCTGTTGCAAAGGGTAGCACTTTCTTCTTTTTCTCTTTCTTTTTAATATATATTTGGAATTAAGGAGGAAAAAATAGAAAGATTACATAAAGATAAAAGAAAGCAAGTCACAGAAATCTCTATGATTAAATTACAGGATAGTCAACAAGACTAAGTGCTGCCTTGAGGGTGTTTACATCTCCCAGGGGTCTGAAAAAGAAGATTACTCTGGCATTTGAAAGACATATTAATCTAGATGCACAAGAAAAATGGAAAGGTCTTGCTTAAGGCAAAAATAGGCCTTTTACTAAACAAGTTGTATGCCTGGGCCATGACTACCCACCATGACCAGCCTGGTTATGATTAGATTTATTATAGAGCCCCCTTTTTTGGTCCACATTCCCAAGCAATGCTACTTTGGAGGAAGAGCCCACATAGACTCTTCATCTAAAAAGTACGTATATGACAAATCCGTAGTCAGTCCTTCTTCCTCATTTAAAAATCAAGGAATCAAAGCTCAGAGTGATAAAAATAAAATGTCCATTAGATTTGCAACACTTTTACATGCCATCTCTTAACAGAGGGGTCAGGCTAGATCTCTCAAAGAAGGCAGGGGGTGGGGAGAAAACCCCAAGGCAGAATTGGTGGGAGGGGCTACCAAAGAAGGGAGATTCCCCAAGGCAGCTGAGCAGCTTGTGACTCAGCAGAAGGGAGCTTGTACAGCAAGTAGAGTTCAAGACTTCTGCCCCCTTGCACCAAATGGAAGCCAGAAGAGGGGAAAAGGCAAACATGGCAGATGTTAGCATGCATTGATTGAAAAGCCATATTCCCTCATGCAGCGATTTCTGGGCTGAGTCTTTAAAACACAACACACACAGACATGTACTCTCTTTCCCTTCCCCTGGCTAGCCTGGTCATCGGGGAGCCTGAATTCCTGAGACTGGCTGGTTCCCCAGTGACCATGTGGCAGGGCTCCAAGCCCCATACCCCTCCTGCACAGAAAGCAGCAGCACTAGCTGAACTGTGACTGGGAACCTGCCAAGCTGCCTGGATAATCCTGCTGCAGTTATCTGTATTTCATAAAGGATGGTACTTTTAGGAGTGAGAAAAGGGATTTCAGGTGCATCCTTGAACTGGCAGAGGGTGGCAGGGCTGTTTGTCTTTGGGTATTTTCAAGGGAGCAGGGCCCCGAAGCAGACACCTGCTACCATTCTGATATGGAAAAGAAATAGTCCTATTGATGTAAAAAGAAATGTAGCAGAATTGAGATAGCAGTCTCATTGATGTGAAAAGAATTATGGCAGGATACAAATTCAATTTTGGGCCCCTTTGACTGAGGAAGAAATAAATCAGGAAAAGGGGGAAAGATAATTGAAATTTACGACCGCATCTGCCTCGGAAGCCAGAATGTAAGATGCTTAAAAGGAAGAGTTTTCCCTGAGATCGGGGCCCAGAATTTGGAGACTGCCTCCTCTGGGACCACGCGTGTAATAAAGAGTCGTGCTTCGTGAACTCCCTGCGTCTGGATCGTTTCATTTCTCCGTAACAATTCCAAAACTATATAACCTTTAAATAAACAAGCTCTTTCCTTTTCACCAGATGCCTGTTTCCAAAATTATGCCTCTAGGTGGTGAGCAATAGACTGTTCTGGAACAGCATAAGGCTGTCTGGTAACATCTCTATCTCTGTAACATAGTTCTTGCTGTGTAAAAATTACTATGGAAATAAATTTCACCAGTAAATATTATTTGTAAATGTGTGCCACATGGTAGATAATACCACATTATCATGGTAGACAAAGCATAAACATTACTCTTTTTTGCTGTCACATTTACATACCTTCCACCATCAAAACTGCCTAGTTTATGTCTTTATAAATTTATAAAAATTATAATAATTATCTTCAAAAAGATTTATGAAGAGAGCATATCTATCATAAAGCAAGAACAATGAACCAGGTGCAGTGAAAGCAAACTTTCAAAGCTCAATAAGGAACTCCGAAAAATTCAAATACACACACATACACACACACACACACATTTAAAATATTAAACAGTCTAAAAGAAAAAGTTGAGAAAAATCACAAGGACATTATAAAAATTAATAAACCGAAATCTCATTGTGTCAGGAGGCTAGAAGAGCTCTTATGCACCTGTCACTCAATGTACACCACTTACTCCAACAGGAAGAGATGATACCTTGCATCTGTGAATGGAAGTGATACTACTTTCCTACCTCAGCGGAAGGAAGAAAAGATTCCTTCTTATCTAGGAACAGCTCAGCCAAAGGGAGACTGCCATAACTCAGCCAATGAAAAGTCACTGTGAACTTTCAGTTTCCTCCAAAGGACTCTGTTTACAAAAAAGCATTTATCTTCCTGTATCTCTGTACTTGTATGTGGTTCACCAACATTTAGACCACTTGTCCTGAATTGCATTTCTTTGCTGTTCCCAAATAAAACAATTTTTCTTTGGAAATATCTAGTTATTTACTTGTTTAAGGTCAACATTATTTGGTTGTCTTATTTGGGAATCCAGAGAAGACCCCAGACAACTCTAAGGTTGACGAATAAACAAGTGCACATAACCGACTGAGCTCACTGAGTCCTCCTCAACCCTGGAATTTGAGGGCAAGTCTTTTTCCTGGATCTGAGCTTCTGCTTTGTGTTAAGGCTTTCCGGGCTCTGTTTGGGATCTAACTTAAGGCTTTTCTGGTTGAGGCCATGCTTTGTCTGTGAGTACTAAGCACTTCATCTTGAAATCAGGCTGATCCACTGGAACTGTACTGGTCTTTGGTCTGATTCCTTTTGGAACCCAGGTGGTCCACCGGAACTGTGCTGTTGAGCCTTTGACTGGTTCCTTTTGGGACTGGACTGCTCCTACTAGGATTGCACTGTTACACCTTTAGCCTGACTTTTTGAATTCAAACTATTCCAAGTGAAACTATGCTGGTATTTTTTTCTGCAGGATGTTTAAGCTTTTGCTCTAGAGAAAAAGCCTCTGAAAAATGGAGTCCCAGATATCTGAGTACTTTGAGGCCCACCCCGACCTCCTTTCAAAGACAGAGCCTTTAAAGCAGGGGTGTTCAAACTTTTGGCATCTCTGGGCCACACTGGAAGAAGAATTGTTTTGGGTCATACATTAAGTACACAAATACTAATTAAAACTGGTGAGGAAAAAAAAATCCATGTATAATTTTCATGATAAATGCCACCAGAGATAAGCAAAAAGTTCTCACATAATAACCCTAATTATGCAGCGGCCCTTTTGGTAATCTTTTAAAGTTGAGCAGGTCCCAGGTTTGTGATCACTAATATAGAAAATGTACATATCTAAGTAATAAAACTTAGTAATAAAATTCAGTAATGTTTCAAGTAAATTTATGATTTTGTGTTGGGCCCCATTCATAGTCATCCTGGGCCAGGGGCCATGGGTTGGACACCCCTGCTTTAAAGCCTTAAAAGAGAGCCTAATGAGCCCACATGCCTTTGCGTACCCCAATTAGATTTTCTTCTTCCTTTTTGTAACCGAAAAGAAAGGGAATGCCCTTGGGGAACTTAACCAAAAACCTGGAGGACCATCATCAAACCTTTGTGTTACAGTCAACAAATGAACTCTGTGGCCTGGGAATATCTCCCTTGCCTTGGAATTATTACTGTCACTGCCTTTTTGGTTGAAGCCACCGAGGAAATCATTATGGGATCTCCTTTAACCACCTCTGTACCCTATACAGTAAAAGCCCTTTTGAATTCTCATCACATTCAACATTTTTCAGTCAGCTGCTTTTCCTCCTATGAAATTGTTTTGTTAACTCTTCCTCACATAACTCAATCATGTCATAATAACCTTAACCCTGCTGCTTTTCTCTCCTTGATTACTGATGAAAATCCCCTTCTGACTGCTTAACACTGACATATCACCTTTGATCCCTTGTGATAATCTAAAGGAAATTCTTGAGTAACGCCAACTTCTCATGGTTCACTGATGGCTTATATTTAAAAGGTGAAAATGGCAAATATAGTGCAAACATTGATATTATTTAATATCAACACCCTTCGATGTAATTAGTGGCACTTTTGTCTTTGGCTGCTACAGTCCAACAAGCCTGCACCCTAGCTAAGGGTAGAACTGCCAATATTTACATGAATAGTAGATAAGCTTTTGGAGTAGCTCATGGTTTGGGAATGTGTGGAAGCAACATGGCTTCCTTACTTCCAGAAGAGATAAAATTTTACAAGGCCAGTGTATTCAGAAATGATTGGATGCTGTAATTTTTACCTGATGTTTAAACTGTTATCAAAATCCCAGTGCATTCTAAACATGGATTGCTAGAAGCTAAAGGGAATCATCAACGTGCTAATATTTCCACAAGGAATGCTGCCCTTAAAGAAACCAACAGCAGTTAAACCTCTGTCGTACTAAGGGATATTTTCCCATGTGGTAACTTAGGAAAAGTGGCTAGAGGAGCCCAACAATTGGCCTCAGAAAAGGAAAAACAAGATTAGAAATTCAACAATTGTTGGTTTAATAAAAAGAGAAAGCTCTGGTTTGGGCCAAATAAAAACCCAGTACCATCAAAGACTTTAAAATTCTCACTTTTAATGCTGTACATGCATTAACCCATTGGTCCTCTGATAAAATGATAATATTTGTGAATTAATATTGATGGAGAAATAATAATAAGGCCATGAAAATAAATAACCTACTTTACTTGTCCAAAACCTCTTCACACTACTTCCAGACATTTTAAAATTGCCTAATGGACCATCTGAGGTTTGACAAGTGAATTTCATATAGCTTCCCTGTCTCAGGGATATCCAATATGTTTTCGTCATGGTCTGTATGTTTTCTGGTGAAATGAAAATTCCTGGTGTAGACAGGCTGCTGACTTTTTTGTGGTTAAGGTCCTTTTGCAAAAGAGTGTTCCTCCCTGGGGAACCTCTCTCGAGCTCCATCGTGATCAGGGAACTCATTCTACCAGTCACGCATTTCAACAAGCCTGTGCTGTTTGGTCAGTTCTACAACACTTCCACTGCACTTACCACCCCCAGTCTTCACACATTTAGTTCAATGCACTAATAATGACGTTAAGACTCAGTAGGCAGTGTTTGTAACATCCCTCCAAGTACCTTGGCCAAAACCATTGCCATAGTCCTTCTAAATTTCAGATCCGCCCTCTTTGGAACTCTTTGTTTAAGACTATTTGTTTAAGATCAACAACATATATAAAACGGAAGAAAATAAGAGAAAACATTGAGGGCTCTAGGAGATTAATCTAGAAGACACAAGGTTAAAATAGTATATTGGGAATGAAAAATTACAAAATGAGAGCAACAAATAACATTAAAGAAGTAGCAAAAAAATTCCCAGTGCCAAAGAAAGATGAGTTTATAGAATTTAATGAAAGAGACCACAAAGTGTTGAACAGGAGGAAAAGAAAAATGACAAGTACAACGAAACACACCCCAAGCACACCTTCATACAATTTTAGAACACGAGGATAAAGAGAGAACCCTGACATGTTCCATGAGAAACAAAAGCAGCAACGGAACCAGGTTCCCCACGAAGGCAGAGGAGTAGCGCTGCCATAAGACATTTCCTCAGGCTGTGGGCTCATCCTCTGGCTCTTTGATGACAGTGGATTCCCTCAGACTTATGACAGAAAATGATTTTGAATAAAAAACATCTAAAATTAAGGCAACTATCAATCAAGTGTGAAAGCAGAAAAGTTTTTTCAGACATGCATGCATTCCGAATTTAATCCCATGCTTCTTATTTCAAAAAAAAATCCTTGTGGAAATACTCTCCCAAACAAAGAAGGAATCAGAAACAGATAAATATGGAATACAAACAGCAGTAGGATTGCACGGAAAAAAAAAAAATGTTGTATTAACGGTTGTTGTAGTCAAGTCTGTACCTGTCAAAGCTTTCCACAAATAGTATGTGCAATGTTTTGGACTATCTTAGTTATTTAAGAGAAGTCATTTTTTTTTTCAGTCAAGGAAAATGAAAGCCAAACAAACGAACAACAAAAGCCAATGTCCAAATATAAGAAAAATCAGAGTAAGCCATGGTTGATGGGATAGAACTAGAGATAATCCATTTGAGCTTTTCATGTGGAACGTTCCCTGTCAAGTGGAGCCATTTTCATGTAGTACACGTACATCTTATTCTCAGATTCAGTTATATTGTATAGGGTTGCAGTAAACAATGCAGTTCCTATAATAATATTCTTAATGTGATTTGTTTACTTTCGATTTCCCAAATCAAACTATGATCAAAGAGTACAAAAAGTTATGACTATATTACAGAATGCAAATATTAGAAAAGCCCAACACTACTAAAAACGTTATAGCTGACAGTATTTTGGAAGTGCCAGGGGGAAGTAGATACACATGGAAAGAAGTATGCATACTTCTTATATGTATATGAGGGGAGACCCCAAAAAACCCCAGAATTTATTTATAAAAATTGTGTATTTATTCTTACATGTTTCAACTTCAGTCACCTTCAAAGTACTCTCCATTCAATGTAATACACCTATAAAGATTTCTTTCCACTGCTCAGAACAGTTTTTTGAACGAATTGATTTTGATGCCTTTTAGTGCTTCTGCTGTTTTTTGTGTCACCTCTTCCACATCAGCAAAATGTTTCCCTTTGAGGAATTTTTCATTTGGGGAAACAAACAAAAAAAGTCACTTGAGGCAAGATCAGGTGAATAGAGAGGATAGCACACAGGAGTCACACTGTTTTGGGGTGCACAGGTGTGCTCATAAATCTATCATGAAATGGCAAATGTGTTGCAAGAGCCTTCAAAAAAATTCACTGAAGCCAAATGTAACCTCTCTCAACAACACCAGCTGGTACACTGCTGCGGATGGGTTCCTAGAACAGTCACCTGGTAGGGACAGCCTGTACTACAAGGGGACCACCCTCCAGAAGACAAGACCTTTTTTTTAGGGGGTTCCCTCTCACACTTTCATCATATTACATAATACAGTTAGGAGTTATTTTTTGAAGTTAGAACAACACAAAATTAAGGTTTTTACATAGTATGTACAGTTATAAGTGTGATCAATAGGAAAAATATTTACAAGCATATGTGAAACAAATGGCAGGGACAAGGAAGTGTTATAAGAGATTTCAAATCCTTTATAGCAGAGAATCAAGATATTGCCAGAAGTTAAAAAAAATCAATGAATACAGTAATAAGAATATTATTTAGATTTAAGAATGTAATCAAAAGAAACACCAAAAAGAGAAAACATTAAAGAATGGCCTACGGTAAGGAAAGAATTGGTGTAAAGTATGGGGGAGGAGTGATTTTAACTTTAATTTTTTATTTCGATTCTGTTTAAAATTTTCATTTATTCTATATTTAAAATTCAATTCCATGTACATTATTATTTTACAATGATAATTATTGTTGTATTTAATTATGATTATAGTTAATTTTTTCATACATTTGGTCATCAAATCAATATTTCCTCAGCACTTAATACGGACCAAACATTGTTATAGATTTTGAGACTAGACGTCATTGCCTCATGGATTTCATAGTCTATTGGGGGAGATTGAAGATAAACAAGGAAACTAAATAAATGAATAAAATATATTCAGATAGTGATAGGCTGTTAAACAGAATTCAACAAGATAATGAGATTTGGTATGAATGAGGTTGTGGGGCTATATTATGTGGGAGGTCAGGAAGGCAACCAGTGAAGGAAGTATTTGAGCTGGGGCTTGCTTGTTGAGTAGAGACCTCTACTGCATTGGATGAAAAGAGCTCTATGCAGTCTTAACAATTGTCAGAAAGGCCTATGGTGGGCAAACGGGACAGAAAAAGGAATAAGTGTTCATATAATAGCAAATGAGGGTAGAGTGTAGGGTCTAGATGAAGAGAGGTCTTATAAGCCATGGCAGAATGGATTTTATTGTAATTGTAACAGAAAATGATTGAAATGAATCAGAACTTGAACTTTGGTTTTCTGATTAAGAACCTAATAGAATTTTCTAAATTATAATGGTGGACAGATCATCTTTCCTGGAGAAATCTTATATGAACAATTCTATGTCTGTCTTGATTTTGGAGAATTAACTAACTCTTAAAGTATCTTCCAACACTAATTTGTGATTGATATTTCACTACATGGCAACACTTATTGATGACTTGTATTACCCATCTTAGTGGAATATATTCTATTTTGCTATTTGTCACAAAAAATTTGTGGGCAATTTTACTCACTTTCTGTATTGCTTTTTGAGTAAAACAACAGACTTGCACTTCACAGAATATTAAGGTTTAAATTTAATCAACAGGGCGTGGGAGTGAACGACTGACAACCTAACTGCCCTCTGCCCTGAAGGTATATTAAAATAAGGAAATAAACACACAGAATGAATAACTATTGCTCTATTACCACTATCCATTTCCAAAATAATGGGAAATTAACACTAAAAATTATTGGAAGGGCATATTCTGAAAACTATGTACTGTACTTTAATTGGCATGCATTTAAATTAATGAAAAATGTTGACTACCTACATGTCTTTGTTCTTTTACTGCAGACCAATGGCTTTCTTTGGACAGCAGACCAAGTTTTGAAAGCTGTACACCAAATAATGTAATAAAAGCTAACTTTCTTCATTTTAAATTTATGGTCACAGAGGAAAGCTATTCTTTTTCAAGGTGATTTGGTCAGAATGGTTTCCTGGAAATGCGCAATGGTTTATTTTGTCTCTTCATGTTGATGATTAAGATCATAAACTGAAATATACATGATAGAGTATGAGTTCCAAAATAAACTGGTGGTAAGTATAACTTCACTAACTCACATTTCTCACTGCCCTTGGACCCACACAGACACGCATGGAATTCTATCCTTTTACTCTTGCTGATATTTGACACTAGGGGCTCTGAGGTGCCATCTGCTTCTTTACCTCCCTTTTCCATCTCCCTTTCCTTCCTTTTCTTGGTCTGCTCTCATTACTCTTCCCAGTATTCCACCCTCTTTTCTTTTGCTACCTGCATGTTTTTTCTTCATCTTTCCTGTTGATTTTCTTCTTTCCTTATGTTCTCCCTTCTACTCCCTCTTCTTTTGCTTTCACTTCTTTCATTGCCCCCTTGAATGTTAAAAATATACTGTTTTTAGGGACTGTATCCAGTCTTTCACTAGTTCTTCCCAGTATCTATTTTCTATTCCTCCCTCTCCCTTTTTCCCTTGTGAGTTGAGAGAGGTGAAGGTAGTGGTGGGTGGTAGACTGTTAAAGTATAGACATTGCCAATAGAGGGGTCAGTTTTGGCATTTCAAACTCAAATATTCAAGTATCCTGTTCTGAAAAGTCAAGTGCCTTTGATAATCAATCTTTCTGCATCTTAAAATACTTCAAAGGCATGGAGTTATACTTTATCATTTGTAAAAAAGCTAACTAGGACGTAAACATTTTACTTTTAAATTTTCAGGTTCTTTTAAATAGCACCAACAACTGTGCAAGCACACATTTGGTGTCAAAATATTTGTTGTTAAATATATGATAGGTTTTTAGAACTAATTTAGTTTCAAGGAAAATGAGAGAATTGAGTTATGCAAGGTATTATATTGGCTGATAAATACATTAGTGTCTCAAAGATAGAGTTTCTTAGCTCAACAACATGAACACTTATGTACACAGGTTATCTAGAGCAGGCATCCCCAACTCCCACTCGGGGACCCATACCTGTTCATGGCCTGTTAGGAAATGCCTGAGCTCCACCTCCTGTCCCCTCCTTTGCAAACCCTGTCAGTGGAAAAATTGTCTTCCGTGAAACTGGTCCCTGGTGCCAAAAAGTTGGAGACCGTGGATCTAGAGTACATAGTGTCATGAGGAGAACCTGACGGTCAATTAGGTAAGAAGAGAATAGGACTCAGTCTGTCTTTTTTGTACCCTTATGACTCAGGAAGCATTCATATCAATGTCTCTGATAATCCATTTTTAAATAATCTTTTTTAGGGATTATTGTGGGGGGGCTCTACCCGCAGAGCTCCATCCTGTCCGTCAGGGATGAAAATAAAACCACCAAGACATAATCTGCTTGGAGAGGAGGGTTGGTCCAACTTTCAAAGGAGAATGACCCAGAGCCCCTTCCTCACTGGGCTTTTATTGGGTTCCAATACACTGGAATACAGGTTTAACATTTCAAAGAAATCTGAGGGCTCAATCTGGGTCAGTGTCGGTCAGGAAAGGGGGTTGCAAAACTTTGAGAGACATACCAATTTCCTCCTCGGACCCTTATCATTTAAATGAGAGCACTCTTAGCAAACAAAGCAGGTTTCACAGGACTTTACTAATTCTTTCTTATGCCCGATTGCCCAGGGAACCATTCTGGCCAGCACAGGGCTGCACCACTCACCCCCACAGTTTCAGGCTTTAAGCCAATTAGGCCCAGGAAGCAAAAGACATCTCCCAGATGGAAATGGGGACTGGGCGATGTCAGAATAGCTGGGGGTGGGGGGGTGAGGGCCCATCACCCCTCTTTGCTGCAGCCCACTCCCCCCCCCCCGCCCCCAGTCCTTCCATTAGGGCCTCCCAAGTGGTCATGTCTGGCTTAGGTTGCCCCTCTCGTGAGGAGTCTTTTTTTTTAAGTACTTTTTTTTTTCCTTTTTTAGATTTTATTTATTTATCTTTAGAGGGGAAGGGAAGGAGAGAGGGAGAGAAACATCAATGTGCGGTTGCCTCTTGTATGTCCCCTGCCGGGAACTGGCCTGGCAACCCAGGCATGTGCCCTGACTGGGAATCGAACCGCGATCCTTCGGTTCGCAGGCCCGCGCTCAATCCACTTCGTGAGGAGTCTTAACCGTCCTTGACTAACTGGCGAGATGGATGAGGCAGAAGCAGCGTTCTTGCCAGGGAGATAAGCTTTGTCTCCTTAGTGGCTCACGTCGTCTTGGCAGAATAGACCCAGATGAAGCGGGTCCCTTGGACTCTTACTCAGCCTACCATGGGGTGAGGGTTACAACTCCTGAAACCAGGCTGAACGATCCGCTACAGATTATTATTTTACTGTCCTTAGCTCTCCCACAAATAGGCTGTACATAGATGCCTCTAGTCTTATTAGAGTTCATTTTATCTAGAGTCAACCTTTTGGAGAGTACTGTAGGCCAAAAACCAAATAGAGCAGTACTTTATGGCACAGATTCTCAAATGTATTCAGATAATGGGAGTACCTACACGACAGATACATCACTTGTATTTCTCAGGCCACACTAACAGAGAGGTAGGAATGGTTACAATATCAGCAGTGTTATTTGTCCATTTTTCTTTAGTATAGAGATTGCTGATATCCTAGCATTTCTTTCAAATATTTCAGAACTCACCATGGGGAAGTCTCAATTATTCTTAGAAACAAGTTCCCCAACTGTCATAACTGCTCAATACATTTCTCTACTCCAGCTCTGGATACCTTTGATGATAATGACTGCTACCCTAAAGTCCTAATGGCAGTCATCGTAAATATGGATGTTGGAACTTAGGGAATTGTTTTTCACGTTCTCTAAGATCTCATGAACATTCCCTAGAAACATAATTTCTAAAATCATTGTCTCTTTCTTTTGTAGTGCACAGAACCAGCATTGTTTCTATTTTTCTGTAGTACACAGAACCAGTTGTGCTCAGAACTAATGACAAAAGCAACAGATAGAAGGAGGTGTCGCAGGTAACCAGGTTCTTGGTGATCAGGACAAAGATTTGAACTGAACATCCAGAGTTTATAGCAGAGAACCTGGGAGCAGGCCAGCTCCAAGCAGATATTGACCTCACAGGCCAGAGAAACTCTATTCTTATAGGGCAGGTCCTTCCCGCCTAGTTTTGGGAGGCTTTTACTGCACATGTACAAGTAGTTGTATTACTTTAAAGTACTGCACATGTGGTCTCCTATGATTTTCTCTGATTAGCCACAAGGGAAGGGGGTCCCACAATGTTAATGAATTGACCTTCCCCCTTCTCCTGGGGTCCCCCTGTACTATATTCACCTTTCCCTTCACCAGATATTTATAGCTCTCCATGTTAGAAATTGGTGAAAAGGAAAGGAATTATTTGTTCAAGTTATACAGACTTAAGAGTAATGACTTAATGTCTTCATCAAAATCCCAAAGTCCCTTAAAACACCCACAAACACACACAGTCCTTCCTTCCCACCTTTGCCCAGTCTGGGGTACCATATTTCAGGAAAAGAAATAGAAGTCTGTGGCTCAGGCAGCCCCCGCTTCTTCCCAGTAATCTGTGCTCGGCTGGTAGGCCTCCCTCAGTTTCCGGCACCATCAGATGTGTCACTGGCATCTCCAGTTCTTATTCCAAAACCACATGGAACCTTCTCATGGCCCACCAGCAAGAGTCCTTTCACCCCTTTTCTTCCTGCAGCATCTCTCCTGCATTCTTCCGAACTGCTAAGAGAGAGCTCTGCATCGCTGGTACATCTTGCTTTCCAGCTTCCTAAGCTGTGTGACAAAGAGAGACCCAAAGCCGTGTTGTGATTCTTTGCTAAAGCTGCATGGTGATTCTCTGCTAAAACTGAGTGGCAGTTCTCTGCTAAAGCTAAGTGGTGGTTCTTGTCAAGGCTGCTGCGCCTGGGTTTAAATCTCAGCACTTTTCTTCCTCTGCAGCCCCATTCCTGACTCCTTCCACAATCGGCTACACTTGCCAGCACTCCCCTATTTCCCAGCTTTTTTGTGCTGCCTTGGTAAGTCTGGGCAGGTGTGGCCCTGTGGCGTGGAACCAATCATCTCCAAGCTCTCAAGTAGGCTCTGTAACCTAGGGGAGGTGGAAGTCACTCCCTTCTCCTGGCTCAAGGCAAGGCCACAGCTATTTAGCATATCTACAAAACCAGTTAAAAGGTATAGATATGTTAAATGATCATTCTAGAGGTTATCTGCAAAACTGTTGCTATGCAAAACAACTCAGTGGCCCTGCTTCCTGTATCCCATCCCCCAGCTCAGACTTGTGGGGGTGAGGACACCCCATATTTTTAATATTTCCTGAACACCTGGGTTCTGGACCCCATTACAAATCCTTCTTTGGGGGGCTCCCTGGCTGCACCCTCTTACAGAGGTATAAGGGGAGTGGCCCTAATTCATTCATTTATTCAATGCTTTTTCATGGGTATTGTCAGTAGGTACTAAACAAGACAAATTAGATCCCTTTCTTCATAGGCCGATAAAAGAAGAGCCCCTGAACTTGGTACTAATGCAATCTCATATTTAGATGCCAGGTAGAGGAGGTGGACCAGTAAAGAATCTGGTTTGGGGCTGCCACTTGTGTGGGGAAAATACCAATGGTGTGTTGTCACAGAATCTGAAGGGGGATTGATCAACTAAATTAATTACTTGTAAGAAGCTGAGTAAATAAGGACTAAATATAAAATATCATCCTTTGGATTTAGCAACATAGAGGTTCTTGGTGATTTAGATGAACAGTTTCAGAGAGCAGCAAGGTTGGGAGCTCTATTGCAATGGTTCACGCAATTTATGTGAGAAAGTACACAGAGCATAGAACATGTTATAACGTTTCCCATGAAGAGAATTGAGAAATATGTCAGTAGTTGGAAAAGATATGAGGTCATATTAATGTATGTGAATACACAGGAGTGTTTAAGATAAAAGGAAGTCTTTGCATGCTGGTGATAATGATCCAGTAAAGAGGATAAAATTAAAGATTGATTAAGGAGTGGACAGCTTCAGAGAGAAGGTAGGACTTGTCAGAGATCCAGAGAAGTGGAAGTTATGAGTTTTATAATAGTGAGGATATATTTTTCTTTGAATTGAGAGGCAGATCATAGAAGTTAGGTGCAGATTCCGATCGGTTTGTAGATCCAGCAAAGGGAGGAACATGATAAAATTGTCTGAGAGTTTCCTTTTCTTTCTTTGAGTTATGAGGTTAGCTAAGCTTCAGATCCTGCTTTCCATTGTTTCAAGCAGGATTCTCTCCTTGGGGTTATCTGTAAATTTGATAAGAAGTTATTGAATTTCATTCATTCAAACAAATGTTTTTAAGGGTCAGCTGTTTGCCATCAACTGTATCAAGTTTTCAGATAGAAAATGAATAGAATATATGCCTTTATTTCTAATTATAAAGTTTGAGGGCATGAAAAATGGTTTCATGTACAGGTAAAATTTAGGGTTTTTATTTCCTTCTGGGTACTGGACCTGAAAAAAAGTGCACCATGAGCAGGAGAATAGGGTGTCCTAGTCAGGTAATCAAGGCTTGCCCAAGTTAGTTTAAGTCAGAGAAATGGAAATTATGAGACAGCTATCTAGGGGATAAATAGAGCAAGGAACCCTAGAGCAGGAAATACTCCTTTGCAACCAAGAAGTAGAAAGCTGAGCTGTGTTTTCCTCTAGCTCTTGTTTCTGCTTCTGTCTTGGTTCCCCCGCTCTCACTTAGGAATTTGAAGATTCTCTATGGAAATGACTTAGGAAAAGAGTCCGGGAGAGTCACTTTGCATATCTAAAGTATTTGGCCAATGCTTTAGTAATGCTAATAGCCAGGGAGTTGAGCCTGACTCTAACCAGTGATGCAGCCCTGAGGCAGTCCCCCAGGTACTGTGCCTGCAGGAGCAGCTTGGAGATGGTTCCTATGTCCCAGGGCCGAGCCTGCCCAGACAATGGCAGCCAGAGAAAGGCAGAGGAGGCCAGAGTACTGGCAGGTGGAGCTGACTGTGGGAGGTGTTGGAAATGGGGTTACAGAGGAAGATCTGTGCCAAGACTTAAACTCAAGCACAGGGCAGTCATGCTGAATGGGCCGTGTGGTTTCAAAGGATGCAGAAGGACTCCCATTGGCTCACCATGAGGAGGGGCCATGAGGTTTTGGATTCAGAGCAGGGGTCTAGCCAAGCACGGAAGAGTGGGGAGAAGCCAAATGGGAATCTGCCTAGCTGAGCTATGGGAATGTTAAACTTAGGACTTTTTTTTATCCCTTTGGCATATTCTGAAACTAGCCTGCTTTAACAAAAGGGGAGATGGTGTTACGGAGAAATGAAACGATCCAGACGCAGGGAGTTCACGAAGCATGACTCTATTACACGCGTGGTCCCAGAGGAGGCAGTCTCCAAATTCTGGGCCCCGATCTCAGGGAAAAACTGTTCTTTTAAACATCTTACATTCTGACTTCCACAGCAGGTGCGGTTGTAAATCTTAACTCCCTTTCCCCCTTTCTTTGATCTATTTCTTTAATGGGGGGGGGGGGCTCAGAATAGGTCTTGTATCCCGTTATATCTTTTCTTATCAATAGGACTCGTATTCTGCTACATTTCTTTTTACATCAATAGGACTATTTCTTTTCTATATCAATGGGACTGTGTGTGTTTGTGGGTGTTTCTTTTTTTTTTAAGGGAGTGGGATTTAACAGAAAAATTCCACCATTATTTTAATCCTGTATAACTTTTGAATAAATCGTTCCTTTCCTTTTCATAAGACTCTGGCATTGGGAGTCATGTTTTTTTTTTTTTGGTGACAGACAGTGGAACCCAGTGGTTCTGTTTCATACTTTCTCCCCAAAGTATATGCTATAGGTGATCTTTGAGTATATATTTGTGGTATGAAAAGTAGACTTCTCATTAATGTGGTTAATCTTACATTTATATTAGATTTTATGGTTTTATAACAATTTACCCTTCAAAATAAATTTGTAGTAAATATTATGTCTTGGATTTTGAAATTAAAATACTACACAGTGGTAGTTATATGCTACTCTGAGTTCTTTTCATTGAGTTTTTTGCTTGCTTCTAACTTTTAAAATTAGTAAGCCTCTAACTTTTCCACTCATGGAATTTGTGGTAATCATTGAAAAATAAGTAATTACAGCCAGATCATATCAATTTAACCTAGTTCTAGTAGTCTCTTAACTTATTTCACCCAATCAGAAGGGGAAAACCTTTTATTTCTTAAAGAAAAACACATTTAAAAATAATTTTTGAAAGGAAAACTTTGCTTACTGATTAATTTGTATATAATTTAAGTATACCTTTTTGGGTTGATGCAAATTTTTCTGATTGACTTAGGATCCTAGCCTATGTCTCATAAAGGCACTGTCTCCTTTCTCTGAATGTAACAAAATGAAGTGGGGTGTATATGGGGAGAGGTGAGAGAGAGATAGAGGGAGTGAGGAGAGAGAGAGAGAGATGTTATTATCTTCACATCTGCAAACTGAATTCCTTTATTTGGAAAAATGCTTTGATATGTACTTGAGATAGAAGATAAGTCCCTCAAGTAACTCAAATGTCACCAGAATTTAAGATCAGAGAAAAAATGTTCTGTTCAGGAGGAAGAAGAATTTAGAGTTCCCTGGGAAAACCAGGAGGCTGAGGGAGGATTGGAGCAGAAATATGGAAAGAGGGGTGAGATGAGAGAGAGATGGTGGTGGAAGATGGGGGAGGGTGGGATAGAGATAGCTTCTCTCTGGCAGGTGTAGCTGAATGGAATCTCCAGAAGTGGGAGCTGAGTTATAAAAGAGTACTATGGAAAAAGAGAAAGACTGTATATAGATTTTAAAGTTGTTTTCTTTCTTCATAGGATATGATCCCATTTTCTATTTTTATCTCTTCAGTAAAATTTACTCATCCAGAAATGATTAATGTGAGTGATTGTACATGCAAAGTAGGTGTGAGTGTTTGTGTGTTTGGGTGTGGTGGGTAGGTGAGTATATATGTGTGAACACTGATAAAGTTTTAATTGCATGTTAAGGTCAACATTATGAACACCAGAACACATGAGGGTGTGGAAGGTAAAGGAACCCTAAGAAGATAAGAGCCCTAGGGAAGAAAGGACCATAATATAGTGCTATGCAAGTCTACTCAACCCAGAATTTTAAGGTATAGGTGCTCCCAGTCCTAAGGTTATATTTTGGAATGGAAATTTCAAAAAAGATATTTCACTCTTGATATCCTTTTAATTTTATTTGAACTAGAGTTAAAGGCTTCCTAAAAGTGTCATAGTAATGCAAAATCAGAATATGTCACTAAGTTTAGAGAAATGTGAGATTATTTATATCTGCCTTCATTAAAAAATGAGAAATTTCTTGAACTCATAGAAACAGAGAATGGATTGATTGTTGTTAGAGATGGATGGTGAGGTGAATGAGAAAAGTCAAAAGGTGCAAAATTCCAGTTACAAGATAAATAAGCTTTGGAGATGTAGTGTACAGCATGGTGACTATAGTTAACAGTACTATATTGTATATTTGAAAGTTGTTAAAGAATAGAGTTCTTATCACAAAAAAGAAAACATTTGTAACTATATACGAGGTATTGGGTAGTAACTAAACATTTGGTGGTAATCATTTCATAAAACATATAATGTATATGTGAAATCATTATGTTATACACCTAAAAAAACAATACATACTCATATGTGAATTTTAAATCAATAAAATTTAAAATTGGGTGAAAAAAAGAGGTTTCTGACAGCATAGTCATAGAACACTTGCTAATACTTCTTGAAAAATTCCATCTACTTGCTGTACAACGATCTTAATACATGCTTTGCCAAGGGCTTACTTTCTTTTCTCATTAAAATAACAAATAAAGAAGGTAAGACTGGTTAATTTTTGGCCTCCAGGCATTTAGTCCATTCTTTTTCCTAAACCTGATATTCAGGATGTTTTAAAATACCCTACTATCTATACTGTAGATGTGGAAGCATGAAAGAGACAATTTATTTTGCCTGAAAGAAAATTTACATATTCATACATAATTATATTAGGTAAGACATCATGGAAATATAGTACAGGCAATGTAATATATTCCAGCTATATTTTTAAGCTATTTGTTTATTAATTTATTTATTTTATATTGTATTTTTTCTATTACCATTTAGTCCCCTTATATCCCTTCTCCTTTCAATCCCCACACTGTTGTCTATGTCCATGAGTCCTTTTTCCTTTGTGCTCAATCCCTCCACCCCTACTGTACCTCCATAGCTGTTATCCTCCTCTCCATCTATGAGTCTGTCTCTGTTTTGCTTGTTAGTTCGGTTTGTTCATTAGACTCCACATATGAGTAAAATCATATAGTATGTGTCTTTCTCTGAGTGACTTACTTCACTTAGCACAATGTTCTCCAGGTCCATCCATACTGCTGCAAAGGGTAGAATTTTCTTTTTTATGGCTGAGTAGTATTCCATTGTGTAACTGTCCCATACTTGTTTTATGCACTTATCTATGGATGGACCCTTGGGTGCTTCCATATAGTGGTGACTGTAAATAATGCTCCAATGAACAAGGGGTGCTTATGTTCTTTTGAATTAGTGTTTTTGGTTCCCTCAGATATTTTCCCAGATGTGGGATCACTAGGTCAAAAAGGAGATCCATTTTTAATTTTTTGAGCTATCTCCATACTGTTTTCCACAGTGGCTTCACCAATCTGCATTCCTACCAATAGTGCACAAGGGTTCCCCTTTCTCCACATCCTGGCCAGCACTTGTTTGTTGATTTATTGATGATGGCCATTCTGACAGGTGTGAGATGATATCTCATTGTGGTTTTAATTTGCATTTCTTTGATGATTAGTGATGTTGAACATTTTTTCATATGTCTGTTGGCCATCTGTATGTCCTCTTTCAAGAAGTGTCTATTTAGGTCCTTTGCCCATTTTTTAATTTGTTTTTTGGTGTTGAGCTTTGTATATTTTTTAAAAAATTTGTAAATTAACCTCTTATCAGCTATATTGGCAAATATGTTCTCCCATTCTGTGGACTGTCTTTTTATTTTGTTGATGTTTTCCTTTGCTTTGCAAATTTTTAGTTTGATGTAGTCCCATTTGTTTAGTTTTTCTCATGCTTCCCTTGCCTGGAAAAATATATCTGATAAAAGATTATTGTGAGCAATGTCCAAGATTTGCTTGCCTGTGTCTTCTTCTAGAATTTTTATGGTTCCTGGTCTAATGTTTAAGTCTTTAATCTGTTTTGAATTTATTATTGTGTGTGATGTAAGAAGGTGTCTAGTTTCATTTTTCTGCACATATATGTCCACATTTTCTGATACCATTTATTAAATAAACTATCTTTAGCCTATTATAAGCATTTGCTTCCTCTGTTGAATATTAATTGACTATGAAAGTGTGAGTTTATTTCTGGGCTCTTTATTCTGTTCCATTGATCTATGTATTTGTTTTTATGCCAGTACCATGCTGTTTTGAATTCTATGGCCTTGTAGTATAGTTTGACATTAGGTAGTCTGATCCCTGCAACTTTGTTCTTCTTTCTCAGGTTAACTGTTGCTATATGGTACCTTTTGTAGTTCCACATAAATTTTTGAAATATTTGTTTTAGTTCTGTAAAATATGTCATTGAAATCTTGGTAGGGATTGTGTTGAATCTATAGATTGCTTTATGTAGTATGGACATTTTAATGACTTTAATTCTTCCTATCCAGGAACATAGTATGTGCTTCCACTTCTTCAATTTCTTCAGTGTTTTATAATTTTCTGAGTACAGGTCTTCTAGATCCTTGATTAGGTTTGTTCCTAGGTATTTTATTCTTTTTGAAACAATTATAAATAGGACTGTTTTCTTAATTTCCCTGTCTGTTAGTTCATTATTGTCATATAAAAATGCAACTGATTTCTGAATATTAACTTTGTATATTGCTACTTACTGAATTCACTTATCAATTTTTGCAGATTTTGGGAGGAATCTTTGGTATTCTCTATGTACCTTCTCATGTCATCTGTAAATAAAGACAGTTTTACTTCTTCCTTTCCAATTTGGATGCCTTTTATTTCTTTTTATTGTCTGATTGCTGTGGCTAGTACCTCCAGTACTATGTTGAATAAGAGAGGTGAAAGAAGACATCTCTGTCTTGTTCCCCATCTTAAGGGGAATGGCTTGTGGTTTTTGCCCATTGAGTATGATGCTAGCAGTGGACTGTCGTATATGGCTTTTATTATGTGTATTTATGTTCCCTCCAATCCCACTTTGCTGAGATTTTTTATAATAAATGGTGTTGGATTTTATGAAATGCTTTTTCTGCATCTCTTGATATGATTATGTGATTTTTATCCTTCATTTTGTTTGTGCGGTGAATCATTTATTGCTTTGTGAATGTTGTACCAACCTTGCATTCCCAGAATAAATCCACTTGATCATGGTGTATGATCTTTCTGATGCATTGCTGTATTTGGTTTGCTAATATTTTGTTGAGGAATTTAGCATCTACATTCATCAGGAATATTGGTTTATAAATTCCTCTTTTTTGTAGTGTCTTTGTTTGGTTTTGGAATTGTGATAATGCTGGCCTCATAAAATAAGCTTGGGAGACTTCCCTCCTCTTGAATTTTTTGAAATATTTTGAGAAGGAGAGGTGTTTGTTCTTCTTGAAATGTTTTGTAAATTTCACCTGTGAAGGCCTCTGGTTAGGGCTTTTGTTTTTTAGGAGATTTTTGACTACTGCTTCAATTTCACTAAATGTAATCTGTATTTTCAGACTCTCTGATTCTTCTTGATTTAGTTTTGGGAGATTGTATGTTTTTAGAAATTTATCCATTTAATCCAGGTTGTCCAGTTTATTGGCATATATTTTCAAAATATGGCATTTATTGTTCATAATATTTTTGTACAATCTTTTGTATTTCTTTGGTGTTGTTATTTCTCTGCTTTCATTTCTGCTTTTATTTATATATTCTTATATAATTATATTAGGTAAGAAATCATGGAATTACATTACAGGCAATGTAACATATTCCAGCCATAAATTAATTTTTTTGATGGGGGCTGTTTTGTATGTGATATTTTCTTCTATAGATTTACTGAGAACCAGATTTACTGAGAACCAGGATGTGACACTATGGAAGGAAAATTGAGAGTGTCATTCAAATGTTTCAATATCACCTTTGTTAAAATATTTTAAGTATATTTTGAAATAAAATCTTTTTGTTTAATAAACCTTGAATCTGGGTCTCGTGTATCAACTATGGAATAATATATTTTCATTAAAGATACACAATTAATAGACACCAAATGGTATGTTTTTACAAAACGTTAATATGTGGGCATGGTTCATCGTGAGCACAGGTGGACATCTTCAAGAGGGCTTTTTACTGAGAAGTTCCCTGTTTCAGTCTCAATCATGTTTGTGCTGTAGAAACTCACTGTCTTGATCAAAGACTCACGTACAGGTGCAGACCCATGACTCAAATGAACCAAAGATTGTGTTTTGGAGGAAAAAGAATATGGGAAGCAAGAGTCTCTGGTAGAACTTGAGCTAAGAAAGATGCTTGGGAAAATACTTCCAAAAATCAATTTATAGGGAAAGTTAAGGATCAAACAAGTGCAAAGAGAAAAAGAGGCAAATACCATGAAGAGAGATAGAAAGATTAAGTCAGTGGCTCATGTTTTCTGTTTTGAGGATCTATCCAATTCTCATATTTCCCTATAATAAAAGCCTTCCTTGTTTTATTAATTTTAAAATTGAAATACAATTGACATATGACATTAGGCAGTGTTAGTTTCAGTTGTACAACATAATGATTTAATATTTATATAGCTATATCATCACCATAATAAGTCTAGTTAACATCCATCATCATGCATATTTACAAATTTTTTCCTTGTGGGATCTTCTGAGATCTATTCTCTTAGCAACTTTTAAGTATACAACACAGTATTGTTACCTATAGCTACCATGCTGCACATTATTCAAACAATTTCGTATGGGATTTTGTACTTAGCATTTTGTGACGAAGATGTTTCTCTACCCTGAGCATCCCTGCCCTAGCTCTCAAAGTCTACCACATGATCTTTGCAAATAGCTACTCTCCTAAGGAGGGTATTTAACAAAAATGGGTTCTTTTCATGACCCAATTAAAGGGCATTTTAGTGTAATTTCTTTCCTTTTATTACTAATAAGATTGTAACCAGAATCAAAATTAGAAAAGTGAATTAGTATGATACCTGGAATAATTATGCTTTTAATATGGTTCAGTCATCACTTTCACTTATTATTTTTGCATATCAATTAGTAGGGTGAACAACACTTTCATTTTAAATTTTGGTAGACACTGACAAATGTCTTCAATTAAAAGAATAACATCTATAAAAATTACCATTACTGATCACAGTGCCCCCAAACATAATAATCATGCATTAAATGTTTGTCGAAAGAAGGGTTTGACTAGCACATCCTGTGTGAGTAACAGCATTTCATGACTAAGGAAGGTGATTTTTAAGTTTCAAATAAGTGACTTTTCCTTTGCAGTAACAGAAAGGAGATAATAGTTACTCCTTGTAAATAATTTACCTGTGATTTCATAGCATTGATAATGGGCAGTGGAGTACTGAGTTTCATTTTTCTCAGAGAAGAAGCCAGGTTAGGCCTTCCTTAAATGAAACAATAAATGTCTACCACATAAAATGAAACCACACATTGAGTTATGAATAATGTTAAGATTAAATCTTAAATGGTGAGTAATAGAACTCTTTAATCTGTAAGTGAACAAGCATGAATGAGTGAAAGTTTCTGTCATAGGAGTATGCCGTGTTAAAGGTGAAGGGTTACCAACTCAAATGCCTAAAGAAATCTGTAAGTACATATATTGGTGGGGTGGGCACCTGGTATAAATAATAGGAAATAATGGTGATGGAGGCAGTGGAGAAACATGCCTTGCCCAAAACAATTCAAATTCAAACAGCAACAACTACAGCAAGATAAACTATACTATGTTTGGGAATAAACCCAAAACCCCTAAAACACCACCAACAAGACTTCCTTTGCCCAGATATGCAATGGCCACCCATTTACAACCTTTTTTTGAAGCCAGTAGGCTGCTGCCAACATCTAATAGGACTGACCTTTGGTGTATTCTGTTCCTCACAGGTTGAATCTAAAACTACTTGATACACCACTTTCTTAACTTTGTCTTGTGATGATCTACTTTGCTCTTATTTTATTAGGAAAAACGGTTCAGTTTTCCATGTCTCACATTTCCATAGATGGAAGAAAATTTCCACCTCAGTGCCCTAGAGGAGGCAGTATTGGTGAAATGCTTCTGATTCCTTTCTCTACTCTCTTCGTTACTGCTTCTCCTTAGATATGAGCACCCCATCTTGACAACAGCCTGATTTCCTTTGGATGGAAAATCATGGTATGCTGAAAATCAGGGTACACTCTGGTGGATTTCTTTCTTCGTTCCTGGGTTGAGACAGGGTAAACTCTTTGTCTCCTTTGAGTCTTGACATCTGATTGTGCTCAAGATACTGTGTAGTTTCACTTCTTCCCATGTGTGGATCCCGAGATCTACACTTGAGAGAAAATTGTAGGAAGTCTTCACGTTGACTAGAGATCCAAGCTACACCCTCCAATTGAACTTTGCGAGCAAAAAAGGAGAAAATGGATTGAAACTCACATATGGCCTCTGTTCTATTTATCACTTGGTTCAGGTTTTGTAGTGGAGAAATGGTGAGGAGTTAGGACCCCAGCAACCTAGGGGATCTTACTTCCCTGTCCCGGGAAGCCAAGGGGATTTTTTTGGCCACTGGCATGTTACAATTCTTCCTCCAACTCTGAGCACATGGATATGATAAACTATTAAGACATAATCAAGAAAACATGGATTGGGCCATTTTATTTCCTTAAGATAAGGATGATGTATATATGCTATAATTAGAGTTTGGGATCAGTACATGCAATGTTCTTTTGCTTTAACGTTCTATGCTTTCTCATGATGATTTTTAAATGCTAATTATCTTAGTATACCTCTGATAGAGAATAACAGAAGTCAGCCTCTTTTCGTCTTTATGTGTTGTCATCAGATACAATTACTGTTAATCAGTAATTGGCAGGTAAACAAAACACCCTGTGGGGTAGAAGCAGCAAGCAGGTGTATCCATGGAAATTTGTCTGCCTCTCTTAAACCAGGGACTCTCTGAAACATAACTATCAAGGACTAGTTTTAATGGACAGCCAGACTTCTGGAGAGTCTATTACTAGGGTACTAGGGAATCTTAGTAAGGAAATCCTCATAATGTGGCTCTTTAAGAGTAGGATGCACTGGGGGACACTAGTACTTTATATATATGGAAAGTAAGTAAATGGAGATTATGATGGCTCATATTTGGGAAATCTCAGCCATGGAAAACTGTAAAAGGAGTCAAAGAAGTCAGTAAAGAGGATTTCTACACTGCTATCCAGATCAGCTGAACAAGTTTTCTCAATCAGCCATATTTTGATTTCAATTATCTTCTCCATATAGCTTTTGATTTAGGTAGGGCTACTGCAGAGAATGATAACAAGAAAGACTGAATAGTCAATTTCTTGCGCTAGTACGTGTCAGTCACCTAGTCTGAGTGGAGATAGTGGGTCTGGATATGGTAAATTTGTTTTGTAATACCAGCACTTCAAATCCTTAATAAGCCTATTTTTGAATTAATACCATTACAAAGGATATTAAGGCAACACTGGAATAATGATACACTCAGGGACCATAGAAACTACTGAAGTGCTACAACCAGAACCAAAGTCATGGTAGACTGTTTACATGAACAGTCCAAATTCTGAGTCTTAAAAGCAGAGAGATTATCAGGATAAGGAGGTGAAAAATCTTAGGGGTGAAATTATTTCTGTACTAAAACATTAAATGGTAATATTTTAAATTGCATATTTTAAAATATCACTGTAATGCTTAAATCTTGTTTTTGAGATTTTTTTTTAAAGGTTTAAAATGTATACTTATCTCTCTGAATTAAAAAATAAAAAGCTTGGCCTAATAACCATAGCCTTTCTCTTTAGATGTGTTCACAAATCACAATTATGGGATTGACCAGAATTGTAATTTTGGAGATCATAGGTTCTAAATCTAAGTGTATTTTAGAAAAACAATAACCAATAATTTTATGAATTGCAGGACTAATTTTTAAAAGATTTTATTTATTTATTTTTAGAGAGGAGAAGGGAAGGAGAGAGGGAGAAAGTCATCATCATATGTGGTTGCCTGTTGCAGCCCCCCCACTGGGGACCTGGCCTGCAACCCAGGCATGTTCCCTGGACTGGGAATTGAACTGATGACCCTTTGGTTCACAAGCTGGTGCTCAGTCTACTAAACCACACCAGCCAGGGCTGCAGGACTAATTTTAATTCCAGAAAACTTGGATCTGATGAGAACTAACTTGACCATTGAAGATTATGGGGAAAAATATACTTGAATTACAGGGTTGTGCTAACATTATAAATGAACACAGAGGACCAAATGAATTTTTTAAGATGGATTTACCTCTTCCCGAGTATATTATTGGAATTATTATTTTTTATTTCTTTATTGAAGAAGGTCTTCTTGCATGGGCAGAGCTCACATGGTACACAGTACTGATAAAGAAGCTATCCAGATGTGAAAGTCAGGAGCAATACCACCCCATCAAGACAAAACTATGGAGCAGTTCCAGATTCCTGGGAACATAGGGGCTCCAGGAGGGTAATTGGAGAAACAGAGCTGGGCTGGGGGGATAATGGTGCTGATCCTTCTCAAAACCCCCCCCCCCCCCTTTCAGTCTCCAGTTTGACCATCGGTATTCCTATGTGAGACATTAACTAGGGAATGTGAGAAACGAAAGGAAAATGTATCAGCTATGGCAAGTGCTGTGCTCTTGGTTTCTATTCAGGTAGATCTCTAAATCATCTGCACGGACAAGTGAAGATGTCCCTTCTAAGAACAATTCATTTTAATTCCCAGAAGTACTTTGCCTTCAATTGTCAGTGTTAGAAATTTATTTTCTGCTGGGCTGCCACAGGGTTATTTGAATTCTCCTATACCAAGTCATAATCTGGGGAGTCGGAATTACACTGTTTTAGCTTAACTCAAATATTGAATTAACACCCTCACCAGCAACACTTAAATAGAGGTAATTCAGAAGGAATGTAGACCCTGACTTCCCTTATTTATTTTATGACTGAAAAAGGATAGACCACTAAAATATAAAACAAATTCAAGTGTTCAGCCAGATATAACCTTCCTGGGAAAACTGGAATCTGGAGGCAACCAGAAAAAGCCTGCTATTGACCTTTAGTTGATAGCCCCTTTTCCAGTTTGATTCTTCCGGTCTTGTTTCTCCTAACGATGGCTGCTGTTCCTTTAGACTGGCACTGCAATCCAAGGCATCCGATCTTGCCAAACTTCTACATGAATGGGACTGGAAATGGGGCACTGTTTGCTCTGGTAGACAGTACCACAATTTACAGCAAGTCTGATAACTCTTTTCTTAGTATTTACCACTCATGCCAACACAGGCAAATATTAGTTACATGGCTAAATCTAACTGCAAGGAGGGATTGGGAAATAGCTATGGGCTCCAATCACTGTTAATACCTCATCACACCCTTGCAAATATTTGTGAGTAGAGGCCAGGCTATTGTTATGTTTCTCTAAGGAAGGGATCAAACTATTCTACTTCAGAAACTGAAAAAAAAAAAAATCAGTGGATTGAAATACATGATACTGATTAGAATGAACTAACCTCCAGTCAGACTCCAGTGAATCTGTTGACCCAAGAACAATTTGGGGCAAATGTGCTGCCTGGTATGACACAGCACTGCCTGCAAAACTTTACTCTAGAGCAGGATCTTTGTCAGATTCCCTGTGGCTTCTCATATAGAACCAAGTGGACCAAATAAGTGAAAACCTTTGACTGTGAAAAATAAAAGTGTTAGTTAGTGTTAGATTTAGTGGCAGATAACAGAAGATCCTAAATAATCAGTAGTTTCTTTCTCTGGAAGTCCGGATGTAGGAAGCACAGGACCAGTAGAGCAGTACCACGTTAATCAGAAACCTCGGCTCCTTCAGTCTTGCTACTCTGGCCTTTCTTCACATGTTGCATCATGGCCCAAAATGGCAGCCGAAGCACTAGCCATCATATTCTTATTCTTTTAAGGAGACTTTCTAGAAGATTCACACACATTACCACTTCCACTTTATTGGCCAAAATGTTAGTTATATAGCTAAATCTAACTACAAGGGAAAATTGCAAATTTTATAGATATATATAAATTTGTTTTATGTATATATAAAATATATATATTTTATGTTTTATATGTATGTATGTATGTATGTGTATATCTATCTATCTATCTATCTATCTATCTATATATATATATCTCAAGTGTTTAACTGAGATTCACACTTCAATTACTAAGAAATACACCCTGGCTGCTTGGCTCAGTGGGTTGAGTGCCAACCTGTGAACCAAAGAGTTGCTGGTTCAATTCCCAGTCAGGGCACAGGGCTGGGTTGCAGGCTGGGTCCCCAATAGGGGATGCATGAGAAGCAACCACACATTGATGATTCTCTCCTTCTCTTTCTCCTTCCTTTCTCCTCTCTCTAAAAATAAATAAAATCTTTAAAAAAATAAAGAGAGAATAAATCCTCAGAGTCAACTAAAAATATCTATCTCAGATAATATGAAAAAATCTGTCACATCCAAGAGTCTGATTATTTAATTTTAATTATTATAGTGCAAGCTAAATTTCTTCAGGTTTCACTCTAGAGATATGAAAAGGGGTCACATTAAAAGCATAACTCTTAACTGCTTTAGTATCTTCCTAAAATCTTCCACAAGTTTTTCAGTATTTCCAGGGGTATCCAGAAAAAAATACCTTTTGTGCTTTTAAACAAATCTAGTCAGTTTCCATGGAACATGCAAGGAAGGATTGGAAATACCTTCTATCAAGTGTTCAGTTGAAATTTATACTTCAACTTCTAAGAAATAAAGGGAAAATGAATACTCAGTCATTTAGAGGTATCTACCTCACAGATTATAGATGACATGAAAAATTTTTCTGTGTCTCCCTCTGCTCACTGGACATGATATATGTGCCAAACCATTCTGCCTGTTGTTTGGACTCTTACTGCAGCTCATGGGCATCAGAACTCTCTGGTCCTCTGCCTGTTTCAATTGGCTATAGCTATGAATGTCAGACACACATGTGCAAAAATATTAAACATAGACAATATTTGAGAGTAAGTTGCAGACATCATGGCCATTTATCCCTAAATATTTCAGTTAAGTATTAAAATATTATCCTATATAACCATAGTACAGTTACCAGCTTGAGTATATGTGTCACTGACACAATAATTTAATTAAATCTGCCTTCCACATTCCAGTATCGTCAGTTTACCCCAAACTTTTCTTTATAGCCGAATTACTCCCCTTTGGATCTTCTTTCCCCAGGATATCAAAGTTTTCAGATCTTTCCTCAGTCCTTTGGGTCTTCAGTTTTCTAAACGGATATACATTCCTTTCCAGTATTAAAAAAAGTTTTTAGAAAAGAAGAAATATATAAAAAATAAAATTACATTCCTGTATAAGATAAACAAAGGTATGAAATAAAACCAGAGAAAGTATATTATAAAGATGAATAGATAAGAATTGTATTTTATATAGTTTTTGTGTAATGATACTCAAGTGTTTGTAAACCTTTAATCCCTTAACAGAGTAAACCATCTGTTTAACCCCAGATTTCTTTATACTAAGCAACCCTTTCTTTTCATAGATCAGTGTTGTTGTTGTTGTTTTTTTATTTGTGTCATAGAATCTTCTGGGAAGCCTATAAAAAGATTTAATCAGAAAATTTTTGAGTGCCTACATGTGTGTCAGGCACTGTTATATGAAAAAAAAAAACTTGGAATAGTTCTGGGCCAAGAAGTAAATAACACAATTTTTATTTAAGAGGCTTTCTGTGGCTGCTATGTTGAGAATATATAACACAGGGGCAAGGTGGGACACCTGGGGACCAACCCCGAAGTCTCCTACTTTACACAAGCCAGGTAAGAGATGGTGATGACTTGGATGAAGATTAAAATAATTGACAGTGTGGGAAGCAGACAGAAACTGGATGTATTTTGATGAATAAGTCAGTTGAATTAATTGGCTATTTGATTGGTTGTGGGGTATGAGATTAAAAAACAGACTCAGCAGTGACACCAAGATTTTGGCCCAACTTTTCTCCATATTTTAGCAATCAGAATGGACAAAAAACAGGTAAATAGGATGTTCTGACTGCATAACAGACAGTTTATCATGATGTGGTTAAAGGCACAAAAATATTTCCTACTAAAATATACTTAAAAATCCCCTAAAAGCAAAAACAAACAACCTGATTAAAAAATGAGCCAATGACCTTAACATGCACGGTAACAAAGAAGAGGTACAGGTGGCAAGCAAGCATGTGAAACGGTGCTCTACATCATGACATCACAGAACTCAAATCAAAACAGCAGTGAGATACCACTGTACACCCATCAGACACTGTGGGGGTAACAGAAAACACTAAGGCTATGTTTTCTATTACACACCAGCACTTGAACATTTAAAGAAACTATACAGCCCCTAAAGTTTCTGTTCTTCAATGCTTTTAGGGGAATCCTTCTTTTATGTGTATTGTAAACCAGGAGGTTATGTTTAGGTTTTATTGAATACGTATTTTGATTTTCTAGTTTTTGCTCTCTGGAGAATTTCCCAGTTTTATTTTCAGATTTCTATGCCAACTGCTTGGACAGTAGTCAAAGTAAATATTGACTCCAGAAATCATATCTATTAGGGCTTTACTCATTTCCCTTATAGAGGGATTTATGAGTCAGGGTGAATAAAACATGTTTTGGAACCTGCATGTAAGGATATATATTATATTGTGTTACACATTCATTTTCCATTTTTGTCTTTCTTTTTGCTTTTGTTGTTGCATAATTATCTTATTTTTTCTTTTCTAAAATATAACAGAAATATGTAAAGCCTTAATGCCCTGTTCAACAAATACATATACGGTATTTCTAGGATTAGGAAGAACTGCTGTTGCACTTTGAGGATTTGTCAGGGTGGAAGGAAAGCCAATATGAATTTATAGTTTGACAAAGGTAATGAAATGTTAACTTGCATGTACAGAGGCAGAGTGACTTGAAATAGAGCAGTAACTGTACCTTCCTAGCTGCTGGTTATAGGCATCGGAAGTGTGTTCAGTTGGGTTTGATGATCCTTGTGGTGGGCAGACAGACTGTGGACAGGAGACAGCTCAGCTGTGTTTTTGCTATTCTCCTCACCATCACTGGTGTCAGCCTATAGGTAAAAGGTGACTTGGAAGAAGTCTGGCAACCTCCGCACTTTCTCCACACATGCTTCTCAATGAAAGCACCCCAAGGATATAGATAATCAGAACAATTGTTGTGGTCCCTTGGAGCTACTTGTCTCGGACTTTTTATCAGACCTTGCTGTCCCACTCTTTGTTTACTACAGGAGTATGGGTTTTGCCTTGGTCTAGTCATCGAAATCTATTACCAGTATATCATCTTAATGTAAGGCAGAGTGTATGTGCTCTCCAGGGACAAAATTTTTCAGATTTGATAAACATGAATTTTCAGATGTCATGAACAAAAATCACCTACTAGAAGTAACACCCTTGCCCTAGAAGCACCTGGTAAGGACCCAGTTGACGGTGTTAAGGCAGGAAGGTTCAGGGTGACTAACATGCGTTATCTTGGCAGGTCAATTGGAGAAGAGGAAGGGAAGAGAGGCCATCCCCTGAGGTGCAGTCCAGTTCAGACAGCTCTCTCAACCTTGCTGTGTCTAGACATAATTCTGATTAAACACCGGGGTAGAAACCCCTAACTGTCAGCCTGGCTCAGGAGTGTGATTTGTGGAATTTCCCATAGGCCACCGATAAACAGTTCTAACTTCATGGATAAAGAGTATCATTGGCAAGAGTACAGGAACAGCAATTTAAGTTGATGATTGTTAGCGTTTAAAAAATGACTTCGGGTTAGCAGAATCTATTTTTAAGATAACAGGTAAGAAAACTCTGACTCGATTTAAAAAAATACCTTCTGAAAAAAGATGATAAAGATTGTCATATAAGTTGCTTTTCAATGTACTGCATACGTGATATTTATGCTATGTATCTTCTCTTGGGAATACTCACCTGAGTCTCCTACCTTATCAAGATAGACTTGTTCAAAATCCCACTCTGTTCAAATATGCTTTTCTGCTGGGCCCCTACATATTAGCAGTTAACTGATCATGTTCATTAAATGGCATTTGATACCTTGTTTTTGACATCGTTAAGTTGTGGTTGAAAGGATCTTAATGGCGGAATAGGTGAGAGGAATGTCAGCTAGGTATCAGGCCAATTGGGGAGATTTGTAGTGCCATTAGATTCATATTATGTTGTCAACTGCTTACATATCTTAAAACATTCTTTCTGACTAGAAACTTCTTCCCCATTGCATATCCCTTTCCACACTGTTCTCTATTTTCCTTTAGAAGGAAAATTGTCTTCTACAAAAGGGAGAGTAATGTAGATGAGCAAAAGTGGTGTCCTTCACCATGGACTCTACACTCTCTCTAGCCTATATTTGTTATTTTTAATACTCAATTTTGTAGACAGGTTTATCTGGGCATAGTAGAAAAAAGTTAGGAGTCTTCAGTCTGATAATATAAAGTCTAAAATTTTATTATTTCATAAAAATATCTTTTGTACTACTTCTTACGCACTAGGTAATAAAATAAGGGCCTACCTCCCGATGAAAACATAATAAGTATGTTGATATTCTATACTTGCTCCCATGGGCCCCAGTTGTTAACTTCCTTAGATTCAGTCTGTTTTCTTCTCTGCTCTGAGCCCTGAAATCCTGACCCCTATGGAGGGCATCACTAGACTCCTTTACTCTCTGGCTTCTGCTTAGGTTTGAATGATGAGAGATGCAGGTAAGATGTATCTCATGCTTTGTGTGGGTCTCTTTCTTGGCTCCAATTCTCATTAGGCTCTGGTAATATCATTCCTCTCCTTGCCCTCAGGACTAAGAGTCATAGCTGCCTCCCACTGGTACAAGTTTCTGGTTGCCTAATAAGCTCTTTTTATTTCAACTCCTGGAGTGAGCCATTTCTTTCTTATTGGCACTATAAAGCATAGGCTCAAAAAAGTTTAGATAAATCTTGAATTCTTTAACTTATTCCCCACCTGTGTATCAGGCACCTTCTATCTGTATTATCTTAGTCACTGAGGTTATGGATACTAGTTAGTTGTATTAGGCATTGGGGGGATGGACACCAGTTAGGAGTGGCATTTGTCAAGGAGGGAAACAGGCCAACTATAGTGTAGTCCTTCATATTTTGTGGGAACCAAACTTTAGACCTTGAAGGACCATTGGTCTGAGGTCACAAGTCATTGTGCCCTGACAGAGAGACCTGTAACTGCTGCTGAATGAACTGTTCCATCTGTAAATGTTTTCCTATGCAAAAAGTTGTCCTGCCACTTCAGGTGTGATGGATACCACCATGTATTTGTATATACTTGTGAATGTATATAGTGGGATGAGAGTATGAGAACTAAAACTAAACCAATGACACAAATTCTTTTTTTTAACCCATTCCATTCTGTTTTGATGAAATGTGTCTGTAGATGGAATAGAAGGGACCTATGCTTATTTAGGGAACATAGAGCATGATGACTAGAAAGCACCTAGCCTCTGAATTAGAGAGATCTGAAATGGAACAGTGGCTCCAAGAGGGGCAGGAAAAGAGAGTGCAACAGTTTTCTCCAAGGGCAGGAAATAAGAACAATTAAAACACTGACTGAAAGTTGGGCACATATCTGAATTGAATCTCAGCTCTGCCACTTATATCACATGGCCTCTGGGAAATCACTTAACCTTATTAACCTTCAGCTTTTTTTTCTGCTCTATAAGAGCAATTTTATGTATGTTGTAAGGTTGTTGACATATACATAGCACTTGCCATGGACTACTTGCTTAAAAAATTATAGCTGCAAG
Organism: Glossophaga mutica; assembly: GCA_039655065.1. NCBI lineage: Eukaryota > Metazoa > Chordata > Mammalia > Chiroptera > Phyllostomidae > Glossophaga > Glossophaga mutica. The sequence goes on along the minus strand of CM077305.1, from coordinate 74,856,290 downwards.
AGCTTATGATCAAGATGGCAGTGTATGTGGACATGGCTTACCTCTTCGCACAACCACATCAAAATTACAGCTAAAATATAGAACTGCCATAACTCAGGAACATCAGAGGTTGAGTTAAATGGAAATCTGACAACTATGGAATTAAAGAAAACTTCATCCATCCAGCCTCGTAGGAGGGATGCAGACCTGGAATGGACTGGTCCAACACCCACATGGATAAAAATTCTGAAGGGATATCTCAGGAGCAGGAAGTCCCAGACCCATACCAGGCCCCTAGCCTAGGGTTACAGTACCAGGAGATAAGTCCCCATAACTTCTGGTTGCAAAAACCAGTGGGGAATATGTCAGTAGAAAAAACTGCTGGAGCCCCAAGCAGTTCTTCTTAAAGAGCCCACACACAGACTCACCTACTCAGACCCACTCCCTCTGAGCTCCAGCACCAGGGTGGCAGCTTCAAAGGTACCAGTGATATACAGGGAGAAACCAAAGTGTCTGGCATCAAGGCAAGCAGAGGCCATTGTCCCTTTGCTGAACTCTCTCCCCACAGAACTGCTAAGGTCGTACCATATCTGAGACTCCATCAATCTGGCTAACACTGTTTGACCCACCTTGGAGATCCCCAGAGACTCTGCCCAACCGAATTTACAGGCCCACCCAAGCCACTTTTCCATATGAATGGCTGGTGTTGATTCATCCTGCACAACTTCTTAAATCCTATCAAACAAATAACAGCTGGCTTCAGTGAGTCCCAGACCCAGCACTAGCAGCAGCCAGCTTATAGTCACAGCTTGGCTTTGCCTGGGAATCTTCAAGCCCAGCACAAGGGGCAGCCATCTCAGATTGCTTTACAGCTCCTGTAGGGTGCCCCCAGCAAAACAAAGTTGGGGGGTAACCTTGGCCTGTACTGCCAGGGAAACCCCCAGAGTCAGCACATCCAGGACAGCTCTAGAGCATGTCAGAGCACCACCACCCTGCCCCTGCACAGTTGATCCTCCACAGAGGGTAGAGGTTGGTGGTCAGTGGTCACAGACAATTCTTGTAGCTGGCTGGCCTGGGTAACTCCCTGCCATTGATCTGCCAACAGCAACCAAGACCCAACGACAATAGGAGGGTGCACTCAGCCTACATGAAGGGTGCACCTCGAGTACTCAGCTTGAGTGTTAGGGGAGGCTATACCACTGGACCCTATAGGACACCTACTACATTAGGCCACACTACCAAGATATGAAGTCAAAGCAACTCTACCTAATACATAAAAATAAACATAGGGAGGCTGCCAAGATGAGGAGACAGCAAAGAAATATGGCCCAAATGAAAGAACAGATCAAAACTCCAGAAAAAGAGCTAAATGAAATGGAGATTAGCAATCATTTAGATGCAGAGTTCAAAACACTGGTTATAGGGATGCTCAAGGAACTTAGTGAGGACCTCATCTGCACAAAAAAGATCCAGTTAGAGATGAGGGGTACACTAATTGAAATAAAGAAAAATTTACAGGGAAAGAACAGTAGAGTGGATGAAGCCAAGAATCAAATCAATAACTTGGAACATAAGGAAGCAAAAAACAACCACACAGAACAAGAAGAAAAAAGAATCCAAACAAATGACGATAGTATAAATAACTTCAGGAGGTCCAACGTTCACATCACAGGGGTGCCAGAGGAAGAAGAGAAAATTCAAGAAATTGGAAATCTATGTGAAAAAATACTGAAAAAAATTTCCCTAATTTGGTGAAGGAAATAGATGTGCAAGTTCAGGAGGCACAGAGAACCCCAATTATGATGGATGCAAAGAGGCCCACTCTAAGACACATCATAATTAAAAGGTCAAAGTTTAAAGATAAAGAGAGACTCTTAAAAGTAGCAAGAGAAAAGAAGTTAGTTATCAGATCGTTGCCAGATGGGAGAGTGGAGGGGGAGAATGGATGAAAAGGTAAGGGGATTAAGAAGTACAAATAGGCCCTGGCTGGTGTAGCTCAGTGGATTGAGCATGGGCTGCAAACCAAAGGGTCATCAGTTAGGTTCCCAGCCAGGGCACATGCCTGGGTTGCAGACCAGGTCCCCAGTGGGGGCCACATGAAGGCAACCACACACTGATATTTCTCTCTCTCTTTTTCTCCCTCCCTTCCCCCTCTCTCTAAAAATAAATAAATAAATAAATAAAAATCTTAAAAAAAAAAAAAACAGAGCCAAAATTAGTTAAAAAAAAAAAGAAGTACAAATAGGTAGTTACAAAATAGCCATGGGGATGTAAAGTACAGTATAGGAAATGGAGTAGCCAAAGAACTTACACACATGACCCATGGGCATGAACACTGGTGTGGGGATTGCCTGAGAGAGTAGGGGTGTTGGGTGGAGGGGGGCAAAGGGGAAAAAATTAGTACAACTGTAATAGCATAATTAATAATATCACTTTAAAAATAAAAAAATTCTAGCTGCTATTATTGTATTGTCATAATGGCAGTGACAGGTGATTTCATATTTGTATGAACATCACAGAGTGCACTTACACAAATCTAGATGGTGTAGCCCACTGCCCACCGAGGGTATACGGTGCAGCCTCTTGCTCCCAGGCTACAAATCTGTACAGTATGTTAATGTACTGAACTCTGTGGGCAATTTTATATAATGGTATTTGTATTACCTAAACAGAGATGAGATAGAATAAAAATATGGTATTAAAGATACAACATGGTGTACCTGCTTAGGGTACTTCCCATAAATGGAGCTTACAAGAGTGGGAGTTGCTCTGGGTAAGTCAGTGAGCAAATGGTGCGTGAATGTGAAGACCTGGAACATTGCTGTGCACTACTATAGACACTCGACCCTTAGTCTATACTACTGTAAACACCGCACACCGCTATAGGCATTGTATGCTTATTGTACACTAAATTTGTAATATAACGAGATTAAATCAACTACAAGAAAACATGATACAATCAAAGAAGTGTGGTAAGGATGAGCTATATGAAACTGTGGCTTGGGTAACACTGCACACTGTTTTACAGCAAATGTTATTTTCATAAGTAGAAAGAGTACGCTGTAACATAATGATTAAAAATGTAGTATAGTAAATACATAAATGAGGAACATACTCATTTATTATCATTATCAAGTACTATGTACAGAACATAATTGTATGTGCTATACTTTTATACGAATAACTAGCAGTGAAGTAGGTTTGTTTACACCAGCATCACCACAGACACATGAATGATTTGCTGTGCAACCTGTTAAAATAGGTGTGATGTCATTAGGTGATAGGGACTTGTCAGCTCCATTAAAATCATATGGGACCACCGTGATGTGGTTCATTGTTGACGGAAACATCATTACACGATGCATGACTGTACAGCGCACTCTCTTGCCTGTCAACACAATCTCCCACCCCTTCTTTTCCATCAGTACCCTTTTATACTTTTTTTCCTGGTAGCTGATGTGTTCCTGTCTCTCCTGTTTGTCCTTAAGTGTTATGAATTTGGGACTATGTCTTTTAAAGTAGCTCTGGAAGTTCTCATCAAACTGACAAATTAGTAATGTCTAACTCTTAGCTCTCTGCAATCTGCAGAGCATATGTGTTTGTTAGGCTATATTAATATTTACCTTTTGGAAAATCAGCATGCCTTTGGCGAGGCAAGAAGCGAAGTGCTGGACACAAGCCTTTGAAATGAGGAACAGATAAAGGTCAGATCGTGAGGATGTTGATCTGGAGTTAAATCCTGTTCATAAATGGTCTCTGTAAACATATTTTGGCCAGTGGTCACTGACCTTTTCAGGATTTGGTCTTGTGAGAATATTTCCTGGTCATTAGTTCATCAGATTATGTATTCCTATTTACAGGAATCATGCAACAGCCTTATTTATTTACCACATATCCCAAGTTTTTAAATAAGGCTTAAATAGCTGTACTCAATTAGTTAAAGACATTGTGATATCACCCAGTTTTTGTCAAAGAGAAAGTTTATACCAATTTAATAACACTCCGGAGCTTTTTATTTACAGGACAGTGATTTGAGAACATAAGTATTTAGTGAGGTCTAGCATTGTGGAACTAAAACTTTGCTCGTGCAGAATGAATTGAGGAACACATTATCTTCCCTCTGACAAAAAATGTCCCATCTCCCTCCAAGTCTACACTAATCTGCCTTGTGGCCTGCAATTAATAGAGTCATTCTTTTTAGTGAAAATGGACAAGCATTTCTTAAAATCTAATCTTTATTGTATTTTTTCCATTACCATTGTGTCTCGTTATAGCCCCCTTCCCCCTACCCCACAATCACTGCACTGTTGTCCGTGTCCATGAGTCCTTTTTCCTCTTTGCTCAATTCCTCCAACCCTTAAGCTCCCCACCCTTATTTATCCACTAGCAGTCATCTATTTTTTACAAAGTAATTACTATGTGCCTGGTCTTCCATTGAGTGACAATAATAATAAAAATATATGAAAGATTCAAATCATATCTTCAAATAAGTTGCAATTATGGTTTAAAACACTTTCTTGTAATTGTTTTCTTTTCTCTTGGCTGCAAGTGTTTAAACTGAACTCAAACTAGCTTAGACACCGCCTTGCCCCACCCCAAATAAAAGAGCAGTTTTCTAGCTGATTTACATGGATAATGGGAATGGCAGCAGTTGTCTTGGGGCTCATAATTTTCTTTCTTTTGTCTCTGTTTCTCTCTCTGAGTTGAAACTAATCTTGGGCACCTTGTTTCTAGTGTCTGGAACTGTGGCCATCAGTGACACAATTTATTACCAAAAAGGATAAGATACTTTCTTTAGTTCTGGTTTTTAAGAGTCATAGGATTCTGTTGGACCTAGTTTAGCTCACATGGTTCATGGGATTGTGGGATAAAAGCCTGTTACTGGAACTACTTAGATGGAGTGTAAGGGAAATTTTCCCAAACAAGGGGTGTCATGTCATCAGCTGGGGACTCATAATACAATATGTACACACCAGCTTCTTCTAAATCCCTATAAATTATTGCTCTTTGTCAGATTTTTGGAAAGTAGTTAAGTCAGATGCTAAAATTAACAGAGAAAATTTGCAGAATAAAAAAATTAGCCCTTAGCCAATTTACTGATTTGCAACACTATCAAAGGCCATGCTGTTTGAAGAGAAAGTTGTTTTCTATATTAATATCTTTTAATAATTTAATTTGGTACTGATGAGGTAGAGACTTTTTAGGTTTGTTTTAATTTTAGATGCAAAATACTGTACATGGTAATAGTAATGCACACAGTATTCCTCCCAACACCATTTATTGAAGAGGCTATTTTTACTCTATTTTATGTTCCTGCCCCCTTTATCAAATATTAACTGAGCATATTGACATGGGTTTATTTCTGGGCCTTTTATCCTGTTCCATTGGTCTGTGTATCTGTTCTTATGCCAGTATCAGACTGTTGGGAACCTCCCTGCCTGGTTTCGGAAGCTGTAACCCACCCTGGCTAAGGCTGAATAAAAGACCATGGGAATAGAAGCCACTAAGGAGACAATGTTTATCTTCCCAGCAGGGGCGCTGCCTCTGCCAGCTTTACTTCACCCTGCTTGGCCCTGGGTGGATGACTAGTTAGCCAATGACGGGTAAGATTCCTCAAGAGAGGGACTAAACAAAGATTTGATAGAATTTAGGAAAATCTGAAGCTTAGGCCAAGACGAGCCATTAATATGGAAAAACCACTGTAAACAGCTTGAGTGCACCTGAAAGTTAGGTGTGGCAGGGCCTCAGGGAATCACCAGGGCAGGGCAAACAGTATGAACCAGGTTGATGGAGTCTCAGATATGGTACCTGCTTGCTGGCTCTGTAGGCGGGGAGGGCTCATCAAAGGAACAATGGCCTCTGCCAGCACTTTTGTCTGGGAGAAAGCTGTCCCCTAGCTCTCACCCTGCTGCCAGACAATTCAGTTTGCCTGGCAGCAGGGTGAGAGCTGCCCCACATATTTTTGATGCCTTTCAATATGCTTTCCCTTCACTGGAGCACAGGGGAAGTGAGTCCAGTATGTCTGTATGCAGGGCCTTTAAGAAGAACTGCCTGAGATTCCACAGCCTCAATCCCCACTGGTTTTTACAGCCAGAAGTTGTAGAGACTTATCTTTCTGGCACTAGAATCCTGGCTCCAGGGGCCTGTTGTGTGGATGGGACCCCTCATGCCTGAGATATCCCTCCTGATTTTTATCTGCCACCTGCGGGTGTGAGACCAGACCATTCCATGTCTCCATTCCTCTTACCTCCTTGATAAGGTTTCTTCTTTAATTTTGTAGTTGTAGGACTTCCATCCAGCTCAATCTCTAATAGTTCTGAATGATGGTTGTTCTAGAGTTTAGTTGTAATTTTGAAGTGTTTGTGTAAGGACATGAGCCATGTTTACCTGCTCCACCATCTTGCTAATTTTATCTTTCATTGGTAGGACAGGGGGTCAATAGCTAATCATTACTTGCCAATCGAAGCTCTAGGTATAAGCATTGTCATCATTATAAATATACAGGGTCCAGCAGAAGTAATGCTTGCTTGAGTTTGGTTGGTAAGGTAATAATATAGTTGTAATAATTTATACTTTTAATGTGAACATTTCACTGAAAATGTTATATGGTGTGCTTGAGGGAGATATTGTTATGTTACAGAATTATATGCTCATGATTTTGTAATAAAAAAGAGGCATAATTTGTGCTGGGCCTTGTATATAATTATTATTATGATTGTCAAAATGGGGTGTTAATATGAAGACAGACAAATTAGGGAGATATTTTACATGATAAATATGCTAAGTATCAATCACTTGATAAAATGTGAAAACTCATTATAGGCTGCAGGAGGTATGGAAGGTATTACAAAGGAAGAAAAAGATGATCTGGGCTTGGTAGACTTTAGATAAGCAGACTGCAAGATGAAAATTCTGGGCAAGAAAAACCTGCTATGCAAATCTGTGGAAGCAGGAGTGGGTATGTACATATAGGAAATGTAGATGATGACAAGAGAAGAAAGTGTCTCAAGATAGAGAAAGTCTACTGCATTAGTGTTAAGGAAATGTTTAAGCCCTGGCTGGTGTGGCTCAGTGGATTGAGTACCAGACTATAAATCAAAGGGTCACTGCTTTGATTCCTGCTCAGGGCACATGGCTTGGGTTGCAGGTCAGGTCCTCAGTCAGGGGCGTGTGAGAAGTAACTGATTGATGTGTCTCTTGCACACCAATGATTTCCTCCCTCTCTTTCTCCCTCCCTTCCCCTCTCTCTAAAAATAAATAAGCTTAAAAAACGGAGGGATAATGGGGGCAATTAGGGGAAGGTCCATTGAGGAACATGTATAAAGGACACATGGACAAAGCCAAAGGGAGGTAGGGCTGAGTATGGGAGCCAGGGATGGGTGGGGCAGGAGGGAGTGGTGGAGGGAAAATGGAGACAAGCATACTTGAACAATAATAAAAAATATTTAAAGGTAAAAGATGGACAATCATTTGTGCTTGTGGGTGAGATTGATATAGTGAAGAGATAAATATTGATGATGCAAAAGTGAAAAGACATAATTATAAGCATTGAGTTTTTGGAAGGTAAAAATGAATGGGATCGAGTGTATGACTAGAGATGTGCAATGCTTACATGGTGTAGGAAAAAAGGCAGCAGAGTTCATGGACCAAATTTTTGAACATTTGATGGGGAGAAATTGAATGTGTTACTGTTAAATCACTTATTATCTCCCAGCGAAGTAAACCCTGTTTCAAATTTACACATATTTTCTTTCACATCTGGTCATCTGGTCTATATAACTCAATCAATTCAGGGAGAATGGTGAGGGAAGAGAATAATGATTGATAGGGAAAATTAGAAGAATTCATATACTGAAGATTTTAATGATTGGGCATGATACATCACTGTATTTTAATGATGGGACTGCCCCAAAATTGCAATTATCTTTTGGGAGGTAGGTCCCTTGTAGTACAGGTTTCTCCAATTGTCGAGTGTTCTAGGAACCCAGCTGTATCAGTGTACTATCTCGCATTGTTTTGAGAGGCTGCATTCACCTTCAGTGAATTTTTTTGAAGACTCAACATGTTTGCCCATTTCATGATGAGTGACTTATATGCACACCTCCTACATCACTCTGAGTGTTCAGCAGTTCGTGTCCAAAAAATGGCATGACCCCATGCCCTACTCTCCTTATTTATCCAATCTCACCACAAGAAACATTTTGTTTGTTTCCCCAGAAAAAAGTCCTCAAAAGGAAACATTTTGCCAATGTGGAAGAGGTGCAACCAAAAATGGCAGAAGCACTAAAAAGCATCAAAATTGACAGGTTCAAAAACTGTTTTGACATAGGTAGGGGCTGATCTTGGCCTGAACCACCTGGGAAACACCAGGGCCAGTGCACCCAGTGGATAGCTACAGAACATGTCAGAGCACCACCATCCTCCCCCTGCACAGCTGATTCTCCATGGAGGGTAGAGATTGGTGGTAAGTGGTACACCAATCCTTGCAGCTGACTAGCCTGGGTAAATCCCTCCCATTGATCTGCCAACAGCAACCAAGACTCAACTACAACAGGAGGGTGCACTCAGCCCACATGAAGGGTGCACCATGAGTATCCACCTTCAGTGTAAGACGAGGCTGAGCCATTGGACCCTATAGGACACTTATGATATTAGGCCACACTAGTCACAAAGTCAAAGCAGTTCTACCTAATACATAGAAACAAACATAGGGAGGCTGTCAAGAGGAAGAGACAAAGAAACATGACCCAAATGAAAGAACAGATCAAAACTCCAGAAAAAGAGCTAAATGAAATGGAGATAAGCAATCTATCAGATGCAGAGTTCAAAACACTGGTTATAAGGAACTTGTGAGGACATCATCAGCACGAAAAAGATCCAGTCAGAGGTGAAGGGTACACTAATTGAAGTAAAGAAAAATTTACAGGGAAAGAACAGTAGAGTGGATGAAGCCAAGAATCAACTCAATGATTTGGAACATAAGGTAGCAAAAAACAACCATGAAGAATAACAAGAAGAGAAGATAATTTAAAAAATTAAGGATAGTGTAAACAGCCTGTAGGAGAATTTTAAGCAATCCAACATTTGCTTCATGGGGTGACGGAAGGAGGAGAGAAATAGCAAGAAATAGGAAATCTATTTGAAAAACTCTGGAATGAAAACTTCCCTAATTTGGTGAAGGAAATAGACATGCGAGTTCAGGAAGCACAGAGAATCCCAAACAAGATGGACTCAAAGAAACCCACTCCAAGACATGTAATAATTAAAATGCCAAAGTTTAAAGATAAAGAGAGAATCTTAAAAGCAGCAAGAGAAAAGAAGTTAGTTACCTTCAGGGGAGTTCCCATAAGACTGTCAGCTGATTTCTCAAGGAAACTTTGCAGGCAAGAAGGGATTGGCGAGAAATATTTAAAGTCATAAAAAGCAGAGACCTATAGCCAAGAATGCTCTACGCAGCAATGCTGTCACTTAGAATTGAAGGGCAGATAAAGAGCTTCCCAGACAAGAAAAAACTAAAGAAGTTTATCATCACCAAGTCATTTATATGAAATGTTAAAGGGACTTATTTAACATGAAATAAAAACCATGAAAGTCAAAACTATGAGCAAAATGACAGAAAATACATATCATCAGCAAGTGAATCTATAAAACAACAAACAAAGCAAACAAGAACAGGGACAGAATCATGGATATGGAGAACATTCTGATGGTTGCCAGATGGCATGGGGTGGGGGAAAATGGGTGAAGAGATGAGGGGATTAAGAAGCACCAATACACACTTACACAATAGCCACAAGGATGTAAAGTACAGTATAGAAAAGGCAGCAGCCAAAGAACTGGTACCCATGACCCATGGACATGAACAATGGTGTGGAGATTGTCTGAGGGAGTGTGGGGTGCTGGCTGGAGGGGGCCAAAGAGGGAAAAATCAGGACAACTGTCATAGCATAATCAATAAAATATTATTTAAAAAAATTTGGCTCAGGATGTGGCCACAGATGTGAATGCCTGAATCAGAGTTGAGAGGGATCCTTAAGGGATTTGCTGATAATGAAATCTAAGGAGCAAAGATTTGGGATGAATCTGCTGTGTGTTCCTCAGGGTGATGACAAGACTCAGGGATGGGGAAAAGGACAATGTTTTTCATAAATAAAGGAGAGTGAGAATGATTTTGATTGGTGACAGTGAAGAGAAGGTGTAGCAGGCAGGTTTTAGCAGGTGAGGAGAGTAGTGGTTGTTCAGAAGTGGCAGTGCAGAACAAGGAGGACCCTTATACGGTGTTGATGTACTTAAAACATAGGGAACAATTGAGTAAATTTAGGGCATCCATTTTCCCTGGGGAAAAAAATCAAGTTTTAGTAAATAATAAGCATTGTAAAAAATATGAACAAAGAATATGAAGATTTATGGGCTTATTAATCTTGGAATAGGGAATTTCTAAAGGAAGATTGAGAAGTGAGTTGAACAGTGGAATTTTGGATCATAGAAAAGAAATCACATAAAAAAAGGAAAATAAGAAGATACAAGAGTGTAAGAACTTAATTGATGATGACCAAGGAAAACAGACTAAAGATCTACAGACATTTTTGGTTCTCAGATAGTCAGGATAACAGCTGATGTTACTCTGGCGAATAGAAAGCTCAAGCATTGAGAGTTTAACTGCAGTCAGGATAACCCTAGGGGAAAATGTCTCTTTAGGCCTCTTTACTAATTTTTCACTTGTGGTCACTGTTCAGATTATTGTACTCAGAATAATTTTACTGATGCATAATGTGCTCCCATGTACAATGCATCCACATTTTTGCCCCAAACTTTCAGGAAAAAAATCTTTTGTTTTAATTAATTAATTAATATATTTTTTGTATTATAAAGGAATTTTACCATTTATTTTTAACATATCATGGTATAAGAAATTTTATGTAACAAATAATTACAAAACAAGAATAGATACAAGGTACAAGAAATTTTATATACTGGTAACAAATTAGTACTACCCATGTATAATGTGCATCCTTATTTTCCCCTCAAAAATTTAGGCAAAAAGTGTGCATTGTACACAGTAAAATATGGTAATTGTAGCATCTCCTTTGCTTAAGCCCTTCCAATGCTTCTCCAATCAGGATGAGGTCCAAGCCACTTAACCTTAAATGAGTAGCGAAGGAAGAATAAGAAGTAATTTTTGGAGGAAGATGTTGAGAAATACAAAGGAAAAAAATAGAGAAATGTGGGTGAGTTGTAAAAAAATGGAGAACAGAGGGAAAAGAGAAGATCAGATAAATATATTAACATATTCTGAAACAAAAAGGAGTCATGCCACTTCCAGCCATAGAATATCAACAAGGAATTAAAGGAGCAAAACCAGTGTCCTGTTTCTACTAGGTCTGCCAATCCCTCTGGCTGTAAACCATGATAACGGTGAGTGGAAAAGAGAGAGAACTACAGTGAAACCGCAGGGGTTTTTTCCTTTTACTTTTATTGTTGACATTATTATAGATGTCCGAGTTTCTCTCCCTTTGCCTGCCTCTATGCAGTCTCTGCCTTTTCTTCCCTCTGGCCATCACCAAACAGTTGTCAGTGTCTACGGGTTATACATACATGTTCTTTGGCTAATCCCTTCACCTTCTTTCATCCAGCTCCCTCTCCCCCTTTCCCTCTGACAGTCTGTTATATATGTCCATGCCTCTGTTTCTATTTTTTCATCAGTTTATTTTGTTCATTAGATTCCACATATAAGTGAGATCATATGGTATTTATCTTTCTCTGACTGGCTTATTTTACTTAGCATAATAATCTCCAGGTCCATCCATGATGTCACAAAAGGTAAAATTTCCTTTCTTTTTAATGGTCATGTAGTATTCCACGTGTAAATGTACCACAGCTTTTTTACCCACCAATCTACTGATGGGCATTTGGACTGTTTCCAAATCTCAGCTATTGTAAATAACACTGCTATGAACATATGGGTACATATATTCTTTTGAATGGTATGTTTGGGTTCTTAGGATATATTGCCAGAAGTTGGATCGCTGGGTCAAAAGGCAGCTCCATTTTCAGTTACTTGAGGAAATTCCATAGTGTTTTCCATAGTGGCTGCACTAGTCTGCATTCCCACCAGCAGTGCACAAGGGTTCCCTTTTCTTCATGTCCTTGACAACTCTTGTTGTTTGTTGATTTATTGATGGTAGCTATTCTGACAGGTGTGATGCGATATCTCATTTCACTGGGGTTTTAATTTACACCTTTCTGATGATTGGTGATGCTGGGCATTTTTTCATGTGGCTATTGGCCGTCTGTATGTCCTCCTTGGAGAAGTATCTGTTCAGGTTCATTGCCCATTTTTTAATTGGATTGTTTGTCTTCCTAGTATTGAGTTGTATATGTTCTTAATATATTTTGGTAATACATAGTTCTTTATGTATTACCAGATGTATCATTGATGAATATGTTCTCTTATACAGTGGGTTCCTTTTCATTTCGTTGATGGTTTCTTTTGTTGTGCAGAAGCTTTTTAGTTTGATGTAGTCCCATTTGTTTATTTTTTCCTTTATTTTCCTTGTGCTAGGAAACATAATGATAAAAATATTGCTATAAGAAAGATCTGAGATTTTACTGCCTGTTTTCTCCTAAGATTTTTATCATTATGTGACTTACATTTAAGTATTTTATACATTTTGGATTTATTCTTCTGTATGGTGTAAGTTGGTGGTTTAGTTTCATTTTTTTTGCATGTACCTATCCAATTTAACCAACACTGTTTATTGAAGAGATTGCCTTTATTCCATTGTATGGTCTCACTTCCTTGGTCAAATACTGATTGACTATATAGGTGTGGGTTGATTTCTTGGCTCTCTGTTCTGTTCCATTGAACTGTAGGTCTGTCTTTATGCCTGTGCCAGGCTGTTTTATTATAATGGCCTTGTGGTATAGTTTGATATCCGGTATGGTATGGTGATGCCTCCAACTCTGTTCTTTTTTCTCAAGATTTTTGAGGCTACTCAGAATCTTTTTAGGTTCCATATATATTTTTGCACTATTTGTTCTAGATCTGTGAACTATGCCATTGGTATTTTTTTAAATCCTCACCCAAGGACATTTTTTTCACTGCTTTTAAAAATAGAGGAAGGGGGAGAGAGAGAGAGAGAGAGAGAGAGACAGAGAGAGAGAGAGAGAGAGAGAGAGAGAGAGAGAGAGAGATAATTGCATGAGAGAAACATTGATCAGTTGCCTCTTGAAGGTGACCTGACCAGGGATCAAACCAGAAACCTTGACTGGAAATTAAAACCATTACATTTTTGGTGTACAGGATGATGCTCCAACCAACTGAGCCTCACTGGCCAGGGCATACCATTGCTATTTTAATAAGAATTGCATTGAATCTATAGATTGCTTTAGGTGTTATAAACATTTTAATGATGCGAATTCTTCCAATCTATGAACATAGTATATGCTTCCACTTGATTGTATCTTCCTCAATTTCTTTCTTTAATGTCCTATACTTTTCCAAGTACAAGTTTTTACCTTCTTGGTTAAATTTATTCCTAGATGCCTTATTATTATTTTTTGTTTTAGTAGCAAATGGAATTGCTTTCTTAGCTTCCCTTTCTGATAGCTCATTTTTGGTGTATAGAAATACCACTTATTTCTGAATATCAGGAACAAGACAAAGATGTCCACTTTCACCACTCTTGGTCAATATAGTACTAGAAGTCCTAGCTACAGCAATCAGACAGGAAGAAATAAAAGGCATCCAAATTAGAAAGGAGTAGGTACTGTTGCGGACCGTTCAGCCTGGTTTCAGGAGTTGTAACCCTCACCCCATGGTGGGCTGTATAAGAGCCCAAGGGACCCACTTCATCTGGGACTGTTCTGTCACAAGGACGTGACCTACTAAGGAGACAAAGCTTATCTCCCTGGCAGGAGCACTGCTTTTGCCTCATCCATCTCTGGCCCCATTGCTTGGTTGGCAGTCAATGACGGGTAAGACTCCTCATGGGAGGGGCAACCTAAGCCAGACGCAACCACTTGGGAGGCCTCATGGAAGGACCTGGGGGGGGGGTTGCAGCAAAGAGGATGTGATGGACCCTCGCCCCCCAGCTATTCTGACATAGCCCGAGTCCTCATTTCCATCTGGGAGATGTCTTCTGCTTCCTAATAGGCTTAAAGCCTGAAACTGTGGGGGCGAGTGGTGCAGCCCTGTGCTGGCCAGGACGGCTCCCTGGGTGATCGGGCATAAGAAAGAATTCCTAAAGTCCTGTGAAACCTGCTTTGCTAAGAGTGCTCTCCCTTAGGTGATAAGTGTCCCAGGAGGAAATGAGTATGTCTCCCAAAGTTTGGCAACCCCCTTTCCTGACAAACACTGACTCAGATTAAGCCCTTAGATTTCTTTGACATGTTAAACCTGTATTCCGGTGTATTGGAACCCAATAAAAGCCTAGTGAGGATGGGGCTCTGGGTCATTCTCCTCTGAGAGTTTGACCCCTTTCCTCCCCAAGCAGAAAATGTCTTGGTAGTTTTTATTTTCATCCGTGATGGAGGGATGGGGCTCTGCAGGCGGAGCCCCCCCACATCTGGCACCCAGGACAGGGTCCCCTGCAAGGTACAACTGTCACTATTCACAGATAGCATGTTATTGTACATAGAAAACTCTTAAGACTCCACCAAAAAGCTATTAGAGCTAATAAATGTATTCAGCAAAGTGTCTGGATGCAAAACCCACAGGCTTTTGAGTCAGACAGATGAATCTGAATTTGAACAATGACTATAACATAAACTAGCCCTGACCTTAAACAAATCATTTTATCTCTCTGAACTATAGGTTTGTCACTTGTAAAACGAGATGAGCACTACATACCTCTAGGTTGCTTTGTATTTTAAATGAGAAACATAAAATGCAGAGCACAGTGCTTGACACCTGTTAAATGCATGGTAAATGCACATTTCGTCTTTCTCTGTGGATCTATAAGCTTCAGATTCATTTTTGATATTACTTCTAGTTTTATTGATAGTTTTATGTTTCTGCCTATCAAAATTCAGTATCAGCTTGGACTTGTTTTTGATCTCTTTTCTTTAATGGTTTATTTTCCTATTTTATTCTAATTATTATATTTGTGATATTTGTATTGGTGTTTCAGTTTTCTCATGGACACACAAAACCTAGAATTTCTCATTACCTTCAGATTTTACTTGAATGTTAATTTTCTAGCTAAAATTAAACATATAAGTGAATTAGGTTCCTTCCTGTGTCTACCACCACATGCAGCAATACAGTTATCCCCATTTTGTACCTGAAATGATTGGCTTTCATACCCAATCTAACTTCAGGCAGTGGACTACTTCCAGAAGGACAATAATTTTATTTTTAAAATGAATCATACACTCTTATCTTTAAGTGTTTGTGAACAAATTCACTCTCCCTTTGTTTAGTGCTTGGACTTCTGGGTCTCAATTACAAAATGAAAGATTGGTGGTTACTGCAGCTAAAAATGTGTTTGATTCTGTGATGCCTAGAGGTATTGTACCCTTTTCTAGAGACCTCACAGCTGGTCAATAGCAGACTTAGAAGGAGAAGATGTACCTACTGGCTCAGAGAGCAGTGTGGTTCCCCATATACCCATTTAACAACAAGGCAACAATGCCATGTGTTGCCATTTTTCCTATTACTTTCCCCTATTAAAAAAATTAGATGACCTAATGGATTTTTTTCACTTTTCTTGCCACAACTCCAAATATATAAGAACAGAGAAACAACATCGTGTTTAGATTGCTGATATAGTACAATAAGCTTCATGGATCTACATTAAAAGGAAAGGTAGTAGAGAAAAATAAATGACAAAGAAGAAGTAAATAAAGGGGTTCAGATGTCTTCTTTGGAAAAGCTGGAAGGGTTGTTCATTGTAAACCCTTGACCTCCAAGGAGCTCACCACTATTGAATTGAGTTGTTGAAACATAAGACTTTCAACAGTGTTCACAAGGTTGACCTTTGCTGTCTTATCTCCTGTTTATTGTATATACATATTACATAGGTCATAGATAAGTGCAAGTTTGTTTTTTTTAAATGGGGAGATTCCATGTGGTTTTGCTACTCTTGGGGTGTGAATGTGAAGATGGGCTAGGACTGTTCTCACAAAATTCTGTGTTAATCATTCTCAACATGACAAATGAACAAGAAAGGGCCCTTGGGCATTTTCAGGAAAGGCAGGATGAGGGAAGGAAGTAGCAAATGACTATTAACTCCTAAAATACTGATTAGTACAGTTAAGACTTATAAAATGGCAGCTGGTAAAGGCAATTGGGAAAGTAGATAAATAAAAACCAGAAACCAATTATTAAGCCTTCTATTTTCAAACCAACTACTACTTGGTTCTATCTCTTCTTCTGGGAAGTTATGTTTCAGGGGTAAACCCTGAAGTTTCTCTTGTATTAGGTTTTAGTTTCAGAGAAGTGGCTGGGATATTAGGTTCTTCTTTTTGGACCAGCACTGGCTTTCCTCTATAACAGGGCAACACATTTACAAATGATCCCCACAGAGATATCCCCAATTGGTTATGTTCTGTTCCCCATAGGTCGGGAGCAAGATGCTCCCGTCATGCCTTCTTCCCCACACAAGATGTCCAAATGTTCCTTATCCTGTTCAGGTGCTAGGAAGTTTTCAGAACTGTTGAACTGTGGGATGTCCTTAGGTAGATAACTGGAGGTGACTGGTCATTATTATCCCTTCTATTCTGCTTCTTGGTATTTGAGACAAAAGGTGTTCCTTCTCTCCTCAAACGCTACCGGTTTTTCCTCTCCCCTCCATCTTTGCTCTATCTTGCATCTACTCCTTGCTTTCTGTCCTATCAGGCCCTAATTCCTTTTTTTTCTATCAAACAAGAAAGCTGGCTCTGCAAGCCTAGATTTCTGAATCTTCCTCTTATATTTAACTTTGCTTCTGTTTTGCTGTAGGCTGGAGGAGGGAAACTAGCAGTTGAGTAAGAGTGAGTGAAAAGGGGAAGTGAAATGCATAGAAAGCAATTATACTACTATTTTGAGCGGACACTTTACAACACCTATGCAGGTGATAAAGTGGAGTAAATGTCTGCCTTGTCTTAAACAGGACCAGATGCTCTGAGAAAAGAAAGCATATTTTTTGTTAGTTTTGTCTACTAGTGATATTTCCTTTTCTTGTAAGTGACATGAGCAGATTTGAATTAGCCTTAGTAAGAAAATTGATTTGAGAGATACAACAATATCTGATGAAATAAAAGGAAGAGAACAACTTAGTATAGAAGGGAAGGGATTCAGCTGGGCCTTGGGGAAGCCCACCCCAGGCTCTGCAGGGCCCACAAGGCTCTTTCTCCTTGCCCATGAACCCTTTTCCCCGTGTTTGTGGACTGGTTTTCTCCATGTGGTAGAAAACATGACCACTCACTAACACCTAAACGTAACTGTAATGGGAAAAAAGAAACTGTCTTTCTTCCCTTTAAGAAAAAGAAGAAGAAAAAAAGACAATTTAAGTAGGATATCTTTTGGCCAAAGCAACTATAAATTGTATATTTTGACAATGAATTTATTTTTAAGTTCTAGCAGTTCGTTGGGGTAAGATTGAAAATGTAAGTTGGGGATGAAAGGAAGGAGTTAGCAATGATATGCTAAGAATATTGAACATCTCATTGTGAGATGTTGGCCTTGCAAATTCTGTGGCTGATATGGAAAATATTTATCTCCTGCCTATTGGTTGAGATTATACTGTTTTGTAAGAATTGATATTTATTCTTTGGAAGGGTGTGTGTGTTTCTACTGCTAGGTGCTGGCAATAGGAAGACTAAAAGACTAAGCAGACAAGTTCTGTGATAACTTCTGGTACAGAGATTTTAGAACCCCTGGGCAGTAATTTCAGACTGAATAACTCAGAACTGTAAAAATATACTGCAGGGAGAAGTCAGATGCATCCTAAAGCAGCACGGTTTCCTGTCATCACTGGCATAGTTTCCCAAAAGGCACACAGCACTTCAGGTCCGTTCCTACAGAGAGGAGCGGGCCTGAAGAGAAGGGCATAGGGTTGATGATAAGGGACATCAGTGAGTGGCTTTGAGGGGAAGCAGAATTTGCTAACCCCAAATATGTCTTCTGAGATACTATGTGAGGCAAGTTATTGCCAAGAAATATCAGACTCAGGAAGGATCTTTGACCTTGCCCTTAACTGCTTAAAAGAAATTAGATGGAGGATCTGCTCCAGGAAGGAAGCTATGGTCATACAAGACTGTCATGAAATGTGAATGAGGTGTGACTGTCAGGGAGGAACCAACAAGACTTGTTTAATCAAGTCTTCTCTGTGTCCCATAGTCAAAGATAAAAGTCCAGCAAACATTTGTTTACCAAACATTTACTTTTCTATCTCCATGTGAATTGCCTTTCTGCTATTTGAAGTCACAAACCACAACTCCCAACCTACTTCTGCTTAGCTCAAGATGGCATATAAGACTTAAGTGCCTAATCTGTCCTAGGCCCCCATATTCTTATGGAACACTGTGTATATATGTAATAAATTTGGTTATTTTCTCCTGTTAAACTGTCTCATGTTAATTTGATTTTTAGTCCAGCTAGAAGGGTGGAGAAAGGCAGAAGAAAATTTATTTTTGTGCCTCCACACTACTCTACACATTTCAAACTTCTTGGTTGCTTTTCTTTTAGATGGTGTACACAAAAGATAGCAGTCAACAAATGTATCATCATGTAAAGCTACTTAGTCATAAACAATAACTGTCTAGATAAGAAACAAGACAATGTGGCCTCAGTGTGGGTACAGGGTACAGGGACTATCCCCACATGTTCCATGGTCCCACAGAGCTTCACAGATGAGCAGACACATATTTCACCAGGTATATGGAGGGAATGGCCCTGAGTGAGTTTCTGCAAGTCTGGGGAACCACCTGCCACCTTCCTATGTCATTGTATATGCCCTTTCCTTTAGTGTGAGTCAGAGGCATATTAATACTTACATTTCAACAAGGCATGTTTAAGCATATTTAACTTACCAGAATACATTTGACCAAAAAGAAGTCATCTGAAACATAATTGAATTATTCATACTTCTGGGCGATTATCTTTTTACAGTCCATGGACTAGACAATTTTTTCCGCATGGTGTTGCAAAACACTTCAGTAGATGCCATATTAATTATTTAGTTTAGTTTTCTCCATTTTAGTATCGTGATTTCCTTTAGTTACTCCATTCCTTCTGTAATAACTGATACAGCTGTTCAACCTTTTGTCAGAGTACTTTGTGGAATTAAAGAATGGGCAGTACAGGAAATGAGTCCTGAAACAGAGTAACTTTCTTATAACAGTGCACAGAGAGTTGTAAGCGATTGAAGTGAATATGTCCTGGAAGACGGGTGGGGACCAACAGTGATGTGAAGTTTTCTTATGGAGGAGCTGGGAGTATCAGAGTGGACCACAGTGTGACCTGTGATGTGACGGCTGTGTGGATAACACAGAAAGAAATATGAGGTAAGATCTTTACATGTAGACATAGGTAACAAGAAATTGGAAAGGAAACTGACACTTGGAATATATCTAATCAAATTCAAAGGCAGTTGCAAAATTTCAGAGTAGGTTCTTACTGGCTCAACTTGGATAAGATGGTAAGATCCAGACCAATACCCGATAGCCAGTTAAAGCAAGGGTAAGGAATTAGGTTGGCCACTCCTTAGAAATGTGGACAGGGAAGCAGAAGCAATTTTCAAAATGAGAAGGCATAGATGGTCAATCCCACAGTTATATACTGGAGGCTACTTCTTCTGTTAAGCATGAACACTAAGTGTATTACCATTTTTGGCAAAGTTGACTTCTCCTATTATAAATATGGATTATAGAAGTCAGATAAGAGGAAATTAATTTATTACATGGTGTATTCTCTGTTTTTCATGCCTTTTAGTGCAAGATTTGAACACTCACTATTCAAGAGAAGAAATTAATAAAAGCTCTTTGGCAATCTCAGAAAATCAAAAAGAAGACAGAAATGGAAAAAGGCTTTTTTGGCATATCAGGATGATGCTGTAACCAACTGAGCTACCCAGCGAGGGCTGAAAAAATGGCTTTATTGATTCCAAGAAGTTTGAAGTTTTTATAGGTTATAAAACCTGATAGAAAAAAAAAGGGAAAACAAAGAAATTAAAACCAGAAATCACTAGCTAGAAATTTTGCCCACTGAAAATTAATAAGCAACAACATAAATAACTTATTTTATTCGGATGTTACTGAGGTATAATTGACAAATAAAAATTATAGATATTTAAGGTATAGATGTGATGCTTTATATAGGTATAAATTATAAAATGATTAGCATAATTAAGCAAATTAAAACATTCATCACCATGCATGGTTACCATGTTAGGGTAAGGGTTGGAGAGAACATTTAAGATCTCCTCTCATAGCAAATTTTAAGTATAAAGTAAATATTATTAACTGCATTCACTATGCTGTAATTAGATTCCCAAAAATTATTCATTTGATAACTGGAAGTTTGTACCCTTTCACCAACATATCCCCATTTTCTTCACTTGCTATCTCCTGGTAACCACTGTTCTACTTTCTGGTTCTGTTAGTTCAATGTTTTTAAATTCCACATATAAGGAAATGATACAGTATTTATCTTTCTCTGTCTGACCTATTTCACTTAGCACAATGTCCTTGAGGTTTATCCATGTTGTCATAAATGGCAGGATTTCTTCTTTTTTATGGTCAAATAAATTCCATTGTATATGTACTATATAGAAAGAACTATTATATCTACACTTTAAATATATACAGTTTTTATCTGTTGACTATACATCAATAAAGCCAGAATAAAAGAAGTTATTTATGTTGCTGTATATTAACTCAGTGGACAAATTTTTTAGTTGGTGATTTCTGGTTTCAATTTCTTTGTTTTCTCTTTTCTTCTTTCTATCAGGTTATACAATATAACTATAAAAACTTTAATTTTTTTTGAATCACAAAGCCATCTTTTCATTTCTATCTTCTTTCTGATTTTCCTGGGCTTGCCAGAGGGCTTTTTTTAACTTTCCAAGAGTAAGTGTTCCAGTATGACCTCACACTTAAACATTAAAAGATATGAAATACAGAGACTATACCATTATACACACACACACACAGACACTATGCTTTCTTTCGCCACTTATCTGCTGATGGACACCAGGTTGTTTCCATATCTTACCTATTGTGAGTAATGCTGTAATTAACATGTCAGTGCAGACTTCTCTTTGAGATCTTGATTTCATATCCTTTGGACAAACACCCTCTAGTGGGATTGCTGATTATATGATAGCTCTATTTTTAATTTTTTGAGTAATATCGATGTTGCTGTTCATGATGACTGTACCAATTTACATTCCCACTAACAGTGTAAAAATGTTCCCTTTTCTCCACGCACTTGGCAATACTTATCACTTGTTTTTTGATAATAGCCATCCTAACAGGTATGAAGTGATATATTACTATGGTTTTTATTTCATTTGTCTGGCGATTAGTGATGTTCAGAATATTTTCATGTACCTGTTCGCCATTCGGTCTTTAGAAAAATGTCAGTTTAGGTTGCCTATGTTTTAACCAGGTTCTTTCTTCTTCTGCTATTGATTTGTAAGAATTCCTTATGTATTTTGAATATTAACCCCTTGTCAGATATATGATTTGTAAATATTTACTCCCATTTCATAAGTTCCTTTTTTATTTTGTTGGTTGTTTCCTTCACTGTACATAAGGTTGTTTATTTTGCTTTTGCTGCCTGTATTTTTGGTGATATAGCCAAGAAACACTGAAAGGCCAGTGTCAAGGAGTTTCTTCTTTTTTTTCCCAAGAGTTTTATGGTTTCAGGTCTTATTTTTAAATTTTTAGTCCATTTTGAGTTTATTTTTGTAGATGATGTGAGATAAGGGCCCAATTTTATTTTACATGTAGATATCCAGCTTTCCCAACACCTTTTATCGAAGAGACTATCCTTTCTGATTTGTGTATTTGTGATACCTTTGCTTTAGGTTAGTTTACCATATATGCATGAATTTTCTTCTGGGATCCTATACTGTTTTGATTTCTATAGTTTTGGAATATAGTTTGAAATCAGAAATGTGATGCCTCCAGCATTGTTCTCTGTTCTCAAGATGCTTGACTACTTGGAGTCCTTTGTGATTTCAGATGAATTTTAGTATTTTTTTTTCTGTAAAAGATGCCACATTTTTATCATTAAATGGTGGAGGATTGGATGGGCTTGGACCACTTTGGAAGACTTATTAAAAATTTGACAGCGTTTTTAAATATAGCAATGTTCTAAAGTTATAACTGGCTAACAGTAACTCTTAGAAGAGGCTACCAACATAGGAAACAGGAGAAATTACGGCTATACAGTGATCTTTCTAAGGCTGAGTGAATGGGCCTTAAAATTGCACCACTGCCAAATCTAAGAGATATTGCCCATGGTCATCAGGAAGAGCCACCAGTTTGGTGGTAGCTTCTTTTTAGTGTAATTGAAATACACAAAGAAGAGCAGTATTTGACTTTTGTCTTGCATTCTGGTGGATATGGATGGAATTCATTTGGACAAGGAAAGAATTTTATTCTCCCATTAGTGTGTGAGTTGAAGATGAGACTGGGATGGAGACAAGGTAAATAACAAGGGATAATTTCTTGCCTTCAAATTGTATGTCTCCAAATTCTGAAAATCAATGTCCAGATGACATAAATATGTAATATTGTTTGTTATTTTATAAATGAATTGCATAATTTGTGTTTAAATTCAGGTCTCAGTTTCATTTTCTCATACAAAATGAAACTATCATTTTATATTCTCATATAAAATGAAAAGTGATTTGAGGGGCTGTATAGCATTCTCCACTAGAAGCAATACGACATTGTGCTTGTCCCAAACCATTTCAGAAGCCCTAGAGCCAGGCACATTATTTTCTTATGCAAAGTTACTGGATGGATCGTGGCACTCTTTATTTTTCTTTTGTACTAGTCCCTTTGCAGACTCTGCAGCCCAACAGACCTCTTTTTTAAATCTTAAGTTCCTCTCTGGAGTGTCTAAACTGTTTGCCAAATTTAGGCACTCTAATATATTGTGTCTAGTTTTTAGGGAACACAGAAACCTAACAACCATGTTAATATTATAAATGCACATGTGATTGAACATTTATTTAAAGTTAAATACTCACAAAATTCATAGTCTGTAAAATGTTGCATCCATGGAACAAATGTCTTAGGTAGTATTTGATATACAGAAATTGAGTATTCTGATAGTATAAATGATCAATTCACATAGTTTAACAGTTTCATTGAAGTATAAGAATCTGCTTTTTTCTGAACATGGGCTTGCTAGTCTTACTAAATTGAGGTGGACTGGGAGTTGAATTTATATATCAGAATTACTTTAGGGTTTAAAAAATTCACACATGCCTTAATTTCTCATTAAAATTCATGCATGCACCCATGGGCCACACATAAACATCACCCTTTCTCTACTTGTTGAAGACTACTGACTTAGGTAAGTTCCTTATGGATTTGTAGTTATACTATAGTTTAAAGAATGCCCATTAATGGTTTGAGAGATATCATCAGACTTTACAACGCTTTATTTACCCTTTGCTCTGTGCTTCTAAAAATTTTTATCATTGATTTAGGAGATACAAAATTCCAATATTTAGAATCATATTCAATGATACAAAACTATAAAAGGGATCTAAAATAATACATGAAAGCATTGGATTCCAAAGGGATCTACAGGTGTTGGAATTAGAGGATGAAATGAACTAAGTCAAATTTAGCAGATATAATTTAAATCTTTAATGGCAATTCATTTAATTTGCAAATAGAAAATCGTGCATGGCCTGGGGGTGAAGTGGGGACAGAACATGGCCAAAAGATGTAATGAGATATTGTGAAGGTTCATTTTAAATGTGTCATCTTGAGTGGGCCACAGAGTCCCCAGATATTTGGTTCAACACTATTCTGGGTTTGTCTGTAGGGGTGATTCTGGATGAGATTAACATTTGAATTGGTAGACTGTACAAAGCTGATTGCTTCATCCAATCCTTGAAGACCTGAATAGAGAGATAATTAGCATAGACTTGCAGTCTCCCTCAATATTCTTCCAAACCCATAAAGCCAATTCAGATTCTGTAGCATTTACCCAAAGTCTCCACTCTTGTTCTATATGTTGCTGACCTTTCACTTTGGAGGCAGACTAAGCAGGGTGCTCTTGTGGACAAGCTCATTCTTCTCAAGGCATTAGCTGAATGACGTCATAAAGACTATTGCTCTAAACTTCAATGTGTGCAAACAACTGTTACCTACTTAGGACATGAGGTATCTCAGGACATTCAAAAGCTCACCCTAAAACACCTTGAGTCAATTTTGTCCATCTTTCCCCACAAACAAAACAACAGCTACGTAAATTTTCAGGGGAAGCTGGCTATTGCCGCCCGAGGACTCCCAATTTTGCTCCTCTTCCTGGACCTCTCTATGCCCTCATCCCATAGGGCACCCCAGAACAGGTTTCTCATAGGCACTGAGGGTCTTTGAAGCCTTAAATTAACATTGTCCACATCCTCAGCTCTATTCAAATTTTACCTAATTTGAGGTAATTACCTAAGTTTGACAAATCTTTTCACCTATATTGCCATAAAAATAATGGACTGACAAAGCTGATAAATACACAACTGAATGTGGATCCCCCTATCCTTTTTTCTACCCAATTTATAAACCTGCCTTTATCCCTGACTGATATTATTAACTATCGAACAAAGCCCTACAATCTGAAGAAAGGCAAAATGAAAACAAAAGGTGCCAAATAATTATCAGAAAGATTATACATTGGACATGTTAAAGAGAAGACCACAAGCCCCAAATGGCATCATTTTTGCTAAAAGGCCATGATATCAAACCTACATTTAATGCCCGACCTAAATTCAGTTTCAACCTCTCCCAGAAACATAATTTCTGGTCTAGAATTTTCTGGTCAAGCACTAGCAAAATCTCTTGTGTGGACCCTCTAATCCCCCATAGAAAGAAGAGGCAATTTGTATGCTAAAAACTGTTTTATTCTCTTCTCCCAAAGAAAACCTGTCCCAACCCCAAAACAATCTTTTTTCCTTCCCTTCCCTTCCCTTCCCTTCCCTTCCCTTCCCTTCCCTTCCCTTCCCTTCCCTTCCCTTCCCTTCCCTTCCCTTTTTTTTAAATTTTTCCTTTTCTTTTGTTAATGGCTTCCCTGTCCCACCCTTCCTCTTATAAAAAACTTCCACTTTGTACAACACCTCAGTGCTTTTCTAGTCTCTATTTGGGATATTGCCCAATTCATGAATGACTTGATAAAGCCAATTAGATCTTCAAATATATTTGAATGAATTTCATTTTTTAACAGGCCAAGCAGATTTTCTGTAGCCCCCTTTCTTTTGACCTTTGGCTTGCATTTATCTCCCATCAGATGACACATATGTGTAGGCAGGGGATAATAAAAGGAATTAATATAGTTGATTCTGTCCTAGCACCCACAGGATTTCTGACCAAGTTATTTCCCAGTACACTAATAAAACTCTCACTAAATTTCTGGAGGAAACCAAAATACCACAGGAACTCCTCTAAGGCCCATACTGCTACGTATAGCACCACAAATGAGTTTTACATATTTGCCTCCAGCCTTCAGCTGTTCCCAGTGTTTGGTGATTGTCTGCATGCTTAGTAGATGGACTGGATGCTATCCAACTCCTGTTACTGCTGACACCACAACAGTGATAAATTAACAGCAGATCATTCTTCATTTTGGCATTCCTTTATGGACTGAATCAGGCCAAGAAAATGATTTTACATCAGAAGTAAGCTACGTGCATGTTAAAACTCTGGGGTAATCATCAAAATTTCGTACTCTATAACATCCTCTAATGGAATGCATAAATTTAGAAATGAAACAGATTTTAGGGAAAAAAATCTATCAAGAAACTGGACTTGCATGAAGGAAAGCATTACCCCCTGGCCTTATAAAGATCCAGAACACCTCAAATAGTAGACAGGGATTAATCCCTTTTGAAAGAGTATTTGGTCATCCCACACCTACCGACATGTCTAAACTTTCTACTCCTGGACTGAGTGAATATTATGGGGACTAAATTGGACAGCTTGTTGCTATAACCAGTTGTATGCAAGAACCAACTAGTACACTCAAAGCACATCATGAACAGATAAAAAAGCAATGGCCCCCACTGACAAGCCTTGCCATTCCTTTCCACCAGGAGATGAGGTATACCTCAGGTCTGTAGAAAAAGGCAGTCACTGTCACCTCACTGTAAAGGCTCTTACGAAGTACCATCACCCAGCTACATTACCATCAAAATAAAAGATAGAGCCTCCTGGGTTCACATGAGTCTCACCAAACTAGGCCCAGAGCATCGCTCCCAGGGCACTTGAAAGCTTATCCCTACAGGTGACTTTAAATCCTCAGGCTCAGGAAGCAGATGACTTCAAGAAATGGCTTTTCCCAAGATCATGGAGCATGGAACGTCACTTCCCCCTGTCTTCTTCCTCTTTTAAGTCTCTCTATTCTCCCCTCCCCTAAAGAGAGCAAACAAACAAACAAACAAACAAGCAAACAAACATCCAGTTCTTACTATTCTAATTCAACATGCAACATTAGGGAAAAAATAAACTAACAGGCCAGTGAAAGCCTTCCATCTCTCTGCCATTTTGTTTTTTGGTATGATTGTCTAAATTCTTATTCTAGTTCATCAATCACTAACTCATGCCATGGATAGCTACCAAATGGTAGTTAATAAGCCAGGCACATTCTAGGCCTTAGGGGTAGTGAAGGCATCATCCTTCCTTTATGGGGCTCCAAATTTATGAAAAAAAGAGATATAAATAAGTACTACACAATACAATATGCTATGAAGGGCATTGGGAGCACATCAAACAGAAAAAAAGACTGAATTCACTTTGAGAATTGGAAGATTCCAGAGGAGGTGATATCTGATTAGGTTCTGAAAAATACGCTAGTGTTTGCAAAGAGAGAACAATGTGAGAGAGGTATGAAGGAGAAGCAGATAGTCTGTGCATGGAATAACTAAGAAATTTGTGTGTTTGTGAAGAGCACGGGCTTGACTAGAAGGGTCAGTGGATCATGTGTGCACCATGTCTTAACAGCAGTTTGGGGATCTTCCTAATGGCAAAGTAGCCATCTAGTTTTTAATTAAGGGAGACACATAATCAGATTTGGATTTAAAAAGGTAAATTTATATGTGGGCAGGTTTGCATTTAGGAAGCGCTTGAAGAGAAACCAGTTTTAGGAAATTATTTTGATAGTTTACACGAGAAACAATAAGGAACTAAATCACAGCAATAATCCTGGGAAACAATGGAAAATTAAAGAGTTTGATTTTATGAGTCATTTTATTGGAGCTCAATCAGACACATTAACTTGTAAAGCTGATAGCAATCAAAATTGTTATTTCTGGTGATTCTTTCGCTGTGTATATACCGAACAATTTGAGTTGAATTTTAGTTCATCTTCTAGGATACTTGGTCATTATTCCTGTAAAATACTTTTGTTTCTTCATTTTTGTTTTCCTTCACCCTTGTGGAGCATGCTTGCTACTCTAAAACTCTGTGAGATCTAAGCTTCTAGTAAAACTGTGCCCAAGAAAAAGGCTGGAACTATTAGAGGTTTTTAACATTTGGTTGGCTTCACCACCATTCAGGGGATTTTTGTTGTGGTGAAACTCATCTGTATGATACTGTGGAGGTGGGGAGATTACACATTTGCAAAAACTCATAGAATTGTACCCTATAAAGAGTATGCTTTACTGTGTATAAATGATAAAAGTATCAATCAGAATGTTGGGAAAATCTCAGATATTTGGAGAACCCAAACTGTAACCACAAATGTATGACATAACTTCACTGAAGAGACCAGGAATAAAATGAGTTTATGTAAAGAACTGTGGAAAACAGCATTTTAATTGGGTAACGTAAGTCTAAAGACCAAAAAAAAAAAAAAAAAAAAGCTGTTCACAAACACAGTACTCAGGCTGGTAAATTTGTTCCTTGTAGCCTTATGCGATAGCAAGTCTGAAGCCTGTATACTGCATATGAACAAAGAAATAAATATATTGTAGATCATGGGAACCAGATTTCTCACTGTCAGAGAAAGGAGTTATAAATGTGTCAGAGAGGGCAGGGGAAAGGCTAAAATGAACCTTGTGAGGATGGATTAGAGTTGGTGATATCATTTATTTTAACAGGTATACAGACATTCAAATACAGAAATAAACATAGATATGTGTGTATATATGGGGTAGAACACATACATGTATTTCTTAGGCCTGTCTACTAAGTGGGTCTAGAAAGACTGACAGTTCAGTAGCAACAAACACTTACAATGTACAAATCTTGGTTTTTATATACCATGCTCCAATGAAAGAAACCACAACCCTGTGGAGAAATGGCTGAGTCTAGATCTAGGGCAAGGAAAATCCAAGATTCTGAAGCATCTTAGAGCAACCAAAAGGAAGGCAGTGCTAAAAACAACAGAGAAAAAAACCTCCCAAAAAAGAGGATAAAGGCATTTCAAAAGGTAACAGGAGCCAATATAAAATAGCAAGAATGGCTAAAGGTGGAATAATTTGAGCAACATAATAAATAAAAATAGTATAAAGTTATAACCCAGAGAAATACAATAAACATGCTTAAGTCCATAGTTATATAAACAAATAATTGAGTTCATAAATAATGAAAACTATATGAAGAAGAAGGGATAAGTGTTCCTTGCAGATTAATTTCAATGAATAAATATAAAAGATATGAGGGAAATAGAAAATCACCATTAGAACACTACAGTAATAATTGCTACAGGCAAGACCCACTAATGAATGCTAGTATTAGTAAACACAACTTTAAGAAGGAAGGGGATATTTTCATGGCCTCCAAATATTTCCTTCAGATATTTGTTAGTATACTGATGTGGTTATAATAATACCCACAAATTATTTCATGTTGTTCTCTCCAGTGAGTAGAATTGGTTGAATTGGTTTTTCTCTTCCTGAGGGTAGGTTGGATTTAGTGACTCTTTTTAAATTAATATAATATGAAGAAAGAAAGATAATAACTGTAGTATGAAGGAAACTAGGTACTTAACCACCTTCATCAAATGGTCAAAGTTAACATCACCTGATATCACATCATACAGATATCAATGCCCCCCTGAGATGATTCAATGAGAGGAGAACTTCACTTCTCTGGTGGTCTTCCTCCTAATCCATTACCCAGGTCTAATCATGGGAAAACATCAGACAAACACCAAGTGAGGGACGGACTACAAACTACCTGACTAGTACTCCCCCACATTGTCAGGGGTATGAATGGCAGGGAGAGACCAAGAAACTTTCCTGGTCAGAGGAGACTAAGGAGACATGGTGACTAAATGCAGTGGGCACGTATGGGTTGCATCCTACCACAGAAAAAGAACCTTAGTGGGAAAAAAATAGCAAAATGAAATGAAATCAGAATGAAATCTGTAGTTTAGTTAATAGCATTGTACCAATGTTAATTTCTTAGTTTGATAAATGTATTATGGCTGTGTAACTTAGGGAGAACTGGGTGAAGAGTATGTGGAAACTATTATTGCAATTATGCATATGAATATTGTATGGACTTAAGTTAATAATAATATATCAACAATGGTTTGTTAATTATAAAAACATTAGATGTTGATGGGGGAAACTGGTTGTAGGGTATATGAGATCTCTCTGTATTATCTTTGAAAATTTTGCATAGATCTAAAAGTCCATTAAAAATATGTGTGTACTACTTGCAAATATAAATATTAAGCAAGTATTAAATGAGGTCTATATTATTAATCTGCCTCTTACTTACCAACAAAAATATCCTGTGACAATTCCTGGCTTTTCTTCTTTCTCTATCCTCATGCAGGCCCTGAATATTTTTCCTGAACTGCTGCCATCTCCTTCTGATTAATCTTTGTGCCTCAGTTTCTTCTCCCTCCTGACGCTGTGCCCAACAGTCACTTCATAATTTAGGGGTTTTTTTAGTGGTTAAATTTCTTGTTTAAAAATTTCCTAGAGACCTCACTATTGCTCTGTGTATAAAAGGCATTCTCCTGAGCATTAAATGACTTCCAGGATCTGGCCCAAAATTCCTTCTGAGGACATTTCTATCATTCCTTAAATTAATTAATCAATGCCCTAGCTCAGTGGTTTTCAGACTTTAAAATATGTTTAGTGCATAGAGCCTTGTTTTCCCAAATAAAATTCTGTAGAAACCCAAGTTCCAGATGAGATAAAGACAGTACTATGGGGGGCGGGGGGTTAGGTCCACGGATAATCGGTTCGGCCCCCTTGCCTTAAGATTTGTTGGCAGTTGTCTGAATATCCATTTCTGGGTCAGTGGACTATTTACTGGTCCTAGGGAACAGAGTGTCTCTATTTTTTTCTTGACTGATTTTATGTCCTTGTTTCTGCCAGTGGTATAGCCAAAAATGTCTTTTCTCTGCTTCTTCCATCCTTCTTGGGGCCTGTTAAAATGATTCTTCAAATAAACTACCTCTTCCATGAAGACTTCTCAGATTGTACCACCAGAAGTTTTCTCTCCCTCCCTCGAGGTTCTTAGCCCTTGACTTGAATGTCTGTTTGGCATTTAATGCATGCTTATGTGTGTCAGAATTATTAGATTATACTTATTCTCCTCATTAGTCTGTAAGCCCCTTGAGGGGAGGACCTATGATTTTTGTATTTGTGTACCCCCTCCAACAGCCACCATGATGCGTGTTCTAAGCAGACTATTGGTTAGTGCTAACAGAAATAGACAGATGGCTAGAAGAACAAATGTCTTGGATTTACTATGACCTACACTCATCGTTCTGCTTTTGACTCTTAGCCAGCCTCTGACGGTTGGTATCTGCTTGCTCTTTTCACGTTCTTCTTTTCCCACTCATGAATGCCTGTCAAACAAGTAATTTGCCAGCTTCCCATATGAGAGATCAGTGGAGAAATGTGTCTAGAGAGTCATTAGATTATGTCCTCTTCTCCTTGTCCCATGCTTTTCACCCAAAGCCTAGTCCAGTGCCTGGGACATCACAGGCATTCAACATTTGTTTGTTGAATTGTTAAATAAATGAACATGATCTAGAAAAAGAGCAGTTTTCTTTTTAAGCCAAAGCTGACTGTGCTCTTAGCCTGTGTTGCTATAGAAAATTAGCTGTAGCAACTTCACAGAAAGAGATGTCGATGATCCTGAAAATGATGGATGGCCTTCCAATTCAAATGTGGGGCTGCCTGCTTGGCTCTACAACTCAGGACTTGCATCTGTACAATACTCTTATTTACACTGTGTTATTTAGCTTGGTTTTACCCTTGAATACAGTTCTTGATAATGATTTACAAATATTTATTCGCATTAAAAATGTTGGAGAGGAGTACAGAGTGACTTTTCCCAGACCCTGCAATCTTCTACAGAAGGCTCCGAATATAATCACCATGGTCAGAGCAGTGCAGACAGGAGCAGGTGGCTCAGTGTAACAGTGGGCTTGCTGGTGTGTGTGTGTGTGTGTGTGTGTGTGTGTGTGTGTGTGTGTGTTTAAATGGTGATGACTTGTGGGCAAGGAGGACTAAGGCAATATTTTTGGCTTGAGTTGCTACCTTTAAAATCATATGAAGGTTACAGCCTAAATTTCCAAAGTTGTTCATCTATTTTTCCTGCCACAACTTGAAAAACAAAATGTACCCTCACACACATGAAAATAAAGGAATTGGAACAAATGCTATCTTTTGTTTAAAATTACATAAATACCTTCACTGTAAAAGATTCAAGTACAAGATAGACTAAACAAAAATGAGAGCATTTTCTCTTTTATGTATACTTTCATTTTCCTTCTCATGCCTAATTTCTTTCTCGAGGGTAAGCATATTTCCAAGTTTGCTCGTCGTTTATTTGGTCCATTTTATACAGACCTGTTTTCCTGTGTTATTTTACTCCAATATACATCATATATAGATTAAAGTGTTTGTATCAGTTAGGATTTCATTTTAGTTGCAAGTATTTAAAATAAATAACAACCAAATGAGCATTTATTTTCATCAAATAATAGAAAGTTCAAGACTAGTGGGGAGATCCACCAGGCCACGAGGCACCTGGGCTCTTTCTATCTTTTCAGTTTCACCTTTAGTTGTAGTTTTGTCCACTCGGTTGTGACCTGAGGATCTCAAAATAGCTGCTATGTCACCAGCACTTTTCCACATTCCACACTTTGTTCTACATGCCCTACTTTACAATTAATTTACTCCTCATGATGACCCTGTGGGATAGATACTATTATTATTTCTATTGTACAGATGAAGAAACTGAAATGCAAAAGACCAAGTCTTAAGACCAACAAATTAGTAGCAGGACTATTTTCTTAAGATTTTAATTTTTCTAATATCTCAAGCATATTTTCTAGTTTGATGTAATGGAACATGAAAAAATTTGTTTAATGTTGAAAACTAGATGCATCTATTTTATGTTATAATTTAAATCTTAATAAGAAATACTACAGGGCCATAAAAATGTAATTATAGTTTTTTTAAATTTATTTCTTTTTTTCTTTATTTTTATTGTGACACTATTGCAGATGTCCCCAGTTTTGTCTCTTTGGCCCCCCACCCGTCTCTGCTCCCCTTCCCCTGTGGCTAGCATGACACTATTGTCTGTGTTAGGCTGTGCAATGTGAACCTAATAATATAAAAACAAGTTATTCATTTGACATTACTAAGAAATAACATATTCAAATAAATAAAATTTTCAGGTAAAGAATGCTTTCTGCTTTAAGAACTGAAACTTAAATCTGTAGCTTTATTATTCTTATTTTTCTTCAGAGAACATTACTTATAGTGCTGTTCTCTAAAGACAGCAATTTGGGGGTCATTTTGATTGGCATTATGGTATCAACCATATATCTGATATCCCAAACTCAAGAAACCAAAAATATTTAGCATTGTGACTACCATGGATATCAATAAGGTATATCCATGAAGTTTTCATTGGGCTTTAGAGTATATAAATTTGGAGACATCTATTCTAAAGCCTCAGAGATTATTTTAGTCAAATTGGGCTACCATAACAAAATATCGTAGAATGGTGACATAAACAACAGAACTTTATTTCTTCACCATTCTGGAGGCTGTAAATCTGAGAGCAGATTGCCAGCATAATTGGATTCTAGTAAGGACTATCTTATAAGGTCTTTGTTCTTGGTTTGTAGATGGTGCCTTCTGGCTGAGTCTTTACCTGGCAGGTGTAGTGGAGAGGTGAGAGTTCTCTAGTGTCTCTTCTTAAAAGGACACTAATCTCATCAAGAGGGCCCTACCCTTATGACCTCATCTGATCTTAATTACCTCCTAAAGCCCCATCTCCAAATACCATTACATTGTAATATATATGTATATTATATGAATAATATAATATACATTATATTGTATATTATATGTATATATAATATACATTATATTGGGCTTCAATATATGAATCTTTTGAAGACATACAACCAGTCTATAACAGAAGCCAGCCTGCCTTCCTTCCTTCCTTCCTTCCTTCCTTCTGTCCTTTTAATCAGTTATTGATGAGATGACAGGAAATAATTCCTTCAGTCCAGTGAAGTCCATTGATGACAGTTACTCCAGGGAGCACAATGGATGCCCGAGTCACTTCAGGAAGAATAGTAATAACTGAGTCAGTTGAGGGAACAGAGTCCATGACAGAGTTGGTCTAGTGAAAAGAATCGATGACCAGATGGCAGGGAGAGCCCTCATTTTAGGGAAATCAGTTGATGACTAAGTCAATCCAAGAAAACAGTTGGACCTGATAGCAGTCAATGATCCCTGAATCTGTGGG
Source organism: Glossophaga mutica (assembly GCA_039655065.1). Classification (NCBI taxonomy): domain Eukaryota; kingdom Metazoa; phylum Chordata; class Mammalia; order Chiroptera; family Phyllostomidae; genus Glossophaga; species Glossophaga mutica. The sequence goes on along the minus strand of CM077305.1, from coordinate 74,822,411 downwards.
AAACAGCTAATGAGCCAGTCAGTCCAAAGGAAACAATGAATGAGTCAGACAAGAGAAAACTGTAAATCTAGAGGTCTTCCTTAATTACTTCTTAGTCTTCACATAGAGTCTGAAAATGTTACTTGCAGACCAAAAGTTGCTACTATAGCATGAGAAGAGTAGGGTGGTATGGTGGTGGGGGGAGTTGGTTTATTTTAACTCAATTTTTAACCAGATTGCTTTTATTTTCAGATAAAAATAGAATTGGCAAATGCTCTTATTTTGGGTAGGACAAATCTTATTACAGCATGAGATATCTTCCCCCCACATGCCACTTACTTTCCATACTGCCTCTAAGACACAGTTTCACATTTGTTAGATAGAAAAGAAACAATATATACTTTTCAACATAATGTAATTGCAAAAGTAAAACGCAAAAATAGGTATATCAGCAATTTGTTAGTTGCAAAGAATTTCACAAAGATGGCTTAAAGTAGCCAAAATAAAGTAAAATATTTTTATTATATTCCATAGTTACTGATTATGATAACAATGAAAATACATTAAAGCTCACCAAATATCTTGTGAGATTTTCCCAAGCAACACACATTTCTTTTTGTTTGCTTTCATTGTGTGTGTTTCAACTCTCTTGACAAAGTTTACATAGAAAGGATTCCTGATCTCGGGGACATGTTTATATTGGAAAGTCTGTGCTCATAGAAAAACTGGCACAGAATATGTTTGGCATCACTGTGACTCCTGCGCACTCTCAGCCGAACCTGGAGATTAATCACAACAAGGACTTCCCAGTCTTACAAGATGTATTTAGAGAAAAAGCAGTAAGGACAGCAAAAGTCTGCCTTTATACATATATTTCGCCAATGCCATATTTCTGGTTTTGATCATCATAATTATAGACCCATTGGGGAGAGCTGGGTTAAGGATATATTGCAACTACTTGTGAAGCTATACTTATTTCAAAATAAAATAGTAAAATAAAATTCTGCTTCCTCAAAAAGGAAAGATGCTCAAAAGAAAAATCTAGCATATACTACATGTAGACTGGGCAAAATCACAGGGCAGAAATTTGGGTGAAGACAGAAGAAAATAATTTCCTCTCTGGAAAGACCAATAAAGATTGATTCTTTTGAGTTGTGCCTATTCTTGTTTCCATCCAACTGCTTCCTCTCTCTTCCACTCATTATGCTGCAGTCAATGAAGAGGCCAAGAGGGAGCAATTGAACCAGATGGTGGGAAGGACATGTTCATAGGTCATTACTATTGATTTAGGAGGGGCATGTTCACACTAATGAAATTCTCAGACTCACAGGATTTTAATAAGCTCTATATTCTTATTGCACCAAACTTTCTTTCCATTTTATGGCTTGAAGAATATTTTGTCATCTATTCTGTTTATTCTTTATTCTTTATTCTCAGTAGTAAACTGTAAGCTTTTCTTTCATTGCTTTTATTTTTTAGGTTATATTTTATTGATTATGCTATTACAGTTGTCCTGATTGTCCCCCCTCCACTCAGCATCCCCTTCTCCTTCAGGCAATCCCCCCATCATTGTTCATGTCCATGGGTCATGTGTGTAAGTTCTTTGGCTACTACATTTCCTATACTGTACTTTACATCTCCATGGCTATTCTGTAACTACCTGTTTGTATTTCTTAATCCCCTCACCTCTTCCCCTATAACCCATCCCATCTATCCAGTCTCCATACCGTATCCATGATTCACTCTCTGTTCTTGTTTGCTTAGCTTGTTTTTTAAATTCAATTGTTGATAGATATGCATTTATTACCATTTTATTCTTCATAGTTTTGGTCTTTTTTCTTTTCTTAAATAAATCCGTTTAATACTTCATATAAAAATGGCTTGGTGATGATGAACTCCTTTCTTGTCTGGGAAGCTCTTTATCTGCCCTTTGATTCCGAATGATAGCTTTGCCAGATAGAGCAATCTTGGGTGTAGGTCCCTGCTCTTCATGACTTTTAATATTTCTCACCAATCCCTTTTAGCCTGCAAAGTTTCTTTTGAGAAATCAGCTGACAGTCTTATGGGAACTCTCCTGTAAATAATTAACTGCTTTTCTCTTGCTGCTTTTAAGAGTGTATCTTTAACCTTTGGCATTTTAATTATGATGCATTTTGGAGTGGGCCTCTTTGCATCCACCTTGTTTGGAACTCTCTGTGCTTCCTGGACTTACGTGTCTATTTCCTTCACCAAATTAGGGAAGGTTTTTTCATTATTTTTCAAATAGGTTTCCAATTTCCTGCTCTTTCTCTTCTCCTGGCATGTCGCAAATGTTGGAATGTTTCAAGTTGTCCCAGAGTTGCTTAAGCTATCTCCATTTTTGTTGGATTTTTTTTTCTTTTTGTTGTTTTGATTGGTTGTTTTTTTGCTTCCTTATGTTCTAGATCATTGCTTTGAGTCTCAGCTTCATCCACTCTACCGTTGCTTCCCTGTAATTTTTCTTTATTTCAATTAGTGTATCCTTCATTTCTGACTAGATTTTTTTTTCTGTGGAGGCCCTCATTAAGTTCCTTGAGCATCCTTGTAACCAGTATTTTGAGCTCTGCATCTGATAGATTGCTGATTTCTATTTTGTTTAGTTGTTTTTCTGAATTTTTGACCTGTACTTTTATTCGGACCATGTTTGTTTGTCTCTTCATTTTGACAGACTCCCTGTGTTTGTTACTCTGCATTAGGTAGAGCTGCTATGACTCCTTGTCTTAGTAGCATGGCCTAATAGAGTAAGTGTTCTATAGGATCCAATGGCACAGACTCCCCTGTCACCCAAACTGGGTACGCAAGGTGCACCCTTTGTGTGGTCTGAGTGCCCCTCCTCATGTAGTTGAGCCTCCATTGCTGTTGTCAGGTCAATGGGAGGAATTTACCCAGGCCAGTTACTAAGAACTGGCTGTGACCAGTGACCACCAACCTCTGTCCTCCATGCAGCATCAACAGTGCAGGGACAGGGGTGCTGGTGCTTTGTTGTGGCCTGTAGCTGTCCACTGGTTGTGCAGGCTCTAGAGTTTTCCAGGTGGTACAGGTCAAGGTCAGCTCCCACCTGTGTTCTGCCCAGGGTCACCCTGCATGGGCTATAAAACAATCTACAGATGGCTGCGACTTGTGCTGGGTTTGGAGGTTCTCAGGCAAATCCAATTTGTGATCTAGGCTGGCTGTTGCTAGTGCTAGGCCTGAGGTCACTTCGCAAGAGGTATGGGATCTGGGGATTCACCGAGGCCAGCTGTTGCTTGTTTAAGAGAATTTAAGAAGTTTGTGAAGCATGAGCCAATACCAGCCATTCATTTAGAAAAGCCACCATTAATAGCTTGGGTGAGCCCATAAGTTGCATGAGACAGAGCCTCAGGGGATCTCCAGGGCAGGGCAAACACTGTTAGCCAGGTTGATGGAGTATGATACATGGCACATGCCTGTAAGCCCTGTGGATCTGTGGGGGGAGAGTTCAGAAAAGTAACAATGGCCTCTGCCCACTTTTCTGTCTCAGAGAAGGCTGTCCCCCAGCTTTTAGCTTGATGCCAGACACTTCAATTCCTTCCCATATGCCACAGATGCCTTTCAAGCTTCTGTGCCAATGCTAGAGTGCAGAGGGAGTGAGTCTGAGTAAGTCCATGTGCAGGGTCTTTAAGAAGAACTGCTTGGGAGTCCAGAAGTTTCTTCCACTAACTCAATACCTACTGGATTTTGCAACCAAAAGTTATGGGGACTTATCTTCCTGGCACTGGAACCCTAGCCTGGGGGAACTTATGTTGGCTTTGGACCCCTCTCTCCTGGCATATCCCTTCCAAATTTTTATCCGCCAGGCATGGGTGTGGGACCAGCCTGTTTTGCACCTCTGGCCCTTCTACCAGTCTCGATGGATGTAATTTCTTTAATTCTGTAGTTGTTGGACTTCCATTAAACTCAATTTCTGATGGTTCTGAGTGATGGTTGTTCTACAGCTTAGTTATAATTTTGATGTGGTTGAGTGAGGATGAAAGCTATGTTTACCTATGCCTCCATCTTGACTGGCAGTCTCTCCATTCAAACTGTAAGCTTCTTAAAGTGGTTTTTTTCTTTTTTTTTTTGGTAACACAATTAGAATACTTTAATCTTTCCAATTAACACAATTTTTATTAGTAACTGCAACACTATAATTTTTAGGATCTCACATAACTAAGCAATAAGGATTTATTTTTTTCAAGGGTAGATGTGGGAACAAGAGGACAGGACACACAAGAATATCAGGTTTCACACTTGCATGAAAAACTAAAAAATCAAACTATTTTTTTAAAAGATTTTATTTATTTATTTTTAGACAGAGGGGGAGGGAGAGAGGTAGAGAAACATCAGTATGTGGTTGCCTCTTAAACACCCCCCACTGGGGAGCTGGCCCACAACCCAGGAATGTGCCCTGACTGGGAATAGAACCAACAACCCTTTGGTTCACAGTCCAGTGCTCAATCCACTGAGCCACACCAGCCAGGGCTGCAACTATTTTCTTCTCTGCACTGAAACTGTGCCACGAATTTAAATGTTTTAGCTTTAATCCCATGACTTGGGATTAATCCCATGCTCTTGCCCTGATAATTCACTTGAGTATCAACTCATACAAACACATTTCCTCTTGTACTGTTACTCAAGTCAGGAACATATGTGGAACATATGTTCCAACCATATGGGGGTAACCTGTTGAGTATCTGACAATAATTTCACTAGAAGCTGTGCTAAATGGTTATCTAATTCAGCATCAGGAAAAGAAATAGCCCAGCCAGTGTTCCCACAATGACCAGTATACTGAACTTAAGGAACACAATCATCAATAGCAGACGGTATATCAGAATCGGTAACATACTGAACACTTTCAATACCCAGCTATATAGCAGCTACTGAAGTAGTTGTAAGAGCTGGGCACTGTCTGCAGTGAAAATCCCCAAGTGCTTCCTCTCTCTCTCTCTCTCTCTCTCTCTCTCTCTCACTTCGAGATAACCATGAATACTTTTAGTTGCCATTCTTTATAGACAAAGAAAAGCTGCAATAAAATATGCTTTTTTCTTAGTTTCATCAAGGATCACAGTTTTTTTTTTGCCTATGTTTTACAGAATTTCTACAAGTTTTTCTCTCTTTGAATACTAGTGAACTTAACAGTCTGCTGAACATCTCTATGTACTCCACTCACTTGACCAACAGTAACAAACAAATAATTCAACTTTTAAAATGCCCCAGCCAATCTTTGAATTTCCTCTGGAAAACAGCACAGAACATAATTATTTGATGTTCTTTTGATGGTATTTCTAAGCAGAAGATTAGCTTTTTCATTTCTGATCCAAAGTCCATATCTGGAACACATCAGCTTCATCTAAAATTAAAGATTTGAGTTATCTGAGACCAATTTTTCTTTATCTATGATGTCTGTGAGTCTTCCAGGAGTAGCACATATTACATCGTAGCCTTTAAATATCTGAATGAGTAAGGAAGGGAACACCATTTTTGGTTGAGGCAACAAACATACTTCTTTGGTTTTATCCTTACACAGTCTTAGAGATAGGGATTATTATTTTTCTCTTTTCATGAAATGAAATAGAGGCTCAGAGAAGTTAGATAATTTGTCTTTCAAGTGGCAGAGCAAGAATTCAAATAAGCTCCATCTAATTTCAAAGTTCACATTCCTTCCATTAAACTAACTCATCTCTTAATTCTTCAAAGTTGTCTGGCCCTTCATTAGCTTGACACAAGTATTTGTTGACTAAAAGGAGAGCTGACTGGATGAGTAATGAAAAGCAATCTTCTGAGGCTTTATGGACAATGATAATCTGAGAAATAGATATACTAATATATTTATAATGCCAAAAAATTGGTCTGCCTTTTTAAGTAGCCATGTCTTTTCTGCCAAAGAAAGCCCACTTCAAGCTTCCTGTGATGTGAGAAGAGAAACACTGTGATCCATGTTATTGACAATTAGAATGAAGGTCAGTCAGAGTGGAAAGGTAGGTGAAGTGTGACTTAGGGTCTTTTCCATCTCTGCTTGGTGGTTCCAGCTTAGTATTTTCCATATAGTCACTCCTTGAACACAGTCTAGGCCAGTCTCCAGAATTAACTCCACCTCCCTCAGTTCTGCAGTCTTAGCTGGTGGTCATGGAGGAAAAGTAAACTCAAAAGACGATTCTCATGAGAAGTTTTAGCTTATGAACTTTATAACCAAGTAGACTGGGTTAAAAATATATGCCATCTACTTTTTAGTTCTGTCACTTTGGGTAAGCCACTTAGCCTCTCACTCCAAAATTTGGAATGCGGAAATTTTCTCTCCTGGATGATACGAGGATTAAAGATGATGTGGATAAGGAGCAAGACTCTTGGTAGATATCCATTAAGATACAGTTTCTACTGATAGTTTTCAGCTGAATTTTTGGTATTTTTGAAGCCTGTATTTTTTTAACCAGAAATAAACTTTTTAGGGATTTGTGATTTCATTTATATTATAAGACTTACAAAAGTCTAAAAACATGTAGTTAAATAATTTTATAATCACCTTTGTTAAAGAAAAAAAAATGTACATAAGGAACTATCCCAAGAGTTGGGTTCACTTTACCTCACTTTGGATGTTTACCTTAATTTACTTCTCTTTGTATATTTTCTATTTTGAAATAGACAGCAGATGTTCATTTTGTGAGCACAGAGGTTCTACTGGGAGGAGGGCACAGTCCAATGCATCCCCTTCCCCAACCAAACCTGGAAACAATGAGGAAGCTCCCATGAAATTGTTGGGAAAAATTTCTCCATGGATCTATGTATCTGCAAAATTCACAAGCACTACTAACTGCCCTTTCATGCTATTTTATCTTTTCATAGATAGTTGAAGAGTGAAAGCCTTGAAGATAGAGTCAGTGTTTCCTTACAGAGTGAAGAACAGGTTTGTTTGTTGTGCAGTATAATATAGATAATATTTCTCTCTGGGGCAAAGATGCACAGGTTTATTCTTAGTCCATTAACAGATTCAGGTTTTCTAAGCCCAGGATTCTACCTCATGCTCTGTATCTACCTGGGCCTCCTCTGCATCAACACCGTGGGAGTTGGGGAGCAAGAAGAACCAACTCAGATATAAAGCTCATGCTGCCTGCTGTGCTGTAATAAAATCCTTAGTATGTAATTCAGGGTTCTGTTGTCTTCTGCCACCATGAAACTGGGATGTTCTATCTTAATAGCTTGAGAGGAAATGAAAATTCACATCATTTAAAGAGCATGTAAAACACAGAAATATACTATTGGCAGCCTGGTGGACTCAAAAAGCTCTCCTGATTGAGCAATGCCAGTGGTTTAGGGAAATGTCCCAATAGAGGGTATACCTGGACTGAGTCTTTTTTCTTTTCTTCTTCTTTTTTTTTTTTTTTAAGATTTATTTATTTATTTTTAGACAGAGGGAAAGCAAGGGAGAAAGAAAGGGAGAGAAACACCAATGTATGGTTGCCTTTCACATGCCCCCAATTGGGGACCTGGCCTGCAACCCAGGCATGTGCCCTGACTGGGAATCCAACCAGCAACCTTTTGGTTCTCAGGCCAACATTCAGTCCACTGAGCCACACCAGCCAGGGCTGGACTGGGTCTTAAAGGATGCATAGAAGTTGGCTGAGTGAAGAAAGCGGAGACTTCAGATGCATGTGTGCTTGCCAGAAACTGGAACGCTAGAGCTTGGATTGCAAGGTGATGGACATGGCAGCAGATAATCTAAAACACAGTCCCAGGATATATTGAGAAAAGAAAGAAGAAAAGCTGATTACAGGATTTTCTGCTTTGCTAAACAGTTTCACGGGAATGGTCTCATTTTACTATCATAGCAACTTTCATAAATAGATATTACCAGCTTTTTTGGAACAAATTAGGGTCCAGGAGTTCAGGCCAAGATCAAGATGTAGGTAGAAACCCTTCACTTCCTCACACAACCAAAAGGGGGATAACAACCAATCTAAAATCAATAAACAACCAGAAGTCCCAGAAAATCAAACTGCATGGAACTCCAACAACCAAGGAATTAAAGAAAAAAGTCAGCCAGAACAATCAGACCAGTAAGGCAGTGAATGGCGAGGGCCAACTCAGAAAAGCCTAGGCAGACTGGGTAGGCAGGGCTGACTGAAGGCGAAACTGAGACTCAGAGCTGACTGTGGACTATGGTTGCTGTGGTGGGAGAAACTCTCAGTCTCACACAAAAGTCCATTGGAAAGCAGGCTAGAGATGAGCAGGCAAGCTGCACTGTTCCCTCTCTGGCCACTCCCCCACAGGCAGTGCCATAGCAAAACAAAGAGGGTTGCCCTGCCCTGGTGGATACCTAAGGCCCTGCCCCCTTATAACATATCAGCTGCACCAAGACAAAGAAATATGGCCCAAATGAAAGAACAGAGCAAAAGCTCAGAAAGAGAGCTAAGGGAGAAGGACATTACCAATTTATCCGATGGAGAATTTAAAGCCCTGGTAATCAAAACTCTCACAGAAATGATTGAGCTTGGTTGAAAAATGAAAGAACAAATGAAAAATAACCAAAATGAAATAAAGCAGAATATTCACGGAACCAACAGTGACAGGAAGGAAACCAGGACTCAAAGCAATAATTTGGAACAAAAGGAAAAAATAAACATCCATCCGGAACAAAAGGAAGAAACAAGAATTCAGAAAAGTGAAGAGAATCTTACAAATCTCTGGGACAACTTGAAACATTCCAATATCCGAATTATAGGGGTGCTGGAAGGAGAATAGGAAGACCAAGAAATTGAAAACTTATTTGAACAGATAATGAAGGAAAACTTCCCCAGTCTGGCAAAGGAAATAGACTTCCAGGAAGTCCAGGAAGCTCAGAGTCCCAAAGAAGTTGAACCCAAAGAGGAACACACCAAGGCACATCATCATTAAGTCACCCAAAACTAAAGACAAAGAAAGAATTCTAAAAGAAGCAAGAGAAAAAGAGACAGTTACCTACAAAGGAGTTCCCATAAGATGATCAGCTGACTTCTTAAAAGAAACCCTGCAGGCAAGAAGGGGCTGGAAAGAAGTATTCCAAGTCATGAAAGGCAAGAACCTACATCCAAGGTTACTCTATCCAGCAAAGCTTTTATTTAGAATTGGAAGGGCAGATAAAGTGCTTCCCAGATAAGGTCAAGTTAAAGGAGATCATCATCAGCAAGCCCTTATTATACGAAATGTTAAAGGAACATATCTAAGAAAAAGAAGATCAAAACTATGAACAGTAACATGACAATAAACTCACAACTATCAACAAATGAACCTAAAAGAAAAGAAAATGAAAACAAAACCTAAGCAAACAACCAAAACAGGAACAGAATCAGAGAAATGGACATCACATGGAGGGATTTCAGTGGGGAGGGGAAAGGAATGGATGGGGGGAAAAGGTACAGGGAAGAAGAAGCATAATTAGTAGGCACAAAATAGACGGTATAGGAAACAGAGGACTCAAAGAACTTATATGTACAACCCATGGACATAAACTAAGGGGGGGATGCTGGTGGGTTGGGGGGGCAAGGTGGATAAAGGGGGGAAAATTGGAAAACTGTAATAGCATAATCAATAAAAAATACTTAAAAAAAATTAGGGTCCAGAGAGTTAAAATAATTTCCCTAAGATTAAACAACAAATAAATACTAGAAAAACCATGTAAAACCAATGATCTCTCCATATTTATTCCCACATCAGCTGCTCCAGGAAGAGTTTTTTATAGTTATTCTGAATATAACATCAGAAAACATCTGTTTTTTTGTTTGTTTGTTTTGTTTTGCTTTTCTTTTTCCTTTAGGTTAAGATATCCTGCTCAGGTCCAGGGTAGGTGCAGTCTGGAAGCAGCATGAGGTATTGGACAGAAGTTGTCTGTCAAGAGTGCAAACAGTTCTGAGATGATGGTGGCTACCCACCTGATTATTGTTAAGGGGCTTGGAGTTGGGTAATGTCAATTGAGAGAGAAGAGAAAATAACAGAGGTTTGAAGTGCATAGTAAAGATGAAATGATTTTAAAAAAGACACAGAGGTTTATAGCTTAAATGGGTAGATGATTTCAATGAACTGAAATATGATTCTGGAGAAGGAACTTAGAGGGAAACATTATTAATTAGGTTTATAAGACAAATCAGATGGCAAAAAATGAATTTCTGACAGTGAAAATTCAGGTAGCTCTGGGTTTTGGAAGATAGATTTTGTATAAGGCATGGTCAGTTTTTCATTGGGTTGACAAATTATTTTTTCATTGGTAATTACAACCTCATAATTAAAACTGTAAGATAAATGCTGTACATATGAGACAGAATTTAGCAAAAGTGTTTATCTTCCAATAGTAAGAAAAGCACAAAAAATAATTTATAAGGGGGATTAGAATGCTAACTTGCCCATTCTACCTTTTACTGCAACTCATTAAAAGTTTTATTAGTAATATTGTTATTTCTACTGTTATTTCACTTTTTTTCCCTGAAGAACAATACTAAACAGTTTTAGCTCAGGACAAGTAAGAGTCCTTCTAAATTTTTAAAGCCTCTCTTCAGCTCTCTCTCTCTGAAACCCTCTCCAAAAACTGAGTCTTTGAAAAGATTTGAAACAAGGCTTGTTCATTAACAGGAAAAAAAAAAAAAAAAAAACCCTCCACCAAAATTTCCCTAACTTTGGTGAATGACTTATTCTTTACCGTTGTTTATAAAAAAGAAAACCTGAATGATTCATACCATCTGTAGATATAAATGTGTTTCTTCTGTCCTTTTTAAAATAAAACTTTTCTTTGAAAATGAAAAAAAAAGCTCCTTTTACAAGGATTTTTCTGGAGTGAAAAGATTATGTGTATGCTCAGGGCAAGTTTCAGATCATTGTTTAGTCAGAGCTCCAGTTAACTGGCTGATTCACCACTGCCACAAAGGCCAGGATGATTTTTCTCACTTGATAGGGACAACTGGCCAATGTAAACTTATGCTCATTCATGCAGGTATGTTGCACAATAAGTGATTCATTCTTAAGTTTTCCATAAGGAAACACACATACACACACAACACAAACAAAAGAGAGAGTAATAAGTGCAAAATAGGAACTGTTACACTTATGACAGAAGAAAACACTCGAAGTGATGATGTCTTTATCACGCTAAAAAGGCCATTTATTCCTCAAATTCCTCTACAGAAATATTCTTAGCAGCAGAAAATTTATATGATTAAATGTGAAAGTCAGGGTATTTCTCTTTATATCACAAGTTTAAAATTAGCAACAGTCATACTTCGATTGGAATTTGAAAAACGGTGTTTTGAAACTTTGCTTTCCAGCAGTGGGAGGCTCCAGCGAGAGCCAGGATCAGATTAACCAGTGATGTGTACTTACTTCTGATAAAGAAGGCATCCAAAATTTGCTTCAGTAGAGAAAAATGTAAACAACAAATGTGGTCAGCAATTGGGGAAAAAAAGTACATTAAAAAAATTTTTTTCTGCTACTGTTTATTAGATTAAACTCCTTTCGACTCCACAAAATTATCTACCAGAAGGTTATTGTTATTTATCATGTTATAGAAATAGAATCATGACTTATTAAATGATTTGGGTGAATAATTATGAATCATTAAAATTTACTGTTAGCATGCACTTTTAGCTGAGTTCTTGGCAGTTTTAGATAAGTGTTTGACTATGCACCTATTTATAGTCATGGAGAAAATAGTCATCACATCAAACTGTCACTTCTAGTTTGATGTATTCAAAACTTGGTTTCACAGTAAATACAAGATAATATTTATTTGCTAAAAATGCTGTCACAGTAATCAGGGACTTCAAAAAAATTTTTTTAAATATATTTTATTGATTATGCTATTACAGTTGTCCCGTTTCTCCCCCATTATTCCCCCCACCCTGCACACCCTCTCCCACCCACATTACCCCTTTAGTTCATGTCCATGTGTCATAAGTTCTTTAGCTTCTACATTTCCCATACTATTCTTCCCCTGCCCCTGTCTATTTTCTACCCACTATCTATGCTACTCATTCTCTGTACCTTCCCCCGCTCTCCTCCTCCCACGCCCCTGTTGCTAACTCTCCATATGATCTCCATTTCTGTGGTTCTGTTCCTGTTCTAGCTGTTTGCTTAGTTTGCTTTTGTTTTAGGTGTGGTTCTTAATAGCTGTGAGTTTGCTGTCTTTTCATTGTCATATTTTTTATCTTCTTTTTTCTAGATAAGTCCCTTTAACATTTCATATAATAAGAGCTTGGTGATGATGAACTCCTTGAACTTGACCTTATCTGAGAAGCACTTTATCTGTCCTTCCATTCTAAATGACAACTTTGCTGGAAAGAGCAATTTTGGATGTAGGTCCCTGCTTTTCAAGATTTCAAATATTTCTTTCCAGCCCCTTCTTGCCTGGAAGGTCTCTTTTGAGAAATCAGCTGACAGTCTGATGGAAACTCCTTTGTAGGTGACTGTCCCCTTATCCCTTGCTGCTTCTAGAATTCTCTCCTTCATTTGAATCTTGGCGAATGTAATTACGATGTGCCTTGATGTGTTCCTCCTTGGGCCCAACTTCTTTGGGACTCTCTGAGCTTCCTGGACGTCCAAGTCCCAGTAGTCTATTTCCTTTGCCATATTGGGGAAGTTCTCCTTTATTATTTGTTCAAATAAGTTTTCTACTTGTTGCTCTTCTTCTTCCCCTTCTGGGACCCCTATAATTCGGATGTTGGGACGTTTAACGATGTCCCGGAGGTTCCTAAGCCTCTGCTCATTTTTTTGAATTCTTGTTTTTTCCTCGTTTTCTGTTTGGTTGTTAATTTCTTCCTTCTGGTCCACTCCATTGATTTGAGTTCCAGTTTTCCTCCCATCTCTATCGGTTCCCCATGCGTCTTCCTTCATTTCACGTATTGTAGCCTGCATTTTCTCATCTAATTTATGAGCAAAATCAACCAATTCTGTGAGCATTTTAATGACCAGTGCTTTGAACTGTGCATCTGATAGGTTGGCTATCTCTTCATTGCTTAGAGGAATTGACTCCGGGGTTTTCATTTTTCCTCCGGTTTGAGCCATTTTTGGTGGGGTTTTTTGTTTTGTTTTGTTTTGGTTTTAGTCTGGTCGCAGCTATTACGTATGAGGGGTGGAGCCTCAGGCGCTCCCCAGTGTGGGGCAGCCCAGTCGCTGGGTTGTGACGCTGTATGTGGGGGCGGGGCCTGAGAGGGAACAATGGCGCCTGCTCCGCTTTCTCCTGGATTCAGTCCCTTCTGCCACTTCCCCGCTGCCTGGACCGTCTGCGTGTGCGAATGTGGGACCCCCTGGTCAGCCAGCTGCCTTGTGCATCCTCACTGGGTCTGCACAGTTGCCCCCCTGTGCCCGGGGTCCGCCAGCTGCCGCCTGTGGGCCTGAGGACCGCCAGCCACCGCCCGTGCACCTGGGAACTGTGAGCTGCTGCTACTTGCGTTCCTGGGTCCGCACCTCCACTTTTTTCTACCGCGACTCCGCCCCTCTTACCGGTCTGGATGAATGGTTGTTGGACTTCTGTACAGTTCAATTTTCTATCAGTTCTGGTTGTTTTCTTGTTTCTAAATATTTGTTGTCCTTAATTTTGGTTGTGAGAGGAGGCACAGTATGTCCGCCTACGCCTCCATCTTGGCCGGAAGTCCAACTTCAAAATTTTAATCCACAAGGAGAAAGGCTTTAGAAGTTGAGATGTGTTATCCACTCCAGGGCAGGAATCATTAGGCCCTGATCATGTATTTTCTATAAAGGACCAAAGTGGAATATTTTCAGCCTTGAGGGTCATTGGTCTCCACCATAACTAGTCAGCTCTATTATTGTAGTGTAGAAGCAGTCATGGGTAACATATATATGACTGAGTGTGACTATGAGCCAATAAAACTTTATTTACAAAATCAGGTTTCAGGCTTGATATATCCAATGAGCTAGTTATAGATTGCCAACTCCTGGTTTAAATTATTCTTGTATTTGCATTCAAGCTCTCATTCTTCAGAATCTAGTACCAGGCTTAACAGGGAGATAATTAAGGTTTGTTAAATGAATAAATGAATTCCTAAAATAGAGTGATAGAATAAATATACCAGTTCATTCACAAGTTTAACAAGTACTCATTCTGTGTCAGACACAGGACACATTCTAGCCTCTAGAGATACAACACTAAACCAAACAGGCTGGAAAATAACACCCTTGCCCACACAGAGGTTACATTCATCAGGGATAGCAGGGATATAAAAGATAAATCATGAAATGTATAGCATGATAGATAAAAATACTAGGCAATAAAGAAATGAAGATGACTTAGAGGATAGGACTTGGTAGAATTGGCATTTTGGATTAGGTAGCCAAGGAAGCTTGCTTTATGTGAAGATTACACTTGAGTAAAAGCCAGAAGGAAGTGGAAGAAACACATTCTAGGCCTTAAGGGATTGCAAATGAAAAAGAAGTTAAAGAGATGTATTAATACTTTGAATGTATTAACTCTTCCTTCATTTTTCTTATATTTAAACAAAGCACTTTTTTCCAAGAAACACATTATTAACATGTAATAAAATGTACCCACTTAAGTGTAGTAAATGTAGTTTATGATGTACTGGGTTCCATTAGTTCTTGAATGTTTGATGCCACCACCCTCAAATTAAATAATATCCCAGAAAAGTCAAAGAACCTTTACAGAAAATAAAAGCATGATTCAAATAAATGAAAACTTCTCACACACATTTTATATTGAATAACTATTTAGTGAGCACATGAATTTCATACAAAAGCTCAACAGCTAAGTAAAAACATGACATTTCTTGTTTCCATTTTTTAGATCACCTATTGGTTGTTCTCATAATCCTCACACTGCACTTGCAATGTATCTAGTGATGTGCTAGTGATGTGCTCTAAGGGCAAAATGTACATTAGATTCCAAAGACTCAGAGAAAAAATGTGAAATCATTAATTCAAAATTTCTATATTGATTATACAGTAAAGTGATAATATTTTGGATGTATTGGGCTAAGTAAAATATGTCACTAAAATTATCAGACCAGTTTCTTTTTACTTTTTAATATGGCTACTAGAAAATTCAAAATCACATTATATTTCTGTTGGGCAATGTTACTTCATATGTATTAACTGATCCCTCTATCTGACTTCCAAAATAAATATACTTTTTATATTTTCATGATTTAAAAAATTCCCACTTCTTTGCTTTCTTATTGCATTCGCTTTTTGAATTACATCAAGTCATATTTAATCCCTTTCCAATAACCTAGCACTTCTTTCCTAAGCCTACAGATCTCTCTCTTCAGAGATCAAAGAAAACGATACATATTCTTTAAGTTCTTTGATTCCCAAAAGATCTATTTGGTCAAGATTTTTGACAGTTTTGCTGTGCAATCTTTCTAATGCTTATTTTAAACTGTAAACGCAAACAAATAAATAAATTGTGAACATACAGCAAAGTTCATAAACACAGAAATTAATATATTGGTGAATATATCTCTGACACTTAAATGAGCAGTTAGTATTTGACATATCTCTTTCCATTTATTTTTGATAAATTAAATATTAACAATACAGTCTTTCTTCTCCATGCATTACAAGTTAGTTTCTGTCCTGATATTATTGCATGTTATGTCCTTGTATGTTTTTGAACTATGACTATCAATATTTGTCTTCATAAACAAGATAGACTGTTTTATGAACCAAGAATTTTAAAAATAGTATCATATTGATTCTTTCAGCAAGTTGACTTTTTAAAATGAATTTACTTTAAAAGCATTACTTATGATAATACATGTAGAATTGTTTAGTGTATTTTAACTACTGCATAGTTTTTCATTTAAAAAATAATTATTTATTCTCTACCCTTAGAAGGACAATTAGATTTATCAATTTTTTTGCTCTTAGAAACTGTTGCTATGAGTGTCCTAGTAAATATGTTTTTGTGTGAGAGTTTTTCTGAGTTGATTCATAGAAGAGGTGTTTCTGTATCATAGGGTGTGCACTTATCATCTCCAATAAATATAACCAAATGATTCTCCAAAGGGCTTATACCAACTCATACTTCCATCATCAGAATATGAGATTCTCTTTCTTACCGATACCTGTTACTAGGTGTATTTATTTTCATCAATTCTGATTGGTATGGATAAAATTTCAATGTGGTCATGATTTGTATGACTGAGTTTGAATATAAAATGTTTGGGGGGAGGCTAATTTTTTAAATTTATTTTTATTGTATTTTTTCCCATTACATTTTCTCTCCCTTAATCTCCCTCCCCCGTTGCAGTCACCACACTGTTGTCCATGTCCATGAGTCCCATGTCCTTTTTGCTGGATAGCTCTAAGCCCCGCCCCTGCTGCACAGCTGTCAGCCTGCTCTCTATAGTCTGTCTCTATTTTGCTTGTTAGTTGAGTTTGTTTGATAAATTCCATGTATGAGTGAAATCATATGGAAATTTTTTTAAATTGGCCATTAGTTTTTATCTATTGTGAGTTATATTTTTACATATGTTGATTATTTTGTTTAGATTGTTTGCTTTTTATTATTTTATTTTTTAAATGCAATTTAATATTCTTTGACAGTTACATATTTTTAAAGATCTATTGTTATATGGCAGCATTATTTACAATCACCAAGATAATGGAGCAGCACACTGTCCATCAATAGGTAAGTGGATAAAACAACTATGGGACATTTACACAATAGAATTCTACTCGGCCATAAAAAAGAAGAAAATTTTACCCTTTGCATCAGTATAGATGGACCTGGAGAATATTATACTAAGTGAAATAATCCAGTTGGAGGAAGATAAATACCATACGATTTCACTCATACGTGGAATCTAACAAACAAACTGAACAAACAAGTGAGACAGAGACAGACTCATAGATGGAGAACAGAAGACAGCTAGTGGGAGGGCAGGTTAGGAGGTGGAGGGATTAAGCAAAAAGGACAAAAGGACTCATGGACATGGACAACAGCGTGATGATTGCTGGGGGGAGGAGTTATAAGGGGACTGAATGGTAATGGAAAAATATAATAAAGATTATATATTTTAAAAAATGATCTGTTGTTATAGTCAATGACTTGCTTTTTCATTTTATTTATGGTATTTGTCATACAGAAATTTTAAATATTATTGCAGATAGACTTATTGATCTTTTTATGATTTAGGGATTTTGAGTCTTATTTTTTATACTGATATATAATTAACATATAGCATTGTGTAAGTTTAAGGTATACAATGTGTTGATTTGATGTATTTATTACAATATGGTTACCACTGTAGTGTAAGCTAACACCTCCATTACCTCACATAATTATCATTCTTTTTTTTTGAGAACTTTTAAGAAGTATTCTTAGAGAAACTTTGAAGTGTACATTACATTATCACAATGCTGTGTATTAGATTTCCAGAACTATTTATCTTCTAATTGCCAGTTTGTATACTTAGATCAACATCTCCTCACTTCCCCCACCCCTAGCTCCTAATAACCACCATTCAATTTTCTGTTTCTGTGAGTTTGGCTTTTTTAGATTACATATATAAGTAAGAGCATATGTTATTTGTCTTTCTCTGTCTCACTTATTTCACTTAACATAATGCCCTGAAGGTCTATTCATGTTATCTCAAGTGGCAAGATTTCCTTCTTTCTCATGGCTGAATAACATTCAATTTTGTGTGTGTATGTGTGTGTATATGAAGTCCAGCCATTGTTAATATAATGAGAATTGTTTGTGCAGCATCAATGTAACCTAGCAGCCAAGGAGAGTGGACTGTAATGCATATGCATGAACAACGACAACTTCACTGTACCAGTCAGTGGGGGTGGCAGATGCCATTAAGTGCTCATGTGTATTGTGTGGCTATCATATTTAAAATGACAGAGGAAGTAAAGTAACAAATCTGTGTCAAATTTTGCGTTAAGCTTGAACATTATTCTTCCACAAAACTATTCAGATGACTCAGAAAGCAGCAACTATGGGCAACTGGTGATTGGCAGCTTCATCACAACAATATGCCTGCTTATGCATCAGGTCTGGTGCAGTTTTTTTGTAAAACATCAAATCACCCAGATGATTCAGTCCCCTTACAATCAAGATCTGGCATCCCACAACTTCTGGCTTTTCCCAAAACTAAAATCACCTTTGAAAGAGAAGAGATTTCAGGCTATTCATGAGAATCTTGAAGATACAATGGGGCAGCTGATGGTGACTGGAACTGTGTGAGGTCCCAAGGTGCCCACTTTGAAGGGGGCTGAGGCATCATTGTCCTGTGTACAATGTTTCTTGTACCTTGTATCTTCTTCAATACATGCCTCTATTTTTCACATTACCTGGCTGGATACCTTCTAGACAGACCATATATATATATATTTATTTATAAACAATAATAATAAATAATTATAAATACATATTTACTTATTTTCTTTATCCATCATCCAATGATGGGCATTTAAGTTGTTTCCATATCTTGGCTATTGTGAATAATGTGGCAATAAACACAGGAGTGCAGGTATCATTTTAATAAGGGTACGTATGTCCCATCAGAGAAACAGAAATTCCTGAAAATGATTTCAACCACACAATCCAAGGTTGTTTTCTCTTTATGGGATTAGCACCTTATCTCTAGACTTCTTAATATTCATATATTTCAAATGTTTTAAAAGGTAAGTTATATGTATGATAACAAGTCAAGAATATTACACACTTGTACATAGGAGAAAGGACCATGTATTTACATTTAACCCAAAAATGTATTACACCATAAAAATAAGGTTCCATTACTTATAAAAATGAAGCAAATTTTAGTATTTAATTAACATTATAAGAAAATATATCCCTCTCAAAATAGCATCCCATAGCATATATACAGTATTAACTCCTTAATTCCCTCATAATTTTTGAGAAGAAACATTTTTGACATCATTTAAAGCTTATATACTAATAAAATTAGCACCTCAGTAATCTCAGTAAATTAATAAAAACAACTAGTACAAAAGTTAGAAAATAAAACTATAACTTAAATGGCAGTAAGACACTATCAAAATTATGCAGAAGAGTTGGAAATAGCAGAAAATTGGAGAAAAACAAAGAAAATTTAAGCCATGTAGGTCTTAGGGAAGGTACAGAGTCCACTGAAAATAGCCCTTCTGAGGGTCTGAACCAATGATCTCTCATTTGGCAAGTCAAGATCTGGGAGGGTAGGGAGCCTGAAAAAGTATGGTTGACTTACACTTGACTCCAAAGAATGGCAGAAACTGTAAATATATATAGATAAGCCTGCCATTTTTGCAAAAAGTAGATTTTCAATGTGGAAAAGTAAAGTATAACAAGTGCAATAGCTCTTTGGCTCATGATTCTTGGGAAAAATGCAAAATTTTCTTATAAAAAAACTCAACATATAAAACTTCAGCCAGGAAGAATACCTAATTTTTGAGAGTGTAGATTACCCACAGGATAGTATTGTCTATAATACCATTGAAGCATGTTGGCTCTTCAGTTCTTTAGCACCTACTCTATACTATCCTTCAACAGATAATTTGTCTATTAAGAATGGATGACAGTGGTTCCACTTCTGGGAATACACTCTAAGGATCCTAAAACACCAATACAAAAAGATATATGCACCCCTATGTTTACAGCAGCACTATCTACAATAGCTAAGATTTGGAAACAGTCTAAGTGCCCATCAGTAAATGAGTGGATAGAAAAGCTGTGGTACATTTACACAATGGAATATGATGCAACAATAAAAAAGAAGAAACTCTTACACTTTGTAATAGCATGGATGGACCTGGAGAAAATTATGCTAAGTGAATTAAGCCAGTCAGTGAAAGAAAAATATCACATGATCTCACTTATACATGGAGTCAAATGAACATAATAAACTAATGAACAAAATAATAACAGAAGCTTAGATACATAGAACAGACTGAGAACTGCTGGAAAGGAAGGGGGTGGAAAGGATGAAAGGTGGTGAAGGGGTTAACCAAAAAAAAATTTATGCACAACCCATGGACACAGACAATATGGGGATTGACTTGGGAGGGGAGCAGGTAGGGCTGGGTGGAGGTAGGGAAAAGGAGAAAACGTGGGAAATATTTTAACAGCATGAACAATAATAATAATAAAAAAATGGATAACATTTTAATGAGTACTAAGCAGAAAGGAACCAACAAGAAAAAAGATGAGACATGCCAAACAAAAGGAAGATGAATAATACAAACCATAAAAATATCCACATGAAGTAGGTAAAAAATACAAATACTTCCCTATAAGGTCAATATTCTCTCTGGAAAATGCTGAAATAAGAGCTATAAAACTCAATGAATACATAATAAGATTATTAAAAATAAATAAAGGTAATCTCAGAGGAGAATCTAAGCCAAACTATTTCATTTTAAGGAAATATTCAGTAATGTTCTTATATACTAGGTCAATGCAGAAAAGAAGATTTATATAAAGTAGTAATTAGATCATATAGTCTCTTAAATCATATATATCACATATATGAAATAAACCTAACCAAAGAAAACTGAAGCAAACCTTTTATATGTAAGTATACTATCTGAAAATGTATGGAATATATAAAAGAAGACTTAAGTAAATTGAGAGAGATAGAATGCTTATAAATAGGAAGACTCAATAGTGTAACAATATGAACTTTTACTAAATTTACCTCCAATTTTATTAAAATATTACTTTTTGTGAAATATAAAAGATGAACTTAAATTTGATATGGGAAGTTTTAAGCATTATGCCCTACTGAACATCAAGACAAATAATAAAGATATATTAATTAAAATAGTATTGATACAGGGTAGACAAATAAATCAGAATAGACAACTGATTTGTATATGTTAAATCACCCTTGCATCCCAGGGATAAATCCCACTTAATCATGATGTATGATCTTTTTAAAGTGCTGCTGAATTTGGGGGATTTCAGCCCCTATGAAAAACAGTATGGAGGTCCTCAAACAATTAAAAATAGAATGGCTATATGACTTAGAAATTCCACTTCTAGTTGTATACCCAAAGGAAATGAAAACAGTTAAAAGTTATGTTGAAAATCATTAGCCGATAGCCATCTTGACCTAAGGGCAGACTGCAAATGATATAAACCTGACTCACTTATTAAAAACAAAAAACAAAAAAAAACAGTTGATGGACCAGTATTTCTATCATGATTTGCTTGCTGTTGTGGAGGAACTTTGACAGTACTTTTACTATCCCTATGCCTGTAGGGAGCTTTCTTCATTAATGTATAGAAGAGCCACAGTGACATGAGATATTGTTCAATGATCTGTGTAGCTACTGTATTTATTATGATCTTTTACATTAGTTCCTTTGAAAAAATAAACATTCATTAATAGCCTAGAGCAGATCACATACTCTCATTTTTCTCTTCTATATGCATGTAGCCTGACTCTATTCTGACTCATATTCATGGATTTTAATAGCCAGTCTTTTTTTTTTTTTTTTTTTTTTTTTGGTTAATCACCCCACTTTATTTTATTTTAATTTTTTAAAATATATTCTATTGATTATGCTATTACAGTTGTCCCATTTCTCCCCCATCATTCCCCTCCACCCTACACACCCTCTCCCACCCACATTCCCCCCTTTAGTTCATGTCCATGTGCCATAAGTTCTTTAGCTTCTACATTTCCCATACTATTCTTGCCCTCCCCCTGTCTATTTTCTACTCACCGTCTATGCTATTTATTCTCTGTACCTTTTCCCCCCTCTCTCCTCCTCCCACGCCCCTGTTGCTAACCCTCCATATGATCTCCATTTCTGTGGTTCTGTTCCTGTTCTAGCTGTTGGCTTAGTTTGCTTTTGTTTTAGGTGTGGTTCTTAATAGCTGTGAGTTTGCTGTCTTTTCATTGTCGTATTTTTATCTTCTTTTTCTTAGATAAGTCCCTTTAACATTTCATATAATAAGGGCTTGGTGATGATGAATTCCTTGAACTTGACCTTATCTGAGAAGCACTTTATCTTCCCTTCCATTCTAAATGACAGCTTTGCTGGGTAGAGCAATCTTGGTTGTAGGTCCTTGACTTTCATGACTTGGAATACTTCTTTCCAGCCCCTTCTTGCCCGTAAGGTCTCTTTTGAGAAATCAGCTGACAGTCTGATGGGAACTCCTTTGTAGGTGACTGTCCCCTTATCCCTTGCTGCTTCTAGAATTCTCTGCTTCATTTGAGTCTTGGCTAATGTAATTACGATGTGCCTTGGTGTGTTCCTCCTTGGGTCCAGCTTCTTTGGGACTCTCTGAGCTTCCTGGACATCCTGGTAGTCTATTTTCTTTGCCAGATTGGGGAAGTTCTCCTTTATTATTTGTTGAAATAAGTTTTCCACTTGTTGCCCTTCTTCTTCCCCTTCTGGGACCCCTATAATTCGGATGTTGGGACGTTTAACGATGTCCCGAAGATTCCTAAGCCTCTCCTCATTGTTTTGAATTCTTCTTTCTTCCTCCTTTTCTGTTTGGTTGTTAGTTTCTTCCTTCTGGTCCACTCCATTGATTTGAGTTCCAGTTTTCCTTCCATCTCTATCAGTTCCCCATGCATCTTCTTTCATTTCACGTATTGTAGCCTGCATTTTTTCATCTAATTTGTGAGCAAAATCAACCAATTCTGTGAGCATTTTGATGAGCAGTGCTTTGAACTGTGCATCTGATAGGTTGGCTATCTCTTTACTGCTTAGAGGAATTGGCTCTGGGGCTTTGACTGGTTCTCCGGTTTGAGCCATTTTTGGTGGTTTTTGTTTTGTTTTGTTTTGGTTTAGTTTTAGTCTGGTCGCAGCTATTACGTTAAGGGGTGGAGCCTTAGGTGTTCCTCAGGGCGGGGCAGCCCAGTCGCTGGGTTGTGATGCTATAGGTGTGCTCGGGGTCTGAGAGGGAACAATGGCGCCTGTTCCACTCTCTCCTGGACTTCGGTCCCTTCCGCCGCTTCCCCTCTTTGCCTGGATTATCTGCGCACGCTCACGTGCTGTTGCGTAGTAAGGGGTAGAGCCTCAGGCGCTCCCCAGCGCGGGGCAGCCCAGTCACTGGGTTGTGACGCTGTATGTGGGGGTGGGGTCTGAGAGGGAACAATGGTGCCTGCTCCACTCTCTCCTGGATTCATTCCCTTCCGCCACTTCCCCTCTACCTGGACTATCTGCACGCACGAATGTGGGACCACCTGGTCAGCCAGCCGCCTTGTGCGGCCTCACTGGGTCTGCACAGTTGTCCCCCTGTGCCCGGGGTCCACCAGCTGCTGCCTGTGGGCCCAGGGACCGCCAGCCGCTGCTGCTTGCGCTCCCGCACCTCCACCTTCTCCCGCTGCGACTCCGCCCCTCCTACCGGTCTGGATGAATGCTTGTTGGACTTCCGTACAGTTCAATTTTCTATAAGTTCTGGTTGTTTTCTTGTTTCTAAATATTTGTTGTCCTTAATTTTGGTTGTGAGAGGAGGTACAGTGTGTCCGCCTACGCCTCCATCTTGGCCGGAAGTCCAGCCAGTCTTAATTCATCATTATTTTTGTTTATCAGCATAAGTTTTGAAATGTTTTTGTTTTGTAATGTTTTTCATCCCTACTGTGGAAGTATTCTTGATTATACTCACTTTCCCCTCTTTTCAGAATATCCTGCTTTCTTCTATTCCTGTTTTATATGGAAGTTCAAGTATTATGCAGCCCTGAATGAAATTGCTGAGTTGGGGAAAAGATTCTGGTGGTGGTATGAGGTGGTACTAGGTTCTCTTATAACACTTGGCATATGACATCCTTAGATATTAAAGGACTTTATAGCATCCATCACCTTGTGAGTCCGTTTTCTCCCTAGTTTCCTTTACCTTGAGCAAGATTCATGTCCTCCTCTCCTACGGATGTACCCTTATGTGGAAGGTAGGTTCAACAGGACATCACAATGACAGCTTACAATTATTGAGGCACTTACCAGGTGTCAAGAACACCTGTTAAGTGTTTTATGTGCATGCTTTCATTAGAGTGACACAATGAAGTCTCCAACATAATTTCCCATAATTTATTTGCATACATGTCTTTGAGTGAGAGTTGGCCAAGTGAGAATTTTACACAAAATTTGGAAAGCAGAAAAGAAATTACTTTCTGAAGTTCATCAGATCTGGCAGTTGAAAGTGCTTGACTCACTAAATTCCTTTGCCAGCTCCAAATTTTCTAATGATGGCAGTTCTTTTTTTTTTAATTTAAATTATTTTATTGTTGTTCAACTACAGTTGTCAGTATTTTCTCCTTACCCCTCCCCCCCAACCCTTCCAAACCCACCTCCCTTCCTTGCTTCCACCCTCCCCATTGATTTTGTCCATGTGTCCTTTATAGTAGTTCCTGAAAACCCTGCTTCCCACTGTCCCCTCCCCCATCGCCTCTGGCTATTGTTGGATTGTTCTTAATTTTAATGACTCTGGTTATATTGTTTGTTTTTTTCTTTTGTTGATTATGTTCCAGTTAAAGGCAATTCTTTAGGAGGGTGAACAACTGGAGTTTTCTCTGACGCACTAACAGAACTTTCAGTACTTTTATTTCTCCAATCCCCTGAAACTGTGCTAGAAAATAAATCACTTATTCTATAATACTCCTAGTGGTTTTGCTTTGTGACTGAACTTTTACTAAAACAGAGAAAAGGCACAAATTAGGAGTATCAGTAATAAACAAAGGTATATCACTGCAGAATATTAAAAGGATAATCAAAATAGTATGATCAACTTTCTGTCAATATATTTTAAAACTTAGATGAATGGGGTAAATTCTTTGAGAAACTCAGCAACCAAAACTAACATAACATGAAATATACAATCTGAATAGCTCTATATTTATCAAAGAAATTAAATTCAATGAAAAAAATCTAATTCAAAACCAATAACCTTACTTAGAAGTAACCTCCAGGTTCTGATAGTTTTACTTTGAATTTTATTACATAATAATAATCTTATACAAATATTAAGGAAGAAATAATAACAAGTTTACAATGATTTTGAGAAATAACAATTTTATACAAGTTCTCAAAAATAGAGGAGGCTGTAAGACATTCACATTTGATTTTATAGTCTCTGTGTATAAAGCAATCATAACTTTAGAGAAAAGGAAAAATGAATTTTTTTCTGAAATTATTTCAAAGATGCAGACCTCATGCTTCATTGACAGGTCAAGCTACTGACAAGAACGTTGGCAATTGAAGGGGACCCCATTCTGGTAGGGTTTGTTTATACTGAAATATTGACCCTGAAGTAGGGCTGCTTTTCTATAATGAGAAGAGAGAAGAATATGTTTTGTGGCTACATTATCCACCTGAATTTCTCTTCATACTGTCCCTCCCTAGTACAGGAGCCATAGTCTGAGAAGGGTATCATTGCCAGAAACTTGGACGCCTCAATAAGACAAATAAGGTGAACAGAAAGTTAACAGATGACTCAAAGAAACAGCATTTGGAACATATGTGAGGTAAATTTTGACCAACGAAAATGTTATTTGTCTCAAATAATGAGCAAATAAAAACAATTGATCCAAGAATTACTAGAGAGAGAAAGAATGCATTAACAGAAATGTTTTGTTAAATCTATAAATGAAAGAATCATCCTCTTAAAAGAATCAGGAATATACTTCACTAAAAATCATCATCCAGAAAGACATCTGTGCCCTGGGGTTTAGTAGTGGCCATAGATCATTTGGCTGGAATATCCGTGGATCTGAATCACACTGTGATTCCTATATACTTAAGCACTTAACGTAAGGTCAGATTGAGTGTTCTAATCGGAGAATTTCCAAAGCAGTGGTTTAATGACTTTGCACTTTAACCTTTAATTTCAGATGAATTAGGTAAATTATTAGCATAATTCCTCAATTTCTTACTATCAGCAAAAAATTTATCTGAAGTTTTTCTCCACATGATACTCTACTTGCACCATTGAGAGATTTATGGCACTCAACTAATAAAATTTATGATATCTTAACTGTCTAAACGGTTTTCTTCACATGCAGCAACAGGTTTTAGGTTGTAGCTTATGGGTTTGTTTTTCTTTTGTATATCCTTTGGCACTACAAAGCTAAGTACCTATAAGATCAAAGGGCTCATGTACTGCAAGAATGTTAGACTACTAGTAATACATAACATCATCATGTTGGAAAGACGGTAGGATGCTTTCTGAAGGAAGTTTTTTTCCCCAGGAAACTAAATGGCATTCAAATGCTATCTCCTGTCTGACATCATTGCAACCTTTTCACAGCCCAATTTGTATTTCATCTGAAGTTTTTAACGAGACATAATTATTAAAAACCATATCTCGATAAGGAAAATAAGCTGCAATAAAAAACTGTCACTGCAACCATTCTGTGTCTAGACAATTAAGACATGTCGTAAATTATTTAGCAAATTGTTTAATAAAATGTTATAGATGTTGGTTGAGTCCAGCACTTACCAGTTACTCTTGCATGATCAGAAGTCAAATGATTAGAATGAAATCTTAGAACCTTTCATTTAGGTATAAATCATGATATCTCTGGAAACTGCTTCATATGAAGAGTGTCGATGAAGAAGCTCAATCTAATAAAAAATATGGAATTAAATGTATGACTGCTCAGTGTCATTTTATAAGCCATCCAATTTCATAAAAAATGAAATCCTTTTATTGGTGATACAAAATTGTTACACACATAATGATAGAGTGTCACAATTCAAATGAAAATCTTTAATTAGTTTATTTAATAAATATTATATAAGTACTTTTTTATGTTTATAATACTAAGCTAGATGCTGAGGATAAGAAAAAAAATCCTTTCTCCACAGTGTATCCATATTTCCATAGGCACATATACAATAAAAAAATCTGTACCAACGAAATTTCCCTCTCTCTTAAACTGACCCATTCCTATTAATAACAACCATGCTCACATCTCTGTGATTCCTTTGTTTCTACTTTGTGGTAGTGTATATTTAATCACTGTTTATCTATTTCCTCCTGCAAGCTTTCTATCTTATTCAAAGCCTTTAAAATATCACACTTTTGATTAGATTCACATTCTTAGACTTTTTGTCTTCAACGTCTTGCCTATCCACTTAAACAAATGAATATTCTGAAATGATTTATTTCTTATTCTTATTTCCTTAGGTATAAATCATGATAACTCTGGAAAGTCAGAGGTTGGAGAACCTCTGACTTGCCTGTAAGATTAGATCCAGAACCTCAGTGACTGCTCACCTTACCTCTCTCTACACCATTCCCTGACCTTCTCACTCTTCCTCATACTCATTCAGACCTGTTGCTCATTCTGGTCTCAAGACCTCAAATTCAATCACCATGTACAACTAGTAAATTTTACCCATCCTTTAGAGAACAAGTCAAGCTTCCTCTCTCCTCTTTTCTGGCTGTAGCAGTCTATGTTGATTTCCGCTTTCTGTGAACCCATGTATGTCATTTAGACGATCTCTCTATGTCAGGAAAACAATTTACCTAGAGTACTTGATACTTAGTAAATGAGTAATACCCAATCCCTAAACACAAGTACTTTATAATCTGTAAATTTTTAAGTAAACTACCAATTTTCCAACATTCCTAGGTAAAGACTGGGTTTCAATTTATGGCTACTTTTAGAAAGATAACTTGAAAAAATTTTAATATCCAAAGTAGGGTCAGTATAATTCACATCCTCACTTTACCTATGTAAAGTTGAAACATTGAGGTTTGAACTTCTTAAATAATTCAACCAACCCACCTTATCTTAAATTTCACTTTTCTACAATGTGTTCTTTGCAGTTCTTTTTTTCATTCTACCCAAACTAAACTGGCAGTTAAATGTTTAAATAAAAGGAGGCTGTTGGAGGACTCAAATAAACAAACAAGCAAAGAAACAAACAATTTTCCAGCCTGCATTGGGACCGATGTGGTGAATGGTTGGGCTGCCTACACAGTATTCAGTCACAATTGTCAACTTTTCTTTCAACATTTTAATGTCAGTTAAACTCAAAAAAGATATCCAATTCTCTAAGACTCTTCTAATATACTTACCATGTAGAACTGTAATGTTTAGTGGGTTGAAATTTAATATTACCATCAGCGGCAGCAGTATAGTCATCTGATATTTATTTTGCACTCACTATCTTCCAAATATTGTTTTAATTGCTTACATTTATTACCTAAAGCAGTCATCACAGTATCTTATGACTTAGGTATTATTATTCTCATTTTAAAGATGAGGATACTGAACAGAAGGATGTTAAATAATTTGCTTAAGGACACGTAGTTAGCACTGGCAAAGTTGGGATGCAAAATCAGGTAGTTTAGTGTAGATTCAGGAACTTTAAAATAACTCCAACAGAATTCACAAAAATATACTTATTTCTTTAGTAGTTTTTGCCTTTGTCTTACTAGGGGAAAGTTGGAGCCAGATATTTGTCTTCTTACATGGCAAATTATAATGCCCAATTGCTTAAATATATTGTATTTTGTTGGGGAATAAAGCTGTAATTAATATTTAAAAGTAGGTTAATTAAGGCAAAATTAAAATAATAACCATTTATAGAAGTTTTATGTAACTATAGACAAATAAGTTAAAATTTCTGAGACTCCAGTGGTGCGGGCTGAATTTTATAACTTACATCAAAATTTATCTATTGAAATTTTTTCATTTCCATATTACTCTTACAGATCGCTTATATATCCTGAAAGCTTTTTGAAAGGGCCCAGGTAACAGAAAGATCAACCAACAGTTTCAATAAATTATGGTCAGATTTGTGTGGTTAGTTTCCAGAAAAAATTCCAAACAACTTATCTGCCATAATCAGGTAAAGGGACACATTTTGTGCTTTATCCTGTTACACAATTGCACGCTCAATTTTGTCTCCTTTCTGTATTCCTGTATCAAATTGAGGGGACCATTAGCTATTTAATATGAGTCGCTCAGCAGTTTCATTTTCTGATTTAGACTCATTTGCTCAAATTACAGCGAGTCCTCATTTTATATTATCAATGGATTCTTGGAAACTGGTACTTTAAGTGAAACAATGTATAACAAAACAAATTTCACCATAAGCTAATTGATATAAACAAGAGTTATGCTTCTATGACATTTCTGGTCACAAAAATATCACCAAACTTGTAAACAAAGACTCTGAACACTTCTAATATTTAACATTGAAATAAATGTGAACTATATATACATTTAAGAAAGATTAATTAAAAAAAACAAGTAAAATCATTATTTTCCCACCTTTTCATTCCAGTTCAGGGTTGCTGGTGGTGGGAGCCTATTTGAGCAGCTCAGGGGGCCACATGGGGAACAACCCTGGAGAGGACGCCCTTCTACGCAGGGCCACTCACAGACACCCACACTTGCTCAGACTGGGGCAAGCAGACACTCCAACGAACCTAATGCGAACAGCTTTGGGATGTGGGAGGAAAGTGGAGTGCCCAGAGAAAACCCACACGAACATGGTGACAAGGTACACTGTCCACACAGACACTGGCTCTGGCTGGGAATTGATTTTTTTTTCTCTCATCAAAGATATAACGACGTTGAACAAAAGATGTTATTTGAGGATTTACTGTATATTGGAATCCAGTAAAAAATTAGGTGATAGCATTTTGATATGACCCTTAAATAAAAATACACAAATGATTGTTGATAAACGTAGAGCTACTTACCCATGCTACCCTTTTATTTACAAAGATAAAAGATAAAAAACAAAAATGATGAACTAGGTTTGGCATCTTTTATGACCCGGCCTGCCTTATTACCATAATATAGTATTATATAATATTGATTTTCAGAATTTAAAAAGCACTTCAAATTTTTCCTAATAGACCTCATTTAAATGACAAATGATAACATAAGCAACCAGAAGCAAATATTTTTGTGAAACAGTTCAGTGTTTATGCCCTTGAAAAGACATTGGTTTCGATTTCCATTCTCCATGATAAATGGAGCACACGCATTTACTGGTCCTCCCTCCTGGACCCCAGAGATGGACATGAAAATGCACTGAAGGAAACAAGTCGTAAGGGAACTGAGAACGGCAAGTGTAGGACATCAGTAAGCTAGAGCGCTTGAAGGCGTAAAGCAAACTAAGTAGGTGTACCTTGCGTGAGCGGGAATGAAAACCGATCTGTATCTCAGAGGGACCACAAAGAATTAACAGGTGTGAAGAGTGGGATCATGTATAGGACAGAAATAATAATTGGGGTTATTATTTCAAAAATGATACAATGAACTGCAATGTCTTGCATACAGTCCACCACTCCCCTTCTTGTGAACACAGAGAGGACACTGTGGCAATAACCTAGGGGTAAAAATAACAGAACTGCACTTTAAAGAGGACTAAGCTACCTAACGTGAGTGTTAGAATCTAAAACAAAGTCTCTTTATTTTGGCATTAAGGTGGATGAGTGTTGCTAAGAAGCAGCTTCTCTAAACTATCCAGGTTATTGAGCTATGATCTCTTGGCTTCAACCCACCCAGCTGTGCTCCCTTTTGTGTTACTGGGGCTGGGACATTACAAACTTCTTTGTTGGTGTGTTTCCTGTTAGGCTCTGCCAACAGGGGCCACGAGAGACAGAGTAGCAGGCTTCCTGATGACATCAGCTGCAGCACTGCTTCACCTGGACAGCAGCAGTCATTCCAGTAGTAGCTGTTGGTTTTCATTTGCATTTTTCCCAGCACTCACAGAATCAACTTTCTTGTGTCCCCTTAGATTTTGACACCAGCTGTGGTGAGTCCTCTCCTCAGGGACACTGGGTTTCAGCTTCTACAGCTTCAGGACGAGCTGTGGAGTGCTTCCACCTCAGAGGGCTGATCCCAGCTCCTAAAAACTTCTGAGCTCCTCAGCCATCTGTACTAACTGAGCAGTGTTCTTTTAAGACAGGCATAACTCTTAGTGCCACAGGATACGCCCTGCAAGCTTTGAAGTCATAATAATGTCGACTTCCTCCTTCTCCCTAACCTTAGGTGTCATAAATTGCTTACTGAAGTTATTACCTTTGTGATAACTCAATGTTTTCTTTTTGCATTTTTAGTTCCCTAATACCTGGCTAATAGTTCTTTATATTAATTACTCTTCATTAAAAGTAAGTGGGCTGTTTTTGTCTCCTGATTGGACCTTGACTGATACAGAAATAAGCTCCATCGACAAACACAAATTCAAAGCCAGGGCTCTCAATCAAGTGGGAGGCCGGCTGTCAGAGCAGACAGACAGACCTACAGAGGGAACAGAACTCATAAACCTAGTCCTTCACTATTAACAGAACAGAAGAACAGGGTCATGATTATTTGAAAAAAAATACAGCACAAACTATAAAGTCCAATGGGAACAAACTAATAACATTGTAGAAAGTAGAGATATACTGGGAAATAGAAGAGAACTTATAAATAGTTATACCTAGTGATCTCTAAATGATGTGAAAAAACATTGCAGCCATATTTTTAAAAAGCTGTTTCAAAAAGAAGAACCATAAGAAAGTATTCTTAAAGATGAAAACTGCCGCCCTGGCTGGTGTAGCTCAGTGGATTGAGCGTGGGCTGCGAACCAAAGGGGCGCAGGTTCGATTCCCAGTTAGGGCACATGCCTGGGTTGCAGGCCAGGCCCTTAGTGGGGGCCACGTGAGAGGCAACCACACATTGATGTTTCTCTCCCTCTCTTTCTCCCTCCCTTCCCCTCTCTAAAAATAAATAAATAAAATCTTAAAAAAAAAAAAGATGAAAACTGCCATAGTTTAAAAAAAGTAATCAGTACTTAGAATACACTTATCTAAGTTTTAGAACCTCACAAAACTTCAGAACACAAAACATTTTAAAAAAGAAAAGAAAAGCCATTCTAAAACTGTCTGAACCTAAAACAAATCATCTAAAAAGGACTGAGATTTGGACTTCAGGTCAGCAGTATGAATGCTAGAAGAAAATAGAGAATTTTCTTCAGGAGGAAAAAAAATGAAACTTAAAGTATTTAAATGTTGATGAGAATAAAGCAATAAAGAGAAAAGTATTGAAGATATAGGGAAGATAAGTAAAAATCAGTAAACTGAGGTTTCTGAGTGAAGGGACATCCAGAACACAGCTGTCGGAGGGTACCTACGTAGAAGTGTGATACCATTTCCACATGTAGGAGGGAAGGAAGAAAGGGTACTAAGGATGCACGTAAGCTTGTAGAATTGACAAGGAAGGAAGTTTGCATATGGCGACTTTTTGAGAAGTAATAAAGGAGGTATAAAGGGATTAAAAATTTGAATCAAATGGAGACTGCAGAAAATAGAAACAATAACTTTCTTGGGAAACCCAGAAGGATTTGCAGGCAACATTGAGAACGAAGTTACAGTTGGGGAATATAAGTTTATAGTACCATTAAGCTGTGTAGTTTTGCAATTTTCTCCTGTGGCAATAAGCAAATAAGTAGCTGGTACAGACCAAAATGTGGGGGGAGAAAACAACGAAAACCCTCAAACACACACATACTGACTCCTTGTTGACATGTGCAAACCCATATGCAATTCAAGTAAACTGGAAGTCTTTGAAATAACACTATAGCTCTTGATACTGAGAGCTTGCCCAACTACCTAAAAAGCAGGTTTACACGTGTCAGACATGCTCCAAGCTATCAGAATTTCATTTATGTAACCATTCTGAACAATGAACTGGAAACTTAAATCTATAGTTACCGGACTAGTCCCATAATCACATGAAAATCTAGGAAAAACATTCTTTTCTTAATAATAAATTATGAATTTTGTAATTGCCCTAGTAAAATTCCAACAACACACTTTGCTTTGCAAATAGGGGAGTTTCTAAGGCCATGAGCTACATGATTAACTGGTTCCACTCCTAAATGCTTTAGATTTTTCAAATTCTTTACATATGAGAACTTCTCAAAAAAATTTTTATTGTTGTTCAATTACGGTTGTCCCATTTCCCCCCATTCCTCTCCCCCTGCCCTACCCACTCCACCCTCCACATTCAGTCCCTCTCCCGGTTGACTTTGTCCATGGGTCCTTTATACCTGCTCCATGATGACTCTTCCCCTTCTTCCCCTTGATGTCTTTAAATTTTAACAGTCTTTAACACCATTTTAGCCTTTTCAAGATTTCACACAGTTGCTAGGTTCTTCCTGTACTTCATCCCTTATTTGCCTTCCAAGATAATAACCTTTCCTGGATTTCTACCTTACCTGGCTGTTCTTTCTCCTGCCTGTTTGATTCAGCTTATCTTTCTCTTTAAATTCTGAGATTCTTCTCTGCCTAGATAAACTCATTCAATCACATGTCTATAAATACTATTTGTTGATTGCTCCACAATTTATGCCATTAGCCTAGACTTCTCTTTTCAGTTCCAGACTCATATATACAATTACCTACTTGACACTTTTATGCATATTTTTAATAGGCATCTCACACTTAACTCATTTAAAAACTAGCTCCTCTCATCTGCCACCACCACTCTCAAATCAACTCCAACAACAGATTTTCCCATTTCAGTAAATGGCAGCTCCATTCTTGCAAGTTTCTCAGGCCAAAGATGTTTGAGACATCCAGGACTCTGCACTTTATCTCCCACCCTTAGCTCATCAATCAGCACATCTTGTAAACAACACCCATTAAACCAAACTGAATTCGTCCACTGCTCACCGTCTTCACTGATGTTACCCAAGCTCAAGGCTAGTAGGTTCTTTTCGATTTTTGCTGTTACAAAGAAAGCTTTAATCAAATATTTCTGGACAATTTTCTTTGTCTACATATATTGGTGTTTCTCTAGAATAGATAACTAGTAGGGTAGGTGTATTGTATTTAGTCATAGACATGGGTATTTTGTTTAAATCAATATGGCATGACTGTCCCTCAGAAGGTTTATAGCAATTCATAAATCTGTGAGGGGAATGTGAGGAGAGAGTAATGTTGAGGCCTCTCATGTCTTTTGGGATGGGTGAAAGTGGAAGATGGGGTGGGAAAAAATATCAGACTGAGGAACTGGTAAGAGTAAAATGGAAATCTGGTGTTATCATCAGTCAGAGACTTGTTGTTCAGTCAATAACGAAGTCCTGGATATGAAAAATAAAGTTATTGCTGTCAGAAATGGAAAAAGGGTTAGTTCCATGTCAGTTTTTTAAATTTTGAAGAAGCCATTTATTTATTTTTACTGTATTTTTCACATTACCGTTTACTCCCCTTATACCCTCCTTCCCCCAGCAATCACCACCCCGTTTCCATGTTCATAAGTCCTTTTTCCTTTTTGCTCAATACCTCTATCCCTTACCCTTAGCTGTCATCCTACTCTCGATCTCTGAGTTTGTCTCCATTTTCCTTGTTAGTGCAGTGTCTTCATTAGATTCCCCATGTGAGTGAAATCATATGCTGTTTGTCTTTGACTGGCTTATTTCACTTAGCATAATGTTCTCCATGTCCATCCATACTGTTGTGAAGGGTAACATTTTCTTCTTTTTTTGTGACCAAGTAGTGTTTCATTGTGTAAATGTCCCAAAAGTATAAAACTAGTGGATAGTTGTTTTATCCACTCCTCTGCTGATGGATACTTGGGTGCTTCCATATCCTTAGTGATTGTAAATAATGCTGCAATGAACTTAGGGAAACTTATGTAGTATTAGTGTTTGCATTAGTTTTTTGGGTTCCTTCGGATATACTCCCAGAAGTGGAATCACTGGGTCAAAAGGCAGAACCCTTTTTAATTTTGTGAGGACACTTCACACTGCTTTCCATAGTGGCTGCATCAATCCTCATTCCCACCAACATTGCAAACAGGTCCCCCTTTCTCTACATCCTTGCCAGCACCTGTTTGTTGATTTATTGATGATAGCCATTCTGACAGGTGTGAAATGGTATCTCATTGTGATTTTAATTTGCATTTCTCTGATGATTAGTGATGTTGAGCATCTTTTCGTACATCTATTGGTCATCTGTATGTCCTCTTTGGAGAGGTGTCTATTCAGATCCTTTGCCCATTTTTTAATTGTGCTGTTAGTATTTTTGGTTTTGAGTTTTGTAAGTTCTTTATAAATTTTGGATATTAACCTCATATCAGATATATTAGCGAATATGTTCTCCCATTCAGTGTTGTCTTTTTATTTTGTTGATGATTTAGTTTTAAGTATATTTTATCAATTATGCTATTACAATTGTCCCATTTTTCTCCCTCTTTTCCCTCTCTACCCTGTACCCCTCCTCCCTCCAGCATTTTCCTCCTTAGTTCATGTCCGTGGGCTGTACATATAAGTTCTTTGGCTTCTCCATTTCTATATATATACAATCTCCCCTTGTTTATGTTGTGCCTACCAATTATGCTTCTTATTCCCTGAACCTTTTCCCCCATTCTACCTCTCCCCCTCCCCACTGATAATCCTCCACATGATCTCCATTTCTGTGATTCTGTTCCTATTGTAGTTGTTTGCTTCGTTTTTGTTTTTGTTTTTTTAGGTTCAGATGTTGATAGTTGTGAGTATGTTGTCATTCTATTGTTCATAGTTTTTGATCTTCTTTTACTTGGTTAAGTCCCTTTAACATTTCATGTAATAAGGGCTGGGTAATGATGAACTCCTTTAACTTGACCTTATCTGGGAAGCACTTTATCTGCCCTTCCATTCTAAATGATAGCTTTACTGCATAGAGTAATCTTCGATGTAGGTCCTTGCCTTTCAGGACTTTAAATACTTCTTTCAAGCCCCTTCTTGCCTGTAAGGTTTCTTTTGAAAAATCAGCTGGTAGTCTTATGGGAAATCCTTTGTAGGTAACCACCTCCTTTACTCTTGCAGTTTTTAAGATTATGTCCTTGTTTTTAATCTTGGGTAATGTAATTATGATGTGCCTTGATGTGTTTCTTCTTGGATCTAAATTCTTTGGGACTCTCTGAGCTTCCTGGACTTGCATGTTTAGTTCCTTCACTAGATTGGGGAATTTCCCTTCATTATTTTTTCAAATAAGTTTTTAATTTCTTGCTCTTCCTGTTCTCCTTCTGGCACCCCATGATTCAGATATTGGAATGTTTAAAGTTGTCCCAAGGCTCCTAGGGCTCTTCTTATATTTTTGAATTCTTCTTTCTTCATTCTGTTCCAGTTGGATGTTCATTTCTTCCTTTTGTTCCAAATCATTGATTTGAGTCCTAGTTTCCTTCCCTTCACTGTTGGTTCTCTGTATATTTTCCTTTATTTCACTTTGTATAGCCTTCATTTCTTCCTTTATTTTGAGACCATACTGAATCACTTCTGTGAGCATCCTGATTACTAGTGTTTTGAACTCTGCATCTGATAGGTTGTCCATCTCTTTGTTGCTTAGTTCTTTGTGGTTTTTTTTTTTTCCTGGAGTGTTGATCTGTTCTTTCATTTGGTCCAAATTTCTTTTTCTTGGTGGAACTGTTACGTAGTAAGGGGCAGAGCCTTAGATATTTGCCAGAGCAGGGCAACCCACAGTGCTGCATTGTGTTGCTAAATGTGTGGGAGGGATCAGAGAGGGAACAATGCCACTTGCTGGCTTGCTTGTCTCTTGCTCTACTTTCCATCACTTCCCTTGTTTCTCACAAGCAGTTTGTGCCCTTTCAGGTGCTAATTCTCAGGTGGGTGGGTATGTGTATGTTCTTGGACCTCGTGGGTCTTTCCAATGGACTCTCCTGTGAGCCTGGAGGGTTCTTCTGCTGCCATAACTCCCACAGGTTTTTTTCAGAGAGGGAGGTTATGAAGCTATAGTTTCCCATGTTGGAACCCTAGGTTGCATGGCTTGTCTCACTCCCACATTGTTGCTCCTGGCTTATCCACTTGCAATGTGGGATTGATGATTTCCTTTGCTGTGCAAAAACATTTTAGTTTGATGTAGTCCCATTTGTTCATTTTTTCCTTTTGTTTCCTTTGCCTGAAGAGATATATCTGATAAAATTTGGCTATGAATAATGTCTGAGATTTTTCTTCCAGAATTTTTATGGTTCGGATCCAACATTTAACTTTTTGATTCCTTTTAAATTTATTCTTATGTATGGTGTAAGAAGGTGGTCTAGTTTCATTTTTCTGTATGTATCTGTCCAATTTTCCCATCACCATTTATTGAGTCAATCATTTTCAGCCCATTGTATATGTTTGCTTCCTCTGTTGAATATTAATTGACTACAAATGTATGGGTTTATCTCTGGGCTCTATACTCTGTTCCATTGATCTTTGTGTCTGTTTTTATGCCAGTACCATGCTGTTTTGATTACTATAGCACCTCAACAATGATCCTGAGAAAGAAGAACAACATTGGAGCAACTATGCTACCTAATATCCAGGCCTTTTTAATCAGAGGTCTTGCTAAGACCTACTTAAAGTTTGGAGGTTCTTGGATGTATTTTGTTTGTATTTTCACCTATGTCACATGTGTTGGTAAAAAAATACCCCAGGTATCATTAGCTTCATCACTTGTGTTATATTTTGCAGGAAAGTTTCATAATCAAATTGAATGCAGAAGTTTTGTCTGTGTATAAATTTATAAGTATTGATAGTACAAAGCTAGGTCATTTATCAGTAAGAGGGAAAATGTGTTTGAATTAATTAAAATAGTGGAAAATAAATAGCATAGTCAATAGTCATTCTCCTGACCGTAGGTGTATAACTTATTTTTTACTCATTCTCTTACAGAGGTAATCTTTCCAATCTGCCTGACCCTGAAGACATTTATTTAGAACTGTAAGGAATGTAATATAGAAAGTAATTATGTATAGGAACATGACTCAGAAGTGTGATTTTACTCATGGGGTGAACGTGTTCATGCTGGTAAGTGGAAATGTGTAGGATAAACATAGCGCGTATCCCAGACATGCCTCTCAGAAAAACATTATCAGTCAGGAAGTAAGCTTTGTCAGAAGTGAGGAAACAGAAGTACCCAAACCTCCACTCATACTGAAAAAAGAGATGACTGCAGGGACAGGGCTCATGCACTTTCCTGAGCCCTGCCTGGCTCTGGTTAGTCCTTTGGTCTTCCTCAGGTGAACTAATATAAGCAGGTAAACTGCTGCCCTTCCATGCTTGACAGAGGAGTCAGGCCAGACTATTACACCACTCATACAATATATTGCTCTCCTCCTTCAGAGCCGATGAGTAGAAATTTCGTGAATGGGACTCAAAATGACAGAGGAGAAAAAAGGAGAGCTGGCAGGGGTGGGAATGGGGTGAGGTGGGGACAAGAGAAAGAACAGTTTGTATTCTTCCAAGCTTCATACTTTCAAAATAATGAGTGTGTGTCTATATATACATATTATATTTTATGCTGTGGGTTTGGATTTCTCTTTGGATCAAATACGAATACTATGGATAACAGACTATAAACTGCTCAATGAGGAGTAATTCAAGGGTGTCCAACCCATGGCCCATTGGCTACATGAGGCCCAGAATGGCTCTGAATGTGGCCCAACACAAAATAGTAGATTTATTTAAAACATTATTAGACTTTTTTGTTTTCATTAGTGTTTTCGTATTTAATGTGTGGCCCAAGACAATTCTTCTTTTTCCAGTGTGGCCCAGAGATGTCAAAAGGTTGGGCACTCCTGATAGACCATCCCAATGAACTCCATACTAGTCTAGGACATACTTATGATAAAACACCTTACAAGATACTATAAATTTGAGCCAAACTGAGGGCAAATGGTAAAAGGAAACCATGTAGCTCTGTATATAATTGTCTTCATTATGTGAGCTCCAAACAAGTCCTGGTACATACCATGAGGTATGATGTCCCAGATAAATCAGAATGCAGCTTACCTGAATCTAACCAAATGCAAGTGACTCTGGAGCAGTCTTGTAGTCCTGAAGTTTAAGGATGCCTCCTTGCTCCATTCGCCTATCTTTACAGCACCACCGAACCATGATTTATTGGTATAGCACAGGGAACTCGCAAAAAGGATGGTGCCAGAGATCTGCTAGAAGAGAAAAATTACATGCATAAGATTATAAAGTAATACATTGTTTCTGATAGCAAAGTGGACATGATTTTAAGCCCTGTTTCACAGAGTGCCTAGAACACTATAGCAAATGGAAAACTGCCATTTACCAGTTCATGTCATTGCCAGTATTCTCTTTAGGTACTGCCTTCCTTTCCTATAGTATGGCCTATACTTTAGTTTCCCCCTAGAGTTTAGTTTTATTTCCTAGAATCAGCAGGAACCACTGTGACTTGGAGAGAACCCCGGAAGAGCCGTGAATCAATTTGTTACACTGACTTGAAAAACTAGACGGTTAAAGTAGTAAGAGTTGTGTTGAGTTTTCCGGACAAGTGGACTTCACTCAGGGCCATCATGTTGCGGGCCTTTGACAGCAACTATTTACCATCAGCACATCATTTTTTATAATCCACTCCTCTAATAATTCTAAAAATTATTTCCCCTTCCTTTTTAGAAAATTTGATTCTTTCCCTAAATTATAAGCCATGCCTGACTCATCTTTGTATTCAACACAAAACTGATATTGAGTCTTTCACAGACATAAGGCAGCAACCACACAACTAGGCATTCAACTACCCTGGGTTTTCGTCCTAGTTCTTCCTCTAACTAGCCAGTCATCTTTGGACAAATATCTTCACTGCTCCTTATCACATTTTCTCTTCACCTATAAGATGAAGAAGTTGGGTTAGATTATCTAAAATTATTCTCCCAACTCTACATTCTAAGATTTAAATCCTGCACAATAGATGTTTTTGGACCAACTGGTGTTTTACCATATGTTGGTCCAAATTGCAGCCAACAGCAATTTGTCTGCATCCTTATCTACATCCATATATGATACTATTCTTTCTTCTCTTCTCTCAATTTGATAGCATATACTAGTTAAAAATAGAGATGTCATTTAAATAAGTATGGATCATAAAATATATTCCTAAAAAATGCCAAGACTCTGAGGAAAACATAGATAAATTCTCACCCAATGTCCACCACTACAGGTGTGGACAATGTAAACCACGGGGAATGGGAAGTATCTGGGACGATTCTGCCAGAGCTGAAGAGAGTACCACAGAGCCTGCTTTCCACCTCCCACTAGTTTTACCATCCATCCTTTGTGGCATGTGTTTTTGGTAGCAGGGTTTTTTATTAAGACATTTTTTGGAAGCAAAGAGTAGCCTACGTGAAGTTCTTTCATTTGTTTTATTGGATTGATTGTTCCTGTTAAATAAAATCTAAACAGTTTATTCTTCTCATATTGTTTCCCACTAGTTCCCTGGTGCACTCTTGGTCAGAGAACTGGTTAGTTTAGTAGGGTCCCAGATGCCAATAATTTGGCTGCCAGGAGAGGATTTACAGCAACCTCTTTGAGAAGAATCTAATGCTTCTTTGGAATTAGGAAGGAGCACAGCTTCTTGGCAGAATTACCTCGATGTGGTGCTGCAAGTGGCAGCCTGTCTGCTCTGGGCCCTTCTGGGGCTCCATGTCTTGGCGAGAAAAGAGGGGAGTGCTCAGGATGGGATTTGTGGCAGTACTCTCCACTCCACTCCCTACCTGGTGGAAAATATTATAATAAGAACAGGGGCAGGGAGGAAAGAACCTGGAAGAAGGTAATAGAGGAGCTGCTGTGTCTCCCCCTTGGTTGGACTGGACATGTGGTGACATGTGGTTCTGACGCTTTCATTCCAAGTGGATTTGGGAGGCATATTTGGCCATGTGCATTTAGAAGTTTTAATAAATATTT
Source organism: Glossophaga mutica (assembly GCA_039655065.1). NCBI lineage: Eukaryota > Metazoa > Chordata > Mammalia > Chiroptera > Phyllostomidae > Glossophaga > Glossophaga mutica. The sequence goes on along the minus strand of CM077305.1, from coordinate 74,781,815 downwards.
TTAAGTTAAAAAGGTAATATTAATAGTTACCATTCATTTAGTTCTTACTTGGTGCCAGGCAACTCTCTTAGCACTTTACATTTATGATTTTTGCTAATCAGCACCAGCCTTATCAGTATGACACTTTTATACCCCATCATAGTGAGAAGTTAAAGAAAACCCAGATGTCTCCATCTTTTTTGGTAATGGCTAAGTAATATGTATTAGATACATTTCATAGATGAACTAGACACAAGCACATTACAATGGGGACATCTTAAAAACAAAGTTGAATTTAAAAAGAAAGAGAGTGAGAGAAAGTAAGATTTATGATAATGTACCATCTATGTAAAATAAACACTATAATAACAAACATTATATCCAAAGACACATGCATATCAAAAGACAAATATCAACACATTAGACTGGATGCCTAATGGGAGAAGTGGGAAGTAGAATTGAAAGTAACAAAATAATAATAATGAGAAAGCCTTGAACAAAATGATAATGATAGTTTACAATGAACTAGGGGATAAATTTGACTTAATCCTCTGGGATCACAAAAATATTTTAAAGTGCCATGGATAATAATTAAACTAGAACATGTGAAAATGTGTGTAGTGCAGCTAAAGTTGTACATAGAAGAACAGTTATAGCCTTAAATTTTATGGTATAAATGACTCAAAATTAATAGTACAACCAGTTCAAAAAGTTAGAAAGCGAACAACAAAGTAACCCCCCCAAAAGAATAAAATAAGCAGCATAAATTAATGAAAGGGAGTACAAAGATACACTAGAGAATGTAATCAAAACCAAAAGCTGTCTCTTTGATAAGAAATAATAAAATCAACAGATATTTCACTCTGTGGACCATGAAAAATGTAGGAAAAAAAATGGCACAAATAAACAATAATAGAAATAAAAATGGAGCCTAACTCTAGATGCAACAGATTTTTAAAAGCAATTAGAGGATAAAATGCAAACATTCTGCACTTGCTGGTCCTGCATGCCAGCTCTACAACCCTTCTTCCTTTGCTCTGGCTGCTGCGGGACTGCATTCTCTGATAAAACTTCCACACAACAGCTTTGCCGAGGCCTCAGTTTTTTAGAGAAATTACACTAAAGCAAAGAGTAACATAAAATCCTGAAGGGATACACAGGTGGTTGAATGGTCTGACTATTCAGTGTAAATCTTATGAAAAAAAGTATGAAATATTTTGAATTAACAGAGCTAAGTGATGAGTACATGTTAATTATATAATTTTCTTTATTCTAGGACAAGAAAAACGTGCCTATGTATTTTTTAAATGAGCTTCCCCTACTAAGCACTAATTTTTTCTATTATGTGTTAGCTGATTCCTTCCCTGTGCTTATGTCTTTTGAAGTTTCTTTTGTTTCTATAAAGACAATTACAGTAACACTGCTCTCCTCTGTCATCATGTTTCACTTTAAACTGAAGGACTGCTTCCCCAGACTTCTAGGAATACTGTCAAATGACAGGTCACAGTCTTCAGCTTTCTTTGGGAACTGCCTCTGCTGAAGAGAGCTGCCTTGGCCAAGTTCAAGTCCCCTTCCAAGGGTAGACCTCATTCAAGTCCCCTTCCAGGTAGACCTCAGGGGTAGACTTATTAACCAATGAGTATGTAAGGCCCAGCCCCTTTTCCACAACAATCTAATGGGCCATTCTAGCTTCACAGTTCCCTGCGAGGTTGTCTGAGGGACTGTTGTGACTGCACCACAACCCTCTTCTCCCCTTTCCCCAATTTTACTCCATTCTTTACCCCTCAGAGATAGTGAGTTCAAGAGCATTTCTTAATAAACTACTTCTTTGCTAATCTACATTGCATAGCCTGCATCCCATGGAGACACTGTGACATGTAAGAAAAAGAACAGATCACTGAAATTAATATTTGCTTGTGTTATCTTAGTTCTGCATTCATTTTCTAACTTTGCCTGAGTCTTAACATCCTCCTGTGTAAAATGAAGATAATACTTTCCTTATAGAATTTTTTGAGAATGTCTTTAAGTTCTCAATAGCTATGCAATGATGATGTTGACAATAATGATTGTAATTACTGTTTCCATTATTAAAATCAGATGTTATCATAGAATTCAGCAAGAACAATAATTGTCTCAACCTTTCCTTCCCTTCTTCCTTTCCTCTCTTCCTTCTTCCCTTCTTTTTCTTTTGTCCCTTCCTTCTTTCCTTCCTTTCTTTTTTCTTCCTTCTTTTGTTTTTTTTTCCCCAGCCTTCCTTCCTTTCTTTCTTCCTCCACTGAAATTATATGTGGGGCCCTAATATTTAACCTGTAAAGAATACCAGCAGAGCTCTAGGATTCCCCAGAACACACTATTAAAACCACCAACCTGGAGGCATTGTAAGGGACTGGATCTGGTAACTCTAAAGCAATAAACTAAAAATGACACAATGGTATGTCATAGGCAGACAGTTGTTAGCATTAGGCTTCCGATGGATTTTTCTACAACCACAGACTACCATGATATAAACATACATTTTAATGGGGTAATATGAACCTGTTGAAATTTCTATAAGTATTTCAGTGCATTCCTTAGCTCACCATTGTTAACCTTCCTTTTTGAGAGTAAAATATGAATCAGTTTTTTGATGTGAGTCATCAGTTTCACTTTTCTTAGTTAACTAAATCACTTTTTTTGCAATCCAGTATGAACAAATAGTGGTTGGCTTTGCTTTTTCGCTTTGAAATCTTGAAGATACTCAGATTGCAAAGGAACATGAATAGAGGACTCACGGGCATGGACAATGGGGGTATTGACTGTGGGAGTGGAGGGGGATGGGGCAGGGGTGAGCAATGGGGGAAATGGCAGGACAGCTGAACAACAATAAATATAAAAAATATTCCAGTTGCAGTTCTTTATTTTCCTTATATGATTTAAGTTTTTTTTTTTTAATTAAGTGTCTACTTTGCACCAACTTCCATACCTATGATACTTAGGCTTAAAACAGTCTTTTTAGGTTTATTAGTCCATTTCAGAATGCAGAAGGTATGTCTCAGAGGTCAAGTAACTATCCCAAAGTCATAAAGCTAAAGGAGATTTAGGATTTAAACTCATGTTTTTTGACACAAGTTCTACACTATCTTTACTGTGCTCCTCTCCATAAATTATATACTACTATCCACACAAATTAAGGAAAAATGATTTAAATTCTCAGACAAAACCCTAATAACGCTGGATTATTATGGCTGACTTATGGTTGGAGATCTATTTGTGATTTTCCACTTCAGGGACTGGGGGAGCCAAAACTGAAAACATATTGGATAATGTTCTATCACTTACAGTGTTTTTCTATGTTCAGTCCTGTGCAAATTAATGTATGTAAAGTTATGCATTTTTTGTGTGCACCAAGTAATCCAGACACATTGCTCAACCTCCCAAGTGTTGCAATGAGCTGTCTTGTACAGTGAGAACACACGTTATTACATTTTGTATGCTGTATATGACCTTTAAAATCAGAAAATTCTTATGAAGTTACTGTTTCCAGACATGCTGAAGTAACTGTTATTGACCTTAACTCTCTCACCATACACAATTCTAAGACTGAGCAAAATATATGTTGGCTGTTCCCGGGTGATTTGAGTGAATTCCAATCACATTAAAGTGAGGAAGTATTTGTTTCAGTTCAATTTCATTTTAAAGGGAAGTGTTTTGAATTCCCTTAACAGAGAACTTGGAGAAAGACATGTTTCTTTGTCATGTGTAGCTCAACCAGAGTTGACAGGAAATGTGTCCTGAAGTGTGACAAAGGGAAAAATCTAGAAGGTGTCTTTGATTAGAGATACCTGTGGTAGAAGTCCCTACATTCTGATTGAATCTGATTTTCCTTGGAACTTTACAGTTGTGCGTGTATGTGGAACTTGCATGCTTGCTCCTACTCAATAACACTGGAAAAGTAGTGTAGACACGTAATTAATATTTGTTGAATTGAACAATCAATGATCTGGAGATAGGGAAAGCTATAAATGCTGGCATTGAAGCTCCTGAGAAGGGAAGACTCTACTCTCTAATCTACTAAGAGAATCTTGAACAACTAAAATGAATAAACAGGGACAACTAACTTGTCAGTAAAGATTTAAGACACACAATCCAAATCTGTTGAATACCATTCAAAGATATATGCTCTCAAATTTTAAATGATTAAATCTCATGAATGAACATTGCAAGCTGAACCACTTGTTACGCAGCAACACATACCTTTTTATTCAATACACATTAAAATGATGAAGGGCAACCAGGACTAATTTTATAAACAAAGAGTAGAGGGATACACATTGATTTGCTTTTTTTTTTTTTTTTTTTTTGTCTTCTCACCTCCCTTAGGAAAAAATAATTTTTTTTCTGAATGGAGACCTCTTGTTATTTAAAATCTACTTTTCCTCAAATATATAACATTGTCTCCCTTTATACCAACACTAGTGATTAGCTTGCTAGGGCTTCCATATCAAAGTACCACTGGCTGCATGGCTTAAACAACATAAATTTATTTTCTTTCGATTTCGTGGACTAGAAATCTGAGATCAAGGTGGCAACAGGATTGGTTTCTTACAAGGCCTCTCTCTTTGGTGTAGATTGTTCTCTCTATGTCTTTACATCATCTTCCATCTGTGTGTGTTTGTGTCCTGATCTCTTCTAAGGAGACAGGTTATATGGGATTAGGGCCCACCTGTATGACTTCATTTTAACTTAATTACTTCTTTATGAATCTGATCTCCAAATTCAATTACATTGTAAAGCACTGAGGGGTTTGGCATATGGTTTTGGGGGGAACATAGTTCAGCCCATAACAACCAGTACTTCATACCACCAGAGGCACTGATGCAAGGCAGGCCTTTACTACAGTCTTGGTGAGGACTGGTTCACTGTGGACCTTGTTGATTGATAGCCCTCTCATTGTCAGTGCAGAAAAGGAAGCCAAGCCTAGCCTCAGTGTTATTTTCATTGTTCCTTCTACTGTGGTTAGTGCTGGAGATGGGTAAGGAGAAAAGATGATGCCGAAGTTGGAGTCAGACCATGAATGTCTCAGCCCATACTTTTGCTCTCTTATGTAATTTCCTCTTTGATCTTGTGGTGCTTTTGGTAGTTTTTCAAGAAATTCTTGATGTTTGGTGCCCAATGAAAAGAAATCTAGATTTACTTTCCCTTAAAATATTTACCTAATAGTCATATTTCTTAATTTGTTTCATCTTTCCATATTTTTTATCTCCCTTAATGAACAAAGAAGCACAAATGAGATTTGAGTAATTTTGTTGAGCACAGCAATTCTACAATCAGATTTTGAGATAGGTTTCAAAAACAGTGTGTCTGCTTATCATCAAGGAAGAAAGAAGCTAAAGTAGTTATGTTTAATTTTGCTTCCTCTTCTTGTAACCATCAAAAAAGCAATATAAAACATTCCTATCTAGATGGAATTCCTTCTGGTCTGAACTTGCTTTCTTTAGCTAACAAACTCTGCCACACTATCCCTGGAGATAATGTTCATCTTAATGGAAATGCAAATAAAATTTATTTGTCACTAAGAAGATTGTTCTGAAAGTAAAATTCTAGATCATATAAAGGCTTTGACAAAGTGCCCATAAGTGCTACAGAAAATGCTGAAGGGGAGAGATTAGCAGCAAATATCAATAAAAGACAAGGTTGTGTAGAAGATACTTGACTTACATATGCTTTAGGGGACTTATGCAAGGATTTGGGTAAATTGAGAGATGAGGGAAAAAAGTCCCCTCAAAAGTCTGGTTGCAAAAAAGAATGAGATATTCAGCTAATTTTTGAACTTTGAGGTTTCTTATTTTATATTTTGGGTGCTCTACCCTTTTCAGAGCGTGGTCTAGAATATGTCAACATGGCCCTCAGAGGTGGCCACAGCCAGATCACCTGTGAAGAATAGAAGTCCATGTTGCTGAGCCCAAGCATAACCTTCATTGTTGCCACCATGGCTACTTTGTATATCAGCCCGGGGCGGGGGGGTGTTGGCAGTGGATAGGGAGAGAGCATAACTGCTATCCACAGGATGGATCATGCTATTCACTTGAGTATTAATACCTTTCAGGTCAACTTTCTGTGAGCATTCTCATAGGAAACAAATATATTCACATTTTTGCCCATTCAGAGGGCAAGAAATATATTCACATTTTTGCACATACCTCTTCCCCAAATTGCCTTGTCACCAATTTTCCAATCATGTTCCTTGCAAGTCTCTGAATATCCAGCCCTGAATAGGTACATCAGGCCAGTATACTGAACTAACCAGATTTCTGTATAAAGACTGAGGTAGAATAAAAGTAAAGCTATGGAGAAAAGAAATACCATGGTAATACTAAACAAAAGAAAACTGAAATAGCTATTAATTTCAGACAAAACAAACTTCAGAAAAAGGAAAATTGTCATTGATCAAAAGGGGCATTACATTATGATATAGGAGTCAATTCACCAAGAAAACATAACAATCTTCAACATGTATGTGCCTAACAATAGATCATCAAAATATGTGATGGTCCCAGTCAGGGCACATGCCTGGGTTGTGGGCCAGGTCCCAGTGGGGGCCATGCAAGAGGCAACCATACATTGATGTTTCTCTCTCTCTCTCCCTCCCTTCCCCTCTCTAAAAATAAATAAATAAAATCTTTAAAAAAAAAAAATATGTGATGGGACAACTGATAAAACGGCATGAAAGAATAGTTTAATCTACTAATACACTGAGAGACTTCAGTACCTTTTTACTAATAATTGTAGATCCACTAGGCAGAAGATCAGTAAATCAGTTGAACTGAATAGTACCGTTAATCAAGTAGATCTAATTGATATTTATAGAACACATCATAGAGCAACAGCAGAATGTATATTTTTTTCTCTAACTCTCATGGAACACATTCTGGGGCATAAAACATACCTTCACAAATTTAAGAGAATAGATATCATACAAAAAGAAGCACTTATTAAACATATAAGGACTTTTTTTTTTAATTTAAAAACAATCTGGGAATGATCTCTGCCCTCGAAAATCTAGAAAGTTTAGCAGACAAGGAAGGGATATTTATTACCCATTTATTTGATAATCCTTATTTAATACCTCATTCTTCTAACCCTTGCTGATGTAATGGTAAATGAGAAGTAGTCTTTCTCTCACAGAACTTACATAATAGTAGGAAATAAAGGCAAATAAATAAGCAATAGTTTGATAATTTCTGACAGGTGAATAATGATGCAGAGGAGAACAATTGAGCTCTATCTAGAGATTCGGGGAAGGCTTCCTGAAGGCAGTGACATTTAATTTAATATCAGAAACATGGATACAAGTCTATCCAGGTAAAAAAGAGGCAGAGATAGCCAACAATGATCCTGTCAAAGACATGCACAAAAGGTAGGTGGTACTTGGTGTGTCCAAGGAATGGAAAAAAAATATATATGTAGTTGAAGCATAAATTGAAAGTTGATAAGAAATAAAAATTAAAGTATACTGGGGTTGAATCATAAAATGTTTCAGAAACTGTGATTAAAAGATTAAATGTTTTTCTAAGAGCAATAACAAGCCATTGAAGTATTTGAAGCAAAAAGGAGATATGATCATATTTCTATTCTAAGAAGGACACACTGTCTTGTGTATGTAAGATGAACTCATGTATGTAAGAAGAATGTAAGGCCAGAATCAGGGAGGACATCAGTTGTTACACTTTGACAAATATCTAACTACTGAGAAATTGTGATTTTCTGGCTATGGGAAGTGGAAAAGATAGATAGAAGTACATTATGGTTGGGATTCTCTGAATGCATGACTTCTGTTTTAGTGAAGATAATTTCTTGGTATCCGGCATGAGCAATTGACTGAATTTATGTTATAAAGCACTGGGGGAGAAGTAGTTTTGTATAAGATAACAAAGATCTTATGTTTTTCTATGTTGAGTTTCTGTACTTATAGAAAATCCAGATGTATTGAGTGGGCCACTGAATAAAGCTATTTGTGAATGAAGCTCGGGAAAGATAAATGGAAGGGAGATAAAGCAATTTAGATTCATCATTCTATATGATAGAATGGAAGTCATAAAAGTAGATGAGATTACTGAATACAAATGTGTAGAGGAAGAAGAGAAGAGAGACTGAGATGGAATCCTTAGGAACAGGAATATTTTACAGAAAGTTAGAAGAAGAAGAATACTTCACAAAAACAATTGAATAAGAAAATCCATAATGATAGAAAACAAAAGAGTATGGTGTCTTCAGAAGCCAGAGAAGAAAGTCTTCCAAGAGGGAATATGAAATTAGCAGGATCAAATATAGCAAAGGTAAATATTGAAAAGTCACTTGGTTTTAATATCAAGTTAATTTCATGGCAATGATCATAGCAAAAGTAGTTTTGGGAATTGTTGAGTTTGAGGCCAAATTGTGATGGGTTTTGAAATGAACTATGGGGAGAAAGTATAAGCACTCATAAGAACTGTAGAAAGTTTGTTTCTGAAAAGGTACTGGATGGAGGGAAATAGGCTGGTAGCTGAAGGAGACATGAAATTTAGAGAAATTTTTGTTTTATACTTTTAAGATAAGCAACACAGAGCATATTTAACTCCTGGTGAGAAAGTGCCTATAGAGGGAAGCTGAATTTTAGGAATGAGAGATGATCCTTGAGTAGATAGAAGAAGATGACATCCCAAAACAAAAACAAATAAGGAAATTAGGTTTAAGCAAGATTAAAGAATTCTCTTCAATTTTTACCATTTTTACTGTTTTAAATGTGCATGAAAATATTTTTATAGTTACATAACAGAAATTGTATATTTCTGTTTTATAAGTTATAGAAGGGCTTGCCTATAAATCAATGAATACAGATTAAAGTAATACTTGACAATTAGCAGAAATTGAGAATAATCTGCAAGTAGTTTTTTTTTTTAATTGACACAGAACTCTTTCATGTCAGCCACCAATGTACCATCCAGACTCAGGAAGACTCAGAAACTTCAGAGCCACGTGAGCCATAGCCAAAGCCACACTGGAAAGCACTGGAAGCACCTGGAAGGCTGAGGTAACGCTGGTGGCTTGCATCATCACAAGATCAACTTTGACAAATATCACCCAGTTTACTTTGGGAAAGCTGGTATGAGGCATGACCACTTAAAGAGGAACCAGAGCTTCTGTCCCACTGTCAACCTTGATAAACTATGTACCTTGGCCAGTGAGCAGGCATGAGTTTTGATCTGTGAGCAGACACAGATAAATGCTGTTGAAAACAAGGCTCCTTTCATTGATGTGGTACAATTGGGCTACTACAAAGAAGGTCAAATTCTTCAGCAGAAGAACTGAGAAGATTAAGGGTGTTGGTGGGGCCTGTGTCCCGGTAGCTTGGAGCCACAAAGACGGGAATTTATTAAATGCTCACAAGTACTTTAAAAAAAAATGACATAGGAAGCAAGTAATTGGATCTAATGGTCAAGTATAGTAGGTAACTTTAAAGGACATACATAGACTCTAATAAAAGAATAAATCAGGAAGAGCCTGGCCAGAATGCGATGCATTTTTATGTTTTTATTGTATATTGCAAATATTTGACAAATATTTGTTTTTCTATTTGCATAGTCTAAGATAAATAATTGCTCTAAAGTACCTGAAGTGGTTGTACGGTCCCTAACTATCAGAGTGAAGATTTGGGTGTCCAGAGAAGACCAAACCAAATGAGCAGACTACTCACAGAATTTTACTTTACTAGAGCTATTTTCTGCCTGAGTAAGCTACATGCTTCACTATGATTTCAGAATATCTCTGAACAACATGAATCACAAATTTCTCCACTTACTGGCAGAAAACCTAAATTCCAAAAATAGAAATAAAATCTTCCATTTCACCATTAGAGAAAAAAGTTAACAACCAAATCCTGTCTGCAAGGAATGTGTTGATGCAAACATTCATATTCATATATAATTTGTCAAAACTTATCACATGTAAATGGATCATATTACTATCATTTCCTGTTTGACCATGAAATGAAGGAAGGAGAAGTATTATGTAAGAAGCTGGAAGCATTAAGAAAAGCATATCCGAACTACATCAGCTCATTTCCATACGTTAATGGGATGTTAACAGGATGTGACACCAGAGGTTGATGGGTCCTAGGTGATTCAGTGGAAAGAATACTGCTACCACTGTGGAGCCGAAAGGAGAAGTACATATGGGAAAGCTCCCAACGGAGGAGACTGCAGACTCTCCAGTTTTACACAGAAATGCTTGTAAGGGGGAACTAAAAGCTGTTCTAAAGGATTTTTTTTTACCATTATAACCGTAAATACTAAATTTAATGTAAGCTTTATAATTGATCAACATCATTTTTTAAAATGCATCTAAAAATCATGGCCACATTTGATAAAGAAAGTCTTCCTTAAAACATGTACTATTTTGGTTGCATCTTAGCATGGGCTATTCTTTTAGCATAAGACTGTATAAAATCAATTGTTCTCTGTATGCACTCATTATCCTATTTCTATTAACTACAGATACCATGCAAAGCTTCAACTATGTTCATGTCTCTTGTGTTTACATGTTTATTGTCAATTTAAAAGCATAGAAATTTAAATAAGCACTTTCTTGATTACTAGAAAAATAATTGTTAGGAATAAAGATCTTTTTGAATCTCAAAGAATTAATTATGTAATAATCATTTGTTGATGACTTACAACATATTTAGCACCACTCTGAGTGATCAAAATAAGTATAAGACACTGACCTAAACCACAGGAGATAAGTCAATATAACTAAGGAGAAGATATAAGCTTGACAAATTAATGAACAATAATGTAATCCCCCTAGTAAAATGCTCACAAGTGCTATATAAGGAAGAGAAACTCCTACTCTCACATACACCACATATTCAATATTCACACATATGAATTCTTTGCTCTGTTAAATATGAGTAGGGTCCCCAAAGTGTCATCCTATGTGCATAGCCATATGTTTGTATATGAGATTCTTTTTGCCTAAAACGGCTCCTCCAGTTTCACCATCTGGCTTATATCCAACCTTCAAAACCCATCTGTGTAACTTCTCAAAAGCCTTCTCAAGGTGATAGGATGATTAAGTACTTCCAAATTCCCTCTATAGGTAATTTGTACATATCTAACTTGTACATATTATATCACATTACTTTGTAGAAGAGGGAGTGTACATTTCCTTTTGAAATAGGGAAGAAGGAAAGAAATATATATATGTAAGTATAAACATTTTGAGGAGTGTATGGTAAAATAATAGAGTTAACAAGTACCTTTGATTTTCTCTGGGTAGAAGGGGGCTAGTTCATTTATTTAAGGAAAGGGGACATAGTACTTTTTACATACAAGGAATACTTCTAAAAGGTTTAAATCTATTAACACATTTAATAATTATAAAAAATCTCATGATTAATATTATTATTCCTATAACTATATTATTATGAGACTTTACTGCCTACTGCACTAAAGGGGCACTTTATAACTATATCATTAAAAACTATTAGTATCCTCCCTGTCTTATATGTGAGGGATTATAAACAGTTCCATAACATGCGGTCACTTGAATTACTAAGTCCTAGAACCAGGATGCAGATTCAGGCAATATACCTCCAGAAAACAGCATTTAATGACCTGAAAAGCATAGTAAAGCCTTAGAATTGCTGTTGTGAAATTATAGGAGCAAAGTCTCAGAAGATTGTTGAATGGCTTTAACAGTGCGGCTGAGAACATAAGCAAATGCTGATACCCTAAGTGTGGTATCAGAAGATGCTAACATCTGGAAATAGATTAATAGTTAGGGATTAGCATGTGGGGTGGGGAAAATCTAGTGAAGGAAATAGCAAGCACTGGTTAAGGTAAGGCAGGAAGCAAGTTGAATGGGACCGTGAATAGCTGGGAAGTTGAACATGGTGGACTGCATATACTTTTTTTAAATCTCTGTCTCCATCCAAAAACCACTAAAAAGAACAAAAAGATGTAACCCTATGAAGACCAATGTAAGGAGACACAGAAGAAAAAGAGATGTCAAGAATTTGCAAAGATAAAAGTGGATTGTGGAATTGAGTTAGCAGAGGCAGACAAAACCAAACTTAAATCCTTAGAAGGAGGTGGAAGAAGCCAACAGACATAAACTCATTCTCACTGCTGGATCCTCCAATTAAGATGGAGGAGGCACCAATGAACTCTGATATGGTATTGAATGATAGGGTTGTGAGTAATTTTTTAAAAAAAGTTTCTACAATGATAAATTATTCTTTCTCTTAAGTGAAAAAGAATATTTCCAAAACAAGATTTCATATGTAGGGCAGTTCTAGATGATGGCAATCTCCAAGCAGTAATAACGGGATCTAGGCTATGGAGTAAAGACAAAGTCCCTTAAATTTGAATGTGTCAGGAATTTTGAGCCCTTAATTTACAAAGCAAATTATCGACATGTACATTGAAATTGACCAAGATAATGGCGGAACTGCCAGCTTGTGAGAAAGTAAGCCTGGGAGATGGTAGAGTGGGTAAGGAGACTGAGACTCGAGGGACAGCTGTGGGCTTGTGGGAAGGGCAAACCCATGAGCCATCATTTATGTTATTTCTGAGGTTCTCCGCATTTTGGATAATGAAAATTCACTATTTGACAAGAGAAGCAACTGACATTCCTAAACATGTGGAGACCTAGCCAGCAATGCTGTCTAGCTTGTTATTTTCTGCAATTCCAGAGCAGCACTCCCACTCAGGTCCCAAACACGCACCTCCCAAATTTTCAAGCATTCACAGGAGCAAAGAAGGAATTCTCATACCATGGTTATACAGTTACAACCATGTGTTTCATCATGTTGGAAAATCCTCATCAGGAAAAGTAAGAGTGGACAGGATGATGAAACAACTAATTCCCAGGTGTGCTAAGTGAATCATACACATTTATACAGGAAGCTGCAAGACACTGAATGGAAAATGAAACTAATTCCCACACAGAAACTCATTCCCACTTGATAATGCTTTCTTGAGTTTTCATAATCTCTCAATAATTCAGGGAGGAATATACACCTCCTAAATCTGAGTTTCAAGGACTTCATGACCTTGCTTTATTCTGACTTACTTAATGTTTTCATGTTCTCACTCTCTCCACCAACACTTTCTCAACTTTCACTTTCACCAGGGGTATCTCCTTATTGGACCTATCATGGTGTACTCCATTTCACTTAGGGGCTTTTAGTATAAGCCATCATCTATGTGTGTGACTGATGTTTTTATCTAGTTTCATTAACAATAATATACTTCAATATGCCATGTTTAGCACCACGCTAGACACTGAAAAGACTATCAGAATTTTGATGATTCATGAAATGATCAACAAGGGGATGGATAGACAAGAAGAAATATAAATATTTAGAAGTAAAAATGAATGTCATCCTGCTCATTTTACAAGAATGCCTAAAATGTTTATGCTCTATGAAAGCTACTAAGTAAGTAGGATATGGCAACAAATGATATTAATTCCATGCACCTTAGCAAATATGTGTAAAGTTTCCTCACCTTGATCTATCTTTATTCGTACATCTATATCTACTTTGCTCTCAGAATATACCTGTATTTATATTATGAAATATATGTGTATTAGGATGCTTCTAATTGAATCAGAAGATGACTTTAGCTTAAAAATTGGCCATCTAGTGCAAAACTTCTACTTTTTTCTTAATCCCTAAAAAAATCAAATTTAAAACCCTGTTCTCTTGTTTCTTCATCTATTGAATAGAATCCTTGTTAATATTTTGAACCTAATTTTACAGATTGTTTGCCTTGCTCTTTTCTCAAATTAGTAATGACAACTTATGTGATTTCAGTGTGCACTTGATCTATTGACAATGGGTGTGAGGAGGACCTAAGTCAAACTTTTAGGATCAACTTTCAAGTCTCAGTAATATTGGTAATGCTGAATATTATTTTTGTAAAATGTGGGCAAAGCCATGTTAAAAGATGTTATGGGGATGTTTGCACAACTCTGTAAAGTCACTAAACTTGTTGATTTAAAAAAAGTGTTTGTCTGTAAGCTAGGTGGCACAGATTCAGAGCTTTGTTCTAAGTCAACAAACATAATGGAATCTATAAATTACCTGAAGACTCAGTTAACTTAATCAGACTGTGCCTTCCTTCTCCTACTCATTCATTATCTTTGTTGCATATTTTTGTCTTATTTCTCTTGGCATATAACTGCAAGACATAACAAATGCTAAATTCTAACAAAATACTTGATAAATAACTCTTTTAAGTTCAGCCCTCAAGGTGTGTAAAAAATAAACAAATATAACAAAACACCTTGAGAGGATGATAAGGAAAAGTAAATATGTATAGTATGATGAAGTAAAGGGCAGTTCTATTTAAGCAAGTATTAAAAGACAGGAGTTAATGAAAGCAGGCAGGACAGGACTGGGTTGAGGAGGATGTGGAAGAGAAGAGTAACAATTGAATTCTCATTGTTGGCTCATGAAGTGACATCATTTGAGTGTCACTTGGAAACTAGAATGCTCAGCTTTTCTTGGGAACTGCATTTTTTCTTTGGCTGACTGGCTAAGTCAGGAATGTGTACTTATACTTGTCCCAAACATTCAAAGCTGTATTACTCAGCTGGCTGTTTCCCAACATTTAAAATACGTTCACTTGTCAGATTCAGATTCGATTTGAAGTCTAGTGCTTCATTGTAGTCTTCAGACATTATCCTTATTTGCTCTGTCACTGAGTGTGATGCATATCGGAGGCTCAACATCCTTCATAATAGCTTTATACAGATTAGGGAGACTTGTCTGAAACAACACTCTTGTAGAGCTCAAAGGCTAGAAGGTAATGTCCTCTTAATTCTCCTTGAGGTTACTCTTCAGCTATTTCTGGCTTTAACAAAATCAAAAATTGAGCTCAAATACCACTTCCTACATTATATTCAACCATCTGTTTATACTCTTTCTTGTTATGCTTTAAGTATTCCGTAGGTTCATCAAACATTCCCCCTTTGATTGTGGTTATCTTTCACTACAGGAAATAAGTCTTTGTTCTTTTACATTGTGAGACTAGTATACTTCTTGAATTTTTACTTGGAAATAATTAAGTCTCAATAGAAATTGTAAAAATAGCACAAAGTCTTGTGCACCCTTGACACAAATGGTGACCTCTTATATAGATAGGTGCAGTACAATATAAAAACCAGGAAATCGACATTAGTAATTTCTGTTCACTAGATTATAGACCTTATTCAGTTTTTATCATTTTGTAAACTGCAAATATTGTGTTTGCATATGTAGTTCTATGCAATTTTATTCCACACATATATGCATGTAACCATTACAACGAGCAAGCTATAGAATGATTCCATCACCAGAAAAAAAAAGCTTCCTCAGGCTATCTCATTGTATTCTCACCCACCTCCCACCCATTCCAAGTCTCTGCTCCCTAGCAACCACTAATGTATTTTCCATCTCTGTGGTTTTGGCTAACGGTGTTGAGCATTGTTCATGTGCCTACTTTGCCTTTTATATTATCCCTTTGATGAAACATTTGTTTGTTTATTTTGCCCATTTTGTAATCAGGTTGTTTGGGGTTTATATTGTTTTTGTTTTTTGCTTGTTTTTACTGTTGAATTTTGAGAATTCTTTATATGCTCTAGGTATATTAAAATATATTGGATACATAGTTTGCAAATGTTTCTTCCTGGATCTATAGCTTGTCTTTTAATCTTCTTAATAGTTTTTCACAGTGCAAAGTGTTTTATTTTGATGAAGTCCAAATTATTTTCTTTTATGGATCATGCATTTGATTTCATGTCTAGGAAGTCTTTGCCCTCAATCCTGAAGATGTTCTCTTATTTTTTCACTGAAAAGTTTCATAGTTTTATGTTTTGCATTTTAATCTTTGGTCCATTTGGAATTAATGTTCATATATACTGTGACTTTTAAATCAAGGTTCATATTTTTGTTTATGGATGTCCAGTGCCATTTATTAAAAAGGTTATCCTTTTTTAAAAGATTTTTTTTTAGGAGAGAGAGGGAAAGGGAGAGAGAAAGAGAGAGAAACACTGATGTCTGAGAGTAACATCAATCGGCTGCTTCTCACATGCCCTTACCTGGGGACCTGGCCCACAATCCAGCCATGTGCCCTGACCAGGAATCGAACCAGCAACCTTTCAGTTGACAGGTCTGCACGACCCACTGAGCCACACCAGCCAAGGAAAGATTAGCCTTTCTCCACTGAACTGCTTTTGAACTTTCATCAAAAAATTAATTATCATATTGAAAAAGCTTTCTTCTATTTTTAGTTTTGAAACTCTGTTATTAGGGCCATACTTTTTTAGGGTTTTTTTTTTTTTTTTTGGCAAGAAATACCTTCTGTTGATTAGATCATTTATTAAGTGAAAGGTCTTTATATTGGGTGTGCCATTCAGAATCCCTGGACCCAGACAGGTGTTCAGATCATTTTTAATGCAGAAGTGCATAAAGAAAACTTGAGGGGGAAAATAGAAAATGTAAGTAATGTGAGCATATAATGGGTCTTGTTAAGTGACAAATATGCATTCCAAAAATCAGATTAATGTGAGAAAAATTTGTGTTTTAAAAGAGTTTAGGGACAGTTAGCAGCTCATCTTTATAAATTAAATTTGTTGGGATGACATTGGCTCATAGGATCATATATTTCTATGATATATAATCTGTATATTGCATTGTGGTCCCACCAGCCAAAGTCTCCCACCCTTTTTCACATTTCATATTTTACTTTATATAAAATATTTACCTATTTTAATTTATATATATATATCACATATGTAAATTATGACTGGTACAGTTATTTTTTCTTTTTAGTCAAATATTTTTATTTTTAAGGCTTGGAGATTAGGGTTTAAATAAAAATATTGCAAGGAAGGAAGAAGGAACTGTTATCTTACCTTAAAACATGTTTTATAAAGACACAGGTAAATAGAAAAGGATATTTTGGAAATCTTTGATTTTGATTTTTTTTTCTATTCTAAATTAAAAAGTCCCAACACTTTTCTCTTGGCTTTAATAATTTTATAGTAAAACTTTAAAAATTAATTTTGTCTAAATGTTTCTAATATTTTCAACATTACTGCTATCCAAAGCTGGAAAAACTCTGTATTTAGTACTTTTATGTCCTTCTAAAGAATTCACCAATTTGCCATTATGTAATGCTTTTTTCTCTTTTTTTATCTCTGGTAATTTTCCTTGTTTTGAAGTCTTCTTTATTTGCTATTGATATAGTCATACCAGCTGGACTTATGCTTACTGTTCACAAGGTGTGTATTCTTTACCTTTTTACTTTTCCTATCTGTATCATTATATTTAAAGTGTATGTATTATAGAAAGCTTATATTTGGATATTGATATTTTTATGGTCAATCTGTCAATCTTTTCCTTTTTATTGTATGTTTAACCCATTTACATTTAATATGTGTGTTGATATGTTTAATTTTACCATCTTGCTCTTTACTTTTTATTATTTTCACCCTTTTTGGTTTTTTTTCTATTATAAGCCATTTAGTTTTCTCTAATGACATGTTAGCCATATTTCTTGGTATGAATTTTTAAAAATAATTGATGTATGGGTTGTAATATTTGCTATAATCTTATTATAGTCTACTTAGATAATATTATGATACTAAAAAACTTATGATAGAAAACTTACATAAACTCCTCCACAGAGGAAAGTTAGCTTCATTCAAACCACATGTTCTCAAAGCTTTTATCTGTAAAACATCAAAAAATGTAAAGTGATGTTTCATAGTATATACAGATTTTATTGTGTATTTGGTTCTTATCCCCATCTGACATGTTATATATTTAAGCTATTTATCTTGTATATGGACCCCCTCACCCTACTGGCCAATGAGGGAAGAGATTTATGTCTAAAATGTTCACTGCTGTATCCTTACCTCATGCCACAGTGGCTGGCACATAGTGGGGAATTAATAAATATTATTTGATTGAATGAAGAAATAATGTGTTTCATGTACAGATACGGTTTTATTTGTTTTGATTTTACATATTTTTCTAGTGTTTCTAAAATGAATATGTGTAAATATAACATGAAGAAATGAAAGTAAAATTTAAAGTATTCTTCTTCCCTTTCTTCTCTTCCTCCCTCCCTCCTTTCTTTCCATCTCTCTTTCTTTTCTTTATTTTTTTCTCTCTCTTTCTCTCTCTCTCTCTTTTTTTCCTAATGAGGTTCCAGACTTCCTACATGAAATCTAGATTTGAAGATAGGATTTATCCGAATGGTTTAAGACGAACCAGTTGACTTTCTTAAAACTGAATTTTCTCTTATAAAGTAGTGATGATAAAAAGTGCTTTCCCCAATATCCCAAGATGGATGTACATATCGAATACAACAATGCACATAAAAGAACTTTAGAAGTAGATAGTGCCCATGCATGCCACATGTTTGATGGGAAATTTCTTTTGATACATGTTGATGGTGAGAATTCTAGATACAGTATAAAATGGACTCTTTAAGAGACAGATAAGAGTGATTGACAGTTGCTCTTCCTTCTGCTTAGAATGTTCTTTTCCAAGATACTCACTGTCTTACTTCATTCTGGTCTCTGGTCATGTGTCTTTTCAGAGAGAATATCCTTAATGCAGAAGTCCCCTTTGGTCAGTCTCTGTCACTTTGTCCTGCTTTACTTTTCACAATAGTACTTATCACTTTTTAACATATTATGTACTTATTGCTTTTTTCTGTTCCTTTAATGTAAATTCCATAAGAGTACCTTTTTCTCACTGCTGTATCCCCAGCATCTAGAACAGTGTCCAATATGTGGGGATCCCTCAATAATTACTTACCATATGAAGAAAGTAACAGTTGGAAAACCATCCTTAGCTAATGAATAAGTTTGATTTATCTCAGTTTTCTAAATAACTTATTTATTCTTGACAAGACATGGTTGTAAAAAGAGTACTAAGCATTTTTAAGAAAATAAAATTCTTGAAAAGTAGATCTTCAATATTAGCACATTTTGAAAATAAATAACTATATTTCTTTTCAGTTTACTAGGTACATTTTTATTATAGTGACAATTTGTTTTTCTAAAACTTACTAGTTTTTTCAATACAAAGACAAAATTTTAAAAATTCTTTACAATCGCACAAGCCACATAACCCCTTTATCATCTCTATAGTGACAAAGAAGACCAGGGGCTATCTGGAGCGAGGAGTCGAGGATTGACTGAAAAGAATGAGGAAAAACTTTCTGGGCAATGAAAGTATATCTTCCCCCAACTTTATTGGGATGTAATTGGCATCGTGTGAGTTTAATGTGTCAAAATGATAATTTGTATATATATATAATTTAATTGATGCACATTTTCTGTTTTATATTTTCATGTACTTTATTTTCAATAGAACCAACTGTTCAAAGTATAATGAAATTATTTTATGTTTATGTCTTTGTAAGAATTTTTTCTATTACATAATATAGATGTATACATACATATTTTGCCAAGTCATGTCATAACAAGAATTATTTTTCAGATTTCAAACATTTTCAGATCACATTAATGAATTTTGGCCATAAGCACATACCTGTAACATGAAATATTTTATTTTTATTTATCGTTACCTTAATTCAATTCCATTTACTATTTTCTACTTATTGTAGTCCTAAGTACTAATATTTATGAAATCACAAGTTTGATTTCGTGGCCGTTTTTAAATATACATTAAGTTAAATATGCGATTATTAAAACAAAAACCACCTCTATGTACGTCCACATCGTGCCTGATATCTCCTGTGCAACAGGATCTAGTACAGCGACGGAGAGCAGGGCGATGGCTCACAGCAGCAAGTGAACATCCGAACATCAATGATGCTCTCCGAGGCCGGACTTCTCCGTGTGAAAAGTGAGAGGATGAAGCGGATGGTCTCTAAGTTCTTGTTTGGATCTAGGAAGACTTCCTGGAAAGACCGCAGCTTGTTTCCTGGTACCCCCACTCTCATGTGAGTAAGTACATGGGTCTGCCTGGGGCCTTTTCTGAACCCTTACAATTTAGACAATGAGGACTTTATTATAGAAATCTGACTGAACCACATAAGCGTTAAGTACATCTGCACATGTAAAATGAAGCAAAATTACAAAACAATTAACCGTTATTTCTAAAACATACCTGCTTCCTCTGGAAATTTTCTTCTACTTTTTTTGGGCAATTGAATTATCTGGAAGTGCATCTCCCATGTTTCCTTCTGTGTAGGAACCATCCATCCGATTTCAGTAATGTGTTCCCAGTGAGAACTTTCCTGAGGGCCACACCAGATCAAGCAGCCAATCAAGGGAATTCACATGCAACAGCACCTGTGCTCAATGCTGCCAGAAAGTAAGCACTGTGTCCAAGGCTTGTGCTATACTGGGGAGCCAGCACCCTCCACAAGCACTTCACAATCATCGTGAAGCTATTCATTGAAATAATAGTATTGAAACACACATTTACATACCCTTTTTATTTTATATACTATGTAAACCACTATACTATTATTCAACGTCTGTACCTTCCTATATTTACAAACACTAATTAAATTACATAACACTCTGTGTGAAAAAGAAGCTATCATTAAGCCTTTTTGAAATTTAAGATTTATAAAATAATACGGAAAGGCCCAATACAACTACAAGGAAACTTGATTTTCAATGGTGTCCTTATGCCTTATGGGCAAAATTACCATTTCTTTTTGTAGTGTAAAATATTAAAATTGAAATATATTGATAGGGAAAAGGAGGAAACATTGGAAATAAAACTGTCCTGTGAATTCTTGTCACCTGGTTATATGGTTATTATTTAAGGAAAGATGTTTAAGTTGGATTTGGGGTTTCCATCAGCCCCTAGATTCTTCATAAATTAGTTGAAGCATTTTTGTTACAAGTTTCAGAAACATAATTCAAACCAGCTTATGCAAAAAATGAAAATAATAATAAAGTGATTTTTCACTCACATAACAGAGATGCCCATGGTTAGCCAGGCTATCTCTCCATAGTTGCCACCACAACTAAATATTACATGTTCCTTTATCTTTATCAAGGCAATCATAAGAAGAGTTTGTCTTTTTTATTGTTTTATTTTTATTTTATATATATATATAAAATAAAACAACAATATATATATAGTTGTTCAGTTACAGTTGTCCCACCTTTTTCTGCTATTACTCTCCCCTGCCCCACTCCCCCCAAGTCCCACAGTCAATCCCCGCCAATTTCCATGCCCACGAATCCTCTATTCATGATTCTTGGCTTGCCTCTTCCCTTTCTTTCCATTACCTCCCTCCCCCCTCCCCTCTGGTCACTGTCAGTTTGTTCTTTGTTTCAACATCTCTGGTTCTATTTTGCTCATTTGTTTTCTTGATTAGGTTCCATGTATAGGTAAGATTCTATTGTATTTCTCTTTCAAGACCGGGCTTATTTCACTTAGCATAGTGCTCTCCAGTTCCATCCATGCTGTCAAGAAGGGTAGGAGCTCCTTCTTTCTTTCTGCTGCATAGCATTCCATTGTGTAAATGTACCAGAGTGTTTTGATCCACTCATTTACTGAGGGGCACTTAGGTTGCTTCCACCACTTGGCTATTGTAAATAATGCTGCTATGAACATTGGGATGCACACGTTCTTTTGAATTGGTGATTCAGGATTCTTAGGGCATAATGCCAGCAGAGGGGTTGTTGGATCGAAAGGATAGTTCGTCTTTTTAATACATAGATATATATATAGATCAAAGTCCTGGAAATTCCGTTTCTTGGATCAACTTGGAATCTCTGCCTCACAGAACATAGTATAACCCCTTGAACAGAGGGGTTGCTGGGTGTCATGTCCTCTGCTTCAAGCACATGCACTAAGACTAGGTGAGGGAAGCATCCGCCAGGAGCACCAGGCTGCTTTTACCCGAAGAAGGCAAGGTGTGTGCTGTGAGCTATGAGAGGAGGAGATAGTAAAATCTCTACTAACTGTGTGTTCCACCAGTCACTGAGTGTTAGAATAATTTCTTTAAGTAGTTATAACGCCAACGGGGGATCCCAAGTCTCAGAAAGCATTGAGTAGACAGACCATAGAAAACTACAGAGAAGATAGCCCTGTGTTCTTCTATCACTTAGGTTTTTTATCTTCGCCCCTATGAACTTGTTCCTCAAAAAGAATAGGTTCACTCTGTAACTGCCCCAAGGACTCTGTGTAGCTCCTGCTGTGAGCAGCCCAGGAAAATTGTGCTCAGAGAGCAGGGACTAGGCACTAAGAGAAGAAGGAGGGAGGCAAATGTTCTTCAAGATTGGCTGACCTGCTGCTGCCCCAGAGTTCTGACAATGGGGCTCGCTGCCAGAGGGAGCCATTTCAGAGCAGAGCCCTTGCAGATGGGAGCAGCTGTTAGGAACCTGTGCCAGAAGCCACTGCTGAGAGCAACTGCCAAAAGCAGCTGCTGGTAAGCCACTTTGAGAACAGGAAGAATTGTCCGTAGTCTTGGCGCTCTTTATCACAGAATAGTTGTAACCGCAGAAGTTTGGCATGAGACCTCTGGCATGAGATCACTGTTCTTCCTAAATACCATATATTTAATTATGCGTCTACACTACTATACAGATATAGACTTCAGTATACTATATATTTCTATGTATATATTTCCATTCCACTGTGAAGGATCAAATTGGTTTCTTTCATCCTTCAGTATTTATATACCTCCCCTTCTGCAAAAGATGAAATAAAAACTTTAAACTTTGTACCTCTGATATGATTGCCATCTAGTGGAAAAAGGAAGCATACAAATAAAGGTTTAGAATGCAGTTTCACAGGAACAGTTGCAAAATGTTATCTGAGGAAGCCGAATGGGGGCCAGGGGGAGCTGTCTTTGCTTGAAGGACTTGAGCTAGGCTTTAACAAAGATGACACATCTCATCTAGATCTTAATGAATGGAAGGCCTAGAAATTCTAATGGGAGTACAAACCTACTGAAGAACTGGATATCAGGCTTCATATTTCAAAGTGTCGCCCTGGACACATGGTTATGTACATTTCAACTTAAATGAAGAAATAAAGTAACTAACTCTCAAAAGTATGTAGTTTGGCTGCCGGGTGAATATTTTGCAAAATATATGTAGTGGACTAAAAGAATATTTCAAATGCTTGATATGCACTTCATAATAAATAGTTTACTCCTAAAGTGTACTATGATCTATCCCTAGATATTGTGAATAAAAATTAATAAATTTAATAACTATTTTTATCTTTTACTTTCCTAACCCCTATTTCTTCTCACTCACTACACTTTTTCTGGATTTCTTCTCCAGAGGTTTATAGCAAGCAGGAGAAACATGATCCCATAGCCTGATTATTATCTAAGAAGCTATTATTAAATAATAATAGATTTTCAGAATTTGCTAAAAGTTATGTCACAGGCACTATACTTTATAACTTATAGGTATTAACTCATTTAATTCTCTTTAAAATACTATAAAAAGCATAGAATTAATAATCCCAGCTCAAAATAGACAGACTGAGATGTAGAGACTTAAGCCAAGGATTACATAGTGAGTGTACTACTGACCTGGCCAGGCCCTGTAATTTCAGATGGCCTTCACGTTAAAGCGAAGAAGTGGGAAACCATGTGTAAACTGATCTAAGGATGTTTCATTTAAGATGACTATTTTAATACTTTCTTACACAAGAAGAATAATTTTGTCCTCCTAAATATTTTCCTAATTCATAAAATGATGCAAAATCTTAAACATTGTACGTTTCTTGCTTTTGTTATTCCCAAAGCTATAAAGACGGAACAAACTGAGGTCATGCAGAAATATTTTTAGTGATTCATACATCCATAAATACCAACGTATCCTTGAGCAGAGCAGGTGCATTTTTGAGTATGGAAGCCAGGCCATCCTGGTTTCTAGTTTTACATGCAATTTTCAGGCGGTACCCAAACTCATAAAGTTTTATGAGAGTCCCATCTCATTCCTAAGTGCTTTTATTGACATGCAATAAAATTAAACACTGTATGATCATACTTATATGTGCAAGCTAAAAACAAAGAAACAAACAAAAAACTCAAACTCCTAGAAAAAAAGATCAGATCAGTGGTTACCCAAGGCAGGATGTGGGGGGCAAGGGAGAAACTGGATGAAAGTGGTCACAAAGTACAACCTTCCAGTTATAAGATAAATTCTAAGATATGTAAGCATAGGGATGTAATGCACAATTTGATGACTGTTGTTAACACTGCTGCATGGTATATTTGAAAGCTGTTAAGAGAGTGGATGCTCAAAGTTTTCATCACAAAGAAAAATCCTTTTTTTCTTTTTCTTATTTTGTTATATTTATGAGATGATGGATGTTAATTTTATTTATTGTGGTAATTATTTCACAAAAATGTAAGTCAAATCATTGTGCTGTAGAGCTTAAAGTTATATAGTGTTGTATGTAAGTTATATCTTAATAAAACAGGAGAAAAATAATTAAATACAATTCTTATCAAGTAGCTGATACATGAAGACTGGATGGGAGAGTTGCCAGTTAGGTCCTGGGTTACCCAGTGGATGGCAGCTTATCTCAATACCTTATAAAACAATAATGGCACCATAATATGACAGCTGGTACCTCCCATCACACACCCACTCTCATACTGGGTATTCATCACAGCCTGAAGCTAAATTCTTGCATGCTTCCCGGCTCCCTTCTTTAGTCGACCACCAACCAACTGTTGGAAAGAAATGATAAGCAGAAGTAGGGTAGTCGAATGACTAGAACCACAGGGGCAGAAATATGAAAAGTGGAGGTCCAGTCGAAGTTCAGCTGACTTGCCATGTGCTTGGACAGACAACGAGCATCCCTGGGCCATCAGATTCCAAGTCTGTGAAAGGGAAATGACCCCTGCCATCTGTATGTCTTATGAATACGAAACAAGCATGATGATCAAAGTGAGAAGATGTTGCAGTTATAAAGTGTTACTTCTTTTCTGATTGACCAAAAATAATTGTAATTTACCCTTCTTTCCTGATCAGTACCAACTCCCTGAAAAGGTATTATAAAATCATTAACTAATGGTGTTAGCTACCAATTGCTGTGTAACAAATGATCACAAAACTCAGGGAAGGTATGCTTAGTAACTGTTCTTTTTTATTAGGAAGTTCAATAGCACAAGCAATATATAAATATTAATACTTTTTCTTCATAAAAATGAAATGGAGGTGTTCCCTTTTATTAGTCTTTCTCTAAAGATAATTATTGCAATCAATTTGTTGTGCATTCTTTCAAATATTTCCTACGTATTTGTACACAAAAGTTTAGATTCATAGAGTATATATGTATCTTACATAGGTATATATGGCTATGTATGTATATATACACATACATGTATTGATACATATTGTAAACACCTATATTTATAATTTTACATTCATGAAGGTATCCAGCCATATAATGTGAAAAATAGAGACATTTATTGAAGAAGATACAAGATACAGGAAACATTGTATGCAGGACAAAGACACCTCAGTCCCCTTCAAAGTAGGCACCTTGGGACCTCACACAGTTCTCCCAATCACCATCAGCTGCCCCGTCATATTTCCCTGAATCTCATCAACAGTCTGAAATTTCTTCCCTTTCAGAGGTGATTTTAGTTTGGGGAAAAGCCAGAAGTCATAGGGTGCCAAATGTGGGCTGTAGGGGAGTGGAGTCACCTGGGTGGTTTGATGTTTTGCCAAAAAGCTCTTCATGAGACGTGATTCATGAGCAGGCACATTGTCTTGGTGAAACTGCCAATCACCAGTTGCCCAGAGCTACAGCCTTCTGAATCATCTGAATAGTTTCTGCAGAGGAATGTGCAAGCTTAATACAAAATTTGATGCAGATTTATTGCTCTACTCCCTCAGTCATTTTGAATGCGATGGCCACACAGTACACATGCTCACTCGATGGCATCTACCACCCCCACTGACTAGTACAGTGAAGTCATTGTTGTTCACACGTGTGCATTCCAGTCCACTCTCCCTGGCTGCCAGGTTACATTGATGTCACACAAGCTATTCTTGTTTTATTATCAATGGTTGGACTTTTTCTGGCCAGACCTCAGATATTACACTTATAAAACATAATATATATATTTATATTATGATTATGTTTTTGTTTTTTATGATGGGTTTATTCCATTTTTCTTTTTACATTCTAATATGCTGTATAGTGCATTCCAGACTTTAATTTGATTTTTTGCTCCTATTGCATTGTATCTGATAGTCTGGATATAAAATTAATTTAGGTAATTCCTAATGATGGAAGGTTCCAATTATTTACCATTACAAATACTTTTCATGATTATAAAATTATATTTGTTTTCGTCTCTTTGTGAACACACACAAGTATTTTCTCAGACTCTAGACACATAGAAAAGAACTCCTAAATTTTTGTATTAGTGCATTTTTAAATTTTAATGGATTTTGCCCAGTTTTCCTCCATGTACTGTACCAATTTATACCTTCCATTGCATTGCAGGAGAATCTCTTTCTTCACTTTTTATAATCAGATTTAAAATTTTCCACTAATCTGATGAACATAAGATGGTATCTTTTTGTTTGTTTGTTTGAAGTGCCTGCTCTGCTGCTTCAGAAATTCAGAAACACTTGAAATCAAAGTCATGTCAGGCATCTTATCAGTCTGTATTAGGGATGTGGCAAAGCAATGGGATGACAGCGTCTAGGAAATCGGGTCAAGGTTGAAGAGTGAAGGCCAAACTTAAGCATAATCTGGGCCTGAGGGATGCACTTAAAATCTTATGTTTAAGGAAAATGGTAGCGGTGTGAGACAGGGAAACCAGTGGTCACACAGATAAACTGAGCTGATCATTAATGAGATCCAGCCTAGATCAACTCAATAAATTCAACTAAAAAAAGGTGGGGGGCAGGGGGGGGAGAATTTACTGGGGTCAACTTTGTAACCTAATGTATAATCAATATCTGTGAGCCATCAACATATACTTTTTCCAATGGAATATTGAAAAGAGCTAATCTCTAGTATTAATATATAAATTTCATATATACCTATCAAATCCAGCTGATTATTTATGTTGTTTAGATCTTTAATACTGATATCTATTTTTACCCACTTTAACTGTCTTATACTGTGAATGGCATGTTAAAACTTACTCTCATTAGCTTATATCTGTTTCTTTGTCTATCGAGTACTTTTGGCTTTATAAATTTCGTTGCTGTGTTATTTGTTGCATAGATAATCATAAATGTCATCTTTTTGTAAATTTGACTCAGCAATTAAATGTGCCATTCTATACATGACTTTATTCTCATATAAATAGATAAATAAAAAGGAAAATTACTCTTACAATTTTTCAAAAAGTATTTAAAAGAAAATAGAGAAGTAGAAAATTACTGCTGGGCATACTTCACAGTAATAATGTTTGCGGGCAAGACACACCAATGGATACTAAAATTAGTAAGTCAAAATTTAAGAATAAAAAGGATTTATATAGCGTAAAAATATTTCATTCAACATACTTATATTAACTACAAAAGGAAAGGTAGTAATTTTCCAGACTCAGCAGACACCATCTTCATCAAGTACCTAAGGTTAACATCCCCAGTAACAAGACACAGCATTATACGCCCTTTGAAAAAAAAGAAAGACAGTAAATACAATTTTTGTGGATTTCTTGCCAAAATGCATAATCTAATTTCAAGCATGAGAAAACATAAGACAAATCCAGATTGAGTGACAAACTACAAAACAACTAATCAAGTTCTCTTCAAATGCATCAGAGTTGTAAAAGAAAAAAAAGACTGGAATTTTACAACTAAATGAATGTGAGAACCTGCATAATATCCTGTAACAGGTAAACAACTTTCGTGGGAAAAAACGTGGAATTTATAAAGTCTGCAGTTTAGTTAATAATATATTTCCAACATTATTTTCTGTTCTTATTAACTTTGCTGTGGTCATAGAAGATGTTAACATTAGAGGAAACATGTTGAGGGATTAAAAAAACTATTTGTATTATTTTAAAGGTTTAGTTAATTTATTTTTAGAGGCGGGGAAGGGGGACGAGAAGGAGAGAAACATCGATGTGAGAGAGAAACACCGACTGGTTGCCTCTTGTGTGCACTCCTTCCAGGGAGCGAACCCGCAACCCAGACATATGTCCTGACTGGGAATTGAACTGGCGACCTTCCACTTTGCAGGATGCCCAACCAAGTGAGCCACACTGGTCAGAGCTATTTGTATTTTTTGAGACTTTTTAAAATAACAGTTTTAGATTTACAAAAAATTGGGCAAGTAGTACAGAGTTCCCATATACTTTCCTATCTCCTTGCCAGTTTCCCTTATTAAGTCAGTGTTGGGGTAGCACATTTGTTACAATCAATGAACCGGTATCAATGCATAACTATTAACTAATGCCCGTACTTTACATTAAGTTCTGTTTTTTGGCATGTTGTACAGTCTATAGGTTTTAACAAATACACAGTAATGTATCCACTATTAACAGTATCATACAGAATAGCTTCACTGCCTTAAAAATCCCCTGTGGTCCACCTATTTATCCCTTCCTCTCCTATCCACTTCCCAAACCCTGGCAACCACCAGCCTTGTAGTGTCTCTATAGTTTTCCTTCTTTCAGGATGTTATATGGTTCTCAGTTATAGAATGCCATAAAATACGTAGCCTTTTCAGACTGATTATCACTTAGCAATAAACATTTAAGCTTCTCCATGTTTTTTGCTACTTAATAGCTCATTTCTTTTTATAACTGAATCATATCCCATTGTATTATTGAGGTACCACAGTTTGATTTTTCATTCACTTATTGAAGGACATCTCCGCTGCTTCCAATTTTTCAGCAATTACGAATAAAGCTACTACAGATATTTGTGTGCAGGTTTTTGTGTGGACATTATTTTTTAAGTCCAGTTGAGAAAATACCTAGGAGCGTGATTGCATGATTGTATGGTAGGGCTATATTTTGTTTTTTAAGAAACTGCCAAACTGTCTTCCCAGGTGGCTGCACCATTTTGGCATCCCCACCGACAGTGAAGGAGAGCTGCTCTTGCTCTACGTGCTCATCAGCATTTGGTGCCAATGTTTCAGATTTTAGCTGTTCTAATGGGTGCGTAGAGGTATCTCATTGTTGTTTCAATTTGACGGGTGATGTTCAGCACCTTTTCATATGCTCATTTGCCACAGGACATATTTTTTTGGTGAAATATTTTGGTATCTGTTTAGGTCTTTTGCCCACTTTTTAATTGGGTTAGTTTATTAAGTCTTGAAAGTTCTTTGTATATTTTGGATGCAAGTCCTTAATCAAATAAATGTTTAGCAAATATTGCCTTCTAGTCTCTGACCTTGTTTTACCTTATCTTTTAAAGGTAAGTATTTAGGTAAAGAGTGGAGATCAACAGAATTATTAAATACTGCCCTCTTTGGCTATACTGTAGACACTTTAATTTTAAGTTGCGTTAGATATTTTTACAGAGTTATCATGAGCAGAGCTTTTTAGTTGTCCTTGGAAAGAACCTAATTTAGTGTTAGGATCCTATTCAAGAAATTGCCACATCCAAAGTAATGTAACAGTTTTTGTACTCACCATCCCTATGATTCACAAAATGTTAAGAATGATGTCAGTATTGTGGATTTTTCAGCAGCGATTATATCAGACTTTGTAACTGAGAACTGACTTCTCTGATTATTCAATGCTTGATCATACCAAGTTTATGCTTTCCCCAGGATCCACACCGGAGATCTTTCTTTCTCTTCTGCCTGACTCAGAGCTACTGCCGTTGGCCCAAAGAAGTCATTGTCTCACTAGTTGCCGCACATCCCAAGTCTTTTTAAAGAAATAAAATGCACTTGGGCCCTACGTTTCCATTGCTGGGTTAAGGAATCCTGTGATGAAGCCAGTAATTAAGTCAGCCGGTATTTCCAACACACATTTTTCTGGGCCCTGCAGGTTGGAAGGAGGCACGGAAAGTTTCCCTCCAACAGCAGGTTCGGTCAGATGAGGAGTTCACACTAGCCAGGAATAGGCTCTGTTTAGCAAACTCTCCACTTCTGTTTAAAATTAGTTTTAATCAGATTTTGATGGAATCTGATTTAGAGGTGGTGAGATTCTCTCAATAGTCTTACAAGTCTTGGTTTATTCTGAGGCCGTGAACCATTTCTCAAGGTAGATGGATCTCTGGATAGGCCCTAGCCTCAGGATTAGTATATAGGCAGGTAATTATGGAGTTTAGAACTCATTTTCTAGCTATGAGAATTTGGTTATTGAGAGAGCCTCTCCTACACTGTAAAATTAACAAGGAGTGAGCAAAAGTAGTTTTACAGCTGTTCATATGGAGAATAATGCAATAATTAATAAATAATACAAGAATAAACTGTGTTTCACATAGTTACAACTGTAAATCTACTTCTGCCCACCCTTATATAAATATATCAAATTACATTATTGTAGTGTAGCATGTGATTATATATTATCATTTGATATTGTAATTATAATAATTACATTAATATATAGAAATAAAATATATACAATAACTCTCACAGGTTCTCAGTAAGGATTAAATGAAAGAAATATTTGTAAAACTTGTAAGTGACATTTGTAATGCATTTAATGCAGTGTTTGTCACACATCCAACACTCAGCAACACTTAGTCATTATCATGTCAGAGATTACAGTCTTGTTGAAGCAGCACTAAACAGTTGTTAAATGAGAAATCCATGATAACTGCCAAAAGATATGATAAAGGTGATTCTTTGTATAAGACAACAAAGAAGGAAACGTGCGTGTGAAGAAGAGTAGCTTCAGCAAGCCTGACTGCAGGATCCCTGTACATGTAACAGCGTTTCATTCATAGCTCCTCTCCTGCTGGCGGAGGAGTTACCATATAAAATGTACGCAGGGAACATTGGCTCTTTGAGTAAGTGGTTAGGATTTGAGTTAGAAATCCCAGAGATCCTTAGGATTTGCTCGGGTAAGATGAGCGATACGATCTTGAGCAAAGATGCAAAAGCAGGAAGAAGAGTGGCCCCAGTGCTGAGGTAACAGTCCCAACCGGCCCCTGTCATGTAGAATGGCAGCGCGTGGTCAGAGAAAGCCCAGAAAGAGATGGCAAGCCTTTGGGAAGGTATAAGCACCTGGATAGGTACTAGGACCTTAATTTTATGGGTATTGGATGGTTAATGAAAGCAGCTAAACAGAAAAACATGTCAATAAAATGATAAGAAGAGTAACATCTCATAGTTGCGCAGAATTATCAAAAGGTAAGGCTATAGAGAAAACCTACTTATTACATGTCAGACAGTGAGAATTTTAACTCCAGTGGTAGAAAGGAGATTGGAAAAGAGAAAACTTTTGATATTGCATGTTACTTATAGACACTATTTCATTTAACCTTCAGTGAAGCAGGCCTTCGTGAGGAAACTGAGGCTCAGAGAGATTATTAGTATCTATGGAACCAAAAGTCAGTGCTGTATTTTCTAGGCTCCAAAGTGTACTCTTTCTGATAGGCTATAATAATCCATTGACTATGAGATATCTGGGGAGAAACTAAAGATAATTTCAAACTGGTTGCATCTGATTAGAAAAATGCTAACCTTATTGAGAAGACAGCCAGTTTGAAAAATAATGACTTTAGCTTTCAATGTATTGAATTTGAAGCAACAGTGGGGAACGCAAGTGCCAATATGCATAAAATAATTAGAGACAGTGGGGCTAAAGCTTTGAGGACAAATCAGGGCTGAAGAGAAACATTGAGAATTCAGTTGAAAAGATGCTAGTGGGTCATATAACCTAGGCACCAAAAAGGAAAGTCTTAGGACATAGGAAAATTCTAAGGACAAGGTTAGAATTGGAGCCAATGAAGAAGAAAAGAGATGAAACAAAAACAGCGACAGATGAGATAAAAGATGTGCAAGTAGATTTTTTAAAAAGTAAGATCAAGTGCCACAGGGGGCAGCTTTTCAGGTGTGTGTATTTGTATAACTATGTGTAGATAGGAAGGGGGGAGTCAGTCAGTGGTAAATGAAGGGCAGGGTGAGTAGGGAACGAAGACCAGTCTGGGAGTGGGAGGATCTGGGTTGTCGTGCCAACTCTGTCATTCTGTGACTTTAGTTAAATCACCAAACATCTCTAGGACTCAGTTCATAGTTTTGTGAAATTACAGGTTTAGTTTAGGTGATTTCCAAAAGCCATTTGAATTTTAAAATTGTAAGCTATTTTCCCATACAGTTGATTCCCTTTTCATTTTGCTGATGTTTCCCTTAGCCATGCAGAAGCTTTTTATTTTGATGAAGTGCCCTTTCTTTATTCTTTCCTTTATGTCCCTTACTCTAGGGGACATATCGGTGAAAATATTGCTAAATGGAATATCTGAGATTTCTCTCCCTATGTTCTCCTGTAGGACTTTTATGGTGTCACAACTGACATTTAAGTTTTTTATCCCTCTTGAGTTTATTTTTGTGTATGATGTAAGTTAGTGATTGAGTTTCATTTTTTTGCATGTAGTTGTCCAGATCTCCCAACACCATTTGTTGAAAAGGCTATTTTTACTCCATTTTATGCTTCTGCCCCTTTTGTCGAATATCAATTGACCATAGAGACTTGGATTTATTTCTGGGCTCTCTGTTCTGTTCCATTGATCTGTGTCTTTTTATGCAAGTACCAGACTGTTTTGATTACTGTGGCCTTGTAATATAGTTAGATGTCAGGTATTATGATCCCTCCTACTTTGTTCTTGCTCAAGATTGCTGAAGCTATTTGGGCTCATTTATGGTTCCAAATAAATGTTGGAAATGTTTGTTCTATATCTGTGAAATATGTCATCAGTATTTTAATAGGGATTGAGTAGAATCAATAAATTGCTTTGGGTACTATGGACATTTTGATGATGTTAATTCTTCCAATCCATGAACTCGGTATATGCTTCCATTTGTTTGTGTCTTCCTTAATTTCTTTCTTCAGTATTGTGTAGTTTTCTGAGTACAGGTCTTTTATTTCCTTGGTTAGGTTTATTCCTAGGTGACACTTCTCCAAGGAGGACATACAGAGGGCCCAGACACATGTGAAAGGATGCTCAGCATCACTAGCCATCAGAGAGATGCAAATTAAAACCACAATGAGATACCACTTCACCCTGGTCAGAATTGCCATCATAACCAAATCAATAAACAAGTGCTGACAAGGTTGTGGTGAAAAGGGAACCCTAGTGCACTGTTGGTGGGAATGCAGACTGGTGCAGCCACTATGGAAAACAGTATGGAATTTTCTCAAAAAACTAAAAATGGAACTGCCTTTTGATCCAGCAATTCTACTGCTGGGATTATACCCCAAGAATCTTGAAATACCAATTCAAAAGAACCTATGCGCCCCAATGTTCATAGCAGCACAGTTTACAATAGCCAAGTGTTGGAAACAACCTACTGTATTTTTAGGACTATAAAACACACCAGACCATAAGATGCACCTAGGTTTTAGAGGAGGAAAATAGGAAAAACATTTTAAAGCAAAAAATGTGGTAAAATATTGAATAACCTGTGACCCTGCTCCACTGCCACTGCCCCCACACACAGCAAGCCAGGTAAGTTACATTCAGACTATAAGATGCACCCCCATTTCCCTCCCAAATTTGGGGGGTGCGTCTTATAGTCGGAAAATACGGGCAAGTGCTTATCAGTAAATGAGTGGATCAAAAAACTATGGTACATTTACACGATGGAATACTATAGAGATGGACAGTTACAGAGTGAAACTGTTCTTTTTGAAGAACAAGTCAAAGGGGCAAAGATAAAAAAACCTAAGTGATAGAAGAACACAGTGCTAACTTCTCTGTAGTTTTCTATGGTCTGTCTACTCAATGCTTTCTGAGACTTGGGATCCCCCGTTGGCGTTATAACTACTTAAAGAAATTATTCTAACACTCAGTGACTGGTGGAACACACAGTTAGTAGAGATTTTACTATCTCCTCCTCTCATAGCTCACAGCACACACCTCGCCTTCTTCGGGTAAAAGCAGCCTGGTGCTCCTGGCGGATGCTTCCCTCACCTAGTCTTAGTGCATGTGCTTGAAGCAGAGGACATGACACCCAGCAACCCCTCTGTTCAAGGGGTTATACTATGTTCTGTGAGGCAGAGATTCCAAGTTGATCCAAGAAACGGAATTTCCAGGACTTTGATCTATATATATATCTATGTATTAAAAAGACGAACTATCCTTTCGATCCAACAACCCCTCTGCTGGCATTATGCCCTAAGAATCCTGAATCACCAATTCAAAAGAACGTGTGCATCCCAATGTTCATAGCAGCATTATTTACAATAGCCAAGTGGTGGAAGCAACCTAAGTGCCCCTCAGTAAATGAGTGGATCAAAACACTCTGGTACATTTACACAATGGAATGCTATGCAGCAGAAAGAAAGAAGGAGCTCCTACCCTTCTTGACAGCATGGATGGAACTGGAGAGCACTGTACTAAGTGAAATAAGTCAGTGATGAAATAACATACAATCTCACCTATAAGTGGAACCTAATCAACAAAACAAATGAGCAAGGAAAATATAACCAGAGACGTTGAAACAGAGAACAAACTGACCATAACCAGAGGGGAGGGAAGAGGGGGTGCAGGGGGAAAAAGGGGAAGGGTCATCAAGGAACATGTACGAAGGACCCATGGACAAAGCCAAAGGCGGGGAGGACTGAGGGTGGGAGGTGGGGATGGGTAGGGTGGGGGGAGTGGTGGTGGGGAAAATAAAAATATTTCAATCCTTTTCAAAAGATCTTAAATATCATACTTGGTTTTCAATTATTTG
Source organism: Glossophaga mutica (assembly GCA_039655065.1). Classification (NCBI taxonomy): domain Eukaryota; kingdom Metazoa; phylum Chordata; class Mammalia; order Chiroptera; family Phyllostomidae; genus Glossophaga; species Glossophaga mutica. The sequence continues at coordinate 74,747,023 of CM077305.1, read as the reverse complement.
CAATGCCTGATTTCATATCTTCCATTTTCTGAGAACTTTATGTTCATTGACATCAAAGATTATGTAAATTTAAAAATAAAATTATAAGCTACAAGGAAATAGTTTAAAGAATATAGACAAAATTGGGCATGCAATTTTATAAGATTTTTTTATTCATTCAACATCTATTGTATCTGTGTAATATATTGTGTCATTGTCTATGTATATTTAGTGGGAATAGGGAGAAAACATGATGTCTAGTATATTTTGAAAATTTAAGAGATGCTACAGATAACTACAAGGTAGAAAGAGGTAAAAAGTCCATCTGTCATAGGGAAGAATAAGAGGCTATGGAAGCTCAAAGAAAAAGAGAGAGGTGGTTTCCAATCTGGAGAAGGGAGAGGAATGGTGAGGATGAGAAGGACCTACTGAAGAGCTCTCAGATATGAAGAAGGTGATTATTTCTCAGAAACCAGTACAGATTAAGCAGAGAAGCAATTCATCAGTTTGTGAGAACAGTGGTGTTCTTCAACCCCTCCGTTGGATGTCACTAAAGCAAGACAAACTTTGGTGTGGTCACCAGCTGGAAGTGCAAGAATTTAGCAAGCCTGAATTAAATCCTAGCTGTGTTATTCACTAACTGTATGATCTTGGGCAAAGCTCTCAACCTCCCAGTCTTAGCTCCTGCATTTGTGAAAAGAGGGTACTACCAGTACCCTCTCTGAAAGGTTGCTGTAGGGAATGTATGAGATGGTGCATTTAAATTCTTAATGATGTGGCGTTATACTGGGTGCTTAATAAATGTTAGCTATCATTCCTTTTTTTTTAAATCCTCATCTGAGGACATTTTTTCATTGCTTTCTAGAGAAAGAGGAAGGAAAAAGGGAAGGGAGCAGGAGAAACATCAATTCGAGAGAGAAGCATCTATTGTTTGCCTCCCCTTTGTGCCGTACTGGGGATCGCATGTGCCTGGACTAGGGATCAGACCATTTGCATCAGGGGCCAAACCGGCAACCCCAGCACGTGCCCTGACTGGGAATCAAACCCACAACCCTTAGTTTATTGGGATGATGCTTTAACCAACCGAGTCACACTGGCCAGGGCAGCTATTGTTCTTTATTTTTTGAGTAGATATTAGAACATTGTGAGGAGGGGGAGAATTTTCCAGCTCTTCCCTTCTTTAGTTCTTACAGCTGGACTAATAATAGAACAACAAAACTGACACAAGACTGGATTAACAGGAGAAAAAACAATATAATACTTGCCCATGGGAAAATCATAATATGCTTGAATCATAAAATGAGGTTCAAGGAAATAATCGAAGCAGATACCCTTTCTGTGCTCTTTAGACAAAAAAACAATGTGAGAGAAATTGACCAAACAAAAAAGTTAATGTTCATTAGAAAGGAATCTAAGCAAAGTTTGGGCATTTGTCAATGAGGAATTTAAAAATTTAGTCCATTAGAAAAGAAACAATAATATTAGGTCACACAGATTTTTGACTTCGAGTTGTGTAGCCGTAAGGGCTGTCTTCCTAGTGCAGGAGGACACCTTTCACATGGAAAACTTATTTCTGGCATTCAAGGAGACAAGGGAGGGTCCAGCGCCCTTCTGGTACCAGCTGCCAGTCAAGTAACCTTAATTTGAATTAATCAATATGGTATTGCAGGATTTTGGGGGGCAGACTGTCTGGGGCCACAATACCATTTATCTGTTCTGGACTTTGAGAGGTGCCATTATGGTGGGACACTGAACTAGATGACAAGACCTAGGTTTGATTTCTGGCTTTATATTTAAGTTGCTTAACCTTGTGATTGGGCTCTGTGCTGGGAGACCCCTTTAATACTCAGCCAGGCTGCTTACAACTCTGCCCAACCCTTCACATCCTGCTTGAGTTTAGAGGTCTTCCAACAGTGAAAGTTGAGGGTCTTCTCAGTTCTTTCCTGAGCACACACATCCTATCCTTGGAATGTGCATGGCTTTCTAAATTCCCCAATGTATGTGACCATCTTTAAATGCTCTGATTTGCCAAAGAAACCCTCTCCTTGGCTTTTCCTCCTTGCCTTTAAGCAGCCTCATGCATGTCTCAACCCTTGGTCCTGCCTGGGTGGCTGCAGGTTTTTCCGATCACCTTATGCTACTTTGAAGCAATGCCCACCATCTGTATCTGCTTCACCCTGAACAGCACAAGTCAGAAAATGCCTGAGGACTGTTGTAAGGATCAAATATGAGAATGTGTTAAGAGTTTTACAAAGGATAATGCAAACGAAAACTTATTTTAGAAAATATGTTACTTGACTTGTGAGCTATATCACATTTGTATCAGAAGGACTTTATTTACTAATTTTATTGAGGTAACATTGGTTAATAGCATTATATAAATTTCAAGCATACAGCATTATCATTTAATATCTGTATACGCTATGCATGCTCACCACCAATAGTCTGGTTTCCATCTGCCACCATATATTTGACCCTCTTTGCCCATTTTGCCCTCCCCAACCTCCTATCCCCTCTGGTAACCATCATTCTTTTGTCTGTGTCTATGAGTTTTTGTTTTGCTTTGCTTATTCATTTGTTTTTTATAATCCACATGTGAGTGAAAGCATAGTCTTTATCCTTTTCTGTTTGACTTACTTCATTTAGCAGAATATCCTCAAGATCCATCCATGTTGTCACAAATAACAATATTTTATCTTTTTTTTTTTTTTGGATGAGTAGCATTCCATTGTACGTAATATATCGCATCTTCTTTAGTCAATCATCCATCAGTGGACACCAAGATTGTTCCATCTGTTGGCTAGTAAAAACAATGCTGCAATCGACATAGGGGTGCACATATCTTTTCAAGTTAGTGTTTTCTTCATATTCTTTGGATGAATACCCAGAAAAGGAGTTGCTAGATCAGATGGCAGTTCCATTCTTAAATTTTTGAGGATCCTCCACATTGTTTTCCGTAGTGTATACAAGGTATACAATTCCACTCACAGTGTACAAGGGTTCATTTTCTCCACATCCTTACCAACAGTCTTTTGTCTTTTTGATAACAGCCATTTAAACAGATGTGAGGTGATCTCTCGCTGTGGTTTTGGTTTGCATTTCCCTCAGTGATGTTTGACATCCTATATGCCTATTGGTCATCTGTATGCCTTCCTTAGAATAACGTCTATTCAGATTCTCTGCCCATTTTTAATTGTGAGGTAGACTTTGTAAATTTGTAAATTTTGGATATTAACCCCTTATCAGAAATATTGTTTGCAAATGTCTTCTGACATCTGTCTTTTGCTTTCTTGGTAGTTTCCTTTGCTGTGCAGCTTTTAGTTTGATGTAGTCCCATGATTTTTCTCATGGTTTTGGAGTCAAATTCATAAAACATCACTAGGACAGGATTTTTTAAATGGAAGGCAAAAAAGTTTAACTTTACATATATTATTGTTCTTGATCTTCATTTCTGTTTACAAAAATCTGACTTCCATCACTCTAGGAATAGAAAACATTTTTTTTCCCTTCTAGGTTCTTTGGCTGGTCTAATAACTTAATTGACATAAGACATTTAACAGGAGAAAAATAAATTTGTTTGTATATACTATACAGAAGCCCTATAAAACATGACTCAAAGAAGTAAATGTGGGAAGTTTTATTATCTTTTAGACCTTGAAACATTTGTGAAGACTTGACAGGGCAGAGGGTTTGGGCTGGGGGAAGTAAATGGTGAATGAACGAGGTTTCCGTACACTGTCCTTTCAGCCCTAAACTCCGTGTCTCTGGTGCTAAGGGTGCCGCCTTGTGTCACAGGGGAGCTCTATCCCTCACTTTCAGGGGGGCGAGGAAGGGGGAGAATGTCTCTCTGCACTGCTGTTTCTCAAGTGCCTTTAAATCAAAATAAATGCCAATGTAGCATATTTTGGGGTGACGTATTCTGAACCCCTACACCACCTACAGATGCATAATTCTCTAGCATCAATAAGAGAAAAATACTAGTTTTATTTCAATAATTTTATTGAACCTTTTCACATCACACCATTTATTAAAAACATTTAAAACACCAGTCAGACAAAAACAACTTAAAAAAAAACAAACAAACCCAAACACACAGACAAAACACCTCTTCTGGTTGAGGTGATATTAACATGAGTCATTGTCAAATCACAAATTTTTGTCACTCTGCCATATAACTTGGTACCATATCAGTGACACTCCATGACTCAAAAGAAAGACATTACATATTAGAGATAGCGAAATATACAGCTATTTGAAAGAGAGGAGAAAGAAATGCCAAAGTAAAAGAATCATTCAAATTCTAGTGCAATGTGAATTGTTACCAAGGAGATTTTATTTGCTTATGTATTATTGAAAATAATTAATCGGAACCTCCTAGCCTTTCAACAGCTAGCTGAGTAGTCTTTTCTTATGTTAAAACATGGGAGTGAGCAAACCAAGGTCAAACATTCCCCCCCACCTCCCCACCCAGTAATCTCAGTTGAAAAAAAAGTGTCAAAGCAGATTGTTTTACTTTGTGAGATTTATGAATACACAGACAAATGTTGAAGAATTTGTGCCCAACCTGTAAAGTAAATACTTCATGCAGTTACCACAAAGGCCGTGCTAAAAAAACAGCTCTGAGTCAGCAGGCCCATGAGCAAGACTTCTAATCTCTCCAGTTTTGTTCCGAAAACACTGGCTAGGGTAGCCGATCCCCCAACCCATAGTCACTTTAGCCATTTTGAAATTGGCCACTTTTTACTATTTTATATTTGTAACATCTAATGCTGGAAGTTTAAAGGCTTGACTGAATTTATAAATTTAGGCTTTTTCATGGGCCCCAAGTGTCTCAAAGTAGAGATTTATAAATAGATTTAGCAAACCAATTCACAAATTCACTTAACAAAGTAAGTTAATATTTATTACGTGTTTCAGTTTTTAATTCAATCAGTTTCTATCTAAAATTAAGAAATTGTACAATGTAAGGCAAGCATAGCCCACTTCAGCTCCATGGCCAAACCTGGATTATGTAAAAGGACCAGTGGGCCTGTGCAACATAATGGGATTGTATCCATAATACATATTAATTATATTGAATTAAAAAATATTATTCTGAGTTATCATCTTAAGAAATGTAGTGCATGGATATTTGCTTTTGGCACCTATGTGCTAAAGAAATAAAGCAATTTTTAAATGAGAAAGAGCATGTCAATATTTATTTTACTTATTCCTCTCTAAATTCAGTTAAATGTATTTGGCCAGCGTTTAAGTGCTTGAATGTTAAAGATGTTTATATTTCAACTAATTTGAAATGGCAGTAAAAAATTGAGTATTTTACTTTTAACATTTCAATTTTAGTTTTAATACTAATTTGTATTCCTTGTCCAGAGACAGAAAATAAGACCAATCTTTCTTATGTGGGCTTCAGGCTGTCAGTGTTGGTGAATGTACTGTAACTAAATCTTCATGCTAACTCTATCGAATCATCTTGACACACCTAATTTTTAGCTGGGTAAAAGATTCCATAGATTTTTCCTAGTAAATACTTGATTCCATTCAGATTCTGTCCCAGAAATTTCCCATAACCTGCAATTTTTAGAAATTTATTCTTGTCTGAAACCATCTGCCTAATCATAATAAAAATGAAAGTTTTTAAGGGAGTTTGAACTTAGTAGTTCAAAAGCAATGAATACAATTTAAATGCCATAGGTTGGACTCTGAAGGAGTAACCATAAAATACAACATATGATCAGTGGTGTTTAACTTTATTTTTCCCCTCTTGGTGAAAGTTAAAAATGGAAAACTTGTTTTGGTAATTAAAAAAACATACCACACAAGATAGTAGAAAGACCTGCTACCTAAATACTGTTTCACACTTTTTGGATATCATTTTTGGTTCCAACACTTTTAATCACAAAAAATAACCATTTTGCTGATATTTAACAATTAAAATAAATCTGTTTGTATGCATTCTAGGTTAGAAAATATCTGTGCAGAGTCACTGCACTTTAGTAATGAACTGTGACCACGCGTATGAGGAAATGAAACTTCAAAATGTTTAATGATGAATCAGTCAAGCACGTATCATTTTACTATACAGAGAGCTTCACCCCTTCGGAACATACAGAATTTTTTATTAAACAGATTAACAATTTTTTTTTGCTTATTATTTGTTGAAATTTCTTTCTTTTCCTCATCCATAAAAAGCAAGGACAAACCTCCTCTAAAGTCCCTATTTTTCTTCAGTATTCATCCACCCAAGTTTAAAAACAAGGCAGTAAGGATAAACCTGCTCTTCCCTTTGCGCATATCTAGTTTGGGGTATGAAATTATAAACAGAAACTGAAAGAAAATAAAAGCTAAAATATTGTTTTATGATGACCTCACAGAAGGCCAGAAGCACAAATTCCCAGGTGAATTTTAATAGTGTCTCCACTAAGACAAGTCATTCAGAAATGAAGGCAAGTGACGTTCCTTTTATTACACAATCTGTAAATTTAGAAACAGCAATGGTTGTCATGATTATTTTATTTTCTATCTCTGTTAAGAGCAGCTCTAAAAACAGCCTGATGATTCACATAATTAGGTAAGCAAATCAAGCTTTATAAACATATGACGAATATTAAGCTTCTGGCATGTAAACGCCGCGTTTGGATGCACACAAGTGCACTGTTGGCCTTTGGTCTTTGGGCACCCTGGCTTGTAATATTTAATTCTGATATTCAAGCAGAAAGTGTGTGACTGTTTTATGCAATAAGCTGATCTAAGAGTAAAAAATTTGTTGAAGGAAATTCCAAGTTTTTGTGTGTACATAAAGGGCTTTATATAATAAATATGCAACCATTAAAAAGTTATGAAGGGACAATACAATTTAAAACTTCAACTCCTGATTACAGATTGCCAAATCTAATTCTTCTCGTCATCATCACAGGTGACATGATTTATTTGCTTAAAGGTAAACCAGGACCTCTCCATACCATAGCCTGTATTAAGGATGACATACCAGTACCAATCAAGAAGGTGAAATAAACATGTAAGAAATATTAAAGTCAGATGGAATAATTAAGCACTGTGAGTTTTTTGTTTGCTGACTTTTTGCTTCTGCCCAAGATTATTTTTAGTTCAGTATGCATGCTACACTAGCTAGAATTTAATTCATGAGTATTATTTTTACTGAGTTTTCGAATTGGGAATACTTTTGATACAAAGATGATACTTATGCCTTTAAAAAAAAGTTGCTGTAATCAGCATGGGCTGCTTCTACCAGTTTCACTTTCTAATCCATTTCCCCCAAGTGTTCACTTTCATCCCTCACAATTTCATAAAAAGTGTCCAGATGATGTCTTTTAGACTAACCGGGAACTTAAATCTCAAACGCTATTCTGAAGAAGTGTAGAGTATATGATTTTGGTAATCTGTAAAACAGCTGCATGCAGTGTGTACTGTACGATCACAGCACCGAACCCTTTATAAAAGCCAAGCATTCCTTCCTCCTGCTTTATGGTATTGACACAGTCTCTCATCCCCTCATACTGTGTATTAATTGGAAGCACTTCATAGCCAAGGTCGGTATTGTCGATTATTGTGCGTGTTCCTTGAATGTGAAGGCGGTGCAACACTGTTTCCAAGGGGTAAAGTATAACATCAGAGCAAAGACTGGCAGCAAAGTTAGCAATAAGTTCTGGAAAATAAGCATCCAACATACTCTGCACCGGGCTAGTGCTCTCAGCTGGGTGGCTATTGTAAGTCTTTCTCTTTAGAATTAGTAGGACAAACTTCTGAATGATTGAGCTGATGATGTAATGCAGAACCCCATGCAGCACGGTAGGGAAGATCAAGGAGAGAAGAGGAAGCAGTCGTTTGCTATGAGGCACTCCCATGCCTATCACTCTTCCAATGCCTTCTTTAACACATTCCAAAATTCCAGCATTATCTCGAATTATCTCACTCTAAAAGAAAAATGATGAAATGAGTAAAAGTTAACATTCACTTATTTTGCCACATAAAAGAGCTCTTTTCAGCTCCTTTTTAAAAAAAGATTTTATTTATATTTTTAAAGAGAAGAGAAGGGAGGGAGAAAGAGAGAAAGAGAAGCATCAATGTGTGGTTGCCTCTCATGCGCCCCATACTGGGGACCTGGCCCATAACTCAGGCATGTGCCCTGACTGGGAATCGAACCAGCAACCCTTCAGTTCACAGTCCGGTGCTCAATCTACTGAGCCACACCAGCCAGGGCTAGATCCCTTTTAAATCCTAACTTACTGACTAAAGAGGGAAAACATCAATGGTTTGCAGACTTCTAATGTTATGCAGGGGTTAGACAGCAAGCGGCGGGGGGAAGTTGGTGGTGGCAGGATGGAGCAAAAAGGAAAAAGGACTCAGGGACACGGACCACAGTAAGGTGACTGCTGGGGGAAGGAGGGGTTTAAGGGGACGAAATGGCAATGGAAAAAATATAATAAAGATTATATAAGAAAAAAAGAAAGAAGGTGAAGGGGTCAAAGAACATACATGAAGGACCCATGAGCATGGACAACAGTGAGGGGACTGACTGTGGAAGTGAGGGGTGGGCGGGGCCAAAGGGGTAAAGGGGGGAAAAGTAGGACAACTGTAACAGCGTGAACAATAAAATGAAATAAAAACTTCCATGAAAAAGAAAAAAAGAAAGAAATTGTAAAAAACAGTCAGCAGTGAAGCTGGGGGCTATTTTTACTGGAAAAGGGGAATAGGGAAGGAGCTGTGGGGGGACACGTCTGGTCTCCCCAACCTCGAGACGCTCCTCGGAACTACATTTTGAAGAGGAATAACTACATGACACCTAAAGAGGTAGTTCAGTGCTTGGAGTTCTGACAATGGGATTTACACCCCGTCTCCATTACTTACTGTTTATGTGACCACTGGAAAGTTATTTAACTTCTCCTAAGAGTCAGCTTACTATTCTATAAACATGGAATTAGTACCACCCACCTTTCATGCACAGGGTTGCTGGGATCACTAAATGAAAAAAAGCCTGAAGCCAGAAGGCACTTAATAAACGTTAGTCATCATCATCTACAATGTCTCTGCCTTTTTATAATTTTGAGGACATGTACAACAAAGTTTGTGATACAGATTAGTCATGGACAGTTGGAAAAGGAACAGCTAGGTCAACCTGGCTGCAGCAATGACTGAAGAAGTGAATGAAATTAAAAATGTAGTCAGGGGCCATACTATTCCACTAAGTAGACTTTGGCTTTCAGTCAGATGGAAAACAGCTGGTTGGCTTTACGTGGAAGATGGACAAGAAGTAATTTTTGTTAACACTGGTTGCTGTGCAGAGGAGATCAAGGGCAGAGGCTGGGAAACCAGTTAAAAAGTTATTGTACAATCTGGAAGAGAGATGATGGTAGACTAGACTACCAGGTATTAATACATGGAAAGTGCTTCAATTGTGCTTTTATCCTAAAATTACAGCCAATAAGAATTGCTGGTGGATAAGATGTGGGCTATGAAAGAGAGAAGTCAAAAATAACCTTAAAGCTGTTGGCCAGGGGAAGGGGACCGGCCATGTATTTTACTGAGTTGAGAAACATGGGTGGGGTAGCATTTTGATGGAGAGATCAAGAGTTCAGAAATGTTAAGTCTAAGGTGTAAACGTAGAGACTGTAAGAAAAAACTCCAAACTGGACATGTAAATGTGAGTTTCCAGTAAACAGAATATATTTAAAACCATGAACTAAATTATGAACTATGTATTTAAAAGCATGACCTCTCCTAACCTACTCCATCTCCCTATCTCTGACCCTTTCCCACTTCGGTCTATTTTTAATAGAGCAGCCAAAGACATCCTAATAAGGATATGCTAGATCATGTCACTCTTTGGTTCTAATCCACCAAAAACTTTCCATTTCCCTCAAAATAAAGGCTAAATTATTGCAATGACCTAAGAAGTCTTATATAATTTCTCCCCCTCTTAACTCTCAGAATCCATCTAATGAGTTTCAACTATATCAGCCTCCTTTGTGCTCCTTGAGCACATGAGATACATAATACCTCAGGGCCTTTGCACTTGCTTTCCCTTTGCTTAGAATGTTGTTCTCCCAATTATCTGTGTATTGTAAAAGAGAAAGATGTGCAAGAAGAGAAATCTAAGAAGAAGAAAAAAGGTTTCTAGAAAACCAGACAAAAGAAATCAAAATGAGGCAATTAGCAGGTAGAACCTGGAGCAGGAAAAAGAGGAAGTAGATATTGGGTTAAAAAAACAAACACAGTGAGCTGGGTACTTCACATAAATTACTCATTTAGTATTTACAGCTCATTTTATGTATGAGAAAGTTAAGATTTAGAAGGGTAAGACATTTGTTTAACGTCACAAATCTAAACAGAAATGTGATTCTGATATAGGTCTGTCTAAATCTGAAACTTGTTTCCCTCCAATATATCATGCTACTTAACTGTTTTTCTTAAATAACCAATGTCCTGCTAGTTCCCCCCGCCCATCTGTATGAGGATATCTCATAGAGTAATAACTATAAGCTGCAGCCCCATATAAAGGTTTTAGCATTTATTTAACACAATGTCAAATGTAAGAGGAGAGAAAAGTGTACTTGGGTGGCAACATATTAGCTTCAGTTAACAGAAATTAATTCTAAAAAGTAAATAAATAGATAAATAAATAATGGGACCAAAAAACAGTTAAGTGGAAAAGAGCAATTGGAAGACGAAAGGCTGACTAGTGAGGGTTTTATAGAGAGAAGGAACTCATACCTATTGAGGACAAACACATGCTGTGGAAGATAGGTGATACACCATTGGATTTTGTGTATAGATAGTTAAACTATCTTCACCTTATAGTTGGTATTTTTTGTTGTTGTTTTAAACATTTAAAAAATGTTTAATTGTTCAATTACAGGTGCCCCCCCGCCCCCCACCATTACTCTCTCCTGCCCTGCTCACCAGCTTCCTTTACAGGTTTAAGTGTAGGAACCCTGTTGTGAGAAAGTATTTTAATCTGGTGTATGTGAAGTGCCACCATGTGGTTAGAAATAGTCAAACAATTTAAAACACTAGCAGGAGATTTCTTTAGTGTTGGAGCACTTAACATACCATAGCATCAAATGTTCTTTAAAAGGCATATTTAAAAGAAAGCTATTAGTAAACTACCTGCTCACTGTTAGGACGATTATCTATCATGTTTTATGCTTAGGTAATTTATTGTCTTATGATAAGCCGTAACCACTGAGTTGTGCTTAAGAGTCTTAAAAAGTGAAAAAAAAAACCCTATGAATTCTTTGTATTTAGAACAAGTCATAAGCTGGGTTCTGAGATACCTGAATAAAGAGTACAGCCGTCTATGTAGAGATTAAAAAAAAAAAAACCTAAAAGTGTGAAGTTTGCAAAGGAAATATACTCATCAGCAATGTGCTAGTATATAACCTTTGATATATGTGCATCTGCAAAATAAAATTTTAAAAGGATACTGTCTGAAATTTTTCTGTTTATAATCAGACATATTTAATATTCCAAAAAATATTCCTAAATAAAAATGACTGTAAAAAATAGCTCACCTGTACTGTTTCGATTAGACTTGCTGAGTAAAAAGGCATTGCCACCATGTAAGTCAGGCTGTAGAAATTAAAACAAACTTATCAGTACACTGGAATAAGATGCTTACACTGTATTTTTCAATATGCATTTTAATATATCAACATAATTTACATTGAAGCCTGAATGATATTTTTAAGGTTTTCAACTATTAATACCTATAGCCTAAAGATACTTAAGAGACCCGTAACATAGAATTTTTATTCAACAATTAGAGATGAAAAATTAAGTATTAATAAGAATGCAGGGACAGGCTGTAAAGAAAACAGATTTTATTATAAACCAGTACAAATTGTAGGCTAGTTTATGATTCACTGTTTGGACATCTGCCTGCACACAGCTAATGTAGCCTGTAACACTGAAACTTAAAATTTAGGATGAGGGATCCATTCCACTGCCTGTCTTTTTAGTGATATCTGAACAAGTACACTGTTCTGCTATCACCCTATATTATCATCATCCATTTCCAGACTCCCCACCCAGCAAAGCTAAGTCAGTTTTCTATGGTAAGTGAAGTCCCCTTTTATTATTAAAAAATGATATTGCACAGCTTTGCAAAGTTGTGTCCTACCACTAATATTTAGACAGAGTAATATTACAACTTTGCAAGCCTGCAAAATATAGTTATTTTAAAATAATATCAAGGTGGGACTTACCTAACCCTATGGGGCCAGGTCCTGGCAAGTAGTGGTTTTCAAGGTGAATGGAACATCACTAAGTAATAATGTGCTGGAACGCCCCCACAGAGGGAGCCAGCAAGCTCGGGGGGGTTTCCAATTCACAATCTTCAAAAAAAATTAAAAAGTGAAGAGTAAAATTCTAATCTACAAAAATGGTCAGTGTTGTAAAATCACTAAGTGCCTTTAGGACTACATTTTAATGACACTAAGGTTTTGAGGTTGCTCATCACCACACAAATCAGTTTGTATCTCTGATTAATAATCAAATAATAATAATACTTTCCCCGGTAATTTGGTTTAAAACATTGAAGACATTTGCTCACTTTCTAAGAAAAATTAGGTTCTGATTTCAGCCTTTCAAATTGGAAAGATTTATTTTAAAGATAGCATGTATTTCAGGATTTTATTCCTAAACCCTATGTTACTTGGCCTTTTGAAGTTCTAGTCCCACAAATGTTTCACTGTTCTAACTTCTTTCAGTGTAGTTATTTAATAAGATTTTTTTCAAGCTCTAACACTCTAAAAATTAATGGAAATGTTCAATGTAAATGCCACTTTTGATACTTACGATTTCAGTAAAAGATGTTCTCCTATTTGTTTAGGGTTCCATTTATGTGAAACCTCCCTAAAAAAATAAACATAAATTTAAGTAAAACAAAAGCTATGTTATTTAAAACATCTTGAATTAGCTCAACTTTCAAAAAGGTAACCAGTTTTAATTTAAAAGAAAATCTGTAGGAGAAATGTATCCTAATATATTCTAATGGTGAATATTTTCCTTTCTGGGACACACTTCAAGTAATTGTGGTGGTTTGAAAAGAAAAACAAAATGTTCAAGGTATTTTTGTATATGTTGAAAGAAAGACCTGACAGAGGAGGAAGTTATTACTGATTACAAAAATAAACACGAGAGATTAAAGGAGACATAAAAGTGACAGGTTGAGAAAAAAATGGATGGGAAAAGGAAATGGAAACAAGGAATAGGATAAGGCAGGGGAGCTTTAAAAAGTCTGTAGGAGTGGGAATCACAAACAAAACAGAATGAAGTAACTGTGATACAGAATGATGTTTGTAGTAACATAGGGTTCTCGACCCTGGTCTCTGACTTGAAGTCCGCACTCTGCCTGCACTCCCTCCTCTCATCCCATCTGACACAACAAGGAATCCTGTGACAGAAGCAGAGCAGGTATTGTCACGTCTGTTTTATTTATGAGAAAAATGATGGTCAAAAGTATCACAGGGACATGTTCAAAGCAGATAGGCAGAACGCCAGGTCTGGAACCAAGATCCAGGACTGCGTGCTTCCTGCTATTAAGGTTATCACCTTTGGAAACCAGGAAAGAGAAGAAAAGGAAGAGAGGCAAGCTGAAAGAAGAAAAAAGGAAAAAGATATCAAGAGAAAATTCCCAAACAGAGAAAAGAATATGGAGAAACAAAAGGGAAAAGTAAATGAAGAGGAGAGGGGAGGGAAGCAGAGGGGGGAGGAGGAGCACGGGAGAGGGAGAATAACAGAGAAAGGGAGATGTAATACCAGGGGGACACCAGCTGCTACCAGCTCCCTTGATGAAACCGGCCCCCACTGCATAACAGCCACCGCAGGAAACTGAGAAAAACATATTCTATCTCAACTAAGTGAACACAACCAACATAAGGAGGTAAATGAATAGATAGATTTTATATTAAAAAAGCAAAGCAAATTAGTTACTAATAACGTAAGTGCTCTAAAAACAAACCCAGTACCATCATACTATTATAGTATGTTAACTTTCCTGCATTTTCCTGAGACTGAATGGTCTGCAGAGAAACTTTTAGAAAATAGAACAACTTCTGATTTACAAGATCTTAGAGAGCCTTCTGGGTCACGTTCTGATTAATACTAGAATACTACAGGCCTGAAGAACCACAGAAAAATATAGCTGGAATGACATTCAATAATAAAATTGAAAAATGTAAAAAAAAAAATTAGGTCTCTCACCTTACTGACAGTGACTTTATGATTACAAAACAAAATATGCTACACGGTTTGCCAATCATCTAGGCACTGCTATTAGTCTTTTCGTGGCTGCAGAAAGTATTATCACAGGTCATTATGACATCGATTTTAAGTGTGAAACTGTCATTAGCATTACGAACAAATGAGTCCGTGACCTGTGTTTCTGAAAGGACTGGGTCACCTCCACTTTGAGTACAAAACTAATTACTACTGCCAATTTTAAAAATCATTAAGATTATTAAAGTAAAAGAGAGAAAAACAGAATTTAGAATCAAATATTTTAAAAATTTAAGATTTTTCCCCCTGGCTGGTATAGCCCAATGGATTGAGCGTGGGCCTGCAAACTAAAGGGTCGCCAGTTTGATTCCCAGTCAGGGCACTTGCCTGGGTGGCGGGCCAGGTCCCTAGTTTAGGGCACGTGAGTGGCAGCTGCACAGTGGTGTTTCTCTCCCTCTTTCTCCTTCCTTTCCCCCCTCTCTAAAAATAAATAAATAAAATCTTTTTTAAAAATTAAGATTTTCTTCCTTGTATCTTTTCTCTACTGTGTAACTTATTGCCACAGCTCTAGAAATTTAAATAGCACATTTAAGTGCTTCAGGCAAGAGGACAGTGTAGAACTCTACTTCTGATTAAACCTTTTCATTATTAGATACCAAGATATATGTAAATATGGCTCACTATTTTCACAAGCAAAACCTGACCTTCATGCAAGCAACAAACTTGCGAAGTGACTTTCTTTTTCTCAAAATAGTTTTCCATTTGATAGATGAATATATATACTTAACGCACAATCAATACAAAAAAGTGACAGAATTTTTAAGTAACTCTATATTTAAACAACTCTATATTTAAACAGTCTTTACTTTCCACTGTCTCTGATTTCACGTGTCTAAATAGCTTCCCTCTTTAAAAATCTTCCCCCAACCTAACCCAAACCTCCCATCTTCCAGCTACTTCATCTCTTGACACAGCCAACTTTCCAATCTTGCTATTTCCATGTCCTAACTTCCCACTCACCTCTAAACCCACTCCAAATTGGTTTCTACCCAATTATTCTCACAGAAACAGCTCCTGCCAAGGTTCCCATGACCTCCACATCACTAAATCCAATGGACACTTTTAGTCGGTACTTCACTTGTCCTTTTCAGCAGCCACCAGCATTCATATTCCTTCTCCTCTAAGCACTCGCTGACCCTGTGTTCTACTATCCCACACTCTGCTGGTTTTTCTCCTCTCTTTGGGTCTCTACTGTAGACTCCTTGCAGGAGCATTTTTCTTAACCCAGTCACCATTCTGGAGTTCCTTGAGGCTCAAGCCCTCCTTTTTTCTTATTTTAAAAAGCCCTCCTTTTTGCTACTCCTTCCCTAGGCAATCTCATCCATCTATTATCTTCTCTTATCTTCAGTTTAGACTCCTCTATACATCAACCTTATATATATCTACCAAAAAACTCCACCTGGATAGAGCAAAGCACCTGAAAATGATGTTGTCCAAAATTAAACTTAGGGTCTTTCTTTCCTACCCTTAGACTCTGTTAGTGCTACAATTTTCCTTACCTTAGTTCAGTCATCACTTCAAAAGGAGACTGCAGCCAAAAAACAAAGAGAAGGTTGAGAGTTGGAAGTACAGCAATGGAAGAATTAGAAAAGATCATCAAGAGCAAAGACGTGTCATTAGAGGCCAAGGCTAGGATCATCGACACCCTTGTATTCCTAATTCCTACATATGGATGTGCAAGTTGGACAGGGAAGGAATCTGATAAGAAAAAAAATTAAATTGTCTGAAATATGTTATTGAAGGAGATCTCTACAGAGACCTAAAATAAATTAAGCCTGAAACATTATTGGAGGCGAAAGTGGCAAAACTGCAGTTGTTCTATTTCAGACACATCCTAAGAAGGCAGGGTTCTTTGGAAAAGACAATACTGCTGGGAAAACAGAAAGCAGCAGGAAAAGAGGAAGAGCAAACGTGAGACGACTGACTGCATAAAAGAACCCGCAGCACATGCACAGAAGCTGTGCAGGGCAGATGAGGACAGAACGTTGTGGACACCACTCATGCACAAGCTTGCCAGGTGTAGGAGATGATTCAAGGACACGCATATAACACACACACGCTTAGGAATTGAACTGAAGTTACTGAAGAAAGATTCCACTGTGTTTTTAAAAAAAGGTGTTTAGAGTCAGTGAATTCAGAGGTGTCATTAGGAAAAGACAATATGAGAAGAAACTGTGAGATGTTTATGCTGGTCAACTACAAATGTGAGCTGAGCCTAAATAATCTGGAGTTCAACAAAATAGTTTCTGTGAGAGACAATTACACAGATAGTCTTGGTTATAGGTGCTCCTGATGTCAATGACAGGAGAAACGCCATATGCAAGAAAGTAAAGGGTACTTCAGGGTAGAGCAACACACAGTCTAACTCACTCCACCTGGGGAAGGTTTGGGGAAGGATTTGGGAGGGGTCTGGGTGGTAGATAGAGATCAGATATTGATTCTGTGCTTGGTCCACTTTGTGTCATTTAGTCTATACTATCTCCTTAGGGAAATTCATCCATCCCAATGTTTCAACTACTACTTTTATGCCACTACATTCATTGTTAGGCCTCCAGCTTCAAATTTTAAGACTCTGACCCATGGTTCCAACCACTTAAGATATGTTTCTCCTAGATGTCTTACAGGAATCTCAAACATCATCTATGGAAGGTCAAATACCTCATCTCCTTTCCATTCCAACTTATTGTTCATGAATTCTTCAACTTGATTCCAATCTCTAATTCTCAGTCACTGCTGACAATTCACTCTTCCATATGCCCATTCCCAATCCATCATCAATTACCAATTGTGCAGGGTCCAGCACAAGTAATGCCTACTTGAATGTGGTTGGTAGGGTAATAATGTGGGTGTAATCATTTAGTTTTAATTTGAACATTTCACCTAAAATGTCATATGGTGTGCTTGAGTGTGATTGTTATATTACAGAATTACATGCTTATGATTTTATAATAAAAGATTTTGTAATAAAAAGGGGTGTTATTTGTGCCAGATCCCTATACTTCAGAAATGTCTCTCCAGCTCACCCCCTTCTGTTCTGTTTCACAATGCAGACCCTTCTCACCCTGGCCCAGTTTCCTGTAACAGTTCTGCACAAGTCTCCGTCTACCAGTCAGTCCTTTCTTTGCTTACACTGCTACTTGAGTGTATCCTCAATCAAATCACCCACATTCAACAAAACAAAACAAATCCCTTCAAGTTCCAATTCCAGATAGTAAATCCTAAGAGCCTTACAAAGGCATTGGCATGCCTCGGTCTAGCCCCTCGGTCTCTCTTCCCGTTACTGCACTCCACTGACGCCCACTCTTCTCAAGCACAGGACACATTACCCAGACCTCCCGACCTCCAGTGAGCACGCTGTCACCTCTACTCAAATCCTCTCCTCCTCTGCCAACTCAATTCCTACCCATAATTCAAGATCTAGCTCAGATTTCAGTTCTTTTTTTGATATCCCCAACAATAACTGTAGAAGTGTTCCTTGGGCTCTGAAAGAGGTTTGTTTAATTATAGCACTAATCACGATGTAGTATAATTTGCTTACATGTATCTCCTTTACCAAACTGGCTACTTAAAGAGCAGAAATTGCTCACACAGCCATATTTGTTCCTTAGTTGATCATTGCTAACACAGTAGTAGGAGCTGAAAGACATACCTCAATAGATACTACATCAGGAAGCATTTTCTTTATTTTTATTCAATAAGATACAATGAATAAAATTTATTTTGTCTCTTCTCTTAGCTACTTCAGGCAAGTCAAGTTTTCACCTTCAAAGTATTTTTAGAAACTATCATATTTTGTCGTATTTTTTTAAATATATTTTATTGATTATGCTATTACAGTTGTCCCGTTTCTCCCCCATTATTCCACCCACCCTGCACACCCTCTCCCACCCACATTCCCCACTTTAGTTCATGTCCATGTGTCATAAGTTCTTTAGCATCTACATTTCCCATACTATTCTTGCCCTCCCCCTGTCTATTTTCTACCCACTATCTATGCTACTCATTCTCTGTACCTTTCCCCGCCTCTCCTCCTCCCACACCCCTGTTGCTAACCCTCCATATGATCTCCATTTCTGTGGTTCTGTTCCTGTTCTAGCTGTTTGCTTGGTTTGCTTTTGTTTTAGGTGTGGTTCTTAATAGCTGTGAGTTTGCTGTCTTTTCATTGTCATATTTTTGATCTTCTTTTTCTTAGATAAGTCCCTTTAACATTTCATATAATAAGAGCTTGGTGATGATGAACTCCTTGAACTTGACCTTATCTGAGAAGCGCTTTATCTGTCCTTCCATATTTTGTCATATTTTTTATTGAGAAAACACCCAAAAGGTACCTTGGTAAAGGTGTGAATTCACTGATTATTCCCTCTGCTCCAAGTGTGATTCCCTGGACAATGAACGTACTTCCCATTCCTTTCCAAAGGGCTCTTGGTCCCTAAAATGAACAAAATTTACTATTATTTCTGTTAATGCCTAAAAAAGAAACACAAAAAGGGTCTTAATAAAATTTGATACTATTTACTTATCTTTTCAATGAGGCATTATTGAAAAGGACATTTTAGTATATAAGTTCAACTAAATTAATTTCTAACATTATTTTAATATTTGTCGGGTAGCCTACATTTAGGCCAAGTGAACATTTCAATTAGTTAAATATCTCTAATACTGATTAAATATCCTAATACTTAATTTTGGCAAAGGTGTAAATTCACTGATTATTCAGTGACATCAAAAAGATGTCATTATCATGTTACATTAATTTAGTAGAAGAGTTAAGATATTTTTATTAACTAAATTATAAAAAATTATTGTTGCCTTAATTATTATTAAGGCCAAATAGAACTTATATTATAAATAACTTCAACAAAATCTACAGACTACTTCTCACCTGAGTTTTGTTGAAGCTGTACATAATATTGATGACTGTAAACGGAGTGAGATGGTAATGTCGAGCATGATAGTTAACCTGTAAAAAAGATATTTCCTGACTATTTTGTTATTGTTTTGATAAGAAGTAACAAGGACATAAAAGATATACAGTGGAGTCACAGCATAAGCAAAAGTTCCATTTGAAAGTCAGCATAGATTACACATAAACAAAATTACTCTTGAAAGTGCTTCAAATAACTTATTAAAAGTAAAGTACATATGTTTATATAAATACAAGTTTGAAGACCAATGCACAACATACACAGTAATACAAAACATATAATAAAGGCTTTGTTGTTCAACATTTATGTTTGCTTCAACACTCAAATTACATTGAATGTGACGAAACACTCATGTGTTTTCACACACAGGATCCACAAAGAACTTAGGGAACAGGAGATATGTGTCTCTCAATAGCTAGTACTGTTCAAACTATAAGCTACAAACAACTAGTGAATCATAAAATCAGTAAAGGAAATCAGACCAATAATTATTAAGTGAAATAATTTTTAAAAGTATCAGGATGCATCCATACTCCAAAGTTATTTCGTAAGACATTTTTTAAAGTTACACACATATATGTATCTGCTGGATCACAAGCCATAGTGTCACACTTTATAAAAACTGTCTGAAATTCACTATTTTGGGGCATATGCAAGTATTTATGCTTTTAAAATGGCTATTTCTCTATATATACTTATTTTTAAGTGCTAAGCATGAACCTCTTAATTTGTAATTATTTACATCTTTTCTAACTCAATTTTCCAAGCAGATAAGTTATAAGAGTTTTGCCACAGTGTGGTAAACTGACCTCTGAGAGTCTTTAAGTTAAGGAACTGACAAATTCAAAATTACTTTCTTGATACTAAGACATGATTTGCCTTTCTCCTTGTGTTGACATTTTCAGTAACAGCAGTGACGGGTAAACTGCTAACCCCTTAGCATGAATCAAGACAGTGGTGCAAACTATATTTGTGTCCTAATTGTATTCTCCATTCCACTTACTTACAAGGAGGAAAAGGCCACTTTCACTAAACAATGTCCCTGCTGAAGCAGTAAAATACATTAATTTTATAAAATCTTAACCCTTGGGTAGATATCGTTTTTCTAATTAATATTTTGTATGTTGCACAATGAAGTAACAAGGCTGTCGTGCGGAGAAGCACTTGTCTAATGAAGCTGCAGGCTGCATTAGCCACTTCTCACCCAGACACTATTTCCTCTAGAAAAACTAGCAGAACTAAAGTTATTCACACTGAGAACAAATGTGTTTTTTTAAATGAACAAAGTGAGCTTATTGATTAAAAAAAAATCCAAAATAATAGTATTTGTTGCCAATGATATATTTGAGTATACAAGTAAAAATTAGAATTCTGGAACACCTGTATCCACTGTCAAGAGCTTACCAATACTGAAACACTTCTCTGTGAGACTGGAGTGATTTCAGTGATGGTGTTTTTTTTTTAGTACTGTATAATCAAAAGATTATATAACTTTCAGAAGACCTATGTAACTCGGTGAACCAACATTTTTCAATTAATCAATTTGTGATGTAACAGAATCATGCATGGGTAAAAAAAAATCCATTCAACATGCAGTACAGATCAATACACTTTAATGTAACAAAGTATAAACAGTTAATGGATGTAGTTTCAGATTTCACATTGTAAATAACCTTTAAGACATTATCACTTACTGAGTTTAGACGTAGTATCAAAAATAATGTCAATTCTCTAAAATGAAATATAAAATACTCCTATTTTCAAATACTTATGTTTATAAGGTTAGACATTCTTTTTTCTTTCAAAAACAATATATTGTAACATATGGACTCAAGAAGCAGATGTGAAAATCTGGCTGTCTTCTATTATGCTAGCTATTAAAAATATCAGGGAAAAATAGTGTTTCTTTTTCATAAAAAAGTTATTTTAATATCTAATGGGTTTATTATTAGTTTTAGTGAACTAGAATATAATACATATATATACACACATATATATACCAAAATTTTCCCAGTTCTGATTTTCAAAATAGTAAATATTGAAAGAAATATAAGGCATATATACAAAAGTTATTTGGACAACTTAAGAGGCTTCAAAGATCAAAAAGTTTGATAATGACATATTATAGCTTTTAGTACATTTCACATAGAATAATGGTTACATGGTCTCAGCCATTTATCTGAGTGCTGTACTTCAAATCAGGGTTAGGATTATTGTTTAGAAGGTCATAGAAAGTATACTTACCTGACATTGGCGGCGTAGAACAATGCAAGGATGAGCCAGTACATTTTCTGTAAAGAGACTATATACGAATAATTTATAAATATACATAATATAGCCAAAATTTAATTTATAACATATATGTATCTGCAATTATTTTTGCTTGAAGAATCATGCATTATTTTATGTTTCCCATTTTTTAAATAAAAAAATACATAGAGCCGTGGCTGGTGTGGCTCAGTGGATTGAGCACCAGCCTGTGACTGAAAGGGTCGCCAGTTCGATTCCCAGTCAGGGCACATGCCTGGGTTGCAGTACTGGTCCCTAGTAGGGGGTGTGAAAGAGGCAATCACACATTGATGTTTCTCTCCCTCCTTCCCTTCCCCTCTATCTATAAATAAATAAAAAATCTTAAAAAAAACTGTCCAAAAAAAAAGAAAAAAGAATACAGACACGTTTGCAAATTCTTGTAACAAAATTAATATGAAAAGAATTAAAGCTAGATCTGCAAACTGGTAGGCAAGGGAACAATATGTAATACTAAAATGTATAGTATAAAAATGAAACTACATTTCTTTATATGTAATATGGGAAATTCCTTTCCTAGACAATTTAAATGCCCTTTTCAATTACTTTCAGATAATGTCTTAGGCATAAAGTTCCTATTAAAAGAGCCACCTACTTTTCACGTCATTCTATACATTTTGGTTTTGATGTACTTTGCCTTTAAGTTATAAGGATTTCCATGACCATGTTAATTGACAACTATTTTATGTATAAAATAGTTCTTTTGAAAACATTCCCTACAAACAAGTTACAACCATGGCTCAAGTACTATCAGTTTCACATGCCTGCAAGTCTGTGCACGCACGCGCACACACACACACACACACACACGTCTATATAAACACATAGAAAATAATATATCAAATGGACAATAACTTTAAGTCTAAACAGTGAGGCTAAAGAAAAATTAACTCTAAAAGAAAAACCTTAATATACAATTTTTTCTATTGACATTAACATCTTCAAGTTTAATCACGTAAATAATTTTTTCTTGATTAAAATGTTTAAAACAATGAATTATTCTAGCATATGTCAGCCTTTGTGAAATTACAGTATTTTTGATACAGTATTCACTGAAGATCATATAATAAAGACTGCAAGCTTTTGTTACAGAAAATAATCACTAAAAATAAAAAATAATAATGATGCCTATTAAATGTTGATTGTGAAGAAAACCTAGACTCTATGTTGCTAAATATCTTGTTGTAATTCAATTTTTTAGGAAGAATGTTCAATGTAAAATTACTCATTTTCTGGAAGGGAAGAGATTATATTAGATTTGATTTATTCTTTGGATAATACATGAAAAGTGTTACCATATTCCTCACAAAATTATTTTGTGATTATAAAATTCAATGACTATTCTCTATCCTTATGGGGAAAATCAACTTACAAATTTTAAATAATAATTTTTCCTGCAAAATATTATTCAATATTTAATCTATTGCTACAAAGAACAATCTAAAGAAAGCACTACTCATGACTTATTATTACATTAGAAACTTTAAATAAAAACTTAAATTAAAAACCTTTAGATAAAACATTACCTTGCAAGTCCAATACCAAATCCAGCAAATCTACTCAACTGTTCTAAAATAGAAGAAATAAGATTACTCATAACCGATATTTAGATTTACTGTAAAAACAACAAAACTGTATTTTACTAACAGAATACTCATTTAAAGTTTAGGTCCCAAAGTCAAACTCTGACAGGGGCCAGGGAAGTCACCTGAATGAGTGAAGGACTTACTGGGGCCTGTGGCAAGTTGCAGGCACAACTGCTATTTGGCTCCAATTCACTGTTGCACTGAGGGACTATGGGCTCTGACTCTCTAAGCTATGACTTTTAAAAAAGAGATCTCATTTTTATGTAGCATCTTCTAATTAAAAAGTATTGGCAGCTATTTTAAGAAGTGTTGAAACACCGTGTTGGGCAAATCAAACAGATCTGTAGGTAGAATCTAAGGGCTACCAGTTCTCCACTCTGAACAATAAACAATACACAGTTTTTTCTGTAGAAAGCTCTCACTGATACTTCCACCAACAACCTTACCTCCCCTGTTGGAAAATTAGTCAGTCCCTGTTAGTGGTGGAGAGCGTCTATGTTAAACTAATACTCAAAAGTAAAACACCACAAAATTATTAACTTGAGAGTCCTTAGAGTAATCAAATTGGGTAAATATGGTTCTCTTTTTCTCTATCTCCCCCAACGTTAAGTATCCTGAGAGTAGCTGTTTAACTAGGTCTCTGTGATAGACTACTGGGTACATGTGTGCTGCTGCTGATGGCATTTCTATAGTCTTACTAAAAAAGTTTACAGCTGGAAACATCTCTATGCACATATCAAAACAGAAAAAATATTTTCTTCTTGACTTAAAAAATCTCAAAATCATGATGATAACATCTCAGACCCCAGGGAACTAGTCATCAAATTTCAGCTGTAATGCAATATTCCCAAGGGATAATTTTCTCTCATCCTTTCTCTCCTCTCTTGCCACATCTCTCTTCTCTGGTTTTTAAAATGAAGCAATACCCTCACCATTTCCTTAGTCAGAACAAGGCCATGCAAACATGTCCCTGAAGAAACTACTTGATTCACCCTTATTCTGAAAACTGTACAAGCAAGACAGCAGCTTCTTTTGCCCCAGTTAAGGTACATTCCTCCTTTCAGCCTTCCTTTTTGTGTATACTGATCATCTCCTAATGTTAACAGGAAATACCAGGATATTTTCTGGAAGGTATTAGGAAGTTTTACTATTGTTAACTCTGTAAGGCTCTCAGGCATCTAACCTCTTTGCAGTTAGAGACTCTGCCTCTTCCTGCTGCTAAAAGAATCCTGGTTTCATCAAGAGCCCTCCTCATTGTAACCACCAGAGCAGAAATTATGAAAAGAGAAGCTCTACTGCCTAAGAAGGTAACTATGTAGCAATCATATGCGCATTTTGAATTATTTAATTTGTAACTTCCTAGCACTACTTCTGGGACCAATAAGGAGAAAAGCAGGAAAAGTAAACAAGCCAACTGTGATCACACTAAATCACTGGTTCCCCTCCACATCATTTGCTCGCCAGACTATATTTAGACAGGGTCTACTCCTCCTCCTTAACCCAAATCAAATAAATACTATTGCACCTCCAAGTCAAAAGAGAAGAAATGAGAATAAAACGTGTCTAAAATATACTTAATATTTAATAATATAATCTATTCTAACAATGTCAGGAGAATGGGAAGAGGCAGCCATTACTTCCATTTTAGTAATAAAAAAGACATTGAAAATATTGCTATCTAAATCACACAGTATTGCAAATAAAGCACAGGTCTTCTGACATCCTACAAAAAAATAATTTTGTCTTGAATTCAAAGTCTCGTCTTGAATTTAAAGTCTTATCTTGTGTCAGTGATTTTCACTTCTTAGTGAATTTTTAAGTCAGAAAAGGAAAGTAGAAGGTGTAGGCATTTCTCATGGCATCTCTGCCATGGGGTGCATGAATTTAGGATCTGTAATTTATATACATAAAAAGGCATTACTCTAGCCCTTTAAAAATTAAAAAAATAAAATTACAACTTCTCTATGTATTTCACGTGACTCATTTAATATGATTAAGACTCAATTTGTTATTACCATAAGTGTTAACAGAAGAAAATGGGAAAGTGTTAACATTTTCCCTTCTACCACAATGAGGTCTGATGCCAGGGGGTAGTGTGGTACCTAGAAAAGACACAGCTCCTATGATTAAAAGGGACAAGGAGGGTAACAAGTATTTTTAGTCTACTATGTGCTCCATACTGCACTACGCGTTACTCATACTTCTTTTTAACAGAAAACCCTGTTATTCTTCCATCCACCTTAATTAAAGATGAGAAAAGTGAAGGCTCACAGACTTTTACAAAATCCATCCGTTTTTAAGAGTGGCAGAGCCAGGTTTGAGCCCAAGCCTGCCAGTGCAGAAAAACTGCAGACACAAAGCTCCAACTAATTACATCAAAGATATTACAGCGGTCATTTAATTGGGCATTGTTCAGAAGATTCCCAGTGAACGATAAACAATCCAAGTCCCTTCTTTCTTGATTTAGGCAGATCCTGGGCTGTAATACGCCTAACTCGTAGAATTTAGAAATTCCTACCACGCAGCCCATACAGGTGTCCTTTTCCGAGGTGATCCCGGAGAAAACATTTCGGTGAGGACGAGGCAGGAGGCCCGCCTCAAGGACAGAGGACGCAGAGAGGGCAGAGGGTGTGGTGTGCGTTAGACCCAGAGGCCCCGGAAGCTCCACCGCGCGCTCGCAGGGGTCTGCAGGCCGCGAGGCCCTGCCCCCCACTCCACCCACCCCTACCTGGCTCCCAGCGTCCCTCACCGCGGCTCTGCCCCTGCACGCCGCCGCCGCTGCCTCCAGGAAAGGGTTCCTCCTCCGGGCCCTCGGGGGTAGAGGGGGCGGGCACTCCGTAGGGAGGACTCTTCTCGCCCCAGTGCAGATTACGGCTACCCGGAATGTCTGGGGGAGTGGTCACCCAGTGGCCCAGGTCCGACGCGGAGCTGAAAGACCTTGCAGGGAAAGCGCCGCCAAAGCCCTGCTCATCTCGGGTACCCCCGCGATAGCCCAAGCCATCGAAGCCGTCCGGGCGCCGTGGATGCATCGCAGACTGGGCAGGATGAGGTGAGCCCACCCGGAGCCCACCACCACAGGGGCCACGGCGACTTCTACCCACACAGACAACCCTCCTCCCCTTCCTCCTTCTCCTCCTCCTCCGCCGCCGCCACCACCGCCACCACCGCCACCACCGCGTCCGGGTAAATTGACAACCGGAAATCACGTTGCAAGCCCGGAAGTCCACAGAACACGTGACCCCAGCCTTTTCCGGCGGTCTTTAGAGACGCGGTTGCTAGGGAGGCAAGCCAGGAATACTGAGCCAACTCTTAAACTGTTACCGTTGAGGAGGAGGAGGTGGTAAAATAACTGTGGAGTTAGTGGAACACAGTACCGCAGAAATGCCGAAAGGAAATAGGGATGGGAAATGAGGCCTGGATGAGAGGAGGTCAAATAAAGATGTTTCAAAACGAGGTAGAACTAACGCGTCCTTGGATCTGACTTTCATCTCAGCCAGAAACGTCCCGCTCTATACAAAGGGCCCCAGACCTAGGTCTTTTCTTTTCTCGTTAGGCTAGTGTTTTATCTATCACAGGGGAATTATTTAGAGGCTCCAGGTCCAAAAAGATGG
The DNA here is from genome assembly GCA_039655065.1 of Glossophaga mutica. NCBI lineage: Eukaryota > Metazoa > Chordata > Mammalia > Chiroptera > Phyllostomidae > Glossophaga > Glossophaga mutica. Next base: position 74,720,320 of record CM077305.1, on the reverse strand, counting down.
TAACATTACATCTAACTTTGCCTCCCGCAGTTGGCGTTTTGGGTAAAATCTTTGAGAGAGAGGTTCGGTCCAGTGAACGCAAAGGTACGATGGACCGCTTAAGCAAGCATTAAAAAGGAACATCAGGGGGGAAACCCGCCCTCTTCCCTTCTCCTTCTCTCTGGTCACCCGCCTTTCCCCCCACAACCCCCCCCCCCCCGCCCCGCGTATAAACTCTCTGGGACTTAGCAATTAAGCATGTTGCTTTTCTAAGGCCATGAAACAACCACAAATCGTTTTCTGTAGGTATTTTCTGGTGCATCTAAATCAGAGTATTCATACCTTTAAAAATTGAGACCTTACTTGAGAAATTAAAATGACCCTACTACCTTTTTTCTTTAGTTCCATGGGCTCTTTGGGCAGCGTCTCTCTCCCTAGATCTGACTGAGGCTACCATGGATTCTTCCTGTGTCCCTTCTTCCCCTCTGGAGCCCAACATTCCGAGGGCTTTCAAAAGAGAACCCTGACGCACTATTCTCAATCTTCTAGAAGCGAACCATTATTTAAAGTAATAATCAAATTTATCTTGAGTGGACTGACACTCTGAAATTGGGTTGTAATGGGGGTTGAGGCAAATGTACTTAGTCCCTCCCTTAAAAAGTGTACCCAATGTTACTTGAGTAATAATGGCAAATTACTGGGTAACCAATATTAAATTTGTTATAGGACATGGTAATAAAAATATTTCTCTGTTTCTTAGGAATATTGGCTCGAGGATAGGATTGGCTGAGGTCCAAAACTGTTAATAAAAGGAGAAGGAGGAAAAGGTGTGTGTGTGTGTGTGTGTGATTTTAATATAAAAAAGCAATAGCATCTTACAATTTTACATTCTTATCAGTGGCGAAAGGATGGATTATTCAAAGGAGGACAACTGGGTGGCCAGTTGAGGGGAGAAACAATAAAAGCCCCATCTCATAGCTTATTCTCAAATAAATTCTAGCTATAATATATTCTTCCTTTTTAAAAAACATTGAATATTTGAAGAAAAAATGCTAAGTCCCAGATGAATATTTCAAAACAGATCAAAAAACTTTCTAAAAGTGACAGTAAAGTCAAAAGCCATGTAAAGAAAGACTAACCAATTTGACCATAAAAAATTTAAATTTCTACATGGTAAACAGAAAAGCAAAAGCAAATTAATAAAAGTTGAAAAAATGAGTCACAAACTGGTAAATATCATATTTTAACATGAATTAGACAATGTGCCACTTTACTGTAAAACAGCTCTTAACGATACAGGAAAATCAGTAGAAATGTGAGCAAAGGACATGAAGCAGCAAGTCATAAAAAGAAACGCAAATGGGTAATCATTACATACACAAATGCCTGTCCTCTAGTAATTAAAGAAAGGCACATTTAAATAATAACCATTTTCTCTATAAAATGATAATGTTTAAAAGAAATTTATATTGTCATTCAAGGTGAAAAGAAAGTAGCTCTCATTAATTCTGAAATGGTATAAAATATAACAATTTTTTTCATGTACTAGCAATTGTAAATAACTCTGCAACGAACATAGAGGTGCTTATGTTCTTACCAATTAGTGTTTCAGGTCTCTTCAGATAAATTCCCAGAAGTGGAATTGCTGGGTCATAAGGCAGTTCGGTGTTTAGTGTTTTGAGGTGTCTCCATACTGTTTTCCCCAGTGGCTGCATCAGTCTACATTCCCACGAACAGTGCACTAGGGTTCCCCTTCCTCCACATCCTTGCCAGCAGGTGGTGTTTGTTGATTTATTGAAACAAACAACACAATGTCACAAAATAGCATGTATTAGCCTGCCTGGAGAACAGCAACAATTCCACTACCACATTTACAAGGTCTCCCCATGGCCCAGGTTGTGGCTTACAAAAAAGAGGAAATGTGGTCTGAGGGACGATATGATCATGAAAGGCTTCTAAGAGAATTTGCACCTCCTTGAAATCACCCCAGTGACAGCTGCCATAGAGAAGTTAATATTGTGCCAAAGAAACCACCACTGCTAGACAGACCTGATGAAGCTACAATAGATATTACGGTCAGGTTGACTCCTGAGACTAGGACAAGGGCTGCAGTTTTTCTCTCAATCAAAGAAGTGGTCCATCTCACAGAAGAGATGAATCTGGCTGTAAGTGGACAAGAGATGATCGTTCTGGAAGTTGTCAGCCTGAATACAGTGACATGAGAGATGGCTTTAGAAGAAGAGGTTTTTATGTTTCCCATTACATAAGAGACCAGTCTCCTCATAGAAGAGAAACTCCTTTTCTTTTTTTCAGAGACTCATCTGTAGGCAGATCTGGCTCCAGTGTCAGAAATAGGAGCTAGTCTCCAGAAAGAAGCAAAGCTTACTCTTTCCATCAGTTCAACACAGAAGTAAAAAGATCTGTTCATTCTTCAAAAATATCAAGGAGCACTTCACCCTAAAGTTTGTCAACAGTTCCTTCATCAAAGGTGTTAGACAAACACAGTAGGCTGACTGAAGAGAAACTTGCTGAGGCTGTAAGCAAGCAGGCTGCTGAAAAGCTAGACAAGGCAGATGAATGTGAAGAAGCTACCTGGAATTTCTGAGTACGAGGCAGGATCCACAGCACCTTTGTTCGTTGACCAGGCAGGAGAACCTTTGTCAAATGCAATAGATAGCATAGAGGTATTTGAAGACAGTCAGTTAAACAGTAGCTCTAAAGCAGTGATTTTCAACTTTTTTCATCTCATGGCACACATAAACTAATTATTAAAATTCTGTGGCACACCAAAAAGTTGTTTTTTGATGATCTGACAAAAATAAGTCTAATTGCATGTAATTTTGATTCATTCACACTGGATGGGTATTGTGTTGGATGTTGTCATTTTTTAAAATTTAATAATCTCAGGGAGAAGAGGTCAGTGTCCCTGAATAGTCAGGTGTTGAATGTTTTAAACATTCATGTATCACACCCATGTGCCTGTTGCAGCACACCAGTTGGAAATAGCTGCTCTAAAGCGATAGCATCAAAGACAAAAGAGATTGAACAGGTTTACCAACAAGACTGTGAAACGTTAGGGATGATTGTGAAAATTCTGACCAAAAAAAGATCCTTTATTAGAAAAGTCTATACAGTTTGCATTGAGACAGAACATACATGAAATAGGTGAGTGATGTGTTGAAGAACCCAAGCATTTCCTTGCAGAGCGTAACACTTCTAGTGAAGACTTTGGAGAGCCTTTTTAGAAATTTACTTGCTCAGATAAAAATAATGTTTCTAGATCCCCCCCCCCCACATTGTGTAAATCTGTCATGTTTGAATTTTTGTGATGAAGAGAAGTACGCTATGATAGTGTATCACCTTTCCAATGTCAAATAAACATCTAAAATAGTTTTAAGATATTTAATTAGAATTTGTAAAGGTTTTACTCATTTATTTTTAGAGCGGGGAAAGTTGGGAGAAAGAGAAGGAGAGAATCATCCACATGTGGTTGCTAATTAGAATTTTTTATCTACACATAAAGCCTACTAATCTATACTTACTTTATCCCCCCTCCTTAAAATAATGAGTCAAATAATTTTTCAAGTCCTGGAGAACAACTTTCCATACTTACTCATGTTCTGTAGTCTTCCACAATGTGTGATCATTTGTTTAGTCACATTACTGTAACTTTTAGAGATGATTCTACTTCAGCACTTATGGTATTTTTGCATTGTATAGTCAATAATACCATGTGAAAATGTTAGAATTCTAAGTAGTGATTTTATTCTCTTGTTGCATGCTTATTTCAGCCTTTGTAAGTTTTAATATGTTTAAGTATAAGATCCAAATAAAATGAATACCTTGATATCTTAGAAGATATTTGCTTTGAGGATAAGTAAGTGCTGACTGTGGTAGGTAGAGCACTTAAATCTCTGAAAAGACACCTCATAATAAAACCCTGTGTTCCAAGTAGAAAAAGAAAGAAAGAAAATGACACATATTATATATTTAAAAAATAAGTTAAAGAGACAGAGTTTTCAGATGGGGTGGTCAAGGAAGTCCTCTCTGAGGAAGCGATCTTTAAACAGACCTAAATTAAGTGAGGGAATGAGCCATGTATAAATATCTAGGAGAAGAATTTCCAAGGCAAAACAAAGCATAAGTCATAATGATGAACTAGGTAGCCAGTGATCAGGGGCTCACTGAGAGGTCAAAGGAGGGTAGGGGCCACATTTTGCAGGGCCTTGTAGATGATGGACGTGAATTTAGTAATTTTGTTTGTTTAACAGGAGAGTAAGGTGATCTTGATGATGCTTTAAGAGGATCAACCTGACGTCTCTGTGGGGCAAAGGAGGAAGCCTCCTATACTAAGTAGGCCATCGCAAGCTGCTGAGGCAAAAGATAGTAGTGATCTGATCTAGAGTGATAGTGGTGAATGAGGTGAGAAGGACTAGAGTCAGCATGTTTAAAGCTTAAATCAGAAATAGATATTAAGTGACAAGTGAAATGTTCATGTTAAATTAAAAACATTATCCATCATATGATTTTACCTTTGTAAAAATAATAATAAAGATATGCACACAATAAAAAGATACATGCTAAAGTGATAAAATTGTTATGTCTTGGTGTAGGTTGGCATGGATTTTATTATTTTTTACTTTGAATTTTTGAATTGTTCTAAAAAGTTTTTTGTTTGTTTGTTTTTGCTAAGAGGGAAAATTGTTTTAGGAAAAAAACAATAGAATGGATTCAATTAGGAATATAGCCATACATATCTTTCTAGATCACTAAATCTGCTTATAGCATTAATTCAGCAGCTCTAGAACACTATCAAAGTTCTGCCATTCTATATTTCTCCAAAACTCTTTCTAGAGTAATGATGTTGAAATGGTCCAGAATATGTAGATTCAAACTAGTTTGTGAAACTCGTAACACAGAAATTCTAACGTAATTCTTTCCAGCATTTAAAAAGGGTGCTATGGAGGAGAGACTTCAATGACATGACCAGCTGCCAACCCTCCAGCTAAATCCAGCTAGATCCAGTCCAGAAAAAGAATTACTTCATGTCAATCCCTTCAGATACTGTCCAACCCCTCTTCTCCTCCCCAGCTACGCTGATTCCTGGAACAGTTCCTTGCCCCACCTGGGCAAGGAAGTAAGGCATTTTCCCCTTACCTAGAATGGGTTGCATACCAGTACCCCAACTCTCCCGCCCTATTCTATATAACCCTGTAGTGCCTGCCATATGGTGGTGAGGAGGATGTCCATGCCCGACACCCCTCTGGTGTAAATTCCTTCCATGAACTCTTGAGGTAATAATAGACTTGTCAGCTTCTTTCTTTGGTCTCTTGGCCCAGGAAATTTTCCCAACAAGTGGCCAATGTGCACTTTATTAGAATAACAGATTTGTATTAGCTATCTATTGTAGCATAACAAATTACCCCCAAATCATCAGTTCAAAGCAGCCTTTATTATTTAATAGTTTCTGTAGTTCAAGGACTTGGAAGTGGCTCTGGCTCAGGGTCTCTCATAAAGTTGCAGTCAAGATTCCACTGGGTTCGACTCAGTCTGGAGGACGTACTTTAAGATAGCTCACTTAGCTAAATGTGTGTGTGTGTGTGGGGGGGATGTCTTCTTTTGCTTGTATGCTGTCTGGTGTCAATTCCTTATCAGATGGCACTTTCCATTAGTGTCCTTATGATGTGACAGCTGACTTCTCCCCGCAAGTAAATGATCAGAGGAGAGAAAGGAGGTCTTTTATGACTAATTGTGCCTCATCAGTTCTGAAACATCTTATTCTCTGGAAGTAAGTCATTAAATCCAACCCCACAATAAGGGATTTGACTCCATCTTTTGAAGGGAGAGTTATCAAACAATTTGTATTCATATTGTAAAATCACAACAATTAACTATTTCATAACAATTAATGGGTAAAGGATATAGGAGGCACTAAAAATTAAACATTAGAAAAAATTTACACATTTATTAATAGAATGATATGGATTAAATTTTTTCCTTGGTAAAGAAATTTGAAAGATTAGTTTCTTGAAAAGAATTATACAATAGAAATATTTATAACCATGAAATAGTTTAATAAATATATTTAAAAGGTTTAGTCATTATTCAGCTAGACTTGAGTTGAAATACACGTGAAGAATAGCAGACTTTTCTGATAGTTTTCAAGAGATGGCACAGAATGATCTGACCTGCTAAGCAAAAGTAGGGAACAAGCACGTCATTTATTTATATTCATTTTTTACTCAGAAATTCTGCCACTGAATGAGTTCAGCTCACAGGATAAAATAAAAATCATCTGCATTTTTATTCAAGAATGTGCACAGCTGCATTTATTTAACACCCATTATGGGCGAGTCACTGTGTTAGGTGCTGTGATGCCACAATGTCAGTTTTGAGGATGGAATTTGAAGGCAGTTGAAGTGTTTTATTTTTAAAATATAAAGATGGACCAATAAAAAGTTTTAATACATAGTAATCCAAGCCCTTCTACTTGTACTTGTTTTCATAATTTGGGAGTAGGGTAATGTGCCATTTCATTTATTCTTCAAAATAAACTTTAAAACCTTTTCATTCCTTACTCTGACTTTCCTGAAACACACACGCACACACACACACACACTCTTTGGGATTTCAAGTGCACTTGCATAAAACTTATTCAGTAATATAAGAGGTTTGACTTCTTTTATTCTGTGAAGAATATTTCACATCTCAAGGATTGATGGTACTCTGTTTGCTGAGGTCTCTATTTGTGCTGCTAACTGTTCTCTACCAGAGACATGTTGTATGCTTCTCTTTGTTGAGATCCATCATGTAGTGTGTAGTCTGAGTGGAGGCTCTAAATGAATTCCCCAACACCACGATAGGGAAACATCTTTATTTTATCCTTGTTTATGAAACGAGAAACACCCCTACTCCTTTCTCACATTTTATTGTTTTAACTTGGAATATAAAAGCTATAAACATATCTCTTTGAAAAATTCATCTGCCGTTGGATTTTGTGGCCAAGGCGAAATTGTTTAGCTATATCTGGTTTCAGGGCTTAATATTCTTTCTGGTCACCACTTCAACACTTCAGAATTCTTCATTTTCATGACTGTCTCCATGATCTGCCCTTTGATTGGTTTGATCTTAAACTACAACAGGAGTGGGAGAAGAATTGTGAATTCTTCCTCACACAAACATGGCCTGCAGTGGCCTTTTCTGTAGAATTCATGGGTAGCTATTTTTGCTCAAAAAATGTTCTGTAGACTCAACTGATTTTTATATTTTAGAGAAGAATTTTTAGCTAAACTGCTCTTTATTCTTTTGTGAGTAAACTGTCTAACAGTTTGCATTTTTTATGTTTTTAATATTTTTCCTAGATCTCTTGAAATACATTTTAACTAAAACCAATCCAGGCACTTTTAAGTGCTGCAGTGTTTCCATGTTGATTTTATTTGGAATATAAGCCTTCTTAATTTGCTGTCTTATGTCTTTTCAGGGGAGGGGTCAACATTTTTTTCTTTCTACTAATTATTTTCAATATTATTTATATTTTCATTCATTCTTCTATAGTCTTAGTGTTATTTTAGTTCTTGCCCTCAACTTACTGATCTTTCAGGAGAAATATGTTTCAGAGAAGACTTGGATTAGATATTGTAATTTCTGATTTTTTAACTTTATTACTTTTAAAAATGAACTAATTTATTTTCAGGAATTTTTGAGCACAATTTTGAGTTCACACACAGATTTGAGGGAAGTGCAGAGATTTCCCATATGCTCCCTTCCCCCAGGGGTGCATAGCTTCCTCCCATTACCAACATCCCCTGCCAGTGCGGTGCATTTGTTATGTCTGATGGACTTACATCGACACATGGTCCTTGCCCAGAGTCCACAGCTCAGAGTTCACGCTTGGTATTGTATACTCTATGGGTTTAGGTTAATATGTTTTAAGTATAAAAATGTGCTAAAAAGTCACAAGATTTACATGGTGCTTATATTATGAACAGAAACATTTCCAGATTGATGTATTTGAAGTTTACATTAGTTAAATTCTCATTTGTAGTTCTTAATATTAAGACTGTTTATTTTCTTAATCAGAATTGCTCTTCCAAATAGTACAACACTTGTGAAAACTTGTGGAATATTTGAATTTGCTTGCCCATTAGACATGGGAGTTTTAATAGGATTTGAATTAGAAAACTTGATTGGATCTCTGTCTTAAAAAATGGGCATTTTCTTTAGGTGAAATTTGCCCCCTTGTGGTTAGTATATACAGAACACCTTGGATGCTTTTTTTAAATCTACCATCTGGTCCAGATTTTCTATGTAGAAGACTTTGAACAACAATTTGATACAAAGATATAGCTACCTCTGTATAGAAAGTACGCTGTTTTTATTTTTATTTTTTAATTTTTTGTGGGGGGGGGCTTTGGAGGAGGTATTTTGATATAGAAGGGACACTGAATCATTGTCACACGAATTCTCACTGCAGTTACTGGCTGGTTAGCTATCGTATGTACAGTATTAAAACCCAGGCAGTACTATGTGCTGTATGATTATATTTTAAAGCTAATAAAGGTCCTTCACACATCATTGCATTTATTGCTTCGAAACCGAACGTAAATGCAGAGAAGGCTGGGAAAGAAAGGTGGAATTGCACTAACAGGTCCTGATTGGCTAACCCAGGTCAGGAGACGACCTTCCGGCTCTAAGAGCAGCTCCTACAGCGTCCTTAGCAACCAGTCTTGGTCCCCAGCGACCCTGAGCACTGCGGTGAGTGCCTACCAGTTCTTGTTTCTGAGGACCTCACAGTTAAGGTTCTTACCACACTCACTATTCCAGGGTAACCGGGAGACCCACAAACACCTATGGGAGCACTCACTCTCCTTTTTTAGGGTTCCATAGCTCTGCCTATTGAAGAAGATTCCACTACTCGCGCCCCTAGGCCAGGCCTGCCATCTCAGCCCCTCCTAAGATTCTTAAGGGTCTATTTTGGAAACAATCCTGCGAGGGCATGAAGGGAGAAGAGGGGGCAAAGGTCAGTCATCAAGTCATCTCACAGGGAAATAGCTTTTTTTCCCCTGGGAAGATCAAAAGAAGGGGGGGGGGGAGTACTTTCTTATCGCTATCGATAGGGGAATTCTTTTAATTTCCTCTGGACAGGGACTCGCATTTCCTCTGTCAACCTTTAAATTCAGAAGCCAGCTTACCTCACTGGACAGTTTTCAAGTCCTTCTATAGTTGGTAAAATTGCCTCCCACCTTTCTCTGTCTCTCCCTCTCTCAAAAATTTAAAGTATGTGTGTGTGTGCACACGGGGCAGGAGGGGGAGGGGAGAAGGTGACTTGAAGATGTAAAACTTAAGGATTTTTAAAAGACAATCTAGAGAAGAGGCTACAAGTTATTCACTAAGAAAAATTTCTAGGAGAAGTAAAGGTGATGGTAGGATTCCCTTATTTACCTTCTCTCAACAATATATCTGAATGAATTACACTCTTTTTGGTGGTCTTTGGTCAAATTATCTTGCGTTCCTTAAGGTTGTAGTCTAAATCTTGTATTCCCTAGTGCAAGTTACCTATCCAAAGGCATGCTAATTTTAACATTGCTAGATAATTTTAACATTGCCTAGTTCTCAGAAATTGTTTTTTAAAGTGTACTTTTCTAACCTTGTTTTAATTGAAGCTTAAAAAATATACTAGGGATTAATGTTAAAACCTTTTGTTTTCCTTTTTTAAACATTCTGGGTCTATGCCAGGTGGGAAATGAACTGCCAAACATCCAGGCAGCTCGCTGGGGCTATTTCATCAGCTGAAACATACCTTCTCAGTGTGTAAATGTTCTTTGCTCTGATGCTCCACATAAATCTTTAGGTTCAAGGTGAGTACTAGATTTTTATTTCAGTAAAAACTATTCCCCGTGAAACCTTGTGATATTGATAAATAATGCTATATTCTTTTGAACATCTGATTCATAATCAGAATCATTTGTTATCATGATTAATTTGGTAAGCTTTCCTCTCTTGAAGTTCATTGTTCATCCAGAGCTCCTGGTAAAAGTGCCTGGTGATAACAAGTGCTGAATAAATACTTTGGGTAGTGCTATCGATTAGAATTTCCCAAACTGTTTTATGCATGTGATTCTAGGAGATAGTGTTCTAAAGATTTCTCTGGTCAAATTTAGGAACAGCTATGTGTCCTACCGTGACTCAGAGAAGTTGTCGGCACATCGGACCCTGTTAAAAAGTCTGAGGTGTCTTACAGTGTGCACACCTTTAACTCTGTTCAGTGAAATGGCTTTCAAACTTATTTCTCAGCAAGAAGTTTTTAGGAGGTAATCCGTCCCAAAAATCTGTATTCCACAAAATACATTTTGGGAATTACCATTTAAACTAAATATTGTGCTCTTTATTTATGCTTATATTTCCATAAAAATGCATTGATTTCTTCATCATGTAAAACTATATTTTCAGATGACATGATGTCGCATAAATAAAAATGCTAAGGAATCCACTAGCAAACTAGTCAATCTAATAAAAAAGTTTACCAAGGTTGCAGTATGTTAGGTCTATATTCAAAAATCAGTTCACAGTAGCAATTAGCAAACAGAAAAGGAAATAAATTAAGAAAAAGTCCACTTATAATAGTATCAAACAGAATGAAATACTTATGAATAAATTTTAAAAAGGCAGTGTAAAATACACTTTGAAAATTACAAAACATTGTTGAAAGAGATTAAAGAAGACGAAATAAATGGAAAGGCATTCTATTCTCATGGATAAGAGTACATAATATTAAGATAGCAATGCTCTCCAGATTGATCTACACGTTCAGTATAATCCCTATTGAAATTCTAGCTGATCTCTGAAGAAATTGATAAGCAGGTTCTAAAATTCACATGGCAATTTTACCTTGAACCTGGAATAGAAAAAACAATCTTGAAAAAGAAATACAAAGTTGGAAGACTCACATTTCTCAATTTCAAAAATTACTACCGAGGGTAGTAATCAAGACAGTGTGGGATTGGTATGAAGATAAGTATATAGCAATGAAATAGAATGGAGAAACTAGAAATAAGGCCTCACATTTATGGTAAATTGCTTTTTGATAAGAGTGCTAAAATAATTCAACAAAAAATTTTTTTCCAACAAATGGTTCTCAAACAATTGGATATCAATATGCAAAAGAATGAAGTTGGAACACTGTATATACTAATATTAACTCAAATGGATCAAAAACTTAAATGTAAGAGCTAAAACTACAAAACCCTTAGGAGAAAACAGGTATAAATCTTTCTGATGTGGATTTAGGCAAGTGGAAAGACAACCCACAAATTGGGGTAAAATTGTTGCAAATAATACATATGAAAAAAGATTTGTATCTAAATATATAAAGACCATTTGTTAAATAAAGAACAAGTCAATGGACTAGATTTGAAAATCTAATTGGCTTCATTAAGTGATTCATCCTATCTAGCACTTAGGAGCTCTAAGAGTTGTACAAAATAAAAGACTTATGTAGGAAGAAGGGTGGGGCAAGGGAGCTGTTAACAACAACAGAAAAAGGATTTTTAAATCAGGACATCTTCTTTTGAGGAGAAAGGAATATGCAAGGTTGTTTTTGTTTGCTTGTTTTCATATGGATTGCTTCCTCTGTCTGTGAGGAGGTGGGGATGGACAGGGCCCGTGTGACAGATTACCTCACTGATATTGACCATAATATTACAGGTTTATTAAGATTATTTTGGGGGAAGAGTTTGACACACTAGTTAGGTCAGGAATTATGTGTAGATCTAGTGTCATGTGCTTTAGCAAAAATGCTAAAATTTTTGCTTGCAACTGAAAATTTGCAAGCCCATTCATTTTGGGTTCGCTGTTTTCTTTTAACACATTGTAACTCAATAAAAAAAGATAAAACAATTATAAAAGTGAAAAGGATCTGAATAGGTATTTCTTCAAAAGAGATGTATAAATGTCTGGTAAACACACAGAAAGATGATAACTGAGGGAAGCTGAAGTCATCAGAAAATGAGTTTATTTAGGAATAAGGGAGGAATGGCAGTTTTGGAAGTGCAAACTGTAGCAAGCTACTGGCAAGTCCGATGAAGGTTTAGGGCGGGCTGTATCTACAGGCAAAGAGTGGAGGAGCCTGGTCAAAGTCAACGCAGTGAGTTCATTGGCTTGAGGATGGCGAGAGATTCTTTGTGAGAGGTTATTGGTCAGGAGTTAAGTTCCAGTTTTCTGTAAATGAAGCATTTGTGGGGCTCAGTCTCTCAGTTCTTAAGGGCCCTCATTTCCTGAGGGCACATCATGGGATTTTCTCCATTCCACATTCCAATTCCCTAGTTCCATTTTAGATCAAAGTCCTTCCACAGTGAGAAAAAGAGGTTTGAGTCAGAACAAGACTTCATCAATGAAGTGTCATCTCATTGCAATTTTCCTATATAAATGAGTAAGTGATTAATGAGAGATTAGTGGAAAGAGTTCTTATTTAAACTTTGGTGGTGCTTTATATCATTTTCCTCATTGTCCAAGGCTTTCTAAATCATCTGTAAGCACTTTAAACACTTCTGTTTTCAGTACTTTGAATATTGCTATTTCATATTATTTATGAATTATACTTAATCACCTCTGGGGAAATGCCAGTTATCTTATTTATTGCTACAAAGTTAAAGTACCTGCAGTAGTTATGAACCACAGTTGACAGACTTAGTGTGTACAATAAACATTTCTGTTCTTTCTTTAAATTGACTGTGTATACTCCAGTCCTCTGTTCTGCTTGACTGGTTGGATAGTCTCAGTTTTCATTAGGCCTGCCCCCGCCTGTGGTCTTCCCAGGCTCTTAGTCCTTACACATCATGGGAGAAGCACTGTAGGGCATTGGGTCAATTGTCATATCCATACGGTCCTCTTTGTCTTTATGCACCTGTTCTGCACCATGACTAGGCCTGGACAAGAGCTATGCTATGGGGTCTGTTATGGTATGGGGTCTAATCTCTTAAGATACAGTGCCCAGACATTTCCTCCCTGGTATTGTCCCCTCCAGGGATGCTGCTGCAACAGAGGAGGTGGCTCTGAATAACCTCTGTTAACTCCTGGCTTCAGGAAATGTCTCTGTCTCTACCATCGCAGAATCTTTTTCTCCCTACAGGGTACCCAGTGTCATATTTTCAAAGAGCTTATTTTTTGTTGTTGTTTTTTTCTTAAGATGGGGAGAACCAGTGACTTCAGGCATTTTCAACTTCTTTCTGCCTTGGAGAAATTCAGCCAAGAAAGGAAGAAAACTACATATAGTCTTTTTTGAATAGAGAAGTGCAAACCAAAAGGGATCAGAGTTCTTAAAAATATGTGTAAAGGCTTCGTTCTTAAAAGACAATAATGGTACCCCATCACCAATACTTTTCTTTTATAAACTTACATTTTAATCTTTTAATTATTTCCAAAAGGGACATGGTTTTATATTCCTCACTTTTCCCCCATGCCACCCAGTAAGAGTCCACTTGTTGTTGTTTTCAATATATATGAGTGTAGGATCCCGAAATGGATAAGATAATCCAGTTTCCAACATATTTTGGAAGTTTGGAAGTCTGAAAGTTTTAGTTTATAGCTGATACACATAGTTTAATTATTTAATGCCTGATAAAATAATTCACTATTAAAAACACAATAGATAAAATAAAAACCATATACTCTAACTTTATTCTACAGCAATCTGATTAGTTCTTACTCTGACTTTGGATTTTATTGTTGTCACTAGGGATATATTAGAGTCTTAAACAAGTGGGTGGGGACAGTGGAAGGCTGACATGATCAGGAGACGTAAGTTTGGACAAGTTACTCCAGCAGTCATGTAAGAGATGAGACTAGAGGAAGACAGCTCAGGAGACTGGAAGATAAGAAGTTATTGTATTAATCTAGGACAAAGACAATGGCATCCTGACTTAGGTGAAAGGCAGAAGAGATGAAAAAAAGGCTTGATTAACAGAGCTCCTTTGCAGATGGACATCAATAGCTCATAGTGACAATAGTGCCTTCTAAATAATTTGATGCTACGTGAACTGCAGAACAGCCTGAAGTAAGATGAGGCCTGACAATGACCATGAAAGGAAGAATTAGGTGGAGCCTTGGTTTCTTATGACTATGAAGCTGCCAAAATGACCCTAAATTATCTAGGTTTAAACTTGTAAAAAATTTTATGTCACTAAACCTAATTCTAATACAATAATACTCTTTTATAATCTTATTTTTACTGAGGTAAAATTTGCATATAGTGAAATGCATAAATGTTCATTGTACAATTAAGTGAGTATGCTGGGTATCTGTTACTGATAACATCCACTCTAAAACTTATTATGTTAAATAATTTTTTATCAACTCTCATGGTTCTGGAGTTGACTGCAAACTGTTGAGGTTGAGTAGGTCTCATTTAGTTTCTCTCCTGTGATTTCAGCTAGCTATCAGCTGAAGCACTACTCATTCGAAGGCTTGACTAGGTACTATTGCACATACAATAAAGATTAAAAAATAAATAAAATCAGGAAGCAACATAAAAATATAGTAATATTAATACAACAGATAATAGTAATCATGTGAAGGTTGACTGGATTCTACTGATGATTGTAGTGGAGTCCTGAGGATAGTAATGGTTTTCTTCCTTCTTGCCAGCCCTGAGAACAACACAATCTCAGGGTTTCTTTGCTTTTTTTTTTTAATTTAAATAACTCTGCTGCATCATTGGAAAAAGTCTCTTTATACAGTTACCCCATTTAAGTGTGTCGTCTGTTTCCTGCCAGAACCTTGACTGATATAATGACAAGTGTTAAAAATTAGCTATCTTAAAAATGAAATGTGAAGTAATTCAGTATAATCCTGACTGCCCATTTTGTTACTTCATTTTGCTGTTTAAATATTCCGCTAAACACAAATAGCATGCCCTAGTTTTGGCCTTATACCCATAAAATGTGTTCAGACATGCTTCTAAAGGAAAATAAATCTGGTTGTGAGGGCAAGCAGAGAAAGCATAATCTAAATGGCAAAAAGACAGAAGACAGAAAAAGAAATTTATAAGTAACCTTAAAAAGCAGTAGCATAGTAATCTAATACTGATCATAAGCACTCATATATGTAATACTCCCTGTAAATCAGGCTTTATTCTAAGCAATCTACAAATATTAGTCTACTTATTTCTATAAAGGTACTATTCCCTTTCCACAGGAGAGGAAACTGAGGCACTGAGCAGTTGAGTAAATCAGTTTAGTCTGATTATATTCTTTTAAGTGCTATCTACATCGTGCTGTTCTTTCAATGGTTTTGCTGGCAAAACTGGTAAAGTACAGCCCTGGCTGGCGTAGCTCGGTGGATTGAGCGCGGGCTGCGAACCAAAGGGTCGCAGGTTCGATTCCCGGTCGGGGCACATGCCTGGGTTGCAGGCCAGGCCCCTAGTGGGGGCCACGTGAGAGGCAACCGCACACTGATGTTTCTCTCCCTCTCTTTCTCCCTCTCTTCCCCCCTCTCTTCCCCTCTCTAAAAATAAATAAATAAAATCTTTAAAAAAAAAAAAAAACTGGTAAAGTACAATAAAGACTATATATTATATGCAAGGATAATTTTATAGTAGTAACAACAGATAGAATATGGGATTTTGATTTAAAGTTGGGTTTGACTCCTAGATCTGGTAGTTTAAGTTTAAATACTTCCTTAATATAATTTTACACTTAACCCTGATTTTCCTTCTTGCTACCCTTTTCCCCATAAATAATGAATTTGTATGAAGCATATTATTTCATACTGAGAGTACATTTATATTCTAATATACAATTTAATCTTTCTCTTTAGGTGTATGATCCATGAATATGCCTGTTAAGAACTCACCTGTGATTAATCCATTTGGAGTAATATCATCCTCTTATTATGAACAACAGTTTAATTTGCAAAATTTAAGGAAAAGAAAGAATGATAAATCAAAGTAAGTTAAAAATTCAAATTATTGGCCTTGGCTGGTGTAGTTCAGTGGATTGAGCGCAGGCTGTGAACCAAAGGGTCTCGGTTTCATTCCCAGTCAGGGCACATGCCTGGGTTGCAGGCTTGGTCCCCACTGGGGGACACATGAGAGGCAACCACACATTGATGTTTCTCTCCCTTTCTCCTTCCCTTCTCCTCTCTCTAAAAATAAAGAAATAAAATATTTAAAAAATTCAAATTATTAAAGTAGTGAACCCATATATATTATAGAATTTAGAAAGTACAAATAATTATGAGTAATAAATATAACTAAGGATAAAAATCTTCACATTTACTATTGTTTTAAAATAAATAGCTTCATTATTTATAATCATTTCCAAAATTTTGAATTCTACATGTTTGTTTAAAATAAGCAATTCTTATAATCAAATATGTATTTTGAGTTGCCATAATAACCCATGAAGTGCACGAGAAAGCAGTCAGTAACTACTATATAGTGCAGTGTTTTGGTTATTGCTATGTCATTTGCTCTTTGAAATGAACCCATAATAGAATGTTTTTCTTCAACAAATTATTGCCTTGGGATAAAATTTCTAAAATGCAGTTACTAAATCAAAGTTCGTTGATAATTTAAAAATCATGTGTAATTTTAAGAAATTTCAAAACTTAAAAAAAGAATAATAAGATATATAATAGAACTTACATATGTTTGTTTCAAATATTTTTCTTTAATAAAGAACAGATCGACAGATCAGCTCAAGGCTCTTTGGCCTCACACGTGCCCTCCCTACTATAATGACTGTGGCACGTACCACTTCAGTTCATTTTTCTACTTTAATACACATGAGTATAAAAATTATATTTTCCATGTGAATAAATGTAATTATATCTTTACATAAATTATATACACAGATAAATTATAACACATTTATCTGTGACTCAATTTTTTAAAAAACAATTTTGTTTTAATTCAATCCATATTGATGATCATCTATTTTTTCATTCACTTCAGCAGCTGCATAATGTTCTAATATTATGAATTCTTCTAATTTTACTTACCTTATTTTCAAAAATTTTGCTATGAAATTCATGCTATAGTGAAAATTATTGTATATTTCTCCTTGTGTACCTTTGTGTTTCTTTGGAGTGGGTTTTTTCAATGCCTGGATTTTTAAGTTTAACTTGATGCCATTGCTCTCCAAAGTATCTGAATCAACTTACATTTTCTCTGCCAGTGTGTGAATGTATCACTTACCCCATCAGCACCAACACCTGGTGTTGCCAGACTTCTTAATATTTGCTGTTATAGGAGGTCAAATGTGGCACTTGCCTGATATCTAATTTTTTGAAATTCCTTGTAACTAATGAGATGAATCATCTTCTAATGCCTGTTGACATTAGAATTACTTCTATGAATTATCTCTTCATATGTTTGACCAATTTACTTTTGTGTTGTCTTTTTAATTGACACTTGATAATCTTAAATATTTATTATGAATTCTTCCAGGAATAACTCTGCTAGCTTGTCTTTAAACTTTGTTTTTGTGGTACCTATCATCATGCAGAAGTCTTGAAAATTAATATAGTTATTATGTTTTTAAGATTTATTCAAGATTTGAGTGTAAGTATATACTGCTGATTTGTTCATTCTATTGGTCCATTTTATTAACATATGCAAATAATTCATGCATTCTTCTATCCTTAGCCATTTGAATTATTGCCTGTTTATGGTTAATTATAAACAAGTGTTTCTATGAACACTGTTGCACAAGCATCCTGGCACATATTCTAAGGTACATACCTAGGAATGGACTTTTTGGATCATAGAATATATACCATTTAGTGAACAGAAGTTATTAATTATAAATTATTGTTTATAATTAATGTTTTATGTTAGTCATTTTTCTATTTTGACTGAGAAATCTATCTCCACCACCAGATAGATATTCTTATACGTTGTTTTCTTAACAAACCTGTTGTTTTGTCTTTCATGTATCACATTTGGAAATTATTTTTGTTAATGGTGTGAAGTACAGGTCTAATTTCCTTTTTTTACATTCATACCCAATTATCAACACCATTCTCCACTATTTCTCTAGTACAATTATTGCATAAATCAATGGCCTGCATATACTGGGTATGTGTCTGGGCTCTCTATTCTGTTTCACTGGTCTGTTTGTCTCTGCCTTAGTCACTATCATTTAGTAATAACGTTGAATAGTTAATATGACTGATTTTCCAAATTTGTTCTTCTTCGATGACATGCTGCGTATTATTTTTAGAATCACTTTGTCATGTTTATTTTTCCAAGCACATGAGATTGTTTACTGGATTTTCTGAATCTGCAGATCAATTTGAGAATTGGCATTTTTAGCATAGTAAGGATTCCAATCCATTAACAAGAAATATCTCTCCATTTATATAGTTACTTGTAAAATTTTCTCAGTGAAATTTTAATGTTTTTTCCATAGAGGTACTATCTTTTGTTAGATCTATTTTTATGTTTTTTGGCATTTTTGGTACTATTATAAGTTTTATGCATATATTTGTTAAAAATAGATGTTTTTAGCTGTTGTCAGAAGAGATAAATATAACTGACTTTATACATTGATCTTACATACAGAAATTTTGCTAAATTGTCTTATTAATTCTAAACATTATTTCAACTTTGATTTAAAAGTAATACTCTAAACATTTCATAATTAAGTATGTTTTTTTCTTTAACCTTATTTGGCATTTTAATCCTATTTTGTTTTGTTTATGAACCACACTAGACTTTATTACTATTTTAAGTAGTTAATATTCTTTTATTATCAGTATTTTTTAATTGTTGATATTGTACAGAATATTCTTTTATATTTTATTTACTGTATCACTTTCCTTGGCTTTTATTCCTTCTTGCTTCTTATTCCTTGTTTTCCTTTTGTCTGATGTACAAATTTTAAAATCTTCCTTAGTGAGATGTTGTTGTTAAAAAATTTTATTAGTCTAAATATATTTTTATTTTATTCTTATACTTAAAATTTTAAAACTGAATACGGAATTAACTTTTTTCTGTTATAACTTTCATTCATTTTTTTCCTGCAACACATTAATGATATTGTTCCACTCACAGCTCTCCCTATTGCTGGTGAGAAGATGCGTGAAATTTTGATTCAATTTTTTTAGGATTAATGTGTTTTCCCAAACTTTGGGTACTTTCAAAAATTTCTTATTGCCTTGCATTTTATGCAGTTTTACTATGACGTATCAGAATGTAATTAAAAAATCATTCTCCTTGGATTTCTTAGACCTTTGAATCTGCGGACTGCTGCCTCTCATAATTCCTACAAAACGAGCAGACACGGTTTCTTTTGATGCCAGCTTGGCAGCCCGCTCTCTTTTCTCTCCTTACAGGACTCGAATCAATGCACATTGGGCCATCTCATTTAACATTTCATGTCTTCACTCTCACATCTCCATTTTCCATCTTTTGTCTATTCTTCCTCTATTTTGAATAATTTATTCTGATGTGATATGTTTTCTACATGACTAATTTTCTCTCTTGTTACCAAATTTATCCATGGAGTTTTAATATTTGTATCTTACCTTTCTAGTAATTCATTTACTTTTCTTGAAATCTTCTGTTTAGGCTTATCATTTTTGGTTGCCTGCAGATAATTTTAAGCATACTGTAGAACAAGTATAATGGTTCTATAATTTGTGTCTGATTATTCCAATAATTGTAGTCTTGGTAAGTTTCTAATTTTTGTTGCTTTCCTTTATGTTGTATCTTTTCATTTCCCGTTTGTCTTTGGGGGGAAATGTTGGTGTCATCCTCCAGAGAACCTTCATGTGCTCTCTTCCAGGCACCTGGAGATGCTATTAGTTTGGTACAACTGACACTGACTTCCCTGTCTAAGTGTTCCTGGCCAGCCATCTCTCTTTGCCTGGGGAATAAATCTGTTGAGACCGACCTCCTCAGACACTTACACACACACACACACACACACACACTTTTTTTTCTTTTTATTTCTTGAGCACCAAGGCTGCCTTCTTTACAGCCTCTTGGGGTTAGGGAGAAAAGATTGGGATGGTAGACAGTGTGAAGGGCGTAAGTTTTCCGCACTTTGAAAATCCTGGCCTTTTCTTCACTGTGTAGTCACTTGGAGAACATACTTGGCCTTGTCTCCATGGCCCCTTGATCAAGAGAAATCCGAATCTGTCCCTGGAATCAGCTGTTCGAGAGGAAGCAGAGACCTAACTTGCATGAAGGAACATCATTTTTGTTTAGGTGTTGCATGAACTGTCATAGGCCTCATAACATATTTGCTTTGCTTATTCTCTCTTAAAAACATGAGTTTTTGCAGGCTCAGAGTGTATTCTCTTAGAGACACATGTAGGGAATCCATGTAAATCCTTTTATTAGACACTGAAACCCAACATTTATGACCAAAGAGAAAATCACACCACCTTGCAATGAATTATTGCTTCATATCAAACTACTTTGTCACAGTTTTTTATAACTAAGATTATTTTATTGTATATAGTCTGTTTTGCCTTTTCTGCTTTATCTAGAGATGAAAAAGATCAAAAGATTTTGAACTACACATTTATTTTAGCTTACTGGAGAAAATTAAAGGGAATCTAAGTCTTACATTAGGAATATTTAGTCAGATTATTAAGATTATTTTACATCTTTCTCACAGTAGCTGCTTGTGTATCTTTTATGTCTGAGAGGCTGTAGTCTTCAAAGCTTCCTGAAATGTTAATAAATCTGAAGTCTTTCCTTTTCATTAATGTTTTTGACAATTGTATATTTGATAAAATGTGTTCAACAAATATAAGCTCTAAATATTTTAAAAATATTATGTATTTATAGTATATATCTACATAATATTAATTTTTATATGTATAACTTTATAATACAACATAGCTCTTTAGTGTGAGTTTTAAATGTCTGCTGTAAGCAGCAAGAAGAAACTTTTTAAGGTTCATTTATATACTGTCCTTTTGTTTATTTGAACAACAGTTTTTTCATTTATCTGAATTATTATAAGCCTTTAAGTGAAATCCTAATGGTTAAGAGCTTGCAATTAGATCTGTTAACTTTAGTCTGAGACACCTATACTTGTAGCATTTTTGTTGGCTAACAAATGACTTAGCCAAAAATATGGTGAATGAGGAGCTTGATGCTCATAAGAAGCATAAACACATACATTCAATATATTGCAGTGTGGCTTCCTTTAGGATGTATTACCCCAAATAAGGTATCGGCAGCTACTGATGAGATTGTCTGTGCAAAGTACATAGGATCTCGTAAGATTATAAAAACCATAGTCTTCTGTACTTGGGCTTACACAATTATCTTGGCTCAAGTCTCTAGAAGGCAGAATATGAGAAGAGGATTGTGATTCTAATACTGTATTTGGGATATACAAGGTCAACACAGTGAAGGTGAAAAAAATTAAAAAAGAAAGTGAGGCAAGAAATCCTTAGGTATTACCACCCTGATCACTAAATCACATCTTGCTACAAAAAGACACAGAGGAGCTATGTCCATACTTGACAGATGGGACTTAGCAAGACTGATTTCAAGAACAAACCACATCTCACAGTAGACCGTGGAATGGAGAATTGAGGAGGGATATTCATCTCCACTGCTCCCTCCTGTCTAGGATTTTCCTTGCTAAAGATTCACCCCATAGGTGCTAACTTGTCCATACTTCCAGGTTATGACCCCTGACCCCCTGGCTGCTCCAAATGTTGAAGGGGAGGGGCAGCTCAGTGCTTGGGGCATGAAAGTCATACAGGTGTCGAGTGACTCTGAGACAGCACATTAAGCTTTAGACGTGTAGGCTTTTCTAAGAATAGACTTCTTTTACAGACAACCTTGAAAGGACCATTGACTATTACCAAATGTAGAATAGAATGTAAGTATCAGTGCATGCATTTAGAAAAGTAAATTTTTATTTTCATAAATATTTTAGCTCTCAATTTTTATCTAAATGACTTTCTGCTGAAAACCCAGTCTCTGTTAATAACTACCTTGACCTTTGTCTGTTTATAGTTCTTTTTAGTAGTAATTAATAAGTAGGAGAAAGCATTTTCAAGGCTTAAAACATTATCCCATTTACTAAGACTGAATCAGAAATGTAAGACCTAAAGAGATACAAAGACTTAATAAAAGAATATATAAAACCATAGCTATTTCAAAAATGAATATAAGTCCTACATTTCATAAAGCTTGTTGGGTGTCCACAATGTAAAGATGATATAATCAATTACACAGGATGACAGAGGATATTTCCAACATCTGACTTCAAAACCCCAAGCCCAAGATCAGTGCATTCGAGTTGATAAATTTAAGTGAGGTGTTTATATAGTAATTTATGTGCATGCCCACATCACCAAGTCTTCATTCATGCCCTTTAATAAATCTCTTCCTGGATTCCTTATACATTCAGTTGTAACATAGACATACCTAAAAGGGCCAGGCTATTCCTTAATTCTGCAGGTACTTCTGGTTTTTAGGAGGAGCCAAGTTAATTGTTATTCAAAATCTATGCCTGTTTCCATCCCTCCTTTTTTTTAACACTTTCCTATATCAAACTTACTAGAAGTGTAGTCAATACTTAATTTTTTCACCACTGTATTTATTAGTGCTATGAAATCCAAGTTTTGTTTTTATTTATCTAGTGAAGCTCTTAAAGATCTCTACTGACTTTCTAAACATTAACTCTAATAATCTTGTCTATAGCTTTCATATCGCCACAGATGTGTGTTTTTTTTCATGATCTTCATCTTCTATGCATTCTTTTCGATCTTAGTCTACAGTTGTTTGTTTGCATGGAACTGGCACCATCAGTTTAATTCAAGCAAAAGAAAAATGTAATGGAAGGATATGTAAGACTGTGTTGTGGAGCCAGAGATCAGAAGGTATAGCCAGACCTCATTCATTCACTCAGTACTTACTGTGTGTTCTCTAAAAGATGCTGGAAGTAAAATGGTCAACAGATAAAATCTGTATCTATACTAGAGTATAAACTCTAAAATTATATGGGATCTGGCTATCCAATAAACATTGGTCAGGGGCTACAATGTTGAAAAACTAGCTTTCTGTTTTGGGGTGTTTTATTATCTTGAACAACATTTCCTCCAAAACCACCTTTCAGCTCTAACATCAGCTAATTAAAGTATCAACCAATTATTTAAAATCCTTTGAGAGAGGATTGGATTGGCCCAGCTTGAGTCAGATGTCCATTGTGATCCAATCAGCTGTAGACCTGGGAAGAGAGGCATTCGGATTCATATGGAGCTAATGCAGAATTTACACATACTGGCTCAGCAGGGACTATGAGTAACAAACGATTCACAGAGAAGGAGTTTATATGCCAAATAGTACATATATTTGCATTCCATGTAATACCTTGCTGAATCTCTTTCATATTTGCTGTTTCTTTTTTCCTTCTTAACGTGAAATTTTTCCAAAGATATCCCCTTTCTTCAGTAGTCTTCCTCTTGAAATTTCATGGTTTTGAGCATCACTGGTATGTGAGTCTGAAATATTTATTTCCAGATTTTAATCATTTCCTAATACGCGCCTCACAAGTTCATTTGGGTTACAGGCCTCTGCACTTGGATGTCTCGCAGGGAAGTAATGGTCAGTATGTCCAGAATGGCACAGATCATCTACCCAGATTCCTCCATCCATCTGTCTTGATGGCAACTCTCTATTACTAATCATACAGGGTCAAAATTTTGAGATTATCTGTATGTCCACCCTCACAATTTCTTTTCTCACATCTCATTAGTTGTTAAGCTCTATTGATTTAGCTTCTACCCCATTTCTCACACTCATTTACTCTTTTTGATATTATTCTCCAAACCCCACTTTAGACCTTTACTTCTTACCTGTATTGTTGAAATAATTGCCCAGCTGTTTACCAACAGCCACTCCTAATCCAAACTGTTGAATGCATGACTTTCACTTTAGTCATCTTAAAGCATAGCTGTGATCTCATCACTTTTCTGCTCAATAATTTTCTTGTATTTATCAAGTAAAATTCAAGTCTATGTATAACATAGAATTACCATATTTGGCTGTGTATACGCCCACCCATGTTTTTGACCCAAACTTTCAGGAAAAAATCTTTTGTTTTAATTTTTTAATTCAATTTTTATTTATTTATATTTAGATGCTTGTTTTTTGTCTTATAAAAGAATTTTAGCATATATTTTTAAACATATTATAGTAGAAGAAATTTTATGCAACAAATAATTATAAAACACAAGAACAAATACAAGGTATTTTAGGCACTACCCATGTATAATGTGCATCCTTATTTTCCTCTAAAAAATTTGGGCAAAAAAAAGTGCACATTATAAATGGGAAAATACAGGTAGTGCCCACTGCAACTAAGAAAATCTAAAATAGCAATGACAGTTAAACAAAATAGCAGTTTATTTTTTTCAAGTTTATTTCATACTAGTCCAGAGCTGGTAAGGTGATACAGGACCTAGGTTCCATCTAACTAGCTGCTCTGCTATACATGGCTTAGTCGTAAGGCTACCTCATGGTCCGTCATGGCTGCTGAAGCTCCAGCAATCACAGTCATGCTTCATGCAGCAGAATAGAGGAAGGGCAGAAACAGCATTTGTGTATTTTTTAGGGGATTTCTTAGAACAAGTATATGAATTTTAATTATATCTTTGTAGCTGAAATCTATAGATATGTGCATACCTAACTGCCAGAAAGAACTTTTTATTCAAAAATGGATGAGAATAGACATTGATGTAAGCATCTGTAAGTTGCTGTCACAGACTGCTATTCAATGCCACTTGCTTTTGTTCTCAACTGAGCATTTCCATCTTCATTTCCTATCTTTATTTTAAGCATTCAGTCACTCTATGCTAGGGATGTGTATATATATATAAAATGTTCTACTTGTATTAGTTAAGGTGATTTTGAAGCAACTATAAAAAGAGGTCTCTAATTTCAGTGGGTCATAAGATAGAAGTGTATTTATCTGGCATATGAATCCAGTGGGTGTAGACTAAAAGGATAGCTCTGATTTAGGGGTCAGTAAGAAACTCAAGACCTCCATCATCTCATAGGATGTTGTACTCCTTTTCCTGATCAAAGCTGATTCAGCACAATATTTGTGTTCCAGTCCACTGGAAGGAGAAAAAATAAAGTCTCATTCTAGAGAAACTAGCCTGTCTAAGTTGAGGTGACCTGAAGTTTGCATATATTACATCTGCTCACATCTCACGGGCTTGGCCATGTGGCTATACCCACCTGATGGTGTGCCCAGGAACAGCAGAGAAAGGATTTGGAAAGGATAACAGTTACTCTGTCACAATCCAGTTTCTGTCTGTACTTCAAGGTACAATTATCAAGGTACAATTTGTCAAGTGCAATTTCTGCAAAGAACTTTTTTCTGAGTCTTTAACCAAAACCAATAATGCTTATAACTAACAGTTATCTCCTGCTGAATATTTGCCAGGAACTAGACTGCATGTTCTGGTTTAGTGCTTTTCAGTATTCCACAAGATTTTGCCCACAGTTCCACAGATGGAAAATTATTGCTCTCCCTGATTAAACCAAGATTGTAAAACTACGAAGTGTTGGAAGCATGATCTCTACTCTGAGCTCCCACAGCTTTTCTTTTCTTTTGTTTCTTGTTAGTAGTCTCCTTTATGCTACACTTGTGATGTGTCTCATTTTCCTCCTAGATTGTGAACTTTCTGAGGCCAGGTCAGGTTCCTCCGTTAGTCCTCATTGCATTGGGCTGGCCAAAATATCCATTTATTTTTTTCATAAAATAAGGACTCATTTGTCATTTTCACCAATAACTTTATTGATTTGGATATTTTGAGTATGTTGGCTATCTCCTGCTATTGCCTTCTAGTGGGTAGAGGCCAGAGGTCCTGCTAAATATCTCCCAATGCATAAGACAGCCCCACAGCAAAGAATTATTTGGTCAAAATGTCAATAGTACCAAGAAACCTCACACACCATTTTTGACACATTTGATTAGTCACAGCACCTTCTCCATAACTGCACAAATCTTTTTTTTTTTTTTGCATTTCAGTTGTATTTTTACCTATTCCTGAAATAATAAAGCATAATATACCCAAAACATTGCATATCTTCTTTCATCCTCAATATTAAAATGACCGCACAAAAATTCACCAATTTTGATGTTTTTTTAATGCACGCTGATATGACAGCTGTCACAATGCAATCTAAAAATATTGTTTTGAATGAAGTAAAGACAACTAAGCACTACTAGAGTCATTGTACAGAAAAACTAAATGAACTTTTTGGCCAATCCAATATTCAGCAAAATACCTTGCATGTAGGAGGCTTTCATTAAATATGTCCTGAACAAATGAACTGTTGGCTAAAAACAAGTTCTGAATTCACAGATAATGTAAAGGCTCAGTTTGGATGGAGTACCCATGCAATTGGGAGAAGCTAGTATATTCTCTTTATATGAAAATTACAATGATGTTCTTTAGCTGCTAGCATTTCTACAGGACTACAGTCATGCACTTAGAGTAGATTTCATTTATCTTTGTGAAATTCTTTAATAATGTGAAAAAAATTGAGTGTGTGAAACTAAAGTATGTTTTCTTTTTAAATGCCTGCAATGCCTACATTTACTTTTTAAAGTTTTCTTTTTCTTCTCATCATACTTTGTGTTTATCATTAAATAAGCATTAATTTGTATAACAATCTCAATTTATTTGTGATAGGCAAGAAATGATTAAAATAGCCATATTTATTTCCTGTTAAATATTTATTAACTATAGCTGTGGGAGACCTATTAAGAGTGAGATACCTATACAGAAAGCTGAAAAAACATTAGCTCTCCATATTTTCCACAATTCATTATGGGCTACAGTCCATATTAAAAAATAATTGACAAAACTGAGATTATTTTTAAAATGTATTGTAAACAGAAATTAAATTATTATTGTTTTGATCCTGAGGCTTTTCTATGCTTTAGTAATAAAATCACATAAATGCATTTTCCTCAGAGTCTATGAAAATCTGAGATAAAATATCTCATTTCAGAAAATGTATTTTTAATTTGTATTTGAAACCCTAGATATTGTGCATGTGTGCGTGTGAGTGTGCATTTGGTTTGTTTGGGGGGTGTCTATGGCTGGTAGTGGGGAATCCGGCTGAAGTAGCCTTGACTGTTACTTTATTAAGAAGAGTGCATACAGTGTATATTCTTGTACTGTAATACATTCTGAGAGGTTTTATAAAATGTTCTAAGTACAAAGATTTAGACATCTTATTCCAAATATTGGCTCTATTCACTTTTAAAGCTATGACCTTGAGTTTGAGGTTTAACCTCCCTGAGCCTCCTTATTTTCTTCTGTAAAACAGAGAAAGTGCAGTTTAGTGTCGGTTAACCACCAGGCATTCACTAAGCAAATCATACATACAGCAATAAGGAAAAACTTAAGAACATCAACTTAGACCAAGGAATGTAAGATAGATATACGAATACTAAATTATGGGTCAGATTTCTGTGGGCTTTAGAATTAGGTCTGAGATGAGTTCTTGGCCCTTTGTATTATGTGACCTTAAGCAATTTCTTCATCTCCACCATCCTCACTTCCACCGAGCCGCCATCATCTAATTCCTGTCATTTTGCAAGAGCCTCCTAATCAGGGTCCCTGCTCCTGCTCTCTGAATAGCAGCAGCCTTAGTGATTTTTGAAGAGTGTGAATGAAGTCTTTCATGATCTAATTTAAAGTATCTTCCCATTACATACAGGGTAGAATCCAGACCCTACCCTCTGGCTTAAATACCCTGTGAGATCTAGGCCCTGGCTATCTCCCTGATTTCACGGCCGTCTCTCCTTTGCCCCTCGTCTTCTTGGTCTCTCTCCCATCTCAGCTCAGGTGTCTGTCTCAAACCTTTCCTGGTCACCCAGTGTAATGCAGCTGTCTTCCCCTGTGCTCTTCTTCCATATCATCCTCCTTTTGTCTTTGCAGCACTTACCCTCAGAAATCATCTTGTTCACTAATTTTTTTCTTGTTTAATGCGTATGCATTCTCCCCAAATAGAGTATATGATCCATGAGGCAAGCACCTGCACATTTGGTTTGGATGCATTCCTGTTTGTACCCTATTAGCCTAATACTTATTAGGCTTTCTGGTAAGAAAAAACCAAAAAGCCTAATAAGAAAAAAAGGAACAAAATATGTAAATGAGCTTGCCACAGAAAATAAAATGTAAGAATGAATGTAAGACCGTTCATATGGGAAAAGATGCCCAGGAATGCTAATCGTTAGGGAAATACAAACTTTAAACCACAAAGGAATACCATTTTCATCCATCAAATTGGAAATAATTGAGACAATTGATATCATCTTGTTCTGGTGAGGATGTGGATAAATGGGAATTTTTGTGCTTTACTAGTATGAATATGAATGACTAGACTATTTTTGGAAAGTATTTTTAAAAAATCCATTGTAATTAGAAGTACACATACTCTTGGATCTGGCCACTAATATTTAAAACTTCTTTCTTGTAAAATGTTAACACTCATAGAAAGTATATAAACATAAACATAAAGCTTAAAAATTATTATAAAACAAACACTTATATACTTACCAGGTGGAAATGTAAATCGTTTCTTTTGTAACTCCTCTCAATAAAATATCCTTCTTTTCCTGCTTTCTCCATTCTCCTAACATTCCTTCAGTTTTCTTTACAGTGTTTTCCTTTATATTGCGGAATAAATATTACAGTATTTTCTGTGTGGATTAACAGCACGTTTCCGAGATCACCTATATCGTGCATATAGCTGAAGTTTATTCATTTTCATTTCCATAACATTAACAGTGGGTCTTTGTAGGTAAAACCAGGCAGACACATGTGATTACACTAGGCCACAGTAACCAATGACATCATCTCTTAGCCCCTGAGCAGGACACAGCACAAGAAACTCAGCAGGACAGTGGAGTGGCGGTTGTTTGCCTCCTGAAAATGGTCTCACAGCAGCCCACACAACAGACAAGCGCAGGAGCTAGTCATTGGTAACACCTCCAAATGACTACACCTGTGGGGAGAGAAGACTCAGAGACCTGGGCTCAAAGGGTGCCCGGGCTTAGATTCTCCCTGTTCATGAGTTGAACCAATAACTTAAAAAAAAAAAAAAAAAACAGATTTATGGATTCCAGCAAAGGACATGCATTCTGGGAAACCCAAAGGCTCTCCTCCTGTAGTAGTTATGGTTTATTTATAGCCTTCCTAGTCCAGATGTAGTGTACCAATCAGGTCATTTTTACCATAAGCAATGGATTCAATAACACAGCTGTCATCCAATTTCACTAGGTTTTATGGGAATGAAATGAGAAAACTAATTTGAGATCAAATTTGTCCACAGAAAAGGAGAGAATGACTTTGTTCACACTTTATTCACAGACATAACCACACTTTTTGCTCCATGAGATAGAGAATTGGTTTGATTCCAGATTTTAGCTCTTATGAAAGTGTTGCTTTGAGCTTTCTGTACCTGTCCCTTGGTGAACACATACACATTTCTGTTGGATATGTATCCAGCAGTAGGATTGCTAAGTCAATGGGTATGTCTCCTTTCAATCTTGGTAGGGAACATTCAACTGATTGCCAAGGTAGATGCACCAGTTTACACTGCCACAGCAGCTGTGAGAGTTTCTATCATTCTACACCCTCTTCAACTCCTGGGATTGCCATTTTTTAAATGTTAGTCATTATGGTGGGTATGAAGTAGTGTCTCACTATGGTTTACATTTGGATTTCCTTATTTCTGATGGTAATAATTGTTTCACATTTATATAGGTGACTTGGATGTCTTCTTTTGTGACTTGCCTGTTTAAGTCTCTTCTCCATGCTTCTATTGTTTGAGAGTTCTTTATATACTCTGGATATGAGCCTTTGTCTGTTATATGTGTTGAAAATATGTTCTATCACTTGAAGTTTTGTCTTTCATTCTGCATGTTTTCTTATATAAATATATTTACAAGCAGAGTTGGTAATCAAAACATTCAACTATTGATGTAGTGTGGTAATTGATAAATCAGGATGGTATATACCTGATGAATATCAGGCCCTTTGTAAAAATTTTAGCATCAGTCAACATAGCCAAAACTATATAGTAAGTAACAGGAAATGTCAACCAATGAAAGAGTTGTTGGATTTGTTGTGCACATCCTATTACCACGTATTAGGATCAGCTGAACTTGAGGAATGTCTGATAAATTTAATGAGGAAAGCATGCTACAGCGCCGTGGACATGGTTCCATTCATTTAAAGGAATGCATGCAGGCTGGTTTATGTTTGTGAGCACTGAGAAAGGCATCCAGGGATACATGCTAAACCATCAATCTTGGCTCGCTCTTATGGGTACAAATGGAGTGTCGTGTTGGGAGGCAGGCTTTTTCTTCATGCACCCCTGAAAACTTGGTCTGTTATAAACAACATACATTAATATTTTTTAAAAATCTAAGTTATAATGAAATTCATGAAATATTAAATAAATAAGGAGGCCACCTTCTCATAATTCACATGGAACTTTGTACAAATGGGAAAGTTAAAGCTATATTGGGCTCTTCTTTCAGAATAGATCCATGTAGATCAAAGACACAAGGTCTGTCCAGAAGAAGTCCAGCTTTTGATAATGTAATGAGAATGGTTTGTGCATATTGATGTAAACTGGCATCCAAGGAGAGGGGACTGGAATGTACATGTGTGAACAATGATGACTTTATTGTGTTAGTCAGTGAGGGTAGTAGATGTTGTTGAGTGAGCATGTGTACTGTGTGGCTGTCATATTCAAAATGACTGAGTAGAGCAACTAATCTGTATCAAATTTTGTGCCAAACTTGAACATTCCTCTTATGAAACTATTCAGATGATTCAAAAGGCCACAGCTATGGGCAACTGGTGATTGGCGGCTTCAGCATGACAGCACACCAGCTCATGCATCACATCTTGTGCAGAATTTTTTGTCAAAATATCAAATCACCCAGGTGACTCAGCCCTGCTACAGCCCAGATTTGGCACCATGTAATTTCTGGCTTTTCTCAAAACTAAAATCACTTTTGAAAGGGAAGAGATTTCAAACCATTGATGAGATCAAGAAAATATGACAGGGCAGCTGATGGCACTTGGGAGAACTATGTGAGGTCCCAAGGTGCCTACTTTGAAGGGGACTGAGGCATCATTGTCCTATGTATGATATTTCTTGTATCTTGTATCTTCTTTAACACATGTCTCTATTTTTCATATTACATGGCTGGGTACCTTCTAGACAGACCTTGTATGTCACCCAGATGACTACTGAGAATTTTTAGCCAAACTTCACCATGTCCCCAAATAAAGACAGGAAAATCAAGAATGAAGTTATTCATTTAAAATGCTCAATTCTAGCAGAGTCTGTGAGTTCTAGCACCTCAACTCTTTTCCCTTTTTTATTATAAGCTCCATGAGAGCAGGGTTGTTTGTTTATTTTACCATTGTATCCCCAGTTCCAAGCTTAGTGCCTGATATATAGAGGCAGTCAATAAGTGCTTACTAAATATATGACTTGAATGAACATCCATTGTAGGATGTCAGTGAAAGAGTTGGCTATTTTATTTTAACATTGTTCTTCTCTGGGACAGCTATATTTGGTCTAGTTTACAAGGCCCCATGCCGTTACCTCTGCTTATCCTGCAGTTAGGTGGCACTGTGATTCCTTTTGAGTACATATGTCTCTCCAGTAGGTCTGTGAATTACTCAGAAGCAAAGTCTAATTTTTATTCACATTTTCCTTTCTATACCCCACAGAGCAGCTAATTCAGTGAATTCTGAATATAGTGAGTTGTTAAAAAATGTGCTTTAGTGGAGAAAAGGGAACCCTAGTGCACTGTTGGTGGGAATGCGGACTGGTGCAGCCACTGTGGAAAATGGTACGGAATTTCCTCAAAAAATTAAAAATGGAACGGCCTTTTGACCCAGCAATTTCTCTACTTGGCATATACCCTAAGAAACCCAAAACACCAGTTCAAAAGAATATATGTTCATAGCAGCACTATTTATAATAGCGAAGATCTGGAAATGGCCTGAGTGCCCATCGGTAGATGAGTGGATTAAAAAAACTGGTACATTTACACAATGGAATACTACACGACAAAAAAAAAAAAGAAGAAGAAATTCCTACCTTTTGCAACAGCGTGGATGGAACTAGAGGCTGTTATGCTAAGTGAAATGAGCCAGTTGGTGAAAGTCAAATACCTTACGATCCCACTTATGAGAGGAATCTAGTGAACAAAATAAACTAATGAGCAAAATAGAACCAGAGGCATAGAATCATGGAACAGACTGACAGCTGTAAAGGGCAGGAGGGAGGCAGGGTCAGATTGAAAGAAGGTGAAAGGATTAGTCAAAGAACATATATGAAGAGCCCACGGACATGGACAATGGTGTGGGGACTGACTATGGAAGTGAAGGGCCAGCTGGGTGGAAAGGGGAAAAGGTGGAAAAATTGGGACAACTGTAATAGCATAAATAATAAAATGTTTAAAAATGTGTTTTATTCTTCTGAATCATTCTTTTGAATGATTCCAAAAATTATTTGACCACAACACTAAACAACTCCCTGATTCTACTATCTATTCACCATTCCTCGGATGTCACTTTTGATCCCATGCCCATCTTGTATTTTATGGTACATTTCTATAATTAGTCTACTCATTTTCTAGCGTACACACTCAATTATTTGTGTCACTTCTCTTTGAAATACTTGTGTACTCTATACTTTCCCCATGGGATCCTTTTTATTCATAAACCTTTAAATACCTTGTGTGTGTTAATGACTTAAAAAATGATGTATCAAGCCTGAATTTTTTTTTTTCTGAAATTACACTCATATATCCATCTACCTACTCTACACCTCCACTTGGATGTCCATGGTCTCACAAATACAATGTATCTAATACTGAACTTATTCTCCACCCTCACCCCAAATCCGCTCCTGTAGCGATCACCCCCACCTCAGTAAATGGCAATTCCATCCTTCCAGTTAGTTACTCACTTCAATCATAACTCCTTTTTTCTCCTCACACTTACTTTCTAATTCATTAGGCTAATGTCAGAATATATCCAATATTCAAACTCTTCTCTTTACTTGCATCGCTGTAACCATGTTCCGAGCCATCACTTCCTCTCGCCGAAGCATGTGTGCGCCCTCTCTTTCCACATCCTCCCTCCCCACACTTCAGCTCTCAACCCAGCATTGGGATGATCATGTTAACACTTAAATTAATTCAGGCTGCATCTCTTATCAAAACCCTGTAATAGCTTCCCATCTGACCTTACTACGTACATCTTTCCTCCCCTGCCCACTTTAGCCAAATTTAGACTGACTCCGATTCCATGCAGGGATAAAGGTTTATCTTAAATCAAGCCAACACTCGAGCATGTGAGGAGATAAATCAGGTTTTACACATGAAGAAAGCATATATTAACAAAGTTTCTGGCATCATCTCAGGAACGTTTTTTTCAGAGGCTACAAAGTTCTTTGACATCATGAAAATTCTGTTTCTTAATCCCAGTATGCTAAGTATGATAAGATTAATCTAGGAGGCCTGTACATATATATTTTTAATTTTACTGATTTGGGTTTTTTTGTGTGAAACAGTCATATAAGGCACTTTTAAAGAAAGTAGTTATATTTAACTACTGAAAGTTGATTAATTAAAATTTGGAAATGACAGCTATAATTATTGATTTATTTTGTTTAGGCCTCCATTTTCAATCACAAAAGAGTTCATATTGAGATTCAACCAAACAAAAAATCCAAAAGAGAAGGAAGAATTGTTGAGCCTAGCTAGAAAAACCATTCTCAGATGTAAGGTAATGCTACACTATTTGATTTACTTGGTATATGAACTTTCTCTTCTAGTTGGTGGATTGATTACTTGTTCTAAAATATTGAAAGAAAAAATAAGGATATACCTTTCTTTAATTATAAGTAGTCATAGTTAAAAATATTAATGCAAATTAAACTTTATAACCAAACAGTTCAATGTTGAATGGCTTTTGGAGTGAAGATTTCCCATGAATTATTAGGGAATAGAGCTGCTGACATTAGTTGAAGAGCCTGCAGCAAAATACCAAAGACTGGAAAATAAATTTTTGATGATGAAAATTACACTTTTCTTTTTAAAAAGTTAACTGAGATATTTGTCCAAAAGAGAAAAGAAAGCTTTCTTTAACCTTCAGTACATGTGTGCAGGGGGCTGTCACGCTTACTAACTTCTGCCCATCTATAGCGAAGGAGCCAGAGTTTCATAGCCATTTGATAGCAAACTAATTTCTGTCAAATCGCATGTCATCAATATGCTTTTCCTTCTAAAACCAGAGATGCATTCCCCTGGTGGGGGAATGAGATAAAAATATAAGGAATCCCTACACAGTGAAGAGTGAGAATTATTTTCAATGAATAACTAATGATGTTCAAATATTATCAAGCATTCTCTACATTTTAACACTAACACAGTTTACAAAAAAATGGTCAATAAATAAAAATAATAAAAGCAAAAATAAAAAAATAGAAAGTTTTATACAACTCTACTCACAGAGCACCAGCCTCATAGAAGGTGACTTTGAAAACATAATTAAGGGATCATCTAAAGAAATCAATAAGTTACACATCTTTTGTTTGCCTTTTCTATGTTTCCCCATTACAGAGAAAATTGGGACTCAGAACTTTAGGCACCGGGAAACATGTGCATCTTCCTACTGCTTGGACCGAAATAATATATCTGGCTCAATGCAAAGGAAAAATTCAAGATGGTATGTGCTGTAACAGAACTCTTCCTCGTTACTATAGGCATTTTCCAGATGAGCAGTGAAGGCATGATTTGAGATCTTTAATATTTAGAAATTGTGGAGGATCCAAGAAAAATGTGCCTTTCTCTATCAAAATACCTGATAGTGTTTCATTATG
The DNA here is from genome assembly GCA_039655065.1 of Glossophaga mutica. Lineage (NCBI taxonomy): Eukaryota > Metazoa > Chordata > Mammalia > Chiroptera > Phyllostomidae > Glossophaga > Glossophaga mutica. The sequence goes on along the minus strand of CM077305.1, from coordinate 74,685,423 downwards.
AAAGTTCCTTGTGTAATTTTAAATTAATGAATTTGCTCAACTTTTTAATTACAAAACTGTTTTAAAATTTTTTGCTCAGCATAGTCTTTATTGCTTTTGTCTAAAGTTAGCAACTAATTAAAAAGTAATATAAAGTGTCATTTAGTGATTTTCATTTACAATAGGGACTATATTTTAAAGAAATTGATTCTGTATTTTATAACTCTTACTCATAAAACATTAACCAAATGGCTGTTAGTTTTTCACTTATTTTATACAGCTATTTTACTCATTACCTTTACATTTATCACTTATCACTTACATGTCTCCTTTCAAACTACCCTCCAATCAATCTGAAAAAGAAATTAAAAGCCATTATTTTTAAGGAGGTAAAATTGCTTCTATCATTATCCTAAATTTTATGTGTGTGCCTTCTAAAATGAGTTTTTAGAATGTTAAGTGTATGAGGTCAGTGAGCATTTCCCCATGTAAACTGGGGTTTGTAGTGCTGTCTGGAGCTTTCAAGCACTAGGAAGTATAAGAACAATTTTGTATTTAACTAGCCTGTAAGGCACTTTGTCACAGTGCCATACACAACCTGACCTCTATTAAAGGTTTAAATGGTAGGGAAGTAAACACTCTTGGCTTACCAGCAACCAGCAGCCACTTGTTCTTTGTCGATTAAACCTCAGTTTTGTTCAGGTATCCTGCAGTCTTGTGATTCAGAAAAGGACCGGCCTTTTCCAGACTCAGGGCATGAATCTCAATCAATCTAAACTAATCAAGGCAACACCCCTTTAATCGCCAATGATTAGATCAGGGGAATCACATGACCTGGTCCTGATCAAGAGATGTGAAGGCCTGACTGTTTGGAATACTTAGTTTTGAGTTGCTTTTGAAAAAGACATGTTGGGGATAAAGCTCCTTTCTCTCCCTATGCCCCTCTTGATTCTTCTCTAAATGGCATGGAAAGGACAAAATGCCTGGGGCTTGTGCGGCCACCACGGTCGTACACTCAGGGACCGAGAAGATGGAAAGATGCATGCAGAGAGAGGTGACATCAACCAGCCTTGCAGCCTCTCCCACTTTGATCTTGTGAAGTTATAAACATACTTATTTGGAAGACGCTTTGTTAAGTTTTCTGTTACACGCAGCCAAGAGTTTTTAACTCACTGACGCTGAACTCCAAAGAAAAACCCCAACTGTGATTTCTTCTTACCAGCCCCACAACCAAAATACCCTCCTAATCAGTGTCCTGTCTGTGCTTTTGTCTGGACAGTCCACCCTCCAGGCAGCAGTGACCATTCTAAACTTTAAGTAGTTTCTAATGCCTTAGGATTACACTTAACAAGAACCCCAACTTTATATGAAGGGCTGCAAGGCTCTGAATGATCTGGCTCTTGGCCACCTTCCCTGCTGATTCATTAGGCTGCAGTCATAACTGTCTCCTTTCTGTCCCTTGAATGTGTCAGGGCATTTCCTTTCTCAAGTCTCTGCATTTGCTGTTCATTCTTCAGCAGATATTTACATGACGGATCCTCAAAATCTTTGCAATGACTTGAGGTGCGATTTTCTTTAGGGCCTTAGCTCTACATTCTTCCTCGTTCAGTTCCACCAGGGCTTATTTTCTCTGCTTCACTTCCTACTCTTTTCTCTTATAGTCCCTACCTTTAGCACTCTCTTTTGTCATCCAGATCTGTCCTATTTTCCACCCTGTTTTGTCTATGACTCGGTGGTCTATTTTGTGTTGGTTGGAACAGCTGGAGCTCCTTGGGCATTTCTCTCTCTCTCTCTTATTTTCTCTCTCATCTCTAATCATCTCTGTCTCCATAGTCTTTCCAGCTTGGTGACTTCTAATTAGCTGGACTTCCTCCATGGCAGCGTAAGTTTCCAAAACTCCTACCTTAAGAGAAAGATCCAGGTAGCTGCTGTATTGCCTTTTCTGGTCTAGCCTTGGAAGTCGTGCAGAGCTACATTTGCCTCAGTCTACTGGCTGAAGCAGTCACAAAGCCTGGTCAGGTTCAAGGGGAAGGGGACATGGTTGTTACCTGTTGATGGGAGGGGTGTCAAAGAATTTGTAAATATTTTAAAACTATGGTCTTGTGACTGAGCAAATAGTTCATTGTAAGATTTAATTGTAGCATGTAGAAACATATAAATTATGGAGTTTCTACTTTTCGATTTTTCAGAAGCTTTAAATATGCTTTACATTTCCATGGACCATGCTTCCTTTGATTATGAACATCTACCTGCCTTGTTTTTTCTTGCGGAATCAGTTCTATATAGACTCTGCTGTGATGCATTCCTAAAGACATACTTATATTCGGTTGAAATAAAGCTGACAAAGGTATGTTTTAAAATATTTTTGACATGCTTTATTTGCTACATGAATTATATGGAGCCACATGCCAACCATTTTCATTTCTAAACATGCCATTTGGTTCATTACAGAATATTCTCTTTCCTGGCAGTTTCTTTCAGTGTTCTCTAAACATGAGTGATGCACTGTTGTTTGATATCCAAAAAAGATAGTTTGAAAAACTACATCACCAACTCTGTAAGAAAATAAGATTAAATTTAAAAAATCAAGGATATTCTTGTATCTGAATATATATAGTTTTCTCCTCTCTATTTTAAGGATTTTAAAATGCCAATTTTTCATTTAAAAGTACCAAGAGATAACCTTAAATGCTTGCTCATTTTTTAAAATGCTCACTCAACTTAAGATGAGTTGTTCCCTCAGTAGTCCAAGCCAATTTAGAGCCATCAGATGGGAAATTATATTCAAGCATGTCCTGATTTTTAAGCTCTTGGACTGGATGTCACGTGGTTCTACTCCCTGTGATGATCATGATTGCCCCCTACTAACTTTATTAATACTCAGCAAAATTTAGCTTAACTCATGGTTTTATGATGTTATTGCAAAGAAAGAAAAGAAGCCTAGAAGAGAGGAAGAGATGGAGAGAAAAGAAGGGGGTAAAGGATACACGATGGAAAGATGGGAGAGCAGAGAAAGGGAAATCGACCAGCCGAGATGTGTCTAGGAGGCAAAGCCTGAGTTGTCAAACCACAGAGAGAACATGTAGACAAATGAGACGTGAGTCGAGATTGCACAGGAAGTTCCTGAATTCCTTAGAGATATAGAAAGGAAGATTCTTCAGTGAAAGTCTGGCCTTTCAGAATATTATAAATGAAAGTTTAAAGACCATTTTTCCAAGCATAGTTATAACTAGAGATAGCCTCTAGATCAGGCAAAAATGACCAAATTGGGGTATAATACAGTGATTATTCAAACCAGTATACTTTTCACATATTTTTCTATTTCCCCATTAAATTTTAAAACATTAATATTTACTTCAACATCAATCTCTGTTCCTTTGAAAAATTCTAAATTATTTTCTCGTGACTAGCTTTTCACCTCAGTCCCTTGGAGCAGCACAGTACACGTCAAAGTGACCTGTGTGAGGCGATACCTTGGGTGTGCCTTACAGACATTTTATTTTTATTTTTTTCAAGTCTATAAATGATATATGTTTAAAATTTAGGTATAAGCTTACAAATACTGATGGATGCATTCTCAGAATTTATTTTATTGATATAAGTGTGTGATAAAAATATTTGGAAAACCACTGCTGTAATAGAAAGTTCATGATTTCTGGTGTAATACACACAGTTCTGGGACCAAAGTCTAGTAACACCACTTACTTGTTTAATAGTTGTGGGTGAATCGCTGAGACTGGGTAGACTCATTTTTAGATTTTTTTATGTGTAGGTCTAATAATTCGCTGCATCGCTATTAAGAGGATTTAGATACACATATAGTTTGATAGTAATATATTGATAATTGATTGTTATTATTTGGTTCTTTATAATCTTATGATTTAGCAACTTAGGCTCTTATATTCTCTTTATTTACATACTTGGTGGGAATTTTTTTTAGTTGCTTTCTGTGAAATTTTGCATATCATTTTGTTTTGAAGATATTCCATTTTCTGTAGTCTATGTGAAAAAACTGTTTTAGCTACACATGTATTTTAAACTTCACAGAATTGAGTTGCTATGTATTTAGTGATGACTTGTTTTTTCTTGGGGGAATGGGGATCTTAGTACAGAATACTATGCATAGGCAGAATACTTCTCAAAACTATCTAAAGCAATGCTTTTCAAATTGTCTTGACTGAGACCCATAGGAAGAAATATCTTTTGCATTGCAATCTAGCACACACATTAATATACTCGTTTACATACTGAAACAAGGAACTGTGCAATGCACTATGTTTTCTCTTTTATTTTGTGTAACAGTTCCCTCTCAGTTGATTTCATGACTCACTTAAAGGGCATGGCTTGCAATTTGAAAAATACTGTTTGAAAGGACATAGAACAAAATATGAGTCAGTACTGGTCATTATATGTACTGTAGAGATGATTTATAAAAGTTTTTCTTGCTGAACCAGGATTTCAACCTTGATATAAATGTTTTAAAATTATTTCAAAAGCACAAAATCCCAAGAGTTTGAAATTGTTCCATCAAAAGCAAATGTTATAATAAAATGGTCTATTTTCTTTATGGTTTTTAAACATTTATTGATGCAACACAAAAATGCTTTTTTCTTTCTCTTTTGACAGATTGGCTATTTGATCTTCTTACGACTGTTTATATATTTCCTGTATGGTCACCTAGAAAGTTTTAACCAACATTTACTTAGGCTTCAACCATATTTATATGGTAGGCTATCTTTTATTTGCTATACTTATAGATGTTTTATGTTATTTTTTGAGAAGCTTAGACTATCACCATAAAGAGCATAAGCTGTATTTTATTTTTCTTGAAAGGTAATAAGTACAGTGTTGGAGAGCACAGGTTCTGGACCAGGTTGCTTGGATTTTACTTTCAGCTTTTCAACTTTTATCACCTTAACTGACTCATATGTAATAGTATTGCCTTTCTAGAATTCAAGGAAGTTAAATTCATATTTTAGTGAGGTAACAATAGAAGCAATGGAGATGCTGCACTGGAGTAAGGGAATGGATGCGGAGATCAATTAGCTATGACATCAGTATAAGCAAGAGATGTTAAGTATATAAACTATTAAAATGAGAATGGGATAGGGTAAAATAGCCTTAAAAATGCTTAGAGAAAAGACCCTGGACTTGGTGAGCTATTGGATCTGAGCCATATACAAGGGAAAGTGAGGATTTCAAGAGGAACCTTAAGTTTTGCATATTGACTAATAAGTTCAAGATAATGACGCTCTAAACTGAGAACATTTTGGAGAAACATTGGACAATATGAATTTGAAGGTCACTTAGGAATATATACCAAGGTAGCAGTTGAAAACACAGGTTTGGAACTAGAGAAATAAGTGAGGCCTGGGACTCACTTGTTTCATGGATATTAACATGGATATTGACAGTCTTCCTTGTTAAGAGAACCTGAAGGTGGGAGGTGGTGGTCGGTGTAAGTTAATTCTAGGAAAAGAGTCTTGGGGAACATAAACATTTAATAGATTAATAGAGTCATAGACAACAGTAGGGAAATTGGAGAAAGTGATGTGATTGTATAGAAATCCAAAGGAGAGGGGAGGAAGTTCAGGAAGATTGCCATGATCAAGAGCTGTAGAAATGTGAAACAGTAGGAGGACTGCAAGTGATGATGGTGATCTTGGGAGCATCCTGAGTAGGGAGGTGAAAGCAAAATTCAGAGTGAATGTAAATAAGGATTGAAGGGAAATTTAAGCATAAGACAGAGTTGGCAAACTATTTCAAACAACTTACCTATAAAGGGAAAGAGAAATATCTCAATAGTTTGGGTGAAAAGCACAAGGTCGAAAGAAGAGACAATTAGTATATTGTAGGATAAGAGATGAAGAGACTCAAGATACAAGAAACAAAAGTCTTTGTTGGAAAGGGAGCTGAAGGTCGTGGTGGGCATGTTTTGGAGACTGACTGATTTGCACCACAAATGCAAGCTTCCGTAGGTGTGAAACCAAGACAAGGCTGTAGACTGGCAGCATAGGAATTCATGTCTATCATATTTCTAGTTTGATTTCATCATTATGTTAAAAATCCTTTCTTTAATTCCACACAGTGTTCAGCGTAGTGACTCATCAAATACTTATGATGAGTGGCAAGTAAATTTTGAAAAATTATTTGAATGAAACTTGAAGTTTTCACTTTAGCTTCTTATTGTGGATATACCTCAAGAAAACCAGCACTTTGTTTTATATCAGGATAAAATTCCCAGAATTTTCCCTCGTAAGAAACACTGTTAAATACAGCCTTACTTAAGTTACATCTCTGTCTTCAACAGCAGGTAGATTCCTACCACAGGCATTAGCAGACACCCTATCTACACGGCAATCTAGTGAGAGATTGGTCGTTATGAATTTTTCTACTGTGTCAATGATCTGAAACGCCAAGATTGTCTGAAAGTTTAGAAAAGAAACAACATGAAGATGGCTCTGTGAAATGTTACATAGTCTTATGTTAAATACATAATTGTTGCTATGTTGAAAATGTGTACTTTTAAAATTTAATAATATCTTAAAAAGAAATAAAAATGGAGAATGTTGAGTCAAAAAACCATGATATCGATTTGTTCATAGGATTATAATTTTCAAGTATGCATTATGAATATAGTGTCAGTTATAACTTTGTTTATTTTCAGCTGAAAGTATCCAAGCATTGTTGTGCAGTAACTATACTTAATTGGGCATTCACCCGTCATGCAATTGCTGTTCTGAGTTTATGTGGACTTCTATGTATGAATTATTTACCTTTAGTTTTCTATTAGACCACTAGGGGGCACACATAACTTTATAAATCTTGAATAGCTGGGAAAATGTACAGCAGTTTCAGCATCAAAGTACTGCATTTAATTATATTTTAATGACTCAAAGATAAATAAAACATTATGCAAGATATTAATGAAATATTTTTTTATTCTTACAATAGCGCTTTCTTTCTCTGGAGACTCATATGACAAGTATCCAAATATCTTTTCAAATGTGCAAATTATTCTGAAAATCATGGAAATTATATGTGAAAAAGAATTATTATCTGGATCACTTTCCAACCCTGTGGAAAATGAGACACAATATGAGAACATAGATTCTGATATGGTGAGTCTATCCTAGTGCATTATGAATCAAATTTTGTTTATTATGATTAAATATTTGTGCTTGCCAATTCAGTATGCTATTCTGAAGATGAATTTAGTAGAAAGGGGAGGGCAGTGAGAACAGCAAAGACACTAAATTCAGGAATCCATAAGAAGTAGTTAACAGGAATAGTAGTAGAGCATCAATATGCATCACTGTTACTTTAAATACACTAACACCATAATACCTTCTTCCTTATAGAGTCCCTCTCAGCTGTTTAAATTGCAACATAATTTAGTTAGACTTATAAATGAACATTTTAAGTTATTACATTTTTATTAAAAGGGAAGTGTTTAAAGTGCAGGCTATTAATGAGAGTGAGTGTAATATTTTCATGCTTCCATAATTCATGTGTAATAACATTTAATATGCTATTAAAATCAACTGAAAAATGGTTCAAAATCAAGGAATTAAAATAATCCCTAGTATATGAAAATTCTTATTTTAATTTCAAACTCAGATAATAATGTTATTCATTAACATCAGAGAAAACCAGCTATCCCTACTATATAATTTCTAGGTATGTAATAAACTGTTATGCAAATGTATTACATAAACAGAACTACAGTGAGCTATATAATTCTTCATACATTTTATGGGTTCATATGTATAAAATAGCACTTTTAAATCTCTGGGGTTCATGTCTTTATTTCCTTTTCTTGCATATATTCCAAAAGAAAACAGTGAACACTGCAAAAACTTGATTCTTTTATTATTCATTTTGTGTTGTATATACTTATTATTTTATAGTTTATAAATATAAAATTTGTTTTTCTGAAAAGAAAAAATACATTTAACATAATGCAAGTTGAAACAACTAGGAAAATATATGGAAGATTATCTTTTTAAATAGTTTTATCTAGAAGTAACTTCATAGTTTCCCTGTTTTTCATTGGGGCTTTCTAAAACTAACTAAAGTTTAGTTCATAACATCACTGGCTTACCTAAAAAATCAAGAGAACCCTCAAACAAACAATCCAACAATACACCTAAAAGAACCATGAAAGGAAAAACAAAGACCTAAATAAGTAAAAGAAAAGATATAATAAAAATTAGAGTGAAAATAAATGACATAGAGACTAAAAAAAATAATAAATTCAATAAATCAATGAAACCAAGAACTGGTTTTCTGTAAAGATAAAAAAAGATTGATGATCCTTTAACCAAGCTCATCAAAAAATAAAATAAAACAGAGGGGGCTCAAATAAATACAATCAAAAATAAAAGAAGAGAAGTAACAACTGACTCCATGGTAATACAAGGGATAGCAAGAAAATATTATGAACAAGTATATGCCAACAAATTGGACTACCTGGAAGAAATGGATGAATTCCTAAAAATATACAATCTTTCCAAAACTGAATCAGGAAAAAGTAAAAAATCTGAATAGACCAATTACAACTAATAAAATTGAAGTAGTAATCAAAAACTTCCAGCAAACAAAAGTTCTGGACCAGATGGCCTCACAGACAAATTTTACCATACATTTAGAGAAGAACTAACACCTATCCTTCTCAATCTATTCCAAAAAAAAATTCAAAAAGAAGACTTCCAAGGTCTTTTTACAAAGTCAGTATTATCCTAATTCCCAAACCAGATAAAGACAATGCAAAGAAAGAATATTAAAGGCCAGTATCCCTGATGAACATAGATGCTAAAATCCTCAACAAAACATTAGCAAACTGAACACAGCAATTCATCAAAAAGATCATACGACCATGATCAAGTGGGATTTATTCAGGGATGCAAGGTTGGTATAATATCAACAAATCAATAAATGTGATACACCACATAAACAAAATGAAGGATAAAAATCACATGATCATATCAACAGATGCAGAAAAAATCATCGAAAGCATGAACTTCAGCACCCATCTTTGATAAAAACTCTCAACAAAGTGAGAACATAAAGGTTACATATGACAGCCAACATCATACTCAATGGTTTAAAAAAAAAGTGTTTCCCTTAAGTTCAAGAATAAGACAGGATGTCCACTTTCACCACTCTTATTCAACATAGTGCTGGAAGTCCTAGCCACAGCAATCAGACAAAAAGAAGAAATAAAAGGCATTCAAACTGAAAAGGAGAAAGTAAAACTGTCATTCACAGATGACATGACATTGTATATAAAAAATCTAATCAACAAAACAAAAAAGCACACAAAATAAAACCAGAAACACTGAAATTAAGAACAAACTGGCAGTAACCAGAGGGAAGAGGGAAGAATTAATGGGGTGGAAGGGCGAAGGATTGTCAAGGAACATGTTTAAAGGACACATGGACAAAGCCAAAAGTGGGTAAGATGGAGGGTGGGATATGGGGATGGCTGGGGTGGGGGGTAGTGGTGAGGGGGAAATGGAGACAACTGCACTTGAATAACAATTAAGAAAAAGAAACCCTAAAGACTCCACCAAAATACTACTAGATCCAATTAATTTGGCAAAGTAACAGGATTCAAAAATTAGTGTCATTTCCATACACAATAATAACTATCAGAAAGAGAAATTAAGAAAACAAAATAAAATAAAGTACCTAGGAATAAATTTAACCAAGGAGGTGAAATCCCTGTACTTGAAAAATTTTAAGATACTGAAGAAATCAATTGAGAAAGATATAAATAAATGGAAGCATATGCTTTGTTCATAAATATGGAGAATTAACATCATTAAAATGTCCATACTACCCAAAGCAATCTATATAGTCAATGCAATTATTATCAAGATACCATTGGAATATCTCACTGATCTAGAAAAAACATTTGAAAAATGCATATGGAACCACAAAATACCCCAAGTAGCCTCAGCAATCTTGAGAAAAAAGAACAAAGTTGGAGAAATAGTGCTACATGATATCAAACTACACTACAACTGCAAAGTCATCACAACAGCACGGCACTGGCATAAAAACAGACATGTAGAACAATGGAACAGAACAGAGAGGCCAGAAATAAACCCATGCCTCTGTTATCAATGAATATTTGACAGAGGAGGCAGCAGCATACAATGGGATAAAAGTACTTTTTTCAATAAATGGTTTTAGAAAAACTGGACAGATATGTGCAAAAAAATGAAACCAGACCACCTTCTTACACCATGCAAAAGAACAAACTCAAAGTGAATTAAAGACTTAGATGTTAGACTTGAAACCATAAATATCCTAGAAGAAAACATAGGTAGTAAAATCTCAGACATTTCTCACAGCAATAATTTTTCTGATGTGTCTCTTTGGGCAACGGAAACTAAAGGAAGAATACACAAATGGGACATCAAACTACAATCTTCTTCCACAGCAAAAGAAGCCATCAATAAAATGAAAAGGGAGCCCACTGGATGGCAGAATATATTCTTGAATGATACATTTGCCATGGTGTCGATTTCAAGAAATATATATAAAAAACCTTATAAAACTCAACACCAAGAAGACAAACACCCCAATTAAAAATGGACAAAGGACCTGAATAGACATTTCTCCACAGAGGATATACAGATGACCAATGAAAGTATGAAAAAGTGCTCATCACTAATCATCAGAGGGATGCAAATTTAAATCATACTGAGATATCACCTCACGTCCATCAAAATGGCTACCATCAATAAATCAACAAACAAGTGCTGGAGAGGATGTGGAGAAAGGGGAACCCTAGTATACTCTTGGTGGGAATGCAGACTGGTGCTGCCACTATGGAAAACAGTATGAAGTTTCCTCAAAAAATTAAAAATGGAACTGGTTTTTGACCCAGTGATCCCACTTTTAGGAATATATCTGAAAAAGCCCAAAACACTAAGTGAAAGAATATATACACCCCTATGTTCATTGCAGCATTATTTACAATAGCCAAGATCTGGAAACAGTCCAAGTGCCCATCAGTAGATGATGAAGTGCCCATCAGTGGATAAAAAAGCTGCGGAACATTTACACAAGGGAGTATCACTCAGCCATAAAAAAGAGGAAAAATTACCTTTTGTAACAGCGTGGATGGACCTGGAGAGTATTATGCTAAATGAAACAAGCCAGTCACAGACAGACAAATACCATGATCTCACTTATATGTGTAATCTAATGAACAAAATACACTGATGAACAAAATGGAAACAGAGGCATGTATTCATGGAACAGACTGACAGTTGTCAGAGGGCATGGGGTTTTCAGGGCTGGATGAAAGAAGGTGAAGGGATTAAGCAAAAACACACACATACACATACAGACAGCAGGGGAATGTGATGGTAGTCAGGGGAAAGGGCTGTGGCGGAAGGAAAAGGTGGGCAAAGGGGGGATACATGGGGGTGGAAAGAGACTTTGCTTGGGGGTGGGTGGGTGCAGGATGCAGTGTGCAGATGATGTCGAGTTGTACACTTGAAACTTGTACAGTTTTGTAAACTAATGTCACCCCAGCAGATTCAATAAAAATACATTAAAATATAATAAAACTAACTAAAGTTTAAGTATATGAGGAAAAATATTTAATAACATCTCTTTTTACTCTTACTAGGCTTTAGTGTTTTCTTTTTGGCTCATTGCTTGGTGAACCATCTATATAAAGAGCGACGTATACTGAGTAATTTGAACCTTTTGATTACTAATTACTAATTACTAATGAACTCAAATTGCTGCGTGCAGAAAGGGGATCTTGTTTTTAAGTTTAAAAGTATTTTAACAATAAGGACATCACCTAAGTTACTGAGCAACAGAAAGAACACTGAGCGAGAGGAGGAAAGCCGGCTGGGCAGCAGTCTGCGAGTTCCAGAGGAGGCCGGCTGAGCCCTCCGAGCCCCACTCGCATGTCTCTGAGAAGGGCACCACCTCACACGGCAGAGACCTCATAGATGTCGAGTCCTTGTGTTAAACACCTGAAGCTCACACAGCTAATAGACTATTGTTCACCACCTATACTTGAAAAACGATGTATGCAACATTTCATTTTTAACCTACTCTGAGTTGCTTAATAATAAATAACCTTTACTTTTGAGACATGTTATCAAGAAATAAAACTGATTTTTATTACTGACCTTCCAAAAATAAAAGAACATCACCATCAACTGTCATCATCATCATCATCAACTTACCTATAAGCTTGTTTGTGAAGATTGCAAAAAAAGCATGCACCTTGTAAATTATTAAGTGCCATGCAAATGTAAATGATGATTATTGAAAAATATATTTAGGAACTCACTTTAACTCAGGCAGATAAATAATAATTTTCATATAAGGACATGATTATGCTGACTAAATGATGGTGCTTATCTCTGTGCTTTATTGTGCTAAACTTAATGCAACGGTGTGAGTGTTTTCCTTGAAACAAATAGGGTGCTGTGGGATCCTCGTGACATGAGCATCCTGGCGATGAGGCAGGTGACCTTCAGTGTTGATTCTGCTTCTCCAAGAACTAGTTTGTTGCACTCTTGGCACACACACAGCAGGAAGTGGAAGTGTACTCCTGGAGAGCTGGGCTGGAACTCGAAGGGGCAAAAGTGTCAGCGCGTGAAAAGAATGTGTCTCCTTAGAGTGGGCCAAGTCCCTAAGTTTCTGTGCCTTTTTCCACCTTTTAGAACTAAGGGCATAGTTTCTTTCTTTCTTTTTCTTTTTTTTAAAGATTTTATTTATTTATTTTTAGAGAGGGGAAGGGAGGGAGAAAGAGAGGGAGAGAAACATCAATGTGCGGTTGCCTCTCACGTGGCCCCCACTAGGGGCCTGGCCTGCAACCCAGGCATGTGCCCTGACTGGGAATTGAACCTGCAACCCTTTGGTTCGCAGCCCGAGCTCAACCCACTGAGCTATGCCAGCCAGGGCTAAGGGCATAGTTTCAATCTTTTCTAACCTCTATGTCAGCTCTAGAGGTGTCATTCTGTGAGAGGATTAGAACAGATTTTAGCCTATTTGCTTTAGTGCTCTCCTTTTCCTCCTCCCATTACCTCATAACATAAGGAAAATAAAAGGCAGCGCAGTCACAGTGCTGCTGAAATTGCTGGTTGAGCTGAGGCAGTGTTTGCTCCATGTTTCAATGTTGTGCCCCAGTTTCAGCCCCTCTTCTCCAGCATGAATCCAAGCCAGCCTCTCCAGCCCAGTGGAGTATTCCAGTCCAGTGGAGTATTCATTTGTTCAATACTGTTCTTTCTCACCTCCAGAGAGAAGAAAGGCAAAAAGAGAGAGAGAAACCGGGAATGTAAAAGATAAATTTGTATTCATTCTCCATCCTGTCTTTATTATTATTATGCTATAGTAAAGGATTTGTTGATTTATTTCTACAGCCCTCATCTTTTGTAATGCTTAAAAGGTCCATGAGAGCATATTTTGGCCACTGCAAAATATTTTATTTTTAATATATTTATAAGCATTGGAGTAGAAGCATAATTGTTTAATTTGTTTTCAAAATGTTGTTGTAAAACAGCTGGAAAAAAAAGAATTCTGTAGGACATACGCATTAGGATACTCACAAAATGGCTGTTGATTCTATTTAAGGACAGGACATTTTCTGTCCCTGCTGCTGAACCCATTTCTCCTTTTAATATCCTTTTAAGCTGATCCAGACACAGGGTTTCCATGGACTTTGACAAATGGTGCACTTTAATTAGCTCTGTGGTTGCAGAGTCAGACCACTGGATTGAGTTTTCACTTTGTCTTTTGCTCACTAGCAAAGCTGAATTTGCTACTTGTCACATGATAATAACATAGTTCTTGAAGAAAGCAGATTCAAACTCAGCTAAAATGCTATAGACTCTTTACAGAATGGTTGTAGTTGTCCTAGAGTACAAATAGTTTTCTGAAAACTAGGAAGGACATAGAGTTTACACTAAAGTGCGATTTGCAATCTCGTCCTCTAATGCGTTAAGTAATTGATATGCCAAAGGCATTATCTAAATTTGGGACATTTTGTGCTGTACTGTATTTGTAAATGGTTACTAGGAATTGGGTTAGACTGAGATACAGGTTTTTTAAAATTAGGAGCATTAGCCTATGATTCATGTCCTATTATCCAAGCAACACATGTACTGAGAGGTCCTTTCATGACAAAGTCAACCATCCCTAAAATGACTGAAAACAAGGACGAAACTCACAAAGCTATCTCTGAGCAGCCCAAATGGAGCCCGTGCTTTCAAGCTCATTTTGTTATCAAAGAGACCTTGGTCAGGCACTCAGAGCTTGTGTACTCAAATTTGCATAAAATTCAAGTGGAAGTGGTCATCTGAATTTTCAACCAACAGAAAATTAACAACACTTTTTTAGGTGGGGTCCTAAAGTAGGCATTGTACAAGCTACGCTGATAGCCTGTTGGAGGAGGTGATCTAGAGGCACGGTCCCCATCCTTTTTGGCACCAGGGACTGGATTTGTGGAAGACAATTTTTCCATGCCTTGGGGGTTGGGGGATGGTTTTGGGATGATTCAGGACATCCCATTCAAGCTCAACTCCTGCTGTGCGGCCTGGCTTCTAACAGGCCAGGACCAGTACTGGTCCATGGCCCGGATGTTGGGAGCCCCTAATCTAGGGGACTTGACCCCCTTTTCAGCTAGCCCTGGGCAAGCAGAGCTCCTCACCCCCCTCCTGTCCTTGGAAAGTATGTTCTACTAACCGTTCCCACAATGGGAGCCTTTGTCCAGGATGTGACCTTGACAAAGCAATGTTGTTGTTGAGACGTTGTGGACAGTGTACCTGACTGAGCCCAGTTAAGGCCTCCATATAAACTTTAAGATTCTGGAGAGTGGGTGTGAAGGTCTACTCTTCTTGTGGCCATTCAAAAGTAGCCTGGTAAGTTGCCTTGCTTATTAAACCCGCCACCTCCAACCTGGAGTGGTCTCCTTCTTTCTTAGGTTTCTCTTGCTCTCCATGTTCAGGAACCAGTTTGCAAACCAACATGGCCCAAATCTGAACAGCAAAGCGGGGGATGAAAGAGCTGCAGGAAGTGGTCATAAGCCAGAAAATGGAAAGGAAGAGGGGGAAGGAAGTGGGGGAAGGGGGAAAAAGAGAAAGTGCTTTGGAAGTTATTTAATGCAGAGCTCAGTGCTTTTCAAACTACCTGGGGTAAAAGATCTCAAGGTTTTTTTTTGGTTGTTTTTTGCCAAAAATAAAAATACATAGCATTCTATTTTATTAGACAAAATATATAAAATTAACTGCCAACTTGTATTCTCAATGCATATTCTTTACTTTTGCATGCTAGTAACAGTTTGCAGGTGGCACTCATCTGCTAACCTGCACCTTGAGTGGGACTGATTTTGTGTAAAGGCAAAGAGGTCCACGCTGCCTAATAGCTTTGTCTCTTATGCTGATGATGCACATTATGATTACGTTAAATCACATAACCATCATTTTTGTATTCATTTATTCAAATTTGGCAAATACATTTTTGCTTTTGAAAAAGGCAAGGAAGAAAGTTCAGCAAGATTTCCAAGCAAATGCTTAAAATATAAAATGTACAATGATAAATCAGCCTCATTTATCTGGAAAATTCACCGGTGTAGCAAATTCATCATTTGCTGTAGATGACAATGCCCTTCAGCCAAAGACCACCAGGACCACACCTGCATTTAAGCAAAGTGGGTTTATTGTTTGTTGTGGAAAGAGAACACATGCCAAAGGAGCCATAGGATATCTTAGTCAAAGGGTGTAAGAATGAATCTATCACAGGATTTGGGCTTTGCTTGGGTGACCAGAGGGTCGCTATAAAGAAGCAGGGATTCTCTCTAGGTTTGATGCTGCCATTTCTGGGGACAGTTCTGTGTTTGGATATTCTGTAGGTGGCACGGTGACTTTTTCTCTATGCTTAGAAAAACATTATCAAGTGGCTTTGTTTATTTATCACGGTTTCAGTGTACTGTTGTCTGAGGCTGATATTCTGTGAGTTTTTATCCAGCAGGGGAACAAAGTGACCTAGTTGTGAGTGTCAGAGCAGCTTGTGATAATATTGGTGTTAAATCAGTTCCAGACATCAGAGGCTGCTTTTTTCTTTCTCAATGATGAGTAAAAGTAGCATCATATAAAATTGAAAATTAAACTTAAATCTTATTTATTGTCCAAAATCTTGATTTTTTTGTTTACCAAATGCTTTGGGGGATTTTCTCTGGTAATGGTGCATAAGTTTTTTAACCAGAACTTTTGACCTAATGGAATAGTCTCTGTAGTTATGCAGTGTACATGATGAGAAAAAAAAGTGTTGATTCGTTTGAATTAGTCAAGCCAACCACAAGTTTCAAGATACATCAACTTACATATCGATTTAGAGTAAGTTTGCAATATGAGGCCAACACGCATCCTGGGTGAGACATCTAGAGCAATTTGAGAAAAGAATTTCATTTTTATGGGTTCCATTTTTGGCGTGGGCTCAACCGCAAAGCAGAAAATTGAGTTATTTGGATAAAATATATGCATTTACTGAAGTCAGTATGTCTCAGTCTGATGTCTTACATTATTTTAAACTAAAGCTTTTCTATGGAATATTCTAACATTCTAAACAATGACTTATTTCCATTTATTTCTCTGAGTGATTGTTCCCTGGAGTCAATGCTGTGTGGAAAGACTTTATCTCACCGAGGCCTTTATCTCCCCTGCCTGACTCCCTGACATAAAGCAGATCAGTACACAGCTGTGGAACTTAACTAAACAGTTTACTAGAAACTTAAAATGTCTTAGGTTAAAATTAATGTATAAACTACTGGCCTTCTATCTTAAGAGAACACAATGTGACATTTTTCTTTAAATTGCAGTCTTGATGTTGTTTTCTATAACAAACCAAAATTAGAAAGTCCTTTGGAGTCTCTTCAAGTGTTTCTTTTTAGAATGAAAGAGTAAAATATCAGCTAAGTTAGCAATTTGAGTACATATTACAGGAAGTGCATTTCAATCTTTACTGTTGACAAAAATTCAACGTGAGTGCTATGTTATCGTGGTCCAACAATAAAATCAGGTTTCTCTACACCAATTACTTTGGTGGTAGACCAATTCAGTTTATAAAACTGTTAGAAAGCACTCTAAGAAAAAAAACTAGTAACAGCCCATTTGTTTTCTGAATTTGTAGACTTTTAAAATATTATGCACATGGACCATGTCCAGCTAGGCGTGTATTTTGGTCCATAAAGTGGAAATCCACACTTTAAAACCTAATTTGCTATTTGATCACTGTTCAAACCTTCCCCTGTCCCCTCTTCCTTGGGTGTCATGGAGAAATAAGTCACACAGATTTTAAGAAGCACAATTGTGTCTAATAGTTTTTCTTTAAAGAATACATGCTTTTTGTTTTATTATAGAACTGATATCTTTGAACACCAGGGTCCCATGTGAAGATGCATTGAGACTTTAAGTTCCAGTTAACTTACAAAATGTGTGTTTGTATATATTTACAAAAAGATAATTTGAGTAAATTGCTCCATTTGGTGAAACATGAAGTGTACAATATGCTGTCTCACTTGTGTATTTAAAATTTATTTTTATGTTTATTCAAGTCAAAGAACTCTACCAGGTACATTTTTCTATTTTAATTCCAGGAGCATGTGCAACCCAATCAGGGAGGATATGCAGTCAACAGCCTGCTCTGGCACTGCGTTGCCGCCTGGACTTGTGTGCAGAAGAATAGTCCTCGGTTGAATAAGGTGCTTGAACATCTCATCTTTCATAAAACACAGCTTCAGACGAAGTGCTGGTAAGAGGGATCCTATAAATCCAAAGTAACTCATGGAGAAACCTTTGTATTTAAATGTTAAATAACCTTTGTACTTAAATGTTAATCACACCTAAGTTGACTATAAAAAAAATTTATAATTCCAGTTCCAAAGGCAAGGGCAATTTATATATTTTCTATTAGTTCGTTTCATCAATAAATTTTTTTCCTTTTTCTTTTCGGTTAGATGAACATGCATGTATTATATATTTTATATTTATTAAATGAAATTAATTATTAATAAGTCCATTCCCATATTTAAAACATTTTTTATTTTTCAATTTGTTAACAATGAGGTACCGTATACTTTTTTGGTGAAAATACTAATATTATTTCATTATGCCTTACTTGTAATGCATAACAAAAATAAATTTTGGTTGAAAAATGTTAGTTTCCTCCTATACAAATGTTACTTTGAGAAGGAAAAAAGAAGTCTTAAATTACCAAAAAAGAGGGCATGAATTCAATGGAGGGAAGAAAAATTTTAAAGGAGTATTTTTGAGGAAATTGATCAGAGATACCCCTTTATAATATTTGAGGATGATCAGAATTCTTTTTCCAATGCTATCAATAATAATAATCTGTTTTTGCCATAGCAAGTTGCAAATTCAATTGTCTTATATTTTTATTAAAGTTAGTTTCCATGTTTAAGCTTCTGACAGTCCACTCTGCACCAATGGTCTTTGTATATGTAAATTATAAGTATTGGGAGCATTCTTTATGAACCAAAGCTGTTTTCCCAGTTTCATTTGGAAGTTTTGGGAAATCTAGGTCAAGCAAAGATTCCTAGACAGAGCCTAGGTTGCTTTTGCAAGGGACTTCATCAAGGACTCACTCTGTTCACAGTCTGATGGGGGCAACCTACTCAGTATTATAGTTAACAAAGGTCGTGAGTCTTTGACATTTTAAAAGTGGGGATACCATCTTTAAACAGGAAAATAAAAATGCAAATAGGCTATATCTATTATAGCAATAATGTGGAATGTAATTTTAATAATATACTTATAATAGAGGGTTTTATTAAGTTATTATTATAGAGCTGCTAAATATAAAAAAAATTAGAGAGTTTTATTGGAGCAAATTAGGCCATTCTGAAAGCTGTGATGATTCTTTCAGACCATTCTTATTACACAAAATAAATTATGGGGATTCAAACACACAATTTTGTTTTCAAAGGACAAACAACTAAAATTATTTTAGCTCTTGGAAGACTAACTTGGTTTTAAAAATAACAGAAATTATAGTTTAACATATAAAAATCAATATTGCATGACTTTGCCAAATTTATTTTCAAGGTATTCTAATAATTGCTAAGTAAACAGGTTCAATTAACGCTGAAATTCTAAAGTAGCTGATTAAGAACATTGGCTAGTGTGGCTCAGTGGATTGACCACTGGCCTGCAAACCAAAGGGTCGCTGGTTCGATTCCCAGTCAGGGCATATGCCTGGGTTGCCAGCCGGTCCCGGTTGGGAGTCACGTGAGAGGCAACCACACATTGATGTTTCTCCCCCTCTATTTCTCACTCCCTCTGTCTAAAAATAAATAAATAAAATCTTAAAGAAAAAATAATAAATAAAATCTTAAAGAAAAAAATCTGATTCTGAAAGTCAAGGTATAGTTTCTTTAAACAATTTTCAGTTTTATTGTATCGACATTGCTCTAATTTACTTTGTTAATGATTTGTCTTTAAGGTAGTTACTTGTTTTTATACTTAGTATTTTATAGATTTGGATGTGTTAGAGATAATACAAAACTTTTTACTTTACGAATGAAGACACCGAGGCCAAGGCGATTAGGCTTACCAGCGCTAGGTGCCAGGCTCGAAGGCTCCTGGTGCAGCACTTTTTGTAGCACACCAGTCAATGTCGTTCCAGCTGCTTATTAAGGAGATAACTGCTCCGAGGCACTTGCCGCTGAACCCTGATTTCTCTCCTCCCGGGAGGGCGCTGTGGGAATCAGTTGGGGCGGGGAAGGGGGGGGCGGTGGGCGGTGCGTGGCGATGTTTAGTCAGGGCTGAGTGAACAGAAGGGTAAATTGAAAAACTAAAATTAAAAATGAAACATGGACTGCTTATAATAGAAAGGATAAGATAATTGTTTTAAAAAGCACGAACAGATAGTTTTGATTCTATTTTTTATATTTACATTTTTAAAAAAGATTTAATTTTTTTCTTAAATAACAGATAATCCTAGAAGCAAAAATAGCCTACCAACATTAGAAGATTAATGTCTATTTAAGTTAGCAATTTAACTTTTTTTTTTTTAATTGTCAAATTTTCTGCTGGTTATAGTAATATTAAAATATTAAAAAATAACTTTTCTTCTTACGAAGTATTTGTTTATGTAACAGCTTATGTTGCTTTCAAGAAATCATTATTCTAGATGAAACAAAACAAGCTGTGGCATAATTATCAAAATCAAACCAAAAATGCTTTTTTGCAGTCTCATGTACTCCTTAGATTGAGTACATGTGAAAAATTAAGAAAATGAACTAAATATATTCGGAAAGAAATAGAAATATTGGGGCATCAGGCCTTGACAGTAAGTGAAGACCGTCAGGATTTGGCGTACCAGACAGTCGTAGAACTGTGGCCCTTGGTAGACAGTATCTTTAGTTTACTACCTGAAATTCAAGGCCAAGTAAGTATTAACAGGAGCAGTTTCATTTTACATGAATATCCACAAAGTACCATGACAATGAATAAATGTACAGGGATTCAAAATGCAGGAGGAGACCATTCAATTGATTAATCAGGAGAAATTTTATTAATATTGGCAAAAATTGCTGGTATTCATACAGGTGAATGCTTCTCATCTGCTAGTTTCTAATGTTATCCATCAGCAGATAATTCATCATGCCTGTATCTGCCACTTTTTAAAACCCCCTTTATAAATGTCATGCAATACAAAAGGAAAGAAATGGCAGCATGTGGTTTCAGCTGAGCCTGGAAAAGAGCAGGCCCAGGATCCATGAAATGATTCAAAGAAGGACTCTGAATTAGAGCAACCTTTGTTCTCTGGGGAATTGGAAACAAAGAAAGAAAGAAAGAAAAAACAAGGAAATGAACTGAAGACAAATTGTAAAACTGGGTGAAGAAGTGGAGAAAAAGAGAACACAGGAGCCCCTCCCAACTGCCATGCACCAGCCTTTATCTTGGAAGTTTAGCTGCTCCGAGCTGCAGATAAGCAGCTTGCTGTAAGGCAGATTTCCATTTAATACGGTTACATTTTATATGATGCTTCATACTCTCAATGCTCCACCTTGTGGTTTGGCCTTTTATAAACTACCCCATTTGCTCTGGGGAGATAGCTCAAGCTGTGCAAAAGGCTTTCTAATCTAACATGAAAATAATGAATTGTGTTTACAATTGAATTATTAGCCAATGAAGACTGCTGAGAAATGTGGTATGGCATTTCAGTAAGCGATAGAACATAAAATTATATCTCCCAGAGCAAAATAGCCGATTTCATGCACTCCATGAATGTCTTCCAAAAAAGCTCGACAATTTAAAGTTATATTGACATAGCTAGTGTTTTTCAGATGCATAGCATTTGTGTTCGTGTAAAATGAATCGAACAAAGAATCAACTGTTTTGCATGGGCAGCAAGGCCTTTACTTCTGGCTAGATTACTGATAACCCCAGTGTTTATCTGCATGAACCCCAGTAACTATTATAATGTGTATATGACAGCCTAACCAACACCATTCAAACAACATTTTCATTAATAATATTTCTCATTACTCATGAGCTGAGATGGGATATCAGTGAAGGTCCTCACTCTTCTGAGGTGTTTCCTGGATTTTTTAAAAATCTTCACCTGAGGATATTTTTTAACTGATTTAAGAGAGCATGAGAGAAAGAGAGAGGGAACTATCGATGTGAGGAAGAAACATCGATTGGTTGCCTCCCTCCCCTACATGCCCCTAACTGGGATCGAACCTGCAACTTAGGTATGTGCCCTGATCAGGAATCGAACCCATGACGTTTTGGTATGTGGGACAATGCTCCAACCTACTGAGACACCCAATCAGGGCTATTTCCTGGATTTCTTATTGATCTTCTGTTCCTCTGAGTTAAATGTAAACATTTAGTCTATACCAAGGGTAAATACATCAATTATGCTTTGATGTATTACAATACAGTGGAAAAAGAAAATTCAACCTCAGATCAGAATAGTGGAGTTTCAGTCCTGTCTGTTGCTGCCTAATTTTGAATGAGTCACTTAACTCCTGTGAACAATCTGTTTAGCAGTTAGAGAAAATAGTTACCCCAAAGAGTTTTTCAGATATTTAAATAAGTAATATGAAAACACTTTTAATACATTCATGCTCCCCTAGTATTTCATTTCCTGCTCCTTCAGATCTGAACTAATTTTTTCCAGAGTCCTGCCTACTGAATTTCTGTCTCAGTACCCGACACATGTCCTCTGCTGAAGTTAACCACGTTGGACAGCCTAACTACTACGTTTCAGAGCTGCTCCCCTGCTCTCCGCTCCCACTGTCACAATCGTGACGCGCGCCGTTATTGTCTCATGACTCTTGTACAATAGCTTATTAACTGGTTTCTTTGCCTTAAGTTTTCTCCTCCATAATCTGTCCTACTCTGCTGTCAGGACTACAATGTAAATGCGATTAACCATTCTCCTGCTCAAAATTACTTAATAGAACTGTTCTTACATGGCACAGGGGTTGCAGCTCCAATTAGGATCTCATAACTTGCCATGATTAAGAAAAAAAAGCCCTAGTCAGATGCTTAGTTGGTTGGAGCATTGCCCACTACACCAAAAGTTTGCAGGTTTCAGTCCTAGGTTGTGTGTTCGAGCCCCAGCTGGGGCTTGTAAAGGAGGCAACTGATCGATGTTTCTCTCACATTGATGTTTCTCTCTCTCTCTCTCCCTTCCTCTCTCTCTAAAAAGCAATAAACATATCTTTGGGTGAGGGCAAAAAACAAAACAAAACAAAACAAAACAAAAAAAAAAAACAGAAGAAGAAGAGCAAAAACAGACTGAAAGATCCAGCTACTGTAATTAATTAGCCCCAACACATACAAGTGCCTGTAGGTCTGAAGGAAAGAAAACAGTCAGTGGCCCACCTGTGCCTTCCCTGATGACACAGCAGTCATTGCCTGCTGACACTCCGCCCCTTCATTCCGCCCCCTGGGGCTCCAACAGTGAAATTCTGTAAGTGGGAGAAAGAACCCTTTTAGCAGACATGCTAAAGATTAGCTTTTCTTATAGTCCATCCCTTCTGAGTATCAAATATCAGACAATGCCAAGATAAATGTATCCTTTAAATTAGTTTTTCCAAATGCTCAAAATCAAGAATAAAATTCCGAGTGTCCTTCTTTCCATGGGCAATTAAGACTGAGACTAATTTATTTATGCTAATCTTCCCCTTTCTTGCCTGTTAATTTAAACTTGAGTTCCTGGTAGCATTATGGTTAAATCATTGTTTAAAATAGTCCATCTTCTCCTTCAAGAATTATATATATAATTCTTTAAGGATTATATACATGTAGATATTTATAGATATAAAGAATTATATGGCTTATATTTATAAATTTATGTTGATTTATTAATATTATCTATTTTTTCCACTTACTGTCAGTCATTTAATGGTAGGATTTCCCATTCTTAAGTTCCTAAGGACTATTTATTTCTTGGTTGGCACAAGTAAATTTCTAGTGTGAACATAAGTGACTTATTTTATTAGGTGAGCCCTTGATTACATACAACCCTCAGCTTAGTGTAGCATTTGTCACCATTTATTTTTTACCTAAAAAGTTTAATGTATACATTTTTTCTAGAGATAGGCTTCTGTGCTCAGAGCTTTTTAAAATTTCCTCTTTATATCTCTACATGTTGCTTTGTTGCTTTCTAACTTAAAGCCATGATAAGATATTCACAGCCAGTCTACCTCTTTTTAAAGTTTTATTTTCAATCCAGAAATTTCAATCACAATTATCTTTGTGATCTGGTAGCCAGGAGGAAGGTAGATGGCACCCTCTCTTGTCTCACTGGCTTTATTAGGAATCTCTTGTGGCAAATCCTCCACTTCACCTAGAGAGAAACCCCTACCATGTGCAGCTGTGCACAAATGCTGTAGCTACTGGCTTACATTTTCTGAAGGCCTTCCTTTGGTTACTCATCATTCACACATGTTCCTAACTCCTCTCTGTCTGCGCTTAGTGTTTTTCCTACATTATGGTGAAAATGCCATATATTCCTGCATTAAATTTTAAATTAAATTTTGGGCTTATTGACATTGGAAAGGTTTCTTTCAATTGACTCCTATTTTCCTCATAACTCATTTCATGTGAAATCCTTAAAGTTGTTTTGTTTCACTCTTTCTTTCTTTTTTCTTTTTCTTCTTTTTTTTTTTTTACTGTGGTACTAAGAATGTTTTTCTTGATTTTATGTTTCTTTGGTTGTTTCAACAGGCATTAGATAGTAATGGGTCTCAGTTTGCTAGCTTCAAATGCAATTGTCTTTCTCTAAATTATGGAAGAATTTTTCAAATTTGCTCCCTACCAAGTGTTAGTTTTGCAGTTAACTTCCTCAATTATGGAATTAAATTATATTTTTGTAATTTTAGTTTTGTTGTAATCTCTTGTTTTCTCAATACAGCACCTTTCTTCTCATTATCAAAACTTTTCGTTGTTGTTTCTTCTTCTTAGGCTTGATCAAAGATGCTGAAGAATCCTGTAAAACTATTTTCTGGTTTCTGTAAGAAATCATTTTCAGAACTATGATCCTCTCTGAGTTTTCAGCCTGATATTCTCTTTAGCCTTTGCTATAATATATTTTTCAATAGTCTCATGTCAAACCTATTCCTCCATTTTCCATTTTACTTAGCTCAGATCTAGGAGAAATCTATAAAAACTTGGTATTTTTAAATTAGAGGTCAGGGTTTCCAGCATACAGCATTGTTAAAAGCTACAACACTCAATATGCAATCTCATCAGGGACCTTCCTGTATCCTCCTTGCTATATGATATTTTATCTTTGGAGAGAAATACACTTCAGCATTCCCTTATAGCACCCCTTCCTTTCCATCCCTTCTCCTACACACGCCCACACACAAGCAGTGTTTTCTACACTTTTAGTCATCTGGAAGTTGTCATGTCTGATTAAGTATGAAGAGATAATAATGAAGCAAAGAGGTAATACTCTGGCTCCTTAAAAAGTCAGTATCCCAAAGTAAAGGCATTTTTTCTGATTCTATAAATAATAGACTGAACAGCAGAGATCTTTTTTTTTTCCTTCCATTTTTTTAACTTTGGGGTAAAGGAGGCTGCTATGTTTTATGAAGTAGAATGTGAATGGTCCTTATTTCTGTTCTCAATTCAGTCCCACCAATCCTACTGTATATGGAAATTTTCTATAAGTTGCTGCCCTTAGTAATCTCTCTTTCATTCTTAGTCTTCAGGGTTTTATGGATTTTTGACAACATCAATATTTTCTGAAGTATCTATCAAAAGATTGAAATAACCCTGTTTGGGGTTTCCAACTTGGAGATATTTAGTTTCATCTTTTAAAATTATAATTCGGTTATTGAGGGAACATGTAAAGGAGTAAGGAGAACCCCAGAGAACAGTTTTGATGCTGACTTTCTGAACCTTTTTGTAAGGTTGTATGGAGAGAGGGAGAGAGAGAGAAAGAGAGAGCTTTTTAATGAAATCCCGGGTTAGTGTATTTCAGCTGATTTGTTCTACTGGGAAAAGAACGCTGGGCTGGAGTCAGGCTAGTTGAACTATGATTTAGGATCTGGTACTGTTTAGCTTTCTAAAGTGATTCACATTAATTTTAAAAGTGAAAACAGCTAAAAAGTAAAATCAATCAAGTAATAAGTAATCAATTAACCAAGTAAAAACAAATATGTTATTTTAGACAAGCCAATAAACCTCTGCCTCAGTTTTCTTTTAATTTAAAAAAACATGGGAATCCATAATATTTATAAATTACTTTGTACCTGTTTAATTTCATGGCATTTAATTTCATGGTAAAACCAAGCCAATGTATTAATAATCAAGACTTGAAGTTCACGAAGAAGTGCTCTGTTTAAATTTCTAACCTAAACCTAATCTAATTTGAATTCTTCTTTCCTATGTGCATTGATTTTCAGTTTTGATTTTTAACAAACTCCAATTTATAGGTATCGATGCTTCTATTTTTGGCAAAAGCATTTTTACTTATAGGAAATTTTGCATTCAGTAGTGTTGATTGAAAATAGTGTGTTTCTGGTGAAGCATTTTTCTACTGTAGGTGGCTGACACTGATGGATCTTCTTCAATTCGTATTTCATTGAGAGTGCCTCTACTTAGTTACAATCTTCCAGACGTAGAACAGAACGTAAACCTTATGATTATAATGTATGTTCAGGAAAAAAGAAGTTTTGTGAACTGAGACTATCTTGTCCTTTACTTGACCTTAGCACAGATGATGAGTACTCAGAATGATGCTCTAAAAGAAAGTTGTCAAATTCATATCCTTTGAATGGTATTGTTAATTTAATTCAGTTCAACATTTGAACCTGGCCATTTTACATAGATTATTTCACTTAAATCTCACAATAGTCTCTGAAAAGTAGGTGTTGTTTTATTTAATTTACAGATGAGTAGATTAAGACTGAAGGTAGGTGACATAAATTGTCCTACTTCATATACCTAATCATCATATACCTAATTAGTGTTGAAGCTAAGGTTTTCTCTTTAATTTTTCTGACTCTAAAGTTTATACTTATGAACAATATTTTCAGAGTATCAGTTAGGACTCAGTTCTTGTGCATGTTAACAGTCACCTGACTGCAACCGCAGGATCAAACACAGCTTTATTTATCTTGCAGAACAAGCAGTGCACTACTGATGTAGATACTCAAAGGCCCAAGAACCGAGCTCCTTCTGGCTTCCTCTTCTTCTATTCTTAGTATGTGACTTTTCATCCTCATTGTTGCAAGATAGCTGCTCTATCTTCTGTTGTCAAGTATATGCTCCAAACAAAGGAGGAAAAACACCTCTTATCTAAATTTAATCTTTTTTTCTTAATCGGAAAAATAATAACTTACCTGGAAGTCTTTCATAATGTAAATCCATTTATATCTCATTGAACAAATCTACACATATGGCTATACCAAGCTTCAAGGGAGTTGAGGAATTATTTTTAAATTAAATTTAATGACGTATAATTTACATACAATAAGACTCACACATTTATGCATACAGGTCTATGACCTTGGGCAAATGCAGACACCTGTGTAATCACTGCCCCAATTAAGATACAGAACATTTCCTTCTTGAAGAGCAACACTAACTGAGCACTTTGCTATCTTGCATAAAATTGAGGTTTAGTTTTGAAAGGAAAAAGGAGTCAAATAATATTAGACAGGCAATAAGCAACATTGGAATACTAAGTTAAAAATTGATACACTTAAATAAATGACGGTTGGAAAAAGCAAAATTTCAAAACAGGAAATACCTGTAGGTGACAGAAGACTTCTTAAAACATAAACCGGACAAAACTTCCAAATCTATTTGTGTCTCAATTTTCAAATATTAAAAAAATGTATTTTAAAAGATCTTGAAATGTATCAAAATTTGTGGTTTAGATCAAATAAGATAATTTATGTGAAATACATTGAGATCTGTAATTCCATTCAATATGCAGAATTAAAGAACCGGTGTAAAGAATTGTATCTTTTTGCATGCTTAGAGGTGTTTCCTTTTAAAAATAATGATGAACTTGACTTACTGATCTGAAATATCACAACTGTGAAATTCAAATATAGTCATAACTGCACTAACTCTTTAACTTATTAATGGCCTATAAATCAAAGCAACATGCAGCTCTAGGCAGAGGCAGTTTTTACATTTGCATTCTTATCAGTTCTCTTTCAAACTGTATCTCTTCCAGTTGGTTAAAAATTGCACTAAATGTATAATTTCCTGAAACTGTCAGAACATATATACATTAATGTCTAATAACTTCTTGTGTAATTTCCCAGTTATTGCATATTTACTAAATAAATCTTGACATTATTATGTATTCAATGTGAAATATAAATTTCATTTTGAGAAATTAAACTCTTTATAGAATGAAATAATGCTGAACTTTTGGAGTGCATATGAAGAACATCTTTTTTATTTGTTCTTTCTCATGAAAAGAAAAACTTTTTTGAAATTTAGTCCTTGGAATCAGTTACAAAATTTAAAAATAAAAACCCATAGTGAGATTTTGAGGACAGTGCTTACAACCTGAGCCCTTGATGTAATCCAATCATTTTTGCCCTCAGAATTATTACTCTCAGAATTTTGTCAGAAACTATGCTGAATTCAAATCTCTTACCAAAATGTGGCTGTTTTCTGTAAACTCTTATCATGACAGGTGTCAATCAATACTCATCTTTTTTTTATAATTATAATTTATCTGTAGCTAAATATTATGTTTGTGAAGTTGTAGTAGTCATTATTGAAAGTGATGTATCTGGTGGTCCAGGATACTCATATCTTCTGGCCAATTTTTTTTTCATTAAAAACAGTTAATATTTTACATTAAAATCTCTGTGTTTTGTTAATAAAATTTTCAGGATGGATTCAGTACTGGCTTTGCTGGTCCTTGGGGAGGCTGCGAAATTAAACATGGACTGCTTGAAAGCTTTGATGGACCTAATGAAAGATTTTCTTTTATGCGTTATGACTGTTCAGAATCAGGTAACAGTATATTTTACTGTTAATTTTGGTGGGCAAAAGAACTGAATAGAAGCAAAATCTTTTTGTCAGTACTTAAATTGTATACCACATTAAGGCTTGTAATGAACATTACTTTTTTAAAAAAGATTTTATTTGTTTATTTTTAGAGAGAGGGGAAAGGAGGGAGAGAAACATCAATAGGTTGCTTTTCAAATGCACCCCAACCGGGAATTGTGCCCTGACCTGGAATTGAACCGGTGACCTTTTGCCTTAAGGGACAATGCCCATCCAACTGAGCCATACCAGTCAGGGCCTAATGAGCATAACTCTGTAGTAATGATTTTAATTAAGCATAAAAGTAAATGCTTATTTACCATATATCCCAGTATGGATTTATTGATAGAGACAGAGCTACAGAAATATGTATCTACATACATACACACAAACATACGTGAGAGGTACTTTAAATTTTATAACAAACTTGAGATCATATAGTAACATGTGTTTTAGTTTCCTTTTTAAAATTTTTAAAATATAAAACACTTTTATTATTACATTTTATTAATATTTACATTTTAATAGTGATAGTTTAATTATTCATTGTTAAACATTGAGTTTGTTTCTGCAGTAATTATTCACAGTTATCACAACTAATGTTAAACCCATGTAAAATCTGTTTTTTAATGAGTGCAATTTAGAAATTTTTTTCTTTCTTTTGTTTTATCGTTGTTCAGTTACAGTTGTCCCGCCCTTTTTCCCCATTTCTCACCCCTACCCCGCCACCGCTCCCATAACTGTGGGACGTTTACACAAAACAAATCTTTTTTTTTAATGAGTTCATTTTATTGTCTTTTAACAAGTTTATAAAATGTGAAGGTATTCCTTATAAGCACATTATATATATTTCTTGTTATGACAGGGTATGTGTGTATTACCTAATAGCTATTTTCTCATTTCAGAAAGAAAAATGCAAAGCTGATGATTTTTCCTGGGCTTGGAATGTAGTCTCTACATACATAACAACACTTGCAGAAGCCTGCTTGTACGCAGCCCTTTCTAATTTGCGAAAAACTGCTCTCGTTGGTTTCTGTGACTGTGCAAGTTCACAAAGAGATATTTTACTCTTGGGCAAATCAGAACAGACAGAATTGAGGAATACAAGTATTTTAGGTCTTTTGGACTATTTCTCTTCAAAAATGTCAGATAATTGTAAGTTAATTATTTTTCAACTTGATGAGAAATGTTTTTAAAATGTCCTCATCTACATTTCGTAATGAGCCTTTCACAAAAAGTCAACATTTTTAAAGGTATTTTATTGATTATGCTATTACAGTTTTCCCATTTCTCTTCCCCATCATTGCCCTCCACCCTGCACACCCCCTCCCACCCACATTTCCCCCCTTTACTTCATGTCCATGTGTCAACATATTAAAGTTGGAAATAATTTCAAATTCAGTAGGCCTTTTGCAAATTTAGGAATAATATTTTATACCATGGAAATTTTTAATCAATAATTTTAAAACAACTGAAATATAAAATAGAGTCAGTTGATTTATGATTCAAATTACATTCCTTGAAAACAAAGGATGACCTTGGGAAAACTTATGGAATATGTTTGTTTTATGTTTTTCACATAGGATTTCTCATCTGTCATCTTCTCCATTTTCTCTAGGCATCTACTGTTTCTCTTGTTCTTATTCCACCCACAAAATTTCTCTTCAATATCTCAAATAATTTAGTATATTCCTCAGATATGACATCTCATTCTCCATCAGAATATACTCGTCTCATGTCTCAAGAATAAAGGTCATTTGCTACTGTTGCTTATGGGGGCTATGAGAATGAAGTACTTCAATTTTTAAAATGGAACTACAGGGACAATATAAATTCAAAATTCTTTTTACATTGACTAGAACTTTTCTTAATATTATCATTGTAGTCAGTATTATGGTCTGTTATGTATATGACTCTCACTTCCATCAAATTATTAGATAATTCAGACTGCAGAATCAAGTCTAATTATATTTGTATTTAACCCAGTGTATAGCACAGTATTTAGCACATAGTAGATGGTCAATTAATCATAGTAGATTTATTATGTAATTAAATAAATCACTGAATTTAAAATGTAATTTCAAGATTTTGAAAGTATCAAGGGAGAGAAGATCATTTCTTTTCTCAGAACCATAGTTCAGTTATTATGTTTGAATATAATTTTAAATAATAAGACCTTACTAGTAGATACTAATTTTACTCTCAAAAACTTGCTCACTATATTAAAATTACTTTTAATATACTTTTGGTTTAATCAGTGGGTTGGAACTTATCATTTCTGAGTGCAACATGCTTGGCCTTTTCCCACTTTTCAAGAAGATTTTATTTATATTTCTTACTCATGCCAATTTTAAACAGATCTTTAGTCTCTAGTTTATAGTGTCTATAAAGTGAAGAGGTAGTCATCTATTTTGCTGTTCAGACTCTTAGGTATTCAGAATGGTCAGAAATCTTCTTATATAGCAGCTCAACATATAATTATAATTTTTAACTGTTACTAAACAGATTGATCTACTAACTTTAGATCTTCAACTTTTTTGTCTAGCTGTGTAGAATTCTTTCTTTCTGTCTTCTTTCACTGTGATGGGTTCAGAAGATGCTTCTCAATGGGGAGGGTCTTTATTCCCAGAAGCCCATTGGCCACACTCTAAGAAGAGATTTTTGTCTTTTCTACTTATTATCTATAGTTTTACATTGCTCAGCATCCTAGATAACACATCCCAAATTTTCCTAGCTCAAATATTGTTTTCTTACCCTGTAATTCTTTCTGTGTCAATGGAAGACCTATTGAGAATTTTACAGGCATTTGAGTTTTCTGCCTTCTGAGAAATAGTACACATTATAGAGAGCTAGCTACCTGTGACCTTGAACTTGCCTAGTACATAGTCATCCTTGGTCATTGTTTTCTCATCTTTATACAACTGAATGAGCACACTTGTTTCTACTTAATATTATTGAATTTAATATCAAAGGAAAAGCATGATATCCAAGAAATGACAATTTCTAATTATTTTCATGTGTCCCTAGGTGAGATTGCTATCTGGATATCTGTACTATAAATGATGGTCTTGGTAAAGCTTGATACTTTTCTTTAATTACTTATTAAATAAGTCCTGTAGGAACTTCCGAATCTCCTTGTACCAATCACTAGACAATATTATGGATCAAAATGCTTCTGTTCAGATCACATGGTGTCAACATTTCATTCTTTTAAATGGCACTGTAATAGAGAGGTAGGAGGCTATCCCTAAAAGACTGAGTTCTGGAAGGAGGTGCCCTTTGTACATTCACAAGCTATGCAGATGAATGACTCTTTTGCTTTCCCTGATGTCCTTCTTATATTTTCACTTGAACTCAGCAATGAAATATTTAACCAGTATTTGTTAATGTTTTCTCAACCCAATGCGCAAACAGATGTTTCTAACTGTGGAATACCTTTAAAGATTTGATCTGCAATAATGAGGATAGACATCAAAATAGACTCCCCCACAGTCAAAAGTCAATACATTTTCAGTGACACCAAATGTCTTGTACGAGTCATAAATAATAGTGGCATTTGTCTCAGAATGATTCTGAGTATTCTAAAATCCTTAATACTTACAACATCTTTGTGATTCTTGAGGGAAATGTCTAAAGTAAGTTGATTATTTGATGGCTGTTTGGTTAAAGACATCTCATGAATGTGAGAAAATGCTGCAGTTTTTTTCATCTGTCAGAACCAGGGAATGTACTTCCTCTGGACATGAATGTTTGGTCTCCTTCTCATGTTTGTATTGGATTTTTGGCTTTCTTATATTAGTCACTCCCATAAAAAGCCACTACTTTACATGACTGTACAATGTAGTCAAATATTTCACCAGTCAAATATCAAGGCTTAAAAATGGTGTTGATGTGACTCATTATAAACCTGAATCTTTGTAGCATTACTGATTGATTTTCTACATGGAGAAAATGATGGTTGATAATGACCTCTCATTGTACAAGACCATAGGAAATAGTTATTCCAAAAAGAAGCATCATTTCGGCAGGCCTTGTCAACACAATTACTGAAGAGGATCAGTCTGTTTTTTTGAGAAACTGATATAAAGGACCCAAAGCTGCTGCTTTATTTAATTGAAAATAATTTTTTCTCATAATTTTATCCTTTAAGGATGTAAATTGGAGTGAAAGAACTGGTTCTGGTGTTACATGGATTTCTATTTTAATTCTGTCACTTGTATCTTGGAATCTTAGGTCAAATTATTTAAACTAGCTGACTTGAATTTTTTACTTGACAATTATGATAAGAATACTATTCAAATCATAGGACCTTTTGTGAGTAAACTGTGGAAACATATGAACACTTGTCATAGAACTTTGGGCATAGGACAGTCCAATGAATGTTAATAGATACTACAATTATTAATGTCATTGTTAACACTGTTGTAATAATGAGTAAATATCAGTGAGGAAGAATTTTTATAATACTTATTTCTATGTACAGTTTGTGTTCTGGAGATCCTACTTCATTTACATATAAAGAGATGACACTAAAAACATTTAGAAATGGTGTCAATAGCCTCTTTAGGAAAAAGTCAAATGGTGTTCTTATGGACCATTTTTATATAAAGACTTTAATATAAAGAAACAATTCAAACAATAATTTTCGAAGAAAATGTTACAGGAAACTAAAGTAATGATTTCCATGAAGATAATTTCCTGGTGACCTAATCTGACTTGGGAGCAGATCTTGAAGAATGTACAGGAATGAATGACTATTTTAGCCTGTGCCTTTTCATTCTGAGATTTTGTGTCAGATAAGATTTTCATAGAGTCAGATGTCTATTAATTCAATAGTGAGCTCTCTTGTCTGTGACTAAATTGCTAATTTTGGTGTTTTGGTTAAATAGAAATTTGTACATATGCTTATAAATACCAACTGTGTATTTAACAGTTGGTTGAAAGTCAAGGTGTCTGATTCATTAGGTGTTTTATGGAGGACCGTTCATACACCTGCTGCTGTGGACTGAGTTGTGTCCTTTCCCTAAATCCGTATGTTGAAACTATAAACCCAATGTGACTGTATTTGGAAATGCGGCCTAAAAGGAAGTAATTCAATAGAGTCATGGCTGTGGGCCTTGAAATGAAATGATTAGTGTCTTCATAAGAAAAGATGCACCAGAGAACTCATTCTCTCTATCATGTGAAGGCACAGCAGGAAGGCAGCCATTTAAAAGCCAGGAAGACAGTGCCCACCATACTGGAACCTTGACCTTGGACATTCCAACATCCAGAATAGTGAGAAAATAGATCCATTTCTGCTGTTTAAGACCCCTGGCCTATGGTATTGTATATTGTTATGCAACCCAAGCAGCTTAATTCACCTCCCAATGGTGTTGTGCTATAGGCTGGTTTGAATAAGCTCAAGTGCCTGAGTAAATCTTTATTAGAAACAAATTTTTATAGCATAGTCCCCAGAAAAGATAATTTAAGGTGAAAAAATATGAGAAAAGTGATTAAAAATTAATTTATTTTCACCTGATCCCTGTTGAAATGCTGATTTTTTTTATTGTTGTTCAGTTACAGTTGTCCTACCCTTTTCCCCATTTTTCTCCTTAGCCCTGTTCCCCCACCAATCCCATAGTCAATCCCCACCACTGTCCATGCCCATGAGTCCTCTTTGCTTGACCCTTCCCCTGCTTTCCCCCATTATCCTGCTCCCCTCTCCCCTCTGGTCATTGCCAGTTTGTTCTTTATTTCCAAGTCTCTGGTTCTATTTTGCTCATTTGTTTGTTTTGTTGATAAGGTTCCACTTATAGGTGAGATCATATGGTATTTGTCTTTCACTGCCTGGTTCTTTTTTGAGAAGCATTTTATCTCATAGGTCATAAAGAATAATAATAGCTAACATTTATTGAGCTCATACTATGTGTCAGGCACTATTCTAAGCACTTAACATACATCACTTAACTCATTAATTATTAAAACGAGACTAGACTATAGATATCCACATTATCCCAATTTTGTAGATGATTAAACTGAAGTAATAAGAGTTTATCTGTCCAAGGAAATATAGTGAGGAAATGATACATCTAAGACTTACCTCAGCAGTATGGCTTCAGAGTCCATTCTAATAGCTAACTCATTATGCTGAACTACCTAGGTTAGTTGACCTATCAAATAAAATTTTTCAAAATTATCATTTGCATGTTGAATAACGTGAAAAAGATGACTTGAGAAAATCTCTGACAGTCATTATCCTACAAAAATATCTATATCATGGATGGGTTCTTATTTTCAATGTATATTACTAGGCCTTGTTCTAGTAGTTTGGATAAAAATCTTAAAAGTGGAGATCAGGAATCTGTGTTACTAAACTACTTATGACATTACAGTACACGAAAACCTAGCCCATAAATTTAGCTGTTAAACAAAGTAGTAAAATGTTGTCCTCATAAAGAAAAATACTTCTCTTAATTGATGTTTCAGATTTTTATGTATCCAGCCAGTTAGTATTTACAGAAGGTGATTTATGTGTAACTTCACAAAGAGGGAAACAGCTTTGTGTGGTACACTATATCCAAAATGCCATATCCTGTGTTCCTACTTTGGTTTTCAAAGTAGTAAAATGGTAGATTTTTAACAGGCTTGATTATCTGGAATCTCTGTTGTAAAACTGAAACTTAGAAATGGTATATTCTGTCAGAAATCAACAGACACTAATTTGGTGTCTCATATAAGATACAGAATAGTAAAAATATTGTTGATAATGTACCTTTCATCCAATGCACAATCTCTTTTAGATCATCTGCAAAGAGTTCACAACCACATCCTGCTTAAGTGTCAGCAGAGATAGAGAACTCCCTATCTTCCAAAGCAGGTCCTGTTTCACTTTTGAACACTGTGAAAGATTCTCCCTTACATTAAAATGAAATCTGTCTTTTAATAGATCCCAAACTTTGGCTTCAGCTTTGCCTGTTGGAGTCAATCCAACACAGTGTACTACATTCCCCACATGTAAGATCTTTAAATATTTGAAGATAATTGCATTGGTTCTCTTTTTCCACCTCTCCACTTTGCCATCATCTCCCATTTCTTTGCTTACTGCCCAGTTCCTATGGCAACATGTTTAAATACATGACAAACATACTTTCAATACAGTTTATAATTAACTTTCTAAGTTTGTTGGAAGATTATAGTGTTGTTAACTTTGAATTTGTAATGATTTATTCATATTATGATGTGAAGAAAGTGGAACCCAAGTATTTTTCCCATTCAGGTTTATCTATGAATGGAAAAATATAACTTTCAAGCAGGAAGGAGTTCCAGTAACAAAACAGAAATATCATAAATCAAAGAAGACATAATTAGAAGATTTAAATACATAAAAATATGCAGTATCTGTGCAGAAATAATGAGAAAAATACAAGTGAGAGTTAGAAAATATTATATATGTGTGTGTATATACATACATCTATGAAATAGAGAGAATAATAATGAAAAGAAATATCACTTGTCATTACTATTCCATTCTCAGTTTTCAGAACTTGTTAGATGGCCATAATTGGATCAAGAAGAACTCCTCTCTCTGAGCACTGTTGCTTTTTTACTGCATACTTTCCAAGCTCAAGCAATCTCTTAGCTTCTAGATTACTGAGAAAGGCTAAAAGTTTTTTCTGTGTCTCAGATACCCCCTAGGGTCTATTTTACACCAAGAAGTCAAGTGAGTCAGCTCCCTTCTTTATTTAAAATGCTCTGTTAGCTTTTTATTACACCAAAAATAAATTCCAAACTTTTACCTGTGGCCTAGGCTATGATCATTTAGTGTGCCTCCCCAATGGGCAGGCCTACCTGATATCATCTTGTCCCACAAATTCCTCCTGTCAGGTATCTTATATTCCAGCCATTCCATCCTTCCTTCTGCTTCTCTAGACTACCATGGTATTCTAGGTCCTAAGGCTTTCATCTTCTGACCCCCTATGCTGTGTACACTTTCCCAAGTTCCTTGGAAGGTTAACTTTTTTTCATCAGATCTTAGCTTGAATACCATGTCCTCATGGAAGTCTTCTCTCACTCTGCCTACAGTGGTTTTCTTCTCCTAGTCATTGTTGGTCACATTACCATCTTTTATTATTTTTGTAACACTCATTATGAACTGATATTGTTCTGTTTGCTTTCTTAGCCATCTGTCTTTCTGCAGTAGAACTGTGTCCTGAAAGCAGTAACATTACCTTTGTCTTTGGTATGCAGAACAGTGGCTGGCACATGGCACTGACTTAGTAAACGCTTGTTAAATGCCTGGCTTGCTGGCTGGTTCTTGGCCACTGGTTTCTTGGCATCCATCTATTTTCTTTGACTCTGCATGATATTTCATACAGACAATGTTTTAAACAACACCTTACATTTAAGTTACCTTTTTGTGATACATTTCATCCTGTGGTGTACTCATTTATACTCATTCATATGAATAGAATTATTCATATTTCATAATCACTGGATATGTGAAATCTAAATATCTAGACTGGAAATTAAAGGCTTTCAAGGAGTTTAAACACTAAAATAAAGCTACAGCAAAAGGAGCATAATATCAGTTTTTAAACATCACAGTTTCTTCGTAAATTTTCAAGATTTATTAAGAATTTTATTTTGGTTCAGCTTTGTTATATCCTACGATACTGTCTGCTTAGCTGCAAAGAGACATATTTTCTCTCAGTGTATTTAAAGTGACATCTTTGATTGCTGCCACAGGATCACTCAAAGCAGAACAGAAGAGTGTCGTATGCCACAGTCTGGTCCCTGGATGAGGAGTTTCGTAGCGGACACGCTTCCCGGCAAATGTCTGGACGTGCATATTAGAATGCATTCTACCTTTTATGACAGTTGTAACACATCCCATCTGTTTTCAGAAGGTTTTTTCTTCATTAACTGTCAGTCAGTTGGATGTAATAGATTCTTCCTATAAATATTATTCATAAACAACACTTACTATAGTTTAAATCAACAGGTGAACAGCTCACTTTAAAAAGCAATGGCATTTTAGAAGTTTTTTGATTTTTTGAGAACACAGTTCTCAAAATATATTTTATGGTTTCATCACTGGCCTTGTGGAGTCTAAAAGCAAATCATATTCAGTTCAGTGATTCAAATACTGTAGACTTACAAAATACTGTTCCTCAACAAACAGTAATTTAGAATATATGAGTGGAGGTGGTTTGGACATACTTTTACCAATCATTCTTTTTAATGTAAAGAATTTGGGAGTCTATAAATTAATTCATAAATTGGTTAAAATCCACATTATGTTTTACTTATCATATTATTCAAAGAACTACTTTTTTATTTTAGAGTTTCACAATTTCTCAGTTATTAAAGATTCACAATTATTTCTTTATTCATATTTAGCTCAAGCTTTAGTTTTTTGTTCATTACAATTCCATAATTTTGTTTCTGTTATTTTACTTGAATTTTAGCTATATTTTTACAAGCTATAGGACACTAAAAATTATATTTTTCTCACACTCCACCATGTCACAGTTTCCAAATAATATTTGCCTCCTTTCTTCCCATATTGGTTCTTCTACATAATTGCATTTCTGCAAGCGATTTCATTATTGTTTCAGTTTCCTGAGCTTAAAAATGTATTTTTTCCTTTTCAGTTAGTTCCC
Organism: Glossophaga mutica; assembly: GCA_039655065.1. Lineage (NCBI taxonomy): Eukaryota > Metazoa > Chordata > Mammalia > Chiroptera > Phyllostomidae > Glossophaga > Glossophaga mutica. The sequence goes on along the minus strand of CM077305.1, from coordinate 74,647,253 downwards.
TCCATTTCCTCCATAATTAAGAATTCTTATTAGATCTTCTTCACAATGTCTTAAGTTGTTCTTTACTCTCCAATCTCCTGCTGCTCTTCACAGTAAAGAGCTAGATTACCTCATAAAACACCCGTATTGGTTTCCCAGTTTATTGCTTGAATAGCCATAACGTTTCATTGAATAAATACATGCTCAAACATCTTTTGCTCTAACATCTACTATTTAATCTGACCCTATTTATTTTTAGTTATTTTACCTCATCCATTTTCAATATGAGCTATTCACCTCAGTTCAATTTGAGATCCTCATGATCTTCCTCTACCTTCTCTCTTCTTATGGCTACTTCTCTGCTGGGAGGCAGTGGGCATGGGTGAGCACAGTTCCTGCTGGGTGCCTGTGCAGATGGGACCCCCTCCAGAACCATGGTTGAGCAGGGCTGGAGCCTGGTTCTGGGACTGCTTCTGGGTCTGCAGATCTTGGGCCTGTTATCTGGAGAGCAAATGGATTTGGCTCCCACCGGGTCCCTGGGCACGATCCTGCCAGGTCCATGGGTGGGTTCTCCATAGTTGGGTTCCTGGGTGTACGGAACTGCCTCTGGACTATGGTAGAGTGAGGCTGAAGCCAGGTCACAGGGCTGATTCAGTGGTGGCTGTCAGGTTCAAAGTCAGTGGGTCTCTTACCAAAGGTACCAACAGGTGTGGGTTCTCCTTGGTCCCTTGGTAGTTGGGGCTGGTAGCAGGACTATGGATAAGCAGGGTTAAAGCTGAGTTCACAGAAAGTCAGGACTATTTCCAGGTCCACAGACTGCACCACTGGCGTCAGACCTGAAACATGAGGCCAGACCTGCCTTATCAAATTGGCTCTCCACAGTCCCAGGTTCCACTGGGGTTTCCCAACCTCCTACCTCAATCCCAAGGTTCCCCCAAACACAATTTTATTCATAGGATGGCTGCCAAATTGTGTTTCTGTGAGAGTATGAGGATGGGGGAATCAGTGCACTTTCTATTCCACCTTCATGCTAACATTACTCCCTCATTTGTTATTTCAAACATAGCAGTACACTTGTTTTAACTAGTAAAGGTTTTATGAGGGAAAATTATATTTTTAAAAGAATTGGCTGTCACTCAAAGTCAAGTCTCCTTTGGTTTCTATTTATTGTCCCTTTACTCTATGCTGCACCCCTCTTTCCCTCTGGTAATCATCATACTGTAGTCTCTATGAGTTTGTTTGTTTGTTTGTTTTGCTTAATCCCTTCACCTTTTTCACCCAGCTCCCTAACCCCACCTCCACTCTGACAGTTGTCAGTCTGTTCTCTGTATCTATGAATCTGTTTCTATTTTTTGTTAATTTGTTCATTAGATTTCACATATATACAATATATAGATGATGTATTATCGGATTTTATACATGAAACCTATATAATTGTGTTAACCAATGTCACCCCAATAAATTCAATTAAACAAATTTAAAAAATTGGTTTGACCACTTAATTGTAGCCCCATATTTGCATCTTATACTTTCTCTTCTAAGTATCAACAACAGAAAGGGCAGAGGGTGACTTAAGTTTGAAAGCTGGACATATGTCTACTCCCATTTTCAAAATGTGTATGTACTTTCTCTTCTGCCTCCTCCTTCTGACTCCTCCTTCTACCTTCTAGTTTCTTCCTTTCCTGGGAATGGACTAGAAGCTGGGGATTAGAAGGAGAAGCACTTGTCTGAATTGGAGGGGCTGTGCTGCGTGGAATAAGATTAGACCAGGCTTCACCTGGTTCTGTCACCAGCCAGCTGCATGATGTTGGGAACTTCGCACCAACCTGAAGCTCACGTTACCTTCTCTTATTCTAAGTATAATATGGTCTACATAGCAGGACCGTAATGAGGACTAGAATAAGGGCACCTAGTAGGTACTCTCATGTATTCTAGTTATAATCATAGTGATTATTATTAGCCTAGATTATAACAGTATAGATGAATTAGAAAAACTTGAGGATTGTGACTTTTCAGATTGTAACTTTTCAAGAAGGATGTGAATGAGTTCCAATATCACACAGGCTATCACCAGGATTTGGGGCAAAAGTACAATATAGACTTTATTTGGCTTTAAAACTCTTCCATCTCCCTTTCTGAGCCTTCTCTTCCTCTTGCTCTCTTCTTCACCTCACATACTGTTGCAGACCATTCAGCCTGGTCTCAGGAGTTGTAATCTTCACCCCATGGTGGGCTGAGTAAGAGCCAAGGGACCCGCTTCATCTGGGTCTGTTCTGTTAAGAAGACATGAGCTACTAAGGAGACAAAGCTTATCTCCCTGGCAGGAGCACTGCTTCTGCCTCATCCATCTCTGGCCCCAGTGCTTGGTTGGTTAGTCAATGATGGGTAAGACTCCTCATGGGAGGGGCAACCTAAGCCAGACACGACCACTTGGGAGGCCCTCATGGAAGGACTTGGGGGGCTGCAGCAAAGAGGGGGTGATGGACCCTCACCCCCCCATCTATTCTGACATAACCGGAGTCCTCATTTCCATCTGGGAGATGTCTTCCTTATCTCTTGCTTCCTGGGCCTAATCAGCTTAAAGCCTGAAACTATGAGAGTGAATGGTGCAGCTCTGTGTGGCCCAGAACAGTTCCCTGGGTGATCGGGCATAAGAAAGAATTCGTAAAGTCCTGTGAAACCTGCTTTGTTTGCTAAGAGTGCTCTCATTTAAATGATAAGGGTCTGAGGAGGAAATGGGTATGTGTCCCAAAGTTTTGCAACCCCCTTTCCTGACAGACACTGACTCAGATTAAGCCCTCAGATTTCTTTGAAATGTTAAACCTGTATTCCGGTGTATTGGAACCCAATAAAAGCCCAGTGAGGAAGGGGCTCTGGGTCATTCTCCTCTGAGAGTTTGGCCACCTCTCCTCCCCAAGCAGATCATGTCTTGGTAGTTTTATTTTCATCCTTGACAGACAAGGGGGCTCTGCGGGCGGTGCCCGCCGCCCCCCCCCCCCCCCCCCCCCCCCCCCGCAACATATACTCAGTAGTATCATGGCTAACTTAAGTTCATCTTCCCTTTAAGACCTGTATTACTTCATTCTCTAAATTTATGTATCCCCTCATTACTTAAATTAGAACTCTACCTGAGTAGTGTTGCATAGCGATATGCCATCTAAGTGGGAAATAATTAACATAAAGAGTAAAGAGAAACTTCTTTTCTATAAGGGAATTGAATATATTAAAAGTAGAACTAGATAATTTGTGTAAATATCTAATTGATATATAAGTTTTAGAAGTGACTTAGACTTTTTTCTCTTTTCTGATTCACCACTCTCTTTCCCCTATTTCATTTGAATTATGTATCTGTTGTTAAAAAAAAATCATATAGTCTGTAATGAATCAGAAATCTTTGTTTACTTCTTACATTATTTTCAACATTTTATTCCTGGTTCAAATGCTTTGTTTCATAGGTTGATCATTCTTATAACAGCCAGTGATTTTTCTCCTGCTTCTCTGATTTATTATAAAAATCTATTATGGTGCTTTAAGTATTCATATTGCCTTGAACAAATTCCTTTTTACTAAAATTCCAAAGATTTGTTTTTAGTACCTAGTTTGAAATTTAACTGTTTAACTTTTAAATTTATGATATATGATATTAGTTGGGTGAAGTTCATCTTTTCAAATTGTTAGCAATTTTAAAATGGTCTGTGATTTTTAAAAATTAAAGAAGTTCATGCAGTGAAGAGTAAAAAACTTAGAATTGCAGACTTTAAACTATTAGTAAAATCAGTTCCTTCTTTTTCTATATTAGTAAGATGAATGTAATGATATCTTCCCAAATAATATTTCTTTTCAAACAGGTGATCAAGTGATATGGATTGGATACTATGGCATAGTGTATAACCTGGTAAAAATGTCATGGGAACTCCAAGGAGAAGAGGAACAGGATGGACTTAGAAACTTAATATGGCAAACGTTGCAGAAAATAAAAGACCATGAAAAAGATGGGCGGGTCCATAATGCAGTAAATATAGCTAAGGTAAGATAAAACACTGGGCAATAAATTGTTTCTTCTATCAACAGGGAGCATGTGTCCTAAGGAGAAAGGTATGTCCACAGACAGTGATTATCAGTGATACAGCTGAGAATGCAACTTTAAAAATTTAATACTGAACTATTTTTAGTTAAAGATAAAAGGGTAGGCAATCTGGTTGAATGGCTTGAAGAGAGGAGTTGATTTTGGGGAAGAGTAATTGTCCTGCTTTGGGCTTGTGTCTTTGAAAAGCGTATGTAAGTACGCTCACTGACTGTGAATCCCAACTGGCAAAGATTAGCCTGGGTTGGTGGGTAATTTTCCAGCTTCTGCCTTAGTAGTGAATTAATTCGTTCTCAAAAGACTCTCCAGTTGGATAATAAATTATTTAGTTTTTTATTTATATATATGTGTGTGTTTTCTTTCCAGCATTAGACAATGTAAATTACAAATCTAGACTCACTAACACTAAAGTTGTTTTCCTTAAAGTTAAAAATGTATAAGTTTTTGTTTTTTTTTTTCCTGGTTCTATTTAAATGGCAATATAGATTTTTTTCTTCACTTTCAAAGACAATCGTTATAAAATTAGCTATCAATTTTTCATAAAATACAAATATGATTTTCTAGTGATGCTTTATCCAATCACTGAAAGTTTCTTGTTCTTTCTAGTTTTCACAGATGCAATTATCCTAACATTTTCAATGTCCTGTTTTCCAATAATAATTATGGCTGTGAATTAATATCAACAAGTAAGAAGAGCAAATAAGGAATTCAGTCTGCCTAATTGATTGTCAAAGCATATGGGTGGGTCATGGAATTGAGTAGCTACATTCAAGATTCTTAGTAGACCCCCCTGGCTGGGGTGGCTCAGTGGACTGAGTGCCAGCCTTCGAACCAGAGTCCCTGTTGGATTCCCGGTCAGGGCACATGCCTGGGCTGCTGGCCAAGTCCCCAGTAGGAGGCGTGCAAGAGGCATCCACACATTGACGTTACCCTCCCTTCCCCTCTCTAAAAATAAATAAAATATTTTTTAAAAAAAGAGATTCTTATTAGGAAAAAATCTTAAAGTCTGCTCTTTAACCATAAGTCTGATTTGGAATATGGAAGACTATCCATCCTTTTCTCTAGATTTTTAATATCTTTTATAGAAAAAGGACAATCAGAGAGCTGTCTACTTGAACTACATTTTGGGGATGTCATGAGTTTTTTTTTTTAATGCAACTGTGCTCCAGCTTAGTCCTTGGCTTGGACTGAGGAGCACAAAAGAAAAAGAAACAAAGACAATTATTGTATCAGTTATAGGGATGACCACAATATCACCCAGTATCACCTTTATTAGGATTTAGGAAATAAATCCTCCTTAGTTCCATGTACTCTTTGAACCTGATTATTGATTTTATATGAGCAGTTTCCTGGAGCTTAAGAAAGTAAAAGTAAAATTTCTGGCCAGTTTCTGACACAAATAGAGAATGCTATGTATTCATTTCACCACTCTTATCATTTTCTTTTGTTTTTTTTTCCATTTCTGTGACATTTTTAATTACTTATATTATTCTCTGCCTTTGTCTCTATTTTTATATGCCACTTCATGTCTCAAATGGATTATACTTTAAGTAAATAAGCCAATTCAAATTTGTCATTTCTATAATTAGAATTCTATTTATATGCCTGTTTCCAGGGTTAATTATTTGGTAGAAGGCAGTCTTTTTTCCCCAAATTTTAGTAAGCATCTCAGGTATTTGAAATTCATGTCAGTTAATCAGACATACCAAATATTTTTTAGATGCTAAATCCAAGTAAAGGCCTATTACTCAAGCAGTCAGCACTGAGAGTGGAAGAATAAAAGCAAAAGCATAACCAGCTAATTTTTCAATGCTCAGTGAGAAGAATTCTAAAAGATGTTTTCATTTATTTTAATAGTAAATGTGTGGGGAAGGCAAGTTTTCCTTAGAGAAAATCTAAATTACACATTTCTAAAAGCAGTTATACTAATTTAGGTGCAGTGAATATTTAATATAAGAAATAAGGTTATTTTATATCAGGTGAATTAAAAGACATAATTCACTCTAGTCCTGCTTTATATAAAAGTTAAGATAGAGGCATTTTGATTACTCAACAATGAAATATATGATTTATGTATATAAATGATAAAGCAGCTAGCTGGTGATTTTGAAATATCATTTAATTTATTTCAAATTTCCTTACTTAATACTAAGATACTATAAGTTTGTAAATGAGAAATTATATAAAAGCTTTTACCAAAATCTGTAAAAAATATGAAATATGTATGTGTTGAATAAATAAGTCTATTGTGCCATACTGAATTCTATGGAGGAAACAAAGAAGTCCAAAACATGGAAATTTACACAATAAATTTTACTGTCTCACCCAGAAAACAGTCTCCAGAAATAGCACCAGAACAATACAAATGGCTAGACTCATCAAAGTTCATGACACAGGCTGGGAGTTCAGATAAATGTTTGGTCTCTAAGTTTTTAAACATTTTTAAAATTTTTAAGTATATTTTGATTATTCTATTACACTTTTCCAGTTGTTTCTCCCGTTTACCCTCCTCCATCCTGCACCTCCCTCCCTCCAGTGTTCCCCCCCACCCCTTAGTTCATGTCCACAGGTTGTACATATAAATTCTTTGGCTTCTCCATTCCTATAATATTCCTATACTGTTCATAGATTTGATCTTCTTTTGCTTAGATAAGTCCCTTTAATATTTAATATAATAAGGTCTTGGTGTTGATGAACTCCTTGAACTTTATCTAATCTGGGAAATACTTTATCTGCTCTTTCATTCTGAATGATAGCTTTGCTAGATAGAGTAATCTTGAGTGTAGCTCCTTGCCTTTCATGACTGTGAATACTTCTTTTCAGTCTCTTCTGGCCTGCAAGGTTTGTTTTGAGAAATCAGCTGATAGACTTATGGGGACTCCTTTGTAGGTACCTCTTCTCTTGCTGCTTTTAAATTTTTCTCCTCATCTTTAATCTTGGGCAATTTAATTTTGATGTGTCTTGGTGTGTTTCTCCTTGGGTCCAACTTCTTTGGGATTTTCCGGGCTTCCTGGACTTGCATGTCTATTTCCTTCACCAGATTGAGGAATTTTTCCTTCATTATTTTTTCAAATAAGTTTTTAATTTCTTGTTCTTCCTCTTCTCCTTCTGGCACCCCTATGATTCAGATCCAACATCCGAATGTTTGAAGTTGTCCCAGGGGTTCCTAAGCCTCTCCTCATTTTTTTTTTTTTGAAATCTTGTGTCTTCATCCCAAAGTGGTTGACTGTTTATTTCTTTCTTCTCTTCCAAATCGTTGATTTGAGTCCCAGTTTTTTTCCCTTCACTGTTGGTTTCCTGTATATTTTTCTTTATTCCACTTTATATAGCCTATATTTCTTTCTTTATTTTGTGTCCATATGCAGTCATTTCTCTGAGCATCCTGATTATCAGTGTTTTGAACTCTGCATCTGATAGATTGGCTACCTCCTCATCGCTTAGTTCTTTTTCTGGAGTTTTATTTGTTCTTTCATTTGGGCCATATTTCTTTGTCTTGGCATACCTGTTACATTGTAAGGGGTAGAGCCTTAGATGTTCGCTAGGGCAGGGCAACCCACGTGGCTGCATCATGGAGTTGTATGTGGAGGAGGGGACTGAGAGGGAACAATGCTGTTTGCTCAGCTCTCATCTGGCTTTCAGTTACTTCCTTTGCTACCCACAAGCAAATTGGGCCCTTCTGTTGCTGATTCCTGAGTGGGTGGGTTTGTGTGTATTCTAGGACCTTCTGGGTACCTCTGATGGACTCTCCTGTGAGACTGGAATTTCTCCTGCTACCTCAACCCCACAGAGGTTTTGAAGCTTTATTTCCCAATGTTTCCCTGGGTTGCTTGGTATGTCCCAGTTGTTCCTCCTGCTTTATTCACACACGAATATGGGACTGCCCTCTCTGCAAGCCACCTCCTCACCCACCCATTACACTAGCCATTGTTTTTCCAGGCATCCTCTCTGCCCTGGCTTCCCATCTCTACCCCATCATACTAGTCTGGATGAATGTTTCTTCTTTAACAACTAGGTTGTCAGACTTTCATAGAGTTTGATTTTCTGAAGGTTCTGGTTTTTTCTTGTTTTAAAATTGTTGTTGACCTTCTTTTGGTTTTGCGAGGAAGCAAAGTGTATCTACCTATGCCTCCATGTTGGCTGGAAGTTTATAACTTTTTTCTTATATTGATAAGGAATAAGTTATTGTCACCTTTAAGTAGTATTTGAGCTGGAAACTTAAATGATAAGTTACATTAAATGATTCAAGGGGCAAGATTGAAGAGAGCATCTTTTAGATAAGAAAATGTCATGAGCCAAGCAGAAATAAGAGCATTGTAAGAGACCCATCAGTTGATTTACCTAGTTGGGAAAAAAATGGTTTGGATTGAGCAGTAAAGGCATTAGATTTGAGTAATGTGTTTGCATTACCAAACTAAGGTATTAAAGACTTACGGATGTTTCATAAAAATAGAGATGCTAAGTAAAGAAATTCATTTTAGGAAAAAAAATTTCCTTCTTTTTGAATTTTAATGGTTTGGTAATTTTTATCAGATAAAACTCACATGTACAATTTCTTATATATTTTTTAAATAATGAAGTACTACTTTAGAATTTGTGGTAAAAAGAGTAATTGAGCCTGATTTATTTAAGACTCCTCATATCTACATCCTTGCATCATTCCCTCCACACTCAAATTCTAGGTTTGACTATTTTGCTTGATTTCAACCATAAGACAATACCAATGTCATACAAGCAGGAATTTGAAAAAGGCTTACACATTGGCACCTGCTATCTCTTGCTCTCTTCGAGCCCTATAACTTCTCTGTGAATAAGCCCAAGTTAAGCAGTTGGAGGATCAGAGACAACGATGAGCAGAGATAAGCCATCCTGGCTGGTTCACTGCTCCTTCCCAAGACTAGCCAGTCCCCAGCTATCCTAATAAATGCTGATGGACACATGAATGAGACCAGAAGACCCATTCTTTCAAAATTTTTGAAAAGTGAAGTAACTTGCTCATGGTAAGTTACTGTAGTAAATGACATTGTTTCATATTATGTTGAGTAATTATTGTATTCCTGGAATAAAAAAATACCTGATGGTAGGTAATAACCTTTTAAATATTGTATATTTGCCTCAATGTTATTTTGCTTCCACATTAATAGGTGCAATAGTCCATAATTTTTATTTCTTATATTGTAAAGTTTTGTACCAAAGTTATACCGAAATAAAGGAATGAGTTGGGGAAGTGATTATTTCTTTCTCTATCTTCTTTTTTTTTTTTTTTTTTTTTTTTTTTTAAATTTTTATTTTAATTGTTGATCTTGTACAGTTTTCTGTCTTTTATTCTCACCCCAACCCACCACCCCAGCCCTTCCCTCCCATTTCCACCCCCCCATAGTTTTTATCCATGTGTCCTTTTTACTTGTTTCTGTAAATCCTTCCCCTTTTCCCCTGAAATTCCCTCCCCTCTCCCCTCTGGTGACTTTCAGCCTGTTCCCAATTTCTATGTCTTTGGTTATATTATGCTTGTTTCTTTGTTTTGTTGATTAGGTTCCTGTTAAAGGTGAGATCATATGGTATTTGTCTTTCACTGCCTGGCTTACTTCGCTTAGCATGATGCTCTCAAGTTCCATCCATGCCGTTGCATAGGGTATGAGCTCCTTCTTTCTTTCTGCTGCATAGAATTCCATTGTATAAATGTACCACAGTTTTTTGATCCATTCATTTACTGATGGGCATCTAGGTTGCTTCCAACACTTGGCTATTGTAAATTGTGCTGCTATAAACATAGGGATGCATAGTTTCTTTTGGATTGGTGTTTCAGGGTTCTTAGGATATAGTCCTAGCAATGGAATTGCTGGGTCAAAAGGTATATCCATTTTTAGTTTTTTAAGAAAAACCCATACTGTTTTCCATAGTGGTTGTACCAGTCTGCACTCCCACCAGCAGTGCAGTAGTGTCCCCTTTTCTCCACAACCTCTCCAACACTTGCTGTTTGTTGCTTTGTTTATGAGGGCCATTCTGACTGGTGTCAAGTGGTATCTCATTGTTGTTTTAATTTGCATCTCTCTGATAGCTAGCGATATCGAGCATTTTTTCATGTGTCTCTGGATCCTCTGTATGTCCTCCTTGGAGAGGTGTCTGCCCAAGTCCTTTGCCCATTTTTTAATTGGGTTGCTTGTCTTCTTAGAGTGGAGTCGTGTAAGTTCTTTGTATATTTTGGAGATTAAACCCTTATCTGAGATATCATTGGCAAATATGTTTTCCCACACAGTCGGTTCTCTTTTTATTTTAATACTGTTTTCCTTGGCCATGCAGAAGCTTTTTATTTTGATGAGATCCCATTTGTTTATTCTTTCCTTTATGTCCCTTGCTTTAGGGGACATATCAGTAAAAATGTTGCTGCGTGTAATATCTGAGATTTTCCTGCCTATGTTCTCTTCTAGGACTTTAATGGTGTTACGGCTTATGCTTAAGTCTTTTATCCACCTTGAATTTATTTTTGTGTATGGTGTAAGTTGGTGCTCGAGTTTCATTTTCTTGCACGAAGCTGTCCAGTTCTCCCAACACCACTTGTTGAAGAGGCTATTTTTACTCCATTTTATGTTGCTGCCCCCTTTGTCGAATATTAATTGACTATAGACACTAGGGTTTATTTCTGGGCTCTCTATTCTATTCCACTGGTCGACGTGCCTGTTTTTATGCCAGTACCAGGCTGTTTTGATTACAGTGGCCTTGTAATACATTTTGATATCAGGTATTGTGATCCCTCCTGCTTTGCTCTTCTTTCTCAAGATTGCTGCCGCTATTCTGGGTCGTTTATGGTTCCATATAAATTTTTGAAGAGTTTGTTCTATATCTGTGAAATATGCCATTGGTACTTTAATAGGTATTGCATTGAATCTGTAGATTGCTTTGGGAAGTATGGACATTTTGATGATGTTAATTCTTCCGATCCATGAACACGGTATGTGTTTCCATTTATTTGTGTCTTCCTTGATTTCTTTCTTCAGTGTTGTGTAGTTTTCTGCATACAGGTCTTTTACCTCCTTGGTTAGGTTTATTCCTAGGTACTTTATTTTTCTTTTTGCTATATCAAATGGTATTTTTTCCTTGATTTCTACTTCTGTTGTTTCATTGTTGGTATACAAAAATGCCTTTGATTTCTGGATATTGACTTTGTATCCGGCTGTTTGGCTAAATTCATTTATTAGGTCGAGCAGTTTTTTGGCCGAGACTATAGGATTTTCTATGTATACTAACATGTCATCTGCAAACAATGATAGTTTTGTTTCCTCCTTTCCAAGTTGGATGCCTTTTATTTCCTTTTCTTGTCTAATCGCTGTGGCTAATACTTCCAATACTATGTTGAATAGAAGTGGAGAGAGTGGGCAGCCTTGTCTTGTTCCTGATTTTAGTGGAAAAGAATTTAGTCTTTGCCCGTTGAGTATGATGCTGGCTGTAGGTTTCTCATATATAGCCTTTATTATGTTGAGGAATGCTCCCTCTATTCCCACTTTGCTGAGTGTTTTTATCATAAATGGGTGCTGTACCTTATCGAATGCTTTTTCCGCATCTATGGATATGATCATGTGATTTTTGTCTTTGCTTTTGTTTATGTGATGAATTACATTTACTGATTTGCGAATGTTGAACCATCCTTGCATCCCTGGGATGAATCCCACTTGGTCGTGATGTATGATCTTTTTAATGTGTTGCTGGATGCGGTTTGCCAATATTTTGTTGAGGATTTTAGCATCTATGTTCATCAGCGATATTGGCCTGAAGTTCTCCTTCTTTGTTGTGTCTTTATCTGGTTTTGGAATTAGGATGATGCTGGCTTCATAAAAAGAGTTTGGGAGTCTTCCATCATTTTGGATTTTTTGGAATAGTCTGTGGAGAATAGGGGTTAGCTCTTCCTTAAATGTTTTGTAGAACTCTCCTGTGAAGCCATCTGGTCCAGGGCTTTTGTGCGTCGGGAGTGTTTTGATTACTGATTCAATTTCACCAGCCGTTATTGGTCTGTTCAGACTTTCTGTTTCTTTTTCATTGAGTTTTGGAAGGTTATATTTTTCCAGAAACCTGTCCATTTCACCTAGGTTTTCAAATTTCTTGGCATACAGTTCTTCATAGTAATTTCTTACAATCCTTTGTATTTCTGCAGTGTCGGTTGTAATATCTCCTCTTTCATTTCTGATTGTGTTTATTTGAGTCCTCTCTCTTTTTTTCTTGATGAGCCTGCTTAAAGGCTTGTCGATTTTGTTGATCTTTTCAAAGAACCAACTCCTGGATTCATTGATCTTTAGGATTGTGCTTTTAGTCTCTATATCATTTAATTCTGCTCTTATCTTGGTTATTTCTTTCCTTCTACTTGCTCTGGGCTGTCTTTGTTGTTGTTCCTCGAGTTCTTGTAGGCGAAGGGTTAGGTTGTTTGTTTGAGATGTTTCTGTCTTTTTTAGATAGGCCTGTATCGCTATAAACTTCCCTCTGAGGACTGCCTTTGCTGTGTCCCATAAGTTTTGGGTCGATGTGAGTTCATTATCGTTTGTTTCCAGAAACTTTTTGATTTCCTCCCTAACTTCATTCTTGACCCATTCATTGTTTAATAGCATGCTATTCAATCTCCATGATTTTGAGGGTTTTGGGTTTTTCTCCTTGGGGTTGGTTTCTAGTTTCAGTCCCTTGTGGTCAGAGAAAATGCTTGGTATGATTTCAATTTTCTTGAATTTGTTGAGGCTTGATTTGTGTCCTATCATGTGGTCTATCTTTGAAAATGTTCCATGTGCATTTGAAAAGAAAGTGTATTTAGCTTCTTTGGGATGAAGGGCTCTATATATATCAGTTAAGTCCATTTCCTCTAGAGTGTTGTTCAGTGCCACAATATCTTTGTTGATATTTTGTTTGGAAGATCTGTCCATTTTTGACAGTGGGGTGTTAAAATCACCTACTATAATTGTGTTGCTGTCTATATCTTTCTTGAAGTCCTCTAAAATTTTCTTGATGTATTTAGGTGCTCCTCCGTTGGGTGCATATATATTTACAATATTTATGTCTTCTTGGTGGATTCTTCCCTTGAGTATTATGAAGTGGCCTTCTGGGTCTCTCTTTATGGCCCTTCTTTTGAAGTCTATTTTGTCTGATATGAGTATTGCTACCCCAGCTTTTTTTTCCTGACCATTTGCTTGGAAAATTTGTTTCCAGCCCTTCACTTTGAGCCTGTGTATGTCTTTTGTCCTGAGGTGGGTTTCTTGTAGGCAGCATATGTGTGGGTCATGCTTTCTTATCCATTCAGCTATTCTATGTCTTTTGATTGGGGCATTTAATCCATTTACATTTAAAGTTATTATTGATAGGTATTTATTCATTGCCATTTTCGTACCTGTGTTCCTCTCTCTCTTTCTCTCTCTGTCTTTTCCTTTCTTCCCTTAAAGCAGTCCCTTTAGTATCTCTTGCAGCATTGGTTTGGTAGAGGTGTATTCTTTTAGACTTCTTTTGTTTGGGAAGCTCCTTATTTGGCCTTCTATCTTGATTGAAAGCCTTGCTGGGTAAAGTAGTCTGGGTTGCAGGCCTTTGGTTCTCATTGCTTGGAATATTTCTTGCCATTCTCTTCTGGCTTGGAGCGTTTCCATTGAGAAGTCAGATGCTAACCTGATTGGGGCCCCCTTGTATGTTACTTCCTTTTTCTCCCTTGCTGCCTTTAAGATTCTCTCTTTGTCTTGGAGTTTTGCCATTTTAATTATGATGTGTCTTGAAGTGGGCCTGTTTGGGTTCCTTTTGATTGGGACTCTCTGTGTTTCCTGAATTTGTGTGGCTTTTTCTCTCACCAAATGAGGGAAGTTTTCCATCATTACTTTTTCAAACAGGTTTTCTATCCCTTGTTCTTGTTCTTCTCCTTCTGGTATTCTTATTATACGGATATTATTCCGTTTCATGTTGTCTTGCATTTCTCTTAAACCCTCTTCATTCTTTCTAAGCCTCTTTTCCTTATCTTGCTCATTCTGAGTATTTTTTTCTATTTTGTCCTCCAACTCGCTGATCCGATCTTCTGCTTCGTCGATTCTGCTTTTCATTCCTTCTACTGTGTTCTTCAGTTCAGAGATTGTGTTCTTCATTTCCTCTTGGCCCTTGTTGATAGTTTCTATTTCCTTTTTCATGTTGATATAGTTTGCCGTGAGTTCATCATAACTTCCCTGTAGTTTATGGTAGCTCATTGAGAGCTCATTGAGCTTCCTGATCTTTCTCTATCTTCTTGAGGAATTTTGTAGTATTGTCATGACTGCTTCCTTAAAAATTTTGTAGAACTTATAAATAAAGCCACTTGGTCATGGATACTTATAAAAAGGTTTTTAATCGTAAAATAGTTTTTTACAGTTTATTTTTTCACAGTTATATACCTTCCTAGACTTTATTTTTCTAGTATTAGTTTGGTATATTTTCCCTAGAAATTTGTCCATCTCATCTGTATTTTAAAAGATATTTTATAAAGTTGCTAAAATATCTTTCTATGATAGTTTAATGTCTTTAGAATCTCTCATGATCTTCTCTTCTTTATTCTTGACTTTTCTTACTTTTGCATTTATTATCTTTTTAATCTATCATGCCAAGGGTTTATGAACTTTTCTGTCTTTTAAAAAACAACTCTTGATTCTACTAATACCAATTCTGTATATTGTTTTCTCTATTTCTTTAATATATGATATTAGTTTTCTTTTTCCTTCTGCTCATTTCCTTGCATTTATTATGTTGTTTTTGAAAAAAATTATTGAACATTACTTTTCATTGAATTATACCATTTCTCTTTCCTAATATATGAGTTTTAACATTATTAATCTCCCTCTACACATAATTTTAGATGTATCCTGAAAGTTGTGATAATAAATATTTTAATTATCATTTAGTTCAAGAGTTTCTAATTTCTACTATTTCCATTTTGAACCATGGGTTATTGAAGTTTATGGCTTAATGTCTACAAGTATGGAGATTTTATTATTATGTTTATGATTTTGATTTATTGTTCAATGTTGCTGTGTTTAGTGACAACACTTGACAATACTTGACAATACTCTCTTCCTTATAAAATTTTTTTTATAAAAAGTGTACCCTTTCTATTATGAATAGAACCATACTAGCTTTCCTTTATAAGGGCACTTTTGAGTTGATTCTTTTGAATGCATGGTATACCTATCTCCATCTTTTTATGTCAAGTCCTCTGAATCCTTATGTGTATATCTCTTTGGAGAAGTAGTATGTTTTTAACCTAAAATTATTGTCTTTTCATTTGAACTCTTATTCTATTTATACTTAATATCATTGCAATATACATGTGTTTATTTCTTTATTTCCAAACCTTGTTATTTACTATTCTATGTGTATCTCCCGTTCCTTGTCCTCTTTTTTACAATCTCACTTTATGCCTTTTTGGGGAAGATTTTTTCATTGTCCCATTCAATCCATCCCTTTATTTGTTTGGTGGTTACACATTCTTTTACTTGTTAACCCAGATGTTACAAAATGACTCCTTGATTTATTGAAGTCTAATGTAGAGAAATTTTATAATTTCCTGAACCATAAAATGGTCTTATAATATTTTAACTCCATGTATTACTTACACATTTTTCCTGTTAAGCATTTTAATTGTGCGTGTATATGTATCTGGGTATGTTTGATATGTGTTTAGATTTCAATATATTAACATTGTTTTATACCCGATATTCTTTAGATTTACCCACATATTTACATGTTTCTTTCCTTAACTCTTTCTTTTTGAATCTGACCTTCTATATGGGATTATTTTACTTCTCAAACAAAACCCTTTTATATTCTTTTCATGAGTATCTGCTGGTGACTATTTCTGTCAGTTTTCTCTTACCTGAAAAGATTTTTATTCAATTTGATTTTGAAGCATAGTTTTATGACTAAGAATTCTATGTTGTTGTAGATATAACATAAAGTTAAATGTCTAATCAATTGTTTTGTTTATTCTTTTTCTAGCCAGTGTTTTTTTCCTTGGTCATAAAGATTTTTTAAGTGTATTATTAGTTGGCATATTTTTAATATCAAATGCATAAAAATATATCTGTACTAGGTTTCAAAAGTAATAATGTCTGAACTAATTCCCTTAAATTCTCCAAACCTCATTATTCAAAGACCAAAGTGATTCATATCTGTGCAGTTCCCTGTTTTTCTCTGATGTCCCTGTGCTTATTATTCTGCTCTGCTACTTCCTTGTGATCTAATTTTCCTAAAGTTCACAGCTGAAGATTCTCTCCTTTTATGCTTAATTTCTCTGAGGAAAATAATAGTCATACTTACTCAGATTTTAAAAGCTGCCTTCTTAAGGGAGTCAATAATGATACACTAGAATAAGTTAAACAACTAAACAGCAAATATATAATAATAGAAAGCAAAACAACTTTAAAGGATAGAGCATATTTTTTTTAAAAATGAGCACATTTGGTCTGTAGGTTTAATTTCTTAAAGCATATATTCTGGATTTATTAAAACTATATTTTCTTATCTGAAATAGTCTAAATACTTTCTATATCAGTATCTTTACAGGTGTGTTTAATTTTATAGTAAAACATGATCATGATAAGCTCAAAATTTCCTTTCTCTTTTCTTTTTTTGGCATATCATGGCAAGACTATATACAATAATAAAACTACAGAAGTTATTTATCCCTGAACATTTTTAGTTTTTTTTTAAATAACTTACTAATTCCCACATTCCATGGAACCAGCATACTATTGCCCTGTGACACCGTGGGCAATTTGTTTTATAGTATGAATTAGCTAGAAGCTTTCTTACACAGTTATAAAAACTCGGTCAGTCTTCATGTCCTGCCTCACTGGTCAGCATGAATGGAGACTATCTAAAAAAAAACTATGCAGAGAAGGCTTGTGCCTCAGATGCTTTGAACGAAAATAAATATATATTTTACTCCAATTTCAGTTAATGCTCATGAGTGTTTATAGGACAACCTTTATTTTTTTCTTTCCTTTCCTGACACCTGGGTCCCAGAACTTTCCTCATGTAAAGTAATCACCATTATTGCCTATACAGAGTGCAGAGAGAGCCTTAAGTGTAAACTAATGGATAGTGGCAAGTATTTATTTTTAAGGGTTGAGTATACTTGAATTTTTATGAAATTAAATAGAAATTTTCTTTACATACTTTAATGATAAATATGCCATTCATATGATAAATTATTGAATTTAATGAATAAGAGTTTTTAACTGAATGTGTCCATTTATCTATATAACTGGAAAATCCATTACTAACTATATCATGTGATCCTGTGTTTTGTATGTTTTTTAAATTCATTATAACGTTCAATCACTTACAATTTTTGTTATATCTGTTTGTAAAATTTGATGTTTAATGGAGAGATGAGGAGAGATGAGATATTTAATAGCATATTTGAGATGAAAAACAATTCTTAGTAGATTCCTAAACATGAGCCCTTCAAGTGACAAATTCAATATAAACCCAACTGTTGCCTAGGTATTTGGAAAAGAAATAAAAAACTGTCATATACTCACAGTGGCATAATAAACAAATGTTAATTGATGTGTTTTGTGTGAAATGCTTCCAGGGAGACTTGCAATGAGCAAGGCTATTCTATATAGGCAATTCAGCAGCATATGTTGGCACACCTAGGAAAAGCCATCATGTATAAATGCTTTATGCCATCTGGTATATGACCGAAAATATCACAAAGAAATATGTACAGCTAAAGTGAATAGGTGACTTTATTTAGAATACCTTTGACTCATCAGGTAAAGCACTTTGCTGTTTAACATTTCATGCTGAAATCTTTAAAATAAAATCTGTGTTCATTCTTAATGCTATTTTTATGCTTTTAATGTACTCTATAAAGTAGCAAAAGAGAACAAACAACACTGTTAGTCTCTTTTCTCTTAGTACTTATCTCTCTCCTCCTCCACATATGCCTCCTCTGTTGGCATAAATGGAAACTGAGTATGGAAAGAGGTGTATTTTTGGAAGAATAAAGTCTTTTTTTTCAATAGTCATTAACAGAACTCCAAGGTAACAACTATATTGTTTTAAGAGAACAAACATAGAGCTTTTGCAATGAATCAGGCTCTGTGCTAAGCATATTATATTATATTATATTATATTATATTATATTATATTATATTACATTACTTTACTTTACTTTACTTTACTTTACTTTACTTTACTTTACTTTACTTTACTTTACTTTACTTTACTTTATTTTATTTTATTTTATTTTATTTTATTTTATTTTATTTTATTTTATTTTATTTTATTTTATATTAACACATGTAAGCTGTGTAGCTCTTCACCACCACCATTAGCCATACAGAAGGGGGAATCTGAGTCTTAACAGAAATAAAATAAGTGATATGCCCATGAGTGAGCTTAACCCAAAGCTTTACTCTGCCATTTCTACTGTGCTGCACTCTTTCTTAAATTAAATAGAAACAAGAAACTAACATTTATTGAAAAATTATTTGTATGCCAGATACTGTGCTAGAAAATATATTAAAGTCTTGTGTTTAATCTTTTAAGTATATTTTATTGATTATGCTATTACAGTTGTTTCATTTTTTCCCCCTTTCCACCCCTTTATCTGGCATCCCTCTTCCTTCTAGCAATTACCCCCTCCTAGTTCATGTCCATAGGTCATGTCCATAGGTCATGCATATAAATTCTTTGGGTTTTTCATTTCCTATACTGTTCTTAACATCCCCCTGTCTATTTTTTTCTACCAATTATGCTTTTTAATCCCTGTACCTTTCCCCCCATTCTCTCCCTATCTCCTCCCAGCTGATAATCAGATTTAATCTCAAAATCTATAATCCTTTCCCTGTTCTAGTTGTTTGCTTCATTTGTTTTTGTTTTTATTTTTTACATCAGTTTGTTGATAGTTGTGAGCTTGTTGTCATTTTACTCTTCATAGTTTTGATCTTTTTTTTCTTAGATAAGTTCCTTTAACATTTCATATAATTAGGGCTTGGTGATGATGAACTCCTTTAACTTGACCTTATCCGGGAAGCACTTTATCTGCCCTCTCATTCTAAATGATAGCTTTGCTGGATAGAGCAATTTTGCATGTAGGTCCTTGCCTTTCATGACTTTGAATACTTCTTTCCAGCCCCTTCTTGCCTGCAAGGTTCCTTTTGAGAAATCAACTGATAGTCTTATGGGAACTCCTTTGTTGGTAACTGTCTCCTTTTCTCTTGCTGCTTTTAAGATTCTTTCCTTATCTTTAATCTTGGGTAATGTAATTATGATGTGTCTTGGAGTGTTCCTCCTTGGATCCAACTTCTCTGGGACTCTCTGAACTTCCTGGACTTGTATGTCTATTTCCTTCACCAGATTGGGAGAGCTTTCTTTCATTATTTTTTCAAATGAGTTTTCAATTTCCTGTTCTTTCTCTTCTTCTTCTGGCACCCCCATGATTAAGATATGGGGATATTTAAAGTTATCCTAGAGGTTCCTAAGCCACTCCTCATTTTTCTGAATTCTTGTTTCTTCATCCTATAGTGGTCGACTGTTTATTTCTTCCTTCTGTTCCAAATTGTTGATTTAAACCCCAGCTTTCTTCCCTCCACTGTTGGTTCCCTGTGGGTTTTATTTTATTTCCCTTAGCATAGCCTTCATCTCCTCCTGTATGCATTTGCTGGTCTCAGTGAGTTCTCTGAGCATCCTGATTACCAATGTTTTGAACTTTGCTTCTGATGGATTAGCTCTGTTTGTTTTGCTTAGTTTTTTTTTTTCTTTTTTCCTGGAGTTTTGATCTGTTCCATCAGTTGGGTTACATTTCTTTGTCTCTTCAATTTGGCAGCCTCCCTGTGTTTGTTCCTGTGTATTAGGTAGAGCTGCTTTGACTCCCTGTCTTGGAGCACCTATTATGTAGTAGGGGCAGAGCCTTAGATATTTGCCAGGGCAGGGCAACCTGCTTAGCTGCTTTGTGACTCTGTACATAGGGTAGGGGTCAGGAAAGGAACAATGCCACTTGCTTGGTCCTTGTCCTCTTTCTAGTCTCTTCACCCTTTCCTGTATGTGATGGGCATCCCTCTAGTTGTTGCCCTGGTGGTGATTCCCAGAGCAGGTGGGTTTGAGTACATTCTAGGACTGTGGGTGTCTTTGAACGGACTTTCCTGAGAGACTGGCAGTTAATTCCATCTCCACAATCCTCACTGATTTTTTGGTTTTTTTTTTTTTTGTTTTTTTTTTTTTTTTGTTCTTGCTTTTTCCAGACCATTATCTCTCTTTTTTCTTTCTTTCTTTCTTTTTTTTTTTTTAAATTTTTATTTTAATTGTTGATCTTGTACAGTTTTCTGTCTTTTATTCTCACCCCAACCCACCACCCCAGCCCTTCCCTCCCATTTCCACCCCCCCATAGTTTTTATCCATGTGTCCTTTTTACTTGTTTCTGTAAATCCTTCCCCTTTTCCCCTGAAATTCCCTCCCCTCTCCCCTCTGGTGACTTTCAGCCTGTTCCCAATTTCTATGTCTTTGTTTATATTATGCTTGTTTCTTTGTTTTGTTGATTAGCTTCCTGTTAAAGGTGAGATCATATGGTATTTGTCTTTCACTGCCTGGCTTACTTCGCTTAGCATGATGCTCTCAAGTTCCATCCATGCCGTTGCATAGGGTATGAGCTCCTTCTTTCTTTCTGCTGCATAGAATTCCATTGTATAAATGTACCACAGTTTTTTGATCCATTCATTTACTGATGGGCATCTAGGTTGCTTCCAACACTTGGCTATTGTAAATTGTGCTGCTATAAACATAGGGATGCATAGTTTCTTTTGGATTGGTGTTTCAGGGTTCTTAGGATATAGTCCTAGCAATGGAATTGCTGGGTCAAAAGGTATATCCATTTTTAGTTTTTTAAGAAAAACCCATACTGTTTTCCATAGTGGTTGTACCAGTCTGCACTCCCACCAGCAGTGCAGTAGTGTCCCCTTTTCTCCACAACCTCTCCAACACTTGCTGTTTGTTGCTTTGTTTATGAGGGCCATTCTGACTGGTGTCAAGTGGTATCTCATTGTTGTTTTAATTTGCATCTCTCTGATAGCTAGCGATATCGAGCATTTTTTCATGTGTCTCTGGATCCTCTGTATGTCCTCCTTGGAGAGGTGTCTGCCCAAGTCCTTTGCCCATTTTTTAATTGGGTTGCTTGTCTTCTTAGAGTGGAGTCGTGTAAGTTCTTTGTATATTTTGGAGATTAAACCCTTATCTGAGATATCATTGGCAAATATGTTTTCCCACACAGTCGGTTCTCTTTTTATTTTAATACTGTTTTCCTTGGCCATGCAGAAGCTTTTTATTTTGATGAGATCCCATTTGTTTATTCTTTCCTTTATGTCCCTTGCTTTAGGGGACATATCAGTAAAAATGTTGCTGCGTGTAATATCTGAGATTTTCCTGCCTATGTTCTCTTCTAGGACTTTAATGGTGTTACGGCTTATGCTTAAGTCTTTTATCCACCTTGAATTTATTTTTGTGTATGGTGTAAGTTGGTGCTCGAGTTTCATTTTCTTGCACGAAGCTGTCCAGTTCTCCCAACACCACTTGTTGAAGAGGCTATTTTTACTCCATTTTATGTTGCTGCCCCCTTTGTCGAATATTAATTGACTATAGACACTAGGGTTTATTTCTGGGCTCTCTATTCTATTCCACTGGTCGACGTGCCTGTTTTTATGCCAGTACCAGGCTGTTTTGATTACAATGGCCTTGTAATACATTTTGATATCAGGTATTGTGATCCCTCCTGCTTTGCTCTTCTTTCTCAAGATTGCTGCCGCTATTCTGGGTCGTTTATGGTTCCATATAAATTTTTGAAGAGTTTGTTCTATATCTGTGAAATATGCCATTGGTACTTTAATAGGTATTGCATTGAATCTGTAGATTGCTTTGGGAAGTATGGACATTTTGATGATGTTAATTCTTCCGATCCATGAACACGGTATGTGTTTCCATCTATTTGTGTCTTCCTTGATTTCTTTCTTCAGTGTTGTGTAGTTTTCTGCATACAGGTCTTTTACCTCCTTGGTTAGGTTTATTCCTAGGTACTTTATTTTTCTTTTTGCTATATCAAATGGTATTTTTTCCTTGATTTCTACTTCTGTTGTTTCATTGTTGGTATACAAAAATGCCTTTGATTTCTGGATATTGACTTTGTATCCGGCTGTTTGGCTAAATTCATTTATTAGGTCGAGCAGTTTTTTGGCCGAGACTATAGGATTTTCTATGTATACTAGCATGTCATCTGCAAACAATGATAGTTTTGTTTCCTCCTTTCCAAGTTGGATGCCTTTTATTTCCTTTTCTTGTCTAATCGCTGTGGCTAATACTTCCAATACTATGTTGAATAGAAGTGGAGAGAGTGGGCAGCCTTGTCTTGTTCCTGATTTTAGTGGAAAAGAATTTAGTCTTTGCCCGTTGAGTATGATGCTGGCTGTAGGTTTCTCATATATAGCCTTTATTATGTTGAGGAATGCTCCCTCTATTCCCACTTTGCTGAGTGTTTTTATCATAAATGGGTGCTGTACCTTATCGAATGCTTTTTCCGCATCTATTGATATGATCATGTGATTTTTGTCTTTGCTTTTGTTTATGTGATGAATTACATTTACTGATTTGCGAATGTTGAACCATCCTTGCATCCCTGGGATGAATCCCACTTGGTCGTGGTGTATGATCTTTTTAATGTGTTGTTGGATGCGGTTTGCCAATATTTTGTTGAGGATTTTAGCATCTATGTTCATCAGCGATATTGGCCTGAAGTTCTCCTTCTTTGTTGTGTCTTTATCTGGTTTTGGGATTAGGATGATGCTGGCTTCATAAAAAGAGTTTGGGAGTCTTCCATCATTTTGGATTTTTTGGAATAGTCTGTGGAGAATAGGGGTTAGCTCTTCCTTAAATGTTTTGTAGAACTCTCCTGTGAAGCCATCTGGTCCAGGGCTTTTGTGCGTCGGGAGTGTTTTGATTACTGATTCAATTTCACCAGCCGTTATTGGTCTGTTCAGACTTTCTGTTTCTTTTTCATTGAGTTTTGGAAGGTTATATTTTTCCAGAAACCTGTCCATTTCACCTAGGTTTTCAAATTTCTTGGCATACAGTTCTTCATAGTAATTTCTTACAATCCTTTGTATTTCTGCAGTGTCGGTTGTAATATCTCCTCTTTCATTTCTGATTGTGTTTATTTGAGTCCTCTCTCTTTTTTTCTTGATGAGCCTGCTTAAAGGCTTGTCGATTTTGTTGATCTTTTCAAAGAACCAACTCCTGGATTCATTGATCTTTAGGATTGTGCTTTTAGTCTCTATATCATTTAATTCTGCTCTTATCTTGGTTATTTCTTTCCTTCTACTTGCTCTGGGCTGTCTTTGTTGTTGTTCCTCGAGTTCTTGTAGACGAAGGGTTAGGTTGTTTGTTTGAGATGTTTCTGTCTTTTTTAGATAGGCCTGTATCGCTATAAACTTCCCTCTGAGGACTGCCTTTGCTGTGTCCCATAAGTTTTGGGTCGATGTGAGTTCATTATCGTTTGTTTCCAGAAACTTTTTGATTTCCTCCCTAATTTCATTCTTGACCCATTCATTGTTTAATAGCATGCTATTCAATCTCCATGATTTTGAGGGTTTTGGGTTTTTCTCCTTGGGGTTGGTTTCTAGTTTCAGTCCCTTGTGGTCAGAGAAAATGCTTGGTATGATTTCAATTTTCTTGAATTTGTTGAGGCTTGATTTGTGTCCTATCATGTGGTCTATCTTTGAAAATGTTCCATGTGCATTTGAAAAGAAAGTGTATTTAGCTTCTTTGGGATGAAGGGCTCTATATATATCAGTTAAGTCCATTTCCTCTAGAGTGTTGTTCAGTGCCACAATATCTTTGTTGATATTTTGTTTGGAAGATCTGTCCATTTTTGACAGTGGGGTGTTAAAATCACCTACTATAATTGTGTTGCTGTCTATATCTTTCTTGAAGTCCTCTAAAATTTTCTTGATGTATTTAGGTGCTCCTCCGTTGGGTGCATATATATTTACAATATTTATGTCTTCTTGGTGGATTCTTCCCTTGAGTATTATGAAGTGGCCTTCTGGGTCTCTCTTTATGGCCCTTCTTTTGAAGTCTATTTTGTCTGATATGAGTATTGCTACCCCAGCTTTTTTTTCCTGACCATTTGCTTGGAAAATTTGTTTCCAGCCCTTCACTTTGAGCCTGTGTATGTCTTTTGTCCTGAGGTGGGTTTCTTGTAGGCAGCATATGTGTGGGTCATGCTTTCTTATCCATTCAGCTATTCTATGTCTTTTGATTGGGGCATTTAATCCATTTACATTTAAAGTTATTATTGATAGGTATTTATTCATTGCCATTTTCGTACCTGTGTTCCTCTCTCTCTTTCTCTCTCTGTCTTTTCCTTTCTTCCCTTAAAGCAGTCCCTTTAGTATCTCTTGCAGCATTGGTTTGGTAGAGGTGTATTCTTTTAGACTTCTTTTGTTTGGGAAGCTCCTTATTTGGCCTTCTATCTTGATTGAAAGCCTTGCTGGGTAAAGTAGTCTGGGTTGCAGGCCTTTGGTTCTCATTGCTTGGAATATTTCTTGCCATTCTCTTCTGGCTTGGAGCGTTTCCATTGAGAAGTCAGATGCTAACCTGATTGGGGCCCCCTTGTATGTTACTTCCTTTTTCTCCCTTGCTGCCTTTAAGATTCTCTCTTTGTCTTGGAGTTTTGCCATTTTAATTATGATGTGTCTTGAAGTGGGCCTGTTTGGGTTCCTTTTGATTGGGACTCTCTGTGTTTCCTGGATTTGTGTGGTTTTTTCTCTCACCAAATGAGGGAAGTTTTCCATCATTACTTTTTCAAACAGGTTTTCTATCCCTTGTTCTTGTTCTTCTCCTTCTGGTATTCCTATTATACGGATATTATTCCGTTTCATGTTGTCTTGCATTTCTCTTAAACCCTCTTCATTCTTTCTAAGCCTCTTTTCCTTATCTTGCTCATTCTGAGTATTTTTTTCTATTTTGTTCTCCAACTCGCTGATCCGATCTTCTGCTTCGTCGATTCTGCTTTTCATTCCTTCTACTGTGTTCTTCAGTTCAGAGATTGTGTTCTTCATTTCCTCTTGGCCCTTGTTGATAGTTTCTATTTCCTTTTTCATGTTGATATAGTTTGCCGTGAGTTCATCATAACTTCCCTGTAGTTTATGGTAGCTCATTGAGAGCTCATTGAGCTTCCTGACAACCATTGCTTTGAACTCGATATCTGATAGTTGAGTTGCCTCTGTTTCATTTAGCATTCTTTCTTGAGCTTCCTCCTTTCCTTTCATTTGGGGATTGTTCTTTTGTCTTCCCATTGTTTGTAAGACTCTTGTTGTTAGCCTCAACTTCTTAAATTGATCTGTTCTGGCTCCCTGGGTTTGTGGTATGACCTTCTGTGGTAGAATATCTGTGAGATTCAATGGTGGATTCTCCTTCGGATATCCTGCTGTTCACTGCTTCCACTGACTCATCAGCTGGAATACCCTCTTTTGGGGGCCAACTCTGGATCTCCCCCCGCCACAGTTCCAGGCTTGCTTGTTTGTTTGTTTTGTCTCACTCGTGTGTATTTACAAAAAGAAGAGGGGGGAAAATGAAAAAAAGAAGAAAGGGGAAACAAGAGGAAGGTAGAAAAGGTAAAAATTGAAGAGAAAGGAAGAGGGGATAAGAGAAGAAGGAATACAAGGAAGGCAAAAGGAGTTGGGGAGTAAAGAAGAAGATATAAACAATGAAGAAGGAGTAGTTAAAAACTCATATAGATATACAGGCTTACAAACAAAAAGACACTAACAAACTGGCAAAACAAAAAAGAGACACGCACACAGACACCCCCACACAAATATAAGCAGCCAAAGGGGGGAAAAAGAAAAAAAAAAAAAAAAAAAAAACAAGCAAAGCACAACAAAATATTTAAAAAAATAAAAATATATTAAAGAAATAAAAAATTTAAAAAATTATTAATTTAAAAAAAAAAAAGAAAGAAAAGAAAAAAAAAAAAAAAACCCTCTTGTTGTTTTCAAACTTGCCAACCGGTTTTTTTCAGGTCTTGCTGGCTGCAATGGCCGAGGGGTGATCTTATTGCTTTTCTCTGTGTTCAGAACTCAGTTCTCACTGTGCTATGTATCCCAGCGTTAGTGGGCACCTCTCCCCACAGGGTTTCCAGCGTGTGATCTGAACTTCGTGGTGTGTGCGCACTTCTCCGAGGTTATGGGTGTGAGCTAGGTTCTCCAGACGTGCACAGCCGTCTGCCTTTGTCCCTGGGAGGCTTTCAGTGTTCGGGCACAGCTGCCTGCATTCGGATCTGAGAGAGGCCTGCGTTCCAGCTGCTATCCGGCGCCTGCACCTTGGGCCTGAGCTGTCCGCGTTGCGAACCCGCCGGTGAACTGGCGCCTCTGGCTCCACAGCTGTCTCCAGTGGCCTGCGCCTATGTTTTCGCGAGTGTCCACTAGCCCGAGACCGTGTGCGGTCCCCTGAGGGTGTCTATTTTCATTCAGCTGTCTCACTTCGCCCGCGCCTCTGTCTCTCTTGGGGCGCCTATGCTTTCATAGTCCCTCACTGGTTTTTTTTTTATAGCCAGAAGTTATGAGGCCTTTATTTTCCTAGCACTGGGCTGCACATTCTGGCCTGGGGCTGGGATTGCTAGCTCCCAGGTGTTCCTCCCAGTTTTTATTTGCCGCACATTAATGTAGGACCACCCGTTCTGCTGGCCACCACTACCACTGCCTTGCCACTGCTGCCTCACTGCCATCATACTGTGTCCTCTCCACCTCATCTCCCTGTTTCCACCCCTCCTACTCACCTGGATGAATATTTCTTCTTTAAATCCTTGGTTGTTGGACTTCCATACAGTTTGATTTTCTGGCAGTTCTTGGGTTTTTGTTTTGTTTTGTTTTGTTTTGTTTTGTTTTGTTGTAAGGTTGGTTGTGATCCTTCTCATGGTTATGTGAGGAGGTAAAGCATGTCTACCTACACCTCCATCTTGGCTAGAAGTCCCTCCTGTGTTTAATCCTAACAAATAATCAAGAAGAGGACAGTATTATTATCGTCCCATGTTAGGAATAAGGAAATGTGTTCATAGTGGTTAAGTAACGTGTGTGATCTGACAACTAATAAGTCAATAAATGAAATATTCCCACTAGTTTCTTTTTAATCTATTATGCCAGTCCTTCTTAAAGGTTAATGTATACGTGGGAATAAGGCCTGCTCTTTTGTGTTTATGACACACATGATCCCAGGAGGTAATGACAGTAATGATTGTCTGAGGACCACGATATTAGTAGCAAGGAGTTACTCATGCTGTCCTCTTTTGTAAGATTTTATAACTCTTCTAGGAAATAATCTTTGAGATGACCAATGAATCACTTTTATTTAAATATTGAGGTTTGAAGAAAAAAATTACTATTTTTCTGCGAACAAGTTAAATAGTCCCAGCTCTAAGATTATTTAAAGACAGATAGAGAGATGAGAGAGAGAGACAGGCAAGAGATGGAGATAGAATTAGCTGAAAATTGTGTTGCAGTGGCTTAATATCCCATTTCTTTCTCTTTTATTCTTTCATGTATAGGGTAGTGTGAATTAGCTTAAATTGTGGTATCTTTCCTACATCTCCCTAATTATTGATGGAAAATTCAGAACTCTGGATAGGCTCTTCTTTTTTTTTTTTTTATTGCTACAACATCATAATACCTTGAGGAATTTCCTGTTGTGTTGACTTAACCATCATCCTACCAACCTATATTAATGGCAGTTTTTACCATCTTTATGCCTAATACAAAGACATACTCCTTCACATGGTTAGAATACATGTGTGTGAGTAACATGTTTATATCAATAGACAGAAAAAACATTTGACAAAATCTAGTAGACATTTATGATAAAAAGTCTTAGCAAAATTGTAATACAGGGAACATACCACAATAATGGCCATATATGGCAAACCCATAGCCAACATCCAACTCAATGGGCATAAACTACAAGCATTTCCTTCAGACTGGGAAAAAGAGAGGGATATCCATGTTCATCATTTTTATTCAACATTATACTGGAAGACCTAGTCATAGCAATAAGACAAGAACAAGAAATAAAAGGTATCCAAATCAGAAAGGAAGAGGTAAAACTGTCATTATTTGTAGATGACATGATTCTGTATACAGCAAATCCTAAGATTCCACCAAGATACTACTATAACTAATAAATGAATTCACTAAATAAGCAGGACACAAAATTAATATTTGGAAGTCAGTTGCATTTTTATATGCCAATAATAAACTATTAGAAAATGAAACTAAAATAACAATTCCATTCACAATTGCCTCATACCAATGATACCAAGGAATAAATTTAACCAAGAATGTAAAATACCTGTACTTGAAAATTGATAAGACACTAAAGAAAACAATTGAAGAAGATACAACTAAGTGGAAGCGTATACCATGGTCATGAATAGGAACAACTAACATCATTAAAATGTCCATACTACCTAGAGCAATCTACAGATTCAATGCAATTCCTATCAAGATACCCTTGGTGTATGTCATGGAACTAGAACAAATATTCCAAAAATTTATATGGAACCATGAAAGACACTGAATAGCAATAGAAATCTTGAAAAAGAAGTCCAAAGTTGGAGGAATCATGCTACCTAATATCAAAATATACTACAAGGCCAGAGTAATCAAAAACAGCATGGTACTGGCATAAAAACAGAGGTACAGATCAATGGAATGGAATAGAGATCCCAGAAATAAAACCATACCTTTAGAGTCAATTAATATTTGGAGAAGGAGGCAAAAACATACAATTGGCTAAAGATAGTCTATTTAATAAGCAGTGCTGAGAAAATCAGATAGGTATGTACAAAAAAAGAAACTAGACCACCTTCTTATGCCACACACAAGAATAAACTCAAAATGGATTAAAGTCTTAAATGTTAGACCCAAAACTATAAATACCCTGAAAGAAAACATAAGCAGTAAAACTTCAGACATTGCTCATAACAATATTTCTTTCTGATATGTCTCCTCAACAAGGGAAACAAAAGAAAAAAAATAAACAAATGGGACTACATCAAATTAAAAAGGTTTTTCATAGCAAAGGAAATCATCAACAAAATGAAAAGACAACCCACTAATGGGAGAACATATTCACAGATACATCTAAAAAGAGGTTAATATCCAAAATTTATAAAGAACTTACAAAACTCAACACAAAAAATTCAAATAAAAATGGGCAAAGGACTTGAATAGACACTTCTCCAAAAAACACATACAGATGGTCAATAGACATATGAAAAGGTGCTTAATGTCACTAATCATCAGAGAAATGGAAAAACCACAATGATATATTACCTCATACCTGTCAGAGTGACTATCATCAGTAATTCAATAAACAACAAGTATTGGCAAGGATGTAGAGAAAGGGGAACCCTTGAGCAGTGTTGGTAGGAATGGATATTGGTGCAGTCACTGTGGGAAGGACAATGGAGTTACCTTAAAAAAATTAAAACTGGAACTGCCTTATGACTTAGTAATTTCACTTCTGGGAATTTATCTGAAGAAACTCAAAACATTAATTTGAAAGAAGATGTGCACCCTATGTTCACTGCAGCATTATTTGTGATAGCCAAGATTTGGAAGCTGCCCAGATGTCCATCAATAGATGTGTGGATAAAACAGCTATGGTACATCCACACAATGGGATACTACTTGGCTCTAAAAAAAGAAAATTGATTCTTTGCCACATCAGTGGTGGACCTGGAGAACATTGTGCTAAGTGAAATAAGCCAGTCAGAGAAATACAAGTATCATATTATTTCACTAATATGTGGAATCTAATGAACAAACTAAATACACAAGCAAATTAGAGACAGACTCATAGAGAGCAGGCTATCAGCTCTTAAGTGGGGGCAAGTTGGGGGATTGAGCAAAAAAGGAAAAAGAGACAAAGAACTCATGGACATGGACAATAGTGTAGTAATTGTGTGGGGGTAAGGGTTGGTGGAGGTGGAAAAGAGTGCAGGGGGATAAACGGTTGTGGAAAAAATAAAAATAAAAAAGAATACCACTTTTGCAATTTTAATATTAAATCAGTAAAATTAGCATAGATATTAAAAACTGCCATTTGTTTCTTAATAAAACGTCAAGTTGCAACAATGCAATAAGGAAAACCCTGAACTTTAAAGCCAATATGGGCATTGCTAAAAAATAGGTACCCATGATGAAACTGTAAATGTATGAATAATGTTTACAAATGGAGTTTGAGGTAATTAATGTTCATTGGCAGGCTAACTTGTAGTACATTCATGAATTTGGAATCTGTTATTAATGGTCATTAATATTTTATTTATGTTTAATTCCAAGAAATATAGAATTATATTTACACATAGCTGACATTTAAGTCACCAGTTTTTGTAACATTAGAATAATGGCTTTAAAAGAAAAAGTAAGACTATTTTTAAAAAGAGATGACTATATAAGTGTAATCATGATCCCACCTGATTCATATTCTAACATAAAAGTGACAATAGAATGAAATTGGTTTCAGTGTGGCAGAGGTTGGATCAAGTCTTCTCTGGGGTGCTGGTGGAAGGAGGTGCGCAGGCGGGAACATCAGTGCGTGTCTCAGGGAAGCCCTGAAGGGAACTTACACCTGTTGAGCTTCTCATTGTCTGCTGGACAGACCACCCTGTGTTCTAAGTTAACTCTCACAGAACTCTTAAAGGTAATTAACATTGTCTCCATATCACAATGAAAAACAAGCTGGAACTAAACTAAGCACCAAACATAGGCCTGGAGAGGTTAATTCAATTTCCCAAATTTACATTCTTAACAAGTAAGTGGAAAAGCCGGCCTGATTTTTCAGATCTTTCTAACTACAAAACCCATAGTATTTCCTGGCTACTTTCTGTAGGAAAACAAATAAAACCTTTTTATAGACTAGGCAATGATGCATTTAAACAATATTTGAAACTACATTTCCCTCAGTTGAATGCCTTAGACATCAATGGGGGAGGGATTTTTTTCAATCATTTTTTTACTGTTGTGCAAGTACATTTGTCTCCATTTCCCCACCACCACTTCCCCACCCACCCACCCCTACCTCCCACCCTCAATCCTTGCCCCCTTTGGCTTTGTCCATGGGTCCTTTACACTTGTTCCTTGACCACACTCTCTTCTTTCCCCATTATTTCCCTCCCTCCTCTCCTCTGGTTACTATCAGTTTGTTCTTTATTTCAATGTCTCTGGTTATATTTTGCTTGCTTATTTATCTTGTTGATTAAGTCACCTCCTGGCTTATTTCACTTAGCATACTGCTCTCCAGTTCCATCCATGCTGTCTCAAAGCGGGGAGGGATTATTACCTGGGCTTTCAACTAGGGGAGAAATGTGAAAGGTGGCAATGCCATCATTTTGCTTCCTGAGAGAGCTGGCATCTGGGTCTACAGCCTATCTAGTCTGAGAGGAAAGAAAACAAGGAGTCAGATGAGACATAACAAAAATAGCATCAAAATTTTATAATGCAGAATAATGCTACCCTAGAAACAATATATTTTATAAGAAATGTCATCAGAAGACTTTTATGTTTGCTGGTCCATTAATTTATTCACAAATTTTTTCATCACTCTCTTGGTAATGGAAGAGTCACAGTAATATGTTTGTGTAGTACTATATATTGTTATTGATTTTGAAGTACCATTTCTTATGTATAATTAAGCCATAGGCACTAAACAAAATAAATAATCCAGTTATATATTAAGATTACCATTTTACAGATGAACCTGCAGACTTTGAAATGTTAAAAAATGTCCTCAAAGTCACAATAGCTACTGAGAGTCCTAAACACAGTTAATTTGTTGTTTCAAATTGACTGCTTCTTCCATGATTTTGACCTAGTTAATAAGAAAGAGACACACCTGGGAATATTATAAACATGATTGTATACTGATTCCAACATCCAGAGATCATTAAAATCAAAGATATTTTATAATATGTATTTCAGCAATGACCACTGATTATTTTTCTGAAACAGTAAAAATAGGGCTATCTTTATAAATTTCACTATTAATTTTCTAGCCTTTTGAGGCTTTCTTGAGTCTATGTATTTTTTATCTATTTGCATGATTTTTTACCTTATTTTTAATATATATTAAAACCTGTTATTGTTTCCCACCTTCTGTGACTTTTACAATAACTCATATTTACTTACAGTGCATTTTACTATTTTCCTCACTGCTCTAAGCTTTATTTTGTCAATCTTTATCATGAGATTATTCTCATGTTTTCCACTGTCATTTTACCTAAATAATATAATAGTCAATCTTTAAATAGTATTTCATTGAGCCAAGCCTGATATTGGTATCCTAAAGAGGTTCATATACAGAAAAACATTTTCCATTCTTTCATTTTCTACCATAAGATTGATAGGCATATGAAATGAATCCTGAGTGACTGGTAATAAGCTACATGAAGACTGGTAACACTGAATGAAAAAATGTAAAAATTAGAGGAAAGGAGGAAGTACACAATTTATTTGTGAAAGAAAAGTCCTAATAGAAATGTATTGTGAACATTATAAAAAGTATAATATGTGACATTTTGAAATTTATATTTTCATTATTACCAATTCTAGCCAAAGAAAATATGCCTCCAGCCATTTCAAAAGAAGATGTAATTAAAAGTCTGTCATGAATATTATTGAATATAAACAGGAAAATACAGAAAATGGCTCTTTCTTGAGTAAAGACTGCATAAACATTGTGGAATTTTTGCTAGTTTTTTTTTTTATTGGAACCTGTTCAGTTTAATCTAAATTTAATCCTAGAACATCTTTAATGTAGCTAATTACAAAGTCCTTTCTATTTTTCACTTAATGCTAATTTTGTTCTATAGAAATTTTCTGTTGACTTCAAGGAAAGTTTAGATCATACAGAGAGAAATGAAATTTTTATTTAATGAAACATCTACATTACCTCAACTGCTTGCTTAATTTTTTTATTAAATAAATACTGTAAATTGTTGTGCAATTCTCATGTGGGAAGTATACAAATTTAAAATAAAAATTATATTACTAAATTACAAAAAATTTTATTTCAAAATTTCATTCTTGCCTAATTTTTTATTTTATTGAAAATTGTTATGATTTAAAAATTTGGGGGAACTACATTTGTTTGTTATAAAGGTTATTTTTATTTAACAGAAACACAGAAACATTAGTTAAAGAAAACAAACATACATTTTATCTTTTATTTAATAATACATCATTTCCCCTCTCATTTAAATCTATTTTAACTGGTTCCTTTTTCTTTCCTTCAACAGGCTGAGTTAAATAACCCCATGGATCCTTTCACCAGTTACAGTACAAAAGTTTCATCAAATGCAAGGGATGAAGTTTTCTCCAAATTTATAGGATGGAGAATTGCCAACACACTTTCCAAACTCTTCTTCCCTTCCACTGATGCCCATATTCTTCCTTCAAAAAAACCATCGATAAAACGCGGTGGAATGAAACATCTGTATAAAAAGCAAGATTCTATGAAGAAGAGAGTTCTACATTTTACTGTAAGGTAAAGTAAAGCACTATTCAAAATAACTCTGTTATTTTAACATGCTACATTTCAAAGTCATAGAAATTATATGTAATTATTTGCCACATTATTTAACTCAGTTTCTCTTTTTTAACTCAAATTTTGGTTCTACCACCTCCTAGGTATTCTACCATGAGCAAGTTACTTCCTTCTCCAAAACTGTTTTCTCTTATTTGAAATAGGTATTATTATATAATATAAATCAAAGTTTTAATAAAGTGAAAGCCTCCCTCCCACCACTGACTTTCATTTGCTGAGTTTCCCCTATCTCCCTCTATCATTAATTGCTTGTGAATCATTCAGGGTCTATACAATGTAAATATAAGAAATTATAAGTATACTTTTAATTTTCTCTCCATTTTTACATGAAAACATAGTAAACATATGTTATATTTTTCACTAACCTTCATTTCTTAGAGATCTTTTCATGCCAGTACATAGACAATTTTCTCATTATTATTTTTTAATTGGTTATGATATTTTCCTTAGTAAGGATGTACTAGGTACTACAATTTATTTAACCCATTCCCTGTTGACATTTGGTTGTTTTCAATTGTCTACTATTACAGACTACCACAAAAAAGTAACCTTTCATAAATACACATATGCATTTAAGATTTTATTTATTTATTTTTAGAGACGGGGGAAGGAAGGTAGAGAGGGAGGGAAACATCTATCGGTTGCCTCTCACACGCTCCCCAAACACATTTTGTGTGTGTGGAATTACACCTGTGGGGTGAATTCTCGGAAGGACAATTGCTGTGTCAGAGGGCATGTGCCTTTGTAATTTGGGTAGATTTTTCCAAATTGCCTTTTAGAGGAGTTGTATAAATTAGATATATTCTAGTGCTTGTCAATATATGAGACTGCCTTGTTTTTCTTTGATATTTATTTTCAATAGATGACATTGACAAACTTTCGGATTTTTGCTACTGGACAGGAAATGGCCCGGAGTGGGTCGGTCACAGGCCAGGCTGTAGTTTGTGGGTTCCTGATTTTGCGTAGAAAAGATTTTACAGCACAAGTCCAGGCGATTTTGAGAGTATGTTTATTGAGGCTGGAGCAGTGAAACCAAGGAAGGACTTAGCGTAGCAGTAACAGGAGAGCCTAGGCGGTGCCCTGTTCTGGTTCCCCAGAAAAGTTGCAGGAAGGGAGTGAGCCAAGGCGGGGCTGCTGTTCGCTCACTGGAAAGTGAAGGTCACAGAGAAAGAAGTGGGCCAAGGTGGGGCTGCCTTTAGCCCACTGGGAAGTCAAAGGAAAACGGGGCCTTGGAGACAAGATCGGGGTTAAGCCCCTGTCGGACTGCCGCTCCCCACTGCTCCCCTGGCTGCGAGTCTGGTAGGAACCCTTAGAGTTGAGGAGGAAGTGAAAAGTTCATGCCCAGAAAGCGACATGGGTGAGCTCTAGAGTGAGGCCATCCTGAGTCTTTGCCCTGAGGGCTTTTGTATCGTTTTTCCTACCGGTGAGAATCTTAGGGGAGAGTTTCAGCAGAATATTCATCAGCTTTCCAGGTGCATTTTTAATATGCTAATATGTCAGAATGAGCATATAGGGGGCTTTGGGAATATTCTTTGGTCTGCTATACTGTTTTACTTTCATCTTGGGTCTGTCTGGCTTTTAATGGGGTTTTGTTATTTGTTCCCCTGACTTCATCTGTCCTTGGGTTTAGCTAGCACAAATGACATTAATTGGGTCTCTGTTCTCTCTTTCCCAGACCAGGGTGATTTAAACTATGTGTTCTCCGGTTGGGGAGGGCAGGTATTGATATAAACCATTTGCTCTGGAGTGTCCTTGGTCTGGGGAGATTAGGTCTTGCGATTCACCAGCTGGCTGTAAATCGCTCACACTGTTTGGCCTTGTTTAATTTTCTTGTCTCAGTTTCCCCATTCCATTCGCACAGGATTTTCCTAGCTTCTCACTATCCTTTCACAATTTGACATCCTGAAGAGTAAAGTATAATTTCTAAAAGTAGTCTTCATTTTAATTTTTTTTAAGATGAGTGCGAACACCTTTCATATGTTAAAAGTCTTTTGTTTTTTCTTATATGGGAATAACTCCTGTTCCTTTTGTCTATTATACTATTGGGGTTTTACACTTTTCTCTCTGCTTTGCAGGAACTATTTACCTGTTAATCATGTGTTCCTTTGTCTATAGTATGAACTATAAATGTTTATTTTCCCTACCATTTTTATTTATCTTTAAATTTTGTTTATAGTGTTTTTTGCCATAGTCATTTTTTCTATGTGATAAAATTTATCAATTTTCACCATGTTCTGTGGATATTTTGATCTATTTTTTAAAAACTTTTCATTTTAAGATTAAAATTTTGTCACATTATCTCTGATGCTTTTAAGGATTCCTTTTGAACATTTTAATTATTTGTCCAATGGAAGTTCGTGCGTGTATGTGCGTGTATGTGTGTGCGTGTGGGGTTAGATGTTGCTCCACAAGACTACTCAATTTTTCCAAAATATTTACTGAGTCATCTATCTTTCTTCAACTCTTTTTAAATTTTAAGTGCCATCTTTATTAAAAAATAAATTTCCATTTTTATATTCTGAAATAATTTCAGTAACTGGAATAATCTACTCTTTCAAACTTTGGTAAAATTCCCTTTTTAAAAAAAGTATTGTATTAAATTTATTGGAGTGACATTAGTTAATAGGGTCATATCGTTTTTTAGTGTATGTTGCATTGTGTGTTCGCCACCCAAAGTCAAATCATCTTCCATCACCATTTATTTGACCGCTTTACTCTTTATTACCTCCTACCCTCTTTCCTCTGGTAACCACTGTTTTATTGTCTGTATCTATGAATTTCAGTTTTATATCCCACATATGAGTGAAATCATGGTTCTTTTGCTTTTTCTGACCTTGGGACTATTATGCTGAGTGAAATAGAATTTTCTGCCCTGGCTGGTGTAGCTCAGTGGATTGAGCACGGGCCTGCGAACCAGAGGATCGCGGTTCGATTCCCAGTCAGGGCACATGCCTGGGTTGCAGGCCAGTTCCCAGCATGGGACACACAAGAGGCAACCATACAGTGATATTTCTCTCCCTCTCTCCTACCCTTCCCCTCTAAAGATAAATAAATAAAAATCTTAAAAAAAAAAAAAGAAATAGAATTTTCTCTTAAATCATCAGTACTTATGTTTTATCTAAGGGTAGCTCTTTGTCAAATTTTTCTATTTTATGTGGATATTGGCAAGGCTAATATTCAGCCATAATGTGTAAAAACAGCTAGATTCACTTATTGTTTGAGGACCCTGCCATAAAATTATATGGAATATCAATTCTGAATACTAATTTCTTTAGAACTTTTCTTTTTTTAAAATCAATTTTAGCAAATTATACTTTTATTTAAATATTATTAACTCCATCCCATTTTTCAGAACTTACTTGGCCATAATTGAACAAAGTAGTGGCTTAAGATTCCTTACATTCTCTCTGTTTCTGTGATTATTCCTCTCTTAGCTAGTTCTTATTTTGTGTATTTGCATTTTGTCCCTTTCATTCTCATTCATTAGTTTATTTAGTGTTTTATCTATTTTATATTATTTTTTCAATGAACCAGATTTTGGATTCTAACTCATGTGTTTTTGTTCTTGTGTCTATGAATCTGTTACTACTTCTATCCTTGGTCTATTTTGTGGTTGATTTTCTAATTTCTTAAAGAAGATGCTAAATCATTTCGAAAAACATTTTTTTTCTCAGCGTTTGTTGAAATCACTATGTGAGTTCCAAAATCATGGGACTATTGCTGCCCAAAGAGAGACTTTATTGCAGGTGAAAGTATAGGTGGAAGAAGACTAGTAAGCAGGTTTTTCTTTTCTGCACAGTTAATGGAAAAATAAAGACATGCTTGACAAGAATTTTTGCACAGATTTGGGCTGCACAGAGCGGGGAGCACTGAGGGAGAAATTGGGAAATAATGTCAACAATAAAAATTCTAAATTCAATGAAGATTTGTAAATTTAAGATTAAGTATCACACAGACTGCACTTTAGTAGTCTCAAGTAGGGAAATAACATTTCAAAAATATGTTCCAGCATATACTATAAATATTTATAATGTTGCAATATGATCGAGGTGCAATGGAAATGCCAGCTTTAAATTTCATGGGCATTGAGATTTACTTTAGAATCCCCAAATATCTTCTGTATATTCTTAAGGACCACAGACACAGAAGAAAAATCAATCTGGGACCATAAAGATAGGACATTGAATAAGTGTACCTTGGTTTCTCATCATGGTCAGTTGAAAGAAGAGGCAGGAAGAAAGAAACTAGAAAAATAGAAGAAATTGGATATTGACAAAAGGTGATTAAACAAACAGCAAGGGAAAGGGTAAATAGATGGTAAAGGGCCAACAGGGATGGATGGTGCCTGCTCAGACACAGAAAGGAAAGACAGAGAGAGAAAAGGAGGCATAATGGAAATGCTTAAAATAGCCGAATGGATAAATAAAAGGTATAAGCAGAAAGAAAGATGAAAGAGACCAAAAGAAAAGGGAGAAGATGTAAGTAATGGGAGAGACACAGTGAGGATGAAAGGTGCAAAAGGAGAGATATGCACAGGGCTTTGGACCAGGGGAAGAAAATATGCAAAATCAGAGAAGAGACAAAAAAGGGGGGCTGAAGACCCAAAGAATCCTATAGACTTAGAAAGATTAGTAAATTAAGCTTCTCATCAAAGCTTACAGTTCATTACATAAATGACAATCATTCATCACTGATCTTTGAATGTTATCTTTTTCTCCGTTTTCTCACAGCTCATTATAACTCCTAGCAATTAAACTTAGAGTCCCTGGGGACTCTAAGTCCCTCAAAAGAGGGAAGTTACAGTGCCACAGCAGCCTGGACATCTCTTTAGCAGAAGCATCTCAGTGTGGCATAGCTCCTGTGATGACTTTTCACATTACATCATTTATACTGTAGTGCATGTGAACAGTGCCCCCTGGAGTTGTGTATATTTCCAGCTCTAGTTTGGTGCAAACTAATCTCTGGGCACAAGAGAGGTGATTGAGGTAGGGCTGTAGCTCAGTGAGACAAAAGCTAGGTCAGTCCTGGCTAAACAGTCTCTCTTTGCCTATTAAGGGTATTAGATACAACTCCTTTTAAAAAAGTTATATGGAAAGCAAATTTAAATCTAAGCTATGAATGAAAAAATGCCAATGGCTTACTAAACATTAACTGTAGAAAATTTTATTCATTACATTTGCTTGATTCTCTGCCTATTCAACAATTCCATAGCCAGCTCCTTTTGTTAATTGCCCACCTCCCACACCCAAGAACACAAACTGAGATTAATACAATGAATGAACATCTGAGCATGTGGGAGTCCCATAGGTAAAGCACAAAGACATAATTTTCAGCCCTCTGTATGCTCAGTTCTTTTTCACCTCTTAAAGGTCTTCATGCACTGGGTCATATCACCAATTCCTCATCAAGTATTCCTAGAAATCTTCAACAAATAACAGTGTGAAAGCCAGCAAGAAGGCCAGCATTTAAGGACTCCTGCAGAAGATAGGGCACATTTAAGAGGTAGGAGGACAGGAAATTTAAGATATGTTTCTTTATTGCCTTGAAGCACTGAAGCATACTTATTTCTGTGCGAAGAGCTGAAAATTTACTAGTAAAGAGAAAATAGGAGCTTCTTTTTTCAGGAATGGGGGAGGCTTTCTTATTGATGAAGCATTTGCTGCATCTCATGCCCTATCATTTAAAAAAAAAACATTTTTTCTCACTTAAGTTCTAGCTTATAAAATTCTTTGAAAGCAGGAATTCTGTCTTGTATATGTTTATAATCACATATTTTGCTCTGGATGACTTGCAGATTTGACTTTTCCTTTATAAAATTTTTCAAAACAGTATTTATTATCTTTCTTCTGTATATTGATTTTGGGGTTTTCCTCTTAGTGGGCCATGCTGTTGGATGCATGCTTTTTTTGCCCCTAGCAGTTTTTTAAAAATGAAAAAAATCATTATGCTTCTTTACTATATCATAAAGCTGTGGCCAAAAAAATCACACATACAATATTTCTGCTTCAAAGCAGAGTATCTTCCTTTCCTTTCTTCATGGTAAAATGATTTTAAATTTACATTAAGGCTGAGAATTCAGAACTCTGAAGACCAAATTTTCAGCAACTAGTTGCCACATCTACCCTTTTCAGTCATGTAAATTCTGAGGTTTCTTTCTTTTTGAAAAAATGTATTTTATTGATTATGCTATTACATTTGTCCCATATTTTTCTTCCCTTTATTCCTTTCCACCCTGTACCCATCAGCATTGCCCCCCTCCCTCCTTAGTTCATGTTCATGGGTCATATATAAGTTCTTTGGCTCTTACATTTCCTATACTATTCTTAACTCCCCTCCCCCACCTGTCTATTTTGTATCTACCAATTTATGCCTCTTATTCCCTGTACCTTTTCCCCCATTCTCACCCCACCCCCTCCCCACTGATAACCCTCCAAGTGACCTCCATTTCTGTGAATCTGTCCCTGTTCTAGTTGTTTGCTTAGTTTGTTTTAGTTTTGGGGGTTTTTAGGTTCAGTTGTTGATAGCTGTGAGTTTGTTGTCATTTTACTGTTTATAGTTTTGATCATCTTTTTCTTAGATAAGTCCCTTTAACATTTCATGTAATAAGGGCTTGGTGATGATGAACTCCTTTAACTTGATCTTATCCAGCAAGCACTTTATCTGCCTTTCTATTCTAAATGATAGCTTTGCTGGATAGAGTAATCTTGGGTGTAGGTCCTTGCTCTTCATGACTTGGAATACTTCTTTCCAGCCCCTTCTTGCTTGCAAGGTTTCTCTTGAGAAATCAGCTGATAGTCTCATGGGAACTCCTTTGTAGGTAACTGTCTCCTTTTCTCTTGCTGCTTTTAAGATTCTCTCCTTCTCTTTCATCTTGGGTAATGTAGTTATGATGTGCCTTGCTGTGTGCTTCCTTGGGTCCAACTGCTTTGGGACTCTCTGGGTTTCCTGGACTTCCTGGAAGTCTATTTCCTTTGCCATATTGGGGAGGTTATTCTTAATTATGTTTTCAAATACATTTTCAATTTCTTGCTCTTTCTCTTCTCCTTCTGGCACCCCTATGATTCGGATGTTGAAATGTTTAAAGTTGTCCTGGAGGTTTCTAAGCCTCTCCTCATTTTTCTGAATTCTTGTTTCTTCTTTCTTTTCTGGTTGAATGTTTATTTCTTCCTTCTGTTTCAAACTGTTGATTTGACTCCTCATTTCCTTCTCTTCACTGTTGGTTCCCTATATATTTTTCTTTATTTCACTTTGCATAGCCTTCACTTTTTCCTCTATTTTGCAACCATACTCAACTATTCTGTGAGCATCCTGATTATTGGTGTTTTGAACTGTGCATCTGATATGTTGGCTAGCTCTTCATTGCTGAGTTGTATTTTTTCTGGAGCTTTGATCTGTTCTTTCATTTGGGCCATATTTCTTTGTCTGGGGATCCTATTACATAGTAAGGGATGGAGCCTTAGGTATTCACCAGGGTGGGCAACCCACTTGGCTGCATTGTGGTGCTGTATGTGGGGGAGGGGTTGAAAGGGAACAATGGCACTTGCTGGGCTCTCAGTCAGCTTTCAGTCACTTCCCCTGCTACCCACAAGCAAATTGTGCCCTTCTGGTGCTGATTCCCAGGTGAGTGGGTTTGTGTACGTTCTAGGACCCTGTGGGTCTCTCCAAGAAACTCTCCTGTGAGGCTGGGAGTTTCTCCTGCCGCAGTAGCTCCCACAGGTTTTTACAGCCAGAGATTTTGAGGCTTTATTTCCCCATGCTGGAACTCTGGGTTTTGCAGTCTGTCTCACTCCCCAGTTGTTCCTCCTGATTTATCTGCACACAAATATGGGACTGCCCTGGTCCGCCAGCTACCGTCTTTCCCTACCAGTCCTCCAGCCACTGCCTTGCCGCATATTCTCTCTGCCCCCACTGCCCGTCTCCATTCCTCCTACCAGTCTGAATGAATGTTTCTACTTTAACTCCT
Source organism: Glossophaga mutica (assembly GCA_039655065.1). Lineage (NCBI taxonomy): Eukaryota > Metazoa > Chordata > Mammalia > Chiroptera > Phyllostomidae > Glossophaga > Glossophaga mutica. The sequence goes on along the minus strand of CM077305.1, from coordinate 74,605,599 downwards.
CGGTTTTCAGATTTCCATACAGTTTGATTTTGTGGAATTCTGGTTGTCTTTATTTTTAAATTTGCTGTTGTCCTTCTTTTAGTTGTGCGGGGAGGCAGAGTGTATCTACCTATGCCTCCATCTTGGCCAGAAATCCTCCAAAATTCTGAGGTTCCTTAAGTGCATTTTCTAAGCTTATACCTTGGATCACTAAAAACTCACAAGTAACTAATTATTTGCACATTATGTAAAGACTAGGAGAATATTAATTTAAAACTGTATCTCTTGTATGCCTAGTTTGCTCAAAATTTTATGTGGGAAGACTTCATTCACAAAGCCAGCACCTGGAAGAAAGCCTAGGTGGACCTACTGTAACAAGAACGGACTCAGAACATCTGTTATCATTTAGGCAGGAAATTTTACATAACTGACTTCATAAACAGGGTGGATGAACCCGAGGCTACTATGTATCCTCTGTAGCTTCCTTTAAAAACTGACCTAATTCTCAAGTAACAGAATTTGGTGTAGCCAATGTTTACTGAATGGTGACAGAGTGGGGAAAGGTTAATACCACAAGGTCCCATGAGAAGGGTTAATAAAACACTTTATTAGAGAGACCAGTAGTCAGCAAAAAGAGGCACATGGTCCCCATTTCTCATTATCTCACTGAGAGGTGTACTGGAGTCATGGGAAGAAAGTGGATATTGAACATGTTTGTGTTTTGAGGGAAGAGACCCTGCCTGACTGCTACTGTAGGTGTGAAATGTAATTAAGTGTGAAAAAGACCTCGGAGGGAAGAAATGCTCTGTTGCCAGGCTATCTGGAGTTGGGCATCAGCTGGATAGAGGGTGCTAGAAATGCCAGCTGCCTACAATCTGGAGCCCTTGGGAAGTGCTCCTTAGAAGGAGGCAATTTGGCTCCTTGGAAGGTTTCGTTTGGAAGAAACTTCCACCAAATGGGAGACTCTTATGTCTCCTCATTCTAGCAGCAAGTTGCCAGGCACTCAGGATGAGCCTTTGACACCATAGCTGGACAATTCTGTTTGCCACCCCAAGCGAGTAGATTTTATTAATAAGGCTCTGCTAAGCACTACCCTTAATATAGATATAATTATTTACCCCATTTTATAGATTTTATATACTAGTAAAATCTCCATTTCATAGAGGTAGCTACTCAAGGACTCACAACTGTGAGCACAGGGGTTTGAACTTAGACAAGGGCCTGCTGACTCCCAGCTCCCTGCTGAAAGAAGGGAAAGAAAACCTTTTTTTTCCTTCATGTGAACTTCATCTGATGCCAGAGCCTTGAGCAGTTGTTAAAAACTTTTCTTCAAGTCGTAAAAAAGCTTTTAATTTTTATGTTTTCAATTTCTGTCTCTTGATTTTCCGAACTTGATTTTGATGAGGGGACAATTTTTCTTAGTCCTGCATCTCTCTAGTTAATATTAGGAAACCTATGTCAAGGAGGAAGCACTTTCGGCGAATCTGTATTCTTTTGGTTAAAGCCAATGGAGCAAAAATACACACATGTGAAATATATTTAGTACAATATAATACAATATAGTATAGTAAAATATAATATAAATGTTATATATGTTATGTTATATTACATTATATTATACGCATATACAGAGTGGGCGAAAGTTCCGGTAGGTGAGTTCGCAAAACACAGAGTTTATTTTGGTTTATTATTTATTAATTATTGTATTATTTTTTTATACAAACAACTGCAAACCTACTTTTGCCCTACCTTGTATTACACAAAATTATATATATAGTTATATATATACACACACACACATACAGTGGGATGTAAAAAAAGGACTCAAAGAATTCTCAGTCATCTGAAGTGTTAAAATTTGTAGAGACGGAAGTGGTATTGCAAGTGAAATTCAACTGCCAGTGATGGAACCATGCTTCATACACCCATTTCTAATACATGCTTCCATTTCCCTGCAGTCTTGCCTCAGAGATAGCTCAGTCCTCATCCATCTTCTACTGTCTTTCCATTGGAGTGTTGGTATGAACTAAAATTCTAGATGCTGTCCAAGGGGCCATACCTTTAGCTGACACTTTTAATGCAGTCGCTTTATGCTTTCAAGACATGTGTCAACCTTCAGTATGATCATCGGCCCTAAGAGTTCTCCATTCATAGTGACATGATGGGATGCAGAATCTTAAAAATCACATAGGTATTAAAATGAACTAGGTAAGAGATTCAAAAACATGCTATGTTTTAAATACAGATCCATGAGAATCAAGATGATGATCCTATGGAAGAGAAAAGTTGTGCAACAAAAAATAAGACCAAACTCCATTTTTTCTTTTTATTGTGTTCTACATATGCACTTGGCTCTTTCACAGAAAAAGGCAGTGGTCACATTGTGATGAAATGCATTCGCAGTTGTTGGCAAATGTGTATTATCTGTTTCATTAGAATGTAAACTTAGATATGACTTTACTCAAATCAGTATAGCCTCCCCACTTTCTAGGCTCTCCGAAAACATGAAGTAAAGTAGTTAAAGGACTAATCTTCCCCCCATTTCTAAATGTTCCCTTGGTAGGATCAAGTACTTGATAAGACATGAACTCTTTGAAAACATTAGTACCCGGAACAGGTGCTTTCTGTCCACCTGTCAGAGCAAATGTTGCTCCCCAACTATCCAGCCTTCCCCAGGAGGCCTCTTGCCATGGCTCTAAATGGCAGGCAGAAAACAGAACTCCTAATAGAAGGTGGTTTATTCCTTCAGAAAGCATTAACCAAACATCTCTCTGTGTAGGCAGTGCGCAAGGCACTGGGACAAATAAACCATGCTCAAAATTATGACTTGTGGTTTCTTGTCCAGAACTACTGCTTGTGTCTGTAGCATACTGGTTTGCTACCATAAAGTCACTTGGACTTTGTACCCAGTTTTATATTTTTAATATATTCATTTATCTAATAATTATTTATTGAATGCCTACTATAGATGAAGTACTATGAAATAAAATGTCTGAAGTAAATAATAAAAGTTACATTTCCTTCCCAATGTAACTTACAATTAAGTGTATGAGATCAGCGTTAATTAAAACCACTCAAACACATGTAAAATCACACATATGTGTTAAGTTTCTGTAATGATAAGTGCTGTGAAAGAAAGAGAGTGGCATGGTATATAAATAATAATGTGTCCTGAGGAAGAAGTACATGGTGTTATGAAGACATGAAGTAGGAGGGGGTTCAAGTATGCTAAGCAGAAGGCATAGAATGTGCAAAACTCACATGATGAAAGGAATCATGGGGCACTTACATCACAGGGGGGTGAAGCTGGAGAGAAGATCAGGGCTTTCAGTTTTATCTTAGAAGCCACAAGAAGGCATTTGATGCATTTTATGTGATAGAGTGGGGACTGAACAGAGAAGAGTGTTTGTGTTTGTATATGTGTATGTTTGAGATTGTGACATGATCACAGGTGTGAAGTACTATAGCTAAATGACCTTGGGCAAGTCACTTAACTTCTCTAAACCAAAATGTCTTTGTCTGTAAAATGAGGTAATGATAGCACATTTCTTGTTAGGTGCTTATGAGAAATTAATGAGGTAGTTAATTAAAAGTACTTATTCTAGTACAGAATAAGCACACAATTGTTATTATTATATTAATAAATATATGATATCATAATTACAAATGTAATATACTATATTGACATATTAATCAGTATAATATATTATTATTAGTATATCATCATCATCATCATTTTCACTATTGCCATTATTAGATTTGTTATGTAGGGAAAGTACATAGGATGCTATTACAATATATCAAGGCTGGTGGCAATAGAAATGGAAAGAAGCCAGTTGAATTTGCATAATATTTGGAAGAAAAATCAACAGGATTTGGTGATGATTATATATGGGGGAGTGATGGGAGGTGAGGAGAGAATAATGTCTTTTCCAGGTTGAGCAGCCAGTCCGATAGCACTGCCATTCACTGAGACGAGAAATGTAGGGGGTAGCAAGTTATGGTTGGGGACAGGAGAAGATTGTGGGCTTGGTTTTGGACATGTTGAATTTGAAGGTGTTTTCGAGCTCTTTAAGTGGAGATTTCAAGTAGGCACTGAGTTTCACAGTTCTGTCATCAGGGACAAAGTCTGGGCTGAGTCATTGAAGGAGGTGGTGACTGAAGTCTGGGCATAAGCAGCAGCGCCTTGGTAAGGAACATCGAATGATATGACAGGCAGGTCTCAGGCAGCATTTTAAGGAAAACCACTCTTCAGTGCCTGGGACAAGGAGAACCATAGCAAAACAAACAACAAGCCCAACCTGAGGTAGAACTGAAGAAGTAGGAGACAGTCCAAGAGGATTTACAACTTGAAAAAAATTATGAAGGGTGGTGATAACTATAAAATATAATAATGTGTTTGAAAATGTTTAAATGTATGGAGATGCTGATTTAAGGACAGATAAGGGACACTTTCCTAAATAATCTATCCAGATAGTGATAAAATCCTTGTCTTTGAGTTTCTCTGATCAGCACTTTCTGCTCATTGCACAAAAAATATAAATGCAAGTGACTAAAAAAATTGCGGAGCATTGTTCATATATAAAATATACCTCCAAGGAACTTTCACTATCTGCCTAATAATGGGAGAAAATAGTGCCAGACCAATGCAAGAAGCTTTCCAAGTTCATAAACAAGATGATCCAGTGGTTCATAGATCCAGTGGTCAGGAAGGGCAGTAATATGGTATACTGTATATAATATATGTATATCTATGTACGCACAACAGAAATAAATTTCCATCCTTTAATGAAACACTTGCATGTATGAAAACGCCAAGAAATTATGAAAGTGTATTGTCACTTAGAAGACAACTTCATGGCCTTTCTGTTTATTTCAGAGGTTTACAGGCCTTTTAAAAATTTTACCAGTCTTCCCAATTTTTTAAAGATTTGTTAATGATATATCGATATCATTAGCAATGGCACAGTTTGTCTCGTCTATCAGTTTATCCAACAAATAAGGCCCAGAGGTATGTACTGAAGGGGTTAATTTCTCCCATAATACTTTTAGGGTTCTTACTTCACGTCCTCCATTTTTATTTAAGAAAGTAAAACTCAGCCCAAACAAGTTGCCAGACTATGTGAAAATGTTCATGCCAATGACTGCTGTGAAATCAGACATCTCAGGGTGGGTTCCAAACATCCTCCGCACAGGCTTCAGGTGTTTTGCAATACGGAGCCCAGTGGGGAATACCGTGACCAGGAAGAGGGCGTGATGGAAGATACTAATAGGAGGATGAGAGATGGTATCAGGGATATATGAAAATTGTGTGACATGTCTGCATGTCTCCACACGTCGTCTTTATCTCCAAACTATGTTGCTGCTACATTTCTAGAATTTTCACATTTGTTTATAAATTTGCTGTGTGTTAATGATATGTCTTTCTTCCCAAAAATTTGATCTTCACATTTTAAATTCTCTTTTTATTTGGTTTTTAAAATCTTCCACCCTCTTCTTAAAAGGGTACATCTACATCCAACACTAATCATGCCTTATAATTTTAATAAATTGTCATACCCATTTATCACTCTTAACAGCTTCCATTTTCAATGCCAACTCTGTCATTGCAATATAAGATCAGTAATTGCTAAGCATCCATCATATCTGAAGTGATATGTCACTAACTTCTTGGGTATTCACAATAGTTCACTAACCTGAATTTTGTCAAGCTAGAATTAATGTTGAGTGGTCTCCTTTCTCTTTTTTTCCCTACATAAAACTATTCAAAGGGAAAAGCCTATCTTTAGCATTGTAATTTTACTAAACCATTTATATAAGCAAACTCATATTGTCACACAGATGTCTCAGCACACAGCTGGCTGACAAATCAACTACCCATTAGTATACTGATATCAAGCAAGGAGAGCTTGTGATAAGTGAACCATTGCACCCCCCAAAATTCATGTATGATAATTTCACTAGCTTCTTTTCTTGCTGGGCTACAAATAGCACATGTTGCAGCCAGCAGTGATTTTCAGTAGTCCCTCTCTAAAGGCCAAACATTAAAAAAAAAAGCCTGACATACTCACTCTGGCAAATTCCCAAATGCCTATGGGTCTTATTCTTACAATGCTCACCTTCTGTCCCTATATCAAATGTAGGAAGAAGGACAATAAGCGATGAATTCCCCTTGACACTCAGACAACCTCCCTGGCGGTAGCACATCTGGCTGGGAGAGAAGAGCCTGTGAAGTCACACAGCCCATGGGCTTACGTGGGACAAGTAGCCCCACTCTGAGAACTTGGGCCAGCACCTTGTTGTCCATATTCTGCATATTGGCCACGTAGTCAAGTACATGTTGGGTTAGACCAGACCTAAGACTTTCCAGGTTTATTTTCGGCACACCAGTGTTAGCCCAGCAGGGGGTGAAGTTGTGGGGGAGGTAGGGGAGCAGTGGAGATGGCAGCAGAAGCAACTACTCAGTGGGGTTTTCACCATTAGAAATGGAAATCATTCAGTGTTCGCACTCTGTTGCTGAGCAAGCCTTACTGTCAGAGAGCCAGTCCTTATCTTTGACCTTTAATTGTGACTATATGTTGCTGCACAAATGAGAATTTGTCAGTTAATCTGATTGATGTTGACAGCAGAAGTGGGTAATTCAGACCCCCGGATGATCCTATTTGGCTTTCTCAGAGAGTCAAGACTGTGTGATAATTGCCATATTTTCCTTCCAGTATTTGGTCAGCTACCTCTAATACTGTTTTCTCAACCCACTTGCATTTAGGTTTTATTGGGGACTAAGACGATGGGGGTAAAACTGATAAAAAAATATACTACAGTATTATATGCAAGTTCAAATCAATTTTAAAAATAAGTAGCCTGACTATGAAGGAAAACAGCCTTTCACACAAAAAATTCAAAGAGCCAAATAACGATAACCACTGCCAGAACAATAATAATTAAGGTTGGTTTTTTTAAAAAGTTGATTTAATACACACTGCTATCTGTAAGGTGCAATAGAAAGTAAACTAGTTTTTTGGTGTAACTGGGACCACAAAAGATTACATGGTTGGCACTGCCTTGAAAGAAAACAAGTTACTACTAAGGGAGTCCCTGAGGGTGAAACTAGCCCAGAATAATAAACACGTTTTATGTTTTAATGATAAGGGAGCTTAAAGAATTGGGTGTGCAACTCTGATTTGGGCATGCAAGCAGGCAGCACTGTTGTACCACCCAGATCTCTCCACCTTTTGTTCTTCCTTCCCTCTTTACCAGTCCTCGCCCCCTGCTCAAATTCTGGTAGACATTTCAATGGAATAACCAAAGGAGAACAGTTTAGTTTTCTATAATTTTGTGAATCTAAGCATGCTTCTTTGAGAACATCAAGGGTACTGACGATCTATTGTTTCTTCCATCTGTGGCCAGTGTGAACAGCTCAGGCTAGCAGATCATGCTACTTTGCTTCCTCTTCTTTCCTAACCATCATGATCACTGCAAGCATGTATCCTTGCCTAGGAGCTGGAGAGTTCACTTCCAGCTGTGAGGAGGCCAACCAGCCAAAGCTGTTACCAGTTGCAAGAGCCATTTCTACGGAAGAATCACGAGTCATTTGTTCTAATGCCTTTTTGTATATGAGGAAACTAAGATTTCACAAGTTTACTTAAAAGATAAAGAGCAGGACAGCAGACTTGGATAAGAACCTAAGATTTCCTCACACACAATATGGTTCCATATTTGAAAAACTCCCATAATTTTCATAGAAATGTAGTAACACCTTAATGGTTGGAACAGACTCTTTTCAATGGATATACTGATAGGAATCAATGAAAATTTTGTTAACTTTCTTGAGTTGAAATATTTAGTCTTCCTTATATGAAAATTAACATCTAGTCAATTTATGTAGCAGTTTTTGTATTACCTTCAATGCTATAGCTATGCTTTCCCATATCCCAGCATATCACCTCTCTGAAAGCTTGGAATTTTAAGCTTGTAAGGAACCATGTCTCTGCTCAAGCAGCTATTTTAAAATGTATTCTCCATATCTTTTTTCTGATTAGTCTTCCATAGCTCTAAATCTCAAAGGAGAGTCTTAATAAAGGGTGGTAAAATGTCTAGATTATAAGATGAAAACTAGTACAAAGATGGCAATTAGAATGGCACTGTCTAAGGTGACTTATTTAAAGATAGACAAACAGCCATCTTCATTTATAGCCGCACAATACATCCTGCTTCATGCTTACAAGTTGCCTGATTAGAAACTGCCAAGATATTCCAAGGAATACATTGTATGACTTGCAAACAACAAATGGAAAAGAAGGAAAAAAGATACACATAAAAGATGAATTATCCAATGTTATACAGTTTTAAGGGTCAGTTCCTTGGGTACAGAGGACTCAAGGGAATCATTTCCCTCTAAAGTCACACAGCCCCCCACCCATGCTCAGTCATGGGACAACCACACAGGTTAGTGTTTTTAAAGCAGAAGATAAAGTCAATGAGAACATTTGCTGAGCATTCAGAAGCAAAATTTAGGGCCTGCTCTGTATTTTTGAAGTGCAGGGCTAGAAAAATGGGTTTGTGGAGAAGAGCAAAGATCCTGACCACATTTTTCCCCTAGAATTTCAAAGTAGACAAACCTGAATAAAGTAGGCTCTGGGTGCAGATAGCTGAACCATCTGGAAGAAAAGTAATATAAATCACTCAGTTAAGTTAGGGAGGTTCACAATGAAATCTATTTTTATGTTGGACCCTTAAGAGCCTAGTTTTTCCCTTGAATTCTGTGTTCAGGTATACAGCCACTTACATTTTTTTTTTTCATTTAGATTGTCTGACAAGCACCCCAAATTTAACATATCCAAAATTTAATTCTGCTCCTTCTGATGTAAACCTGCCCATTCCACTATTTTCTCAGTAAATGAAAAAATCTTTTTTTTACTCAGACCTTGAAACCCTACTTGTCTTTATTTCCCTCACATTCTACGCCCAGTCTGTTGGCCAATCCTGCAGTCTTTATTTTCAATATATTTCCAACATTTTCCACTATGCTACCGTTTCCACCTGATTCAAAAAAACAAAAACAAAAACAAATTGACGTTTGGGACAGGACAGTCTAGCTGTGGAAGCAGCTTTTGTAAAGCCTCAAAATAATGGTAAAAATAAATAGGATGCTAAAAACAGCTGAAATCTCTCCTGCAGGCCAGGCACCTTGCTAAGTGCCGAAGATCTAGCAAACCAGATGAATATGCTGCCCACCTTCACACAGTTTATAATCTAAAACAGAAGACAGGTCAATCAGTAAGCAAATGAGGTAACTACAGATTATTTTAAATCCTGTCAGCGATTTAAAAACTGGGCGATGAGATGGAAAGTAACTGGAATCTTTGGTACAGTTGAAGTCTGACCAATTTGAAAGAAGTATTAGATTTGGGATGAAGAAAATGACGATGTAAGAGCAGTCCTTAGGGGTTATTGCCAGCATCTTTGACGCTGTGATTATACTTTAACTCATTCGATCCTAAAAATAACCCTGTGAAATCAGTATGATTATTGCCTGCATTTTCTATATGAGACTATGATGTTCAGAAAAGATATTGAATTAAGTTCATTTAGTTAGTACGTACAACCCAAGTCCAAAATTTTCTGATTGCAAATCCCATGTATTTTTTCACTACATTATGCAGCAGCTCCTAATTTCAAGCATCTGGAGAACAAGAAAGTAATTGAAGTATTCCACTTTAGACAGCCAGGAAGGATCTCATTGAGGGAGGGATCTGGGACAGAGACCTGCAGCAGGAGGAGGAGCTCGCTTTGGAAAAGAGAGTGCCTGCAGAGGGAACGGGCTGCAAGGCCCAGGGGAAGGGAAGGACTCCCCAGTGTGGTGACTGCAAAGGTCAGGGTGGCTGCAGAGCAGTGAGGGAGGGGGAAGCAAGAGGAGGTAAAGTTGTCACTTAAGCCAGACCTCAAGGGGCTGCAAATCCAGAGAAGGAATCTGGTTTTATTCTAATGCAGAGAAGTTACCGGAAGGTTTTAAACAGGAGAGGAACAAAGCCAATTTACCTTTTAATTCAGCCTTCTGAAGAGGAAGGCTGAATTAAGTGGACATTTCTCCTATTCCTTTTATCCCTTTTCAAGGTTGAAAACTGGTCTTGAAAATGATCTAGGTTTATACGAAATGTTGAAAATTCCTTAGCCAGGACCCATCCTTCCAATCCACTGACTGGAATTTCAGTCTGCAATTACAGCTGGATTGTTTGGCCAGAGTTTCAGCCCCTGCCAAGTGCAGTTATTAGCTGGTGAACCTTCTCTGGCCTGATGAGGGCAACATTAGATCAACTCATTCAATGGGATTAGAATAATCATAGGAACAAAGTAGTATTTATGCAACAATAATGATGTGTTTTAAATTAAAAATCTAAAAGATGAGACTCTTGAAATTGGTCTTTAATTTAGATATTTTGCTTTATAAAATGTAGATATTTGCATGTATTTAATATGTTTATACATCATTCACATACACAAAATTTATAGGGAGTTTATAGCAAACACGCACATGTGCACAAACAAGATTTAGCAAAGATCATGTCCCAGCCAACGCTTGTTTTTGTACTTACATTCTCTGTCCCAACTGTGGCAATAATGTTATGCTCGTCCGTCCGTGTGGTCATCTCTCTTCCTGTTATCATAACTGTTCAAGCAATAAACAGGGAGATTTTCCATTTTTATAGTGATTTTAATTCTACAGTTTATTTTATATTACATACATTTTTTATACTTTAGGCTTTCAGATTATTCTACTAACTGTAGAATAACAACACAGCTCGATTAAAGGCAAAACTAAATTAAACGTTACTTCCTTACGGTATTCTCAAATCAGCTAGACCTACGCAAATTAAATGTTAAATATGGTAGAACTCTTTCCCACTTCTAATAGTGTGTCTTTCCACAACCTCCTCTTGTAGATTTTTCTAGTTTTAACGAGTGATTTTTAAGATGTTATTTTAAAATGTCTTAAGGGTTTTTCCCAAAAGTTACTGAGAAGTTCATGGAGGTCTTCTGAAGGCCCCAAAACTATTGGCCCCGCAGAATAAAATTTTAATGGGGGAAATTCGAGAAACCTAGCCAAGTCATGTGGGGCTATTTGGGGTCTACGATGCCTTTCTCTCCTTAAATTACATCTACCTTGAAAACCCTCAAGATTGTCACCTATGGCTGCATTCATCCAAAGGCTACATCTGCCTACAATAAATCTGCCTCATGAAAAGTTACCCTGTAACTTTGTAATGTAGGCACTCAAAAGTGTTTATTCCTTTACTTATCAAGATTAAAATTAATAACGGTTTTACCCTCTTCCTGAAAAAATAGCTTTATCTTTAATTATACTCAAAATGTCATTATAATTTAAGGATTATATAACATCACAAGGATAAGGATGTATAATAATTAATTTTAATAAAACTATTAGTATTTACAGTTGGCTTTTGCAGTTCTTTTATGAACTGAAGGTAATTCATAGACGAGATCAATATTTTGTCTTCAAAGTGTTTAACACTTTACATTATGATTTATTTTTAGCTCGAGTACTTCTTCAGCATTTCTCTTTGTTGTAGCGCAGGGCGAGAGAAGGCAGATATTTTTCTTTTCTGTTCCACTGCATGCAGGTAAAGGTGTTCAGACCACTTCTCACATCCATTTATACTTGCAAGAGCCCTAGAAACAATGGGAACAATGTCAGTTTCTTTGAAGGAAACATTTTATTTGGATATATTGAATATATTTATTCCAGAAATAAAATTCCTATTCCTATACAAGTGAAAAATGATTTGCAAACGAACCACGCCATTTCATATCTCGTATTTTAACCAGTTTGTAAAGATTTAGAAAAGGGTCAAAGGTCTTCACACAGTGGAAGAACTATGTATATGTCTGGAGCTATGGATATGTTTGAACTATTTACGGGCCTAGAACAATGTGTACGTTCGGAAAGCCCTGCACTTTCACAACATGGTTTATCTAACGCTTTCGGCTTCCCAGCGGCGTTTTCAGCTCCGTGACGCAGCGGCGAGTTTCCTGTCTTCAGCTTTAGTGGGAATTGCACTCCAGCCTTGCCTTTGCCCTACGAAGTCCTTATTGTGACTATCCATTTTTCGTTTTTTTGTTTTTCTTCCTCCTACTTTGAGTATACTTTGTCTCGCTCCCTTTTTTTAGCTTTTTATGGTAGAGACTCAGAGCATGGACTTTAAAACTGTGATATTCTTTCTCTAAGGTATGTCTTCAAAGCTACAAATTTCCCTCTAATGAGATGTTGCACTTTCACTTTAATGAGTGCAAATCTTTTCTGATTGTACTTGTAGCTTCTTTGAATTGTGGTTATTTATAACTATACTTTTTAATTTTAAAATATGTAGGAGATATATAGATATCATTTATATTCACATCAAATTTAATTCCATTGTTATCAGAGGTCATACTTTATAAAATTTCAACTTTAAAAAATACAGTGATACTTTATCACTGAGCATTTGGTCTATATTAGTGAATGCCCCAGGTGCACTTGAAAATATGCATTCCGTACTGTGTGTAGTGTTCTATAAATGTCGAATTATTCGCTCAGAGTGGTTAAAAGCATAATTGAGCCCTTCCTTACCTTTACTAATTTTAAATCTATTTACTAGTGAGAGATGGCTGTAATAATCTCCAGCCATAATGGTAGATTTGACTATGTCATCCTGTCAGAGTTTGCTTTATGTTTATTGAATCTCTCCTATTAAGTACACATACATTTATCATTTTAATGTTTCCTGAGAAATTGAGCCTTTTAATATTATGAAATAATCTTCATTATTTCTGGTTAATCTCCCTTGTCTGAAAATCTACATAATCTGATATTAACATGTCCATACTATTTTTTAATGCTTACCTCTTTATAATATATACTTTTATATTTTTTCTACCCTTTATCTTTCACCTTGTCTGTGCTTTTAAATTTAAAATATATCTCTTATAGACAACATAATGTTAGGTCTTTTATAAAAAAATCTAGTTTTATATTCTTTGCCTTTTAGTTAGAATCCTTTAGCCATTTAAAGTTAATGCAAAAAATGATATGGTTAAATTCAGAGCTACCAATTTTTCTGATTGTTCCCTATGTTTGCATCTTTCCCTCCTCTTTTTCTGCCTTATTTTGGGTTAATGGAATATGTTTTACTTTACCCTTTTATATCATGTACTGGCCTTTTTTTAGTCATACTTCTATTTTACTTTATATATATTTAGTGGTTATTTAAGGTATAAAAGTAAGCACCTTCAGCATATCAAAATCTTCTTTGTGTTATACCACTTCATATAAAATGTAGAAACGTTGTAGAGACTCTGGATTCTGCTAACATCCTGTGAAGAGTTTTTATTTTTGTTAGTGCCAGAAATTTCCTCATTGGCTGAGTACGTTGAACTTGTGAAGGTTTGGTTTTCACTTTATTGGTAGGGTCTCTTTCAGTTTAACCCCTTAGCCTTAGGGAAAATTTCTTAATTGTAGAACATATTCTTTACTCTTAAGGTGTGTCTTTCGGAATTTAATGGGAACTAAAAGTTTGGACAAGCTACTCAGACCTACCAGTATGGAAACCCTAGCCTCTCTTTCCAGCTGTGGTCAACAGATGACATTTTGGCTCAGCTCATTAACCTTCTAGCTGCTGCTTTTCCTTCTACTTTTTAGAGTCATGTGCGTAGTTTATAGGACATCTAAGGATTAAAGAGGGGTTCATCGACATTTTCAGGCTTTGTCCTTTATGGTGCCATGCTTTCTGTGATTTCCTCCATTAATTTCCAGCCATTCTGAAAGCTTCAAACTCCACCCTCTGGCACCTAAAACTATATGATACCTGAGGAGTTTTGCTTATTGGCCATTGTGAGTCTGGGAAGACTGGAGTGCGCCTTCAAGAGAAGTCAGAAATGTTTCTATCATCCAGTTGCATGCTCTTTCTCTCAAGAGTTCAACTCCCTTCAGTTTGCCTGCTTTGGGTTGCTCTCCAGTGCTGTTAGGTAGTTGGTTTTTATATTTTATACAGAGTTTATGATTGTCACCTCAGGGAGGGTAATTCAAATTAAACTACTTTGTTATTCCCAGAACTGGAATTGGAAAAATGATTATTTTTTAATATTACAGTTCCCTTATGAAAAAGCTGAGGAAGATTCTGAGCCACATTGGACTTAGTAAGTCATGTGATCTAGATATGCACAAACTCTGTGCAGGGAGTTGACCAGCCTTTTTTTTTTTTTTTTCTTTTTTTAAAATCAATTCCATCACTGACTTCTTTATTCTTATGTTGAATCAAATGATGTGGCGAGGGGATATAGTTTATTGAGTAAAGCAGACGTTATTGTTTTCTTCTTGCTTTAATATGAAATTCATTTTATAAGTATAAGATTAGGGAGTATGAAAGCTCTCAGATTTGAGGATACTTTATTTTATATATACTCTACATAATTTCCCATGCTTATTTAAAGAGTCTTTAACTTAGGTTTTATGAAGTAGATGTATTCAACTGTTTTTTAGACACTGAAAGTGAGCAGTCTCTCAACTTATTTTTGACTTGTTTCCAGTTCTCACTCCCCCCAGCTTGGCTTTTCTTTTTCTTCACCTGAACACATCTTCTCATTGCTTGTGGAGAGTGAGAAGAAGGGAGAGAGAGAAGCATCAGTGTGAGAAAGAAACATCAATTGGTTGCCTCCCATACTCCCCCAGACTGGGAATTGAACCCCACAACCTTTCGATTATAGGATGACACTCCAACCGAGCCACACTGGCCAGGGTCCAACTGGACTTTATACGACTGCCTATCCAGGAGGTGCATACTCAGACAAACTAATGCCTGCAACCCTAGACAAATAACATAACTGTGTAGAATAGGTCAGCATGGGGACACGTTAGCAGGTTCTGGAGAATCAGGTAGATTGCAGAAAGCCTGTATGATGAAAAAGGTCAACCTCATCAGCTTTTGCCAGACAGGGATCTATGGACCAGTGTTGCCAGATTTTCCACTTACAGGAGAAGCTGAAAGTAAGAGTTTTTATGTGAAATTTCCTGATTCCTAAAATACTCTCATGTTACATCAAACATAAGTATCTTAGTTTGGCATGGTATAGAGGAATGCCATAGACTGGGTGGCTTAACATTTATTTCTCATAATTCAGGAGGCCACAAAGTCCAGGATCAAGATGCTGGCAAATGTGGCGTCTAGTGAGGGCTGCTTCCTGGATCATAGCCAATTGTCTTCTCGTTGGGCCCTCACATGGGGGAAGGGAGTTCTGTGGAGTCGATTTTATAAGAGCACAAATCCCACTCTCAAGTACTCTGCCCTTATGACCTAACTCCCTCCCAAAGGTCTGATCTCCATATCATCACATTGGAAATTAGGTTTCAACATACGAATTTTGGAGAAACACAAATATTCAATCTACAGCAAATAGTGTAGAGAGTTCCTGTTTCTTTCATTGTTTCCATTGTTGGCCTTTTTCTATTTGCTCATTCTCCCTCACTCACTTGAAGTACTAGCTCTTGCAAATCCTGTTTTTCTATGCTCAATCCAAGTTTCACATCTCCATAGGGCTGCCGAGAGTCTTTTAGTCTTAGCTGTCCATCTTTTCCTTTCTGTGAAATTTGTAAAATTTCATGCCTTGCTTTTACTGCCTTTGTATACCGAGCTGTGCTTCAATCCTCAACATCTTTATTTCTTGTATAGGGTTTCGATTTGCTTTTATTGACATAATATATAGGGCTTTTTAAAGTGTGAGGGAAGGTGAAACTGTAGGAAACATTGATTTAGGGATCATAGCTATATCTGATCCAAACCCTTTATTTGACAGATGAAGAAACTAAGGCCCAGTAGGTTAAACGTCTTTACCATTAATCAATCAGAAAGCTAACAGCCACATCTCGGGATTACAAACCTCCTTTCTCTTTCTCCTTGCACCAAAGACACAGAACTCATAGATTTAGGACAAAGTATTCTTCCATTCAATATCAAAAGTTAGTTCCATTCTATTTCTTCCTCTTTGTTTTCTCTCTTTTCTGGGGTAGCTGAGTGAAATACTATCAGATTCTTTAGAGCCAAAAAGATAAAATAAGACATCTTTTCTTGAAATTGGGAGTATTTTATGGCTTCATTCAATCACTTAAATTTGGTAATGAGTAAGATTATGAGTCAGCCTAACTCTCTTGTTTCCAAAATGTTTATTTTATTGTGTCTATCTCTCCTTATGCGTCTTGCAGACAAGGAGGTATCTGAACTGTGAAAGAACAGAATTTGTCTTCTCGTATGCACTATCTATCCTCTTACAAATTCTTAAGCAGAATTAAATTTTATTAAGAAAACGGAAGCATTACTCTAATAGATATATATTCTACTCTAGTATGCATTTGCCTTTTGAACATAGTCATTATGCCACACGATGGCATCCTAAATCAATTTCTATAAATGAAACACTGAAATAAAAACATAAGGCTTTGCATATATGAAACTTAAATGCTTTTCTAATCCAAAAATCTAGATGAGTAACATTATTCATGAGTTCAATTCATTAAAATTATTTGCAGCTTCTTTGTTCAGAGCCTGCTACAAAAAAGTAGCAATTCTTTTTATGAAATAAAACTGCAATCACTATCCATTTGAATTGCCAAAGAGCTTAAGTATTCTACACCACAAGTAACTTTAATATACTCACCTAATTTTTATCACATGAAAAATGGAATCTTTCTATAATGAACTACAAATAAAACTATCAAAATTACCATAAGAGTTTTAAACAAAACTTGTAAGTTTCCATAGTAATTTGGGAGTAAAAATTTTTGTTGTAGTTTTGTGATTTCAATGCAATTTTACTAAGAAATCATAAAGTGATATTACAAACAACCATATCTAACTTGAAAAATAAAGCAAAAAGGTAATATTCTCTATGCACAAAATGTTTTAAGTCCATTATATCTTTGTCTGTCTTATACTTAAAACTCAGTGGTTCTTTACTAACAAAGAGAGCATGCATTTTTTAATTTAATAAATATTTTTCCTTTATTTCATAATAATAAAGTCATTGCTCTTTCAAAAATGATCAGCTCACTTTATTTTGGTCATGATTGATATAAAGGTTACATTCCCACTAACACTTACACACATTTTTATTTTAGTAAATCTAATGGATGAACAATAGTTTGCTGCAGTGATTTTTAAATAAGCTTAATTATTTATATACATATATTTTCCTGTTGGGTAGCTTCTTCTGAAATGCTATTCTTGCTGTTTCCTCATTTTACTTTCTTTTTACGTTTTTTAAAATTGCATTTATTGGGGGGTGACATTGGTTAATAAAACCATACAGGTGTCTGATGTACAACTCTACAACACATCTCTGCACACAGCATCATGCGCCCATCACCCAAAGTCAAGTCTCATTCTACCACCATTTATTTCCCTTCTCACTCTTCCAACTCCACCCACCCCCTTTCCCTCTTGCAGTCACCATATGTTGTCAGTGTCTGTCTGTCTGTTTGTTTTGTTTGTTTTATTTAATCCCTTTAACTTCTTAACACAGACTCCTCTCCCCACCGACAGCTGTCAGTCTGTTCTATATATCTATGAGTCTGTTTCCATTTTGTTCATTATCGATAGTTTCCACATAAGTAAAAGCATATGGTATTTGTCTTTCTTTGACTGGCTTATTTCACTTAGCATAATACTCTTTATGTCCATCCATGCTGTCACAAAAGGTAAGATCTCCTCCTTTTTACAGCTAAGTGGTATTCCATTGTGCAAATGTCCACAGCTTTTTTATCTGCTCATCTATTGGTGGGCACTCAGGCAGATTCCAAATCTTGGCTATTGTAATATAAATGGTACGGCAATGAACATAGGGGTGCACATATCCTTTCAAATTAGTGTTTCTGGTTTCTTTGGATATATTCCTGTAAGTGGAGTCATTGGGTGATATGGCAGTTCCATTTTAAATTTTTTGAGGTAACGCCATACTGTCTTCCACAGTGGCTGCACCAGTCGGCATTCCCAGCAACAGTGCACTAGGGTTCCCTTTTCTCCACAGCCTCGCCAGCAGCACCTGTCTTGATTTATGATAACTATTCTAACAGGTGCGACGTGATATCTCATTGTAGTTTTAATTTGCATTTATCTGATAATTAGTGGCATAAAGAATCTTTTCATTTTCCTATTGGACATCTGTATATCCTCCTTGGAGAATTGTCTGTTCAGATCCTTTGCTCATTTTTTAATTAGATTGTTTATTTCCTTGGTAATGAATTACATTAAGTTCTTTACAAATTTTGAAAGTTAACCCTTTATAAGAAATTGAACAATATGTTCTCCCACTCAGTGTGTTGTTTTCTATTTTTCAAAAGCTTTAGTGTAGTCGAATTTATTTATTTTTAATTTTGTTTCCCTGCCTGAAGAGGTATATTGCAAAAAATATTGCTATGAGAAATGTGTGACTTGTACATTTAAGTCTTTAATCAATTTTGATTTTATTCTTGTGTATGGTGTAAGGTAGTTTAGTTTCATTTTGTTGTGTGTACCTGTCCAATTTTCCCCACACCATTTATTGAAGAGACCGTCTTTACCCCATTGTATATTTTTGCCTCCTTTGTTAAATGTTAATTGAGCATAAAGGTATGGGTTTATGTCTTGCTCTATTCTGTTCTATTGATCTCTACACCAGTTTTTAGAACAGTACCATCCTGTTTTGATTTCTATAGTCTTGTAGTGTACTTTGATATCAGGTAGCATGATTCCTCCAACTTTGTTCTTCTTCCTCAAGATTTACTCAGGGTCTTTTGTGGCTCCACATAATTTTTTGGAATATTTATCATAGTCCTGTGAGATATGCCATTTTAATAAAAATTGCCTTGAATATCTACATTGCTTTGGGTAGTACGGACATTTTACTGAAGCAAATTCTTCATATCCATGAATGCAGTATATGCTTCCACTTACTTATATCTTCCTTAATTTCTTTCTTCAGTATAATTTTTTGAGTACATGTCTTTTACCTCCTTAGTTAAATTCATTCCTTCATACTTTATTGTTTTTGTTGCAATTGTAAGTGGAACTGTTTTCTTAGTGACTTTTTCTAATAGTTCATTATTGGTGTATAAAAATGCCACTGATATATGAATGTTAATTTGTATCCTGCTACTTTACTGAATTCATTAATCAGATCTAGTAGGGTTTTTTTTGTTGTTGTTGTTTTTGGTGGTCTTTAGGATTTCCTACATATAGTATCATGTCATCTGCAAATAATGACAGTTTTACTTCCTTCCAATTTGGATGACCTTTATTTCTTCTACTTTTCCGATTGCTGTGGCTGGGGCTTCTAGTACTATGTTGAATAATAGTGGTGAAAGCAGACATCCCTGTCTTATTCCTGATCTTAAGGGAAACACTTTTAGTTTTTGTCCTTTGAGTATGATGTTGGTTGTGGTTTGTCCATATATGGCCTTATTATGTTGAGGTGTATTTCCTCTATTCCCACTTTGCTGACAGCTTTTTCATAAATGGGTGTTGGAGTTTATCAAATACTTTTCCTGCTTCTATTGATATGATCATATGATTTTTATCCTTCATTTGTTTATGTGTTGTATCATGTTTATTGATTTGCAAATATTATACCAATCTTGCATCCCTGGAATGAATCCCACTTGATTATGGCATATATTTTTTAATGTACTACTGGATCCAGTTGGTGAATATTTTGTTGAGGATTTTAGCATCTATTAAAAGGTCATTAAAAGGTCATTCCTTTTAAAAGGTCAAATTCCATGTTCTGAAAAAAATATGCTCCTATAATTTGGAGCTGTGGTTTTCTTCTTCAATCTGTTAACATCTTTCCATATTCAAAATGTGCTGCCTTTTGTTTCCTAGCTATGACATTTTGTATTTGTTGTGTGTTTGTGTGTGTAGGGGGCTGTTGTATATTTTCGAGGATCTAGCAAGAAAGGGGAGGAAGGAGAGTGTTCCCAGTCTGTCAACCAGTGGTCAGTGTCTTAATCTTAAATGCTGTACCTAGAGCCCAAAGACAAGTTTTTTATTTTTATTTTTTTGTTTAAAGATATTTAGCTCTTTGGCAATAGGTCAAGGAATGGAAATTTGATTTCCTGACTTCTGTTGTTTTGCCCTATGTCATATTCACCTTGGCAATGAAACAATAATCTGAAAAGTCCTTTTTTCATGCGTATATAGAACAATGTATTTGGAAAGTCCTAATACATTTCTAGAAACAAATAGTAACATTATACTTTAAAGCTGTTGTTGAAGTTCATCTATTTTAAACTCAGATGTTTACAAAATAAAGAATATTTCAAACCACACACACACACATACACACAGCTATCATTGAAACCATAAATGATCATATAATTTTGCATAAAATCACAAAGGCTAAGATTCACTGTAAACATCACTCCATTTGAATCTCATGTGCCAAATTAGAACAGATGTCTTTATCAAATAAGTATTTGATGAGTTGTTTATTATTAAGATATGAATGCATATTAATTAGTTACATAAAATGAAAAATAGTTATAATTTAATTTAAAGTATAAAACAGATATAAATCAAAGATGAAGGTATTTTGACTCAAAATAAGCTATTTATCAGCACTTGGCAATACTGACCAATCTTCAATGCTAGAAAAAAGATATTTCTTAGTGCATGCTGTTAAGAAATTGGCTGATATTTAGTTTTAGTTTACGAATACAAGTAGGAAATAGAATATTTTATTTCAATAGACGCTTTTTTAGATGATGACAGGAAAAGTTGACCTTCTTTTACCCTCACTCTCCACATCTTTTTCTTATGGTATAAAATAAGAACTTCCATTAAAGATCTGTGCCATTTTTAAAATTTTGTACCATACTTCAGAGACGAGTTCAAGCAGCATTCCCATCAACACCAAAGGATACATGTGAGAAACAACTCCCACTATGATAAAAGTATTATAGGTTTTAGGAAAATATGAAAATCTAGAAGAATCTCTTCTCATGTATTTTATTAAAAAACAAGCGAAAAAAACAAATCTTTGACTTAAGTGTGGTTGATAGCTTAATATAAACTCTCTAACTGTTCATTATTTTCACTATCTCTAACTTCATTTGAGGAGAAATATCTGTAAATTCTTCTTCATTAATGAAGTAAATTGCTTAGAGGCTTTCATCTGGTTATAAATAAAAGATAATGAAAATATATTCTTAGACTATTTCAGTAAGAGTTGAGTATTAAAAAGGAAATGGTAAGTCATTTCTTTATCTTTAGAGTTGATTTATTTTATGGAAATATAGTGGTATTTTTTTCTTCCACTGCTATTTATTTAAATAGCACTGAAGTAGACTGCTCTTACATAACTTTAACTTCTAACTTTTATTTTTATAGTATGTAAAACACACTGTAAATGTCACTGAGAATTAAAAGAAAAACAATACAAAAATAATAAATCGCCATTTCAAGTGTGAATGTTTAAAGTAATATTTGAAAATAAAGTCATATTAATACTATTAATTGAACAGATTTAGGGAAGGAATTAGGAGTGTATGTACCCCCTCTGCTAAAAAAATTATTCATTTTAAGTATTATGTTGAATTGAGTATGTTTGATACATGTGGATATTAATTGAAGTGAATTCTTTACAAAATATATTGGATTTTCAAATAGAGTATTTGACTATCCACAGAAAGTAAGCTGTAGTTAGTAGTGCTTTAGTGTAGTTTGTGATTATTCATCAGGTTATATACACTTATGAATGGTATGCACTATTTTCTGTATATTTGTTATAATTTATGTGGGTCAACATACACAAACAAATCTAAGGTATGTGCTAAAAGACAATATTTTCCTACCTCTATTACGATTATATCTAAATGTATTTTGACAAATTCGGACAGGAAAAAACAAAACAAAAATCAGTGAAATTAGGACCTCAGGCCATAAAGACATCATTGTTCTGACTCGTGAGTTCTTTTTGGATATTTTAGGGAAAATGAGGAATCATAAAACTATATAGCCTGACCATGGTTTATTGGAGCCAGCCAACAACTTTTTAAAGAATTTCTAAAATTTAAAGAATTTTACAGGATTTAAGCATTTTAAAGAATTTCTACATGACCATGGTCTTGATGACACTTTAAGTCTCAACCAAAGAAACCAATCCATGACTTCTTACCTCTTTATTCTTAAACCACAAGGAAAGAGGAAAAAAAATCAGTATCTGCATCTGCTCTTAGTCAAAACACTTCTACTTTTTCTATAATGATGCACAGACAAAATATTGCTCAGCATGTCACTAGCTAGCTGCGTTGTGATCATAGCAATGATCTAACACAAACAAAGCAACTTACGAGCTCAATATACTCCAAATGTTGCTTGATGATATTAAAATCTTGAATTGTGTTAACCTCCTTTGTTGTGCATGCACACTTTGAACAGCAGTTCCCACAGCTGAATTTTCATAGTTTCTTATTCTGTCTTCTGTTTCACGTTTAACATTCAATCTCATTTTGTATAATTTAGCCTTTATTTGCTTCTATATATGCACATGCAAAATGTGGTAGAGAACTGAAGTCATTCTCTGGATTATCCAAGCCAAAAAAAAAAAGAAAAGGCCTCTGTTGCCTAGATCTTTCAAATGAAGTTGTGTTTCTTTTATTTTGAGTTGGAAGGATAATATTGCAATTCTGTGTTTTACATGCATAGGCAAATCCTTAGAATTCAGAGTGTGGAAAAGTGCTGAGGGCAGTGATTTCAAAATGAAAGGAAGGAATCTATTTTAAAGTGGAGTAAAATTTTTATATAGTTATTATTTTGGCTTAAAGTTAAAAAAAAACTTTCTCTTTAAATATTTCATTAACATTTTAGTGATCAGAGTGATTTCCATGGCACGTAAATTAAAGTGGGCATCATATAGCAGCAAAACTGGGTTGATGTTCATGATTAATACAGGAAAAATTTATAGCATGGAATACAGTCAGCTTTGCTGTGAATACAGAAGAATAAGAGATGCAACGCTTGCCAAGAGATTCTTATGGTTGAGTCATGTCACATGGTAATACCATTCAGAATGTAATAATGAATGCCTTTCCACTATAATAACACCTACTCTAATCCTCTCATTCTAAACCGAACATAAATATAAAGGATATTAAGAATATATTTGAGATGTCAATGAAATAAAATGTTGTCACTGGATAATGGTTTCCTGCTGCTTCATAAAATACCAAGCAAAAGGTAAGACTTATGTTTTCAGAGCAAGAAGACATTAATCCCGTGTCAGTGTTTTATTGCAGTGATTGTATTTCTATTATACAAAATGAGCATGTAGGTTTAATCAATTCAATTGATGTATGTTGATGTAATAAATTGACAGTGGTTTATCATCATTATAAAATTATTGTATTCTTGTAGGCATTTTATCAAAGAAAATACAGACGTTTTAGAAAACTTGACTTCTGTATTGAGGGGAAATAGAGGTTTCTGACTAGCAGGAGGTTGGTTTTCTTAAGAAACCAATAGTTAATGTAACAATTGAAGGACTGTATGATTGGCATGCCCTAAAAGGCTTGTGTAATAGTCTTGTTAATATTATAGTTCCACATTTCAACTTGCTGACAGGCAAAACATAATAATTAAATACAATTATTTGAGCAGAAAGTCACCATGTCACAAAGAAAGTTGAACTCTTCAGAATGCTTTACTAAGGCATTTACAAAACTAGCTTTGTTACTTTGAGTAATGATTTCTGAATAACAGTTGATATTGTTAGACTAGAGTATCATTCTATATTTCTAAGCATTCCTATAGTACAACACAAACCCATTGTGCGAGATAGCTTGGGGCTTCCTATGGAAGCTCGACTATCAAAGCCAAAACAAGCATTATTCCCAATGGAAAACTGAAACCCATTGCTTTCTTTCTTCTGTAGAAAATATATTAATGACAAATAGTTGGACATATTTCATTAAATGTGTTTAGAATATTCTGTTTCATTTAGTAATACCTGTTTTTGAACATCTAAAACACACCTCAGGTTTGCTCTGAGAGCCTTTTCTAATTTTTTATATGGAGCCAAACTAATAAATTGGTTTATTATTCCCAAAGGCAGACTTGATTTCACATATCTTTTGTCCTGTTTGTTGACTGACTTAAAATAAGTGAATTCTATATTCCCAATACCATGTATGTTATCAACTTCTGTCTCTTTGTGTTATAAGGCCAAGAAATCTGAAAAGTAAAAGTTCGATCTTCAAAATACAAGAAGTTATTAAGTAACTGAAAAAGCTATTATTTCTCATAAAAATGCAAGTCATCAAGCATATATATCCTTTGGGTAATTTAGGTATAAAAAATCAGAATGGCCAAAAGTGCAGTAAGAATGACATCTGGAAAATGCTAGCATTTAGAGTTGAGATACTCTTTCATTATTCCTTATACTCTTCTCATTAGATTATTCATCATAATATAGATAATCCACTGTCAATTCAATTCTTTGTGTGAACAAAAGATCTAGACTTTACAACATTTTTTCTACTTTAATTACGAATCCATTTTTATGGTAATTTTATTTTGAACTCTATTTTTTATGATCACATACATGTACTTTATTAGTTTATGAGCTTTGCTATAACAAAGTACCACAGACTAAGGAGTAGTCTGCAAGGTGTGGTGTCTCTTGAAGTGTCTCTCCTTGGCTTGAGGATGGCTACCTTCTCACTGTGACCTCACATGGACTTTTCTGTGTGCACTGGCATCCCTGATGTCTGTTTGTGTCTTTCATTACCTTATAAGGACATATTTTAGATTGGATTAGGGCTCACCTACCCCTATGACCTCTTTTAACCTTAATTATCACTTTAAAGGCCTTATCTTCAAATGTAGCCACATTCTGATGCACTAGGGGTTAGGGCTTCAACATTAATTCATGGGGATACAATTCAGCTTATAAGACAATAAATAAGATCACCTTTGAAATTTAATATTATACATTAAAAACCATAAGCATTGAGTAGTGAAATGGGTTGCCCATACTAGCTAGAAATTAATGATAAAGCCATATAAATGTGATTTTCATAAGAACAAAAAATATGATTCTGTATTGAGAGAACTCTTTGTCATTCTTTTTCTTTTAACCCTTTGACTACAACACCAAGTATATCATTGTGTTACAATTTTATATTGATAAAGTATTTCTATGTGTATTGAATTCCTTGTATCCTAGGTCTTATCTTTCTTACAAAGAATATGTTCCTTGAGAAAAAAGAGCTTGTTTCATATAAGTATGTATTGCACTTTATACCTAGCACTGGACCTGGGTGCTCTGTAGATATTAGGGAAATAAATGGACAGTTGGATGGATGGATGGATGGATGGATGGATGGATAAAATAATTTGCAAGTCACTTAGTAATTTAGAGCTCTCATTTAGATAGTTTTATACCTGAGCTTATTGCTGATGAAAAATTATTATGACAGAAGATAGATTTTGAATATCATTATTTAATGTACATAAAACTAGCTCTTGAAATATAACCACCAAACAGATTTAAGAAAGATTTTATTACATGGCTACCAGCCAAAACCATTAAGCAGAAAATAGAAAGGAAATAAAATTACATTGTCTTGAAATCCAGGTGGGATTCTATGCATATTATATATATATATTTGCCTAGATGAGTTTCAGAACCAAAAGAAAAACTGTGAACATTTAACTTGTACATAGTTCCAACTAATTTGTAAATTTTGAGTAGCTTGAGTGGGCAAGTCAGGAGATGTGCTTATATTATTCACTTTCTGTATCATTGTTCTCTGAATAAAAATCTCTCTGAGCACAAATTTGTACTCAATCTTTAGGAATGTTTTCCCTATCATCAGGAAATACCTGCATTTTAAGCTTAGCAAGAAAATTTAAAAATATCTAAGTAATATATGTATGTTATGAAAACATGAGGGAATATAGGCAACTAAAAACACACAAAAAGAGTCATTATAATTCTACTTCCTGGTGATAACTACTGATAACATCTGTTAAATAAACATGACAACATTTATGCACTCGTAAATATGTGCGTCTGTTAAATTCATATAAATGTGGAAATGATTCTATTCCTAGCTCAGATTCAGCAAGCTCTAAAAGGATGTATACATTATGCAGCAAGTATCCATGTGCAAAAATGAACTACTTGGTTACCTATATGAGGTCTGTCCAGAAAGTATCCAGTCATGTACTATGAAAAATACAGATACTTATTGAAAAAGACACACGATACAAGAAACATTGTACATAGGACATTGATGCCTTAGTGCTAGTGCCCTTTGAAGAGGTACCTTGGCACCTCAATTACCATCAGCTGCCCCTTTGTTATTTTCCCAAATCTCATCAATGGCCTGAAATCTCTTTCATTTAAAAGGTGATTTTAGTTTGGGGAAAAGCCAGAAGTTACAGGGTGCCAAATGTGGGCTGTAGGGGAGCTGAGTCACCTGGGTGATTTGATGTTTTACCAAAAAACTCTGCACCAGACATGATGCATGAGCAGGCATGTTGTTGTGATGAAGCTGCCCATCACCAATTGCCCATAGCTGTGGCCTTCTGCATCATCTGAATAATTTCCATGGAGGAATGTTTAAGCTTAAGGCAAAATCTGATGCAGATTCATCGCTCTACTCAGTCATTTTGAATGCAATGGCCACACAGTACACATGCTCACTCAGCAGCATCTTCTGCCCCCACTGACTAGTACATTGTTCATGCATGTGCATTCCAGTCCTCTCCTTGGCTGCCAGGTTACCCTGATGTTGTATAAACTATTCTTGTATTAACAATGGTTGGACTTCTCTGGACAGACCTCGTACATATTTTAATGGCTGTTGATAGGTAATTCCAAACCACATTTCAGAAGCCCTTACCAGCTTCTACTTCCCACGAGTAGTGACTCAAGTACCTCTTCCCACACCCACATCTGTTATTATCAACTTTTAATGCACAGCATTATTAACATTTTTTGCTAAATATTTTCCAGTTTTAAAGTGAAAATGCTGCATAATGATTGTTATAATTTCCATATCTCTGATAACTATTTTGTTGCAGTGCATAGTTTCTGCTACTTTGATTTGCCATTTTGGTTTTATTTTCTAATTTTAATTGGCCACAGCTTCCTGTCTTTTGTTCATTTTTTAAAATGATAGTCTGTATATCTTTTCTCATTGATTCATAATTCTTTTGAGGCATTAGAAATTTTAACACTTTGTCCTGTATGAAGGTATTATATTCCCCTAATAACCATTTATATTTAAATTTCTTTGTTTTTATTAATTAATAATTAAAATAATTAATAAATTTCCCAGTACTGTTTATCTCTTTTATTCCTCCGCCTCACAATCACTACACTGTTGTCCATGTCCATGGGTCCTTTTGTCTTTTTGCCCAATTCCTCCACATATTAATCATCACCCCCAGAGCTATCAGCCTGCTCTCCATCTATGAGTCTGTTTCTATTTTGCTCATTAGTTCAGTTTTTCAGTAGATTCCACATATGAATGAAATCATATGGTATTTTTCTCTGACTCACTTATTTCACTTAGTATAATGTTCTTCAGGTCCATCTGTGCTATTGCAAATGGTAAACTTTTCTTCTTTTTTACAGCTGAGTAGTATTCCATTGTGTAAATGCCCCATAGTTGTTTTAACCACTCATCTACTAATGGACACTTGGGCTGCTTCCATATCTTGGTGATTGTAAATAATGCTGCAGTGAACATAGAAGTGCTTACGTTCTTTCAAATTAGCGTTGTCAGTTTTTTGGATAAATTCCCAGAAGTGGAATTGTTGGGTCACAAGGTAGTTCCATTTTTAATTTTTTTGACGAATCTCCATACTGCTTTCTATGGTGGCCACACCAATGTGCATTCCTACCAACAGTGCAAAAGGGTTCCCCTTTTTATATATCCTTGTCAGCACTTGTTGTATGTTGATTTGTTTTTTAGCCACACAATCATTTTCAATTTTTATATAGTTAATTGAATAAGTATTATTCTGTGTATTTTTTCTCTTTTTGTGTCAAAATTAGAATGGCCTTCTTATCTTTATATGTTTATATGTTATATTTACTTGTAAGTCTAAATAAATTAAAAATATAAAAATTGTCAGAAGTGAACCAGATTACAAAAATATTTGAAGAAACACACCCATATACCCAGATTTAAGAGATGTGAGTTCTATTCACATTTCTTTCACTTTGCTCATATTCTTTTTTCCCCTCATGCTTCTTTTTTAACAACAATAAATGTAGTTGCAAGCACATTCTCATACCTTAATTCATTTATCTTCCCTTTTTTTTGTCAGAAGTCATCACTATTTTAACATTTCAGGGAATCGTTCATGTTCAACTATCTATACTTATTCTAGATATACCTATAAGCAATCCACTTTATTTGTTTCGGTGTTTTAAATTTTTATTAAACTTTTTCTAATAGATATAAGTATTTTCAACATGCCTTTTTACTCAATATTATGTTTTTGAAAACACATTTTGAAATTCACTAACGTGGCAATTTATTTTTTGTCCACGTTACTCATAACTGCTGTTTAGTATACAACTATATGATTAAACCTCAGGTCATCTGTTCTGCTATAAATGGACATTTAGGTAATTCTAAGTCTCTATTTTTCAATTTCAACCAATGTTAGAAAGAATATTCTAGCTAAAGTTTCTTTGGGAACATGAGTAGGAGCTTCCCCGAGAGACATACCTAGAAAAGGAATTTCTGAGTCATACAAGTATGAATATTAAGCTTTACTAGGTATTGCCAAATTGTTCTCTGAAATGGGTGTATAATTTACAGAGCAATGTGTAAAAATTCATGTTAATACAAATTTTTGCCAAAACTCACTTTAGAGATTTAAATTTCTTTATCAGTATATGAAATGGTGTTACTATGATTTGCGTTTTATTATTCATTACTCCTTTGGTTGTGCATCTCTAAATGTGGATATTTTGAATTCTCTTCAGTGAAATACCTGAACATACTCAATGCCATGTTTTTTCTACTGTTGTCATTCTTCTCATTAATTTTACTTTTTTACTTCAAATGCTGCCCAATATTTTTCCCAAAATATGTTTTATTTTCATTTTCTTTATAATGTCTTTTTGATTATGAAAGTTTTAAAGGTTAGTATACTTATGATTTTCTCTAAGTATTCTATAGCTTTGTATCTTATTTTTAAAAATATCATTCTATCTTGATAGCCTAAAAATGTTCTTTCATATTTTCTTGAGAAATCTCCATAGTGTTGGTTTCCACATTTTGGTCTTTAACCCTTCTGGAATAATTCATTTTCATGCATAGTATAAGGTAGGGATCTATTTTTACCATTTTCCTTATGGATCACAAGCTGTCTTGGCATCATTTTATTGAATAGACTGATCTATTACAACAGATTGGAATGCTATGCCTGTTATATACTATATATATATAGAGAGAGAGAGTCTGTTTCTCTCCTCAGTTCTTTGCTTTTCTGTTTCCATCCCCAAAACTCATTGCTTTAATGCTTTAGCTTTACAATGAATGAGTCTTTGAGTGTGCCAAGATAAACCTCCTTTTCCAGTTTTTCATGTACAACATGGTCTTACCAATTCTTGAGATTTTAGGAAGAATTTGTCCAATTCTATGAGTAGACTTGTCGAAATTTTTATTTGAATTGTAGTGGGTTTATAGGTCATTTGGGAATATTTGTGATCTCCATGATAGTCTCCATTTTATTTAGATCTTTTGTCCTTCAATGAAATGAATTTCTTGTAAAACTTCTTGTTGGATACTGCATAGCTGAACTATTGATCACTCCACATCGTTATGGCATCCCATAAAACTTTTTTTCATCCAAATACTTTATTCAAGGAATATTTATTAGCCCTGGCTGGTGTAGCTCAGTGGATTGAGTGCGGGCCTGCGAACCGAAGGATCGCGGTTCGATTCCCAGTCAGGGCACATGCCTGGGTTGCCAGGCCAGTTCCCGTCAGGGGACATACAAGAGGCAACCGCACATTGATGTTTCTCTCCCTCTCTCCTTCCCTTCCCCTCTAAAGATAAATAAATAAAATCTAAAAGGAAAAAAAAAATCTTAAAAAAAAAAAAGGAATATTTATTAAGGTATAGTTTGTACTAGGGATTCAGTGATGGATTAATATAAATTCATGTTCTTTCATAGTTTATAACCTAGTGAGAATACAGAATAATTATAATGCAATATGGCAAAATGATGTAATGGGAAAACTAGAGTATACCATGGGATTATCCAGGAAGAACATGCAACCCAGATTTGAGACCTAAAATGTGGCATCCTAAGGAAGTACCCTCTAAGCTGAGACTTGAAGGGTGAATAGAAATTATTATGTAGAGATGGAGGAAAGAGGAGTAAAGAGATGTATTTTAGGTGGAGGAAAAAACATATGAAACCAAGCATAGTGTGTTTCTAGAACTCCAAGAAGGTCAATGTAGATATTAGCAGGAATTTGAGGCAAGAGAGATCAGACTTCATAAGATAATCAGGAGGTATAGTAGAGGACCTTCTAAAGCCTATTACAGAATTTTAGGGGAATTTCAGGGGAAAAGGGGAAGGGTTTACAGAAACAAATATAAAGGACACATGGACAAAAACTAGGGGGGGGTGGAAATGGGAGGGAGGTGGGGAGGGATGGGTGGGTGGGCTGGGAAGGGAGTAAAGGACAGAAAACTGTAATTGAACAACAATTTAAATAAAATTAAAAAAATAAAAATAAAAATAAAAAAAGAATTTGAACCTCATCTTAAGAATGATAGTTAGGCCTTGGCAGATTTTTCGGAATGAGGATACTGTACAGTCAGATTTGAATTTTAGAAATTCACTTTGTCTATGTCCTTGGGACATTCATACATGTTCTTGGACAATGGTGTGGGGATTGACTATGGGAGTTGGGGGTGGGCTAGGTGGAGAAGGGCAAAGGGTGAAATACTGGGACACCTGTAATAAAATTAAGCAAGAATTAAAATAAATAAATAAATAAATAAATAAATAAATAAATAAATAAATAAATAAAAAGAAAAAAGAAATACCACTTTGGATAGGAAGTAGAAGGAGAGATGCAATGCTAAAAAATAGGGGGCCAAGTGAGATCCTGTTGCTTCTTAAAGGAGAATGTTTGATTCTCATATTCTCTATATTATTTTAACTTTGAACAAGTATGTACTTAACTATAATATTTCTTTAAAAAAGATAGTTATGGCTTTACTAGGGAAATAAATGTCAGTGAGGCAGTGAGGAGTTGCTGGATTGGAGAGAGATTCAGGAAGTAGGATTAACAGGATTGATAGTTGATTGGATTTTAGGGATGAAGGAGATGGAAGAGTCTAGGATGATATTGAAATCTTTGGGGTAACTGGATGAATTATGCAACAGTTAACTGAGACTAGGTCCTCGGAAATAAAGGTTGTGGGTAGTGCACCTGGATGATGAGTTTGTAACTTACACAGTGGATCAAGGTGTCTTTTGAACAGCTGAAGGGAAATTTCTAGTTGGTGTATCCCATAAAAATTCTGAACTCTTTTAACAGTCTTGATAGTTTATCTGTGGATTCACTTAAATTTGTATGTATACATTATAACGTTTGTAATTAACAATATTACTTATATGCTTATTTCCTTTTCTTACATCTAAACTGTCTAGATAATCTTGAAGGGAAATAGGGTTAATGAGCATCTTTACATTTTTCTCTAAATCAAGAGATTCTTCTAAAGTGTCACTATTAAGTGTGTGTGTGTGTGTACACATTTGCTATAAGTTTTGAACAAGTACATTTTCCTAAGTTAAAGAAGTCTCCCTAAACTCACATTAGTTTACACCTAAAAATATGTTGTTTTATATGGTTTGTATGCTGATTTTATTACTTTAAGTGTGTTATCACTTTATGTGTGTTGTCACTCCTCATTGTTCAAAGCTTGCTTTCCTTCATTATCTCCATATCCTTTCATTGAACTCAGTGCTTCCCCTATTGTTATATTCAACTCCAAATTGTAATCCCATTGAGAACTTGGGTAATATGTTTCATTTGTATGTTTCTGCACTGAGCTGATAATAAATATTCAGCAAGAATTCTAATTGATTTATTGGCAGGACTAAAATGGAACTCCTGGGTCAAATGATTCCTTTAAGGATACAAGTAATTATAATTTGAAGCACCTTATATTATTTTCAAAAGTAGGGGACATATCACACTGGAGCAAATACATTTGAAAGAGTGAGCCATTTAATTATGATATCAGTGTTTACAAGAATGAAAAATGTTTTCCCCAGTGCTTTTGATTAAATTTAATGGATGGTACCAGAGCAACTCAATTAGGTTAACATGTCTGGAAAAATAAAATAATCAATTTTATAGTTAAATATAGACCCTGGTTCTGACATTAAAATCAATACTGAATAAGCCAACATTTTTTCTCATTACTCTCCTTCAAATTTAAAGAGATTATAGTTTTAAAAATAATTTTTATTTAAGGGCCAATTGTTTAGGTTAAATTCATTAACAACTTGTGTCATGAAGTAGCTGCAATATAGCATTAACAATAGTTTAATTGTATTGAAGTATTTTAGTTCCAGCTTACTTGTTTTGTGAGTTAAACCATGTATACTGAGTCTCAGTTTCTTAATACAAAATTGGAGTAATTCTGTCTGCCTCATGGCTTCCATATAAGGATTAAATGAAATGTTGCCTATGAAAGAATTTGAATACTGCCTAGTATTTACAAAGAAATTTCTTTATCTCAAAAGCTAATTTCATTTTAATAATTTCCAATTCTTATCTCATACCATAAATTAAAGAACGTTGTTCTGAAATACATTTTCTAAATAAAAACACCTTTTTTCTAACTAAGAAACTTGCTTTCATGTGTCCTTTGATCTGCTTACTAGGCCTTCTGACAATCAATAAGATAAAATAATTTAATTATAACAAAAACCATGACAATAGTGTCTCTCTTTGCTCAGGTAAGGTTGTGAAAGAGCTTGTTAGATTTTTCTACACAGGTTATAACCTGATAAAAGGTTGGCATCCTATTATATTTAGATAATTGTTTTGCACAGAGTGACTGAGTGCAGACTAGATGTAGCTATGGAGACAATGGCCTTTTGAACTTCTGTTCTGAGCATCCTGCCCCATCAGTGGTGAATGCTCTTTATAAGCAATAGCCCAAATACAATACTTGTTACAACAAAAGATAGACACTCAGTCACTGCTCGCTGCAGTTCCAGCCATGAAGGTGGTATAACGAAAGGAAGGAGAGAATGTGGTTGAGGGGCTTACCTCTGTATCCCTGTCACACACTGGCCTCTGGCTAGGCTGGGGTCACTCATGATCAGCACCCCAGGCTTCTTTCCCAAATGGCCACTTTTATAGTCACTCCAGCATTCTTTGGAATGACATTAGCAATATATAATAAGTGTTAGCATAATACATGGTTTTCTGTTCTACTTTCAACCTATTTGTGGTTAGGAGTAAGTAGGCTGTTTGTAGGCAGCTTGTTTGTTTCATTTTTAACCAATATACCTATCTTTACCATTGAATTGGAACGTTCAGACCACATATATTTAACATAATTATTGATACAGTTTGGATTACCTATACCATTTCTCTATTTGTTTCCTTTTTATTCTGTCTGTTCTTTGTTCTCTTTTTTTTTTTCCTGGGGGTGGTGCTTAATTTTTATTTAATTTTGAACTAATTGAGCATTTTTATGATTCATTTTATCTCTTTTGTTGGCTTCTTAGCTGTAACTCCTTGTTGTGTTATATTTGTGGTTGCTGTATGGGTCATAGGCTATATCTTTTGCTTAACACTGATTTTTAACTCATGGCACACATAAAATAATCACCAAAATTCTGCGACACACCAAAAAATATTTTTTTGTCGATCTGACAAAAGCAAATAGGTATAATTTTGATTCATTCACACTGGATGGCTATTGTGTTGGCTGTTGTCATTTTTTTAGCTGACAATCTAAGGGAAAAGAGGTCAGTGCTTCTGACTAAATAGTCAGGTATTGCATGTTTTAAAAATTCTTGCAGCACACTGGTTGGAAATCACTGGCTTATCACAGTAAACTTTCAAGGGCTGTTGTAATTCTTCACATATAGTGTAAGAACATGACACTTCTGTTTTTTTCCCTCCTGGCTTCTCTGTTATTCTTGTCATGAATTTTACTTCTACCTCTGTTATAAATCACACAACACTTTTTTTTTTTTTTTTTTTACTGTAAAGGGTAAATTTACAGTAAAAGGTAGAAGCACAATCATTGCTTGTTGTGGTTTCAGCCATGAAGGTGGGATAATGAACAGAAGAGGAGAAGGTGCTAGTGATTTAAATAATATGACAAAAAGATTTTTACATTCACCCATGGAGCTACCATTTCTGGTACTCCTTATTCCTTTGTGAATCCAGAATTCTGTGTGGCATCCTTTTCTTTATGCTTGAAGAACCTCCTTTTACATGTTTTTGTGGTGCAAAATAGCCAAGCCTGCTAATGTTGGATTCTTTAAGTTTTTGTAAGTTTGAAAAAATGTTTATTTTGCCTTAAATTTTGAAAGTTATTTCCTGTGGATAAACAATTCTATGTTGACAGGGTTTTGCTTTTTGTTTTAGCACTTTAAAATGTTGCTCCACTGTCTTCTGTCTTCCAGTGTTTTCTGTCTTGCTAATGCTATATCATTATAAGCAAAACCTCTGTCATCTTTATCTTTGTTTCTGTGTACTTTATATTTTTTCTTTAATTGTTTTTAATATTTTTCTCTTTATTATTGGTCTTCAGTAATTTTATTATGATGTGCCTGGGGAAATTTTATTTATGTTTCTTTGCTTAGGGTTTGTTAGCTTATTGGATGTCTAGATTGGTAGTTTTCAACAATTTTGGAAAAATTTGCCCATTATTTTTTCACTTTTTTGTTTTCTCCCTATTTCTCCTTTTCTTCAGAGACTCCAAGCATATGCATATTCAGCCACTTGAAATTTTTTCACAGTGAACTGGCTCTGTGTTCATTTTATTTATAGTCTTTTTCTTCTATGTTTCAATTTTCTGTTTCTGTTGATATAGCTTGAAGTTTACTGATCTTTTTTTGAAATGTTTAATCCAAGAAAGTATCCTTCTTCATATCTAAGATTTTACTTTTATTTCTAGAAGTTTGATTTGATTCTTTTTATACCTGACAAATTTCTCTAAAATGTGCTTTATCTTCTCTCCAGCATCTTGGATATACAAAATGCAGTTATAATTCCATAACCTGTGTCCTTATTGGATCATCTTTGACTGATTTGTCTCCTCATTAGAGGGTGTATTTTGTTGCTTGTTTAAATGCCTAGTAATTTTTTTTTAATTTGATGCCAGAAATGTTGAATTTTACCTTGTTGTTGAGCTTTGTTCTGGTACATGATTAAGTTACTCAGAAACAATTTAATCTTCTGGAGTCTCAATTTTAAGCTTTGTCAGGCAAGACCAGGGCAGCATTTAACCTAGGCCTAATTTTGTCCCACTACTTAGGCAAAATCTTTCTAAGTACTTTACCTGATGCTGATGAAATGTAAGATTTTCTAATTTGGCTGGAAGTGAACTGTTTTTAGTCCTGTATGAGCATCAAGAATTATTTTCTCCGCTTTTTTTCCAGGGATTCTTTTCTCAGTCCCTGGTAGTGTCTTCAAATACATGTGCTGGTCAGTATTCAGCTGAGTGGGCCCTCTACAGATCTCCGGATTTCTCTATTAAATTTTTCCTCTTCCTCAGCAATTTGCCCTGTGAACTCTAGTCATGTCAGCCTGTTTGTACAACCAGCTTCATCGCCTCAGTTCAGGGGACTACTGAGTTCTCTCTGGATTCTCTATCCCTGCTTTCCCAGGGCAGTTAAATTAGGACAATTGTACCTCATCTGTTTACTGTTTTGGGGGATTACTGTCCATCATTGTTTGATGTCCAGTGTGTTTACAGAAGCTTATATATATACATACAAACAATTTATTCAGACAAAAATATGAATGCAGGCCCATTATTTCATCTTGCCTGGAAGCTGTCATTCATATTAAAAACTACAATCTATAAGGCATGGAATTTTGTAAATGGTGCCATAGGTATCGAATTTTTTCTTGTTAAGGATAGTTAATGGACCCCTCCCAGTAATGAAAAAGGAAAAGAACCATGAATCAGTAAGTGTATATCTTTTTGTGGACTGTGTTTTGTTTCTTGTCTACTTCTGTATCTTAAGTGATATTATCCCCTTTCTGTAACTGTATAATAAATCTTGATTAAAAGATTTGTTCTACTTCAGGATTGCCTCGAGGCTCTTCAGAGCCTTTTAATCTTCACACAAATTTTAGCGTCAGTTTATGAAATTTGAATGTAGGAATTAATTTGGGGAAAAATACTGTCTTTAGGGTCTTGGGCATTTTAGTCCATGAGCAAAGTATTCTCTTGAATTTACTGAGATACTTTTTAATTTCTAATAATGTCTGATATAGAAGTCTTAAATATTTTTGTTAGCATTATTTCTAAATATTTCTGGGGTTTTTTTTGATGTTTTGTAAATGAGATTTTTAAAAAGTTCACTTGCTATTTATTTGTTGTTGTGATAAAGAAGTGACAATGCTTTTGTACATTAACCATGTTTACATTAACTGTATATAAGGAGCCTTGCTAAATATAGATATTAAGTCTAAAAAGTTTATCTGTGGATACCTTTATCTTCTAAGTACAAAAGTCACTGAGGGTAATGCTGTTTTCCTTTTCTTTCCTCTACACCAGCACTTACGAGTTTTATGTATTTGTCTCTTCTCACGACACTGGCTAGATCTTCAATATATAGTTGAATAGAAGTGATGAGAGTGTATTTCCTGAATCATTCCTAGTTTCATGGGTAAAGGTTTCAATAACTCACCATTAAGTGTAATATTAGCTGTAGGTTTTGAAAAATTATCATGTTAGGAAGTAACTCTTATTACTAACTTACTAAGATTTTATTATGAAAGTGTAACTAACGGGTATAGGCTCAGAGGACCCCTCAAGGGCCTGGCCTGGGGACTGGGAGGAACAGCAGTTCAGGGATTGAGAGTTACTTTGCATATTGATAACAGCAGGCTAGCCTCCTACCCACAGACAGAAATGTTTGCTTTGTATATCAATAGCAGGCTAGCTAGGGAGAGGGCGTGACTTTGACCCATGATATTAAGTGGGAGGCAGCCCCCCCAGCTGCAGGGCCTGTGCAAGAGCTTGGAGATGGCTCTGTCCATGCCAGGGGGCTGTGCCTGCCCAGACTGCTAACTATGGCAGCCAAGAAAGGCAGAGAATGCAGGAGCATTGGTAGATGTAGCCAATTGTGGGAAGAGTCAGAAATGGGGTTATGAAGGAGGTTCCAAGCTAAGATTTAAACTAAAAGGTGGGCGGCCGTGAGGGAACAGAGACAATGGACAATGTAAGACTATGAGGGACAATGTGAGGCCAGGCAGGAAGAAAAGGGGTGCAAGGACTCTTGCTGGCTGGCCATGAGGAGGTGCCACATGGTTTGGGATTGAGAACTGGAGATCGCAGTGACACGGCTGATGGTACAGGGAACTGGGGGAGACCTGCCCAGCTGAGCAGGGATTACTGGGAGGAACTGGAAGTGTAGCCAAGCTGTGGACTTCTATTTCTTTTCCTGAGATGTGGTACTCCTGACTGGCCTGGCTTAGGAAGGGGAGGCAGGACTGCGTGCGTGTTCGTGGGTGTTATAAAGGGACTTTGAAATTTAATGGCAACATTCCGCCATTACTCTAATCTGCATAACTTTTGAATAAATAGTTCCTTTCCTTTTCAGCCAACTCTGGCATTAAGAGCCACGGTTCATACCAGTGATGGGCAAAATGAACCTAGAACAGAAAGACCCTGGTGGAGGGGGCTTGTTTCTCTAACAGTGCCTGGCTCCCTAGTGGGTTGATTCTGTAGCAAAAGGATCTTGGATTTTATCAAATATGTTCATGCAGTTATTAAAATGATCATATATATTTTTAAATTCTATTAAACCAGTAAATTACATTGCTTAGTTTTGACTGAAAAACCAAACTTATATTCCTGGTTTTACACTCATTTTACCATGATATAGTATGATATTTTTATATATCACTCAAATAATTGCTAATGTTTCATTTAGCATTATCACATTCCTGTTTACAAAATATCATTAACAACCAGCCTTTCTTTTCTATACTTATATTCAAAGTAATGCATTTATTTAAAGCAATAATTTGTTATGGGTTCAATTGTATCTCTCCAAAATTAACATTTTGAAGCCATAATCCTCAGTACCTTAGAATGTGACCTTCTTTAAAAATAGGAATATAGCAGTTGTAATTAGTTAAGATGAGGCCATACTAGAGTAGAGTGTGCTCCTAAATCAATACAACTAATGTTCTTATTAAGAAGCAGAATTTGGACACAGGTATACACACAGGGGAGAATGCCATGTGAAGATAAAGGCCGGTAGCAGGGTGATGCAGCCATATTCAAAGAATGCCAAAGATTGCCAGAAACCACGAGATGCTTGTAGAGAAGCATGGAGCATATTTATCCCTCACAGCCCTTGGAGGAAAACAGCTGTCCCAACACCTTGATCTTCTTGTCTTTCAGCCTCCAAAACTGTGAGACAGACTTCTATTGTTGAAGCCACTTACTTTGTGATACCTTTTACCCCAATCCAAGGAAACTAATGCAGATCTTACTTGAAGATTTTCATGTTTTGTTTTTAGCAGTTTTAATATAATATGCCCGGGTTTTATTTTCTTTGTATTTTTCTTTTTTTATTTGTTTGCAAGGTTTTCAAAATATTTTGTGAGTTTTGGAACTCACATAGTTTCAAAACTATGTTGTGAATGCTGTTTTGATTTTCAGAGGTTTTCTCTCAGTGTATTTATTAGCTTCCCACAATGCACAGAATATGGCAATTCTTCTAGAGAAAAACTGCTGGATTTTGAAGCTCATCAATTATTCAGTTTGTCTCTCTAGCCTTAGAAAACCACCAAAATTTCTCCCAGTTTTTCTGTCCCCCCTCAGTAGGCATCTATCAAGACACAACCCAGATTTTTAGTTTTTACTCTGCAGTAAAATTTACAAATCACAGGAATGGTTGGCTCACCTCTCTATGGTTCTCATCTCTTGAAAACTTTTCACATCATCCAGTCTTCATTGTTTTACAGGCACTGTGATGCCTTTAGCCAGATGAATGATTTAAGCTTGTTTTCCCCATTTTCTTGGTGGGAGTATTGGTCTGTCACCCATCTTCTCTGATTGTTTTTCTGGTTATAAACATAATATACATATGTTATAAAATTGGAGCAAAAAAGTATGTTCTCAATTATCCCTTTTCCTATCAACCTTAGGTAATCATTATTAATATTTCAGTGTCTTCCCTTCCAGATGGAGCTTTTAGAGATGGTTTATCAGTACACACACACACACACACACACACACACACACACACACTGTACTTTGGCCAGAGCTCAGATATCACTATTGACCTATGAACTTCAAAACATAGAAATAAATGCACTTTAATGGACAAGGGATAGATTATATTACCAAAAGACACTCATTCGGTCAAGCTATTTAATTTTTCTATATAAACTCATGTAAAGAATGTGTAAATTTTGGAAGCAAATCATCAAATGGAAGCAGACAAAAGTGAGCATTACAGAAGCTAATTCTCATTTTAATTCCCTTTGCTCTGATCCTTTGCTCAACATGCATTTATTTTTCTTAAACAACTGGGTTCTTGTGTGGCAACAACTCCCTTGCCTATAGGGAGAAATTAGGCTACCAAATGAGTTCTCTTTGTAAATCAATTTCTTGGCATTCTGTTTTTGTGCATTTATTTTTTAAAATGTGGTTTATATGAATCTACACTAGAGTGTGGGTATCTGTCAGGGTATGTATTGGTTTTCTCAGGCAATAACCAATCAATTCATAAATGCCTCCCTATTCAAATAGCAGTATTCACTTATTAAATAGCTTTTTTATTTTCCATAATTGAGATTATTTTGTACATACAATTTTGTAATCTGCTATTTTCAGTTATTCATATAACATTAAGTTTTTTCCAACTCATTAATCTCTCTAGAATAAAAATATCACAAAGGCACAGGTTGTTCAGTCTTATTCATCGCTGTATTCCAATACTAGAGCAGAAGATGACACACTGGAGATACTCAGTAAATACTGGGAGTATAAATTTATAAATGAACTATTATTTTCTAAGCAATTAATAGTATTGAGTATCATGTTGCCTGCAGGAATCACAGTTCATTTAACCAATTTGATGCCATTGGTCATTTAATTAATTTCCAAGCATTTTCCTTTTTTCAACAATGCAGTGATCAGTACACTTGTGGATACATTGCTGAGCACATTTTATAATTTATTTCATTCAAGTTCTTAAATTAGTGGTTGTGTATATATATTAGATTTTGGGAGGTTGTCAAATCGTTAAAGCAGCTCTTAAATTGTTTATTTATATACCAAACTACAGGTATGGTGTTTTAAATAACAAAACAAAAGGGAAGTCCTCATTAAATAAATGGTACACTATGGAGGATAAGAAAATAATATTCTGGAACATTCAGATCCCTAGATGGAAATTGGACCCAGCTAAAACAGGAGGCATCTTAACTCTAGGGCTGGTAAGGAGACTGGGCTCTAGACAACCCTACCTTGTCGTAAGATGTTAACCACCAATCACTGATGGAATGGCTTAGCAAGTTGAATGTGACAACTTTGTCAGGTAGAGGACCCAGTCACAAATAGAAAGCTGAACATAACCACAGCTGTGAGGAACTTTCAGTTTGAGGCCTTGCTGATAATAATATTTTATCAAGACAGCTTCCCAACCAGGCTGATCTTCTTGACCTGGTTTTCCCTGTCTTTGTCAGCATGTTCATTTGACAGAGGGCTAATGCAGTGGCAGAGAGTAAAGACAGTGTTTCACTCTGTATCTGCATTGAAAATGGGTGGCTTTTTGCAGTGCTTTTCCTTATGTGATTTGTTAGATAGCCTCACTTTTCTACAGGATAATTGTCTATTGATAAGGATGTATTGACTTAGGGAATCCAGTCTTAGGTTTCTGGGAGCATGACTAGGACAGGACATTATTAGTACATTCTGCTGTTCATTTACTGTTTGAAGGTCCTTCTAAAACAGTTAACAGCTTAGGGAGCTGGAAGCATGGAATTTTATTATAGGTTCATGATATACAGAGGTTTAATTTTCAGGTCTTTCCAAATGCTGTGGAGATACATATTATCTCCTTTATCTCTTTTGTTCAAAATGTAATGTTCTTCATTTATTTTACTATTATATTTTTAAGTCTCACCAGCGGATATGTTTATTAACTTTAGAGAGAGAGGAGGGGTGG
Source organism: Glossophaga mutica (assembly GCA_039655065.1). Lineage (NCBI taxonomy): Eukaryota > Metazoa > Chordata > Mammalia > Chiroptera > Phyllostomidae > Glossophaga > Glossophaga mutica. The sequence goes on along the minus strand of CM077305.1, from coordinate 74,564,158 downwards.
GGGAGAGAGAGGGAGAGGGAGAGAGAAGAGAGAGAGGGAGAAAGAAAGAAACATCATCTCGAGAGAAAGAGACATCAATCAGTTGCCTTTTGTATCAGCCCCAACCAGGGAACCATCCTATAACCTAGGTATGTGCTCTGACAGGGGGCAATACTCCAACCAGCTGAGGCACCCGGCCTGGGTTCTTCATTTTTTTTTTAATATGGAGTGATTTCTCTTGTCTTATAAAGATAATATTTTTAAATAGGAGAATTGTATATCCTCAAACTACTGCTTTGTGGTACACCAGAATAAATTGGGGTGCAAAGGTCATACTCTGTGCTAGCAGGGCTGAACTCCCAGGTACTCATTTACATTTGTGGCATTCTACCAGTGCAACCACTGGCCAATTTAATGGCATTCTGGGCAAAGTGGCAGTATAAGTCCATATCCCAGACTTAGTCTGGCACCATGATGGTTTTTCTGGCTGTGCAGTTTTGTCCTTATTCTTCCCTTCCCACCTCCTTTTCTTTTCAGCCAGCATCAGCATAGTCCTAATTGCTGACTCATGCTAATAGTAGTGTGATGTTATTGTCCAGTAGAAACAAGATTATAACACTGTATTTCTTGTGTACATTATGTTCATTTTTTAGTCGTCCGATAACAGTTATTGAGCATGTATAGAACACAGTACTCTGCTGATAATCATGGACAGGCATATCCTTCCTCTTAAGCTCATTTAATGGGGGAATAAAAATAACTGTATTATCATAAGGTCAGTGTGTAAGTGCTATGAAGAAAGTCAAGTAATAGGGTGAAAAATTAGGCAGAATGTGGTTTCCTTATATAGGGTGGTCAGCAAAGGCCTCTCCGAGGAGGCGGCATTAGAGCCAAGACCTGGATGATAAAAAGGGACAGCTATGTGATTCCGTGGGGGATGAGTGTTTCAGATAACAAGCACAAAGGCCCTCGGGTGAGAACCAATCAGCCTGGCCTGGGTGAGGGGCAGAGAGGAGGCCAGCGTGACTGAAGAACTCAGAGGCAAGAGGAGATGCAGGGATGGCAGGTGGGAGGGTGGCACTGTAGGGCAGCTGAGAGGCAATAGGGGGTCTGGAGTAGGGAGAGGAATGGATTTAGAGAAGAATGCTTTGAAGGTAGAACTAAGCACATACTAATACACTGAAGTCAGAGAAAAGGTGGGGAAAAGAGGTTTTAGGAATAATCCCACATGTTTGAAATCAGCAACAGGGAGAATTTTGTCACTGAACCAAAATAAAAATGGCTTAAAATGAGATCAAGGGAAAAATAGGACTAAGTGGGCAGAAGTAACATGCTTAGGACATATACGGTTGAAGATATAAACATCAAACTATAATATCTATAAGCACTTGTATGCGCACATGTGTGTCTGAAATGACAAAGTATATTGAAAGGTAATTTTTTGAAGTATTTCTAAAAACAATTAGGGCAAAAGTAATAATTCACTTGCAATATTCTTGGAATAAATGTTTAGTTTTCTAATGTATATTTTGGGGGCTAAATTTTTGTTTTGATACAATTTCAAACAAGAAAATATGCAAGAGTAGTACAAAAGGCACCCATATACCCTTCACCCAGAATCATAAATTGCTAGCATTTTGCTACATTTACTTTCTCATTTAATATCTCTCTCTCCATCCACCTATTGATCTGTTCACGCACACACACGATGTGTGGATGTCATACACATTTTTACTAAACCATCTGAGATTAAATTTTAGACATCATGTCTCTTATCCCTAAATATTTCAGTGTCTTTCCTTAGAACAAGAACATTCTCTTATATAAATACAGAAAAAATGATCAAAATCAAGAAATTAAATTGATGCAATACATCTTATAATTCAGAGCCCATATTCAAAAATTTCTAATTGTCCTCAAAATTCTTTTATAGTTATTTTCCCCCTAGGCCCAGGATCCAGTTCGGGATCACACATTGCATTTGATTGTCCTGTCTCTTTTGTCTGAAACCGTTCCTCAAACTTCTTTTTTTAATGTTTCTTAACATTTTATAGACTACAAGAAATTACAGTGCAGAACAGAACTCAACCTGAGTTCCTCATGCTTAGATTCAGGCTGTCTTCACAGAAACGATGTGTGTCCTTTTCAGTGTATCGTATGAGGGATGGTACTAATTTATTCCATTAATGTTGATTTTAATTTTGGTCTCTTGGAGAAGGGAATGCGTAATAGATTTCTCCACCATAGTTACTCTATATTCCATTAGTAATTAATTAATTTATGGGAAAATATTTTGATAGTATTTAAATATCCCATTTCGCATTAAACTTTTACCCACTAGTTCTAGTATCCATTGATTTTTCTTGCAAAGCTAGTATGATTTCAAAATTGCGATTTTCTACCTTTATCATTTCTTTTACATTGATGAGCCAGCATTCTTCCCCAAGAACTTCCCTGTCTTCCTTATTTAATTACACATGTAATTATTTATTTAGTTATTCTTATTTATATCACTGTGGTTTCATTGATTCTTATTTATTTCGTAAGTTTTAACCTGATATTTTCATTATTTACTTGGTGTCGTTTTTTGCCAATGGGATCACCTTCCGTCAGACTCCTGTGTCATCTTGATCTGTTCCAATCTTCCCTGAAGTGCTTCCATACTTTCTGAAACGAGATGCTCTCACCTTGTATCTTTCTTGCCCCAATTCTGAAGCTGACCATTTCTTCAAGGAGCCCTGTTTCCTTTCTGGTGGAAAGTGGCATTTAGAAACCAAGGGCTTCTGGTGTCTCACCAAGGCAAGTTCTATGAAAAACATTCAGAAGTCCTATCTCCCAGGTACTTATTTTTCATATTAATGACCAGTATGCATAAACTGTTAATATTTTAAATTCAATAGTATAAGGCAAAGTGCAGAATTTATCCCAGAGATTGAAAAAAAACTTTTGATTTTATATTTTACAGATCAAACTCAGGGCTCTGTGTTTTGAAGCTTTGCGCTCTTTCAGGCATTAAGAGACATCAACCTGCTAACAGGTCAAAGAACAAAAGCTCAGCACAAATAAGAGTTAGTTCATGTAGAACTCTGAAGAGAGTTCTACCTTACCTAGCATCAGGGGACCAGAGTTACTACTGATATAGTGAAAAGAGCCAAAAGTTGACATTCCCGAGGCAATAGCATAAAATGTCACCTCTAATATCTATATTTGCTATTAGGAAGTTCGTAAGTAAAATACATAAGCCTGGATAAGAAATGTGCCTAGACCAGCTTCTGCAAATGGCATCAAGTGGCCTTGCCTCCTCAAAAATGCCTGCAGATTATCCTAAAGAATTAATTTGTATCACCCTCACGACTCATTCATTCTGATTTGCTGTAATACATAAAGCTGAAAGTAAGGGGGAGAAAAGAACTCAGTAGAGTACAACCCTAATGTTTCACATTAGACACATTTTTACACAAGTAAGTTTAGCAAATATTTATTTGGAGTCTTATACTAGACTTCCAGCAAAGTAGCACAGCAAGTTCATGCTTTAAGATGCAGAATTTTCCATCTCTCCTAACTGCTCCAGACACATAGGAGGATATAAAAACAGTTTTTAAAATTTAAAATTTATAGTCATATGAAACAAACAAGGAAAGCATATCCATATATCAAAATCATAAAAGAAGTGGAAAGTTGTGAGGGAGGCTCAGCATGGAAGAGACTTCCATGGGTTCAGTTGCTATGAGAGCATCAGGAAATAAAAGTATCCCACATAAGCTGGGGAGCCATCACCAGGCTCGTTGCTATAGTTTTAGTCAGCTCCCCATCTTTCCTGAAGAGGGCTGATGTTGCTGAAGCCTGTGGCTTGTATCATACTGCTTACCTGGAAATTAGGAGGACACAGATATAAGCTCTAAACTAGGAAGTGAGGTTAGCCTTCGGCTGGCTCATTGATCCCAATGTCCCCTTACCACTAAAAAAGGGAGTGCCACAAAGCTCACTTAGAGCCTTGTTTGGTGCTAGAACACCAGAACACTGGGACAATCTGAAGAAGAGGTTGTAAAACTAAGACACCAGGAAGGTTCAGCAAAGAAAGAGGAAGAAAACAACTAAAGGGTAAAGGAGAAGCCAGGGATTAAAAATATCGACTTAAAATTAGCCTGCAATTCAAATTCCCACAAATAAATACTGCAAGAGAGCTAAGAAAATCAAGTTGAAAGATGGATTAATTTAAAATAAAATTAAAATAGAATAACAATGATAATAAACAGAATCATAGGTGTGGAGATCATTTGGAGGGTTAAAAATTGGGAGGGGAAAGGGGAGAATGGGGGGAAAGGTTCAGGGATTAAGAAGTACAGAATAGACAGGGGGATATTAAGAACAGTATAGGAAATGGAGAAGCTAAAGAATTTATATGCATGACCCATGGTCATGAACTAAGGAGGGGGTGATAGGGGAAAAATTTGGACAACTGTAATAGCATAATCAATAAAATATATTGAAAACAATAAAATTAAAATAGAAAAATAATTATAATAAATGCACACAGGATCTTAAAAGACATAATTGATGGAAAAACTTTATAAGATATGGTTAGCTTTGACAGAAAAACATGATTCCCATCCTCAAAGAGCCTCTGATGATAAAGTCTCTCTATCTCTCTCTCTCTCTCTCTCAACAGATACAGTATCTTTATCATCATATTATATGTGCGTGTGTATATATATGTGTGTGTATAATTGTATATATAATGTGTGTGTGTGTGTGTGTATAATCATTTTGCCACTTTGGCTAATGAACATATGTACAAACTTTAGAATGCATTTTAATGTATGTCATTTATTATTAGCTAATTGTGGCTTTTGCAGTCATTTTTATTTAAAAAAATGGAAGAGTTCCTTCTAATTTATAGCATTATTTCCATTGAGTATCACACTAGCATTACATTTTAACTTACAGTGCCTAAGTTCTTTCTTAGGTGACCTTCTCCTCAGCATCATGCATTTCAGACTACTCTATGTTGATGCATATATTAGTATCTATTCTTTTGTATTGAAGAGTAGATTTCATTGCATGGATATACCAAGTGTTTCTCCATTCATCGGTTTGGGGACATTTGGTGTCCAGTTTTTGTGTGACTGTAAATATGGTCACTAAACATTCACATAAAAGTTTTTGGATAAACATTTTTTATTTAACCTGTGTTAATACTTAGGGATGAGAAACAATGTTTTCCAAAGTGGCTGGACTGCTTGCCTTCCCATCGGGAATACATGAATGCTCCAGTTGTTAGCACTTGGGATTGTCAATTGCTTTTTGTTTTATAATTGTAGCCACTCTTATTGGGATGCAGTGGTATCTCGTTGTAGCTTTAAATCTCCTTGGCCTAATGACTAATGATGTAGAGCACATTTTCATACTGTTTTTTAGCATTCAAATATTTTCCTTTGTGAAATCTTTTGCCTACGTTTTAATTTTTTAATTAATAAAATTTGAGAGTTTAAATAATAGTAGATATAAGTCTTTTGAATAATATTTGTTTTGCAAACATTTTCTCCCTATCTGTGACATATCTCTACATTCTCTTACTAGGATATTTCACAGAGGGAAAGTTTTTAATCTTGATAAAGTCCAATTTATGATTTTTAAAAACTGAAATAAAGAACAGACTGACAGCTACCAGAGAGGAGGGGGAGAGGGATAAGAGGGGAAGGGCCATCAAGGAGCATGTACAAGGGGCACATGGACAAGCCAAAGGGGTGGGTTTGAGGGTGAGAGGTTTAAGGGGGATGGGTGGGGTGGAGGGCATGGCAGCGTAAAAATGGAGGTGACTATATTTGAACAACAATAAAAAGTTAAAAAATTGAATAGCTCATCCTTTTGATATAATAACTAAGAAATCTTGCATAACCAAAAAGATCTCCTATTTTTTTCACAGAAGTTTTATAATTTTAAGTTTTATATTTGTCCTGGTACATTTTGGGTTAATTGTCTATGTCATGCAAGGTTTTTTGTTCTTTTTTGATATGAAATTTCAGGTATCTCAGAATCATTTAAGAAGTTACTCTTTATCCATTCTAATTGCATTTGTACTTTTGTTAGAATACAACTGACTACGTATGTGTGGGTGCATTTCCATTTATCTGTTTGTCTATCTATCTTGATGTCAGTACCACACTCTCATTTACTGTAGCTCTACAATAAGTCTGGACACAAGGTAGTAGTACTCATATTTTTCATTCTAGTTTTTTGCTTTTCTATATAAATTTTATAATCAGTTGATCTATGGCTAGATACAAATTTTTCTGTGGTGTGTTGTGATCGCACTTGTCTCTGGGCAGATTTGAAGAGTATCGATGTCAGCATGAGATTGACTTCTCCAATCTGTGAACATGTACATCTCCCCTTTTATTTAGATTTTTCTCAGTTTCTTTTATCACTGTTTTCTAATTTTCTAAGCATAGATGCTGCACATATTTTTTTACCGCTATTATAAAACCTTTGTATTGGGTTTTTTAATTATTCATTGATAGTATATGGAATTGCAATTGATTTTTGTATATTGGCCTTTTAATGTATAACCTTGCTAAACTCACTTATTAGTTCTAATTACTTTTTTTGTAGACTTAATAGGATTTTTAGCAGATAATTATATCAACTGCAAGGAAAGACAGTTTTACTTTTTTTGTTTTTAATTTCTTTAAAAAAAATGATTGCACTGACTAGGACGCCCTAGTTCGTTCGATCTTGGGTAGGAATGGCCACAGCAAATATCCTCACTTTGCTTCCAATCTTAAGGGCAAAGCATTCAGTTTTCAACATTTTGTATAATGTAAGCTACAGTTTTCATATATGCCCTTTATCAGATTAAGGATGTTTCCTTTTGTTTCTATTAGTCAAAGAGTTTTTAACATGAATGAATATTGAATTGTGTTAAATACTTTTCTTCATCTATTGAAGTAATCGTATGAAGGTTTTCCTTTTTAGTCTAGTGATATGGAAATTATGAATGATTTGTCAATGTTAAAATGCCATTCTTGGGATAAAACCTATTTGCTCTTGATTTATTATTTCTTTTATATATTGCTGGATTTGATTTGCTATTATATTGTTCTAAATTTTATGTCTATATTCATGAAAAATATTGATCACTAGTATTTTCTTGTAACACCTGTTTCTGGCTTTAATATCAGGACAATGCCTGCCTCGTGAGATGAGTTAGGATGTGTTACTTTTATGCAGAGTTTCTGTAGGATTGGAAGAATTCACAAGTGGGCTTGGTTTCTTACTTGGAAGGCTTTTATATTTAATTTACATATACAGTTTTATATATAATTCAATTTATATATATGTATATATATCGAGAGAATGATGCATAGTCATACTATACTCCTTTTCTTCTTGAATGAATTTTGATAGTTTTTCCCTCAAGGAATTTCCACACTGCGTCTAAGTCTTTGACTTCATTGGCATTGAATTGTTCGTAGTACTTTATTATCCTTTTAATGTTCGTGGGATCTGAGTGATGTTTCAGTTTTCATTATGATATTGGTCATTTGTATCTTCCATTTTTGTTTGGTTTTGTTTTGCTTGGTAAGTCTGGCTAGAGGTTTATCATTTTTTTAAAGATTTTATTCATTTATTTTTAGAGAGGGGGAAAGAAGGAACAGACAGAGAGAAACATCAATGTGTTGTTGCCCCTTGTGCACTCCCTATTGAGGACCTGGCCTGCAACCCAGGCATGTGCCCTGACCTGGAATCAAATCAGCGACCTTTTGGTTTACAGGCCGGCACTCAATCCACTGAGCCACACCAGCCAGGGCAAGGTTTATCATTTTCATTGATCTTTGCATAGAACAAGCCTTTGCTTTCCATTTACTCTATTGTTTTTCCACTTTTAATTTCATTGATTATTGTGCTTACATTATACTTTCTTCTACATCTTAGAATTTAATTAGCTTTTCTTTTACCAGTTTGTTAAACTGAAAGTTGAGGTCAATGAGTTGAGACAAATTTTTTGCTTGTTTCATAATATAAACATTTAATATTATACATTTCCCTCTGAGCACTGCTTTAACTGCATTCAACAAATTTTGTTTTTATTTTTATTTTCTTTCAATGTGAAATATTTTCTAATTTCCATGTGCCTTTCTTTTTGACTCATGGGTTATTTAGGAGTATGTAGCTTAATTCCAAGTATGTGGAAACTTTCCAAATAGCTTTCCATTACTGTTTTCTCATTTAAGTTTTTTTTACAGTCTTAGAATAAACTTTTTATGATTTTGATTAATTTAAATATGTTATGATTTAGTTTATGGCTCAGAATACTGTCTATTTTGGTGAATATAAATAATATTCTGAGCAGTAATTTGTATTCTGCTGTTGTTAGTTGGAATATTCTATAATGTTAATTACATTAAGCTGATTGTTGTTTCAGACTTCAATATTGTTATTGATTTTCTGTCTACTTGTTACATTAATCCTGAGGGAGAACTGTTGAAGTGCTCAAGTATTATGGATACTTCAAATCCAAATCATAGATGTGTCTATTTCTCTTTTCAGTTCCATTTTTTTTGCTTCGTGTATTTTAAAGCACAGTTTTTAGGTCCACACACATTTAGGATTGTTTTTTATTCTTAGTGGATTGATTTTTTTTCATAACTTTGTAATGTCTTTTGTTAGCCCTAGTAATATTCATTGTTCTGAAGTCTATCTCACTCTGCCTAAGGTGTTTGTTTTATGACACTGGCCTTCTTGGTTTGTGAAATTAAAACTGAGCCTTGTTTGTTATAAAGTGAAATAGTTTTAAAAGACCTAAAGAGGCCAACTAAGAAGAATGACTTGGATGAGGAAACCAAGGCTTACCAAGTTAAAAACAAAACAAAACAAACAAAAAACAGAGGCTCAAATGAGAGGCTAAGATGAAGAGATCGAAGGGCTGAGAGGCTGTGTTAAACCCAGCTGGTTGGAGGCAGAGCCAGGGCTAAGCCCCTGACACAGGGTAATCTCTACCTTCACCCAAGCTGAAAACATGTCTGCCAATGAATTTGCTCTGAATGAGTACCTTAATAGCTAATATTTCAAAGTGTGCAATAGAGATTTAAAGTCTAGCATCTTATATTTGAGGTTCTCAGAATAAGGAATTCACTTCTCTTTGGTAACAAATGATGGGGAATAGCTCTTTGTGCTGCAGAAAAACAGACCAAAAGAAGTTATAAAGTCATCTTCCACACTCTCTTTCTAAGATGAAATTGTTGATAAGGCCCAGCAATCATCTTATGACATCAATGAAGCCATCACTGTGTCATAGCAATGTGGCTCTTTAAGTCTAGATTTTTGTGCAGTGGCTTTATGAATTAATTATTACATATTGGTTTTCCAGGTGCTTCACAAAAAAAGCCTTCTGTTAAGCACTTTACACATTGAAGAAAATATGCATGCATTCAGGTACAATGTTGTTCCTTGAGTTTGGAACTGAATACTGACCCTTTGTCACTTTTGCAGGAGAAACTATGCATGACAAGCACAGTCAGCATGAAGTTATTAGTAGCGTGCTCTTTTTTCCTAATGGTGCCTTTCCTCCTCAACTGATTAACATAGAAAATAAAAACACTAGGGTTTATATTGGGAAATTCTTTTGTTGAAATATCTTTTTAACTCCTGCCCTTTCTTCCATTTCCTCTTATTCATAGTGCTGCAGGAATCTCAGGTTTTAATGACTGTTTCTTTTAAGACACATTTTCAAAATCTGCTCAGCAAAGATTTGATGGCATCTATTTTCAATCTCAGTAGGACAATCCTAATTTGCATCTCCTCCTGGATAGGCATGGCCTAGATTGATCTTCACTAACCTGGCTCATTTTAAATCAATTCGAGGTTTCTCTGTGTGCAACACAGAACAAACTACTACGTGTACCTCTGATGCTGCAAAATCAGTCCCAAGGAAATGTAAGAAATCCGGATTGGCCCTTCAAGTAAAAGTGTACTGTATTGCACTGTTCAAAATTCACAAGGGCAATGAAGTAAAAAACTAAGGGGCTAGAAGAGTTTAACCAACTAGCCAAAAATTGTCAGTTGTCTCTGCTAAAAAATACATTTTCTCCCACCTAATTTCTAGTTATTGCTTTATCATCTGCAGCAATCGTTACAAAATTAATTCAAATAACATTTTATTATATTTATTTTAAGTATATGTAATGTTTTTATGGCAAAATGGACAATTGTTATTCTACTGCAATTGTAACAGGTTATTTGCTAAAGTCACGACTCTGTAGCCTGCTTTACTTTAGAGGTGAGATGTTTAAAAAAATTAGCAATCTAAACTGAATAAGGATCTATGGTAGTTTGCTTTGCTAGAACATATTGCACTGCTTAGCCAGAATCAACAAAAATAGTACTTGGAATTTCTCTCAGTATTTCAGCTCTTGCTTGTAAACAAAATTTCCCTTAAGTAAACTGCTGAACTATAAAGAGATAATGACTGTATTTCTTATTGTATTTAGAAGGAGATCCCATACCTGGAAATACTGAGCTTTTAAAATGCCAAATGTGCACTGCAGGTGGTTCATAAATACCTATACTATTAAGTATAAATAATAAATGCAATAAGGAAGTTAAGGGGCTATAAGAGTTCCTGAAAGGGAGAGAAAAACTTGCTGGAAGAAATTAGGAAATGTTTAATTGATAGTAAATTCCCTAAGTTAGGCTTTAAGGAGGAAATAGGTTTTGAATAGATTAAAAATAATTCTTTATGTAAGGAACAGTATAAACAAATTCATTGAATTAGAGTATAATGAGAATTTATTGAAAACAGTGACTTTAAGATTAAGGTACTCAGTAAGGAAGAGGTAATATATGCCTTCCATGGCCAGATAATCATGACCTTTGCAAATCAGCCTGAGACTTTGAACTTTTTATTTTAGGCTATGAGATACCATCAGAATATTAGGATTGTTGAAACATATCATAAAACAACAGGAATCATTCATAAAGCAACATCTAAGAAGTATATTCTCAGGGTATATTTAACTTTAAGCAAACATGCTATATTCTAGAGATAAAATAAAGAACAGCATCCTGCTCTTAAAGAGTTTTGAATTTAAAGGAAGAGATAGATGTACACATAAAAAGCATATGAATTATAGTCTGAATGCTTCTCAAATAGAGACAATTACAGGGTGTTAAGGACGTAGAAGAGAAAATGATACGGTAGGGCAATTCTAGCTCCAAAAACAAGGTAAATACTGAAATATCAGTAGCTTAACACAGTAAGTATTTATTTCTTGGTTCATCACAGCGAAATGTGGTGTTCCTTCTCAGATGGCCTACTATGTAGTCACTCAGGGACCCAGGTTCTTTCATATTGTAGTTTTGTTATCTGAAGGTCCTCCATGTCATTTATGTGGGTCAGGATAATCAAAAGGGAGGCATAGGTGCCTAACTAACTCAGCTCAGAAAATTCATACTTATTTCATTGATGAGAAGTAATAGAACAGGACATGTGGTCTCCCTCTGTGTCCAAGACAAATACAGTATGGTTTTGGTGAATGCAGTAGAGTCTCTGCCCTCAGAGCGTATCTGACTATGGGGTGGGGGTGGTTAGGTCCAGGAATGGTGGGAAGCACTGGTATTGTATTTGGTTGCTTGCATCTGGCATTTGCTCTGATTAGTTAAAACCTATCTGACACCTGTGCTATTGGCTGGCACTCATGTCATTCAGTTGTTGAATATTTTCATAATTTACCTACATTGGTGCTAAGCCTGGAAGAATCAGGTTGAATCCAAGAATTCTACTTTAGCAAGACAGAACTGGAAATTAGTTATAAAATAAATTGAAGTGAAGGGATTAGCCAAAAACACACGCATAACCCATAGACACGGACAATGATGTGGTGATGGGCAGAGGGAGGGGGCGGGGGCTGGGCAGTGGCAGGCAAACGGGGGAATTGGGGGCATCTGTAATAGTGTGAGCAATAAACATAAAGATAAATGATAAGAAAGAAAGAAAGAAAGAAAGAAAGAAAGAAAGAAAGAAAGAAAGAAAGAAAGAAAGAATGAAAGAAAGAAAGAGAAGGAAGGAAGGAAGGAAGGAAGGAAGGAAGGAAGGAAGGAAGGAAGGAAGGTAGGAAGGAAGGAAGGAAGGAAGGAAGGAAGGAAGGAAGGAAGGAAGGAGCTTTGGGAGTAATGAGATAATTTAGAAGGCTATTTTGAAAGCATAGGAGAGAATTGTAAAACATGAATAGAGAATAGGCAGTAAAGATGAAGACCAGGCAGAAAACCAAAAACATAGTTTTAGGCATCTATTTGGATTCGAAAAGCAAGAGAGGGAGAAGAGTAAACAAACAAACTAACTAACTAACTAAAGCAAGCCAGAAATGTTGAGCCTAGGTAATTGAAAGGTTGATAGTGCTTTCACTTAAATAGTGAACCAGAAAAGCAGCACACTTTGGGAGGATCCATTAGATTCTTAGCCTTTTGAAGGCAAGAATCTGCTTTGTAGTCCCAGATACAGAACTGAGCATGTAGGAGATGTTGCATAGACACTCACTTATGAATATCTGATACAGAAATGAGCACACAGATGTTCCACAGATATTCGTTTAATCAATAGCAAATAAAAAAAATTACTTCAGTGTTACATATACTGAGTTTTTGGTGTCACTAAGCTGTTGAGGTAGATATGTCCACCAAGTAGTTACAAGGGTGGAAGTAGGGTAAAGTGGTAATAAAAACCGCCCAGGTAACAGTAGTAATTAAATCCAGATGATCACGAGGCAGAAAGTGACAGCAAGTAGAGTAAACTTTGGAAAAAAATTCCTATTATTAGAGGAGAAGAAAATTCAAAGAAGGCACAACCACAGCTGGAAGAGAAGGAATGGGGAAAAAATGTGTCTCAGAAAATAGAGAAGCGACCTTAAAGGGGGTAGTTGGGCAAATTACATGACACGGACATGTGAAGAACAAAGAAACAATCATTTTATTTCACAATTAGGGGTTAAAAAACAGTTACATTTATTTTATTTTGTAGATGGCTTTCTTTCATTTACTTTATTTTCCTTTCTAAATTTTGATGGAGTACTAACAGTATGTATCAGGAAGTGCAAACTGTCTATAATCACACCTCCTTTACATAATTGTTGTTAAAGTTGGCATATTTCCTTCCAGTCATTTTAAATAAATATGAAAATAGTCAGTGGAGAATGCATCAGTTGTCAAATGTACCATTTGTCAATATAAAATTACTCTCTTCGAACCATTTAATGATTTTTGCCTCAAATTCTATTTTGTCTGAAAATAATGTGATATTTTAATGTCTGTATTTTCCTAGCAAATCATTTTTATTCCTTTTTTTGAGTTTGATATTTTGTTTCAACAATTTCTTTTTTATTTTTATTTATTTTTTTGTTGTTGAAGTATAGTTGTGTCCATTTTCCACTCACCACTTCCCCCGCCCCACCCATCCCTGCCTCCTACCTTCCATCCTACCCACTTTGGCTTTGTCCATGTGTCCTTTATACGTGTTCCTTCATGACCTTTCCTCTATTTTTCCCCATTATTCCCTCCCACCTCCCTTCTAGTCACTGTCAATTTGTTGTTTATTTCAATGTCTCCTGTTATATTTTGCCTGCTTGTTTGTTTTGTTTCAACAGTTTCTTGTAAGGTACATTTAGTTTAATTTTTCCTTTGTCTTCTATGTATTAATGGCATCTCCTTTTATTGTTATAATTTATGTCTTATTTTTCTTTTAAATGCTATGTTTTTAAAATTTTTATTTATTTTTACTGCATTTTTTCTATTACCATTTATCCCCCATACCCTCTTCCACCTCCACCCACCTCCCCCATCCCCCGCCATCACCGCGCTGTTGTGCATGGCCATGAATTCTTTCTCATTTTTTATTTCATGCTCATTCCCTCCAGCCCCACCCCCAAGCTTCCTGGTTTTTACTGTGGATTTTTCTCTATTTAGAATTTGTTTTTCTTATTTTGATTTACCTCAAAGATTAGAAAGGCCTATATCTCGTTTTTCTTTTTAATTCTTTTAACTGACTTTATTTTTTAGAGAAAATTTAGGTTCACAGCACATTTGAGAGGAAATAGTACAGAGGGTTCTCATATAACTACCTGTCCACATCCCAGCCTGCTAATTCTCATGATTTCATTCACATTTCTCAAAAAATTCTATATGGCAAAAAAGTAAGTCAATAATAAAATACATGCATCATATCCTCCTTCTAATCATTTCCACACTTCGTAAGAGGGGAAATGTAACACATTTTTACTTTTTTTAACTTCTCATATTTTCTCATATTTACTTTTCTCATATTTTCAAACCATAATTTATATTTTAAAATATATTAATATAATTTAAATTTATTAAATAAATGATTATTTTCTCCTTAAGTGACATTTTATTTTTATCAATGTTACAAAATTTAATTATTTAGACTGAAATTTATGTTTAATTTGCTTCAGTTTTCATTGCTAGTCTTTGTAGAAGCATTGGCTAGATGTTAGTTTCTAGAACTACATAACAGATCACTGACCTCAGAGAGCATATAGTCTAATGGCTTTCTCTCATACATACTTTACTCTTTCTTGTTCTCTAATCTGGTTAAAAGCACTGCCAAAGTTTGAGTTACCTCATTCTTAATCTCCTAATGTAAGTACTTTATGGAAAGGATAAAGAAGGAATTCCTTTTAAGTATGTGAAAATCCAAAGATTATTGAAAGATCATTTTTTATTATTTTATACTGCATGAGAGAAATAAATGGCTTACTTTATCTATGTTTACTTATTTTTTGTCTTAGTATTTGGAGAATTTTACTTTTATCCTTGTACTTTATTTTTTACTTGAGTCTCTATTTCTTTTTTGAACTGTTACAGAAAATCATTTGAATGTACATACTTAGGTCATTTTTCAGCTCTGTGGTCATATTTTTAAAAGATTTTATTTATTTATAGAGAGAAGGGAAGGGAGGAAGAAAGAGAGGGAGAGAAACATCGATGTGTGATTGCCTTAGGCACATCCCCAACAGCCCAGTCAACAACCCAGTCATGTCCCAGACTGGGAATCAAACCAGTGACCTTTTGGTTTGTAGGCAGGAACTCAATCTACTAAGTCACATCAGCCATGGTTCTGTGATCATATTTTTTAATACTGCTTCTATAGGAATATTTCTGTTTAGTTGATAATTCTTAGGTTGAATCACATTTTGTTTATTCCATTTTAGTTATCTTTTTTAATTAAATCTTTTTATTGTTATTCTATCATAGTTGTCCCAATTTTCCCCCCTTTGCCCTCCTCTGCCCATCCCACCCTCCCACTCCCACAGTCAATTCCCACACCATTGTTCATGTTTGTGAGCCATTCATACATGTTCTTTATCTAGTCCCTTCCCCTTCTTTCCACCATTATCCCCCCCGCCCTCCCCTCTGGTCACTTTCAGTTTGTTCCATGTTTCCACGCCTGTGATTCTATTTTGTTCATTAGTTTATTTTGTTCATTAGATTCTTCTTATAGATGAGGTCATATGGTATTTTTCTTTCACTAGCTTATTTCACTTAGCATAATATTCTTCAGTTCCATCCAAGCTGTCTCATGAGGTAAGAGTTCCTTCTTTCTCTCTGCTGTGTAGTATTCCATTGTGTAAATGTATCACGGCTTGCCATCCACTCATCTACTGATAGGCACTTGGGCTGCTTTTAAATCTTGGCTATTGTAAATAGCACTGCTGTAAACATAGGGGTGCATAATTTCTTTTGAATTGGTGATTTGAGATTCTTAGGGTACATTCCAAGCAACAGAATCACTGGGTCAAAAGGCAATTCCATTTTTAGTTTCCTTTTTTAAGGAAATTCTGTACTGTTTTCCACAGCACCTGCAGCAGTCTGCATTCCCACCAACAGTGCGCTAGGGTTCCCTTTTCTCCACAACCTCACCAGCACTGGTTGTTTGTTGATTTGTGATGTGGACCCCGGCCCATGGGGTCCATGTGTTATGGCTTCAGCGAACAAATTCATGCAGACTACAGAAGTCCTGTGGTGAAAGAGGGATGGCATAGGCACTCTCTGAGTGAAAGAGGGCCCCAACCCCTGCCTGGACAGGCTTTTATTGCTTTTCTGGGTACATTACATGGAGGATGGTTCTCATTTACTATGCACAGGTTTGCTGTAGGTGATTACCTTTTATAGATAACAAAGGAAGGAATGTTGCTAATTACTTCAAAGAGAAGGATGTTACAGATCAAGGGGAAAAGTGGTTGAACTGGTTACACTCCATACTTGGGAGATTTAGCACAGACTTTAGGAATTTACTTTAGAGATATGCAGTAAGCATTTCCTGCCTCAATCCAGGGTGAAGGAGTTTATAGGGAGTTGTATAAACTCCTAGTTTATACACTATCGAGCACCACATAGTTTTCTGTTCTTTCTTTCAGATTCTTGGAGTAAACAATTTATCAAAGTTTATTTCTTCTGAATATATGAGATAATGTATCATTCTTCGTGTCTTTCAATAATTTAGAAATTAGTTTGAAAGTTTTCTTCTATTTGCCATGTACTGAAGAGAGTTCCATGTACAACTGGTGTTTGCCAACAGACAGGATTTGCACAGCCCCTATTTAGGTCTAAAGCTGCACAGTGTCTAAAGCACATTGATAACTGAAGTGCCTAGTATGGTTTCAGTCTCTGGTAGGTTTTTATCTAAGGTGGCTATGCTGAAATGTGAGGAGATATTTTTTTATCTATTTACCTGTATCTCACATCTCCAAACAGTGCTATTACCCTCAGTCTGTCTGAAAAATAGGGCCCTTCTTATTTTTGCAAGATGCTCTTTCCTGCCGTAGAATTTCATTTGTGATAAGTAAACTCTCTAGGATGCAATGTAATCTCTGCCCATCAAGTTTGTTCTATTTAATTTTTAAATTATTTTTTATGACCTGCAGAAGTATAAATAGGGGAACTGATACAGGGATGTGAAAAGTAGCTTTCCAGGTGCTGCAACAACAACAACAAAAAAAATCAGTGCCTGGATTTCTGGTTGGTAAAGACCTTGGAAGTAGTTATGAAGAGAGGACTACCTGCTTTCAAATGAGGCTTTCTCCCTATTTCTATCTGAAGAGTATTGTTGGATCCTCAATTCCACTTTGCAACCCAGTTACAATGACTCCTACATTACTAAATATTGCCACATTGTAAATTCAGATTCTGGATTATGTCCCATTTTTTAGCATGCTCCATTGATCAAATCCCATTCAGGAACATATTATACTAGACAAAGAGTGAAGGTATTAGTATGGGGATGCTGCAAGCCCAGCATAGTGTATTTTAAAAGTATGAATAATTTTCAGAATTCAGTTCTCAGCTATTATTAATAACAAAGTATTTATAGTATACCTCACAATCATGGTAATATGCCAACATGTCAAGAAATTATAGTTTAGAAACTCTGGATTAAAGCACTGAAGGGATATTAATATTTTGACATTCTTAGCAGTTTAGCCTCAAGCCTAAAGTTTTGTACTATTCAATATTATATTCTCTAACCAGCAAGAGCTGAGTCATTTAAAGGCAGAAAAGACAGGAAAAACATGGTCTTTGTGTTTTTCCATTTTCCCACCCCCAAATCTGTATAGTTGCTATGGCAATCAATTGCTTCTCCAGTAAAATAACTCCTCCAATCTTCAATACTCATTGCCAACACTCTGTTTCAATAACTCCTGAAATGGTCCTGAAACTTTTAAGTATTTCTAGTTCAATCTGCACAACTGTCAGAGTAATCATTTTGAAACAGAATACTTATCATACTGTTTTACTGCTTATAAGTCTTCAAAGACTGCAAGGATGTTGTATTGAATGAAGGTGAAGTCTTCATATGGAAGAGTCAGATTCAGAGCCCTGAATTTCTGTCTCTGTTACTTCCACTTTCCCCCCTTCCTTCCTCTCCCTGGGTGGGGGTTAGAGTGACATACCCCAGGTCAGAGATTGTCCGACATCTCTTGGCATCAAGGCTTATAGATACTGATATTTGAGGGTTGCCCAAGAAAATGGTTTCACTCCTGAGCGAGGCAGCCTCTAGGGTGACCTTCAATGATCCTTGCTTCCTTGTATTCATGCCCTTGTATACTCCCTTCTCTTTGAGTATGGGCTGGACTTAGTGGTTGACTTCTAATGAATAGAATATGGCAGAAGTGAGGGGATGCCTTTTTCAAAGTCACAAAGAGCCAATGGCTTCTGTCTTGCAGACTCCCTCTCACTCTCTTACTCTGAGGAAAATCAACTGCCATGTTGCTCAAGAAGAGGTTCTAATGGCAAGAAAGTGATGTCACCAACCAACAGTCAGCTAGGACTGAGGCTTGCCCACAGTCCTGTAAATACAATTGAGGGTAGCTTCTCCCCCTGTTAACTTTTGAGTTGTCTGCAGTCTGTCAACACCTCAATTTCGGCCTTGTGAGAGACCCTGAGCTAACAGCCAGGCCCAAATTCCTGACCCTTCAGAAAAAGTCACACAATGAATGTTTGTTTTCAGCTGCTAATTAGGGGTATGTTGTTGTGTAGTAAAATATAACTAGTATAGTTACTACCCAATCACTCCATGATGAAGGTCATTGTTTAACAAGACCTGACAACCCACTGAGAGCATTCCCTTGCCTTTTAACTATTATGACTTCAAACACAAATAACTGAGAGAAAGGGGCATGGGGAAAATCTGGAGAATGGTGGCTATGATCTTTTTCTTGAATATGATGATGGTTCTGTGGGTATATATATAAATATATATACATGTCAAAATGTATCAAAATATATATTTTAAATATATGCAGTTTATTGTATGCTAACTGTACTTCAATAAAGCTGTTAACATATGAATAGGCATATAAGATTCACCATATATTTGAAAAAGACTCCAACATTAACAGAGAGGGACCCAAATAAATAAAATGTAAAAGTCACTAGAGAAAACTAAAATAGTGCAGGAGCAAAGAATAAAAGTTTTTAGAATCTATAATAATTATCTTCTGAGAAATAAATGAAAATTGTTCATCCATGAAAAGAGATGATACAAAAAATTAGTGTAAGAAAGAAAGAGCTCTTATAAAGTAAAAACATACTGGAAAATAAACTTCAACAGAAGATTTTGAAGATAAAGTTGAAGAAATATCTTCAAAAGTAGAATAGAGACAAAGAGGAGAAAAATGGGAACCAAGAAAATAAGAAAATGAGAGGCCCAGTTCCAGAGGTTTAGTATTAGTATAAAGTAAATTCTAGAGAGAAAATAAAAGAACAAAAACAATAAAGGGGGCTCATTTATCAATGAATTTTTTTTAACTTGAAAAAAACTGAAGACAAATTTATACATTTAAGAGGCCAAAATAGTACTTCAAGGCACTTTGTAGTAATTATCCAGTGGTATGTAATAAATGACTACAAAATGTGGCAGCTGAAACTGCATGCGTTTATCACCTCACATCCTCACTGACTCAGGAATCCAGAATGAGTTAGCTGGATTCTCTATCTCGGACTCTCCCACAAGGCTGCACTGAAGGTGTTGGCCAAGACAAACCGGGGAAGACTCTACCTCTAAAATCGTTCACAAAATATTGGCAGGATGGGATTCCTTGTAAGTTATCATACTGAGAAGTTCAATAGCTTGTTTGCTCTAGGGTGTAGACCCCATCCTTAGTCACTTGCCTTGTCGGCCTCTCCAATATGGCAACTTAATATATCAAAGCACACTCGCCAGGAAGGCAAAAAAGAGTTTGTTAGCAACAAAAAAGTCACACTTAATCATGGAAGTGATATCCCACTACCTTTGCTATATTCTGTTGGTTAGAAGTAAGTCATTGGGGCAGTCTATTTTCAAGGAGAGAGAATTACACAACAGCGTGAGTACTAGGAGGTGGGGATTACTGGGACCTATCTTGGAAATCTGTCTAACACACACTTCATTGTGAAAATGGAAAAACTAAGAAAAAAGCGATTTAAAATTTCTGGTGACAGAGACCATTAGCAATCATAAAACAGTTC
This sequence comes from Glossophaga mutica, assembly GCA_039655065.1. NCBI lineage: Eukaryota > Metazoa > Chordata > Mammalia > Chiroptera > Phyllostomidae > Glossophaga > Glossophaga mutica. Next base: position 74,544,163 of record CM077305.1, on the reverse strand, counting down.
ATGTTTTTCTTTTTTTTTCCAGAAGACTTTCTTGTAGTTAGATAAGAATAATGGTTTTCAATCAGAAGTGATTTTGGCTCCCAGGAGACCTTGGCAATGTTAATAGACATTTTTGATTATCACACGCAGGGGTTGTTACAGCCTCTTAGTGGGAAGAGTACAGAGACATTGCTAAATATACTGCAATGCACAGGACATATACCTGCAATAAAACAGTATTTAGCCCAAATATCAATATGGCCAAAGTTTAGAAATCCTGGGTTAGCCTCATGCATCATGTATTTGTTACCATGTACTATGAGCAAAAGTGACATGATGCTTCTGTGCCAAAGCAGTTATAACTAGTGTCTTTCCTCCCATGTCATTATTTCTCTGTCAGTGAATGTGAAAAAGTTAAAGGTTGAGATGGTAGCATTACAAATGGAAAGGGCCTGAATTCCTGGGTCACCAGATGGAGCAGAGCTCCTAATGAACTGCATCAGATTTTAGTGAGCAAGAGATATACATTTGTTTTGTTGAAATTTCAGCATGTGTCTTTTAAAAAAAATTAGGAGTAAATATCCCAAATAATATAGCTCTAGAGAGAATAAACAGGTTACTACCAATGCTTGGAAATCAAGATGGCATCGGATGCCTCAAAAGCAGCGTCAAAAACAAGAGGGTGGTGCTGCCTCAATAAGCTGAGGGACAATAATATTCATTCTAAAACCACAAAAATCCCTTGGTATTAAATATATTTCATCAATAATGTTTGGAAAACTTGTAAAACTATGTCATATGAAAATTTAACTGAATCTATTCTGTTCTTAATTTGTAGAGTTCAAATATCAGATAATACCCGAATATTTTCTTGCCTCAATTTGTTAAATGTGAAGGTAGAATTAAGATATTTTGAAATTATTTACCTTCTATTCACCATATCTTAGGAAGCTTCTTAAGAATGTCTTTCTCCAAATGAGGGAAAATAAACCTAAAAAAGGAACACAGTGTGATGCGGACCCTGGCTAGCAGTGTCCGTGTCATTATGGATGAAATAAAACATACACGGACTACTGAGTCTGGTGGAGGAAAAAGGATGACAGTGTGGCTTTTCCCTCAGGCCTTTATTCTATTTCTCTTCCCATTACAAGATGGTCCTCACTCACTATCCCCAGTTACAACAAAAGGAGCCAATGCCCCTAATCACATCACAGAAAAAGGATATTAGCAAATGAAAAGGCAAAAGTGGTTGAGCCGGTTACACTGGTCTCTGCAAGGTTAAGCATGGATTTTAGGAAGTCACAGTAAAAACAAGGCTCAAAGCAGTTTAGGTATATTGCAAATCGGATTAACCACAAGAGAACCTATCTGTGGGCGTGGGTCCTGTGCATCTCCAAGTGGAAGCTGGACCCATACCATGCAGAAGGGTCTGCCACAACAGTGGGTTCAGACAACAGTAGCACCAACAGTGGTGAGGAGCATTCCCAGGATGACAGGCCGGGTGACAACCAGTTCCAAGTGGACAAAAAGACACTTAAGCTCAACATGCAAAACTGAAATTGTCACATCTTTTCCATGCAGTCTCAAAGGGTTCTTTGATGCATGTACACTCACTTAAGTTGTTGGTACACACTCACACTAACAATACTCATCCTTCCCAATTTGTTTCAGAGGTGTTCCTGGAGCCATACCTCAGCTTGGAGCACAGTATGTTTTCTCCTGCTTTGTGAAACCATTTCCATTAGTTTCTATAAGCTACCTTTAAAGAAACTTAACATTCTTTTACTATGTCTTTTGGCATCTTTCAGTCACAGCACAATTCTGTTGTGATAACCACACAGATTAGTGTCTGAAATGAGGCTGATGAAAAGACCCTAGACTCTAATAGCTAAATTTTTTTTGAAGTGTGGATAAACTGAAATAGATGAATTATCAGTGTCAGAGGACCATCTTTGGATCAGGACTTCAAAATTTCATGTCTGGAATGCAGGAAGAATTGTTTCAATGGAACATGTCCATTGGAAATTTTAACTCAGTGGGTTGAAAAATTAAAATGTAAATATCCTTGCCTTTGAGTTCCTTAGCTGCTTGTGAAAGGTCTAGTCAAGGTGAAAGTGACACTTGAAACTTTCTGGCAAGGACTGTATATGGAAACCATCAGATCAATAGTCTGGCTGGCAAGGAAAAGCAAGACTGAAACTATAGCAGCTGACGTCTGAGACAGAGCCCCTGGGATAAGATCACTGGGAATAGAAGCCAAGCACCCTGGAGCTTCCCTTGACTGGCAGCTCTTCATGCCAAGCAGAAGCAGGATCACTCCGCATGCTGTAGATGTTGCAGGGATGAGAGCAGAAAAAATTTTAACTCTCACTAAGCAGACTATGTCCACAGAATGTTTTATAATGTAGAAACTACAAAACAAAGGCAATTAAATAGGTACCAAATATTTTAAATGTGAGATCAAATAATGGTAATTGTAAGAGTCAAGAACAAGCTATTTCTTTACTAGCCTACGCTTAAAAAATATCCAAGAAGATTTATTTGGTGTTAGTTTTTTTAACTTTGAATTAACTTTCTAGTAAATAGCTGCACTTAAATATTGTCTCTTACAGGAAGCTATAATCGTGAAGCTCTGTGATTTCAGCAAAACTATTCTGGTAAAAGAAAACAAAAATAGTGTTCAAAGAAAAGACATGACTTGCTACTAGAACAAATCACCTTTAGAAAATAAAAAATCAAAATTATTTAATTGAGATTAAAAATCTGTTATTTATGCATCCAGAAAATAATTTTTAACCTTCTGATTTAAAGATACATGAAGATTAAATCTTACTGGGTGGGGTTTTAAATGTGAAAGTTATGGTTAAATGTGTCTCTAAAGATTTGAAAACTTTCAGTTTCTAGAATTATCCATGGTTCCTAAGAATAGTAAATTCAAGTGGAATTAGGGAAAATGGTACTGAAGTACAATTGGATGGTAAACTTAAGATTAAATTTTGTTTGTGACTGAAGTTAAGCTTTTGTCTTAAAATAAACTGTTGCATCAATAATATACTTATATAACCCTCATAGTAACCATAAAGCAAAAACCTAGAGTAAATAGACAAAAAATTAAAAGAAGTGAGTCAAAACATACCAACATGGGTAGTCATCAGTTCACGAAGGAAGAAAGGAACAAAGGGCCTACAACCAGCCCAAAACAACTAATAAGATGGCATTTGTATGTCTTTACCCAGCAATAATTACTTTAAATGTAAATGGACTAAATTCTCCAACCTAAAGCTATAGAATGGCTGAATGCATAAAAAAACAAGACCCAGTCCCGGCTGGTGTGGATCAGTTGATTGGAGTGTCATCCCATAGACCACAGGGTTGTGGGTTTGATTCCTGGTCAGGGCACATGCCTGGGTCATAGGTTCAGTCCCAGCCTGGGTGCTTGTGAGAGGCAGCCAATCAATGTTTCTCTTTTACATCCATGTTTCTCTCCCACTTTCTCTTCCTCTCTACCCATCTCTCTAAAAAAACCAATAAGCATGTCCTTGGGTGAGGATTAAAAAAAAAGACCCAACTCTATGCTGCTTACATGAGACCTCGCTTCAATTCTAAGGAAACACAAAGACTCAAACTAAAGGGATGGAAAAATGTGTTCTATGCAAGTGGAAACAAAGAGCAAAAATAGATATATTTACCTTGGACAAAACAGACTTTAACTCAAAAACTATAAAAAGATGTGGGTCATTGTATACTGACAAAGGAGTTAATTCATTAAGAGGAAATAACAACTGTATGCACCAAACTCTGGAACACCAAACCATATTAATACTAACAGATCTGAAGGGAGAAGTAAACAACATGACAATAATAATAGAGACATCACTACCCCATTTCCAACAATAAATAGATTATCCAGACAAACAAATAAGAAGGAAATGCTGGACTTGAATTATACTCTAAAGCAAATTGACCTAATAGACATATACATAACATTTTACCCCAACTCAGCAGAACGTACATTGTTCTTAAGTGCACAAAGAACATTCCCCAGGATAGATCATATGTTAGATCACAAAACAAGTCACAAATATGTGGAAATTAAGCAACATTTTCCTGAACAACCAATGAGTCAAAAAATCAAATGGAATATCAAAAAATATCGACATAAATGAAACTGGGAAAACAACATACCAAAACTTATGGGATGCAGCAAAAGTAGTTCTAAAAGGGAAGTTTAGAGTGATAAATGCCTACATTGAAAATAAAAGAAATAACTCAAATAACTAAACTTTATACTTCAAGGAACTATAAAGAATAAAAAAGCCCTGGCTGGTATTGTAGCTCAGTGGATTGAGCATGTGCCTGTGAACCAAAGCGTTGCTGGTTTCATTCCCAGTCAGTGCACATGCCTGAGTTACAGGCCAGGTCCCCAGTAGGGGGTGCACAAGAGGCAAACACACATTGCTGTTTCTCTCCCTCTCTTTCTCCTTCCCTTCCCCCCTCTCTAAAAATAAATAAAATCTTTTAAAAACAGAATAAACATGAGCCTAATATTAGCAGAAAGAAGGAAATAACAAAGATTAAAGCAGAAATAAGTAAAATAGACTAGAAAAAAGTAGAAAAGTTGGCTAAAACTAAGAGCTATTGTCTGTTTTTTTTTTTTTTAAGATAAATTCGACAAACCTTTAGCTAGGCTTTCCAAGATAAAAAGAGAGAAGACTGAAATAAAGTAAGAGAAAAAGAAAAGACAATACAACAGATATCACAGAAATACAAAGGATCATAAGACCACTATGAACAAGTATAAGTCAATAAAATGAATAAAGTGAAATAAATTAATAAATTCCTAGGACCATACCACCTCCAAAGTTGGAATCATGAAGAAATAGAAAATCTGCACAGACCTATAACAAGTATGGAAATTGAATCAGTAATCAAAAATCTCCCAACAAAGACAATCTTCGCTGATTAATTCTAGCAGACATTTAAAGAAGAATTAATGCCAGTCTTTCTCAAACTGTTCCAAAAAATCAAAGAGGAGACAACACTCCTAACTCATTTTATAATGCCAGTATTCTCCTGATACCAAAGCCAGACAAAGATATTATAAGAAAAGTAAAGGCCAATTACCCTAATGAATACACATGAAAAATTCTCAACAAACTACTACAAAGCAAGTTCAACAGGATCATATAGCATAATTAAGTGGTTCTTATCCCTAGGATGCAAGGATGGTTCACATACATAAATAAATAAATGTAATACGTCACAATTTTAGAATGAAAAATTCAATATCATATAATCATCTCAATAGATGCAGAATAAGCATTTGACAAAATTTAAATTTTTATTCTTTCATCATAAAAACTCTCTACAAATTGGTTATAGAAGGGATGTACCTCAACACAATACAAGTCATAAATGACAAGTCCACAGTTAATATACTCAATGCTGAAATGTTGTTAGTTTTTCTCTCTAATATTATGAACAAGACGAAAATTGCCTATTCTTGCCACTTGTATTCCTCATAGTACTGGAAGTCCTAGCCAGAGCAATTAGGAAAGAAAAAGAAATAAAAAGTATCCAAGTAAGAAGAATTTAAAGAAAAACTAAAATTGTCTCTGTTTTCTGAAAACTTAATTGTCTCTGAATTTTTTTATAATGATGGTAATAAGAATAATGCAGGTGAAACTTATTTAGTATTTGCTCCATTGAACACACTTTGTATCTTACTCTTTTTTAATATTTATAAAAATGAAACAAGGCAGGTGCTTTTTTAATATTAGGAATGAAAAAACTGAGGAACAGAGGGGTTAAGTAGTACTAGGTGGTGGAACCAAAATTTGCTGCAAGATCTGAGTACAGATTCCACATGTCAGCCATCTTACTATATTTTTTCTGTTTATATCATTGAATGTCTCTCTTATGTCTCAGGTTGTCTTGTATTATAGTTAGCTATGAATCATTCTTTTTTAGTACAAACTGTTCAACTGAAATAACTGGAAATCATAGATATATAGCTAATCTTTTCATTTTAAAGGTTTTCTAATATTGTTTTGCATCTCTTTAAACTTTTATAATTCAAGAAGAAACTTGAGGCAAGTTACTTGAATACTTTTAACATTTAAATAATTTTAATATTCTGTTTTACTCCTTTTCACAGCAGTTAGCACATTCCGTTGAATACCAGAAGTGCAAAACTTTGTTAAATAAATATAGTTAACCTATGTTGGCCCCAGATGTCCCAGAATTCTCCAGCATTCTAAAATCATATTTTCATTTAATATTTTAATAGAATAGCTAGAGTCCCTATTTTATATATTGTGGGAAGTTCATTGGCCTCTGCTCCACAATACTTCTGAATCTCACGAGTTGGGAGAGGGCTCCATATATTTTTTTCTGGTCTCCAGACACTTCAGTTGGACTCTTGTTATTAGCTCCCCTCTGTGATTTGTCTTCTGAGATTGTCATTCTGAGCATTGTCTACTAAAATAAGTGTGTTTTGTGGTAGTCTTACTGATGGCACAGCTTTCATTTATTCATTTCATAATTCACTAAACTTACAAATGTCATTGATTGTCTAATGGCACTGTGTTGGGCACTGATAAGACAATGATAAGTAAACCAAGTCTCCACAGTCATGTAGCTCATATTCTAACAAGGAAACATAAAACACAGGTACACAGATAAATGTAAAATTCAACTGAGATAAGTGTAATGGAGGAAAGGCCCATAGTGGACTGAGAGCTATGTAGACTTGAACTGAGAATTGAAGCTAGGAAGACTTTATCCAGCCATGTAGCAAAAATGGAGGTGGGCAGACATGATGGATATAGAGACTCCTAAAAGGAGGACTAAGTCCAGGTGAGAGATGGTGGTCTAAATTAGGGAAATGATGGTAGAGATGAAGATAAAGATTTGAGAAGCATCTGGTATAGCATAAAGCAAGAGGACCTGCTGATAAGAGGAAAACACAAGGTATCAAAAATACAGAGCTCCTATAGACAGAAACTGGAAAAATGCATGTAGACATACATTTCAGTCATATGAATTTATCAGGCTTTTTTGAATTTGGAAAATTTTCACCAGTAATGTCTCTCCTTAGGTTCCTTCCTAACAGCTTTGCCTTTACACCCACTTTCTCTCCTTCAGAACCATACTCTTTACCACTATTTTGTTGCTTTAACTATTTCTGAACTCATGGTAATTACTTCATAATAACTTTAGTAATACAATTATTATGTGAACAGTTTAACACTAAATCTCCAATAGTTTAGTGCCTACCTCACACTGCCAACACTTCCATCGAGCTGATGCTAAGCCGTCTGTCACAGTGCCACTCTTAGTAATAGTAATACAAAGAGCTTGGAGAAGTACTGAAGTCACAACAGTTTTTTTTTTTTTTAATTTGTTTTGTAAATATATCTTAGATCAAGTTCTTAGACTTCTACCAAAACTTCCAGGGTCATGGGGTTATGTATAGAAAGCACACTTTCATCTCCCCATTGGGCATAATCAGCTTCAAGTGTCCTGAAGCCCTTCATATCCTTACATCTCATTTGCTACTGACCAGCTATGGTTTTTACATCTCCTAGCAGAAATTGACTTTTAATTATTTTCTAGTTCTCATTCTATGTGTCACGGCCTTCCCTCCAAAATGCCAGTTTTAGTAACCCCAATGGCTTACCGGAACAAAAAGCTAATGTATAGTAGTTATATAGGGTAAGTACTTTATATTAACAGTGTAGAATCTACATGCTTAATAATTAATTATGACTTTCAAAGCTATGTATTCCTAGGAGGAGGAATATGTATATCTAATATTGGATCTGTTTTTATGCTCTTTTGAAGGAAACATCCTTCTGTATCAGAACTCCCCATGTTTCCATATCCAGATTTTTTCACCCGGGGTGATGAAGAATTGACAAGAATCATTGACCATCACGTAAGATTGACTTTCTTAAATTACCAGCAAAAACTTTGTTTTTAAAAAGTATTTTGAATTAGAATGTGTAGTTCTGAGACTTTAATATTGACACATGGAACTTAAAAGTAGAGCCATGATTGGGCATTGCTAAACCTAACTATATTTCACTGGACTGTCTATACATATCAATGCTTTTATTGGGTTACAGAAAATTTGGCATCTGTCGTTTTAAAATACTAGTCTTATTCTGTTTCTCGAATTAGTACTGATTTTTTTTTTTTTACAAGAATCTGATATGGAATACTGAACACTGGTTTCTTCTATGGTGTAGTTTTAATAATGGAACAAAAATCTTTTGACTCAAAAAAATCTTTGGATTCAATTTTCAGTGACCATTCTTTACCCTTGAAATATTAGAAAGACTTTAATCATTTTATTCCTTGTATGAGTTAAAAAAGCTGTGGAAATACAAGACTATTCACTTAAGACACTTTAAACCACTGAGCTATATTTAGGGGATAATTTCTTGCCAAATCATTTTATGACCACTTCTTTTCGGCAGTAGAGTTGGAATAGGAGAGAAAGTACTCAGTTTTTTCCTTTGAGTACAATATGGATTCAATAAGATATAGAATATGTTTAAGTTAATTTTATATCCTGTGGTTTAGTATTGTCTGTCAGATTTTATTTATATTTCTATGATTAATTATTTTTATATTTTTGTTTTATTGAATTTATTGGGTATAATTAATAAAATTACATAGGTTTCAAGTGCACAATTCCATAACACATTATCTTTACATTGTATTATGTGTTCACCACCCCAAGTCAAGTCTCCTTCCATCACTCTCACTTTCCCCTTTCCCTCTGACATTCACCATACTATTGTTTGTGTCCATTAGTCTTTTTTTCCTCTGTGCTTAATCCCATCACTGTTCTCACCCAGCGCCTACCCGCTACCCCTTTGACAACCATCAGTCTGTTCTCTGTGCCCATGAACCTGTTTCTATTTTGTTTGTTATTTTTTATTAGATTAGACATATAAGTGAAGTCATATGATACTGTCTTTCTCTGACTCACTTATTTCTCATAGCATAATATTCTCCAGGTCCTTTTATGTTGTCACAAAAGGTAAGATTTCCTTCTTTTTATGGCTGAGTAGTATTCCATTGTGTAAATATACCACAACTTTTTATCCACACATCTACTGATGGGCACTTGGGCTGCTTCCAAATCTTGGCTATTGTAAATGATGCTGCAATGAACTTAGCGGTGCATAGATTCTTTTGAATTAGTGTTTTGGGTTTCTTCAGATGTATTCCTAGAAGTGGAATCACTGGATCAAAAGGCAGTTCTATTTTCAAATTTTTGAGGTAATTACACACTGCTTTCAACAGTGCTACACCAATCTGCATTCCCACCAACCGTGCACTAGGATTCCCTTTTCTCCATGTTCTTGTCAATATTTGTTTGTTGATTATTTATGATAGCCATTCTGACATGAGTGAGGTGATATCTGATTGTGGTTTCAATTTGCATTTCTCTGATGATTAGTGATGTTGACTATCTTTTCATATGTTTTTTGGCCATTTGTATGTCCTCTTCAGAGAAGTGTTTATTCAGGTCCTTTGCCCACTTTTTAATTGGATCATTTGTTGTTTTGGACTTCAGTTTCATAAGTTCTTTATAAGTTTGTATATTAACCCCTTATCAGATGTATCATTGACAAGTATGTTCTCCCATTCACTGGGGTGTTTTAGCTTCTTGTTGATGTTTTTCTTTGCTATGCAAAAACTTTTTAGTTTAATGTAATTTCATTTGTTTATTTTTCTGCTGTTTCCCTTGTCCAAGGAGATACATCAGAAAAAAAAAAAAACATAGCTACAAGAAATGTCTGAGATTTTACTGCCGATGTTTTCTTCTAGGATTTTCATGATTTTGAGCCTAACATTTACGTATTTATCTCATTTTAAGTTTATTCTTGTATATGGTGTTAAGAAAGCGGTCTAGTTTCACTTCTTTGCACTATCTGTCCAATTTTCCAACACCATTTATTGAATAGGCTATCTTTACTCCATGGTATGGTTTTGCCTCCTTTGTCAAATATTAATTGACCATAAAGGTTTGGATTTATTTCTGGGCTCTCTATTCTGTTCCATTCATCTATATGTCTGTTTTTATACCCAGACCATGCCATTTTAATTACTCTTATAGTGTAGTTTGATATCAGGTAATATGATTCCTCCAACTTTGTTCTTCTTTCTCAAGATTGCTGTTGCTGGTTGGGTTTTTTTGTGGTTCCATATAAATGCTTGGAATATTTGTTCTAGTTCTGTGAATACACCATTAGTATCTTGATAGGAATTGCATTGAATCTAAGATTGCTTAGGTAGTGTGGACATTTTAATGATGTTGATTCTTCCTACCCATGAACATGATATATGCTTCCACTTACTTGTATCTTCTTCAGTCTCTTTCTTCATTGCCTTATAATTTTGAGTACAGGATGTCCTTGTTTAAATTTATTCCTAAGTATTTTTTATACAATTGTAAATGAGACTGTTTCCTTATTTTCCCTTTCTGATAGTTCATTATTGGTGTATAAAAATGCAACTAATTTTTGGATATTTATTTAGTATCCTACTTTACTGAATTCATTTATCAATTTTAGTATTTTTAAAAGTTGTTATTGTTATTCTATTACACTTGTTCCATTTTTCCCCCTTTGCCCTCCTCTGCCCAACCCACCCCCCTGCTCCCACAGTCAATCCCCACACTACTGTCCATGTCTGTGGGTCATTATACATTTTCTTTTACTAGTCCCTTCTCCTTCTTTCAACCATCATCTCCCTCCCCTCTCCCCTCTGGTCACTGTCAGTCTGTGCTGTGTTTCCATGCCTCTGGTTCTATTTTGCTTGTTAGTTTATTTTTGTTCATTAGGTTCCTCTTATAGGTGAGATTATACGCTATTTGTCTTTTACTGACTGGCTTATTTCACTTAGCCTAATGCTCTCCAATCCCATCCATGCTGTCACAAAAGGTAGGAGTTCCTTCTTTCTTTCTGCTGTGTAGTATCCAAAAATATTTAGGGTTTTCTTGTGATCATTTTTTTTTTTGCATCCATTTAATTAGTGATCTTTTGAGAAGTAATAAAGGATTATTTCATTTACTGATCCCATTGAATGTAATTTATTGTATAGCTAATATTTAAGCCACTCTAGCAATAGTTACAAGTATTAGTATCTGGAGGCTGAATGACACATGGAAACAAAAAATAGGAGCTGTAGTATGGTATTTTAATTCAATAATGGTTTTGCTAAACCAGTATATCACATGAACAGAGTATTATAAAAATTCTTGATGCTTCATAAATTACAGCACCCACATTTTACCCTTCACTCAACAAATTTTTCTAGGACAGGTTATAAGAGCTAGCCAACTATCAACAGGTATGTACATATATAGTTTAGTTTTAATAACACAATAAAAATCTTTTGATTCAGTTTTTGGTGACTATTCTGTATCCTTAACAGATTAGAAAGACTTTAATCATTTTGTGATTAAACTCATTTGCCTAAGGTGAGTTGAAGAGACAGAGGACATTATTTTGAATGATAGAGAAGAGGTTAGGAAGAGAAGGCTAGGAAATGAATCCTAAAAACTATCATCTTTTCTACTTTCCAAAGGTATAAGTATCATGTAATTAATCACCATCGTGAATCTGTTTAGAGCATACCTATAGAAGGGTAAAGGAATCCTTTATGAAAATAAGTTTGATAATTGATAGTATCCAAATTGTATGATATGTGGCTAGTGTAATCAAAGAGTAGTTCATGGTATTGATTTGGGAAGGTTTGTGGAAGTTTCTTTGAATATCACATTTAACGAAGTGTTCATGTGTCTGCCATTTCCTTTCGGATAGCTATAGCAGTAATCTTTTGTACATATTTTGTACTCTACAAAATGTTCTTAGATTAGTTACTTTAATTATCACAACAACTCCATAAAATATTTACCAATAAGAATGGTGGTTTACATTTCAGTTATTTTCCCAAAGTTTTAAAGTAAGTAAATGACTGTTTGCAAATCTTTGGACTCCAAATCTACTTTTCTTTTTAATTTTCCTTCATTGCTCAATTTCCTGATTTATAAGCCCCAACCTGAATGGAAATGGGTATGAGGAGGTTAAATCTGTAGGATTGACAAGAAACAAAAACACAGGTACAGGTTTAATCATCCTGCTAAGTCAACTGAATTTTACTGAGTGGCTATAATAAGCAAAGAATAAGGCAGACACCTAATTGTTTACATTAAGCATTAAGATACTGCTGCTATCCCATAGCATGATGATTGAGTCTCTAAGTAAATGGGTTGAATACAGCAGTAAATGGTGTTTCTATTTTTCATCAATTTTAAGCAAATCTGCATCCTCCTTACTGCCATGTCAGTGATAATACTGTCAGATAAAAGTAAAGACAAGACAACTGTTTATCCAAATAGAATTTATCAAGGTCAACAGAGACAAATCTGTGAAAGAAAAGTGTACATTTTTTTCTGGGCTAACAAAATGAAAGATTATAGTATTATGGTGAATTCCAGCATTGCCAAGTCTAACAAGCGGGAAGAGGAGGAGGAATGGCCTCCTAGATGTTAGTGATATGCCATATTCCTGTTTTTATACATGCTGTTTAGGAAACCCAAGCATTCTATTTTACTGAGAGTTCTTCAGAATTGATCTTCTGTTGATTTTTCATAATGTAGAGATCAAAGTCATGAGGTACATTGAAATCTCTCATGTACGTAGTAGATGAGTTACCTTTGTTTATAGATACTGTCTTATTTCACCAACTGCTACTTTTATGCTATAACATAAAATTGGTAGTTTTGTGAAACAATTTTATGACTTAGTTTATTATATGAGAAATAATTATGTCACAGATACCATAGAATTTGTAGGGAAAAAAACCAAGCATGAATTTGAGCCTGTGCCTGAATGTTCAGGATGTTTTCACACAATTTTCTGGATATTTCATGCAAAAATGGTTTCTAAGAAATGAAAATAGATGAGTAATAACTATATATAGGAACAGTCTCAAGATAAGTACAAGTAGTATTTTTATTTCTTATGCCTTAAAATTTTAACTGGAATTTTAAAAGTAGATTTGATTTTATTATTCTTTTTAAAAATATTTACTCTGAGTATGTTGATACTTTTTAAAATTTTATTGCTTTCTGAAGGCCAAGTGATATTACAGATTTTTGATGTTTGATCTTGCTTATCTATATACCCCAGATGACAAATAATAGTTATAATTCATAGCACTGGTGTATAGTAATTTATAAGTTAATTGATAAAATTGTGTATTTATTCTTACATGTTTAAACTTCAGTCACCTTCAAAGTACTCTTCATTTGATGCAATACACCTAGGGGGCCATTTTTTTCTACTGCTCAAAACAGTTTTTGAACTCGTTGATTTTAATGTTTTGTTGTGCTTCTGCTCTTTTTGGTTTCACTTCTGCCACATCAGCAAAATATCTCCCTTTGAGGACTTTTTTCATCTGGGGAAACCAAAAAAAAGTTGCTCAGGGTAAGATCAGATGAATGGGGAGGGTGGGTCACAGCGGGCAGAGGTCATGCCATTTGGGGTCAAAAACTGCTGAACATTCAGCATGGTGTGGGCAGGTGTGCTTGTAAATTGCTCACCATGAAACAGGCAAACACATTGAAAGGGTCTTAAAAAAATTCACTAAAGCTGAACGCAGCTTCTTACAACAACTCCAACTGGTACGCTGATGTAGATGGGTTCCTAGACCGCTCACCTAGCAGGGGAATCCTGCACTACAAGAGGCCTACCCTCCAGAAGATAATTCCATTTTGTGGGGTATCCTCCCTCATATGCATGAGTGAAGGACAAAACAAGCAATATAAGTAGTATCATTAGGAATTTCCACATTTCATTCTAGGAGTCATTCTGCCTTGAACTTTTCACCCAGCCTAAAGAGTGTTTACCACCTCTTTTTACCCTTTCCTTTATGAAAGATATTAGAAGGGAAGAAAGTTCCTCATGATGATGTATGGTTGAAGGGACATTGCTACTTCCAACTTCTTATTCCTAGGGCCCTTGCCTCCAGATGTGCTGTTACTGCTATGATTTAACATGCTCAACTGCAATGAATTTCTTACATATTTTTAGGGGGCTGCTGAAAGTCAGCATTTATCATCTGGTTAATTTCATTTTTGACCTCACATGTACCGGTAATAATATCACAATTTTTGCCTTTCACTTTAATTTGGTTTTTCTTTTTGTTTGGCCTTGGCTTGATTTTTATTTCCTGATTCCATGAGCTCATGTAAATAGCAATGTTAATGAAAAAAGGAAATTCACTTGCTATACAGAAATATAAACTTATTATCTCTTCTTTTGAATGATTTATGATTATTTAAAATGTTAAGGGAGAATTCTGGGTTTTTTTGTGGGAGGATACACTTTATGATAGATAAGTTATATATTTTCCAGTATGGTAGAGTATAAATTCCTGAAAAACATCTGTGAGAAAAACTAAGATGATAATCAAATATCAGAATTTGCATTTAAGAAGTTAAATTAATTTTTTCCATGCAAAATCGTACATAAATGACACCTTTTCTCTGTAACAGTGGCAGAAAGAGCTAAAGATCCGAGAGGAAGAAGATGCAATGTGTGAGGCCGAAGAAGAGGAAGATAAAGAGTTAGAGGAAAAAATTCACTTCATGGAAGTTATGAAGAGAAGAGAAGAGAAACTACACAAGAAAACCAAACCCTATGAGCTTCCTACTAGGACTGAAGTAATTGCATTAGAAAAGAGAATGACCCAAAATCGAGAGCCATATGCCAGAAATTCATTGCATGAAAAAGACCAAGATGTTAGGAAAAATTTCCTCTAATTAACAGGAAGTCATCTCTTAGAAAGGAATTGTTATCCTGGTACAGGCTTTGTAATAGTCATATCTTAGTCCTCAATTAACAATTAGCTCTTACTCATATTTGAGTGAAGTGATTTTACCAATTAAAGATTTTTAAGGATACAGCTAGACTTTTCATAATTTACTCTTATCTTGTGATCATACAGCACACTGAATCAATGATTCCTAAGGTATTGATATTCATTGGACAGATCAGGAGAAATGAATTGCAAATTTCTGTTAAGTCACATATAAGATCTCTGGAAAACAGAATGAGCATTAACTGATACTCTTATAATAATTATTATACAAATAAAAGAATTAAGGAACCTGCTTGGATTTATATTTCATAGACAATCTGTGCCAAATCAAACCATATGTCAGAAGCTGTAATTTGATAAATTACTGTTTATAAACAAATCTGGATAGGCTGGTCATCTCAAAATGAGTTGATCTTCAGCTATACCAGAGGAGACTCTTAAGAGAGTGGTTTTACTTTGTCAGATAAGTTTATGAGAATGGATTTGGATGGTCCTGGAAGGTACAGGTGCATTTACAGGTAATCTAATCAGGATTCATCTTTAAAATGTCAGTTTGCTTCATTTGATGCTCTCAACCTACGGGTTACAGTACTGGAGCGAGGTTCTTGTGATATCTTACAGTCTTTTTCCAAAAAATACATATAATAACCACACCTTGATTTCATATAGGTGACTTGGTGATACTCAAGAGACAGGTACTTTATTGAAGATGCCAAACTCAGATGGCTACCAGGTTAGGAAGGTAACATAAATTAGTGATGGAGACTATGGAGAACCTGCTATTTCCAAAGGAAGTTCCCATCAGTTGGCTGTGTGCTGCCATCATTCAGTCTTCTAAGAAGAACACCTCAAATGGGGTTATCTTTAAAATAAAAGTTGCCAATTTCAAAATGTTGGCAACCAGCTATTAAAAAAACTCACATAATTTGGGCTTAAATTTGAAACATGGATCACAAGTTTTGACTTGTTTTATGTGAATTCAAACTATCATTTTTTTTTAAAATTTAAGATAATAGCAATATGTGGTCGAAATGGGGCGGGGGAGGGAGATGTCCCTATTTTGCTTCCCAAAAGGGGTGATGCAGATTTATATTGCTCCTCCCCAATCATTTGTCTCATTCTTGTCTCCACAATATGTAAGTTCTCAGACATAATGTCTCCTAATGCACCTGTCCAAACACCTTCATCATTTTTTGCTTTCTTCGTGTGGAAAAAGAAATCTCTTCTACAGAAGGTCAACAGTTCCTTTTCTATGAATTCCATCCCTTCCAAAATCTTGCTCCATCAGCTAATCACTGTTGCTCCTGGAAGTCCCTCCCTATCACTCACTTCTCACCATGCAGGTCTCGATTTTCTACCATCCTTCCATCCAAAGTACTCTCTCCTTAAGCCTTACCAAACTCTGACTTCCTTTTTAAGAAAAAATCCTTCTATTTGGTTGCAAGAAATGGAACCACTGGGCTATAAGTTGTGAGGAAGGGTTCTGGAGATCAAAGAACTTCAACAAATCCTGCTGTTTCAGAAACATCTTTCAGAAACCTGGTGCCTCTGATTTTCAAACTTCTCTGATGTTCTGAGGGATGGACTAGTCTGCTTTAAGGCCTCCCCACAGCAGATTTAGGTTACATGTTTTCCTGTTCTGCATAATCTCTTCTCACTTATTCACCTGCTTTCTAACTTCCATGATTTTCTTAGTATTTTCAGTGTGCTATCATTGTCTTTCCTTTTTATGGATTTATGCCATTTTTAATAATCGTTTGTCCATCATAGTAGTGGAAGGAAGCTAACAAAGAGAATATACATATAAACAGGCATATATAAAAATAATGTATATATTCAAAAATATATGTATATAAAGGTATAAGAATTCTGATTAATCAACTCTATAGATACATAATAACTTTATTCTTAAATTATTTATTAAGTTATTCGTTAAAATTCTTAAAATTTGGCAACACACACCTCTTTCAGTTTTCCTCCTATGTCTCGGAATATTAGCAACAACTAGGGCTTAGAGATCTGGGTTCACATTCTGCTTTTGCCTCCTGCTAGCTTGAAACATTGGGCAAGTTATTGAACCCATCTGAGCTTCAGCTTACTTCCTTATAAAATGGGTACAATACATGTAAATAGTGGTATCAGTCAGAAGCTAATCAGGAAAATGGAAATAGGACAATCATTTAAACAAAGAATTCAGTGTAAGGAATTGTTTTAAAAGGGATTAGGGAACTGAGGAAATGAAAAGGAAACAAAGAAATAACACAGAAAACCCTCCCTGCAGGAAACTGCTACCACCCCTAGGCGCAGGGGTCAGAGAGGAAAGGGTTGGGTTATTTTACAGTATGGAAGCGTGCAGGGGCCGCCGCACACAGTGGGACTCAGCCATCCTCCAGGGAGGCAATGCCCAGCGGATACCTTTGAGGCGCAATAAGGCTGTTTGGGATCCCAGGGAAAAAAAGGAACTGGAACAAATTGGCTATTGCAGAAACCACGCTGCCAGGAAGAGCAAGAAAACAGGAAGAATCAAGTTCCTGCTCCCAGTCCAGGAGGGCTTCCTGCAGCGCTCCCGGCCCCAGCACCACAAAGCAAAGCAAAGAAGGATGGCTTTGGTGCTGAAACACCCTGGTGAAATAACTGTGAAAAACGTGAGGCTCCATGCCTAGGACATATTAGGCCATGCAATAAAATTTGATCTGCCTATTGTTTCCCTGCATTTTAGGCCCTCCTTTCTGCTTTTTATACAGGCTTTCCTGAGGGCAGGGAGTGGGGGCTTGGAAAAAAGCATCACTTTTTAAGGTAATGTAAAAATGTAAATAGCTTAAAAAGAAACTTTTATTGCAATCTGTGTTTATAACAGAGGTTAACCTTTAATTCTTCCAATAAGTACTTAACACAAATCCAACTGGAACTCTTTGCTCTTTGTAATGTACTTTTAGTATAATTTTGCCTCAAAATTCACAAAGGTCTCTATGAGCCTCAGGCTGGGGTGGACACCAGATAGAGTCTTTAAACTACTTTCCTGTTGCTCAGCTTCTGGTTTCTCAGCCTTAGTTATTTATTTTCCCAGACCTCCCACTTGAACTTGGTTAGAGGGAGGAGGGGGAAGAGATGGAGAAAGATACTGCATGTCTATGTATCCTCTGCGGCTCTTATTCGCCTGTAAATGTCTCTGCTACAGGAAGTGTTAACCTGTCTCAGGTCTGAATTCCTCTCTATCTGGAACTTGTTTCTAGGCCACTTTACACTCTCTTTACTTTCATTTTAAAGAACACACCTAGGTCCTCCTACATTCATTCATCGTAAATTCTCTATAGATTTTTCTTAGCATCCACCAGAGCAACTTCTTTTTTTTTTTTTTTTTTTTACAAACTATATTACAGAGCTTTTTTTTTACCTTATTGAGAAGAAAGTATTTGTAGGAATTTTAACTAGTTTCATTAGGTATTGAAAGTTAAAATCCATATCTTAGGTGACAAAAGGGAGGAAAGATACATTGTACATTCTGAGTAACTGAAACATTAAAGTAAGCATTTTTTTTTCTAGCACAATTTTAAGAAGAGAAATCAAAAGATCCACAAAGGTTTGCAGGGCATGATAAAGAGAGGTTTAAGGAAGAAAATACCCAAAACGAATACCTTCAGTGTAGACGTGAGTGAGTGGGTCACTGGGGAAAGGGGCCTGCAGAGAAGCAGACAAAAGCAGCTCACAGCAACAGTTGCAGAAACTTGGGAGTCATGTTCACAGTTCTAATTCCAGTAATGATTCTTCTGCTTTTATCAGTGAAAGTCCTGACTGGGACACATGACTATAACTATCTACTAGTTGATTTGAGTGACCTTTCTCACTTAAAAATCTGGAGAAACTTACAATGTGGAAGTAGTAAATAAATACAGTTCTGTCCTCCCAGATCCCACCGTACCCACTCCACGCTGTCTATACCACATGGTTCCAAAGCAGGGTTTTACAGCAGTGGTGCCTTTGACATTTTGAGCTGGATAATTATTTAATATGTACAGGAGGGCGCTTTCTGTGCATTTGCATCTGGTTAGCATCTTTGATCTCTACCCACAAGGTGCCACGCCCCTCTCCCAGCCAAAAGTCCCTGGAGCAACATTGCTCCTGGTTGAGAATGATTTTTTTTATAGTTTCACCGACCTTGACTTTCAAACGTCATAGTTAACTTCTTGGTAAATGCTTGGTAAACTCCTCACATGTTAAGCTCTGTTTTGGTCAGCTAGTGATTCTCAATTAAAATCACAATAGGTCTCATGAAGCCTTCTTCATCTCTGCTCACCTCTTCGCTTGCTGAAGTGGCAACAGGAACAAGAGCAGCCCTATTTGTTTTATAGGTGATTAGTTGAGGACAAGTTATCACCTCCCACCCTGTGGGCTAAAGGCAAGGAGGGAGTCTGAAAGCCTGCTCTGCTAGAACCTTATGTAGAGAAGAAATGTTCAGCAGCACATTTAGCCCACGCTGCCCTTCACAGCCTTCATTTACCCCTTGAGACAAAGTATTTGTAAGGCTCCTTGTGCCAATTCGAACTGTTTTCTCTGATGTGCAGGATATGTTTGGAAACTGAGAGCAAAACTCACTTTAAATTATCATCTTGTATAACATATACTTATATAGTTTTGCAAATTCTGTTGATGATTTGGTTACTTTTGAGCTACGTGCATTTTTCATAGTGACATAGATTTCAAGGATAATTTGGCTTTCACGTTATCCAAGCTTGCTTTTCCCTCTAATCATTCTAGCTAAGGGACCTATTTACATAATACCTAGTGCCTTGTTATTTTTTATTCCTGCTTCATTGGAAAGCCAACAATGAAAAGAAATGCATTTCCAAAGCATTTTTTTAATTGAAAGATCCTTATGGTATCCATAGTGAAATTTCCCAAGATGATCCTATTTTGGAAAAGGAAGATTCTCATTCATGAATTAATAAGCAAGGTAGAGGTTATGCATTTCAGAGTCACCAGTGCAATTTTTTAAATACATAGACTATTTGCAATCCAGTGATGCTTTTAGTATCTATATTTACTCCCAAGTGTCTTTTTAAGGACATTTGTTGGAAAATTGAGTTTGAATAAATGCTGTATTCTCAGGCCAATTGACTATAGGGTAGCTTCCTGACAGGCTCAATTCAACCAAAATCCCAAGAAAGAAATATAATGCTGAGGAATTGTCTTTCAATTAAGTTAAACAACCATTGCTCATTCCCCATACCTGGTTTAGGGAGGAGGGTGAAAATAAGCCCCAAAACTCAGGTATTCTTTAATGGAGCAAATAATAAATGTTTGAAGTCCCTTGACAGGAAACTTGAAAACCAATTACAAACCTTGGAGCCAACACAGAGCTATTCATGAGAATAGGGAGATGATAAGAGAAATGAAATAGCTCATAATATGTTTATTCAGAAGAGATTTCAGAATTATCTGAAGCTCTCATTTTACAGATGAGGAAACAGCACTGGCAGTTCACTGAGCTCAACGTAAGATACTCATTAGTTCATCCGATACAACAAACCTACGAAGTAGGGAAAGCATTTCCCTTGAATCACGAGGAAACAGGTTTTTAGAAGTTAATTAATGTGCTAAAGTGTCACTTCAGGCTGAAAGCCTGTGGGCTTGCAGGCATCGCACTACACGCCCTCAAAGATTCGCCAAAATAGTGGTCATCAGGAATATTACCCAAAGACCCAGCTGGGAGTTCTGCCTTTGGTGACATGTTACCGTTCCGAGGTTATCTCCATCCAAACATGCAATGCCATCTATGAATATGCACTGATAGTATAATAGTAAAAACGTAAGTATATAAGGTTGATTTCATAGTGCAGTTTTAGGTGAGTTCTCAGAGGAATTGAAAATTCCTTTAAAAAAATTAAAAGGAAATTAAAATTCTTTAAAAGTTTTACCATTCATGAAATGCATTGAAATCATGATTATGTGTAGGACTCATTCAGGAGTGAATAATAAGATGCTGCTCTGTATTCATCCCCATTATGTAATTATGATTATGATGGTTTGGAACAAATACATTGTATCCGGGGAGCAGAGGTGTAGCCAGTGGGAAAAAGTTTTGGCTGTGCCATTTCTGTGTCCTTTGCAGAGTCTTCAATTCAGGCAAATGTTTTTGTTTTTTATTTTTCTGTTCCTTGACTCTATTTCATTGATGTCTTGCATTTTGTCAACTAGATAGTTTTTGATCCTTGAAGAAAATCATTTTTTAACGAGGATTTTGGTAATAATTGCAGCTAGAAATAATTTCTAAATAATTCAAAAGGCAAGCTCCTATTCCTATGTCCGTACCACTTCTTTATCGATATAATACAGGTAATTTTTAATACCACCTTACAAGAACAATGAAGGCTTTATTTAAAAAACACCTATGAAAAGTAAAATGGAATATTAATTCCAAGGTTGTAGATGCAGACTTCTCTGTTCCTCCAGGGATGGCAAAATGGCATTTGGGAAGTGAAATAGGCATTAAGACAGATTTACAAATATTGTCTTGTATTTCCTTACCTTTTCTTATGATTCTGAAGCTTGCATTTCCTGTTCACTTGGCTCCTTAAAACCATTCTAGATAAATGAATCCCAACAATTTTACGGAAGAAGGACAGTAGGCAGGAAAGTAGGCTTGGTGACGAAGTGACAGTGGTGGTGGTGGTGATGATGATGGTACAAGCCAACATGCATTGGATCCTTATGTCTGATTATGGATTTACACTATGTTAATGCTTTTCAGTTAATAAGTTTTCACAAGTCTGGACATAGGGATTATTACCATCTTTTTATAAATAAGGAACTAAGGCTTACAGAGGTTAATTAACTTGTTTAAAGTTGCACAGCTAGTAAGGGAGCGTTTCTGAACCAGACTTAAATGACTCCCAGGCCTGTGTTCTTAAGCACTGTGCTGCAGTGAGTCTGCAGTCACATCAGCAACTTTAGTTAAGACTGAAAATGGGACAGTCGCAAAGATGAAGAAGAAATAGCTCTTCTTAAGAGCAAAGATTTTGTAATGTTGCTCAATTATGTGTTGCTCTGACCTTACAAAGTGTGTAGTCCACAGCAAGCTGTCAACATGTATTTCTAGAATGACTGAATGAATGGATGAATGAATGACATTAAGAAGGCTTAAGGTATTTCTATAAAAATAAAAAGCTCATATTTAGAGAAACTTGTTGATTTAACAGAAAAGTGAGCATGCCTTCATGCCATGCACTGGTGTGCTGTGGATATATATTTCCATTAAAAGTTCAAAAGGTTTGCCTATCGTACCTAACACATGCAAAATAAAATGTTGTTTAAGCCCCTTTGTAGCTGAAATTAAAGCCAGCCTCTATAATGCTGGAGTCAAAATAGGAGTGAGAGAAATGCTGTGAGACTGAGAATCATATTGTAAATTACATAAACATAAAACTAGGATGGAGCTGAAGAATGTAATGCCCCTCACAGGTTACCTGATTTCGGGTCCATTAAGAGTCTCTCATATTTTTTTCTTACATAACAATTATTTTTCACAGCATACTAAGGCCTTCAGAAAATGAGTTTATTTACGAGTTTTATAAATAGTGGCATATTTTTGATATCATGCAAATAGATTGAATCCTATACATCTCTGCCTCTAATTTTTCATTTGGCTTCCCAACCAAAAGCTTCCCAATCAAAAGCAACAACTAGAGGACACATACAGCCTGTATCTTCCAAATGATCACTACTAGGTCCTGAGACTTATGGCCCTAGAGGAGAGGAAAGGTAGGTCTTGAGGTGGAAAAGGCCCAACCCTATTCCAAGCAGACATTGTGGAGAATAAGAGAGTTAAAAGAGGTAGATTTAAGGATTCTTGATATCCTCACTACTCACCTCAAGGGATGGAGGTTGTTTATAAATATCCAGATAGATAAAGAGTCTGAGCACATCAGGTTAGTAGCATCAACTCTTGCACTACTGGGGAACTAGAAAGCTGGTGAGTTAAAGGGAGAGAGAGGTGTCAAGTGCAGCTGTTTCCAATGACATGCTCAATCATTGGGGTGAGATGGGAAGCCAGGTCTCTGGTGTTAGCCTATCAAGCCCAGTCGCCAGAGAGGATTGAATGTTCTTTAAAGCGCATTAGTGCAGAAAGCACACCCCTCCATCTGTTCAACTGTAAGAGGCCAGGGAGGATCCAGTGGACATTGGGAAGACTTAAGGACCCAGGCCCTTCTACTGCCTTATACAGGACATACCTCTCTGCACCAGGTGTTCAAATGCCATCTTAGAAAAGAAAATGGAAGGAAAAGGAAGCTGAAATGCAAAGAAGTTATTCCAAAGAAACAGATTAACATTTAAATGATCTCTTGATTTTTTAGATTTGGATAGTTTTAAAACTGTTAAGGCTGAGCTTCATCTTTGCCCTTCCCTAAGGTAGCCAGCAGAGGGAGCCTTATGAGGAAGATCCAAGTGGTTTTATAAAACTGCAAAAACAAATGTTCTCTTTATATTAAAATTATGTGTAAAATTAAATTTGCATCCTTGCAACATATGTGCAATTGACATTCCAACATGTGAATATATATGAATTTATAGGTAATCTAAACAGTGATTCACCAACCTGATACTTGCATGTATTCAGTCATTCAGCGAATATTTGCCGACTGCCTGCTCAGAACCAGACCCTCATGTAGGCACTCAGGATGTATCAACGAATCAATGAACATGACATTAAATATATAATCTTACACATTAAAGATAATAATATGTGTGTCTGGGTACAAAACCAGTAACATTAAAATATGATATAATTTCAGATAAGAATAGTGAAGAAGGATAAAATAAAACAGCGCTCAGGGTAAGTGCATTTTAGAAAGAGTCATCAGGGGTGACTGAAGGATTTCTGCAAAATTTGAATGAAAAGGAAGTGAGCCATCAACTTTCTGGGAGAAGACCGGGCCCGGCAGCACGGACAGCAAGTGTGAAGTGCCGGGAGTAGTCAGTCACGCATGCTTTTGCTGAACCTTTCTGCTGCTTCTCCCTTCCAGGCACATAGTAGCATTGTACTTTATGACACAGTTGCATTGTGGTGGGTTGGATGGCAAATTCTGGAGGACAAATTGTGAAAGGAAATGCTGTGTTCCATTTCTGGGCTGATGCATTTACTTGTTGGCTTGAAAACGTACCATGTTTCTTTTTTTCCCCTTTCGGAAAAATAATTAGCAGTGTTCAAGATATGGAGTCCTCTCTTATGCTGGGCCTCCTTAGTAAAAATGATGGATATGAAAAGACAAAGCCTTTAAGTTTTAAGAGTTTGAGATTTTGGAGTTAATACATCACTGCAGAATCACTGAGCTTATGCTGATGTGAAAGGAGTGAGCTTAGTATGTGGGGCTGGAGAAGAGTAGACCCCAGAGCAATGGCAGGAAATAAAATTAAAGAGGTAAATTTGGGCCAGATGAGTTAAAACTATGAGAACCACGATTCTAGGTTTAGATTTTTAGCTGAGAGTGGTGGGGAATTATTGTAGGGGGTGATGAAACACACACACACACACACACACACACACACACACACACACACAACTTTAGCCTGTTCTGTAATGCTTTGAACTTATGTTAAAACATGTGATGATTTCTTTCTTTTGAAGTTGAAATTTAAATTAACCAAAAATGTAATATGCTTTGGTAAGGACATAACAAATTATAAAACTATGATTTAGGAGTTGAAAAAATTTCAGCTTAAAACTAATACCTTGACTAATTTACAACATAAAACAAGGATGGATCTGAGCATATTTACCTTGCAAACAGAAATTTTTGAAACAAAATATGAAACAAACTTGATAAAGGAAAACCAAACGACAAAAACTTCTTAAAATTTATTCAGCTGTATTAAGATTTTGTTGGAAAAAGACGAGTTATGAATAAAAATAACACATGCCACACACAGAAGGATGCTCTTCTTGTATTTGTTGCGCTATTCAAAAGAGAGAAAGAGTTTGGCCACTTTATTTTTACTATTATACTGGTACAGCAGCCTTCATTCCTTTCTTCTTGACAAGAAAAGCATATATTCGACACATCAATGGCCATGATTGCTTCAAGCTAAGCAGGGATGAGGAAATCGAAATAGGGGCACGATGGAGCTCTCACAATGCATGCACGTAGGTGTCTCGATGGTTTTCATTCACTTCGTAGCTGCCATATCAATGGCAAAGAAAATAGGTTTTGATTGGATTTGGCAGTAGCTTTCTCCTAACAATATTTTCAAGAGATAGGATTGCTTAGGGTTGAATTCCCAATTATTTCCTGCTTTAAGAAGCAGAGTAAAACAATGACTCCAAGATTCAATGTAATTAGTTCTCCTGTTGACTTGTTTTTTAATGTTAAATTTCTACTCCTTTGTGGGAAGAATTGACAAGTATCGTTCTTTCTCCTGTATTCACTAATAACCTTGAAAACTGAGTGGATGTGTTTGACAACTTATTTCTGTGCCTCCGAGATCAAAGCTCTGAAGAGCTGTGAGACTGAAGTGCTAAGGAGATGGGACATGAGATGTAAGAGGAATAATTTTGAAAATATTTAACTATACAGACTGTGGATTTTATTCTCCCATCACATGTCATGTTCCTTTACCATCATTTAAATAAGACAGCACTCAAAGGAAAGGTGGCACACCCATGTTTATTGTAGCATTAGTCACAGTAGTCAAAAGGTGGAAGCAACCTCAGTGGTCATTGACAAAGAATGGATAAACTGAGGTTTATCAACACAATGGAATACTATTTATCGTGGAAAAAGAAAGGAACTCTGTCATATGCTACAACATACATCTGTCATAAATACTTAAATACAAGACGTTCTGTATGCTAACATACATGAACCTTGAGGACATTATGCTAATTGAAATAAGCCAGTCACAAGAACAGTATTGTATGATTCCACTTCTTTGAGGCAGATAGAGTAATTGGATGCATGGAAACAGGAAGTAGCATGGTTGCCAGGGAGATGGAGAAATGGGGAATTAATGTTTAATCTGTATAGAGTTTTAGTTCTATGAATAACAGTTCTAAAGATTGGTTGAACAACAATGTGAATATACTTAACACTACTGAGTTAAACACTTAAAAATAATTAAAAGGGCACATTTTTGGTTATGTGTATTCAACCATAATTTATAAAAATATATTTTAGAAGAGGAGGGATAATACCTATCACATCAAAAAGAAGGAAAAAGGGGGATGATGCTTATTGATATAAAAATGAAGAAAGTGGACATCATACCATTGAATCCCTGGAAAATATGGAAAATAGAAAACAGAAACATTGGTATGAAGCGAGGTCCAGTCTTTGTGTCTTTGTTTCCTCTCTGGGGATGTGTCCTGATGTAAACATCCAGGGGAGGGGGATGATTTGAAAATTCTAACCAGACAGCATCAAAATAATTGCTCTGGAGTAGACTGGAAGGCTACAAGCCTGTAGGAAAACCCTGTATCCTTTCATCCAGCATGGCATAGGGATGCTATCACAGCATTTGCAAGAGAGGTAGCTGGATGGATGAAGCTGACACATCCCCACTTCCTTTGGTGAAGGCTAAGGGTGGAGACGTTCTGTATGCTAAGAGGATACAGAAAGGATGCTGATATAATGTTCCAGGAAACAGGCTGCCTACAGTTACCGTCTGAGAGAAGCAGAACAGCACCGTGATAAAGACTGAACATGAACTCTGAAACCAGTCTGCCTTGGTTTTTATGTCTGGTTTCTCTACCTTCTAGCTATGCACATTTGAACAAGCTATTAATTACCTCTCTGCACTTTAATTTCCCTTCTTAAGATATAGTAGTAATAATACCTATATCACTTCGATCTTTGAAGATTAAATGAGTTTGTACATGTAAAATTCCTTGTATAATGTGTTCCTCAAAAATGTTAGTCATTATTATTTATTATCATTATTGTTATTATTATCAAAGGGGAATGTGATGACAGTGATGAAATATGTACGTAAAGAAAATAAGTCACTCACCTTTAAACAGAAGGCTGAAAGTTTCCATCTTGTGTCATCTAATTAAACATGAGTTAGGGAAACTCATCGGTTGAGTTGTTGGAAAAACATTAAATGATTAAATGCTATTTTTTTATGCATTGAGTGTAGTGTGTTTTTATATATATATATATATATATATATATATATATATATATATATATATATATATATATAATGCTCCAGTATTCCTAATCTGCATGCCTGAACCTAACATTAGTGAGACCTGGAAAGATATAATTAGAGGCCCATATACCATCAGCATAAATACTTAAATACAAGTCAAGCTAATAAACTGTTAAATATACCTCCTGTTCAATTGCTTTGAAACTTACACCTTCAAAATGAACTGGAAGCAGGCTCAAATTTAAAGTTATCATGGAGTTCCATGCTGGCACCTGGTGGAGCAAGTAAGTAGGTTATATCCCTTGCTTCTCAGCCACCCCCTTCTCTTCCCACTATCCATCTCTGACCTGCCCTGCAAGAGGCCTGATGCACGGGTGCTTTGTCAGCCTATCCCACACAATCAAAGTCCATCTATAACCCTGTAATCAGACACCTGCGTCCCACCCCTCACACCAAGAGTGGCAGACATCAGCAACATGGGCCAGCTTCCTGGTACCTGAAACATGGTATTGTTGGGGAAGAGCATGCACTTAAGCATATCTCTTTAACTCAATCAACTCCCTGCCCTGCAGAGAGGACCTTGGCCAGAAGACCAGAGCAGGATCTTGTACCTAATTCTCCTTCGTTCCTTTACTGTTTTGATCTTGTACCTAATTTTCCTTTGCTCATGTCCACAACCTAGAACAAGAGCTCTTTGTGCCTGCGTATGGATGGCAATGTGCGCCAAAAGCTGATTCCAAATCCCTCAATTACAACTGGAGAGCAAAACCATTCAAAGTTAGAGACCATCCCAACCCTGAAAGAGAAAGAACATATAGCAGAGGCTGAAAGATAACCAGCAGATAGAGGAATGGGAGTGACATAGAAGGTTATCTCTAAGCCCTTTCTTGTAATCAGGCGTTTCACAAAGAAAGATCATCTTCCAAAAAGAGAAGCCCAGCTCCAGTAACAGCACCTCAGGCTGTGAATATAATGACCAGGGATGTGCTAGTTTTCATTGATTATAAGAAGCACATTTGTTTTACACTTAACACCTTGAAATTGGAATGTTTCCTATAATTGACAGTGCTTTACAATTGCCATCAGCCAAGCAACAGTTGTGAGATGGTGGTCTAACACCCAACCCACAACCCACATCACTGTTTTGATCTTGTACCTAATTCTCCTTTGCCTCTCCTATCTGCCTGCTTGGAGAATTTGCTCACTATGATAGCCTGGCCTCACTCAATGTATTCCCCTCTTCCCACAACTCCCTCCTCACTCCCCATCCCACTGCACACACGGCTGAAAATCTGCGTAGAGATCTCTTCGGCTCTCGCTCACAGACCCAAGCTGCACACTAAATATTTCCAGCTTACTGCTTTTGAAAGATCTCTGCATTATATTGAGAAATAGTGTTTCATAGTATATACTAAATTCAACTTAGTTTTGAATTCATCAGACCAAATCCCTATGTGTTCCTATTGTAATTCTTCCCTCCAGCATAAATAATTCCTCTGCATTTAACAAATCTTTGTAGCGGGTCTTCAGCTCACAAGCTTTAGATATCCTCTGATATCAGTTGTAAATCTGCTGAGCTATGAATGGTCCCAGGCAGCTCTCTGCCAAGCAATCATTTTAGTTTCTGACAATCTATGGTTAGCCTAAGCTACACAGATCAAAATAAGAATATGAGGCATCCTTAGTTATCCAAGCAAATCCTGCAGGGAAATGAGTATTCTACACTGAGGCACCACCGGAGATTAGTAGGTTTGACCTAGCTGAGAGTGATGATGGTAAAGAGGGCCATTCATATTGGGGGAAAACTGGCAAATACAATTTAATACTTAGATCTATTTATCTGCCCTATGGTAGTTTAAGTAGACTTTCTAATGCTGCTCACATGCTAAGAGATTTATTACTTAAAAATTTTCTCTGGGATTGAAATACCAAGACTGAGCCTTGGACCATTTTTGTAAGGAGTCAGGCCAGCAGTATGTGGCTTTATATCCATGAAAGGCAATCTGTAGAGAATGTGTCAAAAGCACACAGTGAGTCATCTTATTTTTCTTTGCATCAAAAAATTGCAGAATTTAAAGACATTAGAAGTTATCTGCTAGATTATAGTGAACAGAGCCTGTGGCAGACAGAAAATATTTACTCAGTGTGCAGCTTGGGCCTGTGAGCAAGAGCTGAAGAGACCTCTACGCTGATTTTCAGCTGTGTGTACAGTGGGATGGGGAGTGAGGAGGTGGGTGTGGGAAGAGGGGAATACACTGAGGGGGCCTGGGGGCAAATTCTCCAAGCTGGGGGACAGGAGAGCCAAAGGAGAATTAGGTACCAGATTAAGGTACCTAACTGGGCTGTGGGTTGGGTGCAGGACTTCTCAACGAAGTTTTCTTATTTTGCCTCTTGACCACAGCCTTACCTTTCTCTCTCCACCCTTCTTTTCCACCACACTCCCTGTGGGTTGCCTACCCTCTCCCGCCATCTTGCCATCTCTCTGTTTCAAAAATAGAATGTAGCAAAGTTGAATATGTGAACTTAATTTAAATTTCAACATTTAAATGTGCTAGAGCCTTAACTAATAATAGAAAGTAAAGTTTATCTCAAAATTGCTTTTCCTTCATTAATACCCACCCATATTCTTTGCCTCCAACATGGCTTCCTCCTTGCTTTCCAACCCTACTCTGTTCTGTCATGACCTCTTACTTTAATCTCTATTCCTTTTTCTTGTGTAACAAAAAGGTGCTAGAAGGTGGCAGAGGAAAAGGTGAAAGATGATGGAGTGAAAGAAAAACTGATGCAGATCCCATGTAGCATTTATCTTATGTTTATCTCAATGTCTCCTTGATTTAAACAGTGTACTCTGAATAAAATGTTTTAATTCTTTTAGCTATGTCAGACCTAAAGGTTATTCCATTGGGGGGAATTTTTATGAAAAATAATATAAACAGTGAATACAAATATAGGTAAAGAATGTGACAAAGGCATAAAGTCATCTCATTTTTCTTTGTATCTAAAAATTGCAGAATCTGAAGATATTAGAGTCATTTGCTAGATTATGATGAGATTTTGCTGCATTTTTGACTGTTCTATTTTTTCTTCTGTTAATAGGTTTCTGGATTTTTTTTTTCTTTTTTGCAAAATTACATGTCCTCCACTGTTTGTAGTTTTGGCGAGACTGTCAACCAAGGTATAGTGACCTCCTGTGGGACAAGTGTTGTCCACTCCAGGCCATCTTGACATCTGAACTTTGAGTCTTGAGTTAAAGGATAGCAAAAATAAAACACAAATACATTTTAGAGATATTACCTGTAGTTAGTAGTATGTTGGTAAAATGGTCACTCCTGTCACCTAACTTCCCTGAGCTGTACCTGTTCCTACCCTGTTGGCCTGGTTGTCTTCAGTACCCTCACTGATTGTGATGCCATCCCATATCCCTCTAACAAATTCCCTTTTACTTAAATTACTAGGGTTTGTTTATATTGTGTACAACCGAAGAAGACCAACTCATGCAAACATTGCTGACGTAGTGAGATGGTAGATGATTTTAAGAGTAGGTAGCTACACTGTAATATGTCTTTGATTTCCTAACTGTGCAGATATTTATTTAAATATTTATATTAAAGTTTTGAAGGAGTGATTAAGGTGGACGTTGGTACTTTGTGAGACTGCAAGGAGATGTGAAAGATTTAGTCAGGGAGCAATCACAAGCAGCACTGGCAATCCTCTATGTGGAGAAAACTTTGGATCGGGAAGGCGATTCTGGTATTCCTCAATCCGGAAGGGTTCAGAGCTGGGACGGCAGTCTGAAATATCTGTAGGGAATGAGTACTAATGCAAATGGATGAGTCAGTCATCCAGGATACACTCACTACCATGAAGAAATACTCCAGCTCATTTCTCTTTAACAGCTCCTCAGTCTCTCTTTTCCATTCCCACCTCAGATAGAGACATGTGCCCAGAGATGTACTGCTTGACTCCACGGAAAACACCACTGCCAGTGTAACGATAAAGTGAAACTCCTCCTTCTCTTCAGGGAAACAGCAGGATTATAAGCACTCAGGCACTAGACAAAATATGCTCTTCACATGGGGCAACACTTCTCAGCTCTGGCCAATCTCTGCCTTGCAAGAAGATTGGCTTGGAATTGCTACATCTTCTGATTTTTTTAACCAGATTTTATTTATTTTTTAGAGATGGGGAGAGACAGAGGAAGAGAGAGAGAGAAACATCAGTGTGTGGTTGCCATTCATGTGCCTTCTACTGGGGACCTGACCTGCACCCAGGTATGTGCCCTGACTGGGAATTGACCTGGCAACCCTTTGGTTTGCAGGCCAGCACTCAGTCCACTGAGCAACCCCAGCCAGAACCATCTTCTGATTTTTTAAGTACTCAGAAATATCCATGATTTTCTTAAATGTACAATAATACTTGTTATATATTGGCATCCAAATGTGATTTAAAATATTGGGTTAAAATAATATTTTCATCCCAGGAAAACAAGCGTGCATTCTGTTCTTGGCCTATACATACTAAGCAGCTGAGATGTGATAATTGATATAGATTTGAGGCATGTGAAATACATATCACCTTAATATTTAAGTACAGTTTTTTTACAAATCAAACTCATCAGCTAGAACAAGCTACCATGGTCATGGAATAAATCCCAGGAAATGGCCTGGCGGAATCTTGCAGGGTCCAGCAAGTAATGGAGGATGAACAGAGAGGGGGAGACTGCTGGTGCTGATAGCTGTAAAGACATATTGATGCACTTTGCTGGGTCAGACAGGTGAATCGTACCTGGGCTGGTGAGTGGTTATTCACCTCATATTATACATAAATAAATAAATAAATAAATAAATAAATAAACCCTAAATATTGATATTCCAAATTTATAGTTTATTTACTTCCAATCTTGGAAGTGCCCAAAGCTGACAAAGAATGTTGCATCAATACTAAGTTGCTTTTAGACTACTGCATTATGCTACATGGGTTACCTAGAAAAATGAACCACTGTTTTGTCACTGAGCACCTTCGAACAAAGAAGAGAATAAGATTGACAGCACTGCTCAGATCCATTAGTCAAAGTATAGTAGCTTTGGACAGGTAGTTTCCAAAATACATCAGCCTCATTTACACCCAACAGTAACAACAGACAATGGGCATTTTTCTACAGTGACACAAGGCTCCCAAATACTAAGGCAGAAAGTGGTTTTTGACACACACCGCTTTTAGGAAAAGGATTGGAAGTGGGAGGTGAATGACAGACTAAATATCTGTATTCCAATGATTATAGAGAAGAAAGAAACAACCTGATTTACTTAGGGACTAGGTTAAAATCATTGAGGGAACAAGAGAAGGCAGGCAGAAATCGACTAGAATGATAAATAGCAATTTTCTGAAAGATAGGCCACAGATTTCTATATATGTCTAAGAAAGTAGAAGATTCTGCCTGTTCCTGAAAATTTTTGTTCTAATAAATGCCACTACACTGCTTATTGATTTTAAGTGATTCATTCCTTATACTCCAGGCATCCTGCATACCCACATTTAAAATAAACATAATTAATTTGGATTCCAGCAATCTGCGACCTGAAAGTAGAACTGGCTAACCTGACTTTTCCTGCTCACTGATGCATTGAGTGGTCCTGCTCCCTGATGCACTGAGTGGGATGTGCATTTTATCTGTTTTTAATCTGGGTTAACCCTATGTTCCCAGGCTTCTATTATTGGATGAAATGTGCCAACTCTATGAAAGTAAATCTGATTGCTTAATAATACAGAAAATAATATGTAATTTATTTGAACATATAATAGTAACTATGTGGCAGGTAATACATTTTTTATCTCATTTAAATTTTAATTTTCACATCAAAATATCAACTTAATCATGACATGCCGCTTCTGCTTTTACATTTGAGAGCACCAAAACACAAATAAGCTAAATGATTAGCTCAATATTATACATTTTATAAGTAGGACAGCCAGAATTTGATCTTAAGTCTTTCTGATTCCAAATTGAGCATTGTTCATTCATCTATGTTGACTTATGGCAGAATGAGTGAAAGCTGACAAATGAGAGGGGAAGTGTTTACATATGATAGTATAGGCCAGGGTCAGCAGGCCACAGGACGCATAAAAAGATGTTCCTCTGTAGAAGGGCATGCAAGGGCCTTAAGAGAAAGGATTATTTTGTGTGTGTATCTACATCCACCCCCAAAAGTATACAACCTAGTGGTCTTTTACGAAAAGCAGCCTGGTGAATGTGCACTGATCAAACATCAGTGTCACTGAATGTAGGGTTGGGAATGTCCACGCAACTTCATCGTGGCTTTACCGGATCTAGAAAGCAAGGTCCTGGGGTAGCTATCTGATAAGAAAGGGCAACTAGGGAATTTGTCTTGAATCTGCACTTGCATGAAAAGAAGACCATTTGTGTCTATACGTAATGATTTGAAGTCATTTGAAGATGATGGAAATCAAGAAGAGCTCACATGCTTCTGAGCCCACTACCTCACTCCAGCGACTTAAAGGAAGAGTAGTGGGGAGAATCATGCATGGGTGGAGGGGAAGGGAGGACAGCTACGTGGTGACTTGGAGGGGCTTTTGGATTAGCAGTAATGAGTTCAGATTGATATTGGAAGAAGGATGAAGTGGGTGTTGCAAGGGAAACTGACAGGCCTGACAGGGCCTTGACACAACGGGCATTATCTCTGACCACGATGGAAAGGAAAACTCAGCAGGGAGCCATGGTTGGTTGGCAGTGAGAAACAAACCACTTGAGGTGGCCGGCACTACTGAGTCTGACGAGGACTGTCATAGAGACAGATGGCCGCACTGTGCTGTGCAGAGAGATCTGAGTAGTGCTGGGGCAACGAGATGACTAAAGGGCATTTTGGCAACGTGTAAGTCAGTCATGAGGGAATGAAGCGGTGCTTGTGGGAAATACATTGTTTTGCTGTTGTAAAGGGGTTGGGACAGGGGACTTAAACTGATTTTTCTTCATGTCTCACTTTCTTTACCGAATCTATCCTCTTCCTCCATAAATATTTTAAAAAAAAACAGTAAATAAAAATACATTGGATTTTCTGTGGTCTTGTTTGTCTCCTAAAAAGAAGTATATTTTCTGTAGGTTAGATTAAAAGACTTATGTTACTGAAGCTCTAAAATAGGTTTGCAGCAGCGTTAAACAGGAAGTGAGAGGGCCAAAGTCACACTCTCATTTTTGCGTGCTGCCACGGCTCAGTATTACGAAAACTGCTTTAGACCTTCCTCAGGAAGTGTCTTCATTCCTGCTGACAGCAGGATTAATGGCTGCACTCAGAAGAAAATCAACTGTCAAAAAATGTTTACTTCTTATAGTTGTCTTCTCTTTCTTTGTGCTGTGTAAGCCTTTTTTGCTGAATTAAATGGTGTGTTGTTCAAGGTTCTTCATGGCAGACCATGGAACCTGTGAGATGCCGCAGGAGGGGATTAATTAAGGGGCATAGGTAGTTCACAGCATCCTGGGAGGGCTGAGGAAATAGACTGCCTCAAGAGCTTCCAGAATTGCCTGCATGTCCGCACATCGGGTACAGATCTTCTGCCTCTCTGCCTCCCCAGAAGCCGCTAGCATAGCTGCCAACACCAGAACCATGTGACTTTTGCTCCTATTTCTATTTACATTTATGTGTGTTTATTTTTGGTGAGCAAACTAAGTAGCTTATATTCTTGTTGTCTCTCCAACAACAGCCCCAGTAACAGCCACTATTGGCCTAGCCAGGATCTCTTATTCTGCAGCTGGTATCTATAAGGTGCTCACAGCACCACTGGGAGACACACTTTGGAACTACACATGCACTACGTGCAGAGAAAGCAGCTCCTGACCGAGGAAGCGCCGTTACAGGGCTTAGGCCTGCCTGCACCTCAGGCTTGGCCTCTTGCTCCATTTTCCTTCTAGAAACAACAGCATGCTCATGTCCCAGCAGGAGCAGAGCAAGACAAGGGGCGTCCATCCAACTCATGCGCCTTCGGCAGAGGGGAGCGCACCAGTAGTCACCATTCATGCGGGCTTGTGTGGGAGGGCACACAAGCAGGTACATCAGGGACCCGTCGCACTGCCACTTATTTGCTCATTGGAAAATTTCTATGACATGGATCTCACACTAAGAGATCTGAAGAGAGATCAAAGAATCATTTTGAATCTCTTGGTTTAATGTAGCCATGTGGATACATAGATGTGGCCTTTTCAGCATTTGGACACATTCTGAGACTATCACATTTCACATGCTTTACAATCTGATTAAGCACAGAGCTCACAACCTAACGAATCCAAGGTAACTGTTATGTGGCATCAGGGCTCATGGATTATAAATTGGATTGTACAAATCCCTCTGGGGTGAGAAGCAAGGGACGCTGTGGACCCTGTGGCACCAGCTATAGCTTTTGCTCATTCTCCCAAACCTGAAAGTGCCTTGGCCATCTGCAGAATCTGCATGCAACACTTTTACAGACTTTCTGGAGTCTGTAGCCCAAGGTCAGAAGCCATTGTCTTAGAAAGGTGTTAGAAGTCAACATGTCACTTCTATGTCATAATAATATTGAAATAAGGATAAAGAAGAATAATACGCATCCATTCCTTTTCAAGAGAAAATAAAACTTATTTTTAAGATACTTTTTAATACAGTAATATCCTTTCCTTGAGGGATAAAAGCAAAAAAAATTTAATATAAATCCAGAAAAAGAAAGTGCCTATGTGAAACTTATTCCTACAGAAGTTATTTGTTTCAGGTATTTAACCTTTATATCATTAGGCTGAAAGAACAATTAATTACCAATCCCAGACAAAAGCACTGATATAATTTTGATTTAAATAAAAGAGTCTATTTTTAATGAATCATAAATTTACAGAAGGCTTCTTAAGGACTCAGAAAACAGGGTATATATCTTTAAGGAACTTTACCTCTTTGGAGAGAAATAAGACTAAAATGCATAATACTATTAGCAAAAAAAGACAAGCAGTAAATTGTGGTTCATACCATGAGAGCAAGAGATAAACAACAAGCAAAACTTGGTATTATAAGGCATATTCAGGTTATAAATTAGAATATAATTTATTGCATTTGTTTTTTTTAAACACTAGCATTTTATCTCTCAGGAAATTATGTTCCCAAAGTAGAGGCAAGAGATAACTTAAAGAAAATTTAGGCATTGCCCTTGTGGTACAAATAAATTTCTAAGGCTGAAAACAAGGGTTTGAAGGGAAGAGAGTTCAATCTCATATCACCCTGAATATGATGCCATTGTTATAACGACAGTATCAACTCCCAGAAACCTCATTAGATATGTTCTTCAAATTGGGACTTTGATCCAAAATATCATTTATACCCTTCCATAAGTCTTCATCTGAGGAACTGACATCATGGGAATATTTTTATACATCTGAACAAAAATACGTGGTTCTGTTCAAATATTTAAAAGAAGAATGCAGGTATAAATACAGTTGCTTTTACAGATGGGCACTCCTTTGTGTTATACATGTGTTCTCGCAAATTTTTGTCTACTAGAAAGTATGAATTATATTATACTAAAGAAAAAGTGACATGACCTCTTGGTATGCCAAGTAGTCATTACATTTTCAAATAATTTCTCACTAATTCAAATCCTTCTTAAGCTTTTATTTTGTTCACTTTTCTTAAAGAGATGGCTCTATATTCTATAAGAAAAAATTTGTAATTGCTATTCAGGCTTCATGGATGCATTAGTTTCTTGTTGCTACTGCAAAAAATTATGGAAAACTTAGTGGCTTAAAACAACACAAATTTATTACCTTCTACTTCAGGAAGTCAGAAATCCAAAAGCAGTCGCAGTGGGCTGGAATCGAGTTGCTGGCAGCACTCCATTCCTTCTGGCACCTCTAGGGGAAAATCTGTTTCTTTGCCTTTTCCAGCTTCTAGAAGCTGCTCATATGCCTTGGCTCATGACCTTGCATCACTCCCACCTCTCCTTCTATTTTCATACTTCCATCTTTCTAACTCTAACCCTCCCACCTCCTTCACATAAGGAACCTTATAATTACATTGGGGCCATCTGGATAATCCAGGATAATCTCCCCATCTCAAGAACCTTGATTTCATTGCATCTGCCAAGTCCCTTTTGCCATGTAAGATAACACATTCATAGGCTCCTGGGAGGAGATTGGGATATGGACATGTCTAGGGGGGCATTATTCAGCCTCCCACAGTGGGGACCACCAAGTGTTTATGGCCTGGATTTTTTTCTTGTAGACGTTTCTTACAGACATTACCAATAATTCTGACCTCAATTATTCTGTGTCAGTGTAAGCTTGCGGATCCATTTGTTTCTGCTCTGCAGATTTGTAAATGGCTGTGTAGTGACAGCATTTTCTAGGGTATACATGGGTGAGAGTCATCTTATCCTTGCACAAGCAGGTAGATAAAAAATGGGAAAAGTGATGATAGTGGCTAAAGCTTGGAAATAGGGTACATTGAAAATGGTTTTAAAAAGATGCTTGGAGATAATCTGTCAATTTAACGCACTGGACTGCCTCTGTCCCTTTTAATGTAAATAACTGAGAGGTGACAGTCTATGGAAATCCACAACTTCTCTTATAAACTATGTTCAGCTGAAGTGACAAGTTACTGAGAGAAGAATAGGCTGTAACAATGGTTTTATATTTTTAAAACAATACTTTCCTCCTAGTCCAGACAGAAGTAACATGCTGTGCAAAACTATACATCATGTAGCAACAGCTGAGAAGTCATGTATATCACTATCAATGCTGTCTGTATAAAAGCCAAAAAATTACCATATCTAACAATAATTTTTACTTTCATAGAGAGAAAGGGAAATAGAGAAAGAAACCAACTTATTCTTATAAATGTTCAGTTTAACATATAGTGAACAAATAGATACGTAAATTGACTTTGATGAATACTTGTGTTAAATGTGGTTATTTATTATGGGTTCCATTACATAAATTGGATGCAAAATTATAACAAATGTTCTTTATTAATCTTACCTTCTCTGGGGTGAGAGAATGACTCAAGGCAATTATCTTTTATGGACTTCAACATCATTAGCGCTGATGCGCTGAGGAAGGCAGACATGTTCTAATAATACACAGAAAAGAGAAACATGCCTTTTCTTTGCTTCTTACATGAGAGATGTTATTTCTCAATACAGTTCCTTCATTTCCAATTAAATCCCTGAAGTTGCTAGTTTCTGGTATTTTTGCAGTAACAGCAGCTGTAGGTGTAAGAAATATCTCACATATTATGTTCCTTATGGTATGACATTTGAAATTTAAACAGATGGCATATAGATCCTGGTCTTGAGAAACTTTGAGTTTACCCAAAATGGCACAGGTGCTTTCAGGCCACATTTGGCTACTTGGTAGGATCTTCAAGCATTTGCACTAGGTCCAGTGACAGATTGCAGAACTGTCGTACTGTTTTCCTCTTTGGCATGGGATACAAATAACTGAAAGATAGTAGCTTTCTGGAAAGTAAAAGGAAATATTTCTTTCAAGAACACTTTTACAGCCTAACACTCAACCAGAATCAACAAGTTATCCCATAGATGACCTGGCGCCACCTCTTATTCATTGGGGGCCGTTTTTTCAGTTGTGATTTTTTTTAGCTCCCTGCTTCTCATCTTCCTCTCCCCTATAGACATGTCCTTGTCTTTTCAGCTCCCTTTATATTCCTAAGAGGGGAAAAGCCAAAGGAAAGAACAATAATTCATCCTGTTAATTATGTATCTCTGACCGAAGATTGAAGGTGGGGTTAAATGGTACAGGTGAGGAGGTGCTTATAAATCATGATTATATAAAAGAATACAAAAAAAAAAAGAATATAAAAAATAGCAGTGCAACTGTGCAGTCGGGAGAAGTCATAGTCAGACGGTATGCCTGTATTTTTCACTATCGTATGTTTATCGAGCACCAGTGATGTGTGAGCCCCTGAGCCAGATGCTGGGTGCTAAAGATGAGAGGTGCTAAAGATGGAGAGAGAGAAAGTCTATTGCAGCAGATCTGATAACCAGCAGACTTGTACCAGAAAGTTGCCTCATCTTGATGCCACTTGTTCATCATTGAATGTTTGTAAAATTTATATGAGGGAGGACCAAAAAAACCTGGAATTTATTTATAAAAAATTGTGTACTTATTCTTATACATTTAAACTTCAGTTAACTTCAAAGTATTCTCCATTAGATGCAATTCACCTATTGAGATTTTTTTTTGCACTGCTCAAAACAGTCTTTGAACTCATCAGTTTTGATGCCTTTTAGTGTTTCTGCTGTTTTTTGTTTCGCCTCTTCCTTATCAGCAAAATGTTTCCCTTTGAGGACTTTTTACATCTGGGTAAACAAAAAAATGTCACTTGAGGTGAGATCAGGTGAATAGGGAGGGTGGGATATGGGGGTCAAACATTGTTGAACACTCAGTATGGGGAGAGTTTTTGTGCTCATAAATCACCCATCATTAAATTGGCAAACA
This sequence comes from Glossophaga mutica, assembly GCA_039655065.1. Lineage (NCBI taxonomy): Eukaryota > Metazoa > Chordata > Mammalia > Chiroptera > Phyllostomidae > Glossophaga > Glossophaga mutica. The sequence goes on along the minus strand of CM077305.1, from coordinate 74,504,649 downwards.
CAATGAAAGAGTCTTCAGAGAAAATTTACTGAAGCCAAACACAGCCTCTCACAACAACACCTGTACTACAAGGGGGCTTCATTCCAGAAATAATTCTGGGTTTTTTGAGTCCCCTCTCATATATTAGAATTAGCTTCATCAATTAAAGAAAATAGTAAGTTAAACAAATTAAAGGTTATTTAATTTATTTTTTCACTCTCAGGTGAATATCCATATGGGCAACCTAATGCTTGTCTGAGGTATCTTCTATCTTGTTATAATACCATGATTGGGTTCTTTTCCTAAATTAACATCATGCTGCAAGATGGCAGAACAAGGAAAGGAGAGGAAAAGAGCATGCTTCCTCTTCCTTTAAGAATATTTGCTACCATTTCATAACTTCCTTGCTACATGCAATTGGACAGATTTGGCCATAAGAGAGGCCAGGAAATGCGGTCTTGATACCAACTGGTCACATGCCCAGCTAAATATTGCGTATTCCAGGACTTTAAGTTTCCACTTAGGACATAGAGGCTATAAAGAGCACACCTTCTGCATTTATAACAATAACAATTGCAGCAGCGGAAATGCTAAACAATCTGAAAATTCATAACTTTTCTGAGCCCTTCAAAAAACTGATGATAGCCATCCTGCCTGAAATGTAAGGTTAGCCATCCAGAAAGAATTAGGACCTGAGCACTTGCTTATATGAGATAGATACCATCTGTCGCAGGTAAAAATTCAACTTAATTTTTTAATGAATTGGTATAGACCAACTGTGGGCTGGCAAAAGAATATAGAACCTGGAGGACAGAAACCCACGGAGAACTTGCATTCATCATGAGCTTTTCTGCAAAGGACCAGGAGGTCACACAAAAGATCAACAAGTGTCCTAAAAATGTGTCCATTGTGAGATAGGCCTGGAGCAGCAAGGGCACTGGGGCACAGATCATTTTCCCTTATATCTTCCCTGAAGTAAGAGACTTACACTATTGGAGGGAATAAAACAAAACCCTCTACATCTGAGAGAGGGATAGAAGAAATACCTGCTTAGCTCAAATCTATAGCGAGGAGTGGAGTACCATCACTGAGGAAGGCCCAAGACTCAGGAACACAGTGCCTGCCTAAGACTAAGACTTGAAACAACAGAGAATGCCAACAACTCACCCACCAGGCTAATGAGCATTGAGTAACAGCAAGAGAAGTTTACTTCATGAGGAGGGGAAAGAGCATGCAGAGAGATCCTTTTGGAGGAAGAGATCAAAGGGAACACTCAAAAATTAGGGTGGAGCAGATATTTTAGAAAATCCCTCTGGCAAACCAGTCCACATGCTAAATAGAAAGTAATCCTAGATAAATTGAAGCCTATGTTATATGACAGTCATTATCACAAGAACTCCAAAATCCATCTTAACTCATAACAATAATGACTCAACCATCCCCCACCTCAGACAGACACATGCACATATCACACTAAGCCTAGCAGAAGACATGTGTTCATTTATAGTCCTAAATATTTCCTTTTTACCTCAAACTTTACTGTCCTACACAAGATGGCCAATTCCATCTTTCAACCAAAAATTGTGAGGCATAGAAAAACACACATAAAGACCTAAAGAGATGAAGCAGTCAATAGAACCAGACTTAGATATGTACAGGTGGGGATGTATCCAATATAGCATTTATATCATCAATATGGTAAAAGCTCTAAAGACATGGTGAGCAACACGGCAGATCAGATAGCAATTAAGCAGAGATAAAAATATAAGAAATAAACAGCAATGCTAGATATGAAAAGCAGAGTGACAAAGAATGCTTTCAGTGGGCTTATTGGTAGATTCAGTATAGCTGAGGAAAGAAACAATGAACTTAAAGATGAGTCAGTATAAATTACTCAAACTAAAACACAGAGAAAAAACATATATATATATATATATATATATAGAGAGAGAGAGAGAGAGAGAGAGAGAGAGAGAGAAGTACAGAAAATATTTAAAGAAATACTTGTTGAGAAATCCCAAAATTAATAACATACCCAAAATGATAGATCCAAGAAGTTCAACTGAGAGAACATCAAGCAGGATAAATAGAAAAATACTAACAAATAAGCAACCTGGTAAACAAAAACACCTAGGAATATTATATCCAAACTACTGGGAGCCAAAGACAAAGAGAAGATCTTGAAGGTGACCAGAGATAAAAGACATATTACATACTGAGGGAAAATTGCAGACTTATCATTAGAAACTACTCAAACCAAAGGGAATGAAGTTACATTTTTTATAGTGATGAAAGTTAAAAAAAAAAAAAGTCAACTCAGAATAAGGACCATTTTGTCTTATTTTTAAATTGGTCATAAAAGAGAAATGACTGCCTAAAGCAAAGCCATATCAATGTATTGTGTGTTTATGGCATATCTAAAAGTAAAATATCCGACAACAGCACAGAAAATGAAAGGAAGGAATCTGGAATATACTGTTATGAAGAACTTTAACTATTGTGAAGTGCTAATAAATTATTTGATGTATAAGTTCTAGATCAATCATGAAAGCATTTTAAAGGGTTATTAAAAGGTGCTGTAGTCAGTGGGGACAGTAGACACCATTAAGTGGGCATGTATACTGTGTGGCCATCTCATTAAAGGTGACTGAGTGATTATAGCAATGAATGCACATCAAATTTTGCATTAAGCTTGAACATTCCTCTGTGGAAACTTTTTGGACAATTCAGAAAGCTTTTGGGGATGATGTAATGAGTGCAAATAAAAGTGTGGCACGAATGCTTCAAGGATGGTCAAGAATCTGTTGAAAGTGATCCATGTTCTGGAAGGCCTGCAACAAGCAGAACACCTGAAAATGTCAAATGTGTGCAGGCTGCAAGAAACAAAGACCTCTGGCTTTTCCCCAAACTAAAATCACCTTTGAAAGGGAAAGATTTAAGACTGTAGATGAGATTCTGGGTAATATAACAGGGCAGCTGATGGCAATTCTAACAAAGTATTTTGCAGAGTGTTTTGAACAGTGGAAGAGACACTGGGAGAACTGTGTGAGGTCCGAGGTGCCTACTTTAAAGGGGACTGAGGTGTCATTGTCCTATGTGGAATGTATCTTGTATCTTCTTCAATAATGTCTCATTTTTCATAGTGTGTGGCTGGATACTTTCTGGACCATATGTTCTCAGACCATAACAGAATTAACTAGAAATCAATAAGAAAACGATCCAGAAAATCACAAAATATGTGGAAACCGAACAAGTCACTTCTAAATATTAGGTATTGCATTATTTTTGAACAACAGAAGATGAGATATTGGGAGACAACAAGTAGTCTCTTACAGATACAGACATATAAATACAGTGATTATGCTGCTGAAGTGACTCCATGTCAGGTCACTTAAGCAAAAATATGTACTACAGTTGCTGTGGACTGAATATTGTGTTACCCCAACATTCATATGTTGAAACCACCTAATTTGGAGGTAGGGCATGTAGGTGGTAATTAGGTTTAGATGAGGTCTGAGTGTGGGGCCCACAGGATGGGATTAGTGCCCTAATAGAAAGAAAGAAACCAGATCTTTGCTCTCTGTCTATTATGTGAGCACACAGTGGGAAGGCAGGTCTGTCAAGTCAGAAAGCAGACCCTCATCAGGAATTGAATCACCCAGCACCTTGATCTGGGACTTCCCAGCCTCCACAACTGTGAGAAAGAAAATTCTGTTGTTAAGACGCGCAGTCTACAGGAATTCGTGATAGCCTCCTGAATTGACAAAGGTGGCAGTTCATATTACTGAGTTGGAGGGCATCTGCACCTCAGTTTTAGTTAATCCACCAAATCTTTTATATCCTTTTACCAAGATGCTGACCTTCCTAAATTTGTGTAGTTCTTTCTGCTTACAGGATCATTTTATCAAAATTTTGGCTCCTTAATCTACAAGATGGGGCAAAAGTAGGTTCGTGAGTGTATCAGGCAGATACACTCTACATTATTTTCTACAGGAAAAGCTGTAAACCTACTTTTGCCCCACCCTGTACATATCCATTCTTTGTCTGCCCCTCACAGTGTCCACTCCATCCTCTTTTGGGAGGCAAGGGGTTTGAAGAGCAATTGAAACATCAGGCTGCCGAAATAGCTAGCAACCCAACCAATTCAATACCACCACCTAGAAAATGACCTCTGAGAGATTCCTCATATAAAAGAGTCAAAAGGCTGACTGGTGGAGCAGACAAGTTTCTCTAGTCAAGCTGATAATGCCTATGCCATATGGTGCATATGCAGGGGACACAATGACGTTCACCAAGCTCAATAGATCCTGAAGCATGCGAGCTCTGCATGTTTCTTTCACCCATCTCCCTAGCCCTTCACCATTTGATTTCTTTCTCTAGCCCTGCCCAAACTCCTGCACACTCTGTGCCTCAGTATCTCTCTTGTCAAGATAAGTGCAGTGCCCCTTGTACTTTTTTTTTTTTTACTTTAAAAAAAAATCTATTTCTTTTAGAAAGAGAAGAAGGAAGAGAGAAAGAGAGGGAGGGAAATATTCATTTGTTGTTCCACTTATTATGCATTCATTGGTTGATCTTGTACGTGGCCTGATAGAATAAAATCTACAACCTTGGCATATGGGGGCAATGATCCAACCAACTGAGCTACCCAGCATGGTCCCATTTGTACAGTTTTATCTTAATTTAATTCCTAAATATTTTGATAATCAAGATTTATTCTTCCTCTGACAAAAACAATTTCACCCAATTCTACTGACTCAATAAATTCTACTTTTATCAAGAAAATATCTACAATATCCCTAAATATGCTTGAGCACATAATTATAACTTTGCTTTCCAAAACCTCTAACCAAATTCATTTCATTATTATTTAACCTAATATTACCCAGCACACTGTATTTCCTGTTCAACTGATACTGCCTACTATATAAGTAATATCTTTTTTCTTATTAGATTATAAGCTCTATAAGGGTATGGATAGTCACTTTAATTTTTTGTTCATTTTATCCCCTGCACCTGACACATTGGCTCAGAAAATACCTGTTGCATGAATGAATGAATGAATGAATGAATGAATGAAAGCATACAATATATGTCCCACAGAGGTTTCTCCCTTCCCTCTCCTCTCCTCCTCTCTCCCTCTCCCTCACACATACACACACACACACACACACACCACATACTTATTCATATGGGAGCCTCAGACTTCTTTGCTAAGAGACATGTACCTTTCTCCAGCAGCATTCGACACAGTTATCTCACCATATTCATTGGACATGCTCATGCTTATTCGCTCCAGGGCATACTTACAAGCAATGCAGCAAAAAAGGTCATCCCTGCCATGATAGTTTATTGCCAAACAGAGGGAATGAAATAAAGCAAGCATCTAGTGCTACACGTACACAAGCTAATAAACAAACAAAATGTCTAAAGCTCTGTGGCATCATTGTGACAGTAGTGTCTTAGAGGACTCCACTGGCTCTAATTCCTGTCAAAGGCAATGAATCCTGGTGGTATGTGTGCTGCAACAGAGCTGGGAAGAACTATGGCTAGTTCTTCAAAACTGTCAACATGCACATGGCAGAAGAATCTTCCCAAAGGCGAGCAGTACCAGCAGACCAGTTCTCTGCTTTAGCTGGGGACCTAGTTTTGTGTGATCACACTGTTATCACCAGAGAATATTATTACTGAACTACCACATGGTCAAAACAGTGCCTTTTAGGAGGATCTCAGAGTCCCAAGGCCAGCTGCTCATACTATACAGACCTGGATTCTGATATCCACAGAGGTCATTACTTTGGCTTTCCTGGGTCTTTGGGGTGAGACACTCACAAAGAAATATCTCAATGTTCTTTTAGCCACTTATCACCCATCACTTGGCTCTGTCTACTTCAAAGTTTTCTTTAGAATCACGCCCTCTCACAAAAAAAAAAGACATGTCAGGGTAAATAGAGAGTATGAGATGGATTAACAGCCTCTTATATGTTGGATTCGGCTCAGAATCTCCACGCAAGAGGTTTAGGGCTGTACTGCAACACTGAGCCAAGGTAGATCCATCCACAGAGAGCAAAAAGAAGGGGTCGCTCTGCAAAGTGTACAAGGTGGCAGATTATGACATCCTCCAAACTTTCTCTATTGCAGGGATCAGAGAAAACTATTTTGGCCAAATACTCGATCATCCTCTTCTGTGAGGTAGGGATCTTCTGCAATGAGGTGACACCATTTAGGCACTACAGCTCTCATTCTTTCCTTCTCATGTTTAACAGAGGTATAATAGTCATGGAATTTGGGAAAGGGTAGTAGCCAAAAAGGTGAGTAAGAGAGCATCTTAGGTGTAAAACGCTAAATTGGCTATGGGAGTGTTCAGGGAACACATAGTTGGCTTTTATTTCTTAATGTTCCCCAAGAACAGGAGGCATGAACCTGCAGAGTCAGTTCTTTTTCCTCACAGAACGAATCCTTGTCTGACAGGTATATGCATGTGCCAGTGTTTTTGGAGGCAGGATCATTACAGAAAGCAATTATTCTGCACCTTATATGAGTAGGCCTGACTTGCTCTTTACTTTTGTTAAAATTTCATTATGAAATTCACTGTGACAAAGCAAAAGATGGAGCTGAGCTTCTGAGCAGTGACAGAGAATGACCTATTTATTTCTAGTGTCAGTGTTTTCCTGAGCTCCAGTGGGAACGTGGTAATCTGGATACCTGTCTGATATTGACATTTAGAAAAGAACCTGATTCTTGCTCAGTTTACAGTACATTCAGTCATTTGAGAGGCTTATTCTAACGCAAGGTCATGTGGTATGTTTGTTTGCAATTGGCGTTGAATATGCCAGCTGAGCTCCATTTTGCAATCCAATGTAATTGTTAAAACAAGCTTAACTTTTATTTTAAAAGAAACTTTGTACCCAGAGTTACCAAGTACTTTAGGTTAGTTTCAAAAGAAAATGTTTTCAAACTTATCATCACGTTGCCATGGATATATCAGTTCTATATTCAGCCACACATCAATTTGCTGGTATTAGGAAAAACAGAAGCCCAGCTGAACTGTGTCTCCACATCCTGGATGTCTTAAAAAATGTTTAATGTTTCTCACATTGAACACCCTCCTGCTCTGAGACTTCTTCCATCCTCTCCTCTATTCTTCTCCTTTACCGTGGTTAAGCTCACACTACCCTCTGACATTCATATGACATTAACCACCCTAAATAACTGCCATTCCTCAAACACCTTGCTCATCCTTCCCATGTCTGCCATCCTCTGCTTCTGCCTGCCCCACCCATATTCTCCTTGCACTGCTTTATCTAACTGTGTGGAAGTCCGAACCTCTATTTATTTTTATCTTCCTGTAACAAAATTGTTGTTCACATGGCGTCCAACCCCTTTGTACAAGATCCTCCTTCTATGAGGTAAAGGCCAAGTAGGGAAGAGAAGAAAGCAGCCTACGCTGGGAACCTGTGATTGAAAGGCAGAGCCACTCGTGCCCAAATGTGCAGTGCATAAAGCCAGAAAGCAACTGTTACAGCCCGTGTCAAAGAAGGTGCCAAGAGTCAAGTTGGTAATGGACGGCCAAAAATTACTCAGAGCAAGGGAGTTTGACCTGTGGAGCCAAGGAGATGTTGAGCAGAGCATGTGAATGGGACAGGATGCAAATTTGATCCAGTGAGTGGGAATCCATGGGGAATCCTCAGAGGAGGTGGGCCACAGCAGGCTGTTGGGTTTTCATAAACATCTAGCAGGGAATTTGCCTGGATTTATTTTTATGGGTTTTCATGAATATTTGCATTGATTAATGGAATTTACCTGTAAAATTAGTGGCAGTGAAATTTAATCTATCCTTTCCACTTCAATGAAATGCTAGATGAATGAAATCACCTTGGACTAGTGAGTTTAATCAGGATCTGTAAACATTTAAAAAGAAGGAGGAGGAGGAGGAATAGAAGGAAGTCTGTGGGCACATGGAAATCAGAAAACATAACAAAATAAAATTTGTTCTATGTTATCTAGCCTCCCTCTCCCTCTCTCTCTCTGAGCATATTGGTTTGTCTTCTGTCAGCTGTTGAGACTTGTACAGTGACCCACAGGAGACTCTGGAAGGGGTTCCTCCCACCTGCTCCATCCAAGGGAGCTGTTGGAATCACAGAAGGTCTCCAGCTGTGTGTGTGCTGATCTTCAGCCTTTAAGAGGAACTATGCCAGATGCTGTTTCCTTCTGTACGGGGACCTATTCATTTAACTGGCAGCCGCTAAATCTAAAGGTTAAAAAAAGGCAGCCATTTTCATATCCAATATTCAATATCTACTTTAATTAAAATAGATATCTATTTAAATTATTTAAAGAAGGGAGCTCTTTGATCATGAGTGCTCATTTCCAAAGACTGAAGAACTCAGCCTCCCGAAACCCTAATTAAAGGTGATAGCCTGAATTAGCATGCAACTGCTTGCTATGTGTGTCACATCACTAGTAGAAGCAGTTTAAATGTTTTTTTTTTTTTTCCCCTTAAAGAGATTGCTCCCTCACAAGCAAATAGCCCAGAATCTCCCTTCCCAGAAAAGGCTGGTGGATCTTGCTGCTGTCTGGAGGATTCCTGAGGGACATAAATGGTGATAATTATTTAGAAATGATGAAGGAACCACTTCAGAGTTTCCCAAGCATTTTTAAACTCTTTCTCATTCTAATCTTTCTTTGAAGACTGATTATTTGATATTTGATGTTACTCAATTCTTTTTAAAACAGTTGAATGGCTCTTGTTAACTAGGCAGTATTGAGATGTAGAACTTCTTTTTCCTTTTTAAGTTTTTTATTCTATTTATTTTATATTTTATTTTATTTTATTATTTTATTTTATTGTCATTCAAGCTCAGTTGTCTCCACTTTCCCTCCACCACACTCCCTCACCCCATCCACCTCTACATCCCACCCTCAATCCTGCCCACCTTTGAATTTGTCCATGGGTCCTTTATACTTGTTCCTTGACGACCCTTCCTCTTCTTTCCCCTGTGATTCACGCCCCCGCCCGCCTTCTGGTTACTATCAGTTTTTTATTTCCATGTCTCTAGTTATATTATGCTTGCTTGTTTGTTTTCTTAATTAGGTTCCTCTTATAGGTGAGATAATATGGTATTTGTCTTTCACCACCTGGCTTATTTCACTTAGCATAATGCTCTCCAGTTCCATCCATGCTGTCGCAAAGGGTAGGCACTCCTTTCTTTCTGTTGCATAGTACTCCCTTGTGTAAATGTACCACAGTTTTTTTATCCATTCATTTACTGATGGGGCACTTAGGTTGATTCCAGCACTTGACTACTGTAAATTGTGCTGCTATGAACATTGGGGTGCACAGATTCTTTTGAATTGATGTTTCAGGGAATGTGTCTGCTGCAGCCACTGTGGAGAACAGTATGGAATTCACTCAGAAACCTAAAAATGGAACTGCTTTTTGACCCGGCAATTCCACTGCTGGAAATTTGTAACTTTTCTAATGAACCAATATTTCAGGAATTAAAAAAAAGATAAGATTGGTTTATATTTTTTATTACCCCTCTTGGAATCATACCACAGCATGATGTAACCACACTGGAGCTATGATTTGATAAGATATATCCGAGGAAAAGTAGAAGTGGCAAGAGGCAGGAATTTCTTTATAAATCTTTGAAATAGTGTCTAGAGCAGGCAGAGGTTCCTGGGATATTCTGGAAGTGCACAGAGGACTTGGAGGACAGAAATTTGTTTTTTGTTTGTTTTTGTGTGGCTCTTGATTCCCCCTCCCCACCCTCCCCTGAGATCAGTGTTTCTTTGCTTCAGCTGCTTGGATTTTCTTCTGGTAACAGACTCTGCCCTTTGGCCACATGAACCAAGTCAGAGCAACATCCTTCTGAACAGAATGGTTAGCGCAGGATATGTTATCAGAGTAGGGTTGCTTCCTAGGAATGTTATTAAATTGCAGTGGCCAGGGAAGTGCCCATTCCTGTCTAATTGGGAAGCTAAAAGGAAGTGAGCCAGGAGTAGTAGAAAGCCATATACCTTCTGCTTTAGAGGAGCTGAAATTTTAAAAAAGCTACATCACAGAGATAGAATCAGAACTGTATCTGAGGCCTTAGTTCCATACGTCCCAAAGGCCAGCTGCCCCTGCTCTTTCTACAGTTTGATTATATGAACCAATAGAATTCTCTTTTCTTTAAGTAAATTTATTTTTTGTCACTTGCAACCTGAGATTCCTAACTAAAACCATGACCTGAAATATAAAAGTGTCTCACCCTCTTGCTGTATGTATGGCGTTTGATTTTTTTTTTTTTACTTTTTCTAGTATATCAGCTAAAAATGGTATATTGCTGCAAGTATAGTATCTTGGTATTTTTCTCTTGCTTTGTATTCCTTTTGGTTGCATCTACAAGTGGTGCTTGGGGTAGAGGCTGATAGTGTTTAGGTAGGGCCTGAGTTTTAAGCAACCTCTCAGGAAAAAAAAAAAAATGTCTCCATCGTTTGTAGAGCAGACACTGCCCATACCTTTTCTGTATCTCCCTGACCTTACTGTTTTGGTGTTCTTTGCCATCTTTGAACTGCCAGTATATACATCTGTCTGCTTAAAAGTTCTTCAATTATTGTGGAAAGCCACTCTTCCCCCGTGCACACAGGCTGATATTCCAGAGAATTAACACGCTCAGGAGCAAGCCTCCACCAATGATAATCAGGAAGTACATAAACACCCAAGGTTACCATCTCTTATGTATTATAGCATAAAAACTTGGGGCAATATTTTTGTCATTTCTTAGTGTTTCCCCATAATATTGACCTTCAGTTGCCCACTCTGGGGCATGTCTTAATAAAACATTAATTGTTGTCTTCCATCCCTTCCATGTGTCCCTTCTCCAGCTCAACCAATGTTTCCTACACCTACTAAGTAAGCAACTTGCATTTAGATCCTGGTTTAGAACCTGCTCCTGGGAGAATCCAACACTTGAGAACATGAAGAAAGAATTTATTGTCCAAAGAATGTGGTTTGAGATGATCAGGATAGGGATCTGGAAATTACTGTTCTAAAATCAAGACATTTTCAGAAGCTAAGGTGACAAAATATAGTTTTGTACCAGACATAAGCCTTTATTTATGTAGTCAAATGATTTTAGACAAGGGTATCAAGACAATTCAATGGAAAAAGAATAGTCTTTGCAATAAATTATTTTGGGTCAACTAGATATCTACATACAAAGGATCACAAAAAGGAAATTGTACTCATACCATTATACAAAAATTAATTGAAAATGATTCGTTGACCTAAATGGGAGGCTTAAAACTATAAAACTCTTAGAAAAAAATAGGTGTAAATATTTGTAATTTTGGATTAAGTAATGGTTTCTTAGATAGGACACCAAACTCACAAATGATGTAATTAAAAAATAGTTAAATTGAACTTCATCAAAATTTTTTGAAAACCTTTTGTGTTTCAAAGAATATCATCAAGCATTTTTTTTTTTTGGTACAAACCCTCAGAGTGCCTTCTACCTGCTGAATGGGACACTGCCCCATTCATGAATTACTTAATAAAGCCAATTATACTTCCAAAAAATAATATCATCAAGAAAGGGAAAGGACAACCCACTGAATGAGAAAAAATATTTGCAAATCACATACCTGATAAGGAACTTTTGGTCAAAGTTTATAAACAATTCTTACAACTCAAAAATGAAAATAACATTCAATTTAAAAGTGGGCAAAAGGTTTAACAGATACTTCTCCAAAGAACATATACAAATGGCCAATAAACATATGAAAGGATGCACAAAGTCATTAGTTAGTAGGGAAATGAAAGTGAGAACCACAATGAGATACTCCTTCCTACCTGCTAGGATAGCCATCATTAAGAACATGAATAATAAATGAGTTGGTGAGAATGTGGAAAGATTAAAACCCTCACATGTTGTTGACAGAAATAAAAAAGGGTACACAGTCAATTTTAGAAAGTGGTTTGGCATTTTCTTAGAAACTTAAACATAGATTTCAATTGAAAATTGATTTCAATTTTCTTGAATGTAAACACACACACACACACACACACACACACACACACATCCCAGCAATTCCATTTCTAGATGTGTAATTAAGAAAATTGTTTGAAATGTTTCTGTCTTTTTTAGGTAGGCGTGTATTGCTATGAACTTCCCTCTCAGGACTGCCTTCGCTGTGTCCCATAAGTTTTGGGTTGTTGTGAGTTCATTTTCATTTGTTCCCAGAAACTTTTTGATTTCTTCCCTAATTTCATTCTTGACCCATTCATTAATAGTATGCTATTCAATCTCCATGATTTTGAGTGTTTTGGGTTTTTCCCCGTGGGGTTGGTTTCTAGTTTCAGTCCCTTGTGGTTGGAGAAAATGCTTGGTATGATTTCAATTTTCTTGAATTTGTTGAGGCTTGTTTTGTGTCCTATCATGTGGTCTATCTTTGAAAATGTTCCATGTACATTCAAAAAGAATGTGTATTACATGACTCCACTCTAAGAAGACAAGCAACACAATTAAAAAATGGGCAAAGGACTTGAACAGACACTTCTCCAAGGAGGACATACAGAGGATCCAGAGACACATGAAAAGATGCTTAATATTGCTAGCTATCAGAGAGATGCAAATTAAAACCACAATGACATACCACTTCACACCAGTCGGAATGGCCATCATAAACAAAGCAACAAACAACAAGTGTTGGAGAGGCTGTGGAGAAAAGGGGACCCTAGTGCACTGTTGGTGGGAGTGCAGACTGGTACAACCACTATGGAAAACAGTATGGAATTTTCTCAGAAAACTAAAAATGGATCTACCTTCTGACCCAGCAATTCCACTGCTGGGACTATATCCCAAGAATCCTGAAACACCAATTTAAAAGACCCTATGCACCCCAATGTTCATAGCAGCACAGTTTACAACAGTCAAGTACTGGAAGCAACCTAGGTGCCCATCGGTAAGTGAGTGGATCATTAAACTGTGGTACATTTACGCAATGGAATTCTATGTAACAGAAAGAAAGAAGGAGCTCCTACCCTTTGCAACAGCATGGATGGAACTGGAAAACATCACGCTAAGCAAAATAAGCCAGGCAATGAAAGACAAATACCATATGGTCTCACCTCTAACAGGAACCTAATCAACAAAACAAACAGACAAGCAAAATATAACCAAAGACACTGAAATTGAGAATAGGCTGACAGTCACCAGAGGGGAGAGGGGAGGGAATTTCAGGGGAAAAGGGGAAGGCTTTACTGGAACAAGAATAAAGGACACATGGACAAAAACTAGGGGGTGGGGGTGGAAACGGGAGGGAGGTGGGGAGGGCTGGGTCGGTGGGCTGGGATGGGAGTAAAAGACAGAAAACTGTACAAGAACAAAAATTAAAATAAATTAAAAAAAAGAAAATTGTAAACATATGTCCACACAAAATCTTCACACAAATGTTCATAGCACCATTATACACAATAGTCCAAAAAGGGAAACAACCTAAATGTCCATCAACCGATAAGTGGACAAACGAAAGGTGGGACAGGGGATATTACTTGGTTCTATAAAAGGAATGAATTCTGGATGCATGTTATAATATGGGTGAACCTTGAAAACATATAAGCCAAACACCAAAGGCCCATATTATATGATTCCATTTATATTAAATATCCATAATTAAATCATAAAGTAGGTTAGTGTTTGAGAGGGACTAGAGGGAAGGCTAATGGAGGGAGAAAGCTAATGATTTGAGATTTCTTTATGGGATATGAAAATATTCAGCAATTAGATAGTGGTAATGGTTGCACAACTCTGTGGATACTCTAATAACCACTGAATTGCATTTCTAAAAGGATAAATTTTATGGTATGTGAATTATGTCTCAACAAAGCTGTTATCAAAAACAAAATAAAAACAACAAAAAAGTTATTTTGGGTTTTACAAGTCCCAAGAACAAAATTCAGGGAGGGAAAGCTTTTTCTGTTTGTTTTTTTTTTAAATTTATTTGCTTATTTTTTTATGGCAAATCATAGAAAAATAATTGTTTAGACAGAGCTCTAAGAAATTGTCTAGATAAATTGTCTAATCAGCTGTTGATTAGATTTTTTTCACCAGAGAAGCTACATGAATGAGTTGAATTTCTTGCAGAAACTGCAAGGTAATTCTACGAGAAAAGAAGTTCCTTGCTCTGGATTCAACCTGTACAACTAGAACTAAGCTAAGAAAACTAGCACTTAGTTGTTATAGGCAAATTAGTTAGCATCTCTAAAATGCAATTTAATTTATTAAGTGGTAGTAATTATTCTGGTTTTCAGATTGTTTTGCCATATGTGTTTGATGAACAGATACTATGTGCAGGACATGTTTGCTGCACTAATGCCACAGTAACAGAAGACAGATAAACCCTCTCTCTTTACAGAGCTTACATTCTGGGAAAGAAGACAGACAAGTAAATAAATAAGACAGTTCCCCTCTGTGGAAGGCACTATAAGAGGAGTAAGAGGATATGCAGGGATAAGTGATGGTGAGGTGAGGGATGACTGTAGACTAGTTGGTCCAAATAAGATATTTGAAGAAAGGACAGGCAAATAAGGAACCAGCTAGTAGAGATGTCCATAAAACATAGGCTAAGAGAACTTTGAATACCAAGACTATGAGAAAAAAGAGAGAAGACTATGTAGAAAAAGAGAAAGAGAGATGTAAAAATCCAGCAGGACAGAGCATTGTGAGGGTAAGGCATAGGAGTTAATTCTGGAAGCAGCACAGATCACCATAAGGTGGGAATGGGATCACACACTAACACTGCCCACAGGCTCTCAGCCTTTGCGTCTGTTGTACAGTGCCTTGTCCTGCGCCCCTGCCCCCTCAGGCAGGGCCCAGCAGCCATCAGCAGGCTCAGGGAGGAAAGTGTGTGTGCCTTGGTGTGACTTTTAAAATTGGGAAAACTTCCCAACCAGTAAGTCATGCATGACCACATATGTACATGTGTGTAAATGTTTACAGGTATGTAAATAGGTACACTGTGTTTTTATAAAAAGTTCATCCCTCAAAAAAGTGGAATTGCTGGGTGGCAGGATTCTGGGTGTTGATAAGGCACTGTATAAATAAATGCAAAGGCTAAGAACCTATGGGAAAGTGCTTAGTTTCCAGGTTTATAGCAAATAGCACTCACTACTACCAGGGCACAATGAGGGCACTGTCCAATGACTTGGTTTCTCCTAAGGGATAGGACAGAGGGTGTGATATGGCTGTGACATCCTTTTCCATGTAGAGAACCAGGGATGACCTGATTGCACTGGCCGGCAGTGACCCCCTTTCTCTTCCTCTCTGTGTTTCCCTCCCAGAATATGGACTCCAGCAAATGGGGCAGGCTCCTTAGGAGAGGAGCATGTAGCAAATGTTCTCACCTCCCAGCCAGTGGCTCTATTGGTGGACGTACCTTATGTCATGCTGCACGAAATGTGTGCTCCTCTTTTTCAAGTAACATTGGTCAGCATCACTAACACTAAAGGGCCTGGCTCTTTAAATCTGCTAAGAATTTGCGTGTGGGCTGGTGGGAAGCTGAAACACAACCACAGGAGCTCTCACAAAATTGCCAACGAGTCTACAGGAAAAGCCCCAGGAAACAGGGTGCAGGGAACTCAGGCAAAAAGCCAATCTGCCCCTGTGTCTTTGCATGTTCCTTGTTGCTACTTGAGATGATGGGCTGCTCTCACCAGGGAGACCAATTATTCTCTATGAATCTCAGGTTGACATGCTATCAATTCAAAAGGGAAGCATAATCTACTTTCTACAAAGGCTTGGACCGGATGGTAGGGGACAATGGCATGTGTTTTTAAATGTAAAATGAAAAGCTCCTCTTTATTTCCTTATGTACAACATATTGGAAGAAAATATGCCTTTCCAGTTACTTTTCATACTTCTCCAAGGGAAGATGCATTCACCAATTTCTTGCTTTTGCTGAGGTTGTGAGTTAGAATTGAGAGCTACTATGCTGGATTTGTCATCTCTTTTAATTTAACTTTCCAGGAACTGCAAGACAACAGAAACAAATCTACATATTATCGTGTGTTTGGGGAAACTGGGAATTAAGGAGAGGAAGCAATGAAGAAGAGTGTGTATTAGTTTAATCCATAGTTGTGCTAAGAAAACACATGATATTGTACAAGGTTTGGTAGACCCTAATTTCTTTAAACAGTGAATCTGAAGTAATTCTTCTACACCATATACTGAATCCAGAACTAAGGCTAGTAATAGCCAGCCATGAGTACATTACAAAATTGTGTTTAATCATATTAATTTATTAACACCCAAAAATGTATACATGATCATAGTTTCTGAGGAATATACTCTTACTATCTTTGGTTTGCTAGTGTAACTATGTTTTATTATAGCATATTAGTGTATAGACTGAATTTCTAATATGACTTAAAGATGCAATTGTGGAGGTCATAGTTCATTATGTTTTCAGCTCTATATATTAATGTTGCTATGCAGAAAATTTTTTTAAAATTCTACATGGATGGAAGCATTTGGTGAAAGGGCTGTTTTCAGATGATGGGCTTAGGTAAATGAAGGCAAAGACAGTCTTCCTAAGTTATCTAATATAGTTTCAGCCTTCCTTTCTATAGAAGCAACTATAATACACAACTACCAACTCTGCAATCACAAATGACAGATGGATCCAGTTCTTCCTTAACTGAATGTGGTCCATGGCATGACCCCTGAGCATATAATGGTAAGTCAGTTCTGGGCTCTATTTAAATTATGAGAAGCAGCTCACTGGTCTGCCATATCCTCAAAGTGACCTTTCTTGTGACTCACATTTGAAACAACTTAGGACAACCATTCCATACGTCAAACTTCATTTTATTCAATTTTCTCCTGGTTGAAAATTGACACTAAAGATGTTTTTGTCTTTCAGAGCATTTTCCTTTGGGAGCCAAAGGCCTGATGATGTATAATCCTTCCTGAAGGTTTTATGGCAGGGTTTCACAAAGCAAACCTTTTCCCCCCTTATTTTATATCATCCTGACAAACAGAAATGCTGAGCCATTTAATTACAGAGCCTGCCTGACATACCCAGAGTCAAACATTCCGGTGGCATCTAGCTGAAGGGGAAAAATGCACTGAATTCCCAGAGTTACTTGTCAAGAAAATGACACTGAGGAAACTAGTAAATAATGTGGCAGACCCAACAGTGGGTGCTACGATATGCCAGAGTGGTCCCCAGGCCCTGTGTCAGCACCTTTAGCTTTGCAGCTTTGCATCCCATAATGGTGATACTTGGAGTTTCAGGCTGAGCAGGCAAGAGAGGATGAGCATAGGTCAAAAGAACAAAGGTCAAGCCACAGGCCTATAGATCATGAGCTGATCTGTACTCTACAAAAACTTCCTAAATTAGAACTTGCACTCAATTCCCAAACTAACTCACAGGAAAAGCCTTCACAGATGCAATTAAATATCTTTCCATCAAACTCTGCAATGCGACAGACAGTCCCCATGACCAGGCATGAGTACACTAAGATACTATATCCTGTAGTGTCTCAAAGCACCAACACATAATCAAAATGTGTCAGATTGCCTGTATTTAATGCCTTTTCTTCCCTTTAAAACAGTTAATCCCTGTGATAATTTCCAGTCCACTTCACAGCAATAACTAAAAGTATAAAAGTCACTCTCATGAAGAGTTTTTCTTTGCATACTTTAAAGTTTTCTTTTTTCTTTCTTCTGTTAATTATACAGCAAAAGGAAAAAGGAAAAAAGTACATCTACTACAAGACAGGCATTATTCTCAGCACTGGGATTGAGCAGTGGAAAAGATATACAAGGCCATAGTATTTAAGATTACATTCAAGTTGAGGGTTGGGAAACATAAATAAGTATATAAAAAAGATAAGATTATTTTGGGGTTGTAAATGCTCTGAATAAAATAGTTTACAGAAAGTTACAGAATGGTTGTAGCGGAGCAAACTTTCTCAGGATAGCTGGGGAAAATTCACTTTGAAGTGATGATTTTTGACTTGGGACATGAAGGCTGGAAATCATGAAGGGGGGTGGCCATGAAATGTTGGGGAAAGAGTGTTTCAGGAAAAAGGAATATCATGTGCATGTGCCCTGAGACAGATATGAGGGCAGATGAGCATCTTTGAAAGTACGACTGAGTGGAAAGCAGAGTGGATAGAAATGTGCCGGGGAGGTTTTCGGGGACCAGATCAGGTAAGGCATTACAGGCATACATTTTCAAAATGAAGGAGTAAAATTGTCTTTAAATTTGCAAACAACATGACTCTGTATGTAGAATATTCTAAAGAATTTACCCAAAACCTACCAAAGCCCATAAACAAATTTAAGAAGGTGGCGAGATACAAGACCAATGTATATTACTTTTCTATGTACTAGGAAAGAAAAGCCGAAAAGTGTAATCAAGAAAATTACATTCAAAATAACATAAAAAGGATTTAAGTGCTTAGGAAAAAAATGTAAGTGTAAAACCTGTACAATGAAAACTAAAAAGTACCGCTGAGAGATATTTTAAAAGATATATATAAATTGAGCAACCTAGCATATTGGAGAATAATAAGACCAAATATTTTTAAGATGACAATTCTCCCCCAAATAATCTATAATTTAATTCAATCCCTATAAAAGGCCCATCAGGCTTTCTTGCAGAAATTGACAAGCTGGTCTTAAAATTTCTATGGAAATTCAAAAAAGCCTCAGATAGCCAAAATAATTTTGAAAAATAACAAAAATAAAGGACACACTACCTGATATCAGGTAGTGGTGGCATCATAACAACTGTTTACATCAATGAAACAGAACCAAGTTTCCAGAAACATATCTCTTATTTACAAATAATTTATTTTTGTCCAAGTACCAAGGAAATTCAATGGGAAAAGAGTGGTCTGTTCAACAAACTGATGGAAAAACTGGCTATTCACATTTTTGAAATATTTAAGCCTTTATCTCATACAACACATGAAAATAAGCTCACAAACAGATCATAGACCTAAATGAAAAGGCTAACATTATACATCTTTCAGAATAAAATATTGGGGGAAATCTTTGTGAATTTAGGTTAAACCAATATTTGTTAGTTATGACATTAAAGGTGTAATTATAAAAGAAAATATCGACAAATTGAACATTACATTTAAAAACATAGGCACTGCAAATGACACCATTAAGAAAATGAAATGGCAAACCACAGACTGGGAGAAAATATTTTCAAATCATGTATCCAATAAGTGTTGTGTACCTTGTATCTTGTGTAAATATATAAAGATCTCTTATAACTCAATAACACAGAAAAAAAAGTTTTAAAGTGAGAAAAATTGTATACAAATGGACAATAATCACATGAAAAGCTTCTTAACACCGTTGAACAACAGGGAGTTGGAAATGAAAACCACAATGAGACAACACGCACACTCACTGGCACAGCCAGCAACGAAACGACAGACAACCCTAAGCGCTGGGCAGCATGTGGGGAAAGCGGAGACTCATCCATTGCTGGTGGAAATGCAGGTTGCTGCAGCCACTTTGGAAAACTGTTAAACAGTTTTTAAACTTGTTAAACATATACTTACCGTGTGATCCAGTATTTCCACTCCTAGGTATTCACCCAAGAGAAATAAAAACATATGTCCACACCAAGATTTGTTCACCAATGTTTATTTTTCATAATACATCAACAACTTGAAGAATCCAAATATCTGTGAACTGGTGAATGGACAAAGAAAATGTAGTATAGCAAAACAATGGATTACTGTCCCCAAAAGATCAGATTATTAATTCATGTAACAACATGAGTGTAACTCAAAAATGCCACACTAAATGAAAGAAGCCATACACAAAAGACTACATACCATATGATTCCACCTACAGGAGATTTTTACAAAAGACAAATCTATAGATATAGAAAACTGGTTAGTGATCACCTGAGGCTGGAGGCAGGAATGGAGATTAAAAAAATGTTTGAGAAAAAATTTTAGGATGATAGAAGTGCTTTAAAGGGGGATCATGGTGATAATTGTACAACAGTATACATGTACTAAAAATTATCTGTACATTTAAAATGGGTAAATTTTGTGGCATGTCAAATATAGCTCTATAAAACTGTTTAAAACACCATTATGGTATTACTGCCGGTAGTTACAGTTATTACCTAAATGTTAAGTATGAAATTATATTCACCAATTTTAGTTTCATTTTTCCAAGATAAAATCCCAATTAAACATTTTATCCCTATTCACTGATGTTGATGTCCCAGCTTTCTACAATTTCACCTTCAGTGAGCCTTTCTAGGACCAATTATGCTCAGATAATAAAGAAGTTTTATATGTAGATTACTTCATAGTGTGCTGTATCAGTTAGAAATAGTTAAAATTGCAACATACAACCCAACTTACAGCAGTATGAAATTAGATGGGAGGGTGTTTGTTTCATACAAGAGGAATTCTGAAACTGGGGGCTTACTAGTAGGTTCCAAGGAACAAGACAGTCACCTCAGTTTCGGCATCGTCATGTGGGCATTTAAAACAGCAGTAAGTGGAAAGAGGGCAACACAAGAAGGAAAGTAAAACTTTCCCAGGTGATGCCACTAAACTTTTGCTTACCTTTTGTTAATCAGAATTGAATCACTTGACTACCTCTGGCTATAACAAAGATGGAAATGGAGAAGATTCAAAATATGTCAGCCTAGCCAATAAACACTGATGGCTGCTTGTATCAGTAATGTCATTTGGGGAACATCAGAGTAGGAGCTAATTGGATGAGGATCAGCTCCCAGATGTAGGATGCTCTGGTAATTTATTCAAGAAATGAAATGGGAACAAGCATGTAAAAGGACCTCTTTTTGCATCATCTCTGCCTTCAGAAATATGATTACATGAGAAAACCAATCCCATAATATTAATCTAATGCTATAAATTTATGTATGAGAAATTGGTGGTCCAGCAGAAAACTAGCATAGCATGAAGGCCCATCCAAATATCTTTAATCCCAGTTTGGTGTTCTTACACACTAACTCTGTTCCTTATCTACGGATCGTTTTTATCTTGTCTTTTCTACTAGTCTATAGGGAATGACTTTTTTTCTTACCTTTTTTCAATTCCCTTAGTTGTATCCAAAGTTTTGGGCACATATATTCCTGGCAACTATTTAGCTGAGTTATCATATAATCAAGACAACAACTTTCAACTATTCAGTGAGATGTGTGAAAGAAGCTATCCTTGTGATGTTCATGTTTTATATGGAAATTTTCTATGATATGTAGATGAAATTTTTCTCAGGTATTTACTGAGAAAAATGAACTGCTGTGGTATCTACTAGAAAAAACTTGCTCACTAATATTCCTGGGATGGATTTATTTAAAAGTACCATTTTGGGGGCAAAGGACCTGAACAGATACTTCTTCAAGGAGGACATACAGAGGGCCCAGAGACATATGAAAGGATGTTCAGAATCATTAGCCATCAGAGAGATGCAAATTAAAAATGCAATGAGATATCATTTCACATCAGTCAGAATGGCCATCGTAAACAAATCAACAAATAACAAGTGCTGGAGAGGTTGTGGAGAAAAGGGAACCCTAGTACACTGTTGGTGGGAATGCGGACTGGTGCAGCCACTGTGGAAAACAGTATGGAATTTCCTCAGAAAACTAAAAATGAAACTGCCTATTGACCTGGCAATTCCACTGCTGGGTCTATACCCCAAGAATCCTAAAACACCAATTCAAAAGAACCTCTGCACCCCAAGGTTTATAGCAGCACAATTTATAATAGCCAAGTATTGGAAGCAACCTAAGTGCCTATCAGTAAATGAGTGGATAAAAAAAAAAACAACTATGATACATTTACATGATGGAATACTACACAGCAGGGAGAAAGAAAGAGTTCCTACCCTTGCAACAGCATGGATGGAACTGGAGAGCATTATGCTAAGCAAAATAAGCCAGGAAGTGAAAGACAAATACCATGTGATCTCACCTACAAGTGGAATCTAGTCAACAAAACAAACAAGCAAGCAAAATATAATCAGAGACATTGAAATAAAGAACAAACTGACACTGACTAGAGGGAAGCGAGGAAGGGGATAATGGGGAAAAATAGAGGAAGGGTCATCGAAGAACATGTATAAAGGACACATGGACAAAGCCAAAGAGTGTAGGTACAAGGGTGGGAGGCAAGAATAGGTAGGGAGGGGGGGTGTGGTGGGAGGGAAATGGGGACAACTATAAATGAACAACAATAAAAAAAAGTACCACTTTTTCCTTGAGCTCCCAACATTATTATTGAGATCCCTGGAAGCCTCTTGGTAATTACAGTGGTAGATTTTTCCTTCACGAAATCCACTTTGGAACATTTTTTGTTTCTGATGTAACATTCTTTTCTTATTCAGTGTAGCCTGAAGTTCAAAGCAAAGATGCCACTCTGTTTTTGTGGGATGGATATGAGAGAATCAGTCAGGCAAGTTCGAGCACCTAAAATAAGCTAGCCTTGTGTTTAAGTCCCTCTAGTCTTCAGGGAGCCGCACTGCTTAGCACATGAATTTGAAGACTGTGTTAGTCAAATGCTGCAACACTGGCCTTGGAATTCTGACATGAAAGAGTGAACAATGAAAGTCAAGGCCCGTGAATCTGATTTTAAGGAGTGTTTATACCTGAGAGAAGGTGGTAGCAATGCTTATGTTGGCAGAGAAGACTTTTTCCAGTGACTAAGTCTATCCCAGCAATTTGATGAGCTAGAGAGAAATCAGGTGGGTAAGGTAGAGCTGAAGAAGAAACATTTCATTGTCAAACCAGCACATCTGAAACACTGTAAGTCAGCTGATTCTCCTTACCTTTGTTTCAAAACTCAATCATCACATTAACTCAGTAAAATACTTCCTTATAATAGCAATGATTTCATGTAAGTTTTCTGAGATAATTACTCAAACCTCATAAGAGATGGAAACAATTTAATTGGTATAAGTCCTGAAACACTTGAGAGGCATCCATATCCCATTTCAATCTCTATTCCATCATGCAATGAAGTTTTATTTCTGCAAAGCATCAACAAGCTATAATTATATAATAATTAATATCAACATTAAAAATGTCATCTCCACACTGAAGATAAAAATACAAAGAAAGATCAGGCTTACAGAAGCAGAAGACAAACTGGTGCCTCCAAATAACAGTCCACATTTCTATTTGCGTGCTACCCAGGCCACTAGGATTATAAATGTGCAGAGGAAATTAAATAGCTACTATATTACCGCTAGCTGAGCGCATTCTTGAAAAAGCACTAGACTTTAACAAAAGGTGGAATACACAGAGATGACACAGAAACGTTCTAAGTCCAGGGCTACAGCTACCTGAATTTGGGAGTAATTAAATATTTGTTAATTTACTGTTTTCCATGTTTGCACATGATTCACTGACAGAAATTTTAATCATAACTGATAGCCGTCCATTAAGTGATAAAGTATGGCCTCCCAGAAGACACTCTCAAGTTTTCAGGATATAATAAAAAGCCACTGCATTGTTTTTTTTTTTTTTTCCCTTTTTCTTTGACTCAGAGAATTATTCCAGGACTCATTTGCTACCTCACACTGAGCACTTTCGGGTCAGTGGGGGTGGGGTGGGGGTGAGGATAGCCTTATTGGTAGCACTGCACACTCCAGGACTGTATCTTGAATCACCATTCTCCCTCTTGCCTTGATCCTTATACACATGGAATGTGAGATTTATATTGCCTACTTTGGATATTACTCATAAACATTATTGAACATTGAATGTTACTAGGGTTTCCCTCAGTCTCCACACTCCTTAAGCTCAAGGCAATACTAAAACATCTAGTGTGTTGTTTACCTAGATTTCCTCTCTTCATTCCTCTGGTAATAACCCTGCCAAGCTTTAGGGACCTTCCCCCTCACTTTCTGTGGCCATGATGTCCCCTCTAATTACCGTATCTGTTCTCTTGGCTAAGAACATCATAGGACAATGATAGTCACACTGGTAAATTACAACCTAATAGCTTATATAAAGTATTAGAAAGCAGATATTATCTTTTTTCTACTGGATCATGAAGTGTAAATACGTTGCCAGAGCTGTGGCAGGCTGACTATACCAATTTTTGGCCACACCGATTGTTGGGGATAATGTGGAACAACTGGAACTTTTACGTTCGGCTGGTGGTAAAATGTTGCAACTGCCTTGGAAAATATTTTGCAGTTTATTTGAAAGTTAAAAATACGTCTACAATATGACCCAGACATTCTACTCCTGGGTATTTACTGAAGAGAAATAAAAGCACATGAACATATAAAAACGTAAACACAAATATTCAGAGGATCTTTATTTGTAATAGACAAGATCTAGGAATAACCTCAAAGTCCATAACATGGTAAATAGACAAACAAATTGTGATAAATACACACAAACACACAAAATACAGTATTACTCAACAGTAAAAAGAACTCTTAATAGACTCAAATGAATAAATCTGAAATCAATCTCCTGAGTGGAAGAAGTCACATATAAGATAATACATATCATATGACTACGTTTTCACACAATTCTAGAAAATTCAAATTAACCGAGGGGGTTGCTTTGGAGGAGCCAGAGAAGGGCCAAAGAAAGCTTTTGAGAATGAAGAAAGTGTACACCCTCTTGCTGGAGATTATGGTGTCACAGGTGTATGAGTATTTCAAAACATATCAAATTCTATACTTCAGCTACACGCTGTTTATCATGTCAATTCGATATCTATTAAACTTTGGAGAAAAAGAGGAATAGAGACACATAATGTTGTCATAAACTAAAAAAGTTACTTGTGACAGACTTCCACCACAGAAACACCCAGAATTAAAAACAAAGGTGCTGCCCTAGCTGGTGTGACTCAGTGGATTGAGCACCGGCATGCAAACCAAGGGGCTGTCAGTTCGATTCCTAGTCAGTGCACATGGGTAGTAGGCCAGGTCCCCAGTAGGGGGCACAAGAGAGACAAGCACACATTGATATTTCTCTCCCTCTCTTTCTCCCTCCCTCTCTAAATAAATAAATAAATAAAACTTAAAAAATAAAACTGAGGTGCAGAGTGCTCCCTATCATAGAAGCCAAAAGTACCAGCTTAGGAATCTTATCACTTCCAATGAGATGCTGCCTTCTGGGACTTTGAATCTGGATGTAGTGACACAGAGAACCAGAGACAGGCCAGAACTCAATCTGATTGTGGCAAAGGCAGCAGAGTCGGTGGCAGCTCTGCCTGAGGAGGCAGTGGCAGTATTGCCCGCTGTCCAGTAGTATCAAAGCAGCAGGCCCAGAGCTGGTATTGGGGCCCAGCGGTGTGGGCAGTACAGGCAGGGGCTCTCCAACCAGCTCTTCCATACTATGATTTTAGCAATAGCTCTCATTACCTACATTATCTCAGCTACGTTCACTTTCTAAGTCTCTTAGGCAGTCTTTTCTTCTCTTCTAAGAGATATCCAATATTCTCCCAATAAATGTCCTTTCTGCTTACATGAGAGAAGATAGATTAAGGGTTAAAAAAATAACTATAAAGGTCTGAGTGATCCACATATTGATTAGCTGACCACTAAACTGTATCTTACATATTCTGAATAAACGAACAGTTAAACACTGCCCATGATAAAAGCCAAACTATGCTGGAGAAACATGTCTGCAGCAAGATGGGAGTGTGGCCAGATAAGAGAGGTCAGTACAAGGAGAGTCGCATCACTTATCTGAATGGGAATCAAAGGGACTTGTGCTCGGGATCCTTCCTCAGGATGGAGGAGTCCCAAATAACATATCTGGAAAGCGATGCAGCAGGAACAAAAGCACTGCAAGGTACATATATTGGGATCAAAGTTTCCTCTGGGGAAGTCAGGCATTGCCAATGGACTAGTTTAATCGCTAATGCTCCGAAGGAAGGTGGGAAGCAAGGAGCCTACATGCAGGGGGCCAGCCGGGCAGGGGGAGTGTTACCGATTTTGACAGTTCTTTGGTTTAGGAATTCAGATTTGCTCATGTTCCCTCCCTAGTAAGCGAGGATTTTAATGGGCATTTGATCGCTTGCTGTGAACTTTAAATAATTCATTTGATGTGGAAGAACAATAAAATTTAGTGACATCTCTAAGAGACCGAGCAATGACATTTATTTTGGCGGTGCCTATTGATTCAGTTTCTCGGTGTGTGAGTTGCATGGGAACAATGATTTTTCTAAGATAAATACTCAAAAAAGTTGCATTAACATTTTTGGACGTCTAGAACAACAAGCAGAATACTTTAGAGACTAATGCAGTACTTGAGGAAATAGTAGGCTTGGGACCTTGAAGAAGTTTGTAGATAATGGAACAAATGTCATGTTAGGTAAAATCTTAAGTACTTTTTAAAGCAAATCTTTTTACCTTCCCTTCTGAAACATATCCAAATCTATCCAGTCCTTGTTGGTGCCAGGTGGGGACTTGGAATATCAGGGAGAACACTGTGTAAAGTGTATGACTGGCTAACTGCTATGCTGTGCACCTGAAACCACTACAAATAATATCAAATGTAAACTGTAATCGAAAAAAATTTTTAAAAAAGGCCTTCTGCTACTATAGAGCAAAATGAAGTCAGAACTAAAGCTGACATTCACCGAAAAATAAATATATAGGGTATATCAAATTGTGCCATTTCTGCTTATAATATTGAAGTGGCTTCTCAATATGTTTGGAGTAAAATATAAATTTCTTACTAGGACCTATGATGCCCCAAACCATCAGGCACTACTTAACTCCCCATCTCAGCCCTTACCATTCTTCTCTGTGCAGACTCTATTCCAACCACACTGGGCTTCTTTCTGTTTCTTGATTACACTATACTCCTGCATTAGGGCCTTTGTACCAGACTAGATTAATCTTCCTCATAACCTATGTAGCTACTTCCTTACTTAGGAATCAGGATTCAGCTCAAACAAACACTTGTTCCCACAGAAGCCTTTTCTGATCATCTAGTGTACAGAGTCCTGGAGGATAAGTGGAGGTAGTCTGGCTTCCTCACCCAGGTGTCTGGATAACTAAAGGAAGCAGTGTCCTGTATCCTTGAAAGGGCTTGATAAGCAGTGTTCTCATAGCCTTGAGACTGGGTCCAATAATCTATTCCCATAACATGAAGTGGGTTTGCATGCGCAGAATAATGCTATGTTATATAATTTTCTGGCTTTTTGCAGGCTTTGTTTATAGTATTTAAGAGGGGATGGGGGCTCCCTGCTGGGTGCCATGCTGGGGAGCAAGGGCCATGACGTGTGCTACACAGAGACATGCAGGGGGACACACAGCTTAGAGCATACATGGCTCACCCACCCGTGAACAAAGGCATGCCAGACATCCCAATGGCTCCGTGAATATTCCTCCATCTGCCCAAATACCACGAACCTGTCAAGCCTTGAACGGTCCCAACACATGTCCGCTATCACATGACTGTTTATGGTGATCATAGCACTAATAACTATCAGAGATTGAACTTTCCCTTTATTTGTTTACTTATTTATTGCCTGTTCCCCCACTAGAATTAAGCTTTTTAAGAATAGGGATCTTTCTTTTTTTTAACTATCACTCCATCTTTAGTGTCTACAATAGCACATAGTAAGTATTAACTAATTATATATTTTACAAATTAATAAATACAAAGAATAACCCAATTACATTTATTATTACCTGGCAGTCCATTTGACAGAAATATAGTTAACCTATTTGCAACCTTATGAAGAATGATTGCTCCTGACCTTCAGTGACAATTAAGAATTTCATTGCACACCATAAGGCTGGTGTAGTACTTTTCATAAAGGACAAGTGTCGGTTTATCATAATTAAATATCAGAACTGAAAGAAACCTTAGGTAAATCATTGAAATGTAACATTAACAACAACAAAAATAATAATAGCTAACATTTACTGGGTGTACACCATGTTCCAGTCACTGCTCGAAGCGTGTTATATGTATCATGATATTTAATTCTCATTACAACTCCACAAGTTAGGTACTAATGTTATGCTCATTTACAGATAAGAAAACCAATTTGGTAAGTTCTCCACAGCCACAAAGCTAAGAATCCAAACACAGCTGGTATATGCATAATATTCAATCTTCAAATTCACACTTCCATTGGAATGACATTGTATTCAACCCAGGTATTTGTTTTCTGAGCCAGAATATGGCCTCCCAGCTTTTATAAGCACAATGCTCAAGGCAGACCTTGCTGACAGAGTGGTATCAGTACCCAGAGAAAACCTTAAGCTTTCTAATTTTACAGATAATCTATTCTAACCTTCTTGTTATACAGATAAAGAAATAAATGTCCAACAAAGTTAAATAATTTGTCTGAGGTCAGAGTGCTAAGGACTGGAACCTAATGGTCACATTACTCCTTACAAAAGACCACAAGTAGTCATCAGGAATGGTAAACATCAGAGCGTGCGTGTCGATTGGGGGGTTAGAAAGAATCACACCTAATGTGAAAAGATGGCTCCGACCTGGTATGGTATGCCATTCTGCTAAGGATGCCTGGACTTCTACAAACTCTTTCCACACAGAACCTACTGCAGATATCACAGACTCACATGACTTGGTCTTGTTTTGATTAGTACAGGGGAAAATAGCACTACTGAGTAAAGCAAACAAATATTTACTGAACATTACATGCCCAAAGTCCTACTAGGTAGTGGTATGAGCTCAATGAAAGCAGGTGAGATGGAAATTGGTCCCTGATCTCCTGCAAGGCAAAGCAGAATGGTTTTCTCCTGCCAAGCAGAGAAGA
This sequence comes from Glossophaga mutica, assembly GCA_039655065.1. Classification (NCBI taxonomy): domain Eukaryota; kingdom Metazoa; phylum Chordata; class Mammalia; order Chiroptera; family Phyllostomidae; genus Glossophaga; species Glossophaga mutica. The sequence goes on along the minus strand of CM077305.1, from coordinate 74,475,899 downwards.
TAAATGTAGTGAAGAGGAAGTAGGGATATTATTCTTCCAGGAACTGGTAATGGCCTTCAGACGTGTAGGCAGCTGTGCATAAACTTTCCAGATGAATTGTTTAAAAACTACTTAGGGCGTATATTCTTTTCCTCATTTGTTTTTTTTTTAATTTCAATCCTCCTGTTACCTTTTGGGAATCATTCAGAGAAAGGAGCAAATCAAAGTGGGCCGGCTCTGTTTGAATTCTGTTACCAAGTCAGCAAGATGAGCATAATAAATGCATTTGGGGTGGAGCGCGCATGGTACGGTAGGCAATGTTTGCTTTTTTCCCCTTCACATCATTCAGTACAGCCCACAGCTACCTGCCCAGGCCCTGGGATATGACCTTTGATAGATTCTAGGACTCTTTGTTTACAACATCTGCTGATTCTACACTGGCAAAGGACAATTAACTATCTGGTAAAGCTCTAGAGACGAAGAATTTTTTTTTTTCTTACTGGGTGCTTTATCTCCAAAAGTGAACTTAGAGGAAAATCTTGTTCTAATTTACTGGAACTATAAAAAAAATTTCTTAGGTGAATACATTGGTCACTTGTGCCTTCTTTGGAATCACTATTAAACCAAAAAGCCAGTGTAGTGTCTGTGGAGAAACCTCTGAATTCTAAAAAAGTTTTCTTGCAAACAATCCCCTCTGTAGCAAATGGCCATATAGCTGTAGAGTACCAGCTTAATGTAAGTTCCTGTCAAAGTTGATTTCCCCATTGTCTTATAACAGAAGGGAGTAAAACGAAGCTGGAAAAAAGTGTTATAACTATCTGACTCCAATAAAGAGAAGAGATAGCCCAGATTGCCGCATTTTTTTAAAAACGGAGTAGACCCGTTATCCAAATTCACAGCAAGGTGCCAAGTCTGACAGAATGGCTTTTTGCCTTATCCCTGCCAAGGCTTCTAACCCACAATAGCGTAAGAGTTATAAGGTAGGCAGGAGAAGGATGAACTGATTATAATTTCTTTGTAATTTGGAAAACCAAAACTCAGAGTTCAGAGGGATTGTGCGTCGTAAACTGGGGAGCCTGATATTGGCCACCATGACTCCCACGGTCTTTCTGAGCCTGAGTGCTTTTCTCTATTCATTCAAGGAGCATTTTCTGAGCACCCGCTATGTGCCAGGCACTGCATCAGGGCCACAAGGATACAGAAATAAGTGATAGCATTTTCCCCTGAGGACCTCAAAATCTAGTAAAGAATGACCTAAAGACAAGTAATTACAATACATTGTGATAAGTGCATTGAACAAACTATGTTCTAATACAAGGTTCTATGGATAGTAGATTAAAACGCTTCCACTGTACAAGTTGAGTATATCTGTTTTTGAATGTGGTAAAAAATTTGCAATCTTTCACAAGAAAAACACTTTTGTATCAAAATCGTTAATATAATGAATAGTAATGCAAACCATCAGTAGCTATTTTTAATTATTATTGACTTGTATTGGTGATCAAACACAACATAAATAAGCTGAATTCTCATAGTTTGCCATTGAGGACATTGAAGCTCAGAATTTAATATGTTCATAACATACAAATTGTCTTTATATTTAGTTTCTTCAGGGGTACTCAAACCATTCAAACACTGAAAACATACAAGGAAATTAGTTTCTGCCATCACCATGGAAAAGGGGGGCCAGAGACAAAGAGGAGAGGAACAAAGGACAGGAATTTAGTGCTGCCGACCCAGAGATCAAGACTGCCATCAGCTCTCACTCTCACCACGCCACAGAGCTTGGACAGCTCATGGCATTTATCCCAGCTGCTCCTCCCAGTACCAGTCTGAAGAAAAGAGGAAAAGAAGGTAAAAATAGAAAAAGAAGTGGAAAGAGTGGCCAGATTCTATTACTTGGGGTAATTTGGTTTCTCAAAGAGTTGTGAAATCGCATCCCTGGTTCGACCTCTCAGCTGAGCCAGTCACATCACACACACTGGCCAGGTATAGCATCCATTCCATGGCACTTGGGCCACTGACGCAGGAGTCAGATGTGGTTGTCAGTAAGCAAAGATGCCTAGGCTGACCATCAAGACCCAGCATGTCAGTCAGATAAGTAGGATGCATTTAAGGAACTGCTGAGGAAGCAAAACTGAGCTTTCCTATATTTTGTCCATTCTCTCTCCAGACTTGGAGTTTTTTTTGGAGGCATCTTCCATTGTGACCTTGGTATTTTGCTGTTTTGATGTTGTAATATTCTTTTCTATGATCTGGTATCAGCCCTACAGGGTCTAATTTTTAGTCATATACTAAAGAAATTATTTTTTATGTCCCAGATAATAGCACTGAATCAGTTGTTCCGAGCAGCAGGGTGAAATCAGTGAATTCAGAACAGCCCCGGTAGTCAGAAACATGTTTGTCATTACCCGGCTCTGTGACCTTCATAGTTGCTTTAACTCCCTCTCACCTTAATTCCTTCAATTGTGAAATGTGGGGACTAGACTATATTAATGTTCCCTAAATTCAAGTTCTTGGAACAGTTGCACATGGGTAATTGAAAAGAACAACCTAGGCTCTACACTTGGAAATTTAGGGTCAGTCCCAAGATTCTATATTTCTCAAGGCCCCTACAAAGTGGGATGTGCAGCTAGTTTGAAAAACCATGAGGTCCCTTTTACTTCATGTTTCCTCTTTGTCACACAATGGTTCAATTAAGGTGAGCAAGCATGAACAAAGAACCTAAGCAGAAACAGGTAAATTCACATTTTTCCAAGCGTTAAGTCTGCATTCAAACACAGCTCTCTAAAGGAGCAGCAAACAAACTTGCATAGAGTTCATGATATAACTACTAAGCTGAGCTGTCTTCACTCAGTCACAGATGGATAATTCTCTAATAAACTGCATGGTAGTTAGATCTTAGATTGTTTTTTCCTTTAAAGGAGGTAGTAATAGCTAAAATGTTACCTTCTTCTGGTCACAGTCAAAACAAAAGGCAAACCCAGCAATCGAGATGAGAGCAAGGCAATAAAGTTGGGGCTTATGATGAAGGTCAAGTTTCATAAAGCCAAAGGCATTCCCAACCAGTGAAGCAGGTGCCTTGATCAGCAAGCATAGTTAAAAAGAAAATTAAATTCTTTAAACACAATTTGGAAAGGAACTTGGAAACCATATCCAAACAATGCTCTAGGGCTAACATTTCAAAAATGTATTTGCTCTTTATCCTAATCACTTTAGTACTTTCATCAAAGTGAAGGCATGACATATGGAACAGAAGATATTCGGAAGGACTAGTCAGATGCAAATAGTTGGAAAAGGCCCAGAGATTACAATCTGGTTCACCTTACACATCCACTCTCAGCTCCCTAAAGACTCCTAAGAGCTGTCATTTATAGAAAGCCTGTGGTAGAGACAGGCATTGTGTAGCTTTCTACAGTCCTCAAAGGAACTCTGAGGAGACTGAAGCCCAGAAAGACGAACGATTTTACACAAGGGTTCAGACTTGTTAAGAGATGGAGCTGGGATTCAAACTCAGTTCTGTCATTTCCTGCTACTTCTAAATTCAGTTCCCTTCTGACCATGATTCTAATAGTTTTTCTGCCTTACTGATGCCCAAGCACACAGGCAAATTTAGTGTGTTTGTTACCTTCTCAGCACATTTTTAGGGATTTACAGTAGAATTTCCCTGGAACAATTTAACATCAATAAGGAATTGTTATTGAAGGATTGTTTTTTTCCTTCCTGTTTTTATTATTGCTTGTTTCTCTGATATATAATACAGAAAATAAGTGAAAAACATAATCTTTTCTTAAAACCTTATCCTCTTAGCAGACTTTCATGGTATGTTTAAAATCTATATACTCACACACAGAGTTGACCAATCAAAATGATCTATGATAAACCACTTGTGTATGGTCTTTTGCCCTGAAACCACAAATAACCAATAATGAGTCATTTTACATCTAAAGAAAACTCGTACTGTATTGAGGAATGGCATTGGCAGGAACATACAATGGCTGAAAGCAGAAGGCTGGGGAGAGGAGATAGACTGAACAAATTATTTTTATCTCGATGTCAACAGCTTCTTTTCCAGGAGGGGAAACAAACCATGTTAAATGGATCATTTATCCCACACAATATGAATCAAAACCAGAAAAATGCAGTGAAGAAATGCATAGTATCAATCGATCAAGAACTAATATGGAATTAGTCATTGGAGTTTGGGCCTCCCTGGCAGAGCATCTGAGCCTACTACTGTACATTTCATATCCTCAGCACATGAATACTGGTTCTGCTGGAGCTAGGGCTGTTGTACTCGACTTCCCCTCCTCCTCTCCCTTTGCCCCTCCTCCATATTCTTCACCCTCTTTGAGAGCAGCTTATGGGGTTAAGTTAGCCCTAGAAAGCCCTATGAAGGAGGAGCTAGAATCAGCTATCTTAAAAAGCTGTGTCTGCTTAGCCCAGGCAATGTGTTCTTCTCAGGATCAGGCCTCCAGCCTCGCCCTAGGGCTTTGCTCAAGGTTTCTGGAAGATTTTCATCCCACTGCCTTCCTGTGTTCATACCTTCCGCCTCTGGAGTGGAAGGGCCTTGGGCTAGGCTCTGCCTACCTCCAACTACAGCCTTTCATGGAAGGTGAGGCTCTGGAGCCACCTGTGATCCTTGGAGCTACCAGCAGCAGCAGCAGGAGCTCGGCCTCCTCCAGGGCGAAGCTGCAGAGACTCCAGCACTCAGCCAGTCTCTGATGCCAGGTCCTTTTATTTCCGTGAAGCTACTTAATGAGATTTTTCATGCATAAAATTAATTTTTGCCGTCTTCTATTAGCGTTTACCACTAAAGGATTTACTTACAATTTTGTCAGATTTTATTTATACATGCAATAAAGGGGACCCGAATCATAATGATGGCTTTTATGGGTAATGATGGGAGATACAAAGGGAAGCTGAGAGCGGGCAGCCATCCAGGCCCCCTTTGGATTCCAGGATGCATTATGCAAAAGATATACCCCCCGCAGCTACGCACCCCAGGCCCTCCCTTCCCACAGCCATACCTCAAGTCAGAGCTTAATTTGTTGCTGGGGGAGAGGCGGAGGAGCAAAGCTATTAATAAACAGTGCAAATAATTAGGCTTTATTGGAATTTGGTTGTTTTCTTGCACACTAGGTTTGCTCTCAAACCCTTCACAAATGTGTCCTGCGTGACTGCTTGGCAGCCAGCGGGCTGCAGCATTGATTGCCTGCTGGGAAGCTTTGCGGAGCTAGAATGGGAACGGAGCTGGACAACACGCTCATCGGTAATAATAGTCCTTGTTCACTGAGCTTCCCCTGAGGCCAGGCCCTGTGCCAGGCACTGTGCTGACATGATGTCACTTAACCTTCAAAACAGCTGGTAGGGGAACTATTGTCATTCCCACTTTCCAGATAAGGAAAACAAGGCCCAGCGAGGTTCCACAGCTGTCTAAGGTTATATACCAGTCTTTGTGGAATTCCTCCTCACCCCTTTTTGTAAAAGGAAAGTCACTCTCTCTCTTCCACTCCAATTTAAATAGCCCACCCTTCTCCATTCTAGAAAATTCAGCCCATTGTGTTTAGAACAACGCTAGACTGAGCAACAAGAAATGTGGCTTCTAGTTCTACTTCTGTTTAAGTGTTCTATGACCTTGAGCAGATCACTTCACTTTTCTGGCTATCACATTCTTCTCTTTGAAAAATAACATTATGATCTCAAGGAGCCTGTTCAGTTCTGGCATTGTTATTCTGAGACACTATCCCCACAGAGTTAATAGAGTGTGTGCAAAATGCATGTGTTAGCTCAAGACAGAAACCAAGATCATTTCTCAGAGCTAAAATACTTGGAGCTATGCCACTGCACAGACAACGTAGGGGTGGGATGGTTTCTGGGTTTCCAAAGCTGTGAGTGACTGCCAAGCTGCTGTGGAACATTGGAAACTTTTTTTTTATTCACCCTTCTCTTGCATAGAGATGGAGAATCACAAAAATGACCAAAATGAAAGTTGCATGAGTGGCTAAGGGATAACAACTACAGAGGCAGAGCAGAAAGGTACAGTTTAGCCCTCTCCACAGTGAGAACCTTGCTATGGAGTCCCAGAAGCTAGACAGGATCTTTATTTTCAGGAGAACTTGAACTCATTGACATCCCACATTCTGAACTAGAAAAAAGATGTTACAGGCAATTTGGATCCCGAGGAAGATTTTTTTGAGACCCAGTGTGGTCTTTGTCCTCTATCATGGCTTCTGTCTTTGGTACTACAACGAAGTACTAGTTCCACCAAACCTTATCCATTCTGAGATCCATACTGAGATCCTATTTTCTAAGCTCCGTCTAGGTATCAACTATACAAAGAAAAAGAAGATGCAGAACCTTCCCTGAAAGTGCTCACAGTTTAGTGGCAAAAATAAATAATTACAATGCAAGATGATCACTAAAGAGGGTATTGTGGTGTTTGAAGGATTGTCACCTAGTTAATTAAGAATGAGGCATGGTCCTACCCTATGCGACAGCATGGAAGGAATTGGAGAGTATCATGCTAAGCGAAATAAGCCAGGCAGTGAAAGACAAATACCATATGATCTCACCTTTAACAGGAAGCTAATCAACAAACAAAGAAACAAGCATAATATAAACAAACACACTGAATTTGAGAACAATCTGACAGTGACCAGAGGGGGAGGGGAGGGAATTTCAGGGGAAAAGGGGAACGGTTTAGAGCAACAAGCATAAAGGACTCATGGACAAAAACTATGGGGGGTGGAAATGGGAGGAAGGTGGGGAGGGTTGGGGTGGTGGGCTGGGGTGGGGTAAAAGACAGAAAACTACAATATCAACAATTAAAAAATACTGATTTAAAAAAAAAAAAAAAAAGAATGAGGCATGGGAAAAGGCATTCTTGAAATTAAGGAAGAAAGAAATAATTAATTCCAAAAAAGAGTTTGTGTCTGAGCCGAATACTGAAGGGTAAAGGGAAATTAGCCAAGCAGTTGAGTGAGGGGACACCCTCTCTGTTTCAACACAGAGAACGGTAGATGACCGCTTAGTGGTGGTTCCATGCCTAATGGAAGAAAGAATCTGAACAGAGTGGGACATTCTTCCCTTAGAAGGTTTTTCAGAAAGTGCAGTGTAGAATGTTTAGGTCTTCAACAGATGCAGCTTTCCCCTTTTTAAATGCAGCCCTTCTCCCTTTCCTAACTAAGATTCTGACTGTGAAATCTCTGGCAATCTCCCTGTGAGTACTCTTTGAAGAGAAAGAATCCAGAAATGTTGTATGTCTAAAAGGCAGAGACAGAAGAAACAGAGATCCAGCAAAGCCTCAGGCACATCCAGAAGCTCCATGGAAGGAAGTCCTAGTCTCAATAAAGCCAAAGACCAATTCCCAAAAGAAAGATTAAGGGGCAAAAGAAACAGAGAAGGAGTTTATGAAGGCCACGACACCTCCTGAGCAACTCTTAGCCCAGACATTGAATCAGCAGTGGAAGCAGAAAGTCTAAGAAGTAGAGAAAAGGCATCTTTGCTCTTTTTTAAATAGTGAAAAAAACCAAATGTAATAGACCAAATATTGGTTGCCATGAGCTAATGGCTAGCCAGAGTAAAACCAAGAATAAGAAGTGCTTTCCATATATTATAGTGAGGGGAGCATCACCCTTACCCGTCCTGTGCCAGAGATGGTACCCAAGGTGGGGAAGAAAAGAAAAGATTCATGCCTTTCTTCATTCAAGTTCATGCTCAGTCACAAAATGTTAATGGAGCAGATGCAAGGAGGGGACAAAGGTTCAGTACAGTGTCTAGATTAGCAATCAAAGTCATAAAGTTGGCAGAAATATTTTATAGCACCACTGACAAATAGCATCTTTATTTTCCCCTCCATGAACTATCTTATTACAAGAGTAGAAGCAGGGGTGATGAAATGAGGTAGGGGTCACGTCACAGAGACCAACTCTATGGAAATAAAACAACAAAGCATTGAGCAATTTCTTGTGACTTTCATGCAGAGAGAAAATGTTTTCATGGAAGAAAGCCAGAGGAGGGCCTCATGGGAAGTATTATGAGCTTTTCTTTTGCAATGCCATTATTACTTTAATAGTTTTTTCTGATTACTAAAGTGATGGAAGTCCTTTGTATAATATTTAGAAAGTATACACAAGCACACAAAAGAAAATAAAAGCCATTTACTATCTTAAAGAAAAGCATTTTTAACATTTTAACTCTAACAGATCAAAGAATGTTTTTAAGAGAAAAACAGAAGAAAGAAAGAGGTGGCAAAAAGCTACAAGAACTCTGTACTCTAAATTCGATGGCAAATAATTTAGTCACATAAAGCATTATCTTTTAATGAATATGTATTGAAACATAAATTCTTCTCAGAAACTTCATCGCTGAAAGTAAGAACAATTGAGACCAGGATATTTTGATACGATATTTACATGAAAGTATTGACATAGCCTTATGATCAAGTATTATATATAACAGGTCCCTGCCACATCCCATATCCCATCCCTAAGTCTCACTCTCTCTCCTTTATTCCATTATTCTGTCTCTTTTGGATAGTGCAGTATTGCTATAAATGACACTGACTTGGCAAGGGTCGCTGATAGAATGAATATCAAGGAAAGGATGAGGATAAGCACTAAGAATGATTTTTTAGTCCAAATCAAAACATTACCTAAATATTCTTCTCTGTACCCACCTTGGACATGTAGAAGTGAGCGGAACAAACAAACAAACAAAAAGCCTCCCTTTTGAGCCTTAATAGAACAGAGTCTTTGTTGCTGGTTTTCACCTTCCCCTCTGACATTCAAGCTGAGGATGCTATAGCCTGTTGACCACCAATAGTCCTCACCTGACAACACATGTTTTTCACTTGTCTGTGGACAAGGCAACACCTCACCCTGCCTGCTCAGATGCTGGCAACTGGATCAAGCCGAGAGCTGATGTGGGCCTTGGGTTGCCCAAGGCACAGAGAGAAATGTTACCACTACTTTCTCCCTTTGGCTGTCACAAGTTCTAACCAGCTCTATCTCCATCAGACTCCTGCCTCTCAGAGAATTGCAAGGTAGCAGTATGATTGTAATCCAGTGAAGGACAGGGAGGTCACAGTGACTCTTGTGTTCCTAGAGAAAGGTAAATACAATTGTTACTAGGAACAAACCCCACTGACCACCACGCTACCACCCAGAGGATGTTGTTTGTAATATAGGTCCACTGGTAGGAAGCTTGTAAGGAGACTCAACAATGAAACAGAAAAAGGTTACCAAGAAGTTCAAGAGATTTTCCTTTCTAAGAGCACAATTTTTAGAAAATTTTTACGTGTATTCATCGGAATATGGCACAGGGAAATCAGACGAATGTCTTTTCAATTTCTAACCAAAGTGGAAAAAAATTAAGATTGACAAAGGGATCCCTGATTAAATGACACACAAGCATCAATAAGTTAATTATATAACAATTACATCATAGAGTTTTACATGTATGTACATGTTGGGCATTTGTTACACTGATATTTCTTAAGAACTTAATACCTTACTGAGTTGAAGTATGCATCTCACTTCATCTGCTCATTTAATTAATCCATTTGTTCATATGTATCCACCTGTGTATTCATTCAGTGAGTGTTTACTGATCATATGACATGACCAGTACCATGCTAGTTACCAAAATTAATAAGGAAATTCTCTTTCTTAGATAAACACAAAATTGAATAGAAAAAGTAATATGTACCAATAATAACAGTAGTAATAATAACGAGAACTAACACTCATTGAACACTATGTGTAAGGCATTATTCAGGTGTTTTTTTGTGTTCTAATTCATTTAATCCTCATAATAATCTTTGAGGTGTTTAGAATTATGATCACCATTTTAGAGATAAGGAAACTGAGGCATGCAGAGACTGACTGACTTGAGATCACCCAGATAAAATAGGCAGGTAACCTGGAAATCCTGCCTCTGGAACCTATGTTCTTGTTAGTATAAAATATGAAATGTATTCTTTGGGCACATAAAGAGGAATCAATAATTCCCAAATTAATACCAATGAGATAAGAACGCTGGGCAGTAGAGTCCACTGCCTGTGGGCAGCAGATCTGCCCCTCCATCACTGTAGATTTAGCTCTTACAAGCCCTGCTGAGGGTACATCCAAGCCTGCATGGGAGACAAGAAGACATGATCCCACGCTTGATATTGGGAACAGTGTGTCCAAAAACAACTCTGACTCAGAATTCTGCTTGTCAAGGGAATGAGTCTGAACTGTTTGGCCAACCAACAGATACTATGCTTAAGAAGAAAGCAAATTTATTCAAGAAGAAGCTTTCTTCCAAGCCATTGCTAGGGATTTGAAATCTTTGGCAGACTGATTCCAAAGAATGAACCAGCCACATAGCCACATTTTATTAAATACCCAACCCAAACAGAACATTATCTGGCTTACTGCTTTGAAGTCACAGTAAGCATTAAAAGGGAATTTTTTGAAGTTTCTGTGGTACCAGGTTTTCTAATCAAAATGCCCAGCTCAGAAATTCCAAAGAAAATCTATATAATCCATGTCTGGGCATTTAGGGATAACAGATAAAATTGGTATTTTCTACAAGGAAGGTTTTTTTCTGGTTTTTAGTTTTTTGTTTGGTTTCGTTTGGTTTGGTTTGGTTTTTCTGACATTTAGGGCTGTCTTGCTGTTCTTTTCCTTTATTGAAAATTTCCTACTGTAGCTTAGCTTGAACTTTTCTTTTATTTTTTTCAATTTCAGGATTCTAAAAGGCCATTAGTTTACCTGTTGTACTTTCAGTAAAATGCAAATAGTATTATATATTTAGAATAACTTAGTAAATAATTTATAGCCTGAATAGTAAATTATTTATTTACTCCAGGCATACATATTTAGAATATGAACATGAATTTTTTATAGTCTGTTCCACTGCTAACAAAAAAATTACATCAGACTGCTTGCAGCTCTGGTTTGTACTGTACATACTCTCTACATCATCAATGACCTGCGTGCAATAGCACACAATCACACACTCCATAAAGGACTTTACTTGCAGGACTTTCCCAAACGTTCAGTCCCTGAAGCCTGTTTCAGTCTCTCCCGCTCCTGTGCTACCTTCCAGACCCTGTGACTCTTTTCCTCTTCCTCTGCCTTGCTCCAGTGTAGTAAGTGTCTGATTAGTTCTTTACCGATCAACATATATTTATTGAGCACTGACCACATTTAACGCTGGCTAAGAACTGAATGAATACTAAGGGAGATTTAACTGTGGACCTTTCTAGGAGTTTGTACTCTGGCTAAGTTACGTATATACTCTGCAAACAAACAAGAGAACACTCTAAATAATGGCTATAACTGTTTTTGAAAGTGACATCATTTAAACAAACTACAGATTTTTTAGTTTCCTGTAAGATACCATTTGACTAGTATGGAAATTTGTCAAAACTGAATTAAAATGCATAGCTACAAGGAAGAAATTGTGACTCTGAATACAATGGCTTCTTCTGAACTCTGGAGCTACTCCAGAAACATTCATGCATTCACCTTCCAGCAGCCCCTGCATCATCATACTCGGAAACTAGAACCCAACTACAGCAAGCCTAGGAAAGGAAAATCACAATGATTCAACCAGGAAGAGAATGCTTTATATGACACATGTGGAATATTTAGACTAAAAGTCTAGAGGAGGAGCAGAAAAAAAAATTTGAAATCATATAAAACTATAAAAACTAGGGACAAATTCAATATAAGTTTGTTTCCAAATCCTGTAAGTATTAGAACCTTTTTATGAAGGATCTCCTCTTTGAAACCTGGGTGAGGTAAATATTAGGATAACACACCTTGTACACTCCAGTATTTGACATGCATTGCTTAATGTAATCTTCACAGTAGTCTTACAAGGGAACTGCTATTAATATTTTGAAGTTCAGGAGACTGAGACTCAGTGTTTTAAAAATACTACAAAAGGGGAAAACAAAACGAAATACAAGAAAGTGACAGACCTCAGTATATGGCTAATTTTTAAATTTTTCTCTGTTTTTAAAAATGGTGAGGGCCCCATTTATTGGGTAAAAATAACCTTATAAGTATTATTTCAAGCTTATTTGTTATACTCTTAAAAATGTCTACATTTTTACAGATTTATTTTGTCTGATCTGTGAGTTACTGTATTTTTAAAAATCTCTTCAATTACAGTATAGACTTATATATTTTTCTTATAGTTCTGTCACTTAGGTATTTAAAAATGTGAGCTGGTTAATAAGTACATAAAATTTTTAAATTGTTATATATTCTTGGTGAATTAAAACTATTATCACTATGAAGTAACACTTTTTATTAATAAAATTTCATTACAGGTGCTTTGTCCAAAATTAATATAGCTATCCAAACTGTCTTTTATTATGATTCTCAAAAGACCCAAGGTGGTAGAGGAGTAAGGGTAAGCTACACTAACCTCCTTCCAGGACCAAACTGGAATTACAACTAAATTGTAGAAAAATCATCCTGAATAACCAACTGAACACTAGCTGGAGAGAAGCCTTATAACCACGGACAGACAGAGGAAGCCACATCACCACAACATGAATTGGGGAGTATGGAGAAAGGTGAGATGGCTGGCTAGGCTCCCCAGGGCAGCGGCTACAGTCTTGGAGGGATATTTCAGCAGCTGGGGGGTTCCGCCTAAGAAGTATATGGTCTAAACCCCAAGTTGAGCTACATAGCCTATAGCACCAGAGCTAGGAAAGGAACCCAAATAACATATGGCTATGAAAAACAGCAGGGCTGTCTGCCAGGGAGAGATAGCTGGAGACACAGGGAGTCTGTTAAAGGGCCAATGTACAAAATTTCATTTGTAGCCAGTTACTCTGGGCTCTGGCAGAGGAAGAGCTGAGTAGATTAGAGACACTTCAGGAGATTCTAGGGTTTGTGGTTCTGGGGACAGAACTGAAGACATAGCTGCCAGGATCCCTGTGCTGAGCCATTCCCCATATAGCTGAGGCCATCTTTCTCAGGCAGAGCACTCCTCTCCAAAAGGCATCACCTGAGTGGAAGCAATTACTCTACCCTACCGTATGGAGCTTAAGCCTGGCTGCTGAGTGTGCCTTGAGGCAATAGCAGTGATTAGTTTAACCTCTGAGACTAACTGACTCTCCCCCAGGCCCAGTGCTGGTAAAGCCAGCCTTGGTGCACAGCCTCTTTCATTCTGCACACACCCAGGACCAGGAGAGGGAGCCAAAAGCTGTGGCTCATTGACAGCTCCAAACAGGTTTCCCAGGGCCAGTCACAAGCAGCATCTAACAAAAGCCTACAGAAGAGTCTTTGAAGATCCACCTAATATATAGAAACAAATACAAAAAAACATCCAAAATGGAAAAGACAAAGAAACACCGAATGAAAGAACAAGAGAATTCTCCAGAAGAAGAACTAGATGAAATGGAGGAAATAAATTTATCAGATAGAGAGTTTAGAGTAATGATTATAAGGATACTCAAAAGCATGAAAAAAAGGCATAGAAACCATAGAAAAGGACCAGTCAGAAAAAAAAAAGAATGCAATATCTGAAATAAATAATACACTGGGAGGAATAAATGTAGGTTAGAGGAAGCAGAGGATCTAATCAGTGATTTGGAAGACAAAGTAGAAAAAAACACCCAGGCAGAGCAGCAAAAAGAAGAATAATTTTAAAAAATGAGGAGAACTTAGGCAACATTTTGGGCAGCATGAAGTGTAACAACATCTGCATCATGAAAATACCAGAATGAGAAGAGAGTGAGCAAGGACTTGAGAACCTAATTGAAGAAATAATGACCAAAAACTTTCCAAATCTGGTCAAGAGAAAGACAAACAAGTCAAGGAAGCTCAGAGAGTCCCAAACACAAAGAAGCCTACACCAAGAAACATCATAATTAAAATGGCAATGTTTAAAGGAGAGAATCCTAAAAGCTGTAAGAGAAGAGCAGGTAGTTACATACAAGGGAACACCAATTAAACTATCATCTCATTTCTTAACAGAAACATTTCAGGCCAGAAAGAAGTGGCATGAATTATTTAATGTGATGAAAAGCAAGGACCTAAACCAAGGCTGCTTTACCCAGCAAGGCTATCATTTAAAATCTAAGGAGAAACAAGGAGCTTCCCAGGTAAGAAAAAGCTAAAGGAGTTTATTAATATCAGACCAGTAGTTCAACAAATGTTAAAGGACTTGCATGAAGGAAAGAGGAGGAGGAGGAGAGGAGGAGAAGAAGGGAAAGAAAAAAGAGAAAGAGAAAGGAAAAAACAAAGGAAAAACCTCTAACAATAAAATGGCACTAAATATATATCTATCACAATCACCTTAAATGTAAAGGGCTTAAATGTTCCAACCAGAAGACATAGGGTAGCTGAATAGATAAGAAAGCAAAGCATATGTATATGCTGTCTCCAAGAGACTCACCCCAAATCAAGAGATACACACAGACTGAAAGTAAAGGGATAGAAAATGATATTTTATGCAAATGGAAAGGAAAAAAAAGCTGGGGTATCAATACATGTATCAAAAAAATTAGACCATAAAACCAAGGTAAAGAAAGATAAAGAGACAAAGAAGGATACAACATAATGGTAAAAGGAACAATCCAACAAGAGGATATAACCCTAGTAATCATGTATGCACCCAACACTGGAGCACCTACTTATGTAAAGTAAATCTTCATGGACATAAAAGGAGAGACTAACAGAAGTACAGTCATAGTATCCCTTTGACTTCAATGGATAGACCTTCCAGATAGAAAATCAGCAAGGAGCCAACAACTTTAAATGATACACTAGAGCACATGGACTTAATTGATATCTTCAGAGAATTTTATACCAAAGCAGCAGAATATACATACTTTTCAAATACACATAGAATTGTTACACATATTTTCTTGGACAAACCATATGTTAGGATGCAAAACAAGTTTAAATAAATTTAAGAAGTTTGAAATCTTATCAAGCATCTGCACTGACCACAATGCTATGAAACTATAAATTACTCAGAAGAGAACACTGATAAACATGCAAAGACATGGGTGCTAAATAACACGTTATTAAATTATAAATGTTTCTCAACAACAAGATCAAGAGAGAATCAAAAGATACCTTAAAACAAATGAAAATTAGGACACAACAGTTCAAAATCTGTGGGACACAGCAAAAGCAATCCTAAGAGGGAAATTCATAGCATTACAGAACTATCTCAAAACAAACAAACAAACAAACAAGAAAACACTCAAATAAACATTCTAACTTTACACTTAAAGGAACTGAAAAAGAACCACAAACAAAAACCAAAGTGAGTAGAAGGAAGTGAATAATAAAGTTCCAAACAGAAACAAATGAAATAGAATCTAAAAAAAATGATACAAAAAATCAATGAATCCAAGAACTCGTTCTATGAAAAGGTAAACAAGATTTCCGGCCAAGATGGAGGCGTAGTAGATACACTGTGCCTCCTCCCACAATCAAAAGAAGACAACAACAAATTTAAAAACAAAAAACAACCAGAACTGACAGACGATCAAACTGTACAGAAGTCCAACAACTGAGGAGTTAAATAAGAAATATTCATCCAAACCTACCAGTAGGAGGGGTGGAGACAGGCAGCTGGGCAGAGAGGACTCTCGGCAAGGTGGTGGCTGTTGGAGCAGGTGAGGTGGCAGTGGGTGGAGCTAGCTGTCCCACATTCAGGTGCAGAAAAACTGGGAGGAACAACTGGGGAGAAAGATAGGCTGAGCAACCCAGGGCTCCTGCGTGGGGAAATGAAGCCTCAAACCTCTGATAGAAAACACCTGTGGGGGTTGAAGCGGCAGCAGGAGAAACTCACAGTCTCACAGGAGAGTTCATTGCAGAGACCCACAGGGTCCTAGAATGTACACAAACCCACCCACATGGGAATCAGCAGCAGAAGGGCCCAATTTGCTTGTGGTTAGTGGGGAAATGACTGAAATCTGGCAGAGAGCAGAGCAAGCAGCATTGTTCCCTCTCAGACCCCTCCCCCACATATAGTCACAAAGCAGCAACGTTGGTTGCCCCGCCCTGGTAAACACCTAAGGCTCCGCCCTTTACTATGTAATAGTCATGCCAAGACAAAAAATAAATGGCCCAAATGAAAAAACAGACCAAAGCTCCAGAAAAAAAATACAATTAAACGACAAAGAGGTAGTCAACCTATCAGATACACAGTTCAAAATACTGGTTATCAGGATGCTCAGGAACTCACTGGGTACTTCAACAGCATAAAAAAGACCCAGGCAGCAATTAAGGCTGCATTATGTGAAATAAAGAAAAATCTACAAGGAACCAACAGTGATGGGAAGGAAACCAGGACTCAAATCAAGGGTTTGCAGCAGAAGGAAGAAAACATTCAACCAGAACAGAAAGAAGAAACAAGAATCCAAAAAAATGAGGAGAGGCTTAGGAACCTTCAGGACATCTGTAAACATTCCAACATCTGAATTATAGGGATGCCAGAGGAGAAGAGGAAGAGTGTGACATTGAAAACTTACTTGAAAAAATAATGAAGAACTTCCCCAATCTGGCAAAGGAAATAGACTTCCAAGAAGACCAGGAAGCTCAGAGAGTCCCAAAGAAGTTGGATCCAAGGAGGAACACACCAGGGCACCTCATAATTACATTAGCCAAGATTAAAGATAAGGAGAGAATCCTAGAAGCAGCAAGAGAAAAGGAGACAGTTACCTACAAAGGAATGCCCCTAAGACTCTCAGCTGATTTCTCAAAAGAAAACTTGCAGGCAAGAAGGGGCTGGAAAGAAGTATTCCAAGTCATGAAAGGCAAGGACCTACATCCCAGATTACTCCATCCAGCAAAGCTATCATTTAGAATGGAAGGGCAGATAAAGTGCTTTCCAGATAAGGTCAAGTTAAAGGAGTTCATCATCACCAAGCCTTTATTATATGAAATATTAAAGGGACTTTTCTAAGAAAAAGATTAAAAATACGAACAGTAAAAATGACAACAAACTCACAGCTATTAACAATCAAACCTAAAAAAAAAAAAAAAGCTAAGCAAACAGCTAGAATAGGAACAGAATCATAGAAATGGAGATCACATGGAGGGTTATCAGTGGGGAAGTGGGAGGGGGAGAGGTAGGAAAAGGTACAGAGAATAAGTAGCATAGATGTTAGGTAGAAAATAGACAGGGGGAGGTTAAGAATAGTATAGGAAATGTAGAAGCCAAAGAATGTATATGTATGATGCATGGACATGAACTAAATGGGGGGAATGCGGGTGGGATGGGGTGTGCAGGGAGAAGGGGAATAAAAAGGGGAAATGGGACAATTGTAATAGCATAATCAATAAAATATATTTTAAAAAAAAGGTAAACAAGAATGACAACCTTTTAACCCAACTCAATCCAGAAGAAAAGAGAGAGGATCTAAATAAGTAAAATCAGAAATGAAAGAGGAGAAATAACAACTGACATGAAAGAAACAAAAGATTATAAGAAAAATATTATGAACAACTATATGCCAACAAATTGGAAAATGTGGACAAAATGGATAAATTCCTAGAAACATACAATTTTCTAAAACTAAATCAGGAAGAATCAGAGAATCTGAATATACACATTATACCTAGTGAAACTGAAGCAGTAATCAAAAAGCTCCCAACAAACAAAAGCCCTAGACCAGATGGCTTCACAGGTGAATTTTACCAAACATTCCGAGAAGAACTAACACTTCTTTTCTCTCACTAACCAAAAAGTTCAAGAGGAGGGAAGGCTCCCAAACTCATTTCATGAGGCCAGCATTATCCTAATTCCAAAGCCAGGTAAACACACTACAAAAAAAAGAAAAATATAGGCCAATATCCCTGATGAACATAGATGCTAATATCCTCAATAAAATATTAGCAAACTGAACACACCAATGAATCAAAAAGAACATACACTATAATCAAGTGGGATTTATTCCAGGGATGCAAGTTTGGTACAACATTCACAAATCCATAAAAGTGATTCATTGCATAAACAAAATGAAGGATAAAAGCCACATGATCATATAAACAGATGCTGAAAAAGCATTGGATAAAATACAGCACCCATTTATGATAAAAGCTCTCAGCAAAGTAGGAATAGAGGGAATATACCTAAACATAATAAAGGCCATGCATGACAGACGCACTGCCAGCATCATACTCAATGGGCAAAAACTGTAAGTGTTCCCATTACGACTGGGTACAAGACAGGGATGTCTGCTTTCACCTCACTTATTCAACATGGTACTGGAAGTCCTAGCCATAGCAAACATACAGGAATAAGAATGAAAAGGCATCTAAATTGGAAAGGAAGAAGTAAATCTGTCCTTATTCGCAGATGACATGATACTGTACATACGGAACCCCAAAGATTCCACCAAGAAAGTACTAGAACTAATAAACGACTTCAGTAAAGTAGGGGGACACAAAATTAGTATCCAAAAACCAGTTGCATTTTTATATGGCAATAATGAACTAACAGAAAGTGGAGTTAAGAAAACAATCCCATTCACAATTGCTTCAAGAAGAATAAATACCTAGGAATAAATCTAACCAATGATGTAAAAGACCTGTACTCAGAAAATTATAAGACACTGAAGAAAGAAATAAAAGAAGATACAAATAGGTGGAAGCACATACTGTGTTCATGGATAGCAAGAATTCACATCACTAAAATGCTCATACTACCCAAAGCCTTCTATAGATTTAACGCAATTCCTGTCAAGATTCCAATGACATATTTCATAAGACTGGAACAAATATTTCAAAAATGTATGGAACCACAATAGGCCACACATGGAAACAGCGATCATAAGAAAGAAGAAAATTGGAGGAATCACACTACCTAATATCAAACTATACTGTAAGGCCATAGTCATCAAAACAGCATGGTACTAGCATAAAAACAGCCACATAGATCAATGGAAGAGAATAGAGAGACCAGAAATAAACTGACAGCTCTAAAGTAATTAATATTTGGCAGAGAAAGAAAGCATGTACAATGGGCTAGAGATAGTTTATTCTGTAAATAGTGTTGGAAATATTGGACAGATACATGCAAAATATTGGACAGATACATGAAAAATGAAACTAGACCACCCTCTTACACCGTACACAAGAATAAATCCAAAATAGATTAAAGACTTAGGTATGAGACCCAAAAGAACAAAAATCATAGAAGAAAACATACCCAGCAATGTCTTAGACATAACTTATAGTAATATTTTATCAGATATTTCTCCTCAGGCAAGGGAAACAAAAGAAAAAAAAAACAAATGGAACTATATCAAACTAAAAAGGTTTTGCACTGCAAAGGAAAACATCATCAAAATAAAAAGACAATCCACAAAATGGGGGAATGTATTTGCCAAAACATCTGATAAGGGATTACTATTCAAAATTTATAAAGAAATTACAAAATTCAACATCAAAAAAATGAAGCCAAACAATTACAAAATGGGCGAAGGACCTGAAGAGACAATTCTCTGACAAGAACATACAGAGAGCCAATAGACATATGAAAAGATGCTCAATGTTACTAATCATCAGAGAAATGCAAATTAAAAACCACCATTATATATCATTTCACACTTGCCAGAATGGCTGTCATCAATAATCAACAAATAGGAAGTCCTTTTGCACTGTTGGTGGGGATGCAGATTGGTGCAGCTAATGTGGAAAGCAGTAGGGAGATACCTCATAAAATTAAAAATGGATCTGCCTTTTGACCCAGAGATCCCCCTTCTGGGAATATATCCGAAGGAACCGAAAACACTAATTTGAAAGAACCTAAGCATCCCTATGTCCACTGCAGCATTATTTATAGTTGCCAAGATATGGAAGCAGCCCGTGTCCATCACTAGATGATTGGGGAGGGGGGGAACAACTGTGGGACATTTACACAATACACTACTACTTGGTTGTAAAAAAGAAGAAAGTTTTATACTTTGTGACAGTATGAAAGACCTGAAGAACATTATGCTAAGTGAAATAAGCCAGTCAGGGAAAGACAAATATCATATGATATCACTCATTTGTGGAATCTAATGAGAAAACTGAACTAATAAGCAAAGTAGAAACAGGCTCAGAGAGAGAGACAGAGAGAGAGAGAGAGCAGGATAACAGATAAGGAAGGGGGAATGTAAGGGGTAGAGGGATCGAGCAAAAAGATTCAAGGACAAATGGACATGGACATCAGTTTGGTGATTACATGGGGAAGAGGGATATAAGGGGACTAAATAGTAATGGAAAAATATAATAAAAATAAATAAAAAATAAACTGTCTTTTATTAATGTCTTTATATTATACTCATCTATTTCAGATGCTTTTATTGGGAAATTTATTTCCATTATTTAGATGAACATATATTATGAATTTAGAAGGCTGTGACTTTATTTATTAATTTTTGCTGTAATGTGGTTTCTTGGACTACTTTGTACCGGTGTTTTTTTTCTGATATATTCTTTCCCATCTTTTTATATTACTACTACCACAATAAAGATGTCACAGAATGGTTTCTAGTTTGGGTGATTATTTTTATCTGTAATGAACGTATCACTCTGAGGTTTGTGTGGCAAGAAATTCATATGGCACAATAAACACACACACACATCAGCACAATCTCTTTTCTCTTTCCAATGACTGTAGAACACTTCTTGTGTATATTTTATTTATGGACATTTCTAGTGTTTTCTCTACTAAACTTAGCAGAAACATCTTAAACAACACTCCTAAATTTAGAAGGCTCTCCCGAAAGTCCCTAAGAAGTAAGTCTTTGATGCCAAAATAAAAACAGAATTTTGAGCCAAGAAAAGAAATTCAGCCAAAAAAAAAAAAAAAAAATCAGAGAAGTGAACTGAACTCCCCAGAGAAGTGTTGGTCCATTGCCTGCTTTCACTTGTTGCCTTCCTGTGCTGGCACCATAAAGATGGGCCCTTGCCAGGCAGGTCTCTGTCCACCCACAATTAGAACTCAGATTGGCTCTGCCAAGACTTTCCAGCGGAGAAATCTTGAGCCATCATTTCCCACCTTCCTTTTTTTTTTTTTAACATAATTACATCTTTTAGGCATTCCATATTTGCTTTGTTTCCAATATGAGATGCAGAACAACAGCAGCCTCACCAGGATGTTGAAGGAATTGAAAAAAAAATTTACAAAGTTTCTGAAAATAGCAGAGCACAGACTACTGGCTCATAAAATGGCTTGAAACCCAATTCAACCTCTCAGTATCACTCCTGATGCCCCTTGGTGAGAGCCCAAATCCTTAGGGTTCATTTTGAAAACACCAAGCATACCTTTTAGTTCCTGTTTTAACTTAGATTGAAGCTTACTAGGTATGCAAGTATGTACAGACATGTAGAAAATACAATCATTCAAGAGCACCCATGCACACACGCACACATCCATGTATTCCCCACCAGCAGTGGCATACATTGTGGTAGGTGATATAATGATGTGTTATTGAATCATTAAGAATAAAAAGAACAATGTTATTGTACTCAGAATAGAAATACATTAGTCTGTGAACAGAACTAATTTTCTTTGCACTTGATCTACTTTTTACTAGGCAATAGGAATCTGTATATAACTGTATTAATTAAATTAATGCAAATATAGTTGCCTGTTTTACCTAGGAAGACAGTAACTGCCTGTTGTCCCCTGTGGATCCAGAAGAAAAAAAATACAGATTTTAAGCTGACAACCTAAAAAAGAATAATTCTTCAGTGCATCAGTTTTTAAGGAGACTTATTTCCAAGCCAAGGAATTCAGCATGCAGTTTCTTAAGGAACAGAGTCTGTACTCTTTAATTGCAAATAATTATCCTAGTGGGTAGGGACTGAAAACGCCCGTTATACAGAGAGAAAGGAGGAAGGAAGTAGCCATCCTGGGGAACTTCTGATTATAAAAATTATCTAGATGAAAGTAAATTCTGAATGAAAATTCTTTGGGATCCTGCAATAACACAGAGAAAACTTTTTGAATGGACTACTTATTAAAGAAATGGATCCTGGCACTCTTCTTAGTACAAATGTTCATCAAACTTCAAGCAAGTTATATATTTATAGTAAAGTACTATAAGTTAGAATTTGCAGAGTCAAAAATATTTTTTCATTAAAGTAAAGTAGTGTGATAAGAGTTAATATTTCTGAACAAATTTTTGCCACCCAGCTTTATGGCAATTACCATTAACTTTTTATTTTCTAAACTCTATATACCTAAGGAAGATGAAGTTGTCTAACCTGCATATAAATCAAAATCATAGGAACACTTAGTAGCCAATTACATCAAATTTAATTTAGTAGATTATAGTGTAGCACGTAAAGTTCTTTTCTTCATTCTTTATGGCTTTTTTATTGCCTCCAATCAGAAACCATGAGTTCTTAATCAAGATCAATGAAGGAATCCATAGTGAGAGATTCTCATAGTCAACTTAAGAAGATACATGGATGAAGTCAGTTATTTTAGGAACTATTTCAGGGTTGCCTGTTCTGTTTTTATTCTAGCTTATTTTTCTTGTTGTACACTTATATATAGCAAATGTAGGCATTGGGGATAAAGTTACTGGTCATTTTGCTGCTTGGGAAACAAAAGCTTTATGCTTTATTCAGTTGTCATTTCATCATCACTAAGATGGGTATTTACATTTTAGTGAAAGATATAAGAAGAATTTGTCTTTCAGTATATGACCCATTAATTTACCTTCATTGTTTGCTTTGAAGAAAAGCCACAACCAGAGAAATCCACTTATGCAAACAAATCATGTCTGTCTACTTTGGGTCTTGCAATAAGGGGCCGCAAAATTCAATAGAACTCTATAGCATTTTTTGTAGTCATTTTAACAAGGCATGTTACTTTCAAGAAATATGTTTTTCATAAAAGTACATGAAAATTATATAGCCAAATTACATAGTGCTATTACATAAAACTATAGTCCTTTAGAAGAGATGTTATGTATAAAGAAAAAAAAAACATTGTCTTAAATTGTAAGAGGCTTTAATTTAACCTCCATGATTTTGGCCTAAGATTTTGGACTCCATGATTTTTCACCTAAGAATTTGGCCATGAATCTTGATATTTCCTACCCCTAGTTTCCTCATCTTTGAAGTGAGGAATAGAACTGGATGATGTCTGTCTGCCCCAGATCTATAATGTTATGATTCACTCCCACCTATTTAATAATATTTCCTTGATAAAATATTTGTATAACTCCCTCAATGAGATTGCATTTGGAGACTCAAGTTTCCCTTTGCAAAATATCATGTTCTTTCCAGCTCTTGGCACACTTTCTGCTCCAAGGCTACTGAAGTCGTGCTTTTGTGCCCATGGCTTTCATGGACAGTCTCTTGCTCTGGATTAGCTGCAATGAGCAGGGTAGCTGACAGAAAGGGAAGAGTTATACAAAAGCTAAGACTGGCCATTGGGCTAGGCTGCGGTGGCAGCTGGCTTCATGCCTGTGCTTCCCATCCTCTTAGTCCAAATGCTGTGAGGTGGGAACCGTACGCTAGAAAAAGCACCACATTAAAAAAACAAAACAACAACAACAACAAAAACCTGGAAGGGCAAATACTGGCTCTGTCACATACTAGCTGTGAGAGCTGAAGAAATGTGTTTAACCCTTATGAGTCACAATTTTCTTCTTTGTACAATGAGGGCTGTTATGAGAATTGATGAGACAATGTGAAAGTTCCTGGCACAGTGTCTGTTACACTGTGGGTGCTTGTCAAACATGAGTTGAATCTGGAGCTGACCCTGGCACCCTTGATTGAGCACCTGAACCGCAAGCACTGCTCTTAGGCAAGGACTGTGTGTATTTGTTAAATTCCTATACTACAGCTGCTGCCCATGACTGATGTTAGCGTTTACAGGGATTTGCAACAAGAGTGCCATAAAACAATAATCTATTTCCCAGAGAGACTCACACAGAGACTGCTTGCTCCCCTGTTTGGGATTTGTTGACAGAGAGGGTGCAATTAACATTGGCTAAGTGATCACCTTGTTTAAAGTTGTCTGCCTTACCAAAGTCTGCTGCTTGTACTTAGAAATACGAAAGGATTTCTCAGCTTGGAATCTGTAAGGGAGAAGGACAAAGCTTCTAAAGGAGGTTATAAAACTGCAGATAGCTCGTTGTTGCCTATGGAGAACATGTGCTGACTAGCACCTATCAAAGGAGGCAGAGCTCAGGACAAGAGCAGAAGGAATAGGGCCATGACCAAGGGTTGGTTTTTGCCAATATTAGTTGATCTGCTGGTCAGACATCAATGAATGTAAATTCCAAATTGGAGTTTTGAGCTTAGACCTGACAATTCCATTCCTCTGTGTTTATTTTTATTTCATGTCTTAAGGGGAACTACTGTAAAGCAGAAGGTGCAGTGGCATGAACAGTTACCTGAGCACTTGCTGCTAGAATGAGAAAACTGTTATTCTCCTAGATAAAGGGGGCACAGGTGAGGCCAGGCACAGCTGGTCTTTGGAAACTGAAGAGTGCTGTTGTATTAGTTTCCTATGGCTGCTGTAACAAATTATCAAAAACTTGGTGGCTTGAAACAACACAGATTTTTTTCTCATAGTTTTCGAAGTTAGGATTCCTACATGGATCTCACTGGGATAATATCAGGGTGTTTTTAGGGCTGGTTCCTTTTATAGACTCTCAGGAAAAATCTACTTTTTTGACTTTTCCAGCTCCTAGAGGCTGTCCCATTCCTTGATTCTTGGTCCTCTGCCATCCTAAAAGCCAGCAATGGCCATTTGAGTCTTTCTCACACCACATCACTCTGACACTGACTCTTCTGCCTTCTTCTTCCACATCTAAAAGAACTTTGTAATTACATCAGGCCCACCTAAATAATCGACAATATTCTCTTCATCTTAAAGTCAGCTGATTAGCAACCTTAATTCCATCTGCAACCTTAGTGCCCTTTGCCATACGATATAACATAGTCACAGATAACAGAAGTTAGGACATGGACATCTTGGGGTGGGGAGTTACTCTGCCTCCCAACGGTGTGTCATGTTGGTGGCTACAAAGCAGGGAGGATCAGCCCATAGTGCCTTTGTAAATATGCAGTAGTTCTGGGGAGTCAAATTTAAAATGGTCCCTGAAAATGGAGACTGAACAACAAAAGATAGAGGGATATAAACATCCAGCTGGTATTGAAAGATAGTTACTCATTTGAGAGAAAGCAATTTTTTTATTTCTAATAGTTCACATCCTTCAGTCCAATAATTTTACTCTAACAATCCAGTCTAATGGTGATGGGGTAAAGCTCTGTGATGGCAGACATTCAGCAGAGTGCTCTTGGACATAAACAAGATGTCCAACAATAAGACATTGTTTAAATATATCATGGTGCCATCTACATAATTGCACGTTATATAATCATAAAGTGCCATTTTTGAAAAAATAATTTTTTCCCAGCTCTGAAGGAATCAGTTTTGACTCTTCCTATGTTTCTCTCTGATTTCTCCTGTTTTGATCAAGTATCTATTAACTAAAAAAAAAAAAAAACCAACCCCCCCCCCAAAAAAAAAAAAAACATATTGAGTGAATACTAAATGCTGGTCTCTGTGGTAGATGATGGAATAAAGTACTAAACAAACCAGACCAAGTTTTATGGAGCTTAGAGTCGAACACTAAAATAGACACTGCACAGTAACCACATGTATTACGAATATTTTGAAAGAGGTAGTGGAGATGTGTGAAGAACAAACAGGATAGGAGTCTGTCTACTTGGGAGCCTCCTAAAACAGAGGGGCTTCACCTGTGGGCCAAGCCCTACTACTACCTTATCCCTACCAGGGTCTAAACCACCACTGCCTGCAGGTGCTACATTGGCAGAGGTTGGTACTTTATGGTCTGCAACTGTCCCAGGGCATCCTTTTTCTCTATTTTGTTCTTAATTCCATTTTATAACTCCTGACCCTTTCCTCTTTAATTTTTAACCTGCTTCCAATAAATGTTCTTGCATTGTATTTCGCATAGCCTATACTCTACCTTAAAACCTTCTTGAAACAAGATAGGATAAACCAATTAAAGTTTGAAAATAATAAAGACCATACCCATTAGATCAATGTGTTATGAACAAATGGCCTGCAAGGCCATCGGTCTATGACTCTCAGGAATTTGTTCTTTGTTCTTCCTCCATTACTATAGTTCCAACCGTTTCTAAAGCAGAAGGGTGCCGGTTCTCTGTCTGAGGGGTGGAAGTCTGCCCTAGTAACCTCTCCTAGCCTTTTGATTTCTCTATGGATTTTCCTGTTCAGGAAAATGGCTAAATATGGACCTCTCTGCAGTTTTGCAGAATGACTGAAATTAGAGTTGCTTATCTTTTCTTGTATACTTTATAGTCTAAATATCATATGCTTGGCATATCACAAGCTCTTAATGAATGCCAGCTTATTTTCCTTCACTTTGTTGAGACAGGAAGAAGAGACAGTTCCACAGGTCAGTGGGTAAAATGGTTACCACAGGCCCCAGTAACTGCAGCAACTGCAGGATCCTGGAGTTTGTCTTGGCAAGACATACAGAGCCCATCATTATTTACTCTCTCATATGGGGGATCCCTTGGACCATACTACCTCCAAAGTCTCTCCTCCTCTCCTCTATTGCATCTGAAAAACTTCTAATGGCACTGAACACTGTGTACCACACAATATTTAGTTAAAAAAAGAGAAACACAAACCATATGAAACCCAATTTTCAGCAGGGTCACCTCTGGCAAAAATATCCTCAAAATTAATTCATGGAGAATTGTTCTTGCATTGTCTCCTCACTGTATACAGAGATCCATATCGAAATCTCAAAACTTCTTTAAATTCCCCCAAAGCTTTCATTCATATAAGAAAGCATTTAAGAAGTTGAAAGTATATGATGTAAATTATTTTTTGTCAAATCCAGGATATTTTGGTCTGACCCTAAGAATGATGAAAAAATCACTGAAATATTTTACTCAGGATGATATCTGACATGTATTTTGGAAAGATCACTCTGGGTATATGTGAAGATCTGCTTTTGATGACCAGAATGAGACAACACAGGAGGATAATGTAGTTCCAATGGACTATGATGGTGGCTTAGAAAAAGCTGTGGTAATAGAGAAGGAAAGAAATAGACAGACTTAATATCTTAAGACAACAACTTTGGAAGAAACTGATGATGGACTAAGGAAAAGAAATGAAGGAGAAGATAACTGCCAGGTTTCTAGCTTGGTAACTCTACAGATTGAGGGCAAGTGCCTTTACAAATCCATGAAGTGGCTCAGGAAACCAAAGGCTTTACAATGAGTTGGGTCCACCATTCTTGGAGCAGAGAAGGGATTCTAAACAGGTATTTTTTGTTTGTACAGATATATGATAAAATTCCAATTATTCTGTATGTGTATATTTATGTGTGTGTATATATACACATATATACATATATAAATCTAAAATGTACATTTACATGGGCCTATACATACATATGTGTACATATACATACACATGTATATCTGTATATTTATGTAGATATACACACACACACAACTAGGAAACATTTAAATAGAATTACAATAATATGTTGATAATAGTTGACAAAGAATGTTGAAATTTTAAGTTGCTATATTTTTTCATTTATATTTTTGTTAATTTTTCCAGAAATTCTGTATTGAATAGGAATTATATTTAGAATCAGAAATATAACAAAAATATATAAATTTATTTTTAAAAGAAAATAGCTTCTCCATGGCCATTTTTCCACATGCCTGTAATTTACTTTTTGGTGTTTACAAATATTTGTACATATCAAAATTTTTAGTTATAGTAAAATTTATCAAAAGTGTAATTCTTCCACATTAGTTTTTTAATGCTATTGTAACAAACTGTCACACACTTAACAGCTGAAACAGCCCACATTGTCATCTTACAGTTCTGGAGGTCAGCAGTTCAACACAGGTCTCACTGGGTCTGCAAAGCTACCATCCATTCTGGAAGCTCTGGGGGGAAATCCACTTCCTTGCCTTTTCCAGATTTTAGCGATCACCTGCAATCCTTGACTCTTGAGTCTCTTCTTTTGTCTTCAAATCTGGCTACATTACTTCTCTCCAACCCTTCCTCTATTGTTGCAACTCTCCCTGACCCAGCCAGAAAGGCTTGCACTTTAAGGATTTCTGTGATTAGCTTTGACCCACCCAGGTAATCCAGGACAATCTCCCTATCTCAAAGTCCTAAGCCTTAATTATACATTCAATGTCCTCTTTGCCAAGGAATGTAACATAGTCATATATGCTGGAGATTGGGACGTAGACATCTTTGGACAACCATTATTCTCCCTACCCCACCTTCAAAGGCATAAACCATTTCTAATAACATATTTGCTAATTTAGCTGCTTCTCAGTTGCTCTGTAATTATTTAATACGGGACCTGTAAATAGACATAAAGTAAATATCACTCTGTACAGTGAGGGAAGATTTCTTCTAATCCCAATTGTCCAACTCCCAGTGTTTAACTGCCATCTATGTTTCTTCCTCTCAATGTGTCAGTTGATTGATGTCTTCAGAGGTCTGTATCCTCTGAGAAAAGCACTTTTTAACTAATCATCTCAGGTGGACTACCTTGGGGAATTTCTTTTCCATTTTGAATATTTCTAAGTTAGAAGGTATCATCATATGATGCAAGAAAGTGCCAAATGTAAAAGAACTGAAATTGTCAAGGAAATCTGAGATGCAAATCTCTAGTGCCCAAAAAATAGAGCTTAAATAAATAGATGAATAAATAAAATCAGTGTGTCCTAAATAGAAGTTGGAAGTTGCCTCAACATTTGTCTGAGGAAAGGATAAAGGAAACCGGAAGGGCTTCCAGGAAAGGGTCTTCCTGTGTAATCCTTTATGAATGAGCTAAAATAAACCTTTCAGAGGTGGAGAGCTGAACCATTAAAAACCACTTCTGCCTATGGAATCTTACTTTCAATCTGATTGAACACAGGTGCTGCCAGAGTCCATTTCTCTGCTATATTTATCTGTGTCATAGAGCGTATTTCCAGTAATTGGCCCCACAAATAGCCAGTCCCCCTCTTGTATAGTTTTCGCATTTTTCAATATGAATTTAGAAAAATAAAAAATGTCCCTTACTCCCTCATTTTCCCATTTGTAAAATGGTGTAGCCACTTCCTGCTCTTTGACATCTCCTGCTCTGTCTGATAGCCTCTTAACGAGGCAGCTGGCCCAGTCTCCCCCACAGTGTGAAGAAAGCTTGCTGACAAGCTAGCATTTGAATCTGCTGTTTCATTCTTTTAGGGAAACTGTAGCAATGCAATAAGGGCAACAATCTACTCCATTAATGAGTTGAGAGAGAAGGTCAGATTTTTCTAGATGCTGAATAGTATTGGAGCCATTTCTAATTGAGGGTGCTCTTCGGTGATGTGTCTTATCTAATTTCCTTGAAAACCCATGATTTATAGTAGCAACAGTGGCACTTTCGTCCTCCATCTTCTCAAAATGACTTCCCATATAGATGTTAAATCCTGAAAGGCGGTTGCTTCCAGTAACCCGACAAACAGAGCCATACCGAATATAGAGAAATGGGGAGAACTGGAAGAGTGCCGAGCATCTTGACTGGTTCCTTTAGCTCACACTTTATTTACCACCCCAGATGCTGGTTTGGTCTGGCTCAGGCCCTGCCTGGTGAGTAAGCTCCAATTAAAGGTGAATGATTATTTTCCCAATACGCCATGCTAATCAGGTAGACCAAAAATAAGCTGCTGAAATGTAGCAGGGTTATATCTTCCAGTCGAAAAATAAATTTCACATACATAAGTTTCCCTACACCTCTAGTTTCCCCTCCCACCTAGCCTGCTGCTGCAGTTTTCAATGTGGTGGTAAATGGCTACATTTTTATTTCATTGAGGTAAATCTAGGAGTCATCCATTATATCTTCTTCTTTCTCATTCTCTACATTTAATTCATCAGCAAGCTCTATGGTTATACCTAAAAATATGTCCCAAATCTATCCTGTTTACTAAAACAAAAACAGAATAGAAATCATTAAGAAATTCGGTCGTGCCTTCTGTAGTTCAGGGTTGATGATACAGAAAACTGTTACTGCCTCATAACAATGAGGATGAATCTCGAAAGAATAGAAGCCAGATGATGACTCTTGCCCATCAGCAGCAAGATAGACATAATTATCTAAATGAGTGGCATGCTCAGAGTGGCAATGGGAATAACCTGACACACAGAAATGTATACAATGTGCATAGGAGCAAAACAGATAGTAGCCAATGAATTTATTGTTTAATTTATACATTCAAAAGAAAAAAAAATGAAAAGGAAGTTGAAGGCAGTTACCTCAATGAAAACTCATGATTCTTTGCCCAAACTCTGGATGTAAGTTCGTTTTTAGACCTAGATCCCACTGGTTAAAGAATAGGATCAGTCCCATGAAGAAGGATGCTGCAACACCACAGTAGTGATTATGACTCATTCCCCAAAGGGATCTGTGCCCATTTATTTTGCTGCCCATCCCTATGTGGACTGAATGTTAGTGCCCCCTGCAAATATGTTGAAATTCTATCCTATAGTTTGATGGTAATAAGTGGTGGGGGTCTTTGGGAGGTAACGAGAATTAGATGTTATAAAGGTGGAGCTCTCATAAATGATATTAGTGCTTTTAAAAGGGTCATAAGGGAGCTTGATTTCTCTCTCTCTGCTCTCTCTCATGTGAGGAGACAACAAGAACGCAGCCATCTATAACCTGGAAGAGGGCTCTCAGCTGAATTGGACCATCATGGCACCCTGATCTTGGACTTCAAGCCTCCAGTTTTGTAAAAAATTAACCACCCAGTTTGTGGTATCTTGTTACAGCCAGCCTGAACTAAGAACACATAGCAAAAGGAAATGTGAAGTACAGGTTTGACAGGTATCAAGTTGACAATTATACCTGGAGAAAAAAAAGTCATCAGAGCCCCCCTGTTGTAGTGGGTTTTATGGGGAAGGGAATATGGTATCTAGGATTGGTACCACTCACAGAGGGGCACACTGGATCCATACACCTTCTCAGTGGTCATTTTCCAAGTCCCTGAATGTGGAATGATGTACTTGGTGGTTGATAGTTTGCTCTATTTTTTCCCTAGCTGGTAGGGTAAGAGGTAGCAAGGAAGAAGGCTAATTGGAAGCCTCTGAAACTATGCCCACCACCCATCCCCAACCAAGGTAGTTAAGTCAAAAACAACTGTGCATACTGAGGCAATTGGCAGAAATTAATGCTACTCTTAATAGCCAGAAGGATTGCCTGGGTAGTAGTCCGTATCATATACCCAGTGTGACCTATATAGAAAACACCCTGCAGGATAACGGTAGACCATGTAAAATTCACTCAAGTTGTAACTGCAATTGCTGCTGCTGTGCTTGTTGTGGTGACTTCAGTAAAGCAAATTAGCATGGTTTCAGGTATGTGGCACATGCCTACAGATACGGCAAATGAGTTCTTTTTCATTCCAATCAGGAGGGAGGACCTAAAGGAGTTTGCATTCATATGAGATTTAACACAGTTTACTCTAACATTCTTGCCCTGGACAATGTTAATTCTCCTACCCTCTGCATAATACAATTCTAAGGGACCTACACTATTTGGACATCCAGTAGAAATTGCATTGATTCATACATTTATGACATGGAACTAATCAAACTGGATGAGCAAGAAGAGGAAGGCCTCAGGAAAATACATGTGCTTGAGATGGTAGGAGATAAAATTGAAAGATACAGTTCTGTCACATTAGTTAACTTTTTGAGTTCAGTAATAAGGGACATACTAGGATGTCACCATCCAAACTAAAAGACAAATTATTGGATTTAAAAACTCTCATTACTAAGATAAAAAAAAACAATGCCTGGTTGGCCTCTTTAGGTTCTGCAGCCAGCATGTTTGACTTTCAGGAATATTGCTCTACCCATTTTTGAGTCACACAGACTGCTGCCAGCTTTAGGGTCCATGCCAGCAAAGGGTTCTGACATCAGCCCTGGCTGTGGTGCAAGCAGCCCTGCTGCTTAGCCTGTGCAAGTGGATAGATCCAGTAGCAGTAGAAGTATCTGTGGTAGAAGATGCTCCTTGGCATTTATGACAGGTCCCAGCAGCAATCACAACACAAAACCTTGGGGTGTGGAGAAAGGCTATGCCAGGGTTTCATCATCTGAAAAATAGCTTCTGGCACGTTAGCTGGTCTGGTTAGAGGCAGAGCAACATCAAAAGACACAAGTGATCAAGAAGCCAAACTAACCATCATGACCTAGTTTCTCTCAGCCCCATCCAGGATATGTGTGTGTGGGCCCAACAGCAATTCTTCATGAGATGAAAGAGGCATATTTGAAAACAGGCATGAACGAGGCCAGATGGCAGAAGGTAGTGGTGTGTACAGGTGTTACAAACCCCTATGACATCTGCCACCGGTGCACTGTTTCTTGCCTTCCTCTTCACATCCAAGGCTGCATAGGAGTCCAGTTTATGGAAAGGGTAAAAATCCATGTAAGACTGGTTCATGGATAGGTGGGCTGTGTATGTTGGTACAAACCTAAAATGAATTGCACCATTGCCCTCCTGTGTTATGCGGCTGAAAAATAGTAGTGAGAGGAAATCCTCCCAATGTGCTAGGTTTCAAGTAGTGAACTTGGTTATCCACTTTATGTAAATAGAAAAGTAGGTCGATATAATAATATATATTGACTCATTGACAGTGGTGAATGGCTTGGCTTTTAATCTGGTGACTGGATGAAGAAAGATCGGAAGACTGTAATAAGGAAATCTGAAAAGAAGCATGTAAACATAGCTAGGAAACACGCACAAAGGCTGAAGACCCTCATATTGCATGTTACTGACCACCAGAGCTTACCTACCATGGAAGAGACTGATCAATGAATTAGATGGGATGATTTAGCTACTTGATTTTAACCAGACTCCATGACCAGCCACTTCGGTGCCTGTACCTTTGTCCATTGATGCAGTCACTTTGGTGGAAGGAGTCTCCAGGCTACACATGAGCTCTTACTCACAAAAGCCAGTCTAGTTTCTGCCCCTGTCAAGTGTCTAGCCTATCAGAAGCAAAGACTAATACTACGTCTTCAGTATGGTACCATTCCTCAAAATACGCAACCGTTTGGTGGTGGCGAGTTCATTACGTTGAACCTCTTTCACTCTGGTGGAATCACTGGAAAACTCAGCATTGCAACTCAACTAAATTGACACATGTTCTGGGTATATGTTAGCCTTCTCTGTCCACAGAGTTTTAGCTAGCTAGCTTACTTGAGGATTGACAGATTTTTGATTTACTGAAGTTGGATCTGGTGTGACATAGCATCTGCCTAAGGGTTGTGCTTTACAGCAAAAAGAATGATGACAGTGGGCATATGACTATGGCAGCCACTAATCCTATCACATGTATCAGCCCTCAGAGGCTGCCAGGATAATAGAGATATCAAGTGGCCTTTTGAAGATGAGACTGAAGTGCCATCTTGGTTATGATATCTTGTTCTACCCACCCCCCAGAACAGAATATACGCCCTGAACTAACTACCATTATAAAGTAATATGTTTCCAGTAGTGAAATTCATACATCCAGGAACCAAGAGATAAAAATAATAGTCCTGCTTAGCATTATTCCGAGTGGCCCAGTTGGATAATTTTGGTATTTTTCTTCCCCAAATTCTAGGCTGTTTTAGGCCCTAATTCCCAAGAGAAAGTACTTTTACCAGGACACTCAGAAAAAATCATGTTAGACTTTAAGCTATGCCTGTCACCCGATTCCATCAGGTTCCTCATGACAAGATACAAACAAGCAAGGAAGAGTTAACATGCTGTCCAGGACCCTAACCATTAGGAGGAGGTAGGTCAGCTGTTTCATGGTGAGGGGAGAGAACACTTGGGCATCCAGGTGATTCTCTGGAGCATGTGTGTTTACGTCCCTAATCTGATCAGTCAATGGACAACTGCAGCAAGCACAGCCCAAAAAAGGCATGGTGACTAGAGGCTCCACACTTTCAGTGATGAAGTTTTCAGTCATTTCATCAAATAATCCACCCAGTCCAGCAGACATGCTAGCTAAGCTGGTGAGGAGCATCTAAATTGAGTAGTGTAGGAGAAGAAATTAGTACGAATTGCATCCTGACATGAAGTTTAGTGGCAGGAGGTTGTAGTTCATGGCAGTCAAATTCCTCTTTTTAGTTCCCCAGGATGTGAAACCAACCAGAATCCAGAAGATGCTGTTCCATGATGGGATGGCAGTTAATATGAGACAACTGGATCTGAGCAGCACATGAAGTGGACTGTAATGGCTATTGCTGGGTACCACCCAGACCCCCCAGGAGCCTCCTTCCTAGCTGCAGGGGTGTTGTCAGCCAAGGGCTGGTAGATTAGACTCCTCCTGGAAACTGCCCTGAGCTGAAGGTAATGAATGGCATTTACCTCTTCCCCAGGAGGGCTGGATCTAAATGCTGGTTGATGTGAGGATATAAAGGCCCAGTCCTCTTGCCTCGATTTAGAACAATTCTGCAGGTCCATCGGGGTTCCTAAACTCCCTGTGGAGAAGGCTGGGGTCTCCACCACACCTGCATTACACTCACGTGCACATTTTCTCAGCCTAACTCAGCTTTCCTTGGTATTACACATGTGTTTTTCCCTAGAGACTCCCACTGATTGGTTTGCAAGTATTAAGGTTTGTTTCCTAAGGGCACCTAACTTAAATTTTGATCTTTATCCCTTCACCTTTAAGATCAAAGGTGTATAAACTGCCACTTAATGAAAACTGCACAGGGAATATAGTCAATATTATTGTAATAACTATTGTGTGGTATCAGATGGGTACTAGACTTACTGGGGTGATCACTTTGTAAGTTATATAAATGTCTAAACACTATGTCATACACCTGAGACTAATATAATATTGTAAGTCAACTGTGATTGAGAAATTTTAAAAAAGAAATAAAACAAATTTTTATCAGATTGTTATTTGCTTCATACTCAAATAGGAGAAATGGTTGTAGCACAAGATCTGTACTTATAAGATCACAGCTTGGACAATGTTCTGGGTCTTATGTTTTAAAATGTTTGACAAATTCAAGTGCAGAGGTTGCTGAAACATCTGGGAAAATGTATCAAATGAGGGCAGTACAGGAGTTTGGATGTTTATACCAGGTATATTAGACCCAGTTAGATCATGACAGCTGTCTTCAGACAATTGGAAGACCAGCAAATAAAAGGAGGAGTGGGGATTTTTTTATGTCATTCTAGAATATAAATCTAAGATCAATGAATAAAAATGACAGGATAGGTTTCAACTCAGTGTGAAAAAGACAATATGCCTGATAATGAAAGGTTTCCAACAACTGAATGAGCTGCTTTGAAAGAGAATGAGTTCCCTAAAGTGAAAGTAAGTAGGAAAGCAGCAGCATGATTTTCATGGATGTTGTTAGTATGGTTTTTACATCATAAACAAAATGAACTTTGAGTGTATATTAGTGTTCAGCTGCCCTGTAACAAGGTACCACAAAATTATCATCTTAAAACAATACAAATTTGTTATATCACAGTTTCCAGTGGTCAGGAGTCTGGGTATGAGTTAGGTAGGTCTCATCAGGGTGAAGTAAAGGAGTCAACTAATTCTGGGGTCTCATCAGTCACCTGGGGTCATCTTCTAGGCTCTTTCAGGCTGTTGACAGAACTTAGCTCCTTGCAGCTCTTGGATCGAAGTCCCCTTTTTCTTGCTAGTTGTTGCCCAGGAGTCCTTCTAAGTTATTAGAGGCTATTCTGGAGTCCTTTTCCCATGATTCCCTTTAAACCCTCTCACATTGTAATGCTTCAAATCTCTCTTTCAGGAAGGACCTAAGACCTTTTAAGCTAACTTGAGTAGATCAGTCCCACCCAGATAATTTCCTTTTTGATTAACTCAAAATCAACTGATTCATAACCTCATCATGGGAGTGATTCCATTCCATTCCATTCCATTCCATTCCATTCCATTCCATTCCATTCCATTCCATTCATGGGTCCTGTGCACACTCAAGGGGAGAGAATTATGCAAGCCACATATAACGGGCGGCAGAAATCTTAGGGACCCCCTCAGAATTCTGTCTACCACAATGTGCTTTCCAACCATGAATTCCAGAATTCAGGTCTCCGTGCCTATCCACAGACAAAGTTAAAGGTCTCCTGGGTAAACAAAGTGTGACATAGTCTGATATTGACCTAATACCGACTGAGACAACAAGACCATGTGCAGGTTGGGGATGCTGCAGAGATTTCTGGGGAGGCTGGAGTGGGGTCTGACTGTATAGAGCAACTGCTCTCCAGCATCCTCCAAATGCCTAGGAAACATGACCAATCTGGAGATGAGTGAGAATCACCAGCTTTTCTGAACATCAAAATGAACAATTGCAGAGCACCCAGAACAGTGTGTGCACTAGCAGATACACATTTCTGGGAACAAACCAGAAATTTTCAGGAGTGAGACATAAAAAGTTTTAGTTCTCCTCATCCTATTCTTTCTCTCAGTTCTCAGCTTTTTATTTGGAGACAAAGAGGGTTATAATTGTGTGCAGAATTATATCTGTAGTTCAAAGGAGACCCTTCTGAAGAGAGGAAGGTCAGAATTATTGGGCAGGAGTTTGGAGACAGAAAGCCATACAAGCTAAGAATCGGCCTCAAAAACCTCCAGGCCCTGAAGAAGGAGTTGCAGGGACGATTGTCTGTCACCCATGGTGGGTCAGCCCAATCTGCTCTCATTGTGTGTGGTCCCTGCCTCCTGTGGCCATGCCCCTCCAAATCAGACTTCTCAGAACTCATTTGGCTTCACCAAGGTGTGAAACTGGGAGAAATGTTGGCTGTTCTATCCTTTTGGCTTCTAGTTCCTGTATCACCGCCCCTGAAAGAACTGGGCCAAGCAAATAGATCTTTATCTTTGCTCAGTGAGCTGCTCATTTCATCCTTGAGCAGGAACCAAAAAAGCCTTTTTAAATAAGGGTTTACCGTTGGACTGACTTCAGAGAATGAGTCCTGCTTCATATAGAAATTCTAAGGATATGGACTCTTTGGATAAAATTATGACCAAATGAATACTGATTTAAACTCATACTCAGAAATAATCACAGTGTGTTATTTCTTGGATATTCGAGCTATGCTTTTTGGTCTTATCTCTAAACTTACACCCAGAGATTTTGAAATACACTTTCATTTTTTTTATTCCTTGGGCAAGTATGTTTGTGGATAAAAGTCTGCATACATGTGATTGTTCTGATAAACAAATACATCATTATAGAAAATACAGAAAAGCTTCAAAAAATTATAACAGCTCCCCATGTTTTTTCCATTCACAGATAACTACTACTAATGTTTTGAATTATAGCCATTACATTTTTGATATATTTCATACACTCAATTTGATAGACTGATTTGTTTTATATAAAATTAGATTATGCATGAGATCGAGAGACAGCAGCAACCACAAAATCACAAAACCTCAAAGCAAAACCTCTTGTTAGTACTCTTAGGCTTTAGCTTTAAGTCTCTTTGTAGACCCAACATCTAGGAAATGTGGCCATATCCGATAGACAACAGGGCCTATGGCAGTGCCTCCAGTTTAGGGTTAGGTTAACAGGCCTTGCTGTTCCCTTTATCCTACGCCCCCTACACTCATTCATGTACTTTTAAGAGAGACAACAGTTCCAAGAGACAAATAAGGAAATTCAAGGAAGTCTTCTCTGTAAACTCCACAATTGTCTTTTTCTTTGGCCATACTATAAACTCTACCCTCTAGCAGAATAGCCGATGGCCCTGGAGTAGCCTTATCCCATATGAAAACATCTTACCTCAAATGTACAGATTAATCTTTGTATACACCTCCCCCAGGAGATTAGCACATATCATTTTTTGGTGAGCACTTTCTCAATTAATATAGTCTCGAAAGCTCGCCTTTTCATGGCTGCAGTGTCCCATTGATTGGATGTACCAAATTTAATCACCTTCACTGGAGTGTTAATTGCTTCCACTTTTTTCTTTATATACAAGGCTATGATAAGTGTACCTGTGCATTTATCTTTAAAACTGTTTTCCCCATCCTTTCAAAAAACTAACAATTTTCTTACATTCTGACAACCAATAATGGATTTTTTCTTATATAAACTGTTGAAAATAAAGCATATCATTCAAAATGACCTAAAAGGAATTATTCTTGTCTTAGCGATAGAGAAAATTAAAATATACACCCACAGAAAACTAATGTTTGGGAACCTCTTGGTATAAATCATATACAAGTCTTTTCCAGAGAGGATATTAATTCTTGACTATTTAAAGTTACTGTAAAAAGAAGTTTTTATGCTCTGGGATTTGAGAGAGAAATTCAAATCAATCTATATATATAGAGAGAGAGATATTCAAGTCAATAAATTTATTATCAGTTAAATTGAGCATAAGTAATGGATACCATGTGAAAATAAGACCAGAGCAATAATATAGACTTTATGTTTCAGTCTTTTTACAATCATTAAATATGTTTAAGTACTTAGCTGCTTTGAGTGCCTAAAAATTATGAATGATTAAAATAGAGAAGCCTGTACCTTCCCCTTCTTTTGTGATCTTCCTCTGCTCCTGAACAAAGGTCAGCATGATTCTTTCGGGTGTCCGCTGGATGGAGTTCAGACACTCAAAATCTCCATTCTGTCCCAAGAGGAAATAGATACTAATTGCATTTGGGGGTAGGGAAAAGAGTATATGAACAATGATGAGAGAGGGGAAAAAAAAGAATGTATAGCTTCAGAACAATGTTTCAACCAATTAAAAACTGGATTTATATACTTAATTATGTAGTAGGAAACCTAAGTTTCATGTATCCGTGGTTCATCCATGTATCCCTCCATGTATGCATTCATCTATCTGCCCATGCATATACCCCCTGCCTACGTCCAAAAGAATTTGAAGTGGTTCGCTTG
Source organism: Glossophaga mutica (assembly GCA_039655065.1). NCBI lineage: Eukaryota > Metazoa > Chordata > Mammalia > Chiroptera > Phyllostomidae > Glossophaga > Glossophaga mutica. The sequence goes on along the minus strand of CM077305.1, from coordinate 74,436,989 downwards.
ACAGATGTCTCACAAACTGTCATGTTGAGAATTCATGATTACCGTTCTGTCTGCTTACAGCATTGACCCTAACCAACACTATTGAATCAAATTTCAGCATAATGATGGCCATTTTATTTAATTCTTCTATTTTTAATAAATTATTTTTCAAATTATTTCTCTTTGGGGAAAGGAGCATGAAAAGTAATAGGGAAGACCTACTCCTTTCTCCCACATAACATTTAATTTTAACTCCTACATCTGAGATTTTCTCTTTTTCAGCAGACAAGATACTGAATATTTAACTCCTCTATAATTAATTTTAAAGCTTGTGCATTAAAAAGTATTGAAAGGGCATAGTCCAAGAAAAAGCACTGAATCGTCAGTCTGATTTGTTACATGCTGTGAGTCTTCAGACACACCCTTAACTGCTCCTGCCTGGATTTCCCTGGGAATATGGCTCCCTGTCCTTCGGAAGGGCCCATCTATGTCACTTGCTAGGGTCTGTAAAGGCCTTCTGAAGAAACAGATGTTTAGAAGAGTTATAATTTTTAAAGGTTAAATACAAAATGGAAATGGCTGAACTCAAAGCAGAAAAATTTCCGGCATCAGGAAAAGCAAAAGGGTTTGAGAGAAATCTAGAAGGTAGAGAGGGTATAACCTTAGAGAAAGAAGTGCTGGCCATGATGTGCTCCTTCTCCAAGGAAGCCTTTTCTCTGGCTCTTCTCCCCTAATCTCTTGGGGCTACTGAGAGTGAGAGAGCAGAGGAAGAGATCGTCTCCTAAGTAGGTATAGGCTTACCCAAACACTAGAAATAGAAAATGTATATCCATACATACAAGTGTGTATTCGTACAGTTAAACGTCATCATAGCAGACCCCGCAGACATGGAATTTCCTTCAGGTAAGCATTCTTTGCTACTTCTTCCCTCCCTGTAGCTTTTCAATCTTATACCCACGGTGCTATAGGGCCTAAGATTACTGTGGTATATGTTTATGTGAAAATATTGTACCGGGAGGATAATGAGAGAGAGCACCCTTCAAAAGCACCATGGGGGAGTGAAAAAAGAACTAGGCTGAAAATTAGGAGATTTAGGCTTCTAATTTTGATTTGGTCTGTGATTAAGTCTGAAGGTGTCACCAAGTCAAATGATCTCTCTAGGGCTTGGGCAGAGGTAGAAGAGGGTATGGGGGGATAAGTGGTGAGAAAACAATAATAAACAATAAAAGCTTAAAAAATGATACAGAAAAAAGAAGTTTGGGCAACATGCTGTCTAAAGCCCTTCTAGCTGTACCATCATATGTGTGTATGATAGATTATAGTGAAGGTTCTTTCCAGGATTATGGGCTATGAAGTCTTGCTTATACTTTCTTTTTATGAATTTCTTAAAATTTTTAATTAAAAAGTCACTTTTGGGGGGGCATCCACAAATAGCACTGGTGTCAAATGCATTAAAATAAGCAAACATTCATTTCTATGTCTTGAAATATAAATTCAAATTTTAAATTAAAGTAGCCCATTTTTAATTTAAATGGAAGACAAATGTAGCTCATGAAGTAACCTTAAATTATGAAAGGGCAGACAGAGGAACACTACTGAGACAAGAAAAGTTGCCTCAAGGAAAAATACTTTTTCAGTTTATGAATTTATTAAAACCAGGTGGCTCTCAACTGGGGGTAATTTCACTGCAGAGAACATTTGGCACTGTACGAAGACATTCTGGGTTGTCACAACTGGTGGGAACTCTTGGCATTTAGTGGTTTCTACTTTCTCCCTCTTGAAATCCAGCCCCCAAGCTGTGAGGAAGCCCCAACAGCTGCAGGGACTTGTTCCTGTGAAAAAGAGTCAAAGCCACTAGCCAACAGCCACCCGCTGACAGCCATCAACTCTCTGTTTACCATACGAATAAGCTATCTCAGAAGTGGATCTATCAGCCTGCTTTGGTCCACCCTGCTGATACCACACAGACCGGGAGCAAACAGCCCGCACCTAATCCTCTCCAAAGTACAAATTCATGAAAAAATCATTGTTTTTGTTTTATTTTTTCCAGCTTACTGAGGTAAAATTGGCTTTCTACTCTGATCACTTTAACTTTTTTTAGATTCCTCATGTAAGTGAGATTATACAGTATACATCTTGCTGTGTCTGGTTTATTTCACTCAATATAATGGCCCCTAGGTTCATCTATATTGTCTAAAATGACAGTATTTCCTTTTTTCTCATGGCTTAATAATACTTTTTATACCTGACTTACCTTGCCCATCAATGGGCACTTAGGCTGTTTCCATACCTTGGCTACTGTGAGTAATGCTGCAATAAGCGTGGGAGTGCAAATAACTCTTCCAAATACTAATTTGATTTTCCCTGGAGAAATAGCCAGCAGTGGTATTGCTGGGTCATATGGCAGTTCTATTTTTAATAATTTGAAAAACGTGCATAGTTTCCTATAATGGCGATACCCACCAATAATGTACAAGGGTCCCCTTTTCTCCACATCCTCACTAACAATTCTTACCTTTTGTCTGTTTGATTATAGCCATTCTAATATACAGTAAACACTATCTCTACGGTTTTGATTTTCATTTCTCTGATGATTATGGAGCACCCTTTCTTGTACACTTGGCTATTTGTGTGTTTTCTTTAGAGAAATGTCTATTCAGGTTCTTCACTCATTTTAAATCAGATTTTTTTTCCTTTCCTGCTATAGTGTTGTTTGAGTTCCATACATGGTTTGGCTATCATCCCCTTATTGAATATATAATTTGCAAACATTTTCTCCTATTTTATTTGTTTTTGTTTTAAATCACCAAGTTTAGGGGTAAGATTTATGTTGCAATAGAGAACCAAAACATATATCAAAGTCTGAGTTTGAAAAAGGATCCCTATTATCGGCCCTTGTCTATATTATATAAGAATCATTCTATTTCTATTAATAGAAAATGTCCCGTAGTGTATTGTCTTTCTTATAAACTAGGCTCTTTGGGAGCTTTAAGATGTTCAATTACATAAACAGTAATTTTACAATCTATTGATGAGATAAGAATATGGTTTTTGCTGTAAAGTGCATGTAATTTTCACCAGGATTTTAGGACCAAAATGTATCACACCCATACCTAGCTTTAGATCTTTCCAGTGTTGGCATAGGCAAAGCAAAGACATGGCATTATGTGAACTTGGAAACTTTCGCATATTTACGGGCTGTTGTTACCAAAACCCTGACTCACTTCACTAAACAAAGGAATGAAGCTAAATTCATATTCTGTGGACACGCACAGTTAGAAAAATGTTGATGTAGGAGAAATCACTTAAATTCCTCTTTGTCGTTGGTAGTCACCATTTCTGCTTTTGGCTGACTTTTTATTTCATGCTCACCATCTCTAAGCCAGTAAGCATTCAATTAGGTACCTTCAAATATCAGTTAATGCTTTATATTTTAAGTAGAACTTAAGGAGCCTATGTTAGAGTAAAAGCACCAAGAAATTTAGAGTTTCTTTCTCTTGCTTGGTAAGAACACCCAGGACATTAATAATTTTTATAAATTCTAGTTGGTTGTCCTGATAACCTTTAAAGTATAGCTCAGACTGACAAAAGGCTTACTTTATCAGGAAGGCCAATCAAATCTGCTGACTGATACATATTCAACTGCTGTAATTTTTATCAAATGTAATAGCAAACCTAGAGGCCAGAGGTCATAGACTACAGGACTTTTTATCTGTATCTGAAACTTACACACTTTAGTAAAGGTAAAATATTCAATGAAAATATTTGGAGTAGACTTTTAATATATACATGCAAATTGCATTTATTTTTCAAATCAAAACTTCTTAAATATGGAAGGCATAGGCAAAATTTAAAAGTAGGTAGCTTATATCAGGAAAATACAACCTACTCACTTTCTAATTGCAATGTCTAGGGCCACTGAAGCGCTGAGCAGCAAGTATTTCTGTTGATTTCTCTGTGGCCTTTATGTGACCTGGTAGTTATTTGAACAGATGAAAATGGAAAGGTTTCAATTCCACCCAGCTGAAGGGAGTCATTCACAATGAATGTAACTAGACTTCTATTTCTGGGACAAAAACTTGATGTTTCATAAAGCTTTTGGAAGCATGCTTACTGTTCAAGCAGGAGTAGTTTGGACGGAAACTTGGACTGTGAAAGGTAGGGAGACCGAGGTCAGCAGAGAGGATCACTGGAGTAATTAGGACAACTGAAAACTCCTGCTGAGCCAATCAACTAGGAAAGGAGACTGAAGTGAAATGGGTCATTTCAATGTACCTGACTCCTCATGAACTAATCTCATTTTACCTAGATTTGCTTAACTATGTCTTCCATAGATCAGTTATTTGTGTGTCACTGGAATGTATTTAATCCATGAATTGGGCCACTCAATGTCCGGTTTGGAAATAAAAATAACGTACATTATAAATCAGTAGAATAAATATTGCGTCTATTCAGCACTTCACAGAGCATTACGCTACGGCAACATGCATGTGTGCATTTGCATATCTGTATGTATTTTGTGAGGAAGCCAATTTCTCAAGTTTGTTTTTGTGTTTTATTGTGTAAGAGCATTTAGCATGCTATCCATTCTTTTACCAATTTTTAAAGTGTATAATGTAATGTTGTTAACTATAGGCCAATTGCCCTCTTAATCAGTTTTCTTACATCATTGTAACCAACAGTAAACAAAAGTTTGATAAAATCAGGAAAACACCTCTCCTGTGGTTAAATTTGGCATACAACCATCTGGGATGAGACCATGAACACAGCTGGTACTAATCAGATGTAGGAGGATTCTGACATTGATGAAGAAAGAGTTCAGTGCCTCACCTGGTGAGTGAATGAATCCTGTTGGAGGCAACTGAGTGTGAATTCCAAGGGTGTGGCCTCTGCCCTGAATCTAAGCCCCAGATCTGCCACCTTACTATCTGTGTGCTTGTGCAACTTCACTTCTCTGAGCCATTGTATCCTTGTCTCTAAAGCAGATATAAAAGTAGTACTTACCTATAGGGTTGCTTTGAGGATTATAAGAGAAGATGCATGTGTGAAGAATATTAATGCATAACTATTTAGAGCTGCACCCCATCCTTTAACCCATCAAAGATAGTGTATGAGTCTAGTCAGGTTAGGTTTCCAAAGATAACAAATAACTTCCAACTCTTTCGTAGCCCCTTCATGCTGAATTCTCTGTGGACAAGTTCTCTGCAGAAAAGTTTCTGAGGAGATATCCCTCAGGTGTTAGTTAGCTCGGGATTTCAGCTCCTTTGATCTAATGGCACCTCTATATCAATTCATGCTTCCTAGCAGAACAGAAGGCTAGTGAGTCAAGCACCAATGGTGAAGTGAAGATGGAGGCTGAGGTTGGGGGGATGCATCTACAAGCAACAGGATACCAAAGATTGCCTGGAGCCACCACAAGCTGGAAGAGGCAAGAAAAATACCCTGTAGAGCTTTTATCAGAAACATGGGTCATACCTTGCAGAATCATGAGGGAATAAATTTCTGTTTTTGCAAGCCACCCAGTTTGTGGTAATGTTTTGTGCAGACCTAAGAAACTAATATAGATTTGAAGGCCAGCATCTCTGGTGATCTCTCAGTCTTTCCCTCTTTCTATCAAGATGGCTGTCACGTTGCCAAGCATAATGATCCCATCTAAGAAAGCAAATGAAAGGGAAAGAATGTCACAAACACTATTAGTATCTTTAATTAGGAAAGTCAAAGTTTTCCACTAAGAGACACCCATCTAGCAGGCTTCCCTTATTTCTTCCTTAGCTAGATAAGTAACACAAGATACTCCTAGTTAAACAAAGCCTGAGAAAGTAAAGGAAACAATCGTATGACTGGGTTTGAGCTATTGAGATTCATCACTTAGTAACAGCACATTGCTGCCCCAAACAAAATCAGTGTTCTTATAAGCAGGAGAGAAGATGATGAATATCGGGTAGGAATCAGGTGTCATCCAAATAAATGTTAGCTATCATGTTAACTATCTAAAAATTATGGGACTTGAGTATAGTATTAGAAGGAGACTTTGGGTTCAAATCCTTTAAGTTGGAACTTCCTAAGTAGCATGTAAGAGTAAATTAGTGTGCCACACATGAGCTATATAGGCTATTATTGCTCCCCTAGAGACCAGAAATCGTCACTTCTAATGAGAAGCATTTCATCTAATTACTCCAGTAGTCTATTGAGAGATTATCATTTTTTGTGTGTACATAGCACTGTGTGAAAAGGGTTGGGAGCATTTTTAATTACTCAAGGATGGCAAGGACTTCATTTAAACTCTTAGGAAAACCATAAAGCAGTCTCAAGCATAAAAAATGATGAAAAAGGAATAGAAGAGTCAAAATATAAGAAGAAACAAAGTCACCAAACTCTTTGTGCATTCAGTGTTATATTTTCACATTTATAGCTCTAATAAATTATGCCTCTTAGTATCCTAACCCCTGTATGTTACCCTCTACCTTGACACTATGTTTGACCATGTGATTTGCTTTGGTTTTTGGAACATCAGAGAACATGGTGAGAGGTTCATTAAGCATTTGGGAATTGGGGCTTCTATTCTTGAAAGACTGCCACTACCTTGTAAAGAAATTTTGACTAGGGACAGAGCCAAGGGCCAGCACCAAGCATGGGCTATGTGAATGAAACTGACTCATACCATCAGCCCCAGATGACAGTAGCCTAGACATGGTTAGCAGAAGAACCACTCGACTGAGCCCAGCCCAAATTGCAGAATTGTGACCAAAGAAACAATTGCTGTTTCAGGGCACTATGTAATATTATATAACAGATACATCTCTTCAAACCTTATCTCCTACCATTTCCCCTTTTCTCACTCCATCTTTGCCTAAGGTCTTCCTGTTCTTCTTTGAACATGATAGGCTTATTTTTGCCTCAGGTCTTTTAACTGAGTTGTCTCTACCTGGGAAACTGGGATTGCTTCAAGGTTTACTTCCTCTTTGCATTCAAGATGCTGAACAGATTTCATCTCCTCAAGGAGGTCTTAGCTCACCACTGTATCTAATATATCACATAACAATCCTGTATGTTCCTTCTCCATTTCTTTTTCCTACTTTATTTTTCTTAAGATCTCTTTTTGAAAGCATATTATATGTTCCTTGGATGACTAGGTTATTTTCTGTCTCTTCCTTTAGAATGTAAGCTCCAAGAGGACAGAGGCCGTGTCTCTCTTGCTCACTGCTCAATCACATGTGGCTAGAATAGTTCTGGCATGTGGTGGATGCCTCAGTAATGTGTTTTGAATTCACTAATAAATGAATAAAGAGATATTAAGTGTAGATTTTGGTAGGACCAGAGAGAATAAGAAGGTGATATTCAGAGCAAGGACCAAATTTCTTATTTAGAAATGTGTTCCTAATAATTTTCCTGTAAGTGCAGTTTTTACCCTTTGATTTTTTAAATTGACATATTGAATTTTAGCTCTTGCTCAGTGAAGAGCTTTCCCTGTATATTTATAATCTTTTATTTAATTCTAATTAAATATTTAGCTCCTTGTTTGCTATAGTTTATGAATAAAATTCTTTAAAAGGCTACTATTTCAAATGTACTTTTTTCTTCACACGGTTATAAATATTCTTCCCAATGAAATGCCTCATTACCATTACAACAACTTCTCAGATGTAAAATTTCTAAGTAATTGTGCCATTATACTTTACTTGTGTTGGGAAAGCATCATAATTCTTCATACTATTAACTCAGACTTATTTAACAAACATCTTTAATAATAAAACAGTAATTCATTATGTCTATATATGACAGTTACATACCTGAAAATCCTTACTGAAAGAACATGAAATAATGACCTTCATGTTCATGACCTATTATACCCATTATACATATCACAGTAGCAGAGGGTTAATTCCCATGTACTTTCTACATATGTAATCTCAATCACAGCTGTTGTATCTTTAATGTGACAAACACTCTAACCATTTTGTTATCTGGATTTCTAATCCCTAGCAGACTATAAGCAAAAAAACTGTAAGAAAAGAAAATTTGGGGATTTTCTAAGAAAAGGCATGCTGGCAATTACATCCTGCTCTGCCCTGTCCTTTAAATTGTTCATGCTCATTAATACAAACTTATCCTTTGTGCATGAATGGCCAGTCAAATATAAGTGACCAGACACTGTCACTTATATTTAACCAGGCTGCTTTCTAGTCACTGTTTCTAATCTACTGACTCTTAAATCTGTACTTGTTTTATGCATCCCAATCCCATCTCTAGTTGCCTACCCTGGTACCTATAACATTTATTTGGCTTGATCATAATTTCTCTTCTTTTGCTCTTCTCTCTCTTTGTGTCTCTCTTTCTCTCTTTCTTTTACATACACACACACACACACACACACACACACACACCCCATTTCGGTGCTTCTCTTCCTTATATAGGCACTAGGACTGGAATACTGGCCATTTTTAATTTCTGTTTCATAGGAATCACAGTGATAGCAGTCAGAGTACATTTTTCTTTCCTCTCTAGTTGGGAACAACAGATTACAACAGAGAGAAAAGGTCGATGTGCACACTGGGAGAAAGGAGACTTTGAAAACTTGAAAAATAACAGAAAAAGTAAAGAAACACATATGTGTGATGTACACATACATAGATTTTAATAACTATCATGTATGTGTACACACACACATAGATCCATATATGCAGCAACAAGTAAATACAAGTTGGGCTTCATTTTACAGTGTTTTGTGTCTGCTCTCATCATTGACCTTGTCCTCATAAATCAGCAACTTGGAACCACTCAGTGTAGGGACAAATGAATCCATACAACATTCATGGTGACCATACTCAATGGTGTACATGAACAATTGTTATAGGTCAGCTCAACTTAATGTCATACCTACTGAATTACTTGTCAACAACAACATGTACTGTGTGGTCTAGTCCATAAGAGACCTCCTGGTGAAAAATTCACCGGCATGCTTTGCATGAACATTGACTAATTTAATCCTGGCTTCCAGCATAACATACAAATACTAGAAAACCTACCAGGAGAAGGATCATGTGGCATGAGCCCAATTATTGGTTCATGAACTTGTACCCAAATTATAACCTGTCATTCTACATAATCAAGATGGAAATCTCAGCTTGAGTAAATGAGAATTTTATGCTTTTACAGTACAATTTCAGGATGTGACAAATCGTTACAAGATCCATGTTTAAGGCCATAGATTTTTAAATTCAATATTAAAAAAAAGAAGGGAGCAGTTTCAGGAAGAGAGAATAAGAAATAGTTGACATGTTATCAAGGTATGAAGGAACACTTCTCTACTAAAGTATATGTCAGTGGAAAGAATGAAGTAGGTAATCTCCTTTAGAAGGTTTCAAACATAAGTAGTTAAATATGAAGAACTTTTTGATATTCATAAATTTAGTTTTCTTAAACTAAATAATCATTGTGACTTGCCATAATTTTTTAAGTGGACAAAGGACAAAAAGAAATCACTATTGACCCTTTGTTGTGAGATTACACAACAAAGAAATCACTATTGACCCTTTGTTGTGATATTTTATCACAAAACAGTTAGGCACATTTACCCATTTACTCACTTTCTTCCCTATATTCCTATCTATTCTCCACCCCCAACACACATTCACGTCTCTTTTATTTTCCTAACCTTTTCCCATTTCTTTCCTTCTTTCACCTTCCTCCAAGGCTATAGACTTTGCAAACTCACTTCCTTTCTTCTTCTGAATGTATCTTTTGTATAAATAATAACTACCTTTGATTGAACACTTACTAATTGCCCAGAGTTTCACATAAAATGGCTAACTTGATGTTCATAAAGCACCATGAGATGGACACTTTATTGTGTCCATTTTGCAGATGAGGAAATTAAAGTTTAGAAGAAATAAATAATTTGCTTAAAATAGTATAGCTACTAAGTGGCAGAACTGAGATTTGAACCTATCCCTGTCGAATTCCAAAGCTCCTGGTCTTTACCACCACGCTTTAAAGACAATCCTCTGCTATAGTGCAGCAGCAAATTAAATTAAACCAAGGCACACTACTGAATATATATTGAATGTGAGACACCGGTCTAGGCATTCAAGACAAAAGTGGCATATGCAAAAAAAAAAAAAAAAAAAAAAAAAAAATACCTTGTGTCTGTCAGGGTCCTGTCAGGAGACAGAAAACAGTTACTTTAAACAGTTTACTTTTTTACTCTGTTAAAGTTACTTTAACAGAGGAAATATTGTATGTAGAATGCACAGATGAATTAACTAGCTATTGAAGAACTGAAAAGACACAATAAAAGAGATGCTTGAGGCCCACAGATGTATTTTCCTCTGCCCCTACACTAAGAGATCAGAGGAAAAAGTTCCGAGTTTTTAAAACTTAAAATTTGGGTGTTGGGCACCCACAGATTTGCCACTGAGACCTCTGAGGCAGCGTCAACCAGCAGGGGCTGGTGGCTCAGCCCAGGAAAGGGCTGACTAGGGCTGGAGGCCTGACTGGCTGGCACTGGGTGTCTGAGTGGGCCCAAGGTCATCCGTGATGATTTCAAACACCACAAACTTAGACTGGATCAAGTGCTTCTACTAGAACGACCTGCCACAACTGAGATGCAGAAGGATTCCAAGGGTGACTGTTACAAGAACAGGAAGCAAACAGGAAGGTAAGTGTTCCTTCTTCCTCTTCCAGCCTTCCATCCTCCTCTAGTTTCCCTACTGGCAGTGCCTAACATGGAGACAATAGGGCAAAGCAGAGATGCGAGTCTACTGTCTCAGTGCCAGCACTGCACCACAGAACACCAAAGGTGCCTTTGAACCTGAGAGTTGGTGGGTTATTAATTAGTCCACTTTTGCAGCTTACAGTCTAGTAAAATGACTTGCACAAACTATGATGCCAGGTGCCACATAATCGCTAGGAGAATAAAACAGGTGAGGGTATGAATCTCACCCCATAAACTCTAGTGTGTAGAAAACATCAAATATATTATCTTTAAATGCATTCAAATCCAATTCTGAGTTCCACTGTTGTCATTATCGCAGTTCCTTCTTCCCTGAGGGTTTTGCAAACAGCATTTGCCAGGCTGCAGCATCCAGGAGGTTTGCACTCGTTTCTCCTGAGAGGCCCATTTTCTCCCTCTGCCCTTTGAAACACCAGCCTCATTTCTTAAAAGAACTTGGGACACTATAAAAAATAGAAGCAACCACTGCCTTTAGATGGCTTCTGTTTTCATATAGCCAAAGGGGCTGTCTACTTGCCTGGAAAACTCTGGAAAAGCAACCATAAATTACTATTTTACTATATTTTGCTGTCACAGAAATAGCTATGGGTTTAGAACAACTTAATAATATTCAAAGAAATGGAAGTAGAAAATGGCAAATGCACCTGTTTTATAGCATGTTCCATTTTGTACCTACTATGAGCTGCCCTGAATGTCAGCTCTTGAGGGACAGACACTGAACCTAGACTAGAATATTCCTTCCAGGCCATAAACAGGGGTATATAAGAAAATGTCCTTCACGATCTTAGCTCTCCTGATGTGATTCATCTGTTCAATTGTGAATAGTACTGGGGGAAAAAAGTTCTCTTCTGTTTTCCCCATCATTACAGTTTCTAAGACATACAGATCACAAGTCTCAATAGGGGTTAAATTCCCAAACCACAGAATTATTGATGTCCATGAAAATATTTCCAATTCCTTGTTGTTTTCCTCAAAGCAGAACAAAGGTAGCCTGAAACTCAACTTAATTTCCAGTGCTAGTTTCAAGGTTCATGGAGATAACGAACGTACTGTTTGATTTATATGTCAAATGTTATTTGCCAGCATGATATGATCTCTCCAGGTCCTGGGTGCATTCTGGGGTTGGTGACGGTGTTTGAGTGTTGCTTTACGAGCCTCTCTTTTGGAAGAGCCTTGGGAAAGAAGGTTACGATCTGCAGAACTGGGCTGGGGACTCCTATTAATGGCAGGTGTAAGGGCTTCTAGTGGTGCAGTGAACACCAAGAAATCACTTTCCAAGGAACTTCCTGTGGCTTCGAATCTCTGAGGATGCCTTCTCCAGTGTTGAATGAGATGTTAAAGTGTTCGTGCTTTGGGTTTGATCTCTGCCAGAGATTCTTGCTATTCCACCCCAGGGATAATTGGACATCATCATCATCATCATCATCATCATCATCATCATGGTACTAGGGAATGAGACCATAGCATTAGCAGAAACAAAACCTCAGTCCGGATGCTGCAGTCCATGTTGCAAACAAGGGCAATATCAGACACCAAAAAGGTTGTTCCTTTCTACCTACTTTTTATATTTTAAAACTTCTCTCCAGAAAATCATGACAAATCCTATTAACAAAAAGGAAAGTGCATGATACACTTCTGCCTATTTTGTTCCTCACTAGATTCTTTTTTTTTACTTTTATACAAGTAGTGTTTTTATTACCTATACTAGTAAACTGTTACAAACTTTAAAATTAAGTATAAAATGAAAATATTTTGAGGGTAATATGAAAGGGCTCATATTATGTACATCAATATGCTATTGTAGTAGTAATTTTTTTATTGTTGTTCAACTACAGTTGTCCCCATTTCCCCCCAACACTTTACCCAGCCCCACTCACCCCCGCCTCCCACCCTCAATCCTATCCTCCATTGGCTTTGTCCATGTGTCCTTTATACTAGATTCTTAAACCCATTTTATCTAACTCACACATTGCTTCAAGAGTTGCTCCAAAAATGGGTTCCCATAAAAAAAGAGTTGCCCATAAAAATTATTTATTTCAGCTTGTCTTGACATAACAGACAACTAGTCAAAGAACCATTTTAGTGCTTCAGTGTATATGAGCAGTCGAAGAAAAACTTAATATTGCTGTAAGGCTTCTTTTCAAACAATTATTCACAGAGACTTTTAGTCCTTGATAACAAGCAAATGCACGGTAATACGCAACACCAGAATCCTCTCTTTATATCCTTTCTGGTTTCCAATAGAAGAACAATGCTCCTGGTAATGAGGTTTCTACCTCCTACCATTCTTCAGAGGCACTCAGGGAAGTAGTAGATAAAGTTTGTGCCTGTGAATCACTAATATTTTTCCAGCCTTTCTGAGCCAAAAAAGATTTATGTTGTAAAACCAATAGCTTTTGTAACGTTTTGTATGATGTGCATTGTCTGCACAATAAGATATGTCTCTCGTTCTTCCTCTGTGTTAGCTAGTCTCTAAAGGTCACAAACACTAAATCCAAATATAATGACATCTGGTAACATCTCAGTTGCCAAGAGACTACTAGTTGAATCTAATGCAATGCATTCGTTAATGCAGAGAAGCCTTTCTCTTAGCATTTATTATGCTCCTATGCATAGACTCAGATCAGTTTATATTTGCTTTAAAGAATATGCTATTTTGAACAAAAAAAATGAAAATGCTAATGATGATGATCATCATCATAAGTCTGGGTTGGACTTTGCTTCTATTTCAGCTTGATAAAGAAATTTCAAAAGAAATTACCCAATAGTTGACTTTGTTTTAATCCTAAGAGCCAAACCCCATGTGTAGATAAAAAATATTTATTCCCATGGAAGTGGATATTACCTACATAAAACTTTAAATTGAATTCTCAATAGAGCTATTAGTCCAGGTACTCATTAACCTGTAGGAGCTCAGAAATCTCTAGAACTGAAGCCATGTTAGTCATCCCACTGGCACTAAGAATAACTTAAGAACAGGGTTGAAGTCCTCTCCCAAAGCTTTAAGAATAAATGGGGGAGTTGTCTTTCTTGATGTTGATATTTTCCCACCATTTTGAAACCAGTAATTTCTTTTGTTCTCCATGCAACTCAGACTCTTTAGAGAGACTGGGCCCTGGTAGCTGAGCTCTCACAAAGTCTAAAATTAAACGCAATCACTTTTGTTCAGTATATTATTTTAAATCCCATAATGGCACAATGCAAATGGAAACCTTCTTCTCTCCTTTCTCCATAAGACCATACACCAAATAAAAATTAAAACAACCCATTTTCCTTCCCAATGGGGGCCCTTTAATAGGAAAATGAAAAGATTTCAGCCTTCCTTTGCAGTAGCAGCTCCCATGCCTACCTAATTTAATGGCACTGTAAAGCTCTAGTAGTTGCACTCCACAGATAACACATTAAAGTGTAGCTCTGGGTGAGAAATAACCTGACATCAAAGCCTCTCAGGAAAAACACATTCATTAGACATGAAAACAGCATGAGAGAAAAGCTAAAGCTTGCCCTCAAAAGAATCATGAAGTGTCAAGATTCAGAGGTGACACTATATCCTAGAAAGCTAAGAAAAACACCTGTCTGTGATAATGCTGCTTTGGTGTGATGAGGCTGAGTACTTGTGGAATTATGTCACATTTAACCTGAGTCACAGGGTATAATCTCCACTGAATACTCATGCTTAAGTTTCAACCCATCAAGTCCCCTGAGGAGAAACGAAAACGGTGATATCTGCTAATGATGCAACTTTCAGTCTTGCTAGGAAGTAAATAGCTAATGTAATAAGCCTTCCTCTAAGGAGAAAGAGGCCATTTAATCATTCTGAGCTTCTGAAGGATTTATGAAATAAGGCACAGAATGAGATGAATGAATCCAGTGTTTTCTTAACTTGGTATAGGAGAGGGAGGTGGACTCAGAGCCAAAGATCCTAGTTTTCATTTGTACTTATACTGCTGGCTCATTCAAACATCCAAGACCAATCAACTTACTTTGCTTGTGCAGCTTTGCATCCAAGGGTGCCATATCCTTCTACCATCATGGTTGGTTGTAGGGAGAAACTAATATGAGATCTGGTTTGTCCTCATGGATTCCATTTGTCCCTACAGGTACAAGTATGTCCCTGATTTCCATCTGTATTTTCCTTCCCACTGCCTGTCCTGGGGACCTAGAGTGATCACAACCTATTCCAGTTGCAGAAGCAAGAACCTTGCTTAGTGCTATGTTCTGAATGCCTGTGTCCACCAAAATTCATATGTTGAAATCCTAACCCCCAAATTTAATGATATTAGGAGGTGGAACCTTTGGGAGATGATTAGGTCATAAGGGTGGAGCCCTTATCATGAGAATAGTGCCCTATGAAAAAGACCCCAGGAAGCTCCCTCACCCCTACTACCCCCTATGAATCAGGAAGAGGTCTCTTGCAAGAGTGCAGTTATACTGCTGCCTTGATCTTGGACTTCTAGCCTCCAAAACTGTAAGAAAGAAATTAGTATTTTTGTAAGCTACACAGTCTGTGGTATTTTGTTATGGTAGCCTTCTCTCATCCTTCAACCATCTACTCCAGAGTTTTTACTTCACCAGCTTCTCTCACAGTACTGTAATATCTAATTTCTGTGATGAATAATTTGTCGCAGGTCTTTAATTTCCCAATTAATGCCATCTCACAAGTGCGTGGGTCAAGAACTCAGGCAGAGCTTAGCTGAGGGAGTCTTCTGTCCGTAAATGTTGACTGGGTCAGTGGGTCATATTCAATGGGTAGGTGAACCAGCTTCCTGCTCTCTTGGAGCCCTGAGCCTCCTTGTAAGAAGTTCAAATATTGTATATATTCCATTGCATATTGCTCAGCCATAAAAAAAAAGAAATATTGCCATTTGCAACAACATGGATGGACCTTGAGAGTATCATGCTGAGTGCAATAAGTCAGATAGGAAAGGACTACAAACATGATTTCACTTGAATGTGAAATATAAAACAAAAAACAATGAACAATCAAACAAAACAAACTCATAGACATGAACAAAAATAGAGTGGCTACCAAAGGAAAAAGTGGTGGGGGGAGGATGAAGAGGGTAGAGGGGTCAAATATTTGGTGACAGGAGGAGACTAGACTTTGGGTGGTGAGCGCACGATGGGAAATGCAAATGATGTATTATAAAATTGTACACATGAAACTTATAAAATGTTATTAACAGATGTTACCCCAATCAATTTAATTTTTAAAAGAGAAGTTTAAATATCCTTTGGGAGAAATTACATGAGATGCAGAGGGGACCAAATACTGTTCAGCCTTCTAGGTGCCCCTGCCAAGGTGCCATTCATGTGACTGAGGCTGGTTTGGACGCTGAAGACTAGCCTGACTACTGGCTCTTGCTCATCTGCAGTCTTGGAAGACAAAGGCACAAAAAGCCTGGAACCTGGCTCCTTAATAGTCAGGTAGAGTGGAATACCTTCCTGCTTACTCCTCACCAACCCTCCCATTCACATGCTAGCCAGAGCAGGCCTGAGATAAGCTAGAGAAATTCTTTTGTTATTCTTTGTTAAAATACAGAGACTTCAGGACTAACTAACCTTATCAACTAGTGTTTTATACCTCAACAAATATAAAATCAATTCAGGCTTTTCTTCTGTTTTGCACTGAAAGTCTTAACTACATTTTGTGTCTATCTTCATTGCTTCTCTAGCTTGTCTTCAGGCTTATGCTTTAATGTGGAGACTGTACTGAAGACTGGGGCCAGAGAAATGGATCTTAGAGAAGAGGCCCCCACAGTAGGGAAATTACATTGAAAAACAAACCCCTTCTGTGATTTGACAACCTGTCGTATGAAAAACAGCTTCCAAGCCTGGAGGTATCAAATTCCATGGGGCCATCGAAGGGAGGTAAGTGAGCAATCTTAGATACCGAGGAAGGAGAGCATGTCCTCCAATAATAACATGTCAAACTTAAACAGTGACAATAAAAGGAAGTAGCAAATAAGACCAGGACAAAGAAATTAATTTTTAGAACATCAGGGCTCCACAGATGACATTGACCGGTTGCCCAGGATAGAGCCATCCCTGCAGGATAGCCTCTGGTCATTGGTCCAAATTCAAAATACTTCTCCTCCCTCCCTCACCACTCCAAGTGGATGTAGGTCAGCCATCTGACCTTTGAGTTATGTGTGCAACATTATTCCTCTCTGCATGGGTGTCCTTATTTCTTGTTTCTTTTCTTCTTTTATTGGGAATGCTCCCACATACCTTCAACAATATTTTTTACAGTATGGGGTCTCTCCCTTTTCTTATTTTAAAAATCTTTTAGCTGATTCTTTTAAACATATCCTGGCTTGAGTTCTTTCTCTGTTTGCTGACCCTCTGCCACATGCAAAGATAGGCACATCTCTCCTGAACCTCACCTTATTAGCCAACCCCAAATACAAACACACAGATGTGTCACTCTTTTATGTTCCATGATGGATGGTGTCAGGCTCTCCCTTCTCAAAATGTTTCATGTGTTCTTCAAGCTCCCATTCTTTTTACAGATTAAGAGATAGGTTCTTTGAAAGTAATCTGAAATTGAAATTAGCTCAAAGATTATTCTATGCTATTTTCAAATATAAATTAACCAAAAGATATGAAATATTTAAAGTGATTCCTTCAAGAGATAAGTCGTCTTTCCTAGATGCATCAAATTCTAAATAAATGCCCTGTCCTATAACAGATTGCTCCACAAAAAAAATATTATAATAATCCTGCCTAAGCAAGTCCAGATGAGTAGCTTCTCAAAACTTGGTTTCTTATTGTAAACATTTTTCTACCATCAGTATGGTGCATCTGTGCTTTTCATCTATATTATTTAAGTACAATAAGAAATGAAAGCCCATCATTCAATATCATAGAATAATAAAGAAATTCTAATATATAAGACCTACTTGCTATCATTTCTTGATTCAATCTTCTATAGATTTCAAGGAAGAAGAACTATAAAATGATCTATTGTTTATACCATTCATTATCCATCCATCACCTCTCTAGTGATTGTACCTTAATTCCCCTCTGAGCCATCATCCCTCCCCACTGCTAGCACCCATGGTTTGGAAAAGGCATAGCTGCTGTCTCACAACTGATGTGACCTAGGTCACCTCTAATCAGAATATTTCCTTAAGTAAATGATTGGTGCAGAGAACAGTGAGTAACCTGATCAGAGATGGCGAGACATGAGATAACTATTTCCGGAACTTGCAGTCGCTTCTCTATAGCTATTTCTTTTTTTTCTTTCTTTCTTTTTTTTTTTTGGTCTCTCACTCAGACTCCCTAGGATCACCTTCATATGCACTGTGTGCACATTCCTGTCTTAGCCTCTGCTTTTTCGCCAGCAGGCTAACATACTCACCATAGTCCGTCTTTCTCAGATCTGCCAAAATTATCTTTTAAATTTGATTCAAATCCAGCTGTCCCTGGCTAAACACATTCCAGTGGTTTTATTTTATTACAAGCAAAACTCCTGTGTGTGATGGTCAGAGAAATCTGTCAAGTATGACTCTGCCAACTTCTGACCTTATCTTCTTCTAAAGCCCTCATTCGCAGTTACAGCCACACCAGACACTTTTGGCCCTAGAATATGGCAAGCCCTTTTTGTCTCAGGACATTTGTACCTGCTGTTTATTCTGCTTTGAACAGTCTTTCTTGAGATGACTTCGTGGCTGCTTCTCATTTAGTTCTCACAAAAAAAAAAAAAAAAAAAAAAAAAAAACCTTTCCAAAATGTCTTACCCCAGCCCTCCATCTAAGGCCCTCATTCTATTATCAATTTCCTACCATAATTCTACACGTAATGATGTTCTTAAATATATAAGTTTGTTTTACTAAAATTCTCTCTTCCTCCTGGACTATACACTGGGAATAAAGCGTAGAACTGTTGTAATATCTTATATAAGTGAAGGGATCACCTGGAGGAGAATGGCACCAGCAGGTGGAGAGTGGCAAACCGGCATAAGAAACTGAATCCTGGTGATTTGTTTGACCCTTGACTTAAATAGCCTCAGAAGCCACCCTAACCTTCCTCTTCTCTATTAATTTATATTGAACCTCTAGTTAGCTGGTTTGCATTGCGTTTTCTGTCACTTGAGTTTAACAGATAGTATGAACTATATCTACTAAGAAACAAATATTGAGGACATCATTTAAACACACAAATAAAGCACAGGATACGCCTTAGAGAAATTATTTTGTGTCTTAGTAATATACTGCAGCAAAAAAAAGCAAAGCCAATAAAACTTGAAAATATTTAAGTCAAACTAAAACTTGTATTCAGATTTTGACATAAATTACAAAGGGCAATAGGCCGTGTCCTTCTTTGGTGGTATCTCCAAACAGTGTCTCATCTGTTAGAGGCGAGTGAATCGGCCTCTGTCTGATGGCAGTGGGAACACCTAAACAACTTTAGGCTTCTATCGAACCTGTGATGCAAATGAAGCATGGAAATGCCTGCTCTAGTTGCCAAAGTCGCCTGTTAAAATGCGGGCATTTTTTTTTACGGATTAACACGAGGTAATTAACAAAGGACATTAGACTAAGCAAGAATGCATGCTTGGAGCATAAAGTTAAAAAGAAGACTATAGAGTAAGAATTCAGCATTGGCTTTATTAGAGAGGCAAACTAATATCATGTGACAGTGACTAGTCCAAGATGCCTGCAGGATGTGGCTGGAGGGTCTCAGGATCACTTAGGTATGTTCAGAGAGTCCTATTCTGTCCATAATGATCTTCTATATAAGATTCCTATCACCTGATACCTAAAAGTAAGTCTTACTGAAAGAATGTACACCATACCCATTTCAATAACCCATGTAATAATTATTACAATAATAATAATGATGACATTTTGGAACAGTCTCTATATGTCAAGTACTATTTAAAATACTGAACACATAAGCATCTCTTTTAATTCACCAACAGCCCAATGAGGTAGGTACTATTAACTTCTCCATTTTGAAAAAATGAAGTAACTTTAGCGGAGAGGGCATTTATTCCTTTGATGGATAGAATGTCAAAGTTTCAAGAAAGTATAACCAAGATAAGATGTATAAACTAAAAAGTAAAGTAGACTGAAGAATTTGAGTCAGCAAATTTGGTCCTTAGTCAAACTTAAATCTAATCATTTTGGACCTCTGCTACTGGGAATATTTTCATACAGTCAGTATGAGAAACCCAGATAAAATCTGAAACTTTGTAATGTTTATAGAACTGGAATATGACAATTTATATTCAGCATAAGGCAAAGACTCTCGATGTAAGGGAATAGGCAGATGAAGCCAGGCTACTTAAAGAGATCAAATGGCAAAGAATTCAATAAGGCCAGATTGTGTGTGACAGAGGAAATGACAGTGTGCCAGTCAGGAAATAAAAATAGGGACGTCTGAAGAACTTAATGCATGCAATGATTTCTTTTCCTTGTGAAAAAAGGTCAATTTGAAAGGCTTCGGGGAAAAGAAAAGTTTTGTGTTGAGATGAGTTTTTAGATAAATTGAAAAGCTGAAAATATGTTCATCTTGACATGACTTGGCTTCAAGGTCTCCAGCTCTCATTATGAGGTACAGATGATGTAACTAAAAGCATGACCCTTGCCATGAACCAACAGAGACCTAAAATAGGAAGGGAAAAGGTTTCATCGCAAATATGGGTGCATGCTAGCTAGATTCCCCTATTTTAAAGGGGAAATCCTTCTCCTTTCAAACTTTTTACCCTCCCTCAGGTACATGACATCTTTTGTAGCAATTGATAATTCTTTAGTGACAAATCTGTACTCAAGGACCGAACCATGGAGAAGCAAGTGTATTGGAAAAGCAGATTCTGAGGACCGTGCAGTGAAGAGGAACCCCCAGGGATGCACCAACGAGGCTCCAGCTGGACGGAGAGCTCATCCGCTGCTCTCACCTCTCAGCTTCTGTCGTCCTATGTATGCCCTAATGCACAACAAGAAGAAACTAGGGAATAAAGTTTGATGGGAAAAGCCAATTTCCAAGAGTCATTTTCATAATAAAGCAATCGGTAACTGTCTTTCTGGGTGGTTGGTTGCAACATTGCTCTGGAGAAAAGAGGTGGACCTCTTGAGATCTTTTCTGACTTCTGTTACTGAGATTTGAAACAGTCTGAATTTCCAGAACAACTCTCCACCTAGTCATTCACTCATAGTACTCAGGCTTTGGGAACACAGGTAGGGTTTTTTCCTTCTTTCGGACAGATATGAGTGTAGAGGTCTGCAGAAACTAGGGGATCTTACAAAAGCCTCCCTCGGCTGAAAGAACAGACAGCTTGAAGCAGACACTGTTGGAATCTTGAACTCTGGTTTTCAGGTTGGGGTCCCAGTAACACAAGGCTGATCATTTCTGCTAGTGCTTTCTTGTTCCTCTCTTCTTACAGTCTCAGTTTATTGTGATGCACAGTAATAATGGTCTACAAAATTTCATGTAATAAGTAGAATAAATCCACCTGAAATACTGTGATGTGATGTCAATCTGCCTGCCTGCTTTTCTTGCTGGCTTCAGCTAACACACCTGGTGAAGCTCAGGACGTGCAGCTGGAGACCCTCTTTAAGTTTTTTGTTTCTTTCTTTTTTTTTTTAAATCAATTGGAAGCTGAAATTCAAAGCAATGTGACCCCTGCACCACCTGAAACCTAAAAGTTTCCCAAGGTTCTTCTATGAATTAAATGGCCAAGTTTCAAAAATACGCACATGGCATTTGAATGAGGTTCAGGGCAGCTGGTCAGAAGAAAGAAATTGAACAAAAGAAGGGCAAAGTTAAATTCAGTGAAAGAACGGGCACTCCAACAACAAAAGCTGGCAGACAATGGCACTGAGGTCATGCGGAGCTTCCCAGGCTTCTGACGGAGCTAAGGCTCCTGAGACTTTGGCAATAGTTTCATTAGGGAGCCCAAGACACCAAGTGTCAAAGCACGGTTTGGTCTCTCAGACATGACACGGGCAGTTTCAGAGCTTCTACCTCTTCTAAGGACACCTTGAAACTTTCTGGATCAATGCAAAGCCAATCTCCTTCAGTGCTGCTTCTGGCATGGCTCATAATAACTCTTTCTCATGAAGTATGCCCTGGGACTGGAACATGATTTTTCTGCTTTACCTCCTATTCCTTTCAATTAGCAGCTTTTGTATCCAGGACTGTACAAGTTGCTGTCATTAAAAACAGAGAAGCACATCACATCATCCGTGCAATTTACAATCTTTTCTTGAACATGAGATTTACAACCCAGAAACAATGCTATAACAATACAGTATTGTCCTGAAAACAACTTAGCCTTAATTATATGATGTGATTGAGTTAGCCTCATATCCCCTCCCAGAATATAAAATCTTAGACTGTAAGTTCATGTCATCTATGCCCCCTAAATCCTCAATCACTGAA
This sequence comes from Glossophaga mutica, assembly GCA_039655065.1. Taxonomy (NCBI): domain Eukaryota; kingdom Metazoa; phylum Chordata; class Mammalia; order Chiroptera; family Phyllostomidae; genus Glossophaga; species Glossophaga mutica. The sequence goes on along the minus strand of CM077305.1, from coordinate 74,414,890 downwards.
ACCGAGCATGGCAGGTCCAAGATTAATAATGGATGGTTTGTTCACAGGATTAATCATTTGGGAACCTCAAATGCCGGTGTTTCTTCATGGTTTAGGTCCACCGTTAGCACTGGAGATGGAGGCAGGTAGAAAATGCCAGTAGTTTGTATGAAGAATGTCATTCTGGATTGCAAAAGGAAGTTTATTTTGTTTTTTGCTCTCGTGTTTTGATGCCTGAAGGATGGCTTCCCTCATGACTGGGTGGTATCTAGTAAGGAAATGTTCTAGTAGGGAGTTCCTTAGCAACTGGCTCAGCTTGACCAGTGTCTGACTCAGGTCACAGGCACTCTCCTACTGGGTTCGTCTGCAGCAGGACAGGTACTGAAGCACCTTCTAGCACAGAGTGCTATCGACAGCACCACACCTGTGTGCATGCATATGCACACACACACAATAATAAAAGAAAGTACAAAAGAATTGCAGAAAACAGAGTAACTAGTTCAGAGTCTGTTAATTTTCCTCTGGCAGAATGGGGTGGGGGTCCATGGGGCAAGGGTAAAGGGAGTAGACAATCCCTCTCAGCGCTGTTAGAAGAAAGTTGGTTGTCCATACAATGTAGCACAAATACTGACTGGTCAGTTAGGGGAAAGAATCTTCCCACTTTCTGAACTTTACTGTAAAGAAAAATATATACTAAAACTTTGTCAACTCTAGCTGTATTTTACAGACTGTTTGCTAATACTATTCAAAGAAAATAAAGGGACTTAAGCATTTATCTAAGCAATATTTAATAACTATTCATATGCCAGGTACTAATTCTAGAAGCTGAGGCTATATTGTTGAACAAGAGATAATACCAATGTCCTCAAGGAGATTATAACTAGTAAGAATTTATATACCACCAGTTGTATCTTTCTAACCAGTGGTATAATTAGTATACATCATTATAATTAGTGATATATTATTATAACTAGTGATTATAACTATTAATTTCAGAGTTAAAATGCTTTGACTAAAGGAAATTAAACAAGGCGGGATAATATTGGAGGAGATTCTTAAGACTGGTTGCCCTGAGACAGCCTGGGTGAGGTGACGTCATGCTGAGAGCTGAATTACAAGAAAGGGAAAGCATTCCTGGCAAAGCAAAAACACAAAGGAAATCACTTCTCTTTAGTTACTTATGAGCATGATTATCCTAACCCCTGACCCAGACAGTCAACCAGAGCAATAAACTCCATGTCTTAGCATGGCCTCCACGTCAAGAGGTTTTCCTTTCAACTGGCCCAAATGCATAAGAGCTGAAAACTGAGACTCTTGCTAAGCTTCCAAGGAATGGAGAAAACATCAGAAGAGGAAGAATCACAACTGGCCAGGGCATGTTGCCCACCCATCCTTGCAGTAATGGTCCCTGGGGTCCTGGGATCATGAAAATTACCTTCAAGTGTCCGGGAGGCAGAGGCTGGTTGATGGCAGAGTGATGGGTGTGTTTATCGGTCATAAAGCAGAGCCCACCATGGGACTCACAACATGCCCTAGGCCAAGGTCAACTCAGAGATAGGCTCTCAGACTCCAAGTTAACACTTTAACTTCTCTCCCAGTTTGCTGCCTCTACAACATCAAAATCTTCCATAACTGGAAGACAGAAGGAAGAAGGCAGAGAGGCAACTTATTCCTGGAGCAACAGCTCTTTGTCCTGAGAAGATTCTGATCATTTCTTATACTTGTGTGCCCTTTGCATTTTATAAACTACAGTATCAGGGTTAAAAACAAGGAGTTCCGGAGCCTGGCTGCCTGGATGCAAATCTGGCTGAGTGACTTGAAACGGGTTATTTCATCTCTCCTAGCTTCAATGTCCTCATCTGTAAAACTGTGGTTATATTACCTCAAAGAAAAGCTATGAGGATTAAAAGCAGTCATCCCTATAAAGCCAGAAAGCATACACGTATTACCTAGCATGCAATGTGCCCTGGATCAAAGCTGGCAGGCTTAGTGGTAAGAAGAAGAGGAGGACTAACAAGTCAGTGCTATAGTAATATTGATAGTCTCAACGCTCAGCATCCATTCATAAGCATCAAGAAAGCTTGGCTTCATGGGACATCTGGGCCTCTATAATCAACCTCAAAAGCCCTAGATTAGAGGAAGTGAGGAAAAAAAGTGTAATTTTTCCCTTTCATACTTTCAACCATGTTTTTAGAACACTCTAATAGGGCTTAAGAACTGAAAGTACAGTTGTTTCAAATAAATATTAAAACAATTCCAAGAATTAGAGAAAAGAAAAGCTGTTTTGCAGATGTCTGGCCATTCATAGTCATCATGCTTTTGGATTGCTCCCAACCAGTGAAGGAAAGAGGGAGTGCAATTTGGAAGTTTAGGGCTCCCTATGAGGTCACTGCTGATTCTATTTTAATAGTAGACCTCCAGATGATCAGTAATTTTCAACAGTGAGACTGCAAAGAAAAGAAGCACTAATCTAGCTCTCTCCCTGAATGCTTGTAAACATTCATTACTGTATGCCCTTCTGTTCTCTTTTTTTATTAGGCTAAAAATTTTTTCAAGGTCAGAGACCAGGCCTGTTCTTTTAATATGCCAACAACAAAGCTGACTTCTGTGGTTGGTAGTGATAGTCATCTGTGTCGCTTACCTGTACTTCTTCAGAATGGGGATCTGGTGAATGTCTCACAACCGTGCAGTATTATATTGTTAATCTTTGCTTTCTAGTAGCCTGACATAATTCCTAGAAGACTGGTTTCAACTGAAGTTTGAGGGGAAGGTTAAAATAAAAAATGCATATAAAGATGAGGAGTTATGATAGAAAATATAACATAGGATAACAATAGGAGAAAAGTGAACCCTATATGTTAGCATTTGCTGATGATGCCGTTAAAATAAGTTTGAAAATAATATTCCAATTAAACATAAAAGGCTTAGTAAAATTTATTACTCATACACATGAGGAAAAATCATGGAGGTACCCAGGCTTGAGCTGGAATGATGGTGCCATGGTCACCAGAGACTGAGGCTCTTTCTGTGATTACTAGGGTGTGACCCTCACCATCATAATCCAAACAAGCTGCTGTAGTTCCAGCCATTGCAACCACACTCTAACCTTCACTATAAGAAAAGAAGAAAGGCAGAAAAGGATTTTCCTGGATTTCTACACAACACATTTGCTTACTTTTTATTAGCAAGAACTTAATTACCTAAGCTCAGTTAAGTGCAAAGAAGGCTGTTGCCCAGTTGTAGATTTCAAATGGGACAAGATGTTTTGCAGGGGGACTAAGGTAGGCAGAAGAGAGGACTGGCCCTTAGGAAACTTCAGTCTAAAGTGGTGTGAGTAGCACCCGGCTCACATGGGGCCTGATCTGACAAAAATAAGTATAGTTATGGACATAAAAAGGTCAAATACTTTAAAAGCAAATAGATGGTGTTAAAATGATCACTATTCATGTGTGCTGTCCAGTTTATCGTAATAGAGAAGCAGAAAGAGATTCAAGGAAAAAGCTCAGGCCCAAGTGAAGACTCAAGTGTTAGCCTGGTATCCCTGTATGCTGAACCTCTTAGAACCTGAACATGACAGAGGATGAAAACATGAAGGACCCTTACTTTGGTGCACTTTGGAAGGTGTTAGGGAGAGCCCATTGCTGCCTGTCTCTCCTGCCTACATTTGGGGTCTGTCATGAGTATCGTTGGCCCCTAAATTTACTCCCAGATCTTCTGTAGCCCAAGCATTTTGCCACTGTTATTTTTGCAATGATAATTTTCAACAAATGCTTGCTGTTGAATTACTTGAGGAACAGCCATAACTATAAATATAATCACCACCCCTCCATAAACACACTCCTTATCTCAGAACAAGCAGGTTTCTAAGGATTAATTGCTCAAATATTTTGAAGTAAGATTCAACAGCCTAGTAACAAGGCTTCTCTTTCTCCAGTGAATGTCTACTCCTTTGTAGCTGTAGCTGGAAAAAAAGGAGTAATCCAGGGCCTCCTTTGTTTTGGGAAAAAGTGGTGGGAGTCCAGGGCAACTGAGGAAAATAGCATCTTCTGTCTTCCAGTGGTTAGTCCTGGAACTCTCTGAGGAAATAGCCGGGAGGCAGAGAGAAGCAGAGCTATTTTGAGGAAAACCATGCACTGAACCCCTGCTGGCCCCAGTTCCAGCCCCAGATTAAGAATAGATAAAAATGAAAGCTTAAAAAAGCTTTTTGTTTTTGTCTTTTGTTTGTTTTCTTGTTTTTGTTTTGTTCTGTATAATGGAAGAAAGGAGGGAAGGGACTCATTAACTCCTACTATAAATTTTATCTTTAATCTCTGCTTTTCTAATTTAAAATCAGGGGATTATCCAAGGCACAAAGGGGCGTGGACCAAAAGCCTTAAAGGAATTCTATAAAATTGATCTACTCTCAGCAATTGGAATAGTCCAGCCTGCTTTTACCCCGCCCTTCAACAGGTTTCTGAGGCCTCTGCCTCCCAGCAGTTGCTTTAGCTCAGGATGCAACTAATCTTGGTACTTTTAGTTTGCTGCCCACCTCACAGTTTACAACATATTGAGAAAGTTGTAAATCATTCCAAGTTTTAAATTAGCACCATACTTTACTTCCCCCAAATTCATCCCCAAATTTTCTTATTGTTGGGACAAAAAATAAAAAATTATCTGGGCCCTGGCCTGGTAGGTCAATTGGTTGGAGCATCGTCCCAATGCACCAAGATTGCGGGTTCATTACCCAGTCAGTGCACATACAAGAATCAACCAATGAGTGCATGAATGGGTGGAACAAGAAGTCAATGTTTCTCTCTCTCTCTCTCTCTCTCTCTCTCTCTCTTTCTCTGTCTCCACCCCCACCCCCTTTCTCTCTAAAATCAATTAAAAATAAAATAAAAATAAAAATAACTTTTAAAAATTCTCGGAACATTTTCTAGTCTGTCTGTTGGTGAAAGGCTTGTAACAGTCATTATTAAGGATTTGGGTGGCATGGTAAGATTTTCACAATTTTTGGAAGTCAGTCTGAACTCATCTCCATTGAATCAAAGTATGGGAGTTTTTGAGATATGATAAGGGGATTGTAGGCCATCTGGATTCTGTAAGGGCCTAGGTGAGAGGAAGGTCAGGGGTCTAGAGGCAGAAAGGAGCCTATTTAAGCTATCCAAGCTAAGGGGAAGCATTAAGGTTGCTTGACCAATTCTTATGATAGCACCGTGGAGTCATGTATTTAATCTACCTATTTTATACATTGGACAAATTAGGCACGGAGAAGTTGAGACTTGCCCTACTTCACTAAGCCTCATAAGTCCAAAGCAACCCCCCAATTTACATTTCTTCCGCAGCTCTCAATTGCCCATGTGTACAAATTATTTCTCACCGTGGTTTGGAACCAGTTCAGTTGTATTACATTCAAAGAATGCCTTGATGGTAGCACAATGGTAAGAGGAGTCAGCCATCACTCTCCTACCTCATTTCACACATATATACAATCTCCAGCCATATTTCAATATGGGGCTGGCATCTAGGTAATCTAGACAAAAAGAGATGAAGCTTTGGATAAAATCAATGGGAATGAACAGATGGGACAAGTTTCAGAGACACAACAAAAGAGTCAGAGGAGCTATAAACAGAAAAGCTAGATGGGACATGAGGCAAGGACCTGCCCAACATGACGCTAGTCTCTGAAAAACAGGAATTGAAATAGTTGGGAGAAGGAGAAAAATTAAAGGGAAAAGATGTGAATTTAAAATTATACATTTTGACTTTAAGGTAAACTAATTTGTTTGTAACTTTGGGAATATTAGGTCCATACAATAGATACAAAATTGGTACTGTTGATTTCCATATTGGAAGTGTTCGTCTTCATAGTGATACTACAGATACAAAAACAAATGACCTCAGTAAAAGAAGTTCTAGAGAGAAAAGCAGAGGATAAGGTAAAGGATCTTGAAGAACCACCACCTCTGAGGGTCAGAAAAGGAGGGGTAAGAAAGCAATAACAATGAGAAAGAATAAAGTACAGGAAAAGAGCAACAATAGAAAGAAAAGACTCCAGAAAGTATCACATCATAGAAACCAAGGCAACAAGAAGATTAAAAAAGAACCAATTGGTGTGTGTAAGGAGAGTTGTACGTTCTAAGGCAGAGAAGGGTACTGGTGACTTTCAAGATAGGTCTCAATGCAGTCATGAAGATGAAAATCAGACTGCAAGGGTTAAAGGAAGTGGTACATAGATAAAAAGTTGGGTCACAGTTAAGTACTAAAAAGAATAAAGTTTGTGTCCCAATTTGAAAAAAAAAAACAAGTATCTTTTTATTTTCCCATAATAAGGGACAATATATTGAGAACCTGAAGCATTAAACATGGATCCATTACGTTTATAGAGGCTTCTATACATTGCTAATGTACACATACAAAAAAGTGTCTGAATCCACAAGTTTACTCTGTTTCTCTACCACACTTTTGTCAGTACTGTCTCCGATATGTAGCATTCACAATGGCGGAGCTCTAGCCCAGGGATTTCCAGACTTTCATCAGTATAGAAGGGCATTGTCCTCAGCCTGCTAGCCAATCCAAGGCCATCAGCTTGTTCGTATTTGAAAAGGTTCTACCATAGGCTTAGAGACAACAACAGATCACTTGTATAGCTTGGTAACACAGTCAATTTGGGCCGCTGTAACAAATTACCATAGACTTGGTGGCTTAACCAACAGACATTTATTTCTCACAGTTCTGAAAGCTTGGAAGTCCAAGATCAAAGTGCCAGTAGATCTGGGATATGGTGAGGACCCTCTTCCTCATTTGCAGATGGCTGTCTTCTCATTATATCCTCACATGGCAGAAAGAGAAGGAAGAAAGCCAGGCTGCCTGTGTCTTTTCTTATAAAAGCACAAATTCCATTCATAAGGACTCCATCCCTCTGACCTAATTTCCTCCCAAAGACTCCATCTCTTAATATTGTCGTAATGGGGTTAAGATTTCCACACAGGAAATTGGGGGGTGGGGTAACAAACATTCAGTCCATAGCACTTGGCAATATAAGTGTGAGTTTCTGGGGCTTCAAGAAAGGTTGCTGATGCTCTTGAGAGTCTTGGGGATATAGCAGTAGTTGTCACATTTGAAGGTGATGGATGTGTACAGAGCATTAAATAAGAAAGTTGTCACTTTGTCTGATGTGTTTCCCTGTGAGAGGTTTCTGTTTCCAAATGATGATCATTTGCCAACTCTTGACAATCCCCAGCTATTTGCTCAGAGGCTATGGGGCGTAGATTTGATCAAACAAGGGATATCTTTGTCTTATTAATTTTTGTGTGAGTGTACATACATCTTTTTACAGCTACTGCCAACAAATGCACTTGGAAAAAGGTTACTAATATCTTTTTATCTCTGCCTTTCAGTTCCCCTTACAGCTATCTGCTTCTTTAAAGTAGACCCACACCAGATCAATAGTTTAGTGGATTTATTCTAGTTACTACCTCTGATCATTTCCTGTTCTTAACCTTTGTATTTTTCTCCTCTGTGGTTCTCTGGAGAGCAGACTCCCCTTGCCTCCATAGCTCTCACCTGGCAAATGAACTCTTTGTTGTCTCATTTTATGTTTTCAATTCATCTTTCCTAGTGACCATCCTAAATCTGCTCTCCTTGGAAACACTGTCAATGATATCTCTGTCCTCCAGGGCCCAGAATAAACTGAGGTGCAAGGAACAATTAAAAACGGAGAACAAAGGTGTTCCATTACCTTCGTGCTTTGGGCTACAACAGAAACAGCCAGTGCTTCGGCCCTGGATGTGCGTGTACACACAGAGAATTTCAAACCAAATGAGCAGCCACAATTATCACAACAAAAATGCTACAAATTAGTACTAGAAAATAAGTAAACTTAAGTATAAAAAGTATATCTGGTCTAGGTTTGGAAAAATATTTCATCTGTCCTATGCGATGTCTTCAAAAGTGTTGTAATAGAAAAGAAGACATTCACGTCAAGGAGCAGATCGAGGAACCTCTGTTATCGGTAGTAATGATGCCACTAAATATTCTGAGTGTTCTAAGGATATTTGAAAAGTTAGAAGCTTTTCAGATTCCTATATAATGTCATTGGTTAGAATTGAGTAAGCTGTTAGTGACCATACCCAAACATTGTTTAGAATGTTATCTCCGAAAGTTGTCAATGCCACATAATTGATGGGAGTTCCCAGTTTGTCCAAGAAGGCCAAGGGGCAGTGGGGGACTACACAGGACACTGCTGCCCTGACCATGTGGCTTTACAAAAAAAAAAAAAAAAAAAAAAACTGATATCTTTGGTCTAGCCAAAAAGAGAAATGCAATTTTTATAGTTCTTTGTCTCTTTCACACACACACATATTCCAAAGACCCATTACTGTGCATGTGCCTTTTATTCTCCTTTTGAAAAGCTACATAATGAAGAAAGATTTATCCATTTTAGAATGCTGTCTGTGCACAAAGCAAAACCTGCTCACATCCTTCTGGCTTGTAATATTGCTCATTCTTAGAGCCTTGTAAAAGCCTGCATGAGCCCAGTTTGACCTTATACTATCAGACCTTGGGGCAGGGAGGGGCAGCTGGTGTGTGCAATCTGTTAGCTATTCTATAGCCTAATGAGTTTGGAGAAAGAAGGCTCCCCATGTGGAATGTTCTTCTCCACATCCGAGACACCAAGGAGGTACTTTGAAGTTTCCAGCAGGTCTGAGACTGTTGAGTGAGCCTGCCAAATTCCTCTGGCTACAAGAGTGACCTGTCAATCAGTCACTGACATGAAGTGATCATGCCAAAGGCTGGGCATCCCCTTGAACTAGTTTATACAGTCAGCGCTTATTCCCAAGGCCAGACTCAACTCAGCCCAACTGATCTACACTTGAGTTTGCTGTGGGTTGACACACCCACCCCACCCCTCACTTCCCCACCCCCACCCCCATGAACTGATAAGTGCTGAGAAAGAGAGACAAAGAGAAACAGTTGGCCTGAGGTGGAAATGGCAGGGGTTGGGAGGGCGGAAAGGAAAGAAGCTGAGGAGTGAACCAGGGTTGCAGCTAAGAACTGCTCTCCCAGGACCTTCAAAGAAAGCTTTAGAACCAATATTGGAGATTCAGAGAACTGTGCTTTGGATAAATGAGGGCTGGGTATGGGCAGACCAGCTGGTACAAAAGCAAAGAGTAGAGCTGGACCTGGGGGCAGCACCCATGGCTGTTACTAAAAAGATTCATGGGCAAATGTCGGTGGCGCCTGCAAGTGTAATGCGAAGGGTGGAGATGGTGGCAGCACTTATATTTATTAATACACATTGAACACTAGCCCTTCTGACACAATGGAAATAGCAAAGATCTCTAATGGTGTTGGGGTGTGTGAGTGTGTGTATGTGTGTGCTTTCCTAGGTGTGGCAAAAATTGTTGCTGTATGTTCTTCAGGGCAGCATTAATAAATTAAGTAGTTTTAAACAGAAAAATACTATTAGTGGGCAGAGTCTGAAAAAAAACATTGAAATGATGAAGGTGCTGGTGGCAGCACTGAGTCACACTGTGAGCTACACATACAGAGAGTAGAGGCAATGAGTCGAATGGTTGCTCAAGTACAGCCTCCTAAATGGCATCCTTCCCAAGCAGGAAGGCAGAGCCGACTTGTGCCTGCTCCCAGCAGTCCTGCATACCACTTCCTTTACCCTGGCTGTGCAAATCAGATGCACACTTTAATAAAGCTGCTTCCCCTCAGACAGGTCCTCAAATGTAAAGGACCACATGGGAACTTACTCAAATGTAGATTAAGCCCTGCCCACCCTACTCTATCCCACCACCAGAGATCTGATTCAGTACCTCTGCAATGGGACTCAGAAATGTGAATTTTTAAAGCTCTTCAGAAGCCTGAGAAACACTGTTCTAGCCAATACTAAGGCTGACACTGGATGAAATTAAAAGATAAATGTTTCCTTCAGAGACTGTACTGTTTCCTTCCCTTGAAGATACTTCATGGACCATCCATAGATAAAAACTAGTCCAGCATATACACAATACAGTTGATGGACATTTACATCTTAGATTAAATTTAAGTCAACATGTTACCTATCTTGGGAGTACTTGCCATTTTAAACATGTTGCTTACTTTAGAATAGGAGGTTGTGCTATTGCGTAAAGGGAAGTCTCACAGCAGAGAGAGGACTTCTTCCTGCTTTCCCCCAAATCAAGAGCCTATATATAGCTAAGCCAGGCCCTAGATGCATGTGTCATCGTACTGGGATCATTCCACTAGCAATGAAATTGACTATATTCTCTCATCTTAAAACCATTCATGTTGCTATAACAAAAATACCATAGACTGGGTGGTTTAAACAACAAATATTTATCTTTCACAGTTCTGGAAGCTGGAAGTCCAAGATCATAGTGCCAATAGATATGGTGTCTGGTGACAAACTCCTTCCTGGTTCATGTACAGTCATCTTCTCATTGCATTTTCACATTGCAAAGGGACAAGAGAGCTCTCTGGGATCTATTGTTTAAAACGGCACTAATCGCATTCATGACAGCTCCACCCTCATGATAAAATCACCCTCCAAAAGTCCCATCTCCTAATATCATCACAGTGGGGACTAGGTTTCAATATACGAATTTTGAGGGAGACACAAACATTCAGCCTATGGCACCTTCAAAGTCAAACTTATCTCACCACCAGTTAAGGCAAATAAATGCCCAGGAGGGTAGAAGGAGCTTCTGTCAGGTAGTCCAGCCTGAGTTTTGAAAATATATTTAGCCAAATCATTTGAGCTGGGTTAAAGCCTAAAGTCCAGAGTTTGATGAAGAAGTTTCCTCACTGCTTCTGGAAATATGAGGCTTCATCATGGGACACCAGCACGATGACCTCTCACCTCTGGAACCAAATGACTCTGTTCTCACCCTAATCATTGCTGGACACATAAATCACAATTAATGCTGACACACAAAGCAAGAGTGATTAGAGGAAACAAGAACACACCGAGGGATCCTTTAAAGAAACTCAGATCCCTCAGATGCCTCTCCATTGAAGCAGGTGTACATTTGCCCCTGTAGTAGGCTCGGGATCGTCTTGGCCTGTAGAGAAGCTGGCCTCCTTAAAACCCTACCACAATGATTTGCCATCCACCCAGCTTTGGGCCACATGTGAAGCCTGCTTTTTTCCAAATAAAAGTATGCTTTTATCTCTGCAGCCACCTAAGAAAAGCAATGGAAAGTAATTAACACCCTTTCCATTTTGTCCTCAGTTGTTTAAAATCTAATTAGATCCAAGTGGAATGGAGCCTTGCTATTGTGGTCAGTCTCACTGTGCTTTAGACTGTCTTGGCAACTGGACAAGGTAAGGAGGCCAGCAAGATAAAATGATCTCTACTTTACAAACTTGTCTAAGTATAAAAAGGAAAATATTTGTTGAGAAAGTCAATAGTGGTTACCACAGCCAAGTAAAATTGTTCTCAATACTTCTGAGGTGATAAAAATTATGCTTTTTTTGCTGTTTACAAGAAAGGAAATGCAAATAATGATTGTTATATAACTGTTAATATTTATCAAGCACATAATATATGATGGACACTCAAAATTTACCTAAATTATCTCTTAATTTTCATAAACATTCAATGAGTTACTTTAAGTATTCTCATTTTACAAATGAGAAGATAACTGGCGGATTTTTTTTTTGAAGTGGATCATTCTATTGATTTGTAAGAAGTTAATAGAGTTCGCCAGGGCTTGGGTCTCCATTATAAAGTGATTGAGGAAAAAAAATTTTTTTGAGACTCCAATAGCTTAGATAACAACAAACATAAAACAGAACAAAGACTCAAAATGCTGGTATATTGATGCCAAAGCTCATATTTTTAAGGATTGTGTTATGTTATCTATCATGTTGTTTCATAATTTGAATAAATCAACAGGAAGGACATTATAGTCCATATGTTAAGAGCATATATGAATGATTTTTTAAAAAGTCTCCTACCACATATATTTGGGCCAACTATCATTAAATAAATTGCTGACTAACATGTATTTCTTTGAAGTGGAAATTTTCTTAAGGTTGAGTTATATATGGGAGTCAATAAACTGCAATTTGATTTGCTGTTGATAAAAAATGTGGATCATGGTCTCATGGAGTTAGGAGCCACATTAGTCATCTGGTAGGACCCTGGATCCAATGCAGAAATTTCATGTGCGACATATTTAGTGGAAAATCCTGGTAGCTCAGGCAAGAGGCACTGCTCCTCCTATTAATACTTCAAGATCCAAACCAACAGGTAATTTCTGCGTGAGTATTTCCCTGATAGATACACTAGGACTTCTTTTAATGTTTTTAAATCAGAGTATAGTTTTACACAGAGATGGTCATTTAATTTTTTCTCTTTCTCTTATTTTCTTTCCAGCTTTATTGAGATATGATTGACATATAACATTGTGTAAGTTAAGGTATACAATATGACTTGATAAATGTACATGCATTTTGTAGTAATTATATTAACAATCTATATTAAACTTGAATAATAATTATAATAATATACTGTATAAATTTATGTGAATGTGATCCCTCTTTCTCTCAAAATATCTTATGGTACCGTACTCACCCTTCTTTCATGACGATATGAGATGATGCACTGCTTACTTGATGAGACAAACTCAGGCACTCAGACAGCATGCAATTTATTTATTTATTTTTAAATTATTTTACTGTTGTTCAATTACAGTTGTCTGCATTTCCCCCCACCCCAGCCAAAACCACCTCCCTCCCTTGCTTCCACCCTCTCCTTTGGTTTTGTCCATATGTCCTTTATAATAGTTCCTGAAAACCCTTCCCCCATTATCCCCTCCCACCTCCCCTCTGGTTACTATCAGATTGTTCTTAAGAACAGTATGCAATTTAAAACTTATGAATTATTTCTGAGACTTACCACTTAATATTTTCAGATCACAGTTGATTGCACCTACCTGAAACTGTGCAAAGTGAAATCACAGATAAGGAAGTGCTACTGTATACAATGCAATATTAACTAGAATCATCATGCTGGACATTTATTTGATTCCCCAGATGGCTGGGTTCCACATTCACGTGGGGGCACCAGGTTGGCTTTCTGATCAGACAAGGTTGCTGACTGTCCTGTGATCAGGTGAGGCTAGCAGTAGAATTCTGCAATCACCTCTAGTTGGATGAGGTTGCAGGCTGTGTTCCCTAGCAAAGCAATACCACTGGTGATGCCACAACTGGACAGGGATGTGGGCTGTGCTCCACAATTACACCTGGTGTGTTAGGACCTCAGATGGTGCTCCCCAGCTGATGGCCTGCATTCAGGTAGGGCTTCCAGATGTACCTTGAAGTTGGGTGGGGCCACATCTTGGAATTCACCATCAGGTAGGCTGTTGGCCAAGGATGCTGGCTGGCCTCTCTGTTTGGGCAGAAACACCAGCTCTATCGAACATTCGAGTCACGCTGAAGATTATGTTATGCTATTGAGAGAGGTCTCTGGGCTCTCTGGTCTAATGGGACTGCAGGCTATGGATTGGGTAGAATCGCTGACTGGATTTCCAGCACAGGCAAGGCTGTCTGCAGGCTTTGTTCATCAATCAGGTGGGGTTGTACGCTGGGTTTAGCTGCTGGGTAGAGTGCAGGTTTTGCTATGTGGCTGAGTGGTAGGGCTGGAGAGTATGCTCAATAGTTAGGCATGCCATCAAATGATCAGATTTTCTATTCTGCTATCATTCTGTTATCTACTTCTGTTATCATCGGTATGTGATATTTTTCATTGGATTCAAATTATAAAATTTATTTTCCTGAAATTCATAACATTCTCTTTATTTGTAAAATAAAATCTGTGATACTCTTTTGCTTCTCCCTCAGCTGTCCCACCATCTCTCCTTAATCATGCCTGATGACCAAAAAGTTTATCAATTTCAGTAATATTTAAAAACTAAAATATTTGTTGATTTTTTTGTCATGTATGATTTTTCTACATTATTATTTTTGCCCATTTGTATTATTTTTTCTATTTTCTATAGTTTTGATTTGTTTGTCATTCTCTAGTGTCTTGAAATATTTATTTTTATCTTTTTTATTCTTTAAATGCATTTAAGCTAAGAATTTTCCTGTACTGATTTAGATTTGTTCCAAAAGTTTTGATATGCTAATATTCCTTGTCATATCATATAAAGTAATTTTAATTTCAGTTTTGATTGCTTTTTTTATTCATGGATTATTGAAGTTTGTTGTTTAATTTTTAAAAGTTTGGAATTTCTCTTACTATGCTTTTGTTACTGATATCTATCTAAATCTCAAAGTAGTCATAGAATAAACTGAACAATTTGAATTGTTTTAAATTTTTGAGGTTTTCTTTTTGACCCAGCATATAGTTAATTTTGACAAGTGCATATGAAAATGATTGACATTTTATTAAGGGTGATTTTAGTGTACTATATATGTCAATTGAGTCATGTTTATTAATTTTGTTGTTCAGATATACACCATAACTTAATTTTTGTCTGTTTGTTAAATTAACTTTAATTGTAGGAATTTTCTGCATGTCATTTTAGATCTGCTTTGTTTGTTTTTTCTTTATTCTGAAGCTATGACATTCAGTGCCTATAAATTGATGGTTGGGATATCTTTCTATGGATTAACCTCCTTATCATTATAAAATACCCTTGCTTCTTGCTATTCATGTCTACTTTGTTTCTTAGTATAGCTAATCTGTTTTGTTTGGTTTTTGTGAGGTAAAATATTTTTCCTACCTTTGACTTTGAAAATTTCCATGTCTTTACAAAAAAAAATGTGTATCTTTGGTCTGGAGTTGACCTTAGATTTCTTTAGAGCATTTATCCCATTTATTATTTAAAATAATTTGTAACAATAGCTGGGTTTATATCTACCATCTTATCACTCCCTCTTCATTTTGCCCATTAGTTCACTTTACCTTCTTTCTTCATTTCTTTTGTGTTAACCTTACATATTTATTATTCTGTAGTTTTCTTTCTATTAACTGTTAATCACAATGACATATACTCTTTTGTTAGGAGTATCATAGATATTATGAAACACATCTTTGAATTCTGTAGTCAAATTCAATTTATTACATTTAGCACTTTGTAGTACTGTTAATACCTCAAGCTTCTTAAACTCCTGACTTCTGTTGTTGTCATAGATTTTAGTTCCACATATAAATAAAATCCCACAGATACTCAATATTCATATACATGAATATATACTCATGTATTTATCCTATATTTATATTTTATTCTTTCTGATTTTTTTATTCCTTTCTACTTTTTTTATTTTGATAATCTCTCTGCCTGATACATTCTGTTTAGGTTTTCTTTTATTATAGGCTTATTAAAGAAAAGCTCTTTCAGTGTCTGTCTTAAAACATTTATGCTTTCCTGAAGTATATTTTTGTAGAATGTATAATTTTAGATTGGCAGTTATTTTCATTCAGCACTTTGAAGATATCCCATTGGCATCTGGCTTCCATTGTGTTTGTAAAGAAGTCAGCTAACAATCTAATTGTATTTTCTTTGAAGGTAATGCGACTGATGTTTTACTCTGAATGCTTGTAAGATGATTTTCTTTTCCTTCAGTTTCTTGTTTTCTTTACCAGATTTATTGTGACGTGTCCATAGTTGCATTTTTCCTCCTTTGGATTTTCTAAATTCTTGAATCTTTGGGTTGATGAATTATTTAATTTTTAAAATGTTTAGTTATTATCAAATATTATTGCTGTCTTATTCTGTCTCCCCTTTTAGGATACCTTGTGTATATATATATATTTTTTTCATGCTATATATTTTAAGTATATTTGTATATTTTTCCTCTGTTCTACTCATTTTTTTCCCCTCTGTGTATCAGTTTGGATGTTTTCTATTGATCTGCTGTGAATGAAGTAATTGTGTATTATTGTATCCAGAAATTTTAGGTATTGTTTTTTGTTTACATGTGTGCTTGTTTGTTTTAGTTCTAGAATAATTTTTATAAATATCTTTTATCTATTTGGTCCTGTTCTCTAATTTCTTTAAGATATTACTTATATTTAATTAAAATAGTTATGCTGCTAATTATGTTACCTAGATCATCTATTTTCTGCCTCTTCTCTTACTTATTGGTTATATTATCTTGCCTCTTCACAGGTCTATTAATTTTTAAATGCATGTCAAATACAATGACTAGGAGAATCATAAAGGGTTCAAATCATTTTATCTTTCACCATAGAGTGATTCCTACATGTTTAAGCAAATATAGTGAGGGCATGATTATTTCAATTCAATTAGAAATTCATTTGGGGCAAAACTATTGCAATATTTATAATATTCATTCTATTTCTGATTTTCACTGCTCCAAAGGCATAAGTCTCCTAGATTTTTATTAGAACTAGTGTAACTCTATCCCCTGAGCCCCAGAACAGTAAATGTTCCATATCTGCTCTTTATAAGTTTCTGTCAATATATCCAGCCCCCAAGCAAATGTCTTGAATTGCTGACAGGTAATGTTCTTGATGTAAATTCTCTCAGTGGTGAATTTTAAATTCAAAGCACCAAAAAACTGGATATATTCCTCTGCCTTTTAGAAACTTTTAGCATAGTTCCCCTGCAGCTCCAGAATGTATTTGGGCAAAGAATTGTTTGAGTCTCCTCAAGTTTCTAAATTGCCACACCAGCTCCATTTAACTGCTAAAAGTTTTTGGTGGTTACTCTTACCCCAGCAGAATCCTGCTGCTTCAACAATACTAATTCTTGGGTCAGAGCCAAAACTAGCAGATGACCCAGATTGAAAAATGGCTGAAGGCAGTCAAGTTACTTCTCCCCTCTTGGGAGTATAGTTTATCTCCTCTCTGTTACTTCCACTGTCTCTCATGCACTCAGAAACAAGACTTGTGTAACTTATCTGTCCATTTCTAATTGTTGCAGTGGGAGCATTATTCTGCCAGCATCCACTGTATCCTACTCAGAAGCAAAAGTCTATTATATTCTCTCTAAAAGCAAAAAGAAAAAAAAAACAAGTTAGGGATCTTTTGGTTGCAAGTAGCAAGCAACCCAGTGCAAACTAGCTTAAGACAAAAGGAATTTATTGTTTCACCTAATTGAAAAGTCCATGTGTAAGGCAGACTTCAGATACCGGTAACTAAGGAATTTCAAAAAAATAGTGTCACTCAAATTAAATGGCCCCAGAGTAGGAGATGCATGATTCCTCAGAGCAAAATCTGCATCACATTACTAGAGGAAAAATGAGTAGTTTGTGGGCAGTAAGAGCAAATGCCCACTACACCTGACCAGTACAGCCATCATCCATCTCTTTATCTTCTCAATTGTTATAGTTTCTACCAGCCATTTATCACTGAAATGTATTATTGTATCTTATGTATTGCTAAGGTTAAGCTGAAATGTTGTTCTCAACACTCTTTTGGTATCCAAAGCATGAAAATTCATGCTGGACTGCTAATAGATACTTAACAAATGCCCCTGGCTTGGTTGGTCCTGGGACACGTTACCTTCCTTCTTTCCCACTACACATCAACAACTGAAAAATTAGTTTCTCAGTTTTTAACTCTAATTCTGTGCTAATACAGGCTGTCATAAGAAGACACTTTAAAATTAGCCATGAGTTGTTGTATAATTTGTACAGTATCATTTTGATGGAAAATCTAAATGAGAAAATGGGTAAATGTGCCTCACTAATCCCTGAGCCATTTCACTGATGTGCAATATTGGGTTCAGCATGACTTCGTTTGCTGACACATTATATATCCCACTTTCCACCTTCCAGATAGGTAATTATGGGGGGACTTCAGTGCTGCTCTTTAAGAGACTATATTGTGGGCTGAGGTGAGTTATATCAGAAATGCTGCCCCATTTCCTCCCAACTATTTGATGTGTCTCTCCCCAAAAAAGAAATGGTTTTGGTTTCTTTCTTTCACTTTCTTGCCACCAGGAATTACATAAAAGAGTCTACACTTTGAACCTGAACTTGAAACTAGTAACTGACTATACTGTCAGTAGAGGGCTGGAATTAGCAGACCAGGCTATTTTCAGTGTGTGTGCAGATCCCACCATGGCTGTGTTGACTAAAGGCATTTGAAATAGGAAGACCTAAAGGAGCTAACAAATTAGAGCAAATGCATAGTGTGATGATAAAGAGCATAGTCACTGGAGTCAGAATCACAGCTCTCTCGGGTGGCCTTGAGCCTCAGATTCCTAATTTGTATCATTGGGCCATTGTGATTAATTAGATAATGCATGTGAAGTAGTTAGCATGATACTAGACATAACCAATAATAAACAGTTATTACCGATACTTTTATTGAATTCTGCAGGAAACACTAGAGATAGAACCACCAACTATTTATCACCATGGTAATGAGTTAATGTGGCAATGGTCACAGACAAGTGCAAAACAAGCTTAAGGATTAGGCTGTTTCAAATGTGTTGATATAATGTTTTTTCTGCACATTAAAATGCCCCCAAAATTGTTTTGAATGTCTGTAGACCAAAGGGCAGAGACCATCATTAAATGTTAACACCATTAATTATGACGGAGAAAAAATTAGATGTACATTCATTGCTATGAGTACCCATGTTTTTCAGTACTTAAACATGTGAAAGCCACCTTAAACTGAAGCATACAAACTCTTATATTAAATGTAATTATTCCCCCCCAAAAAAAAAATTAGGAAGAAACTACGTGGAATGATTTGTATTTTATTTATTCATTTATTTATCCTGCATCTGTTTTTAATCCATAACTCATCCTAGATTGAAAGCCATTAGTATGCAAGCTCTATCCATTTTTTCTGTCCCAGGTTTTGACTTCTCTTCTTTCACTCTTTTGAACCTTCTCCCTGAGAACATTCTGTTCACCTAGTTATCGTGGATATTTACTCACTTGTGATTGATTTGAAAAACATATAATATGTGTCAGATCCAATGTTATAGATAAGATCACAGGTCCTGTTCACATTCCGGTGGAGGAGAAAGTAAGAAAAGAGACTATTTTAGCCTAACAAGATAAATGTGCACAGATTGTGAGAAAGTATGGAATCTGGGTCCTAAGTGATCAATGGGAGTCATGCTGATCGGTCAAGGAGTGAGGATTTGGGCATGACCAAAGGTACAGAGGCAAGAAATAGCTCAGCATGGCAAGAAACTAAAAACCATTTGATGTTGCTCAAATATTAAGCAAAGTAGTAAGTGGCAAAGAAATGCTGGAGAAGTAGACAAGGTCAAAATAGTCAAGTGCCTTTCTTCCCTTTTAAAGACTTTAGGCTTTCTTCTGTACATAGTGGGGAGGCAGTGATGGGTCTTGAACCAAAAAGTGACATGGTCAGATTTCACATATTAGTTAGACTAATGAGTGGAGGAGGACATTCAAGGCTATGGCAAGTGGCAACAAGGCCAGTTATGAAGTTGTTTAATTATCCAGGCTAGAAACCTGAGGGTCTGAATGCTCAGTGGTAGGTGACAGACTAGAAATTAGACAAAGATATGTGTGGAGAAAAAATTTGCAACTTGTCAAAAACAACTGGTTTAAAAAAAGCTGACAAAATATTTAAAACTAGAGAAAGATAAGTTTAAGAAGAAGTAAGAAATCAATGAGTCTATGTAACATGTAGTTAAGTTATACCAGCCTCACATTTTACCCAAACGATCAGAATTTTCCTGGCCTCTGTCCAATCTTCCTTTTAATCTGGGACAGACTTTGGGTAGCATTGCAGCTGGCACTGAAGGCTTCCTCAGCAACCTCTATTTTCTTCCTCATAAGCACCATGGAGTCAGGTCTTCAGACCTTAGATTATGAGGCCATTGCTGTACATCTTCTCTGTCTCCTACACTCATGGTCAAGGTCCAAGGCCCTTAGTCTTTAAATGAGAAAGCTACTTCCTTATCTGCTTCCCAACACCTTTTCTTCAACTTTAGATCATTTTTTTCATCTTTATATTAACTTCTAGCATCTATCTTGACACTTTTCTTTACAGTAGAACTTCTTGGACTTCCAGCCAGAGAAGTTCTTCTTTGAACCTTAACCAATATCTTTTTATTCTTCACTGTTTAAGAGAAGCATATTAAATGGTGGGGAAGCAAGTTATATTCTTTGGTGACAGCTGTTTTATTCACCTGTGGTTTTAAACCTGGATTCTGCAAACTATGGCCCACAGGCCAAATCTGGCTCACTACCTATTTTAATAAAGTTTTATTGGAACACAGCCACACTGGTTCATTCAGGTATTTTCTCCAGGCTCATGTGTGCTACAGTGGAAGAGTTGAGTAGTTGTCCCATGTGAAAGCTGTATTTACTGTGTGGTGCTTTGTAGAGAAAGTTTGTTGACCCCTTTTCTAAACTACTATCAAGACTTTTTTTCCTCTGGTAGTCACTTTTATTCTGTAGTAAATGCCTATATGCACAGAGCCTTTGGAACTGCACTTGCTCCCTACCACTGGTAATATGTCCCAACCCTGATGCTTGTTTCCCATGTGAGGACAGTCTTCAGCTTCACCAACTCCCCCTCTCTCTCCATAGTCCACCCCAGTGACCACGTAGGAGTCTTTCAATAAATTCAACAAAATTTTTATGAACACTGCTTTTCATATATGGTATCCATTTTTAAAATTTGCCCTGCAGCAGTACATGAAAGAGCACTGAGTTGTTAGGCTTCTATAAGTCATTTAATTGCTAACCATTTATTTGCTATTATTAATTCAACATAAGCCTATCAAGTACACATTCAATACCATGCATTCTGCTACAGATGGGGGATCTTTAAAAAAGTGAATAGCACAATGTTCCTGCTCCTGTTCGAAAGGAATGCCATTTGAAAGTTAGAGACAGGATGACAAATGATACAACATGATAAGTACCAATCAAGACAAGAAAGAAAGGCTATTGAACAACACAGGAGGGAATAATTATGTTGTCCTACAAAGGAGACATTATGATGACTTTAGAAATAAGAGATTATGTCCATTGAACTTTGGAGATCAAATTTGCCAAGCAGTAAAGGAGTGAAGCACATGTCAGACAGACATGGCTAGGGCGAGACAAAGCACATTTTGGAAATGGCAAATAACCTGGGTGCCTAGAACACAGACAGCACCCTGCATAGAAACAGGAGATGAGACAGAGAAGATGGCTGAGGCCAGACAGAGAAGGTTTAGTTGGCATGTGCATTGAAAGTCACCAGAGAAATTTAAGGAAAAGAGTGGGCTGAGTCCCAGAAAATTCAGCTCTGTGACTTGAGACATTTTGGGGGTTCTGATTCTGTGTTCTTGGTTTCTCCATCTATAGGGGATCTCTTGTGGCTGCTTTGAGGATTAAATAAGGTATATATGCAAAGTACTTAAAAAGTGCCAGACTCATATTAAGTAGTTTTTTTAAAAAATCTCCTATTGTCTCCAACAGTGAACTTCTCATTTGTGACACATTGTTAAGACATATTTGGAAAACCCACCATTTCCCCACTCCTGAGTCACCCAGCACAGAGCACAAAAGAATCGATGGTCTGTTTCAAGCACTATTCCAGTCAGCATCCAGTGCCCAAGTTGGGGCTGTGCTGGCTGCACACACATCAGGGTGCTGAAAGCCCCATGTGTTTGATGACAAATTATGGGCAGAACCAGCTATTAATCTGTAGGAGACCATTTTGCGTGGCTCGAGCCCAGCTCTCAGTGGAAAGCAAGGTCCGATGCACAGGACTCATGCCCACAGATAGGTTCTCCTGTGGGAAATCAGTCCTGCATTGTACCTAGACTGCTATGAGACTTGCTTTCACTGAAACTCCCTCACCCTGAGTTCAGGCAGCGAGTGCTTGCTGTATTATCTTTAAAGTAACTTCCTGAAGTCTGTGCTAATTCTCCCAAGGATTGAAGTGTAAACAGACCTGTTACTCTTATTCTCTTGCATTTGTAACATTTTTCAATGGACTGAGTTTACAAGTTTGGGTCCTAGCAGCCCTTGGGTGCCCCCTTGTCTTAATCCTTATTTATGCTTTATCACACACACACACACACACACACACACACACACACACACACACAGGTTATTTTTCTTAAGATTGCATTTGGGAACAGCAAATAGTAGGTTTCACAGGCTTAACAACTGAGATTGAATTAAAAAACAAAAAGGGGGAGATATTGGGAACCACCCTGCCTGGTTTCAGGAGCTGTAACCCACCCCCATGGCTAAGGCTGAGTGAGTGACCTTCTGACCTTGCTTTCCACTGGGAGCTGGGCCCACACCACACAGAATTAATCATTAATCACTCATGCCAAACAAAAGAGAAGGCTATCTACAAGTTTTTGCAAAGTAAACCCTTACTCCATTACCTAAACCAGTGATTTTCAACTTTTTGTCATCTCATTGCACACACAAACTAATTTCTAAAATTCTGTGAGTCACCAGAAAATGCTTGCCGATCTGACAAAAAGTAGGTATAATTTTTATTCATGCACACTGGATGACTATTGTTGTGTTGGCTGTTGTAATTTTTTTTTAATTTGACTACCTAAGGGAAAAGAGGTCAGTACCCCTGCTAAATAGTCAGGTATTGCATATTTTAAAAATTCTTATGGCACACCATTGTGCCTACCACGGCACACCGGTTGAAAATCACTGATCTAAATCAATATTATTTTAAGCCATGTTTTGCTTCCTTCGGAATTTTCTTCTGAAATACTTTCTGAAAGAAATCTTACTAATCAGAATTGTTATAATTTTTAGAAAGCTGTCTCCTCTGATGTTTATCATATGCAGCTATGTCTAAATAACCTAGCAGTGAAGTTCTAGGGATTGTCAGCAGAGCAAATTGATCTCCTTTATTATACAAAATTTGACCTTTATTTTCCCCCTAAATAATATTGGTATTTGATGTGGTTTTCCATTTTCAAAAACATTAACACAGTAAAAAGAAACTATCGGTGTCTGATATGCTAAATGCCAATTGGAAGAATTGATTGCCCAGAGGCTAACTGGGAAATAGCTGTCTTTATTTACCCACTGCAACTCCCTCAATCGAGAAATGATCTCATCACATTGCTCATCTGGGTCATAGTCCTGAGAGTAGTTCCATAAAATGATTAAACCACAAAATAATTCTATTCTGGCTCAGGGCATTTGCATTGGCCCACATAAACACTCCCTGACACTTCCCTTCCTACTCTTCCTCCAAGCCATCTGCTCTGCTCACGCAGACCGCAGCACCCAAGTGCCACCTACTGATCTTCCAGGGGTGCTCGGTGTGCCCCCCAGTCTGGATTTCACTGAAGTTGAGTAATTTGTTCTTATATTAAAATAAGAAATGAAATAATTTGCCTGATTGGATTCTTTACTTGGCAGTGTTAATATGGACTATTCTTTGATCAAGATTTGATGCAAGGAAAGCTTCAAAATCAATAGATACAGGATAAAGTATAAAAAAATGCATATTCCAAGAAATGCAACCAATATGTATAAATATATGTATGCATAAATGACTCATGTTCGTATAAAGTACATTTTTAAATAGAGTCCAATGATTTTACTCATGTGACATGGGTGAAATGGATTTGTAACAGGACTATTTGGCTCATTCACTCAATGATTTGTTCATTTATTTATTTACTAAATCAATATCTAAGGAAAGTCACTCCATCAGTGAATTTTTTGCTTTCTCCTCTGTATTCTTTCCATATCTCTTTTTGGATCACTTATGATACTGTTTATTTTGAATATATATACCCTAAATATCTCTAATCTTAAGAAAATAATATGCTCAGAATTGTTTTAGTATGCTAAGAAGATTTATGTGCAATTATTTTTACTGCAGCATTATTTCTAGTAAAAAATGTAAAACAACCTAATTATTCAGCAATAGAGAAATGGTTAAATAAAATGACGGCACATGCGCCCAATCAAACACTATAACACCATCTCAGTGCTCATGGGGAATTTTTAATGATGGCACAATATTTGTTTTATAATGTTAGTAGACAATGATATATGAAACTTTATTTCCATTCCTAATAAAATTCAGATTATCTTAAAATATTTATGATTAAAATGTGTTGATATGCTAGTAGTGGTCATTTCTAAATTAGAAAATTAAGAATATTATCTGTTCCTTTCTTTGTATATATCTATATAATACATATAATTTTTATAATCATAAAACAAAACCACAGAGGTATTTGGGATCTTTCTTATCCCACTATGTATGTCATACAGTGTTGCACTGCAAAGGAATCAGGAGAAAAATAAAATAATAAACTGGTTCTCACAGAAACAAATAAGTTTTAAAAAATAGCAATACAAAAGAAGATGGAAATTGAACTGAGAATTTGTTTACTATAGGCTACTACCACTGAAAGAGTTAAGAAATGCAAATTTAGTGAGGACTCAGGAGCTGGAAGTAATGCGCAGAGGCAGGCATGGATGCATTTGAACAGGTAGAATGAAGGGAGAGACAAGAGAATCTATGAACACATGGAGACAGTCCATGTTTTGCCTTTTGCCTTAGGGTACAGGAGGAATTACATTCCCTAGACAGTGTCCAGTTAGAAAAGCAGAGACCATTCTATTTATTGATTTAAACCAGAAAAGAATATAGAATAGGAAATGAGGAGCACACAAACCATAGAAAGGTCTGGACAGAGTCAGAAACTCCTGTCCATAGGTTGAGAACCTGCAGAAAACCACTAACACTTCACGGTTCCTCCACACACCCGTGGTATGTGAGTAGACAATGAAAACGGAGGTCATTACCAAACTCAACTCTGCAAAAACCAGAGTCTACTATCAGAAAAAGAATAAAATGGCTTTGCTGTTGCCTCTTTTCTTCTTTCCAAACCTTAAGTTTGGTCCAAAGCTCAAAGTCGGCCTATCCAAAATATGAGAGACAAAGTGGCCCAGAAAATATAGTTCCCAGGCAGGAAGCCTCTATCACACAGGATAAAGCAGAGAAGAGCATAAGAACAAGTGCAGAGACCTCCCTCTCTGCCCAGGTACTAACCACAGTAACTGCAATAAAGCCTTGACAGCCAGGGTGAAGATTTTAGCCTTAAAAAAGGAATAGGGTTCCTCAAGCAGATGAAAAAAAAAAATACTACAATGGAAAGTGAGTTGGTTAAGAAAAACTTATCTTACTGTGGCAAGTGTACTCTGAGCTGCTTCACTAGAACAGAGTAGCATGAAAACCACCAATGACCTCAATAAACCCAAGAGAAATCAGAACTGGAGTCAGAATTGGTTGGGATCAGAGTTAAGGGCCATGGTTCCACATCTCCCTATGAGGCTGAAGCTACTTTACATGGACCACACAACCACTTTGACCATTTTAAGAAGTCACTTTGCCAAAACAAGCAGTTCAATTAAAGAAGCATGAAATCCAACTGGTTTTAAACTGTTGTTCTTGCTACCCCATATAGACCCAACTTACAGCTTCCACAAGTCAAGTCTGGTCAAATGAGAAATGCCACATTCACACACACTAGTCCTTCCAATGAGGTTTTCACTCAGATACTATTTTCATATCATCACATATCTGATTTTCATCATTTCTCCCTAAGTGGTTTAGGAAAATTATATTTTATATCTCTAATGAATTATGAATAGAATGATTTTTATATAAATTCCCACTTGCTGAAAGATAATTTCTTTTTAGAAACAAAGAAATTTCAAGTGGCAAAGAAAAAAAGAAACTGAAACCATTAAACTCTACTCACTTGTGAATGTGGGTGGGGCAAGGAAACTCATTATATGGGAGAAAGTCATAAAGGATTTTCAATAATTTACCTTACTCTCCTACTATCTATCCTGTCTTTACAACCCACTGGTCTGTAAATTCTTTGGATGCAGATGGTGTGCTTTATGTTTCCCAAGGCTACTGACTTCAGACACTTGCCCATAGCTCTTGTTTGATGAATAAATCTATTCTAATAGCTTCCATATCACTGCTGCTATATCACAAGTCTGTGTTGAGACTTGAAATAATGGAAGTTTCTTAGTCCAGAATTTTATTGTGTTAGAGGCCGTTCAATAGAAGCATTAAAGAGGAAGGAAGTGGATGAGAAAAAGGAGCAGGAAGAGGACAAGGAAAAAAGGAAGAATAATAAAAGGGAAGGAAGTGTGATGTAAAACTTTTACTTAGGGCTTAAACAATATCTTTCCCAAAAGAATTATAAGAGCTGAGGTGAAACATGAATTAGGGCAAAATGGAGTCAGATATGGTTTTGATAGGCTCCATTAAAAAAGATCTGTGTTAAAAACACCTATACGAAGAAAGCAAGGGCAAGAATGTGAAAAATTTGCAGGTAGTCTCCTAAAGTATGTTTGTGAAGACATTGTAAACCACAACGAATTTCCTGAGTGGAGGTAAACAAAAAATTCTATATAAAAAGTCATGAAAAATTGATAGTGTTCTCTGTGACCTATAATTTCCTAAATAAATTGATTTTTATAAAAATTTGCATATTATTATCATTAATGATTATTATATTATTATCTACTCAGCTCAGATACCAGGCACTGCAATTAAAAAGTAGCACTTTTTAAAAGTGCTACATTTTGGAGAAATCCTTTCAAGTCAATTTTCATTAGATCAGCTTTTGACATAAATTTTGTCCCTTGTAGAGAAATTCAGTACAATATCTGCAGGCCCATAAAATAGGAAAGCATATTTTCATTAAGGAAATTGGGTGCTATGTATTTATGCACAATGCCACCATGAAAATAAGGAACCACAAAACTAAAGGCATTAAAAACTCCAGGTCTTTCCACAGAATTCTCTGGTTGTTGCATTTTTATGTGCAGAAATGTTAAAGCTGAGACTCAGATTCTTCTGTGGAGCTGCCATGCTTTTGCCTTAAAAAAGATCTGGGGCCAGAAAGAATTGCCAAGATATTTTCTTTCCAAAATTACATTTCTCTTGTAAATATCTCTGGAAAGCAACCTTAAGAATCTAATAAACCCTGAATCACTTTACCAGTGACCTTATTTCTGTTTGAAAGTTCTCATCAGCATCCTGGAGGAAAAATTGAAATTTGTGATCTTTTGATGAGCCATGCTGATGAAAGCTGTGATTTCGAACCCAGAGTTTTGAGAGACTTTCTAAACTGGGAACAGGGCTTCTGATGTCCAGGATCCTATACAATGCCTACCTGCATGCCCTTGGCACTCTGTTCCTTTTTGGTCACCTCCACAGGCTCAAGGAAATTTTTGTGGTAATACTATAATTAAACAGCAGGTTTTAGGTTTAAATGTACCAGGTGGGATTTTTATCCCCCTTTTTATGACCCTCCCCTCCCCAACTTTTCCACCCTATGGCCGCAGCTTTGCAAAGCTGCCTTTATTGTCACTCACTTGGCTTGTATTTTTATCTGATTGGGAATGACATACCTGCAGAGGCTATGCTTTTTATCCTCTCCTGTATTTTAAAGCTTGTTTCCCCCTCAGTCCTGACACCAGCAATCTTTTGTGGTTTTTCTTGGACCTCAAAGGCTTAATGGTCCAGTAGTGAACTTGAATCTTTGGAAAATATATTTCGACTACCTCTAACAGCAGCTTCAGAGAAGTCTGGGGAACAGCTACTCAGAACAGCAAAAGTGGTGCCCGTGGCTAAATGTTCCAGGGAGGTTTTTGTCTTTAAAATCAAGTGAATATATTAAAAGATTGCTTTCAAACCTGCAGCATTCACCCAGATAGCCTAGGGAAGCTTCTAGATTCGCTGGGGATAAGAAGATCAAACCAAGTTTAAAAGTTAATTAGTTAGCTCTCTCCCCGATATCTGGGGGCCCCTTCCCTGTGGAAGAGGAAAATGGAGGAGCATGGTAAGGGGAGGAAAATGCTTCCATGAAACCAGTTACTTGGAAGGCAGTAACATTAAATGCCTAGCTGCCTCAGAGGAGCGCGGACAGAACTGCAATAAATGCAGTTAAGTAGTTATGATGAAAGGAAACATTCTATTACGCTCATTAAGACTCCTGTTTGATACTTTTTAAAAATTTCAAATGAATTAAGCTATTATTTTAAGTCCTTTGAGAATAATATTTGTGCTCATTCCTTTGTCTTAGGAAAGACCAGACATGAGGGAGAGGGAGTGTTAAAGGAGAGAGAAAAAAACTAACATACGTACGTTCCCCAAACTGTTCTTAATCGTTTAGAAATATTAACTTGTTTAATTCTCAAAAACACTGTGCATAGTATTAGTACTATTTCCATTTTACAGATGAGGAAACTGAGGTACAGAGAGGTAAATAACTTGCCCAAAATGACATAGCTGGTCAGTGGCAGAGCCAGTGCTCCAAACCAGGAAATCTGACCTCAGAGCCTGAGCTGGACTTTTGACAGCAACGTTAGGGCTCTGTTCCTAAGGCCTGCTGAGACACACCATACATACACACGCGCGCGCACACAGTCTCTCAATCTCAACTGAAGTCAGCTTCTTAACCACGCTGTGTCCAGTGCAGGCTGCTGGAGAAACTGTGCCCCGTGTACTCACTCAGGGACTCAGACTGACTGAGGTTTCATCTGAACATGTGCTTCCAGGAAAACCATTCCGGTGGGAAGTGAAGGTGGTGAGTCACACCGTGGATGGTAAAGTTACACATATCACTCCCACTCACGTTGCACTAGTCAGTGTAAGTCATATGTCCACATCCAATCTAAAGAGAGCTGGAAAATGCAATTCTACTGTTTGCACAGGTAGGGATTAGTGGGGAGGGGTTAACCAGATACATGGAATGAACACCACTACTGACTACCAGCACACCTCTTTGGAACCCACCTGGTCCCTTATCCCAACTGTTCTCTACATCTCTCCTTTAACTGCGGGATTATTTTTAAATATCCACGGGAAGAACCACATTCCTTACACTTTTGGTTCTCTAGTGCATGATATCTTTGTGCATGTTACCTTGAATCCCAAGAATTTGTGAACATGAAATCCAGAAAAAGAATTAAAAATCAATGGGCTTTCTGCTCTATTTTTTTCCCCTGTGACAATCTATCTTGGCTCTTATTTGCATGAAGGGGAGGAGGAACATAAATTAACATTTCAAAAACAATGCTCTATCCCAATGCCTCTAGATGATGATATAATTTTAGAATTCAGAGATCGGTACAAAAAATTTCTCTGCTTTTCTAGCCAAATCACCTTTTAGTTCATTAAATTCAGTCTCAGCTGGGAGTATGTGAATCTCTGCTTCTTCCTCGCCTTTCTCCCTCTCCAGTCCTCATGTGCACTTTCTGCTCCCCATCATACAGGGGCATCACTGCTGGGATCTGAGCTCCTAACATTCAGTTCAGGGGAGCAAGAGGAGGCCTTTCAGATCTTATACACTTCTGATGGAGCCTTTAGCAACGTCGCAGTGAAATTTTCTATGGCAGAAAATAAGCATGTGTCATGTTGATAGTGATAATCTCCTTCAGAATGTCCTTACACTATTACCCTAGTTATAGACACTATTTTATCATTTTTCTCCATATGACCAAGAGACCTCCCCTTGGAGAGATGAGGAGACAATCAACCTGCACCCTACAATTGTTGTATAAAAGAACTTGGCACGTCCCCAGGTACATGGTAAATTAGCCCCCACACCCATGGTTGGTCTTATGCCTCTAACACTGGGATCTTTCTGACTCATGAATTAAGTAACTGAAACATGGGCACTGTCTAACTAATATCGTAATAGCATTACCTAGGTCAGTGGTTTTTAAATATGAAGATTCCTTTCAAAATAAAAATGGCAAATAGGGATATAAACTACTCCACATCATATGTCATCAGAAAATTTCAAATTATAAAAACAAGGAGATCCCACTACACCTCTGCTAGAATGGACAAAACCCCAAACACTGACAACAGTACCAGTGAGGATATAGGGCAACAGGAACTCTCATTCATCCCTGGTGGGAATGTAAATGGTACAGCCATTTGGAAGAGAGTTCGGCAGTTTCTAACAGAACTAAACATACTCTTACCATAAGATTCAGCAATTGCATTCTTTGGTATTTCCGAAAGAATGAAAATATACATCCTCACAAACACCTGCTATAAACACAGGTGTCTATAGAAGCTTTATTCATAATTTCCAAAACTTGGAGCGACCAAGATGCCTTCAGTAGGTGGAAGAATAAACAAACTGTGTTATATCCAGACAATGGGATATTGCTCAGCGCTAAAGGGAAATGAGCTACCAAGCCGTGAAAAGATATGGAAGAAGTTTAAATGCATCTTACTAAATGAAAGAAGCCATTATGGAAATATCTCATGATTTACACCAAGTCCAAATGCAGGTATTTGGGTGTAATATTTTTAATCTGGAAATCTAGTTTATTTATATATATGATATCTGACCCCTATACACATAAAAGACAAAGTAAATGCAGACTTTATATGGTATTAACAATGTCCCAACAACCGGAGTCTGATTCATTCAAAGTCCAGAATGACATAAGCAAGCAGAGCTCCACAAAACTCTTTTAGTTGCTTTTATACTACTTCTGTTTATATCTGAATTTCCCCTGGTTCACTGCTACGTGGTTGATTGAACTAAGTGTATTTAATAATGCCTGGCCGTTTCTGTTAGAAGGGCAGAGTGCTGTAAACTAGACAGGTAACTGATTACCCACTACCCCTTGCTCTGAGGTCTCTAAAACAAACTCTTTCCTGGAAGACTGGCTACTAAAGACCATGAAAGCCAGTATAGAGGACACCATTGGCACTAACCTAGGGAGGAAAAATAAAATCTTCAGAAGTTGACATGAGTTCTATGCAGCAGAAAGAAAGAAGGAGCTCCTACCTTTTGCAACAGCATGGATGAATTTAAATTTCTGAAGAGTAATTGTGTTTATAAGGACTTTGTTAGACTTCCAAAACCCTGTTTTAACATAAATTATACATATATATAGATATAGATCTCTCTCTCTATATATATATATAGTCACTATTTTATTTCACTATTTATATATTTATACATAAATATATATATTTATACATAAATATATATATTTATATAACTCCATATGTATATATGGCGAGGGAGAGAAGAAAGGATATTCTCTTGCAAAGCTGAAATCGGGGAAAATTTTCCTGAACTGCAGCACCACGATGCTGCAGAAAAGAGGAAACAAGTCATTCTTCTGTAAAGTCATTCCTCCTGCGATGTGTATCTTAGACTGAAATGGAGTATCTCGTGTTCCAGACTTACAAGGAGCTCTGGTAATGAGAATGGATTATCCTAGTGTGATACAAAGAGTTGGTGATGTTGGAACAGGGGCAATTAAAATATTGATAAAAACAACAACAACAGCAACAAAACAATCCACCTCTGGACTTGAAAAGAAAATTCAAGCTAATCAGAAAATACATCTCAAAAACACATGGAATAAAAAATAAATTACAGAGAAAAATATATACCATGTGATATAATTACTTAATTTTTAAAACATATAAAGCTATCTATATAACAGTTATGAATACATGCATATGGAAATATATATATCAATTTCAGCATGGTAGTTATCTCTGAAGGAAGAGCAGAATGGTACTGAGAAGTGTTAATAAATGGTTTCAACTGAATCTCTAACATTTTATTTGGTGGGTGTAATGGATGTTTGCAATATTATTCTCTGTACTATTCCATATGCTTTATATATGTCATACATTAAAAGATTTAAAAGATTCAGAGTGCTTTCCAAATAATATGCCAACACTGATGTAAGGATGCAGAATAGCATAGAACCTACAAGAAAAGTTCACAAAAAGGAACAAAAGAAGAATAATGGGGGTGAAAAAGATAAGAATGGAAAGGAAGTTGAATTCTATTAGCCTGATCCTCTACAGGTTTCATCAATTTCTAAGAATCTTAGCCTATGGTCACTCAAAAAATCAGAGCATAAAACAAGAGTACACATGTAATTATCTCATTTCACTATTTTATTACTCATTCTGGGTTGTTTTACCCTTAATTAGCACTTAAGTTGGTCTAATTTGTTTGTTTGATAAGGTGACCCAGACCTTCAACCCTGAGGGTAATATTCCTTTGGTGCTTTACCCTCGTTGGGCTGTTGTCGCTTCAATTTTTAATGTATGAATATCACTGAGTTTAAAGATATTATAAGATGTCTTAGTGAGTTCCCTGATTTTAGACATTTTATTTCTGTCTCCATTTGTGTAGTAATAATTCAAGATCCTTACTGGGATACAATGATAAAGCTCATTGAAATAAAGATCTCCCACCACTTAGTAATTCCTTTTTTTTTTTCCTGATTCAATAGCACGAGGAGCTCAAAATGTCCAAGTGGAGTCATAGCTTCAGTTTCCAGGGATTTGTTACTATATTTCCTGATCCAAACATTGCTTCACCAGCCCTGAGAACAAGGACTTTTCATCAAGTAGATAATAAGACTGCACAGATGAGAAACACATATTCCATAAGTAGGTCACTTGAAGAAATGGCAAGGGAGCCAATCCTACTTCCACACTTAGTTCCCAAATCCATGGAGTTTAGCTACTGAACACAGGGCACAAACTATCAGTCATTTGTTCAAGGTATAAACTGCATCCTTGAGAACAGATTCTATACCTTGTGGAGTGTGATACTCAAGCTTTTAATAGGCTACTCTATCATCCTATCAGGCAAATTATTTTTATATCATGTGGACAAATCAGCAGTAGCAAATCCACATGGGTGGTCATGTACCCATAGTCATACCTTCCTCATAAGAAAAAGTTTCCTGGGGTCTGAGGCAAAATCATATAGATCTGATGGTAAATCAGGCATTCGAAACCCTCAACAGATCGTGCTGGTAGAGGCCCTGCTGACAGAGAGAGCAAACACATAAATGAAAGATGGGATATGGTCTCACCATTTCAGGGTTGAATTATTCTGATATAATCAACCTGCCCCTAAGTGGCTGTCTGACCTCTCTAAGGGATGATATCAAATCAAGGGTTTATTGTCCATCTCTGCTGGCAGAAGGGCAGTCAGAAATTAACAGTCTTATTGATAAACAGCCTCCATGCCTGCCATGGAGGATCGCTGCTCTGTTCACAGGCCCATTGTGTAACGACTAGGGCAACCAAGGAGAAAGACTGGCCAATAGCCGCAAAATGAGTCATTCTATACAGCTGACATCAAGTGATCCTGCTGAGGTGGTGCTGCAGGGCACAGACACAAAGATTCTCAGTCTCTGTGCCTATTCCCATGAGCCTACCCACACGTCTCTTCCTCAAATGTCCTTGTTTCTGGCCATCTAACCTTGCTCTTTCAACACCCCTGAATAACCCAGCTATCAACTGTGGCTTATAAATCCATGTATAGCCACACCAAATTCATTTTTATTCATACAGCATGAATATACAAGTGCACGGCTTGCAGCTCTGGGTCCTGGAGGGATATCTCTTTATAACCTTCCCTCGTGCCCACCTCGGGGAAGGCCATAATGCCATGATGTTTCACTCTTGCACAGCAGAGAATACTGAGAGCTCTGTTGGTTGTTGAAGGAAACCACAGAGAAACTATAAATGTTTTCTGAGACAGGTGACATGAGAATATGAACCACCTGTCCATGCAGTTTACTTGTTCCCCCAATCTGCTCGAACACTTCTATCACAAACATGGATTTCTGCTGCACCTGTCTGATATTATGACTGCAGAAGATCTGTTAACACCCTGAACGTGATAGACACCTCTGGTGGCATATTCATGTAAAGTCCTGTCATTGGACTTTCAGTCTCCACCCAGGCATAGTAGCACGCCAGAAGGTGCTTTTCAAACAGCTTCTACCCCAGACATGCTACTTTTCTCCAAATCTTGGAGGTCTGCACTGTAAGGCTCCTGTGGGGGCTTTCCAGAGGCTTTGCACAGCATTCATATCCCCTAACATTACCTCTAACACCATTGAATTTGTTGGACCATGAAATCCAACAGACAGTTCCTAGGAAAGAGGGTAGACAGGGATTCTTTTTCATGTGGTGTTTTGGGGAATATGCTCAGGAATAAGAGCGATGGTAGAAGAAATGTTTAATTCTTAATCCCCAGTGCCCAGAACATAACTTTATTTGGAAGTACAGACTTTGCAAATGAGGTCGAGTTAAGATGAGGTCGAGTTAAGATGAGGCCACTGGGGTAGGCTCTAATCCAATATGACCCGAGCCTTATAAAACGGGGAAATGAGGACCAGAGCCAGACAGGCACACAGAGAGAATGCCATATGAAAATGAAGGCAGAGATCAGGCGATGCATCTACAAGCCAAAAAACACCAAAGACTGTCACCGAGCCAACAGAAACTAGGAGAGAAACAACCTTCAGAAGAAACCAACCCTTCCAAAGTCTTATCTCAGAGTTCTAGCCTCTAGAACTATGAAACAATCAATTTCTATTGTTTAAGCCACCCAGTTTATAGCACATTGTTATGGCAATCTAGCAAACCAGTGCAGGGCATGAGGGAAAT
The DNA here is from genome assembly GCA_039655065.1 of Glossophaga mutica. NCBI lineage: Eukaryota > Metazoa > Chordata > Mammalia > Chiroptera > Phyllostomidae > Glossophaga > Glossophaga mutica. The sequence goes on along the minus strand of CM077305.1, from coordinate 74,380,509 downwards.
TTGGGGAGTGATACAATATTTCTTATTTTGGTTGGTATGGTGACCCTATGGCTTCAAACCTTTTTAAACACCATACTTGAAATGGATACATTTTGTTGAATATAAGTTTTCCTTTAATAAAACTGGTTTTAACAGTAAAATTAATGGATTAGTCAGTATTTCCAAGTCATAGCTACTGCTAGTCATTTTTGGTTCTTCATGCCTATAGAACACTCATGCTAGTTGCTACTCTGATTAGTACCTGAAGTTAACTCTGATTACTATAAGAATGTGGGGTGACTACTACATAATGGGGGCAGAAAAGAGTTTTTGTGGAACTCGGTGATTCACTAAGTACCTGTTGGTATTTCCACATAAATTGGCAACTGCAGACAAAGCAGATACAAGAATACCGCCCTCCACACCCTCCCCATCAGTTCTTCATACACATATTCATCAAATACACAGATATTCTGCATAGCTATGTTTTGATTTTTAAAAACCCCGGGAGCCAGTATGTTAATCATAAAGTTTGAGGTGAGTCTGAGGGAGGAGATAAGAGAAGGTTAGGACACAGAAGGGACCCGACAAAATATTCCTTACTAAAGGCTGGGGCCGTAATACCTATCCAGGGTCAGGAGTTGTAGGGCCTTTCTAGGTAAAGTAGGAAACCAGGTACAATCTTATGTTAATCTGGAAACAAGGATAATACTGTACTATCCCTAAACCCCTACCTGAACAGTATCTCTCTGGCACTCAGATACACAGCAATTGCCAAATTATTCTTGATAAACTTTGGTCCTTTTTTCTTTTGAATTTCCAAAATCAATAGAATAAAATACTGGTAGCTGACTCAATTCTAGTGGAGGGAACTGATACATTTAATTTGGAGCATACTGAGTTTGAGAAGTGTTTGAGACATCTACATGTCCCAAATATCCAGCAAGCTTATCTAGAAAAACTTGGAGAAAAGTGCAGAGGAAAGGTACACGTTGGGAGTCATGGAAGAAAGCGCTGAAGCCAGATGACAGCGCTGAAATAGAGTATGTAAGCAAAACAACACTGGGCAGAAGTCGGAAGCCTGGGGCTCACCACACTTAAAGAGGGAGGAGGAGCACAAACGATCACACACAGAGGAGGGCAGCCGAGAGAAGATGCTGTCACCAACACCAAGCACATAGAGCAGGTGAGCACACCCAAGAGAAGCTGTGAGCTGCAAACTGGGAAATGTTCACTGGGATTGGCAATTAGATGGTGTCAAGGTGGGGCAGTTTGGAAATGGGAGACACCTGAGTTGCTTAAAAAGGGAGGAAAATGAGGCAGTATAGAAGATGAACTGATGGTGTAGAGAGAGAAAATGTTAGTAAATGGAAAGATGTCTGCACAAATGAGGCAGAGGATGGCTTTTAGGAAACAGAGAAAGAAGTGAGCTGGATGGGAGTAAAAGACAGAAAATTGTACAAGAACAACAATTAAAATAAAGAAAAAAAATTTAAAAAAAGAAGTGAGCTGGGATAAGAAGAGAGGCCTCTTTAAGAATTAGAGGAAAATCTGTCAGATAGTTGTTAGTACAGGTAAGCCTCCTGGTAGGAGGACACAAGGTTATCCAAAGGGATTGTATACAAAGTCCTTGAATTAATCAAAGGGAATTAAAAGTCATCAACCCCAAAAGAATGCTTAGCATAACAAAAGTCTATTTCTTTGAGATTTTAGTCACATGATTTCAGCCACGTGAAATCCAGTACATTTAGAAAATGTTTGTATATAAAAGCATTCAAAAGTCTCATAGATAAAATCAACTTTGTCACTTAAAACTGTGTATAGGAATATAACATGATTTTCTAAGTATATCTTTCCCAAAGGGTCCTACTTCAATAGAAAGTAAAGAGTTGGATCATAGTGAATCATATAACCTATCCTACAAGATTGCTCTTCTAAGATGGTAAAAATTACTGGTTAAAAATTACATTGGATAAGGGGGTGTGTTGCCAGTGCTAGGGAGCACAGTAGTTGCATGGTGGTGGGAGTGTGCATGTGTGGAAGAAAGATAGCAGTGGGAACTCAGCCTGTCCCTTTTCCTTTCTGTGTTTCTTACTGTGTGGATCACAGCAAAGAGGCGCCAGGGGCAATCGCAGCCACTGCTGCCGAAATGGACTCTCCTGCAATTCTCGGAAGACCTAACTGAACCTTTTCTCTTTCTTGAACTTCCCTTTGCTTTAGATCAGATACCTAGTTATACCTCATTCTTTAGATTTTTTTCCTCTAATCCCTCCTGTGGAAAATAGAGGCCTCCCTATTTGCCTACAGATAAAGAACTTCATCTATGAATGCAGAAGACATAGACAGGGTGGGGCAAAAGTAGGCTTACAGTTGTTCATATGGAAACTACTACAATAATTAATAAAGAACAATAAAAGTAAAAGCTCTGTGTTTCATGTACTCCCAACTGCAAACCTACTTTTGCCCCACCCTGTATATTAAACTCTATGCAATAAAGGACAATGCAAAACAGGTTAAAATGGTCATTTCTTTGGTTAATTTTTGTCTTTTTTAAGATTTTTATTTATTTTTAGAGAGAGGGGAAGGGAGGAAGAAAGAGAGGGTAGGAAACATCAATTGGTTGCTTCTCATACATGCCCCAGCTGGGGACCAAACCTGCAACCAGGCATGTGCCCTGATCAGGAATCGTAAAGGTCATTTCTTTGTATTGGCAACTAGCATTTTTAATTTGTAAAATTTAAGTTCTCCGCCACCACCCCGTTTACCTAGAGTGACTGACACATAGTGTCAGTAAATCAGGCAGTTCACTGAACTGATTACAAATTTGAGCCCATATACTGTTATTTCCTTTGCTCAGAATAATTGTGTATAAAGGGAAAAGTGTTAGTGGCTAATGGGGAACAACTGTGTTGGCAGGTTAAACATTTTGCTCTTCAGTGAAACTCTTTCTCCTGGTGTTATGATAGTCTATAACCATCAACAAATTAGTTGGGGATTTGAGGAAGTTCTCCTAATTTAATAAGAATGATACATTGCTGTTTAAGTCACACTTAGTCCCACCTATATGCTTGATGTTTCCTAGGAAACAATTTCATGTCATTTTCTGTACCTCCAAGCACATCCAAATACGAATTAATTCAAACCAGACACTGCCGCAACTTCCTACAACTCACTCTTCCGAAGTAATCAGGTATGAAGCAAGTCCCCCGTCTAAGAGCTAACTAACGCCTCACTGCCCCACCTGCCCTGGTGCCGTGAGTCTGAGATATGGTAACCTGACCACGAACAGACATTTTGCAGAAATAATGACGCGCCAGTGCCTGCCTCATTTCCCTTTGCCTGATGAACTCTCATGAAGGCCATTTAGAAAGGATTCAGCAGCATGCAAGATACAGAATTTGAGTTCTCAAAGATCCAAAGGTGAATGAATGACACTTTTTTCTTTTCTGGAGCATTTCTAATCACAGTTTTGTTACTGTTGCCTCCATGCTAAATAAGATAAACCTATCTGGAACTCTAAAAGGACTATCTTTCAAGTTACTTCTCCATCTTGTGAGGGTCCCCCAAGAAAAACTATTAAATGATTTGCAGCTCATCACAACCAGAATCTTCATAAGTGGGGGACTATCTTTAAAAATCCTGGAAGAAGGCAGATTAACAGTGTTTATGCCTGGCATCTTTGATTCTGGATTACACCCATTGTGAGACAGAGGCTGGCTGCTACCTTCCAGAAAGCATTGAAAAGCATGATTCTCAATTTGAGCTGAGAGGAGTGATGTCCACATTCAATATCTAGCCACCTTCCTGGAAGCCAAGCAGACTTGCCAATTGAAATAATTAGGGCAGAGACAATATCTCTGCCATCCCAGTGGCAATGCCTCCAATGGTTTCACCAAAAGCTACAAGGAAGTCACCAGCTCTATAGTGCTTTCTACAGTCGCTGCTTATGAAACGGAACCATTGTATTATCCTATTCCCGGGCCTATTGTTTATGGGTCATTTTCAGAAAAAAAAAATGGGGCATCAAAGGAGGTAAAAAGGACCTTGTGTTCTTCCCTGTCCCAACTATCAAAATAAGTCTCAGCTCCACCAGTCCTAAAATATACAAATGTCATATTTTTATCCACTGTTCACTGTTCATTCTTTCTACCACTTACAGGAATTAGAAAAGTGTTAACCTCATAGTATGCTCCAAAACAGGCAAGGCATGAAACAGTTTCTTAGAGGGTGAGGGACCATTCTATCAGAGTTTCTGGTGAAGTGCCTCATTACTTTTCAGGAATGATTTTAAGAATAGCCCTTCTAGCCCTGGCTGGTGCAGCTCAATGGGTTGAGCTTGGGCCTGCGAAGTAAAGGGTCCCTGCTTTGCTTTCCCATCAGGGCACATGCCTGGGTTGTGGGCTGGGTCCCCAGCAGGGGTCCCACAAGAAGAAACCACACATTGATGTTCCCCTCCCTCTCTCCTTCCCCTCCCCTCTCTCTGAAAATAAATAAATAAAATCTTTTAAACAAAAAAGAATAGCCCTTCTAGTAACAACTTTAGAACTAGATGGAATGTCAATTTCTACTAAAAGAAAACAGTACTCTTAAAACATACTCGAGAAAATTAAGAAATCTCTTCAGTTTAAACAAGTTAGCAAAACTGATATTCCCCTACTGATAAAAATGCTACTTGTCAGAGTATGAATGACAATGTTGCAATACAGCTTCTGTCCAATTTTTCAAGGACCCATCTTCACAAGCCGCTGGATATGCCGAGCTGTCTGTAGCCACCGTGGATAGAGCAGGTCTCCTCATGTCTCTTTGCCCCACTAGTTAAAGTTAAAAAACAAAAACAAAAACGAGCAAACCAACAAAAACAATGCTTTCTTCACCCACCTAACTGTTGATTAAATTTTCCTTTACAGAATATCAACATCTCATTTGCCAATAAAAGATATCTAATCCAATACCTTTGCAAGGTAGGTTGTTTTGCTCCTGGACAACTTGACCAAGATGGAATTAACAATCCCCTCAGTTTAACTAACTTTCGAAGGGCTTCTTTCTGGACCCTAGGCCCCTGACCTCCCTTTTCTTAGAGCACTTATTTTAGAAAACTTGTCATTGTAAATCCTTTCTCTACCCCTCTGAAATGTACGTAAATCTCTTCCCAGCCCCCTGCTAGTTTCACAATGCAGGGAATGTATGTAGGAATCATTTTGAAACAAAAACGTCAGAGGAGATAGCATCCCTACCTTCCATTCTCTGTGGAGGGCAGGAGTCTGACTCCCATGGGTGCCCATTAGCAAACACAGGTGGCTTAATCACAGAAAAGAATTGCAAACTCAGGAATAACTAAATGTGCTCAACAAATTCCATTGATAACTTCCTCTCCAACATCCTCCAGTACTTTTCCACTGGCTTACCCCCAGGGTTTAAAACCCTCTGCCTTTTGCTTCAGTGAAGTTAAATACCAGACTTGCTCTTGGCTCTCTGCCTTACTGCTGGCAATAGTACCGAAATGAAATCAACTTCTGTTTGCTCATCTTGTCTGATGTCATTTTTTTCCTTTACCATGCTCCACTCTCATTTTGGAGCTTCCCTCTAGTCTCCTGCAGTTTTCAAAACCTCCAAAAGGTAATGAACTGCAGGATGATGAAACTTGCAACACAGGTGAGATTCAGTTAAGTCCATTTACACTGGGATCCCTCTAACGTCTGCTACAGGATATCTCCCGAGCCCCAAGTATCTTCCTCTCCTGACCCTACCTCCTGCAGCCTCTCAGGTAAATTGGCTGAGCAAAGTGTAGGCCTTGTATTTGTTGTCACCTCCTTGTATACATGGTATCCTTGTATCCTTTTGCAGCATGACTTTGCCACCTCTCCTATCAAGAGGTGCATTCTTTTTCTCCAACTTTGGGTCTTGAGCTTAGTCTGATGTCTTGTTTTTTTAAATGGGATATTAGCCAGCATGCCAGAAGCAGAAACCAAAAGCGTGTTGTGGAGTTTGCTCTTCTTGCTTCCCCTGGGGCCCCCACTACGTCCAAATAACAAAGAGCCACGTGGAGGAATCCCAGTCTTCACAGCTTCCCCAGCCAAGTTCCCAAAGATGGGACTGAGGCCACCCTCCCCTCAGCTGACCTATTGCAGAGCAGGACACGGAGCCAGGCTACAGAATCATGGTTAAGTGTCAAATATTTATTGTTTTAAGCATCTGAGTTGCATTTTTCTTTTTGCAAAAGTGGATACCATCAGGATGTTACATTTACTGAGGAAAACATGAATGACTTCCCAGTCCAGAGAAAAATGATGAGAAATTAACTGAAGTAAAAGGGACATCCAAGAAAACATTCCTTCATCATCGTGAGTCTCAAACCTGAAATGTTAGCTGTGATTTAAAAACAGATTTTTAAAAGTAATCCAGAACCCCAGAGAAAATCAATCTCTCTCTGGGACTAAAAATATCTCAGCTTTGAACAGTTTTTTCATTCTTATTAGACTTGAAAGCATGCCCATTGACCTAGCAGAGGCAATTTACTAATAATTAGGCTGGCAAGGCAGGCTTAGGATTGTTACCAAATGGGTGGGCGAGGGGCCCCTTTAGTCCACAGAAGCTACTGCCCTAATGAGAGAGAAAAGATGAAGAAGCAGCGGCTGAAATGCCTCGGTTTCCTAAAACACAGGTGAGATCAAACACCGTCACAGAAAAACAACTTCCAAACAAAACCTCACCTCATTCTGCACTGGATGCAGAGAAGAAGCAGTTTTTAAGTCAAGTACCCCTCCCTTCCAAGAGACCTGAACTACCCTTACAGTTCTTTCCCAGGACACTGACTTTTCCTTCTCTTTCTTCTCTTTCTCCTCCTCCTCCTTCTTTTGAGTCTTCCATGAGTGTAAATAATATGTACTTGTTCATCTCTCCCATTAGACTTGAAGTTCCTTGAGGGCAGAATCTGTGTTTATTCAGGATTTTAGCAAGCACAAGGCACACAACATTTATTACATAAATAAACAGAAGAGGGCAGGTTCTACATAACACAGAGACTAATATCCAGATGACTCTGTCCCTAGGGCCTGAACAAGGAGCTTAGCAAAAGAAGAAAAAGGAGGAGGTGGAGGAGAAGTCACCCTCATTTATTAAATAAAATTTATATTATTAAAAAGCACATAACTCATAAAAATATGTCTTTTTTCATGAACATGCCTGAAATTTTACCAGGACACTTGATATAGCTATAAAATGTTTTACGTTGAGTGAATTCCATATAGTATTTGTTACTTGCATCCCTTCTTTTTGTTTGGGAGACCAAAAGTCCTGAGCAGGGGACAGACACCACAGAGGGCCAAGACGAAGCTCTTTTCCTAGGCAGATACACGCCAAAGCATGTATCTAGATACCTAGATGGATAGATAGCACACACCAAGCATGTTGCGTCTTGAGGTAAATAATTCTTGGGAGCTCAAACTAATTTTGAAAAGCATTGTTTTGCTTTCAACTGGTTAATATGGTGAGATTATTTTAACTACTTCAGTTGCTCACACCCCCAAAAAGAAACAGAAAAAAAAAGCAGCTATCCCTATCCCTTCTCTTATAAAATATTTATTGTTTTATGTATATTTTTTAAAAGAACCAAATCAATTCTATTTTGAAAGGCACATTAAAAATGTAAGCACAAAGCACAGGGCACATTTCACAGAAGATTGTAATTGTTAACAGTTTTTTTCATCTACCAGAAGAAATCAAATGAAGCCAGTTTGCCTCTGGGGTTTTAAACATCATTACAATTCATCTTAATAATGAAGTTAAAATTAACTGAAAGAAGACAAAATGGAGGGGGGAGTCCCTCACATCGCTAACATGGGTTTATTCATGGCAAATAGATAAGAGTAACATCTTTTGGGCATATTTAAAAAAAATCAAAATAACTGGCATATAGGGGCCCACGATGGAAGCAGCACCCCCAACACTCATTTTGTGTTTACGGAAGCATAAACTAATGCGCAACACACAGACTTCATAAACATATGTTTGGAATACACACATACATGCAATACAAATAAATGCAACCACCAAGAGATCTTTAAAATTATATTCAAAAATATTGCAAACAAGAGACGATTGACTCACCATGAATTTGTTTGGATTTCACACATAACTAACAGCTGGAGCTCAGTTCTGCATCAGGTAAGCGTCCCAGGCTGTGTTTCTGGAACCTTTCTGTGGGAAACAAAAAGACCCATGCAACCGTCAAAAGGGGCATCTGCGCTCCACAGGGCCCTCAGTTGTCCCCAGGAGCACTGTTGCTGTGACTCTCATCCTTCCCCTCTGAGAGGAAGAGCAAACAAAACAGGCAACTTACCCCTTGGAAATGGACGAGGAACTTTTTTGTTTTTTAATCAATTAAACCCTTTTCAGAAAACTAAAGCTGTCACACTGAAGGTAACAATATGAATTGCAGAGCCAAATTACACTAGAAGATGCTGTGTTTGCTTGGCCATTGGCTGGAAACGCTGCTGACTCATTCATACTCTTCCATGGTAAAGTTTTGAACTCAATTATTTCTCTTAAAACCAGTAAGTTATTTTGGTTTTAAGTTGCCTGAGAAGGTACCAAAAGCCCCAAACTATAGGACTAAAACTGTCGATTTTAGTTTTTTGAGAGTGGGAAAGATAATTGACTGATTAGCTTAATTTTTCAAAAGTGTTGGGAGAAACCAAACATAAAGAAACAATATAAATTAGGCAATAGAGAAAGCACAAATTTTCATGGAGTTTTTACCTTTACAAATCCGGAAGGGTTTAAGAGGAAGTCAAGACTGCATCCCAACATGGAGGAATCTCTCTCTCTCTCTTCTTCTCTCTCAGTGACCATCACCTCTAATTAATCAGAGTTTTCACCCTTTAATTCTGATTTCTTTAAATATTTAGCTTTTTAACATTATACTAGATGCAAATGGTAATAAGGTAATAAAAAGTCACAACTCACACATCATCTATGCTTCAATATTTTACCATTGGTGACCTAGTCATATGAATTCTAAGCATGGTTTGGGGAAACACTCAGAAAGTTACATGCAACCTATATAACTGGGAAATCAACACACAGAAATTAATACATGTATAGAAATCTTCCCCATAAAATGTATTTACATAATAAAATTAGAGAAGACTTGGTGGAGAAATTAACATGATTGACTAGGGGCCTGATATTTAAGAAAAACATTTAGACTGCAATGTACATACTGATTTAAACTAAAATTTTATTTGGGAATATTCACCCTGCTTACAAAAATCTTTCTTCAGCAACTGATTTACTCCAGCAAGAAAATCTATGATAGTATGGTGACTGGCAAGTTTGAAAATTTTTATTTCTTCCAATGTATACTGTCTTTGTCCATTTGGGCTGCTGTGAAAAACCACCACAGACTGAGTAGCTTATACACAACGGAAATGTATTTCTCACAGTGCAGGATCCTGGAAGTCCAAGATCAAGCTGCCAGCCAATGTGGGGGACCTAGTGAAGGCCTGCTTTCTGGTTCACAGATGCCACCTCCTCTCTGTGCCCTCATACAGCAGAATGTCTGGTACTAAGAGAGGGTGTGATGATTTTTAGCGATAACTGATGATGCTATGAAGAACTCAGGACTTGGAGCACAATCAGAAGACTTTCTCAGCATCACATTCATGGACCAATAGAAATCTGTACTCTTCTTTTTTACATTAGCAGTTTTTATTTAAATTTCCAATTTGAAGAAATGAACACAGATTTAGTAATATAATATAATTATTCAAAAAAATATTTTACCTAAAAAGAAAAACCAGTGGAAACTGTTCTAGAAAATGCAGTTGTATCTCAATGTTACCTTGTTTGAATTACATAAATGCCTATTGACTTGTTACGTACACTGTAGAAACTGAGAGATAAACTGGTATTTTTGTGAAAGCTTCACTAAAAGAAAAGCTTAAAGTATCACTATAAGGACAAGATGATTCTGTTTATCAAATTTCTCCTTCATACAGCTCAAGGGTGGTTGAGTTTGTTTATTCATGATCATCATGGCTGTACTTTAATATCACCAAGTGTCATTAAAGAAAATAAGAATAAATCAGCTAGAGCCCCAGCATTATACAACCTTTTGGAAATAACTTAATTCTAAGATAAAGATCTAAACATTTCCCCCCCCAAATCCTCTTTAGTCTGACTTCACATTAAGAAGTAACATAACGGTGAAACAACTTCACCGTGGAGTAATTCAATCTTTGACCTATCTTGATGCTTCTTATCTACGGCCAATTCTTCAAAATGTGCACTGGCTCCTACTCTCCCACCTACTCAAGGAAGGTAGATTCTCCTCTCCCTCCCACATTTAAATCCCTTCCCTCATTGCAAGACCATTTCTCCCATCCAAGTGCTAACCAGGCCTGATACCCTACTTAGCTTCTGAAATCAGATGAGATCAGGTGTGTTCAGGGTGGTATGGCCATAGACAAGACCATTTCTAATAATGTAAAACATGCTATTATATTTCCTATTTTCTATTTAAAAAGTTCTCTTGAAGCCTTCACACTTTTTATTAGCTATTCCCTTTTGTAGTAAGAATTCCTGACTACACTAGTTTTAGACACCTACCTCCAATTTCCTGCCTCACATTTTGATCCCACCACTACATGGAACTTCCTTTTGTCATATTCACGAAATCTGTGTCTTTACAAATCCAATAATCACTTCTCCCTTTATTTTTATGGTCTTCCCAATATAAGGGCATTTTACATTGTGAGCACTTCCCTCCCTTGGCTTCAAGAACAACAAGCTCATCAGGAAGTTTTCCTATTCACTGACTATTGTTCCCTGCGGGGGGCTTTGCCCGTAGAACCCCCCGTTCGTCACGGATGAAAATAAAAACTACCAAGACATTACTGCTTGAGGAGGAAAGGGGCCAAACTCTTAGAGGAGAATGACCCAGAGCCCCTTCCTCACTAGGCTTTTATTGGGTTCCAATACACCGGAATACAAGTTTAACATGTCAAAGAAATCTGAGGGCTTAATCTGAGCCAGTGTTTGTCAGGAAAGGGGGTTGCCAGACTTTGGGAGACATATTCATTTCCTCCTGGGACACTTGTCACCTCAGGAAGAGCACTCTTAGCAAAGCAGGTTTCACAGGACTTTAGGAATTCATTCTTATGCCAATCACCCAAGGAGCTGTCCTGGCCAGGACAGGGCTGCACCGCTCACCCCCACAGTTTCAGGCTTTAAGGCAATTAGGAAGCAGGAGACATCTCCCAGATGGAAATGAGGACTCGGACTATGTCAGAATAGCTGGGGGGGTGAGGGTCCATCACATCCTCTGTGCTGCAACCCCCCAAGTCCTTCCATGAGGCCTCCCAAGTGGTTGTGTCTGGCTTAGGTTGCCCCTCCCATGAGGAGTCTTACCCGTCATTGACTGCTAACCAAGCAATGGGGCCAGAGATGGATGAGGCAAAAGCAGTGCTCCTGCCAGGGAAATAAGCTTTGTCTCCTTAGTAGGTCACGTCCTTGTGACAGAACAGACCCAGATGAAGTGGGTCCCTTGGGCTCTTACACAGCCCACCATGGGGTGAGGGTTACAACTCCTGAAACCAGGCTGAACGGTCCACAACAGTTCCCCACTCTGAATGTTGGAGTCCCCTAAACCTTAATCCTAAAAATGTTTAGACCCTATTTAAATAATCTCATGCAATTCAGCGACTTGAAATATTCTATATACACTGATGATAACCATCACTTCTTCTTTAAGTTCCAGACTCATTTATGTAACTACCTACTGGTTAGTTAAATATCTGGTAGAAAATTTAAAAAAAGAATCCTTGCTTTCTCACGCCTGAACCACAAATTCATCTTCCCCCATATTTTCCTCATTCCAGGAACTGACACTATCTTTATCCATTTGTTAAAGGTAAAACTTGAGAGTAATCTTTGATTTTTCTTTTTTCATATCATCGAAAATCTAATGCATCAGCAGCTGCTCTTGACCACATCTTCAAAACATGCCCAGAGCCCAGCGACTCCCTGCCACCCCCGCTTCTCCCCTCCAGCCCAGGAGCCGTCGTTTTCTGGCTACACTACTTTCACAGTCACCCAGCTTCCAGCTTCTATTCTTTCCTTCCACGTGAAGGCTACCTCATGCCCCACAACAGAGGATAGATAGTTATTCAAAATCTAGCTTTTTTTCTTGCTTTCAAAACTAGAATATATTTAATAGTTTCCCTTGCAGTTAAGTTTTGTCATACTACTCCTTTTATCCAATGAAATATGGGGAAGTGATATTTGCTACTGCCGAGTCTAACCCCCCAGTACTTCCACGTACAATTTCCCTGCTCTTTCCCCTTCTGCTTGTTTCACGCAGCAAGCATGCAACTTGCCTCCATCTGGAACAACGCTAGGTCTCTGTATCAACCCTCTGAAGCAGAATTACCCACTGGTCAGGAATACACACTCTGTATTTATATAAATGGGAAATAATCTTACATTATTTTGTGCCTTTATGTTTCTTTGGATTTGTTTGTCACAGCAGCTAGAATTACCCTAATTAGCACATTCTCTAATACAAAATTCTCCAGGGTTTCCAATTATATATTGAATAAATTTAAACTTCTTTCCATGCCTTTTGAGGCTTTAATGACCTGGGCCTTGCCCAGTTCTGTGATTTCATTTGCTCCTCATTCAGTTTCCTCTACCCACGTGAGCCTCTTGATAGTTCTGAAACACACCTGACTCCTGCCTCAGGAACTTCATGCTTGTTTCTCTTCGGCCTGCAATGCCTGACTCTCAGACGTTCGTGTCCGCTCAAATTTCAACTTCCTAGAGAATCTCCCCTCACATCCCATCAAATACAGCATTTCCATACTTCTCAATTTTCCTTTCTTGCCTTCATAGCTCTTATAACTAGGTGTAACTATGCCAGTTTTTCTTTTCTTTTTGCTTACTACCTTACTATCTGTACCTCCTACTACAATGACAGCTGCATTTTTCCTTTTATTGCTGAATCCTGGCTAACTACAGCAGTGCCTGAAATTAATAAATATTAATTTATATAATAAATATGAACAGATACATGGAGGGATAAATAGAAACTGCCTTTGTGATATGCCTTTGCTTCTAAAAATACCCCAGGTGATTCCTACCTCCTGGTATTTATAGCCTTGTATAGTCCCCTCCTCTTGACCACTTTGCTTCTAATCAGTTAGATGAAGGGATATCTCTTTTGTGATTTGTTTATATAAGACTGTGACTGCCCTATTGCTAGGAAACCCTTTCTGTTGACTTTCTTGGCTTTTACACTTTGATGAAGCCGGCTGCCATATGCGAAGGCACTGCGGCCACTGGCCAACAGCCAGCTAGAAACCATGGCCTTCAGTCCAACAACCCATGAAAAACTGCATTCTGACACCTGAGCTTGGAAGTAGATCCCTCCTTACTCAAGCATTCAGATGAGACCTCAGCCCTGAGCAAGCAAGGTCTTGCATACAGCCTTGTCGGGTACTGAGCAGAGGTCCCAGTGAAGCCTGGCCTAGGTTCCTGAGACACAGAGCCTATGAGAGAAGACATGTGTGGTATTTTAAGCTGCTGAGTTTGTGCTAATTTGTTACACAGAAATGGATAACTAATATACCCTGATGTGGATAGAGCAAAAAGAAATTAGAGAAACTCTCTGTTGTGTTTTTTTCTCAAATGGGACAATAGAAAATTAAAGAAGTATGCTTTCTTGGATGCCTGATGCCTTAAAATATAATCTGATATCTATGAACAATGTTTTCCAGTTTGACTTTCAGATTTTGTTGGGAAAGAATAGGAGTAAATTCTTTTGTTCTTACTATTCGGGTTAGTCTTCCTGGATGTCAAGTGTGGTACCATTGGAACCAGCACAGTGCTGTATTTTCCCTTCCTCCAGATGGCATGTAGGACACAAATGCTCAGACTCCCTCTGAGGAACTGTCATCGATTGGACGACTAGCTCCACCTCTTCTGTTGTCTCTTTAAAATAATATTAAAAAAAATAGAAAGGCAAAGTTATTTGTTCTTGTTGCTTATATCCTTTCTAAATTAGTAAGAAAACTTTCAAGAATGACAAATCACAGAAACCTTAGATTTGTTTCAAATATATTAATAAGGCTTGGTCTGGTTGTATACCCACAAAGTGTTTTGTTTTTTTTTTTTTCCCATTAAATAACATTTGAGAGCTATAATAAAAAACTCTTGATTCAAAATGTTTTATACATTCTATGCTCTAACATTCCAAAGATGAAAATAAATTTCTGCTCTAGAAACAAAGAATGAAGAATTAAATGAGCAAGTAGTGACAAATCAAGTGTTCACTCTGGAAGAAATATGTGAGACTAGCTGACCACAGGGAAGCCCTCTCAGACCCCCGTTCCCCTAGTGGTGTGGTTAACGCAAAGTCTAACAGGCACTTAGCAACTGACCGGGGCAGCGACTGTGGGGTCTGCAGGCCCTAATACCCGCATCTGTGAGAACATAATGAAGCCACTAAAATTGACATTAAAGACTTGAAGTTAGTGCCAAGTTAGGAGATTTTTTTCAAAGGGATTAAGCTGGAGAAATAGGTAAATTTTGGCTTAATGGCCCAGTGGCAGAGTGTTGGAAAGTAAAAATAATCTCTGATGGCACAAACAGGAGTTATCAAAATGGCTACGTCTGCAACAAACTGGCAAGTTCTCCTTTCTTACATTCAAGGGTTCACTGGAGATTTTAAATCGGTTTCATTTTGCTATTATCAAGAAAAATAAAGTCTAACACCTGTGTCTTCCACTGAACCACTGCATAGCTGCTCAGGTTTAGAACACGTGCTGCCAGTGCGTGCATAATTCCAGTGCCTCCGAGCTTAGAGGGAAAAGAGTGCTATAGCAAAAAAAAAAAAAAAAAAAAAAAAAGTAAATTACTTTTGATTTTTTATTTGATACTGGGATTTGCACTCTACCCAATTGATTGCACATGGAATCAAAGGTGAGAAAAGCATCAACTAATTTCTTTTAGCTGTGCTGCAGAATTCATGTAGGTACAATTGACTTGCCAATAAATTAAAGAGAAAAAAATTAAACTTTCTTCTCAAGAGAAGACAAATCATAACATCAGCTCTTAGTCAATCCCAATCCAGATCCATGGGAATGAAAAGAAGGGAAGTTAAGAATTAAAGTGCATTTGAATCCATTCTATCTGCAGAGTGAAAAGCAAGGATAGAAAGAATATTTCATCTAATAAAAGCTTAATGTGAGAGCTCTTCTGAGTGATAACCACATTGCTTCCTCTCTGAGCTAATTATGCCTTTGAACCACATTCAGAAAGGAAACACAAAGTAACCTTCAGCAAATACTTATTTTAATTGCTTAATAGTGAACACTTCTCTGAGCTAATTGGATTATTTTTCTGTGAGGTACACAAACCCCTCTGTCTTCAGTAAAATGTTGGCGATGAACAATGGTATTCCTTTGGAAGAAAGATTTGAACTATTGTAATTATTGACATCAGATGGTTTTTGTCAAAAGATAATTTTAAACTGAATTTATTTTGAGCATTGAATTACTCTATGGAGTTTCCAAAGGGACTAGAAGCTCGGGAATTAATCCACAACTGGGGTCTGTGCCTTCACACGGATAGAAAAGAGGTTGCCTGTAACTGTATTTCTATACACCCACACAGACAGCTGAGAGGCTAGGGCTGAGATTGTCTTACCACCCACTCTCAGTTGGCCTTCCACAGAAACATATGCATATATCGATACCTCATAAGAGAGTCTCATATTTTCTAACTACACAGTGGTATGCCATGATAGAAATTATGGAAGTAAGTTATCTGAAATTGTTTAGACTTGATGGCACATGAAAATGAATTATAACCCAACTTTCAGTAGGTAATATTATGTCTAATTCTCCTCAGACAGTGCACCCTCTGCAATTACATTGACATTGGGGGCAGCCCACTTTACCCCCAGCAGTGGGATACATCACCTGATGTATCTACTTGATTCACATCATTATATTAAATTCTGTCAGCTTAGGGGAGGAAACTCAGAGAAGAAGTAACTTTCCTTACACGGTTATTCAACCAGTTCTTCAACTAGTTCAACAAGATACTCGACTTACTCAACTAGTAACTGGCAGAGCCAGAGTTAACACCAATTAAAACCAAGAGCTTCTTAATGCCAAAGCCCACATACTAACCACAGGTTATGCTGCTGAAATGAGGACATTGAGTCTCCCAATTATCACTTCCTTCTTCATTCCTTAAATATCACACTCCCAGTATGAGAGGACTCAGGCTCAGAGAAAAGGCATTTTCAATTTTCACCCCAACTTTCCTTGTGATGAGGGAAGTTTTCCTTATAATATACGAATCCTGGTGGAAAGGAGCCACATGTGTGGGGCAGAGTACGTCGGCCTTTCCTTCTCTGCCAAGGTCAGAGCAGAGAGAGTAGTCTGTGTGAATAATGTGTATACTATCAATCCTCCTACTCTATGTAAAGAGTACATCTTCCTTTAATTTAAAGATGTAGACCCCTCATCACCTAAATATCTCAGATTCGGTTTTCCTTCAATTCAATAAAACTTAATAGGGACACACACAAGATAAAAGTATATAGAGGATTGTCTACTTACCTTATTGTCTTGATTTAAAATTAAACTCCCTAAAACATTTTCATAGTACCACAAGGATGAGATTAAATAATCCAGAAGTTGAGAAATGTACTTAAGAAGACTGTATAATTGCTTTGTCAGGCCAGGAGCTAACAGACCACTGCCAAGTGGGTGGGCTACCCAAAGGAAATGGATGTTCTCACAGCCAATATTCTGGTAATGATATGTGGAGCAAAGTCTTAGAGGTAAAGAAAAACCTGCTGCTTTCTCAGGAAATGGGATTCATTTAGTTTGAACCCCTGCATGTGGAAGCACCTGGGACACTCACAGTGATGGCTAGTGAACTGCCCCAGTCCCATGGAGTCATGTGGGAGTGAGCTGGGGGATTAGCTCTTTGAATCCCTAGGACAAGGGGGACCTGGGGCTGTGCAGTAGTTTAAGTATTACTCCATTTGAGTTTCCTTAAAAGTTACAGGCTGGTCTCTGCTACATTATGCAAATAAGTGTCAAGTCCATCCCTTAGAATAAAGCCACAGGGGAAAGCAGGGCCCTTTCTCCCATGGCGGAAGTTACGGGAGCAGAGACATGTGTAGAGGACAGCTTTGCCCAATGGGTCCGTGATTTACAAGGATGGATGCGATGGCAGAGGCAGCACAATGAGAATTCTGGAATAAAATGAGAGCTGTATTCCTGAGCAAAGTAACCTAGATACTTTCAGAGATATCTGGGAAATGTTAAGGAGGTGTTAATTGACAGCTATAAATGGATTCATACCATTGTAGTTATTCAAATTTTCTGTCACTGAAAACCGTATTCTGCGTGTTGGTTCTAGTTGGAAGGATGGCTAAGTATCCCTATTCTCTTCAGTCTCCTGATCTAGAGTGAAAAAGAAAAAAACAAAATAACAAAGAACCCTTCGTACCTACAGAGTAAAATGAATGTAATACTGATAGGGAAGACTATGGGCTACAAGATCAAATACTTCTAAACTCCAATCCTAGCTCTGACCTAGACATAAATAATCAATTGCTTTTTGATAAAGGATCCGGGGAGTTAAATGAGAAAAAGATGGTCAGTTCAACAAATAGTGTTCGATAATTGGATATTAATATGAAAAGAATAAACCTTTATGATATAAAACATTAAATCCAAAAGGATTATAGGTCCATATATCAAAATAAAAAGTATAAAATTTCTAGAAGAAAAACCTTTTGATCTTCAGTTAAAATTTCTTAGCATGAATCATTAAAAAATTGAGAAATTTGATATTGTCAACATTAAAAGTCTGCTCTTCAGATGATACTGTTAAGAAAATGAAAATATAAACTATAATTTGGGAGAAAGTATTTACAAATTATACAACTAATAGAAGACTTATATCCAGAGTATACAAAGAAGTCTGAAAGTCACAATAAGAAAACAAACAACCCAATTAAAAAACAGGCAAAACATTTGAACAGACATTTCACTGATAAATTAAAAACAAAGTCATCAGAAGCAGATCAGCACCATGAAGCATTAGAGAAATGCAAAATAAAACCACAGTGAGATCCCAGTGGGAAGACAACTGACAACATCAAGTGCTGACAAAGATGTGGAGCAACTGAAAAATCTCATCAGTTTCTGGTGGGAATGCAAAATAGTGCAGCCATTTGGAAACAGTTTGTCAATTTCTTTTAAATATATGTGTGTGTACGTATATATGCCTAGTAATCCCACTCATAGGCATTTACCCTAGAACAGTAACAATGTATGTACATAGACATGGGTGCAAATCATACAGGCTTATTTCAGTTTTATCCATAACAGCTGAAAACTGAAAATAACGAATAGCCATCAACTGATAAATGGATAATCAAAATCCATAAAATAAAATACTACTCTACAACAAAAAGGAATTAATTGTTGATATGTGAATGAATCTCAATAACATTATGCTAGGTGACATAAATAATCAAAAGGCATGCTATATGATTCCATTTGTATGACATTTAAGTCAAAACTTTGGGGAGAAAAATCAGGTTAGTGGTCACCAAGAACTAAGGGTGGTGAGAAAGATTTACTGCATGAAGGTACTTTCTAGAATAACAGGAATATTTTATAACTTGATTGCAGTCACTGTCAACTCTATAAATTTGCCAGAAAGCATTATCAGATTGAACACTCAAAATGGGTGGTTTTATTGTATATAAATTATGCCTCAATAATACAAACTTTGAAAAAAACAAAACCAAAAGAAAAATTACATCTTTACTATTTATAACATGCAAGTTTTAACCTCTCTGAGCCCATCTCCTCATCTAAATGACTTGTAACACTTATATTGCAGAATTCTTTAAGAAAATGTATGTAATGTAGATACCAATGGGTAAATATTACTGCTGAGTTTTACTCTGTGGATAACTGGGGAGTTCAGTCAATACACAGCATAGTGAATGAGGCCACAGTGTTGACGACTGGAAATCCATTGTGTAGCCTGAGTCATTATCACTGCTTTGAGATTTATGATGCAGTTTCCTCATCTCTGCTATTAGGTTTCCATCCTGTTTCTCAAGGTGAGCCCTGTCCTCCCACAGTACTTCCCAATTTGATAACTGGTGTTAATGCCTGAATTTCTGATCTTGAGTGCCATGAGGTGTTTAACAAGTCTCAGAGCTCAGCCTTGATTCAGATTCCCATTTGCTTCTACTATAACTACAGAAGATTCCCTTTCAAAAACTAGGGACTTACACAACTTTTTAGGGGAGATGTTTGACAGTGTCTATTAAAAGGGAATATAAACACAACCTATGATCCAATTATTCCACTCCTAGCTACATACCCAAAAGAAATGTGCACGTATGTTTGCCAAAAGACCTTCATGATAATAATGTTCCCAGAAACATTATTGTAATAGCCAAAAGGTGGAAACATTCAAATAGAATGCATATATAAAAGGTGCTACATACACAAAGCAGATCTCTAGACAGCAGTAAGAGTGAACAAACCACAGCAGGAAATAACTTGAATGAATCCCACAAATAAGCAAAAACAAAAGGCAGATACAAAAAGAGTACATACTGTATGACTTCACTTTTAAAACCTATCAATACAGGCAAAACTACCGCCCTGGCAGTAGTTACCCCAATGGGGAGAAACAGACCACACAACTAGAAAGGGACACAAAGAGGACTTCCTAGAGTGTGGGTGATACTCTGTTTATCGAGGTAGGTCTTTTTACATGGGTTTGTTTACTTGGCGAACATCCATGGAACTATAAGCTTATGAGATGTACACTTTTCTTGATGTTTCTTTATAATGCTACAATATTTGAATTTTAAAAGTACACTGAGAAATGAGAAAATAATTGAGTCTTTAAAAAACTGGAACTCTGCTTTGCTCTTGCCAACATCTTTCTCTCCCACCCCAGGCTTTACCACCTTTTGTTTCTAGAGTTGTGAAAAAACTAATGGGCAAATCTTCTGGAGTGAGACTTGCTAGCCTCCCTGAACACTTAAGTACTGCCTTTCTCCAAACTCAAATCAGCAGCTAGAATCAAGCTACCTTCTACCTGCCTATAGTATTACTGCAAAATATCAGATTCCATGGAGACCACATCTCACTTTCCCAGCTGAACATCTAACATCAGCTCAATCTACCTCTGTCTTTCCTCTTTTCATTCCTTCCTGCATTTTCTTATTAAATTATTCTTTCATTATTTCAACTATGTTAGACATTATGCTCAACTATAAAGATAAGATTAGCAAATAAATTCATGGCCCATACAATCTCCTGCTTCCTCAATTCGTTCCTTTAGCTTCACAGTGTGAGATCATGACCCGCCCCCCACCACCACCCAGACTAATCAATCCATCTGCTATTGAACAAACCAGTTGGTATGGAGAGTTGTCTCCATCCGCCACAGTTCATGACAGGCAGCCACATAATGCAGATGGACTATGTCTGTCCTGGTGACCAAACCACTGAGTCAAATCTATTTTGAAAAAGGTAGGAAGCCAATCACATGAATTAAATGTGTTCATTACAGGATTCTGGTATATGTAAATAAAATTTTCTTTAAAAAAAATAATTAAAACCAGAACCAGAATTATGCTTCTAATGTCTGCTTGAAATTTACTTTTTCTCATTTGGAAACCATCACATCCTCAACTTCTAGCCATTTTTACATACTTTTTTAAATCTCCTTCTCATGAATTAGGGAGCCCACTTAAGTAGAATGTGGACTCTTGGAATCTTGGAATCATGTTTTTAAGACTTAAAAAAAAGGAGTATGTAACATTTCTATGTGAATTTACCAGCTCAATTGACAACTTGCTCACTGAGTTTAATAATGTCAGGTAATAATACAGCTCATTAACAATGATTTCAGGTTTTCAGAATAACACATGTGGCTGTATTTGTACTAACCTTTTGGGGAAAACTTATGAAAATGATATAATATTACTACGTTGCCATATTCAACACTATTCCAATGAACCTGACAATTGAAGACACTTTTAATTTAGATTCGTTGGAATATAGATTTAGACAACATTTCACATATCAACATCCAGGGGGAATTGTAAATATCCTCGTGAGCCTAATACTTTCCAGGAGCCTCAGCAATGCCTCCCATTTATATGAGAGATACTGCTAGCACAGAAGAGTAACCAGACTCATGGCTACAAATTGTCTACATTTGTTCTGAAAGAAGCATTGACATTTCCCATTACATACACATTCACTGGCACATTTTGCCCTTTGCTCAGAAGAGCTAGGTACATTTTTGTACATTTATCCCACAGATAATGAATATACATTTTTTCAATTTGGTCTTTTAATTTCCTTCCTTTAATTAGCTCAAGGAGCTTTTATGGAACCTTGCAAAGAGTACCCTTCCTTGCCTTCCTTCCCTCTCTACTTTCCACAAACACTGAGTGCTTCTTATATCTCAGACACAGGTGATACAAAGACAAATAAGCACTTTGTCACCCCTACCATTATAAAATGTTCAGCTATCTACCAATTGTAACCCACTTGAGTTCCCTTCACATCCTGGAACCTGATTGATTTTAGTTCCTGGTGAGTACTCAAGTGTTTCTGAAAGCCCAGCTTTACTGCAGACCTGTGTTCATTCTCACAGTCTGCGACTGAAACAAAGGGTGGGTGAGCGTTCCTCCATTCTCTTCTTTCTTGCTCACAACAGCTCCTTGACCCTCCTTTTCATCCACCTCACCAAGGACTTCTGTGGTCAGGTTGGGAAGGGGATTTTATTAGGGATCCCTTACCATTGAAAAAAGCCATACTTCCTCCCAGAATCTCTACAACAATTTTTGTGCTAAGCTTCTCTGACCATCACATTCCACAGATGAGGACTGGAGATAAGACGCAAGGCACAAAAGACTGAAGTTGACACAGGATGAATCTCACACCACCTGAGTCCTATTTTGGTGCCTCTCTATTTAGTACTGAACATTAATGGGAATTTGTCATTTTAAAGATATAATGATAAGAAAACAGGCTCTAATTTCTTAGTAACTATAAAATCATGAATAAATATGTTATAACTATGCCAACTGATTTTCCCCAATCAATTTTCATCTGGATTTCATTTCAGGGTCAATGCTGAGGGTCAGTTTATATGCAGAAAGTGTCCCTGAACTAAATGTATTGCCTCTCAGCCTCTTAGCCTCTCACAGGCTCTCTACTCCTGGATCAGAATCTCAATTGTGCTAACTGTAACAGCTGCAGGTTTTTCTGGTTAGGTAGCTGGCAATTAACACTAATAATGTGTTGGCTGTGGTATATCCTTCAATTCTCCCACTACATTGATATCCACCTAAGGAAAAGGCAGTTGTGCTATTTGGGGGGGTGGGGTGCAGTGCTTGAACAACACACATGTATTTTCTTGCAGTTATGCAGGATAGAAGTTCAAGATCAAGGTGTTGGCAAGGATGGTCCTTCTAAGGCCTCTCTCCTTGGCTTACAGATGCCTGTCTTCTCCCTGTGTCTTTATGTGGTCTCCCCTCCTTGTGCATGTGTCCTAATCTCCTCTTCTTTGTGTTTTGAGGTGTAATTGACATAGATTATATTAATTTCAGGTCTACACACAATGATTTGATATTTGTATATACTGCAACAGGATCACCATAATAAGTCTAGTTAACATCTGTCACCAAATACAGTTATAGCATTTTTTCTTGTGATGAAAACTTTTAAGAAGTTTTTAAGAAGTTGTCTTAACAACTTTCAAATATGCAATACAGTACTATTAACTATAGTCACCATACTTTATATTATATTCTCAGGATTCATTTAGTTTATAACTGGATGGTTATACCTTTCGAACACCTTATATTTTGTCCAACCCCCCACACCCATCTCTGGCAACCACCAATCTGTTCTCCACATCTATAAGTTCGGGTTTTGTTTGTTTTTGTTTTAGATTCACATGTGAGGTCACACAGTACTTGTCTTTCTCTAAATTTTTTTCACTTACCATAATACCCTGTAATTCAGGGGTGTCAAACTCATTTTCACCGGGGGCCACATCAGCCTTGTGGTTGCCTTCCAGGGCTGGAATAATTTTAGGACTGTATAAATGTATCCACTCCTTGACTGTTAAGGAATTGAAATTACATTTGGCCCTTTGAAGGCAACCGTGAGGCTGATGTGGCCCCTGGTGAAAATGAGTTTGACAACCCTGCTCTAAGTCTATCCGTGTTATCACAAATGGCAAGATTTCATTCTTTTCTATGGCTAAAAAATGTTTTATTGTATATGTATGCCATATTTTTATTCATTTATCCACACATAAACACTTAGGTTGCTTCCATTTCTTGGCTATTATAAAAATGCTGCAATGATCATGAAGATACATATATCTTTTTGAGTTAATGTTCTCATATTCTTCGGGTAAATACTCAAGGAAAATTGTCTGGATCATATGGGAGGTCCATTTTTAATTTTTTTGAGGAAACTCCATACTGTTTTTCCATGGTGGCCACACAAATTTTCATTCCCACCAACAGTATAGCAGAGTTCCTTTTCTCCCCATCTTCATCAGTGTTTGTTGTCTGGCCTTTTTTATAACAGCCACTTAACAAGTTTAAGTTGATTTCTCATGATGGGTTTGGTTTGCATTTCCCTGAGGATTAACGATGATGAGAACATTTCCATGTACTTGTTGGCCATTTGTATGTCTTCTTTGGGAAAATCTTTATTCAGGTTCTTTGCTCACTTTTTAATAAGATTTTTTTTGCCATTGAGTTATGTAAGCTCCTTATATATTTTGGATATTAACCCCTTATCAGATATATGTTTTGCAATGATGTGTTAACTAACCTTTTTGTGGTAATCATTTCTCAAAATATACACTCAGATATCAAGTCATTACATTGCACAAATCAAACCTACATAACACTATATGTTATAGCTCAATTATAGCTCAATAAAATGGAGAATAAAAGAAAGGAAACAGGAATGTAGAACAAGCAGGGCAAACAGAATGCACTTTAATTCAATTAAAATGTATCAGTAATTCAAGTATATCAGCAATTATATTACATGTAAGTGTACTAATTCAGTTATAAAAAATATGATCAGACTAGATAAAAAATAACAACTGGTGGGAGTAAAAGACAGAAAACTGTACAAGAATAACAATTAAAATAAAAATTAAAAAATAACAACCCTGTGCTATTACAAGAGACATCTAAACATAAAGATTCAGAAATTCTGGAAAGAAATAAACCCTACAAATACTAACCAAAAGAAAAACTGTTGGAGAAATTAGGCTATTAAGATAAAGTATAATTAGGGAAACAGAGAAATCTCAAAATGAAAAATTCAATTTACCAGGAAAATATTTATTTCTATCTAAAATTATGCCTTCAAAATATGCAAAGCAAGAATTAACTAGTGAAATGTGATTTAAATAAATAGAGAGAAAAATATTTCATAGATTGGAACATTCAATATTGTAGAGCTGCTGCTGTTTTCCAAATTGATTTAAAGAATTAATGCAATCAAAATCAAAACCCCTGCACGTATTTTCTGGAACTTCACAAGTGAATTGTAAATTTTATGTGGAAACGCCACCATTACTATAAGTAATGAATTTATTTCTTTTCCAATCACATCTTTTATTTATGCACTGTGCCTGAATTTATTGGCTTTAACCTGCAGAACGATATTGAATAGAAGGAGCTCTACTGGACCTCCCTGCCTTGATATTGATTTCAGAAGGATCAGTATCAATAAAATTGATGCATCTTTTAGATTATTTTTATTGGAGTTCTTCTAGCCATTGTTTTCTGTATTTTTCCATAATGAATGAATAACAAATTTTAGACATATTTTCTGCATCTATTTAGATTAATATATGATTTTTCCTCTTTATTCCATTACTGTGATTATTTACATTGATTGGCTTTTGTATATGATACAAATCTTGCATCCCTAAAATAAAGCCGACTCAGTCATGGCACACTAGCATTTTAATGTACTTCCGGATATGATTTGATAACATGTTGTCTAAAAGTTTTGCATTTATGTTTATGAGTGAGATTGACCTGTAATTTTTCTTTCAATGCCCCTGTCAGGCGTTGCTGTCAAGATTTGCTAGTTTATACACTGAGTTGGCAAAAATTCTTCCTTTTGTTTGCCTCAGAGATCTGTTTCTTCTTTTATTATTTTTCTTTCAAGATTGGCGTTTTTTAAGTATTTAGTAGGAGAAAAGTATGCTAAAATCTCCCCCATGAGTATTTGTCTATTTTTTCTTTTAGTTTTGTCAATATTTTGTTTGTACATCATACACATATAAATTATGATGCCTTCCTGGTGAAATTAAAATTACATCATTACAAAATATTCCAATGTATCTTTAATAAATTATCATGTCTTTGATTAATCTAGCAAAACCAGTTTTCTTATTAGCATTTGTATCACCTACCTCTTCCTAATACATTTTATTTTCAAACTTTCCATATCTTATATTTTATGCATATAACTTATTAACTGCAAGTGGTCATTGTGTTGTAATCCAGTCTCACAGTCTTTGTTTTCTAACAGGGTTAGACATTTCACTTAAATTTAATACCATGGCTGATGCATTTGTGATTAGATATACATCTTATTAAGTGTTTTCTATTTGTCTTGTCTACACTGTGTTTCTTTCTCCTTTCTTGACTAATTTTGGATTGATCATTCTCAGTTTTTCGTTTTCCTCTCCATAAACTAAGTAATTGTAAACTCTACTACTATTCTGTCAGTGATTTATTAGATTAAAACATGTCTCTGATCCTTATCCAAGTCTAATGTTTCCTGCTGCTCCTACCTTTTCCAAGACAACTCAGGAACCGTAGATGATAATTCTGTATCTTTTTCCTCCTGGCTTACATGGTATCTTTTAATATATTATATGTCTATAACTATTTTACGTGCCAGTTGGCTTACCTTTACTAGTTTTTCATAGTAATATCATTGGGTTTACCCTCATATCTAACAGTTTTCACCTCTTCATTCTTCCCTGCATTGCTGATTTTTCATCTAAAATCAAGTTTGTTTTCTTACACCTTAAAAATAGGCTTTATCAGAGGCTGATTTGCTGTGAAGGTATTAAAACTTTACCAATGAGGGTCCCTTCCAGTGTGTTTATATAAACTTTTACAAAATTTGCACAATAAGATATTTTAGCTGAAATGAGTTAAGCCTACTCTCTATTTGCACTCATGTTTCTTCATCGTGCTTCTCTTTGCAACAAATAATACTTGATTGGATACAACCTCGGGGAAAGCTGAGTTGCACATACACGCAGCTTAAATGATTTCTGTGATTCATAACAAAATACTTTTGTGATTCATAACAAAAATATTTTTGTGATTCATTGTCACTTCCATATGGAGCTAAATAATCTCTAGTCATCTTGGGATATTCCTGGGATCTCTTGCACTGAGTCACCTGGCATTGTGACGTGAAGATGGAGAGCCAGGGTTGTAGCACAGTAACATTTGTATTGGCACTAGTAATACAATACATCCTAAGGTGCTCAGCACAGGGTGTGACTGTGCACACACACATACACACACAAAAGAAAGAAAGAAAAAGAATAGACTGAAATGTACAAAGCCAGTAGCTACCAGGTAAGATGTTCCTTGATTCATTTGACATCTAAAATAATAAATGGAAGATTAGGTTCTAAATGATGCTTAAAAGACAAAGTTTTTCTTATCAAGAATAAATTCAGTAATGGAGCAGTGTAAATACACCATATATATTATATATATGTATATACTGTATATGCATTATATATGTACATATGTGCACACATATAATACATATATATCATTTGTTTCTGATAGGAATTGTGTGAAATGAAATGCACCGCAATTTCTGTGTTTGTGAAGTATGAGCATGCGAACACCAAGTTTATTTGTGTGTGATGTTTTATGCATCTCCACAGAAAGGATCACATTTGGAGTGTTTGATGCATACTTTCCTGTTAATACCTAGTGGTCCAAATGAAAAGCAGGTAAAATTGCCCCGACAATGCAACACAGAAATATTTAAAAGAAGGATTCTATATTACACTTAGTAGTTATTTAATTAAATATATATTTTGAATTTAGAAATATTTGGGGGGAATGGATTTCTTTAACACGTTTCCTTAGTTTTTTATTTAAATAAATGTTTACTTTTTAATCTTAGTCCTCAAAATTTGAATTCTTTCTGTTAAAGAGGGACTCAAAGTTAATGAATTCCATGTTTTACAAGCCCTTTAATGATTTAGTCATTGTTATTAAAAACTATTTGCTTTTGTTTGAATACAAATGTATTTAATTCTTTTGCATTTTTAAAGATTTACTGCATTTTGCATGATAAATTTTGAATTATTTTAACTCTTTGAAGAGATTTTTCTTCTGGTTTTCACTCTGTTGAAGTCAGCTGACATTCTGATTGTTTTTTACATAAACCATCTTTTTTTCTGGATGCTTTTAGGTTTTTTGCTTTTTCATTAGTTTTAACAGTTTTTCTATGCTATAATATGTCCTACTTACTGTTCATAGTGTTTCAAATCTGTGGCTTGGTGTCATTTATTCTACATATATGGGGTGAACAAAAGTATGGGGTTTACATACAGTTTTTTGTATGGAAAATTACAAAAGCTGTACGGGGTTTACATATGGTTTTTTGTATGGAAAATTATATAATAATAAATAATAAAAGAATGAACTCTGTTTCATGTACTCACAACTATAAACCTACCCTTTGCCTAATTGTGTGTAGAGTAACACACAATTCTTTCTCTCTTATTTGTCCTATCCCCACACCTCTCCCCTCTTTCTGGACCCCCCCGAAGTGTAAATCTATATTAGAAATTTTTACACATCCCTATTTATCTTCTATATTTTCTATATTTCCCCATTTTTTGCTTCTACATACCTCATTCTAGATATTTCCTTCTGAAATGTCTTGCAATTCATTATTTTCTATTCATCTCAGCATAATATATTTTAATTCACCTATTAAATTCTTAAGCTTAGATATTATGTTTTTTCAGTTACAGAAATTCTGTAATTTATTACTTTTTATTCTTTCCCATCCTTTTTCAATGTTTTCACTCTATTTATTTCTTTAAATATAACGAACAAAGTTGTTTTAAAGTCTGCATCTGATTTTTCAATTATTATATCACCTATGATTCTATGTATCATCTAGCTCTACCATGTTGTTCCTCTTGGATTTTAGCCATATTTTTCTCACTTGTATGTTTAGGTATTTTCTGTTTAATATCAGCTATTTCATATAAAAAATAATAAGGACATCAAAAAACTGCCTTTTGACCCATCAATTCCACTCCTGGGATTATACTCTAAGAATCCTGAAACACCAGTTCAGAGGAACCTATGGACCCCAATGTTCATAGTGGCACAATTTACAATAACCAAGTGCTAGAAGCAACCTAGGTGCCCATCAGTAAATGAGTGGATCAAAAAACTATGGTACATTTGTACAATGGAATACTATACAGCAGAAAGAAATAAGGAGCTCCTATCCTTCACGACAGCATGGGTGGAACTGGAGAGCATTATGCTAAGTGAAATAAGCCTGGTGGTGAAAGACAAATACCATATGGTCTCATCTATTAATGGAAACTAATCAACAAAACAAAGCAAGCAAAATATAACCAGAGACATTGAAATAAAGAACAAACTGACAGTAACCAGAGGGGAGGGGAGATGGGAATAACAGGGTAAAGAAGGGAAGGGCTTATCAAGGAACATGTATAAAGGACCCATGGACAAAGCCAAAGGGGGTAGGATTGAGGTTGGAATGTGTGGGGGGGTGGGGGGTGAGGGAGAGTGGGAGGTGGAATCGAGACAACTGTATTTGAACAACAACAACGACAACAACAAAAATGGTAATTCACTTCAAAAAAATAATAGGGACAATTTGAGGCCTAGAGTTTTGTTATTTTCTTTCATGGAGGAATTAAGTTTTCCCCTAGCCCAATGCTAAAGGCACTAGCAAATCAAGAATGGATTAATTCTTTCAAAAACTAGGGTGATTCAAAGAAAGTCTTCGCCCCTGAGAGGACAGGACTATTCCCAGTTCACCCTTCAAAACACAAACTTTTAGAGTTTCAACCAATAGTTGATTAAGGTCTTAACATGTTGAAAGGCCCTGAAGTCTAGTTTTCTAATGCAAGCCTCATGAGCCTGTCAAAACTCTAATTAAATGAAAAGGAAATAAGAGAAAAACAAGAAGAAAAGAAGAAATAAAAACGCCCCCCTTGCCCTGGCTGGTGTGGCTCAGTGGATTGAGTGTTGGCCTGCAAACCAATGGGTCACCAGTTCGATTCCCAGTCAGGGCACGTGCCTGGATTGTGGGCCAGAATCAAATCACTCTTTCTCCCTTCTTTACCCTCTCTCTAAAAATAAATAATAAAATCTAAAAAAAAGGGAACATTTAAAAAAATTACCCCTCCTCAAGTACTACAAAGTTAGCTATGTAGAAAATACTTAAGAATCAACAAGAAAGCTTCTAGACTACTGAGTTCACCAGAATCACAGGATAAAAGCCAGCATGCACAAATCAAGTATATATACTAGCACTGTACACTTGGAAACTTATATTTAGAAAAATACCATTTGTAAGTACAACAAAAATTAAATGACAATACTTCAAATCTAATAAAACATGTATAAGAGCTCTATATTAAAATCTTTAAAATGCTGATAGAAGTAATAAAAGACAACCTAAATAAATTGACATACCATAAAAATGGATGAGGAGATTAACATAAGGAAGATATTAGTTCTCTTCAAATTTATCTGTATTTTACTGGATTATCAATCAAAAGCTTAAAATAATATTTTGTAGATATAAACAAACTGATTCTAAAACTGGTGTGAAAGAGCAAAAAACTAGACTAGCTGAAACAATTGTGAAAAAGAAAAAGTTCAAGGAAGCAAATTTAACCCTTGCCAAAGACATTGTGGTATTGGTGAAGGGATAGAATGCAAATCAATGGAACAGAAGATAAAGTCCAGAAATATTTTCACAAAATTATGGCAATTAGATTTTTGACAAAAATAAATATTTATTTAAAAATTCAATAAATAAATTATAATCTTTTCAACAAATACTATTAAAGCAATTGTAAATCAACGTGCAGGAAAACTATATGAACTTTGACCTAAGCGTCTCATCTTATACAAAAACTAACTCAAAATAAGTATCAGATCTAAATTTAGACATAAAATTATAAAACTCTTAGAAGAAAACATAGGAAACATATTCATGACCTAGAGTTTGGTGAAGAGCCCATAGACATTATCCTAAAAACCAAGCACATGAAGAAAAAAATAAAAATTAGACTTCATTAAATTTTTTTTTCTCCATGGTAGGCATTTTTAAGAGAATGAAAAGACAAAACACAGACTGAGAGAAACATATTAAATCACATATAAAACAAAGGACTTGAGTCTAAAATACATAAAGAATTCTCTCTCTCCCTGTCCTAGAGTAGAATGAATAAAGGAGAAAAAATAAGAGTAGCATTATTTGGGCTCCTTCCTCATGGAAGGAGACATCATGAGTTGAGAAGTGTTTGCTACCAACATTCTCTTGTTTGTCTGTTTTTTGTCTTAACCATCGAGATTAATCAGTAAACCTGTGGTCCACCAGAGCTGAGATTTTCCATTTCAAAAAAGAAGATCAAACCATCAGGGCTGAGCCCTGCTCTCTCCTTCACAAGACCACTCTTCTAAGACCACCACTGCTATGCTGTGTATTATCCTGGGGCAACTTGTAGACAGTTTAGATTTGAATCCAGTATATTCTGAAATTGGTCAGAGAGGAGCACTAATTAAATCAATGGCATGCTGTACTCAAGGCTGAAAATCAAACTCATTCTCTTCTCTATATTGCTTCTCAAGTATATCCAGCAACATTACCCAAAATAGCACATCATAAATCCTACGATGAGATTAAATGACAACATGAAGATACTCCAGTAATAACATGCCAAAATAGAGATGCACCAAAATTGAATATAAATCCCTTCCTATTATCAAATTCCCAGAGAGAGAAGTTCAGAGATTAAATTTCCTTGCAAGTTTAAGTCCAAAAACATTCAAGTCCAAAGTGCTTCAACTTCAAAATAACATTTTTTTGCTCTTGAGAGTTAAAAGCTCAAAGCCCAAAGAGACTCCTTCTAGTTTTTCATTCTGTTCATTCTCAGTTAGAGGTGGTCTCAATGCCAGGGCGCAATCGGACATTGCCCTGCATGTTCCAGGCAAGATCATGTGCTCAAAACAGCACATAGTTTGCCAGACCGTACAGAGATGCAAGGTTACACAAATAAAGAAGGGTGGGTAGGGAAAGACGGTGGTCACCTGTGAACATAAGCTCAATCAAGCAAAATCTTACATCGAGAGGTTAATATTTTCACTGTGTATTTACTATAATCTGGGGAAGGTGGGGCACCTATTTGTGTATATTGACTCATCTCCGAAGGAGTGACTTTGAAATATACTTGCCTTCTTCAAGTTTTAGAAATTTGCAATGGTGGCCCAACGTCAGTACATACTGTAGCACAGAATGGAAAATGCCAGCTCACAAGTACTCTCCATGAAGCACCAGGATTCAGAAATATGGTGCTTATGTTAGTTAAGGTAGGTTAAAGAGATAATCATGAAAGTGGGCAATACAATGAGGCTTACAGGTAAGGTACACAAAAAATTTCTAAGCATGTAGGCTAAGAACAACCTTATTTAAAATAAAACCTAAATTGCTTCCCCTTTTAAAATCACATCCTTTGAAGCTTTACAATCTTTCCTAAACTGTCCAAACCACATTCTCCAAGATGAAGCTTCTATAGTACAAGTGGATTTGCTCTTGATTAATATTTACTTTGTTTGTATGAGTCTCATAGTCATCATAGTATTGGTGATACAGAGAAGGGGTCTATAATGAAAGCGGCCAGGAGTGAGGCCGGAACTGCTCAATTCCCGTGACTTCTGTGTACATTTGACCAAAATCCACCTCTGCTCATGAAAGCACAAACATATTCTGCAGTCTGCAGTCTCACCTTCCTTACCTGCTCTGCTCTTTTCTCATTACCTTGGAAACTATGCATATTCTTTTGAATTCACCAGCTTATTATGTTCAATTTCTCCTAATCATATTTTTCTTCTCCATTGTATTACAATTTCATTCTGATCAAAACAGTATTACCAAGTGAAAGGAAATAAAGGTTTTTAAAGAAGCCATGCTTTTTAGTAAAAACATCACTGATTTTTATTACTAAAGAAAGATGCTAAATAATATGTGCATGACATGCTTATATATAACTTAGATATATATGTAGCATGTATATTTGTCATTAATGTAAAAATCAGTGACTGCTTTTTTTTGTAATATAATATTCATTTCTATGTCAAGCTGTAATAGGCCAGGTAAAGGAATCCAGAGAGAGGAGATTGAAGGTGGTGGCCAAATAGGTGGAAGCTGAGTCCACTTGCTCTTGCCCCCAACTCAGATTCTCAGCTGATCTTCTGACAAACAACCTGAACAATCAAAGGAATCTTAGCTGATATTAAGTTTTGAAGTCAAGGAATATAGAAGACACTTCAAAACAGGCATTAAAGAGATTTTGTAAGTTGAAGGAGAAATACCCCATGCATGGCACCTGCAGCAGCAGAGAGACTAGTCAGAAATCGTATCTTTCTGGCTCCTTCCACTTCCAGGGCAGGGGGCCCCAGCCCCATGCAGGGAACCCTCAGACTCTGCCTGGGAGTGACTTGGGAAGACATGGAGTTGGGGAGATCCAGGCTACAACCACACAGTGAGCAGCACATTCATAGCTGCAGTGCCAAATGCCAACCTGGAGAGTGCCAGGGAGACAGAGGGACTCTATCTCTCAAAATGATCAGGGGCCGCACCTGGGTCAGGCAGAAGCAAGCTGCAGCCAGCTGTGACTGTGAGAGACTTTTGGCTTTTTGGAAAGGTGGTATGCATGGAGAACCAGACAGTGACTCAGTACCAGAGTGAAGGTACCACAGAGAGATTTTTTGAAAGGGAACCTGAGGCATGTTGGGCAGGGACCCCATGTGCAGCTGCCCTGACAGCAAAAGGAAAAGATTGAAAATGCAGTTTGCTCCTACTGAATATAGCTGGGCAGGGAGATCAGAAGGTTGTACAGTAAAGGGATTTCTGGGCCCCAGCCCAACATGGTTAGCAAGCGGGGGCCTATCCAAAATGTATAGAACTGTGTCTACTGCAAGGGCAGCAGGCTGAGAATTATACAGATAAGAGTTGAGCACCTGAGATTATTTACAGCCAGGCAGAATCCCCTTCCCCAGCAGATTTCAAACCTCTGGGAAGGGAAAGACATACCCAGCCACTCCCTCAGGATTGTAAGTACCACATCCCACAGAGAAGTTTGGTAGAAGAGACAGGACAGGCTAAAGAACCCCTTGTAGGGTGCATATCCACAGGAGAAAGACAGAAAGAGAAACTCCAAAATGACCCATTTTGAACTCTCAGGGAGACAAAAGCACATTGTTTCCTAGGACCCTATTCTACTGAGGCCAGTAAGACAGGAAGATAAGAAATCGGTCCAGCCCAGCCTTGGCTCTCACACAGAGCTGCCATTAGCACCAAGCAGGAAAGAGCTGCCCTTTTACACAGATTGGCTCCTCCCTTGAAGTGGACAGCCAGTTCATCGGAAACTATACATTACCGGAAATTAGCTGCGCACCAAGATAGGTGGTACAGGAGCAGGGGAATACACTCACAATTTTCCCAGAAGACTGAACTGTACCTCCCAAGGGAGACCCAGGGGTCCCACTCTCCAGATTGCAACAGAAGCCCCCCTAGAGGCAGGTGAAGGTGGTACATGTGGTGCTGGCAGAAGTTGTATAACTCACCCCTGGACACTGAGCTGATAAAAAGCCAGAAGCTGATCCAGAAGAAGAAGACAGAAGGCAAATACCAGACTTCTGAGATGAATTCCACCTCATTCTTCTTTAGTGTTTACATTATTTTTTTCTTTCACATAGCCTTTTACCATTTTTTTCTTTTTCCTCAATTGTATTCCAACTAATTCACTATTTCTGGTCTTTTATTTTTTATTCTTTTTATTTTTATTTATTTATTTTTATTTCAAATCTCACATTGTACATTTCTCTTGTCTTACTCAACTTTGTCTTCTTTCTTCACTTTCTTATTTTCATTTTAAATTTTGTTTTCCCCCTTTTTACACCTTGTTCCTATTCCTTATTCTTACTATTTTTCCTCCTTGTATCCTCTCAAAATCATTTTTTCTTTCCCATAGTCAGCTCACATTCTTTTTCCCTTTCTTAAATATTCTTATTTTCTTTCCACCTTTATTAATCATTGCTGGTTTGGCATGGATATCGTGGTTACTACTGCTTTTGTCCCGTTTTATTCCTATTTGCTTACTATTTTTTTTTTATTTCAAGTCTCATAGGTTGCTTCCCCATCTTACTCCATTTTTGCCTTCACCCTGCCTTTACTTATTTGAGTTTGGAATTGTATTTTTCTCCTTTCTCAGCCTGGATTCTATTCCTTACTCTCAGTATTTCCTCTCCCTCTATCCTCTCAAAATTATTTTTCTTTACTGTAGACATCTCGTATTCTCTGTATTATAATGTTCTTATTCTCTTTCTACCTTTATTGACTGTTGCTCATCTGTCATTGTTATTGACCCTCTTGTGGTTTTTCTTCCATTTTCTTCCTGTTGGTTCACTACATTTTAAATTTTATGTCAAACCTCATATTATACGCTTCCTTTTTCTTACTCCAATTGCCATCTCTCTTCCTTGTTTAATTATGTTTTAAATTTTATGTTCTCCCTTTCCTGGCCTTGTTTCTATTCCCTACTCATTATTTCTCCTCCTTCTTCCCTCTCAAAATCATTTTTCTTTCCTGTAGTCATCTAATATTCTTTTTTCTTATCTTATTATATTCTTAATCTCTTTTCAACTTTATTAATATTTGCTCATTTGCTGTTGATACTGCTGATGTGGGAGGGGGGTATTTTTGCTGGTGTGGGTTTGGTTTTCTCTATAGTTTTGCTTTGCTCTGCCAGCACCTATACAACAGCATACAAAAAATGCTGTGGGGGTTGTGACTCTCAGTTAGCCAATCAGAGGAAAGAACCTATCAATGAATGAGTCGCAAATGATGAAAGCCCAAGTGCAACAAGAAAGCCCACATAACTTGAATAAAGGGCATATTTAGAACACACAGCTTAAGAGATCAAGGTTGTTACACCACTGAGTCCCACATAACTCCTACCACAAAGGGCCACCCCATGAAGACAGGGAGTCAAAGCAGAGCAATTTGATATGTGAAAACAAACAAAAAAAATCACCTAAAATGGGGAGACAAGGAAACACCCCCAAATGAAAGGAAAGAAGGAATCTCAAGAGAAAAAGCTAAATGAAAATGAGGCAAGCATCTATTAGACATAGGATTCAAAATAATAGCTAAAAGGATGCTCAAAGAATTCAGTGAAAACTGCAAGGAATTTTATGAGAGCTATAAGGAACTTAGTGTGAACTACATCAGCATGAAAAAGAACATAGAAACTATGAAAAAGAGCCAGAAGGATATAAATAATATAATATCTGAAATGAAGAATACATCTGAAAGAATTAAAAACAGGCTAGATGGAGCAGAAGACTGAATCAGTGAGTTGGAAGACAAAGTAGAAAAAAAACACCCAGTCAGACAAAAATGAAATGAAAAAAAACTAAAAAATAATGAGGATAGTTTAAGGGAGCTTTAGGACAACATGAAATGCAACAACAGTCGCATTGTAGGAACACCAGAAGAAGAAGGAAAGGAGCAAAAAATAATGACAGAAAACATCCCTAACTTGGTGAGGGAAAAAAGTCATGAAAATTCAGAAGCATAGAGGGTCCCAATCAAGATAAACCCAAAGAGGCCCATTCTAAAACACATCATAATTAATATGGCAAAATTTAAAGGCAAAGAGAGAACCTTAAAGGCAGCAAGGGAAAATCAGCTAGTAACATAAAAGGGAGCTCTGATAAGCCTATCAGCTGATTTCTCAACAGAAACACTATAAGTCAAAAAGGGCAAGCAACAAATATTCCAATTAATGAAAAGCAAGGACCTGTAACCAGGACTACTCTATTCAGCAAGGTTCTCCATTTAAAAATGTAAGGCAAAATAAAGAACTTCCCAGACCAAAAACAAAGGCTAAAAAAGTATATCTCTACTCAGCCAGCATTGCCAAAGATGCTAAAGGGACTGCTTTAAGAAGAAGTAGAGAGAGACAAACAAATGTACAAAAGAAAAAATGGCAATGAGCAAGTACCTATCAATAACAACCTTAAACGTAAATAGACTAAATGTTTCAATCAAAAGGCATAGGGTAGATGAGTGGATAAGAAAACATGATCTGTATATATGTTGTCTAAAAGAGACCCACCTCAGAACAATAGATCTACACAGCCTGAAAGTCAAGGGATGGAAAAAAACATTCCAAGCAAATGGACATGGAGGGGGGGGGGGAAAGCTGGGGTAGAAATACTTATATCTGACAAAATAGACTGCCATACAAAGGCCATAAAAAGAGACAAAGAAGGTCACTACATAATACTTAAGGGAGTGGTCCAACAAGAGTATATAACCCTTGTAAACACATAGGCACACAATAAAGAAGCACTTAAATATATAAGGAAAATCTTAGAGGACTTTAAGAAGATCAAAAGCAATACAGTGATTGTAGGGGATTTTAACATCCCATTGTCAACAATGGATAGATCTTTCAAAGAATCAACAAAGATATTGTGGCACTGAATGTCACTCTAGATCAAATGGCTTAATTGATTTTTACAGAACATATCACCCCAAAGAAGTAAAGTACACATTCTTTTCAAAAGCACATTGATCATTTTCAAAGACAGACCACAAGAACATAAAAACAAGTCTTAACAAATTCAAGAAAATTGAAGTCATATCAAGCATTTTTTTTGAATTACAATGGCTTGAAACTAGAAACCAACTTCAAGGGAAAAATGCAAAAGCATTCAAATACATGGAGATTAAATGACATGTTATTAAATAATGAATGGGTTAACAATGAAATCAAGAAAGAAATCACAATGTACCTGGAAAAAATGTAAATGAGCACACAACACCACAAAACCTATGGGACACAGCTAAGGCAGTCTTAATAAGGAGTTCATAGCAATACAGGCAAATCTATAGAACTAGAGGAAAAACAACAAAAAAAGCTCAGAGTGAGTAGAAATAAGGAAATAATCAAGATCAGAGCAGAGTTAAATGACACAGAAACTAAAAAATAAATAAATAAAAACAAAAACAAAAAAAACACCACAATTTAAAGGATCAATGAATCTAGGAGCTGGTTCCTTGAAAAGATAAAGAAAATTTACTTACAATTCTTTAGCTAGACTAATCAAAAGAGAGAGAGAGAGATAGGCTCCAAATAAATAAAGTCAGAAATGAGAGTAGATCCAGCTAAGATGGAGGCATAGGTAGACACACTGTGCTTCCCCTCACAACCAAAATTAAGGACAACAAAGATTTAGAAACAAGAAAACAACCAGAACTAATAGAAAAATTGAACTGTATGGAAGTCCAACAACCATTCACCCAGACCGGTAAAAGGGGGGGAGTCGCTGCAAGAAAAAGTGGAGGTGCATACCCGCCATGCAGGCAGCAGCAGCTGGCAGTTCCCAGGTGTGCAGGCAGCAGCCAGCAGACCCTGGGCAGGGGGTGTCAACGTGCAGATCCAGTGAGGCCGCACAGGGCAGCTGGCTAACCAGGTGGTCCCACATTCACTCACAGATAATCCAGGCGAAGGGGAAGCAGCAGAAGGGACTAATATCCAAGAGAGAGTGGAGCAAGCGCCATTGTTCCCTCTTGGACCCCGCCCCCACATACAGCATCACAACTCAGCAACTGGGCTGCCCTGCCCTGGGGAACACCTAAGGCTCCACCCCTCCCTACGTAACAGTGGCAACCAGACAAAACAAAAAAAACAAAACACCAAAAATGGCTCAAACCTGAGAACAAATGAAGCTCCAGAGCCAATTCCTCTAAGCGATGAAGAGATAGCCAACCTATCAGATGCACAGTTCAAAGCACTGGTGATCAGGATGCTCACAGAATTGGTTGATTTTGCTCACAAATTAGATGAAAAAATGCAGACTACAATATGTGAAATGAAGGAAAACGCATGGGGAACCAATAGAGATGGGAGGAAAACTGGGACTCAAATCAATGGAGTGGACCAGAAGGAAGAAACTAACAACCAAACAGAAAACGAGGAAGAAACAAGAATTCAAAAAAATAAGGAGAGGCTTAGGTACCTCCAGGACATCTTTAAACATCCCAACATCCAAATTATAGGGGTGCCAGAAGGGGAAGAGGAAGAGCAACAAGTGGAAAACTTATTTGAACAAATAATAAAGGAGAACTTTCCCAATCTGGCAAAGGAAATAGACTACCAGGAAGTCCAGGAAGCTCAGAGACTCCCAAAGAAGTTGGACCCAAGGAGGAACACACCAAGTCACAACATAATTACATTAGTCAAGATTAAAATGAAGGAGAGAATTCTAGAAGCAGCAAGGGATAAGGGCACAGTCACCTACAAAGGGGTTGCCATCAGACTGTCAGCTGATTTCTCCAAAGAGACCTTACAGGCAAGAAGGGGCTGGAAAAGACGTATTTGAAGTCTTAAAAATCAAGGACCTACATCCAAGATTGCTCTATCCAGCAAAGCTGTCATTTAGAATGGAAGAGCAGATAAAGTGCTTCTCAGATAAGGTCAAGTTAAAGGAGTTCATCATCACCAAGCCCTTATTATATGAAATGTTAAAGGGACTTACCGAAGAAAAAGAAGATAAAAATATGACAGTAAAAAGACAGCAAACTCACAGCTATTAACAACCACATCTAAAACAAAAGCAAACTAAGCAAGCAACTAGAACAGGAACAGAACCACAGAAATGGAGATCATATGGAGGGTTAGCAACAGGGGAGTGGGAGGAGGAGAGAGGGGGAAAAGGTACAGAGAATAAGTAGCATAGATTGTGGGTAGAAAATAGGGGTAGGGCAAGAATAGTGTGGGAAATGTAGAAGCTAAAGAACTTATGACACATGGACATGAACAAAAGGGGGGAATGTGGGTGGGAGGGGTGTGCAGGGTGGAGGGGAATGATGGGGGAGAAATGGGACAACTGTAATAGCATAAACAATTAAATGTATGTAAAAAAAAAGAAATGAAAGAGTAAAACTAACAACTGATACCACAAAAATATAAAGAATTGTAAGAAGTACTATGAACAACTATATGACAAACCTGGACAACCTGGAAATTTCTGGAAACATGCAACCTCTCAAACTGAATCAAAGAGAAGCAGAAAGCCTGAGCATATTAATAACAACTAGCAAAATTGAAGAATAATCAAAAACTCCCAACACACAAAAGCCCTGGACCACATGGCTTCACAATCAAATTTTACCAAACATTCAAAGAAAACTAACAACTATGCTTCTCAAACTATTTAAAAATATTCAAGAAGAGGGAAGATTCCCAAAGTCTTTTTTTATGAGGCCAGTATTATCTTAATTCTAAATCAAAGTAAAGACACAACAAAGAAAGAAAATTACAGGCCAATATTTCTGATGAACATTAATGCTAAAGTCCTCAACAAAATACTGGCAATGCAGATCCAGCAATACTTTAAACAGATCATAAACCATGATCAAGTAGGATTTATCCCAGGGATGCAAGGATGATATAATATTCACAAATCAATGCATGTAATATATCACATAAACAAAATGAAAGACAAAATCACATAATCACATCAATAGATGATGAAAAGTATTTGATAAAATCCAGCACCCATTTGTGATAAAAACATTCAGCAATGTGGAAATAGAGGAAGCATACCTCAACATAATAAAGGCCACGTATAAGAAAACTACTGCCAATATCATACTCAGTGGACAAAAACTAAAAGGGTTTCCCTTAAGACTGGGAACAAGACAAGGATGTCTGCTTTCACTATTGTCATTCAACATAGTACTGGAAGTTCTAGCCACAGCAATCAGATAAGACAAAGAAATAAAAGGCATCCAAATTGGAAAAGAGGAGTTAAAACTGTAATTATTTACAGATGACATGATAGTGTATATAGAAAACCCTACGGTCCCCACCAAAAACCTACTTGACCTAATAAGTGAATTTGGTTAACTAGTGGGATACAAAGTCAACATTCGGAAATCAATGGCATTCTTATCTACCAACAATGAATTATCAGAAAGAGAAACTAGGAAAAAAATTCCATTTCCTATAGCAACAAGTAAAATAAAGTACCTAGGAATAAATTTAACCAAGGATGTAAAGTATCTATACTCAGGAAACTATAGAACACTGAAGAAACAAATTGAGGAAGACAGAAATAAAAAGAAGCATATACTGTGTTCATGGACTGGAAGAATTAACATCATTAAAATGTCCATACAACCCAAAGCAATCTATAGATTCAATGTAATTCCTATTAAAATACCAATGGCATACTTCACAGATCTAGAAAATATATTCCAAAAATTTACATGGAACCAAAAAAAGACCCCAAATACCCTCAGAAATCCTGAGAAAGGGCAGTTTGAGAGATCACAATACCTGATATGACTATACTACAAGCCCACTGTAATCAAGACAGTCTAGCACTGGCATAAGAACAGACAGGTAGAACAATGGAACAGAATAGAGAGCCCAGAAATGAACCGATGTCTCTGTGACCAATTGATATTGACAAAGGGGGTCGGAGCATACAATGGAGTGAAGACAGTCTCTTCAATAAATGGCGTTGGGAGAACTGGACAGGTACACGCAAAAAAATGAAACTAGACCACCAACATACACCATATACCAGAATAAACTCAAAATGGATAAAGGACTTCAATATAAGTTGAAATATCATAAAAGTCCTAACAAAAAACATAGGCAGTAAAATTTCAGACATCCATGTAGCAATATTTTTGCCAATATATCTCCTAGGGCAAGAGAAATAAAGGAAAAAAATAAACAGATGGGACTACCTCAAATTAAATATTTTCTGCACAGCTAAAGAAACCATCATCGAAATGAAAAAGGAACTGATTGTATGGCAGAAGATATTTGCCAGTGATACACCAGACAAGGGTTTAATCTCCAAAATATATAAAGAACTCATGCTACTCCACTCCAGGAAGAAAAACAACCCAATTAAAAAATGGGCAAAGACCTGAATAGACACTTCTCCAAGGAGGATGTACAGATGGCCCATAAACATATGAAAAAAAT
Source organism: Glossophaga mutica (assembly GCA_039655065.1). Taxonomy (NCBI): domain Eukaryota; kingdom Metazoa; phylum Chordata; class Mammalia; order Chiroptera; family Phyllostomidae; genus Glossophaga; species Glossophaga mutica. Next base: position 74,339,058 of record CM077305.1, on the reverse strand, counting down.
GCTTCCTCTAGCCATCAGAGAGATGCTAAGTAAAACCACAGTGAGATGTCACCTCACACCTGTCAGCATGGCTATCATTAATAAATCAACAAACAACAAGTGCTGGCAAGGATGTGGAGAAACAGGAACCCTACTGTACCATTAGTGGGAATGCAGGCTGGTGCCACCACTGTGTAAAACAGTATGGAATTTCCTCAGAAAACTGAAAGTGGATCTGTCTTTTGACCCAGTGTTTCCAGGGCTGGGAATATACCCTAAGAATCCCAAAACACAAATTCAAAAGAACTTATGTATCCCAATGTTTATAGCAGTGCTATTTACAATAACCAAGTGTTTGGAAACAGCCCAAGCACCCATCAGTAGATGAGCAGATTAAAAAACTGTGGTGCATTTACACAATGAAATACTACACAGCAGAAATAAAGAAGTCCTACCTTTTGTGACAGCATGCATTGAACTGAAAACTATTTTGCTAGGTGAAATCAGGCTGTCGGTGAAAGACAAATACCACGTGACCTTACCTATAACTGGAATCTAATGAACAAAATAAACTAATGAGAAAAATAGAACCAGAGACATGGAAACATGAACAGACTTAAAGCTGTAGGAGAGGAGGAGGGATGTGGGGAATGGTGAAAGGAAGGGGAAGGGATTAGTTAAAAAATATGTATGAAGGACTCATGGACACGAACAATAGAAAGGGGATTGATTGTGGGAGAGAGGGTTAGGCTGGGCTAAAAAGGAAAGAAAAGTTGGGACAACTGTTATAAACAGTTAAAGAAAGAAATCCATAGAATCTGGTGGCAATTGTTTAGACCTGTTTTTATAAGTCCTGCAATGTATTATCCTAATGTAATTTTTATCAAAATAGAATTCCAGTTATCCTAATAATAAAAAAACACTTTAGTTTTATATGCCTCTTTACAAAGATCTCTTATGTATACAAGTTCTCTTAAGCCTTGGAACAGTTCTATAAATTAGTGTATTCATCACTTTGAATACTTCTTGCCAATCCCTTCTAGCCTGCAAAGTTTCTTTTGAGAAATCAGCTTACAGTCTTATGGGAACTCCTTTGTACATAATTATCTGCTTTTCTCTTGCTGCTTTTAAGATTCTCTCTTTATCTTTAACCTTCAGCATTTTACTTATGATGTGTCTTTGGATGGTCCTCTTTACATCCATCTCATTTGGAACTCTTTGTGCTTCCTGGACTTATGTGTCTGTTTTCTTCATCAAATTAGGGAAGTTTTTAATTATTATTTTTTCAAATAGGTTTCCAAATTCTTGCTCTTTCTTTCTTCCTCTGACATCCCTATGATGTGAATATTGGAATGCTTGAAGTTGTCCCAGAGGCTCCTTACGCTATTCTTGATTTTTTGGATTCCTTTTTCTTCTTGCTGTACTGATTGGATGCCTTTTTCTTCCTTATGTTCCAAGTCATTTGTTTGATTCTTGGATCTCCACTCCACTGTTGATTCCCTGTAATCTTTTCTTTATTTCTCTTAGTGTCTCCTTCATTTCTGACTGGATCATTTTATGCTGCTAAAGTACCCCCTGAGTTCCTTGAGCACCCTTTTAACCAGTGTTTTGAACTCTGCATCTAATGGATTGTTTATCTCCATTTAGGTTAGTCATTTTTCTGGAGTTTTGTTCTTTTCTTTCATTTAGGCCATATTTCCTTGTCTCCTCATTTTGGCAGCCTCCCTGTGTTTGTTTCTATGTATTACTTATAGCTGCTTTGACTCTGTGTCTTGGTAGTGTGGCCTAATGTAGTAGGTGTCCTGTAGGGTCCAGTGGCACAGCCTCTCCTATCCCACAAGCTGGGTACTCAAGGTGAACCCTTCATGTGGGCTGAGCACTCCCTCCTCTTGTAGTTAAGTCTTGATTGCTGTTAGCAGGTCAATGGGAAGCATTTACCCAGGCCAAACAGCTGACTGTGATCACTGGCCAGCAATCACTTACCAATCACCTACCTTGTGGAGGTGGTTGGATGGTGGTTTTCTGATGTGGTCTGTAACTGTCTGCTGTGTGCACAGCCTCTGGGGTTTCCCAGGTGGTGCAGACCAAAGTCAGCCACCACTCATGTTCTTTCAGGGCCCCTCGGCATAAGGTATCAAGCAATCTGCAGATGGCTGTTGCTAGTGCTGAACTTGGGGCCACTCAGTGAGAAGGCTGGGGGCTGGACTCAGCTGTTGCTTGTTTGAGCATATTTAGGAAGGTCTGAAGCCTGTACCTAGCATAGCCATTCATATGGAAAAGCCATTCTTACCAGCTTGTGTGGTCCATAATTTGGATGGTGTAGAGCCTTAGGTAATCATCAGGGTGGAACTAACCGTGTGAGCCAAGTTAATGAAGATTCGGAATGGTGCCACCAGACTGTGGCTCTGTGTGGGGGAAGGCTCAGAACAGGAACAATGGCCACTTTCTTCAGTTCTGTCTAAAGGAAGTTGTCCCCCACCTCTACCCTGATGCCAGACACTTCAGTTCCTCCATGTATGCCACTGATACCCTTCAAGCTGCTGCCCCTGTGCTGGAGCATAGAGGGAGTGAGTCTGAGTAAGTTCATGCATGGGACCCTCCAAAAAGAGATTCCTGAGAATCCCTCAGTTTCTTCCACTGACCAAACCCCCACAGTTTTTTACAGCCAGAAATTGTGGAGACTTATCTTCCTGGCACTGGAACTATGGAGTGGGTGGTCTGGTGTGGGGCTAGACTCCTCACTCCCAAGATATCCCTCTATTTTATATCGACCACATGTTGGTTTGGGACCAGCCCATTCCACATCTCCAAGTCTCCACCCCTCTGCCCCTCCATCCCTCCTACCCATCTGGATGAATGCAGTTCCTTTTACTCCTTAGTTGTCAGACTTCCATACAGCTGTATTTTCTGTATGGAAGTTCTGAGCAATATTTATTCTGTAATTTTGCTGTGGTTGTATGAGAAGGTGAGCTGCATATACCTACATCTCCATCTTGTGAGATTTCATCATAACATACTGGAAAGAAAGATTCTCCTGCTGGCCTTGAAAAGTAAATAGCCATTTTTTGAGCTGCCTACAGAGTGTGTCACATGGTAAGGAACTACATGTGACCTCTCTGGCTTGAGATCGTTCTCCAGATGACAGCCAATAATAATCTGAATGAGTTTGGAAGCCTCCAATTGAGCACACCCTTTCAGCTTATTGCAGTCCTAGGTGAGACAGCAGAGAACCAAGCCAATCTTGGCTCACAATCTCGACCCATGGAAACTAAGATGATAAATGTGTGCTTGAGTCAGTAAGTTTGTTGTAATTTGTTACGCAACATTCAAAACTAATACACCATGACAGTGAATAAGACGTGCCTTAAGGCTACGAATGGTGGTTCTGGAAGAGAAAGAAAATCAGAACCCAGAATAAGTGTCTATTCCAATAAGAACAAACATGCTGTCTTTCCGCTGTTGGGAATGTCCTATGCAATCAACTGAGTGCTTCCCCTGGATAATGTGCTACAGCAGGGGCTCAATGTTGGCCTGCTATTGGCAGGTTGGATGCTCAGCAATGGCTATAGCCAGATCAGCCTGGATGAGTGAGAACCCATGTTGATGAGTCTAAGAATGACCTCTAAGTCTAGTACTATAGGAACTTCATAAACCTATTTAGCAAGGACAGGTTGTCAGAGGAAAGAGGAGTAACTGATAGACCTGAGGACAGATCATGTGGCTTTAAACAAAAAAGTCATCTGATTATCTGTTACTTTTTGTCAGAAATAAGTTAAGGCCCTGGTTTCTTATTGAGGATTTTTCATGTGGTTTTGATCCTATGTCAACTTGTTAGTCTATAGGATTCAATTCAAAAGTGGCTTACCTGTTTTACCAACAGGTCCCAGGTGGCTCAGTTGGTTGGAGCATCGCCCTATACACCAAAAGTTTACAAGGTTGCAGGTTTGATTCCCAGTTAGGTCACACACCTAGGTTTCAGGGAGGCAACCAATTGATGTTTCTCACAATGATCTCTCTCCCCCTCCCTCCCTCTACCTTCTTCTCTCTCTAAAATCAGTAAACATATCCTCATGTGAGGATTTTTTAAAAAGGAGCACACTCACCTTTTTTTCAATATTTGAAAATGTAACTTTCATAATGAACAGGTACTATTTATCATTTTTAGCAGTGATTTTCTCATAATACGGGCATATATCAATCATTCAAAAGCGATCTATCTATCAATCTAGCCATCCACACATCTATCTGACAATCTATAGATTCTATTGATCTAACAATCAATAGAATATAAATATACATAGAATACAATCAATGGAATATATATTTACATTCTATTGATTGGCTACTTAATAGAATCACCTGATAAGTTTCATAATAACTGATCAACCTACTTTTGATATTTCTGGTGTAAATAAAAATGTTTATATTTGGTATTTTTAAATGAATTTCACCTATAACAACTTCCCTTTTAGAAAATTTCTACATGTCTACAAGTTTAGTCTTATGAAGATCGCAAGTAAATTTTTAAATTGAGGCTTGAAAATTTTTAAAAATGCACAATGTTAAATTAGAACATACCAACTTGGCGCTAACCCTTAGTACCCACATTATGTGGGGACAGATGCTTAAATTCTGTGAGTTCCAGTTGGCTTGACTATAAAGTAGAGATAATACTCACTTTGTAAGGGTGATTTAGAATCAGTGATCACAAGTCAAGTACCTGCCAAGGATTATGCTCAACAGTAGGTCACTGTTTCTACCAGATAGGAGAGGAATGGGAGCTAACGCAGGGAACACGACTAACACTTCGTTCCAGAGGAAGGAAACAATTTAAAAGACCAAACTCAAGCAACATTAGAATGGGCCTCAAACATAAGAACCCTGATGGACCAGAAAACATTCTCTCTTCCCATCTTATCTCCTCACAGTCCTTCCAGGCCTGTTGCCTTCCTGTCGCAATATAGAATGATGATCTAGCCGGAAGAGCGCAGCACAAAGGTCTATCCATACTTCCTGATGGGCCAGTCCCCTCTCCTCCACAAAGATAAGCCAGAGATTTCTACATAGCTTTTGCTATACCTCACCTGCTACTACTTAAGTCCCTGGTAAGTCCCACCCACTCCACATGTAACTTACTCTTCTAGTCAAACAAACCAATATACCTGTTGCCCCTTGTGCTCACCTACCTCTGTCCCTTTGCACATGCTATTCCTCTCCACTCACCTCATTTATTGCCAGAAAATTGACCATTGATTCCAGGTCCACATCAAATCTTGCTTCATCTTTACAGTGTCTCCTGAGAGATTTTTTTTCCATGGACATCTTTTAGTATATTATGGCTGTGTCAGTCTAGATGTTACCCCCTATTAGTTAAGGAAGCCCCCTGAAATGGTGACCATGTCTTCATATTCTCCACAGTACCTAGCACAGCTTGTTCTAATATGTGATAGAAACATATTTTGAGTTTTAGACTTTAGTTCAAGAATTAATTCACATCTTTGCAGAAAACTGACATTCATCGTCAGTATAAAAATCACAACAATGCTAAATATTTGTGTTCCTGTGAACAGTAAACATTGAATGGGAAAGACTTCATTTCTCTCTCACCCTTCTCTCTTTTCCTTCTCTTTGAAACATCATTTTCCCTTTTTGTGTCAAAATCAAAAATACATATTTAGTTTCCTGACACTATTTAAGGCATTGTTATAGAATAGTAACAGTCCTAGAGGGACCTTTAAAGAGTGAAGTAAGCCACTCTCTTATTTCTAAATAAGGCTAATGAACTCTTCCTAGAGAAGTGAATATATGTGTATACACTTAAAGATTTACTTAAAAAAAAGAACTGGATTAGAAGGGAAGGTAGGGTAGGAAAGTCCACTCTTTCTTCCTCAGTTAACTCCTTTCTGTTCCAGCAGTTCCTGTCTTTTCAGTCATCATGTCTGATACCTTTTGGCATCCTCAATGAGAATATGACTAAGAAGAATAGAAATGTTATTTTTCTAATAATTCTCATCATTTTTTTCCACTGGAATTTAGAGAGAATGGAATTCTCTTTGTGTTCTTTAAAACAGTTCCTTGAACCAACACATTTATCTCCTAATCAGCATCAACTATTACACAGTAGCAATTTTTCATTTGGGGTAAAGTCACTTCATAGAATAGCCATTGAGTTAACACAAACTATTCAAATGTAAGGACCCTAGGGCATTAAGAGATCTTCTAGTTCATTTCTCTTACTTCAGGTAAAAACACTCAATCTATCACATGGGAAACTCTCCTATGTTTCAAGATTTTAGGGGAAAAAATCCAATCTCTTTGTCAACTGATTTCTAACTTCATTGGGTTACATACTACAAATCACTACATGTTTTCTGATAGTGCTGGTGGTGGTATGGTTTAGTTTGATTTAGTTAAATTGGACATTTTTGGCTCCTTGATAGTATCTTATTAAAATAATTACCTAATTATCCGTCAGCATTTATTTTTTAAGTCAGTTCCCTAATACTTGCTCAGAAATCATGCTTGCCCCCTCTTTAATTATTTGGCAAATACCTTCTTATCTGTCTCTATATTGTCCTTAACCCTTTTTGGGTACTAGCAGAATAGTGTAGGTGATTCTAGTAACTTAAGATATAAACAAGCATGAATATGCCACTGTACTTTTCTCCTTCTTAGTAATTCCAGCTTTACACCTCTATTCCGTGTATCCAGCCTACTAATGTTTGCACCACAGACTTGTTAGTCTGGTCGAACTGCAAACTGGATTCCAATGCTACGATCACGAGTGAACTGTTTGCTCCCTCTTTTGTGTTCCTATTGCTCTATATACTTATCTCTATTTGATTATGTATATTTTCATTTTAAAACATATATCAGTTTCTTACACCTATTAAAATATAAACAATCAGAAATAGGACCAAAATGCCTATCTAGGGTAAATGTTCAATAAATATGAAAAGCAAAGGAAGAGAGGGAGAAAGGAAATTAGCTTAGAACTGCAGGAGGCCACAAAGATGATTAAGTTTAACCACACTTCACAAAAAAGAAAATACAACAATAAGGAATTGAGCCAAAGCCATGTACCTAGTGAGAATCTGTTTTGGACATTTACAAATTTGGGGTCCCAGCTAGCCATTGCCCCATTCATTTGGTCAGAGCACTCTGACTTTAGACCTTTGCCCATCCAGAACTGTTATTTGAACTCTTAGGGGAAGAAGAGCTTTCCTATCTGTCATCCTTGAGCCTGGGAGAATTTAGGACAGAAGCTGCTGACAGCCACTGTCCCACCATTTGGAGCCAGCACAGAAGAGACAAAAGCTTGAAAGGCAAGGAGAGACTCAGTATAGTGATGCTTCTTAAATCTTTGAGTCAAGAGAAACCCACGTAACAAATGTTTCCTTTTTCCTTTTTAATTATTCTTGTTTATTCCATTACAGTTGTTCCAACTTTTCTCCCTTTGCCCTTCTCCTCCCAGCCCAACCCCTGCTTCTACATTCAATCCTCACACCATTGTCCATATCCATGGGCCATTCATACATGTTTTTTAACTAATCTCTTCCTCTTCTTTCCACCATTCCCCTCACCCCTCTCTGACAGCTGTCAGTCTGTTCCATGTTTCCATGTCTCTAGTTCTGTTTTGCTCCTTAGTTTATTTTGCATTAGATTCCTCTTATAAGTGAGATCATATGGTATTTGTCTTTCACCACCTGGCTTATTTCTCTTAGCATAATAGTCTCCAGTTCCATCCATACTGTCACAAAGGGTAGGAGCTCCTTCTTTCTTTCCTGCAGTGTAATATTCCTATGTTTCTTTTCTTAATTTAGGTTTGACTTGGGCTTTCTGACTTGGTCCTAACCAAATCATGCAGTTCTTCAATGAAAGTATGGATCTTCTAAATTTAAACCTGTCCTCTTTTCACTACCTTGGTCCTGTATGCCACTGTCCCTAGTATTGCTTCCTTTTTCTTTACCATAGGACAGGTCTTCTCTAACAATTCTGCCCTGAGGCTTCCAGCTTTTAAAGAGAACCTAGTTATCTTTGAATAGACCAGAATCCGATGACTGGGAAGATTACCTCACCCATCCCTACAGGCCTGGATCCCTATTTACCAATCCCTCAAAAATGCTTGCTATTAAAGGCCCAATGTTCCCAGGGACTTTAGTCTCATTCCAGATGTATTCTGGTTTGTATTTATTCAGAGTCTTGAAAACCAGATCCCCAGGGAGCCCTGGGTCTTGTTGTATACATGTGTGTGGCCTTATCAACACAGAGCAGAAATTCTATGCATTTGGACAGCCCTGAGTCAGAGGCGGCACCTACCCAATTATTGAAATTGATTTCCTAGGCTGTCGAGGTGACTTTTGTGACCTTATGATGTTAACAGCAAGAGTCATATCCACTCAATAACTGATCTAGTGCCTGTATGGACACATAGCTCCCACTTCCACCTCCCTAGCAAGGTTAATAACAGCTCAACTAAGCCAGAGGGAAATTCCAAAACCAGAAGACAGCACTGCATTTAACCTACAGTTAATATTGCAGAAATAAAACTCAGTTAAGTCTGCTAAAGTTTCCTGCAGGGATGGGAGAAACTTGTAACCACAGAAGAGATGTGAGAATCAAGTTACATTACGGCAGCTTTTTTTTTTTTTTTTAAAGATTTTTTTTTATTTATTTATCTTTAGAGGGGAAGGGTAGGAGAGGGGGAGAGGGAGAGAAATATCAATGTACGGTTGCCTCTTGTGTGTCCCATGCTGGGAACTGGCCTGCAACCCAGGCATGTGCCCTGACTGGGAATCGAACCGCGATCCTTTGCTTCGCAGGCCCATGCTCAATCCACTGAGCTACACCAGCCAGGGCACATTACGGCAGCTTAAGAGTCAAAAAAATATTTTACACTATAAGATGTATGTATGAGAATATTCATTACAACATTGTACTGGTAAGTGAATCCAAAGAGCCTAAATTCCCATCAGTGGGCAGCTAGTTAAGTGAATTATGATACATGCCTCAGTGGACTTCTATAAAGCATTAAAATGAAGATGATTGTCTCTATGTCCTGATATGCAATTACCTCCAGGACATGTTTTTAAGTGAGAAAAAGCAAGGCATAGGAGAGTGTGTGTAGAATGCAACTACTCATTTTACTGTGATGGGGAGAGAGCCCTCTGACTGGGCATACACATGTCCATGTGGGCACACACACACACACACACACACACTTCCACTTCACTGTGCAGAGAGCATCTCTGGAAGGAACCCCAGGAAACTGGCCTCAGAGGTGGCCTCAGGGAAGGAGGCTGGAGCGCTGGTGAGCCCAGTTGAAAGGGAGACTAACTTTTCAATCTACTTCCTTTCGTGCCATTTGAATTTGTGTTACCATCTCTCCACATTGCCTATTAAAAATAAAAATAAAGAATAGTCTAAAATCTGCCTTTGATTTAGAGCTTAAAAATGAAAACATTAAGATTTTATATTCCTTTTCTCCTAAAAGGCAAAAGCAGGTCCCTTCTATCTTCGTTACTTGCTTTTGAACAAATAGACTCTAATATTTTTAGACTTTCTCCCTGGAGCCCAGAGCTCGCAGTATTAAAGTAACCAGGGAAGTATTGAGGAGCTGGATACCAAGTTCTGTGTCCTAAATATTTTTCAGTCATGAAGAAACCAGCTTTCCTCCTAATACTGCTGTTCATACCAGTAGAAGCATGCACTGAGGTAATTTCTTCTTTTCTGCTAGATTAAAGAAAGGGTTTAATCTTTTTTCTCTTTCTCTCAGAGAAGTTTCTATTGTTCATTTCCTCAAAGTGAACAAACATCTGAAAACAGCTCTGGCAAATTTCTGCCGGAAGAAGCAAGAAGCTATTAAGAGCGGCACTTGAGGTCACTGTCAAAGTCCGTTACCCCAGAAGTAGATTGAGGCAAGTTTGCAGAAATGTATGGCCCCAGCATTATCATTCTCACCTGAAAGAATGTGGCTCCTATGTAGCAGGAGACAGATGTTCTTATCTCATTTCACTTACAAACTAAAATGAAATAAATAAAAAGTCCACCTCCTCAGAGTTCACTTTGCTGTTTACATTTTAAATCACATAATGTGGATGGGGTTATATTCCCCTCGCCATCCTTCCCCTCTGACCACTTCCTCTGAGGTTCTCACTGGTAACTGCCTGGGACTGTGTCTCTGAACTATATAGCTTGAGTTCAGTCCCAGACACCGTGGAGATTGTTCAGAAGAACAATGAAGGCAAAGACTAAGCATAAACTGTGGTGGCTTGTGAAACAATTTGCATAAAGTCCAGATATTCATCCCACAGTGGTTCCTGAAGCACAGAACTTAGTGTCAGTTCCAAACAGACTCTAACTGTAACAAAATTATCTGAGTAGAAACTTATTTGTGATGCTCCTCTCTACTTCCTCTTCTCCTTTTACTCTCTCATCCTCTAGATCTGCTGTGCTCCAAATGGCAACAGATCAAGTTGAACTGCCCCCAGGTTAATGCTTATAAGTGGGCTTAGAGAGAGTAAATATAGTTCAAGTTGAATCTTGCCTAGTTTCCAAAAGATGTACAGTTCTCAGGAAATTCATTTCCAATAGTAGTATCAGAGATTTCTTCCATTTAATAGATGGTGAAGAAAACCATGAATCAGGACTGAAAGGTATATTTGTCAAGCTTAATAAGAAGACTATAGGAGGACAGTCCCCTGAAGACTCTATCCTGTCCACACTCCACCTCAGGCACTAGATGTGAGAAAGGACATCCTGTCCTATACAATAGGATTTGAGATCAAGAGAGTGGTTGAGACTTCCTTGTCCTGAGATCAGTGGTTCTCAAGTCTGGCTGCACATCTGTCTCCTAAGCCTGACGCTTTCCCCCTGAAGTTCTGATTAGCTGGTGTTGAAGGTGGCCAGATCTCTATAGGGCTCTGCTGTGTAGCCTGAGCTGAGCACTGCAGGTGCGGCTAACTGAGGACACTTGGGCATTGAGAACAGCTTGAAGCCACTTCCCTGGTTAAAGGGACTTACCAGACAAACCTGGTAATTTATCAGCCTCTGCACTGCATACCACCTTTCTAAACGCAATGCACACTTTCATCACAGCCTTACAGGGTAGGCAAGGCAGGATATTTATTTCTGTTTTACAGATGAAGAAACTGAAGGTTCAAGAGAAATGCTTGAAGGTACACACTAAGTCCGAGTCACATCCGGAACTCCAGACAAGGCCACGACATTTCTCACTACAGTGTTGCAGCAGCTCCCTCCAGCCTTCAGATCAGAGATGAGCAGCCTTGGTGCTGGCAACCATTCTGCTTCCAAGAAGCAAAAGAAAAAGCGTGAAACCCAGTCTATAGCTGAAAAGTATAACCCCTTAATTTTATAGACAAGGAATTTTAAGCACAGTGACTTGCCCAAGGTTACATAGCCAGTTAAGAGCAAGCAAAATAAACAACAGTGGGATTCGAATTATTAAAGACAAAAAGCAAAGCACGATGTAGGGAAACTGTACATCCCCTGCTTGGAGTTTCAGTGGAAGTCGAAGTGATTGCTGCACAGAGCTGCGGTGTATTTGGAAGGCTGCCCACTGCACTGAGAAATGGAACATAGCAAGGGGTAGCCACACAAATCACTGAGGTCACCTTGCATGGTCTTTACGAGTGTGCCAGCCAGTTCATGTGGGGTGTGTGTGTGTGTGTGGTTGTGTGTGTGTGAGGGTTAATTGCCAAAAGGAATGCTCAAGCAAGCAGGAGCCTGTATACATTTGGCAAAGCTAAAGAACAACAACAAAAAAATCTCCCTGGAAAGTGTTAGCATAATTATATAGCCAGTCTGTTTCTTACCTGGAGGTAAAGGCAGGCTCTACCATTTCTGTCAGTTGTGATGATCATTCATGATACAGAAATGTGCAGAGGAGAGGTCCCCCATCTCTTATCCTAATTTCTCTCACCCTCTAGTGTAGCTAGAGATATATCCAATTCCTGTGAAACCAAAACAAACTTCAAACCCATGTCAGAGCCTGCAGGAGAGAATGATTTACAAACTGCCAGCAGAACATCGGTGTAAACAAGATAATGCGCATTAATTCCCAGCAAGTCAATTAGCATTCAGTTATTCTGAACAGGGCCTGACCTTGATGCCTGAGGATGTGAACAGAATGCAACCTGTAGCTTAAAGGAATGCCACCCCTTCCACTCAGAAATGCAGGTCTCCAAGGTTCAAAGACCCAGGGAGCACTCTTTCTCATGAAGACACACGGGGGACAAAAACCATCTCAACAAAATTCTCGCATTTCAGAACTGATGTCTTTTTGCCTTTGAGCTCACAAACACTTTGATGACTCTCACCTTTGATCTAAATTTCTCAGGGAGCTGTGGTATACTGTGTTTCAGAGGCGTCTTTCACTTCAAGACTTCTGAGGGTTCAAAAGTCTCAAAATGAAGACTTGCTCACCTTTCTTCGAATAGTTCTTTAATTGCTCATTCAAAGAAGAGATTTTATTTGTAATTGCCATGCTTATCATCATTACCTCTGCTTTTGGTGGATACTTTTGCTTGATTTTTGAACAGTGATCAACCAGAGTCTCCTGCAATGCTTCGTGATTCCAGTATGGTGAGTCCGACATGCTGAGAACGTGTCTGAGTCCACTGAGCAGAGCTTTCATACTTTAAATTGCATATGAGTCTCCCAGGACCTTGTAAAGGGAGATTCTGATTTGGTTAAGTCTGGAATGCAATCGGAGATGCTGCATGTCTTAAACTCCCAGGTGAACTGACACTGCAGGTCCAAGGACCACACTGTGTGGTACCACCCAGACTGCTTGTCTGAGGAGCTTCTTCCATGGAACAAGTAGTTCTTTAAAAGGGGTTACTTCAGTGATTTCAGGGTTCTGCTATTTGTAACAGGAGGTATCTGAACACCATTTAGATAAGAGTCTCAAACTGGTCTGATGCAGGCACCCTAGATATACAGGTTTAGAGGAACTCCTCCAACACAAACCCTTTTGTGTACAGGGAGTTGTTATGAGTTTTATTGCTTGTTCACTTGTTTGTTTTGCAGGATTCATAGTTGTCCACACTAGGTTAATTTGATGGAGATGGTCCAAATTCCTATAGCATCAATGGCCCTTGGTTCTATTGGACCATCAATTGATAAAGAAAATACTGATACAAACAGCAGACTTGATAATATTCCTTCCCCCAGATAGTGCAAGATCAGTTGGCTGGGTCCTGGGTTGAGTCAAAAATAAATTCATTAGGCACAGCAATTGGCCACTGGGGATAAATCTGATTGGAGTCCCTCTCTAGTGTATTCAGCAGGCACTGTCCAGACAGCACTCTGCCTCATCTGCAGCCTGTCCTTCCCCAACACACACACACACTTCCTAGCCAATTTCCCTGGAATCATTTGCAAGGCTTTGTTCTCCTATGTGTCCAGATCATCTCTCCCTATAACTTTTCAGGTTTCCAGGCCGTTAATAATATAACAATAAGTAGTAATAATAACAATAATAATAATTACTGTTTAAATTTTCATTACAACCCTTTGGGATAGGTACAATTATTATTCCCATTTTATGGATGAGGACTCTAAGGCGTAGAGAGGGTAAGCAATTTGCCCAAGGTCACACACTTAGAACAGAGGGATACAAACACAGATAATCTGACCCCAGAATCCATTCTTAACTACTTTGAGATATTTGTCCATACCCTTTGCAGGGAAAGAGAGAGAGAGAGAGAGAGAGCAAAAGACATTATTATCCTCTTTGTCTTTTACAGTGGATGACTCATTAAAACCAGAGCCAAAATAATTAGCAACCAAATAAATTAGTTTCCTTTCCAAAAGAGTGTTTTCAAACACTCCCCTGAGGTGAGGGAAAATATTTGCATTCTGTCCCTGTTGGTGGGGGGTGTGAGTGAAGTTCACTCCCTTAGAATGGGTTGGACCCTTCCAAGGAGGCAAGTAAGAAGAAAATGAAAGAGATGTTTCTACAGTAAAATATGTTGACTCTTCTTACTCTGTTACATTTGAATAAGTTCTATCCTCAATGTCAACATTCAGGTCACACTGCCTTTGTGAGGCTTCCTTCATTACACTAACCCCAGTCTTTTCTCATTTCTTTAACAACTGTGGCCAATATTATTAGAATCTCTCTGCATGCCATCTGAGTATGAGCATCACAGCTTTCCCTTGTCTCACACATATTACTCTGGTCTCTTCAACTTGATTCTAAGCTTTTTAGTTTAAACACTTACTCTTAGAATACTGTATAATCATATCAGTTCTTTACATACATTGAGTAATGGATATGTCCATGATTCATTGGGTAAACACTGCCACTGCCTTTCCTTAACTCAGAGAACATAGCAATACATGACTAGCTTAGGTGGCTAATGCATCAATTTCGCTGTGCCTGCACAGGCTGGGTCCCAGGCTCTCCTCCATGTAGCCTAGATACCCTCACCATGACAGCTACCTATGATACCTTGGAGCCCAGTTAACCATCTCATACCAATGCATAATGGTCATAAGAAGGCTGGACAGGTGATATAGGCTAGACCAGAGCAAATTTAGAAATTACATTCCTAAGAAAACAAGCTTAGAGTTTAGGCTCCATGGATAAAGGCTCATAAGGGTCATCTTTGTACATGAATGGCAACATTTATTTTTACTATTTTGATTCAGGCACTGAGGACTCCTTCCCCATTAAGTTAGCTGAGGGCTAATGGGAAAAACCCCAGAAAAGGCTTTGCTAAATCTCATATTCTCTAGGTTAGTTATTCATTCATGTGTCTCTGGGTTACATGAAGGACCAGGTGTTTAAAAGACAAAGTTAATTTTGAGCATTCATATGATAATTCCAGCTGAAGAGACACTGGGAAAGATCGTTATATATAATATCCATCTTTAGATAGCCCATGAAAAGTAAGATCCAGGGTATATTTAGAATATGATTGGTGAGACTAACTTAATTTTCTTTGACAGAATGACACATCCTGAAAACCAACAGAGATAATATATCTTGATTTTACTAAGACTTTGATGCCATCTTCTGTGGCATACTCATCAATAAACTGGGGAGATGTGGCCTGAATTGTACACAACCATGGGTGGAGCAAACAGACAACCTGAAGGCAACCCAAGGCTGTAATCAGTAAGTCAGTATCGACCTGGGAGTTCCGCTAAGTGATGAAAGTGTACTGGCAACACACTATTGGATATAGCGTTTAGTCATCTACCTAAATGTTGACATAAGAATATTATTTTGTTTTCCTACACACAGAGTCAGGGGAGCAAACTTATCCATTTTAAGAAAGATACTTTCCCCAAAACTCACAAGAGCTCCTCTGGAGAGATTTAAAATGAAATAAGTTTTTGTCAGTTGAGAAAAGGTAGTTATGTGAAACTTAAAATGAAAGCGAGTTGATAGATTAGTTACTTCTTGCAATTTTAATGCTTTAACTTCCAGTTTTCTTTGAGAAAAACCAATAACAATCTACTGCCATTTTAATACTGTCTAAACTCCTGATGCTTATAAACAGACCAGGCCAAGAAGTGGGCTACGCAGCAAGCCATACATCTCCCCAGGACAGCAGAATACAAGGGTGACACTTAGGCTTCCAGAAGTCTGCAAGTAACCCCATTGTCACCATGGAAATGCCACCTGCTTAGAAGGGAGTCTGAGCCATTAAAATGAACAGACTCTGGACTCTACGGTCTTTGGGGAAAACTAAAATCAGTAAATTCTCCTCTCTGATCTCTGCCTTCCACTTCTGTGCCTCTTTCCCCTCTATACTCCTGGGCCTCACCACGTCCATCGCTAAGAGATCATCAGGTCATCAGTCTGGTTCTGGCTTTAACTTGAATCCCTTTCCAGCTTAATCCCTAAAATTCACTTTTGTTAATACTAAGCTCAGTGCAGTGCCAGAAGCGCCTGCTTCTCCTTCACTGGGTTGTGGTAAAAGATTGAAGTTCATTTATGTGGAAATAAGTGAAAAATGTTAAAGTGCCTTACAGACATGTTTTTATTTTTCCTATTGTTTCTGGCACCCATGACAGGACTTGGCATATGGTAGGTACACATTAAACGTGTGTTGAATGAACAAATAAACAAATGAAAATCATTCCATCTTACACATCAAAATCAAGTCAAATCTTCCTAAAGTTCAGTCCTTTAAAAGAAGTTGACTTCAATTAAGTGCTTTGTTTAAAATTCTTCAATGGATTATTTAATGTAATCACCAAAACAACCCTCCACCGTAGAAAATTTAGTATCATTACTTTACATATAAAGAAACTGAGGCAGAATCGGAAGCCCAAGGGCACCTTATTAGTTAGTGGCAAAGCTAGGCCTGAAATTCAAGCAGTCTGACTGCACAGCTAGCACTCAATCATAATGTTCTACTGCCCACTTGATAAAAAAAGTATTTAATGCATTTTCTTGTCTACAAAACAAAGCCTAATCTTCAGAGTCTTCCATGTAATTTCCTCCAGCATATTATCCCAACTTACAATTCTAATTAGTTTAATACACTCTAGAATGGTGGGGTTTTTTTTGAGGGGGAGGGTGTTTTTTACCTTGCTTGTACTTTTAGATTTATCTGGAGAAGTTTCAAAATTCCTGATGTTGAGGTTGTTCCTTAGAAAAATTTCATGAGAATCTCCAGGGCAGGGACACTGGAAGCAGTGGTTTCAGAAAGAATTCTTGATGTTATCCCACATGCAACGGAGTGTGAGATCCTCTGCTCCACAATGTGACCACGTTGACTACAAGCAATTTTGTACCCCACCCATTTGTTCCCATTATTCCCCACTATTTAGAATATCCCATCCTATTTAAATTTTAGGATTGTTTTTCTATTTTTAAAAAAGTCTCTGGAATTTTGATAGGGATTGTATTGAATCTATAAATAGCTTTGGGTAGTATGGATATTTTAATTATATTCATTCTTCCAATCAATGCACTTGGGATATCTTCTATTTAGTTGTGTCAATGAGGAAAGAACAGTCTATTCAGCAAATGGTGTTGGAAAACTGGATAGCCACATGCAAAAGTATAAAATTGTACCTGTATCTTACACCATACACAAAAATCACTTCAAAATGTAAGAAAGACAAACAAGAGAATTAAAACTCCTAGAAGAAAATACAGGGAAAAAATTTCTTGACATTGGTCTTGAAAATTATTATCATTTTTTTGGACATGACACCAAAAACATAAGGAACAGCTCTGGCTGGCGTAGCTCAGGGGTTTGAGTGCGGGCCTGAAAACCAAAGGGTCACCAGTTGGATTCGCAGTCTAGGGCATACGCCTGGGTTGCAGGCCAGGTCCCCAGTAGGGGGCACATGAGAGGCAACTACACACTGCTGTTTCTCTCCCTCTCTTTCTCCTTCCCTTCCCCTCTCTCTAAAAATAAATAAATAAAATCTTTTTTAAAAATACAAGCAACAAAAGCAAAACTAAGCAAGTAGGACTATATATCAAGCTAAAAAGTTTTTGCACTGTAAAGGAAACCATCAATAAAATGAAAAGACAATTTATGAGATGAAAGAAAATATTTGCAAATCACATCAAATAGAGGGTTAATATAAAAATTAAGAAATTAAATAGCCAAAAAAAAAAGAACCCTGATTTAAAAATGGGCAAAGGACCCGAATAAACATTTTTCCAAAGAAAAAAATACAAATGGTCAAGTACATGAAAATGTACTCAACTTAAATAAACATCAGGGAAATGCAAATTAAAACCACAATGACGTATCTCCTTATAACCATTAGGATGGCTATTATCAAGAAGTCAGAAATTAAAAATTAAAAATGGAACTACCATATGACCCAGCAAATCCCTCTTCTGGATCTATACCAACAGGAAAACAAAACAGGGTCTCACTCCCATGCTCACTGCAGCATTATTCACAGCCCCGAGATGTGGAAATAGCCTGTGTCCACTGACAGATGAGTACGTAAAGGAAAGGTGGTAAACATCTACAATGAAATATCATTCAGACACAAGAAAAAGAAGAAAATTTTGCCATTTCCAACAACGTGAATGAACCTAGAGGATATTGTGAGAAGTGAAATAAGCCAGAGAAAGATAATTACTCCATGATCTCACTTGCATGTAGAAACTAAAAAAGCCAAATTCATAGAAACAGAGAACAGTGGCTGCCAGGGGCTGGGGAGTGGAGAGAATGGGAGGATGTTAATCAAAGGGTACAAACTCTCAGTAGTAAGGTGAGTAAGTTATGGAGATCAAATGTACAGCATGGAGACTATAGTTAAAATGTGTACTTGAAATTTGCTGAGAGAGTAGATCTTAGGTGTTCTTACCACACACAAGAAAGGTAAATAGGTAATGGGTAGATTAATTAGTTTGATTGGGGGAATCATTTCACATTGTGTACATATATCAAAACCTCACATTGTACACCTTAAATATATGCAATGCTCATTTGTTGATCATACCTCAATAAAGTGTGAAAAAAACAGAAAAGTTTGGTCTTCATGAATGATGAAACCCCTTGGAGGGTTTTAAGCAGCAGTGTGACATGGATCAGAATTGTTTTTTGTTAGGATGATGAGGCTGGGGTAAGGAAAAGAACTTGAGAACAAGCAAGAGATCAGTTGGGAGGCTATGGCAGAGTGTAGAGAAGAGGAGATAATCACACGAATCACCAAACTGCTGTGGGATAAAAAGAAGTGGCTGGGTTAGCAGGTATTTATGAGGAAGAATCAGTAAAGGGTTATTAAGTGGTATTTGATGTGGTTTAGCGCAAATTTGCCATGAGACAAAATTTGAAGCACATTCATCTTTGTTTTGCAATTCTGGGAGTAAGGTGCCCCAACAACTGAGTCATCAATTGCAGGTAAACTTTTTAAACAAATAGTTTGATGATATTTAGACTGAATATAAATATACCTTGCCCATTTTATCAATAAAAAATAGTTCAGGCTTCTAGGATTCAAGATGATGAAGTAAAGAGTGAATGTATTATTATCCCTAAAGCGCAAAACCAAATCTCACTTAAAAAGGGATCTATGACTTCTTTTTTCTACTGGAAAGGAGTTCAATTTATGAGAATTTGATTTTGGTTAATTAAAAATGTCACTGCCAAAAGATGTTTAAATAAGTATTTCTTTGGGGGAAAAAACAAGTGATTTACTGAATAAATATAAAATGGATTTTACACCCCCCCCCCCGTTGATTTTAGGGCCAGATTAGCTTTCAAAGGCGCCATAGTGAGAGCAACATTTACAATGCCCTCACTAGGTCTTTGATACCTAAAGAACTTTGAAAATGAGAACACACTGCACTTTTAAAAGCAGAGGCAGAGTACTTAAATGCTACTTTTTCAATAGCACCCAAAGGTTTTGAGAATTAACCAGCTCCGAAAATATAATATGTGCTCTCTGAAGGAAAATTAGAACACAAATCAAAATTGTTGGGGGAAACATTAGTACCCTCTAGCAGCTAAGCAGTTGCACACCATGCTGTGCTCACAGCCCCTGCAGGCTTAAGGCCCATTACTCAGAATCTACATTTCATCACAAGCCTGCATGTAAAGGAAAGAGCAGAGGGTTACCTCCCTGTAGGTGTATCAAAATCCCCTCCATCCACACCCCCTCAATTTAGCAGCTCCCTGGCTCCCTGCCTGAACAGAGAGGTTTGGGGATCTTTCTCTTAGAGCTCTGAGAAAGCCCCGGTCATCCTCCCTTCCCTCCCATGCTTCCCAGCAGAGCAGCTTTGTTGAACCCGGAAGCTGTGTTAGTTTCCAGGCTGCTAGTCATTCACCAAAGACCATGTTGGTTTACAGGAACAAGTATAAAGGACTCATGGACAAAAACTATCTTGGGGGGTGGAAATGGGAGGGAGGTGGGGAGGGCTGGGGTGGTGGGCTGAAGTGGGAGTAAAAGACAGAAAACTGTACAAGATCAACAGTTAAGATAAAAAATTAAAAAAAAAAAAAAAAAAAGACCATGCTGGGAGTGAGTGTGATTCAGGGCAAAGGTAGATTGAGAAAACACACAGACTTCTGCAAATAATTTAAACTCCAACGTTGACTAGAGAAGGAACCAAGCATACGCTCATTTTCGAATGCACCCTGGTGATAAAGAACCATGATCATCATGTAAGTCACATTATAACGAATAGCCATCGGAGTTTAATGCTGATATAAGCAACTTCCACCCTTCATAACCACAATTATACATTTCTAGCCTGAAATTCAATATTTACTCACTCATTCATTCAGCTAACACATATTGGACCTATATTATATACAAGGCATTGTGCTAAATTCCATGAAAAAAATAAAGGTAAATGAGACTCAAAGTTTTTACTAAAGGAGCTTACAATATAGCAGAGAGGCCAAATACCTGACATCTGGAGGGAAAACAATGTGAGTTTAAATATCAGGTCTTCTCGTTAAATTTGAGCTAGTTTATTTTATCTCTCTGAGGTCTGGTTTCCTTGTCTTTAAAATGAAGAAAATAAATAATAATACAGCTTCTGGCCACAATGGAAGTGTAGGTAGACACCCTTTGCCTCCTCGCACAACCATAAGAAGGACAACAGCCAATCTAAAAACAAAACACAACTAGAACTGCCAGAAAACTGAATTGTATGGAAGTCTGACAACCAAAGATTCAAAGAAGAAATATTCATCCAGATGGGTAGGAGGGGTGGAGAAGTGGGTGATTGAAATGTTGGAAGAAACTTCCAGTCTCTCAAAGGAGAGTCCATTTAAAGGGCCCACAAGGTCCTAGAATGTACTAAAACCCACCCACCAAGGGAATCAGCATCAGAGCAGCAGCTAGAAGGGTGCCAGTCATTTAGGGATATGGGGAAAGTGACTGAAAATGGGGTGAGAGCCAAGCAAGCAGCATTGTTTCCTCTCTAATCCCTCCCCCACATACAGCACCACAAAGCAGTGAAGTGGATTTTCCTGACAACTACCTAAGGCTCCACCTTTTACAACATAAAAAGTGCAACAACACAGAGAATCAAAGAGTCTCTACCTAATACACAGAAACACAAGGGGGCTGCCAAATTGAGGAGCCAAAGAAATGTGGCTCAAATGAAGGAACGATCAAAACTCCAGAAAAAGAACTAAGCAACATGGAGATAGCCAACCTATCAGATGCAGAGTTTAAAACTCTGGTGATCAGGATGCTTAGAGAAATGATTGAGTATGATTAAAAATAAAGGAAGAAGTGAAAACTATATAAAGTGAAATAAAAATATATATATACAGGGAACCAACAGTGAAGGGAAGGAAGCCAGGATTCAAATCAATGATTTGGAACAAAAGGAAGAAATAAACATTCACCTAGAACAGAAGGAAGAAATAAGAATTCAAAAAATGAGAGGAGACTTAGGAACTACTGGGACATTAAACATGTGAACATCTGAACCATAGGGGTGCCAGAAGGAGAAGAAGAAGAGCAAGAAACTGAAAATTTGTTTGAAAGAATAATGAAAGAAAACTTCCTCAATCTGGTGAGGGAAATAGACATGCAAGTCCAGGAAGCCCAGGGAATACCAAAGAAGTTGGACCCAGGGAAGCACACACCAAGGCACATCATAATTACATTACCCAAGATTAAAGATGAGGAGAGAATCTTAAAAGCAGCAAGAGAAAAAGAGACAGTTACCTACAAAGGAGTTTCCATAAGACTGTCAGCTGATTTCTCAAAAGAAACCTTCCAGGCAAGAAGGGGCTGGAAAGACATATTTGAAGTCTTGAAAGGCAAGGACCTACATCCAAGATTGCTCTATCCAGCAAAGCTGTCATTTAGAATGGAAGGGCAGATAAAGTGCTTCTCAGATAAGGTCAAGTTCAAGGAGTTCATCATCACCAAGCTCTTATTATATGAAATGTTAAAGGGACTTATCTAAGAAAAAGAAGATAAAAAATATGACAATGAAAAGACAGCAAACTCACAGCTATTAAGAACCACACCTAAAACAAAAGCAAACTAAGCAAACAGCTAGAACAGGAACAGAACCACAGAAATGGAGATCATATGGAGGGTTAGCAACAGGGGCATGGGAGGAGGAGGAGGGGGAAGGTACAGAGAATGAATAGCATAGATAGTGGGTAGAAAATAGACAGGGGGGGGGCAAGAATAGTATGGGAAATGTAGAAGCTAAAGAACTTATGACACAAGGACATGAACTAAATGGGGGAATGTGGGTGGGAGAGGGTGGGCAGGGTGGAAGGGAATGATGGGGGAGAAATGGGACAACTGTAATAGAATAATCAATAAAACATATTTTAAAAAAAGAACATTAGTAGGAAAACTGGTAAAATTCAAATAAAGGCTATAGTTTAGTTAATAATATTGCACCAATGTTAATTCTGATAAGTGCATCCTGGTTAATCAAGATGTCAATACTGGGGGAAGGGAAAGGAAGGGCATATATGAAGTCTCTGTACTATTTTTGTAACTTTTCTATTAAGTCTAAACTTATTTCAGATAAAAAGTTTTAGGCAAATACCATATGATTTCACTTATACATGGAACCTAAAGAACAAAATAAACAAACAAAAGAAACATGAAATAGATTCATACACACAAAGGACAGACTGATGGTTGCTACAAGTGAGGGGTGTTGCGGGGACTGGGTGAAAAAAGTGAAGGAATTAAGAAGCATGAATTGCTTGTTGCAAAATAGTCACAGGGATGTAAAGCACAGCATAGGGAATAGAATCAGTGATATTGTAATAACTATGTGTGGTGTCAGCTGGGTATTGGAAATATCAGGGGGAACATTTTGTAAAGTATATAGTTGTCTAACCACTATCTGTAAACCCAAGACTAATACAAAATAATACTGAATATAAACACTCGTAATCGAAGAACAAAATGTAAAGTTCTTTTCAAAAATAATTTTTTTTTAAATTCCAGGCAAGAGAAGATAAGGACCTGAACCAGAGTATGGCCTCTCAGAACTGGGATAAGAGGAAGCAGAGTTGATGAGAGTTTGGATATTGACGGGGGGTGTAGGTTTATGGAGGAGACATTGAGAATGTGACCCAAGCCTAGTGACTGAGCAGTTAGAGCCATTAACATGAAGAAGTCCCTGTAAGGGACAGGTTTTAGAGGAGGGATGGTGAGTGCCATCTCACACATGCTGAGTTGTAGATGCTGACGTGTTGGGCAGGAAACTGGATATGGAAGACAAAGGGAAAGGCAGGGTTAGAGTTATAGATTTGGGAGTTATCCAATATACAAGTAATAGAACTATGGGAGGGAATTACACTTACCAAAGATGATAGAGAAAAGGATGCAAACAGCCAGTTTTTGAAAAATATCCACATTTAGGGAGAAGATGAAAAAGGAGGAAGCACAATGTAACTCCATTTCTTTCATTAGGAGAAAGCTCATTTTTTTAACTATAACAGATTTAAATTGAGGCTCTAGAAGACACCAGTTTGTACCTCCAGAATGGAGGTAATTAGTGACGGGATTTAAACAAAAACGGAACAAGAAAAAAGCGAGGATCATTTGCATGTGCTTTCAAATAAATAGTAAAACTTCAAGAACTATGTTATTGAATCAATCCAGTTTGGGATTTGAAATCTCAGTGCCACATTTAAAAAAACAACAACAAAACTTAACTGTGCTTTTTTACCATTAAACTGAAAAGTTAAAGCCCCATCTCCCCAAACATCTTAGTTTCCTGCAGAATTCCACTATCCATTTAGATTAGAAGAACAGGAGATGGCAAAATGAGATGAGCTTGGATAGTCTGATTGTCTTGCATTTTAGAATCTGCTCAAGAATAGTATGGTGCTTTAAATTTTCCTAGAAAAGAGTTTCCTTTTTTAAATTTTTTTATTGTTGTTCAAGTACAGTTTTCTGCCTTTTCCCACCACCCCTCCCCACCACCCCAGCCATCCCCACCTCCCTCCCCTGTTTCCACCCCCCCTTGTTTTTGTCCATGTGTCCTTCATAATTGTTCCTGTAAACCCTTCAACCTTTAAAAAAAAGAGTTTCCTGTACACATTTTTTAAACATGTATGTCCACACTTAAGCCTCACAAATCATAAGTTTACACTTTAGTGAACCTGTTTTGAAAATAAATAGTCTTCTGTTTTCAAGCTTCCTGATGTGACTGAATATTCATGTATCCATGAACCCTCCCTTTTAGAGTTGTTCCTCCTCTAAATAAGGGCCCTACCACGGTCCCACGGCCTTTGCCCCTGGGCCTTGTGGGATTGACCAGAGCTCTTCCTTGGGATTTGAAATGGTAACTCAAGAAGTTATTTAGACTCTGTGGTGATGAAAGCTACAAGGCATGAAACTTGGAAATTATCAACAGTCATGTTCTCTGCAAATCTGCATTTAAAAATAAAAACAAAGCCAAAATACAGACTGAAGCTGAGATGTAAAATGGAATTCCAGTGTCATGTGATTATCTGGTTCCTGTTGTTCCTGGAGCACAGAAGTATCACTGCCCCCTTTCAAGTCCACACGTGAGCACATTATTTCTTCCCAAGAACCCTCCAACAAACTCCGTTGTTTTGCCCAAGGAAGTTAGAAGTGGATTTCTGTCAGTTGCAGCCATGAGAGTTGAGACTAATACTCCTAAGGAATTTGCTCTGCTCTGGGTTGTTTGTTTGTTTGTCTGTTTAAGTCATTTCTACTGAGTCTTTGTGCTCTAGAGTAGGATTTGTTTGTCAGATTTGAACTATAAAGCAGGAGCTTTCTCTCCCTCTCTCTGTCTCTCTGTCTCTCTCTGCCCCACCCCTTTCTTTCTTTTCCTGATTGGCAATGGGGCCAAGTATGACATCAGATATCTAACACAGCTCTAAGTTTTTGGACCATATAAAGCATCTCTCTTTCCCCAACATGATTGTGCAGGTAGGATTTGGATTTCAGAAGAAACAATCATTTTTATTTTTTCAAAAAATATTATTTATTTTCAGAGAGAGGAGAAGGGAGGGAGAAAGAGAGGTAGAGAAACATCGATGTATGAGAGAAACATCAATTGGTTGCCTCTTGCAGGCCCCCAATGGGAGACCTGGCAGGCAACCCAGGCATGTGCCCTGACCAGGAAAAGAATTAGCTAACTTTCAGTTCGCAGGCTGGTGCTCAATCTACTGAGCCACACCAGCCAGGGCAGAAGAAACTATCTTATTTTTAAAGACAAAGAAATGAATGTGATTTATGGTACAGCAGAAAAAGCAGTTTTGGAGCCAAACAAAATTGAATGTGAATCTCCTCTGCCACACACTAACTTTGTGACCTTCACTAAATTGCTTAACCTTTCTGAACTTCGAATAAAAGTTAACGTTCAACGGTTTCCAGTGTGCCAGGTGTTGTGCTAAGCATTTCACAGGCTGTGTCTAAAAGATTACTATTGTTATCTTTTTTCACAGTTGAGGAAACTGAGGTTTAGAAAACTGATGTCACATGCTGAAGGACACTGCATGGTAGACTCCAAAGCCCACACTAGATGATGAGGTGACATTATATGATATCTGTCTCATCAGAATGTTGTGAAGGTTGAGTAAGATATTGTAGACACTGAGTCTGGAATTCTATATGTGGTAGTAGTAGTTACAATTTACTCCCAAAACCAAGTCTATGTTTTCTCCATTTTTAATTTGTCCAGCTGTAATCAATAGGAATCAAACAGTGATTATTTTAAAAAAAGAGGGGAATACTCGAAACAGACTCAAGTGTCAGTTGGGTAGGGTGTTTTTGTTGTTGTTTTGTTTTAAAATTCACAAGAAACTATAGTCAAGTTAATTCTTCTATAGACATTAGTCACTCACTAAAGGTGGGTTACCCGGCAGGGTCACTAGCTAACCACTGTACTGCCCTTGAGTTTGGTACTGGTCTTCTCTCCTCAGAAAGAACACACACAAGAATCAGAAAAGCAAGGCATTTATTCCTGGCTCCCAGCTGAGTTACCTTCACACTACTTCTTAACCTACCTCTTCACACCCTTGGGTTTGTCTCTCTAACGCTGTTTATATGAGCCTGGAGAACCCACGGCTTACACTGGAAACAGGCATCTTTCCACCACTAACCAAATGAGGAAAGGAAATAAATCATATGTGCTCATGTAATCGGGCTGCTTGTCCATTTGGTAACATTAATGACTCGGTGTCAAAATTTTCCCCTTGTCCACTAAATAATTTATAAACTAAATCATACCTTTTTCCTTCCTACCTTACTCAAGATTTTTTTCCCTAAGTCTTGCCCTGGATATATGTGAAAATTAAAAACATTTCCAGCACTCAATATTAAATGCTTCCTCTCTCTGCTCAGATCTTTAGGACAAAGTTTCACTCTTTCCTTGATTTCACACATAAAAGTTGTTCACATTTCTCTTTCTAAAGAAATCAAAGGGGGAACGTAATTGCAGCTCTGTCCTAGCGTCAGCAGGACAACATCAGCTCTCCACCGCTGTCAGACCAGCACCTCCACGCTGCAGTGGTGGCCACGGGGATGACAGGGCAGAAATGCCCCTCATCCTTCTTGCCCTTTAGAAAAAGTGACTTGTTCATGGAGAGGTTATATTTTTACTAAAATAATTCATCTCTTTTTCAGCTCTTCTGTGTCAAATGACTCACTATAATTTAAAAATGACATTTTTTGGCCAGTCTAGTATGCATTCAGACAGACTAGCTGAATCAAAATTAATTGAAGAAATAAGAATTACTTTTATTATACTGTACTGCTCCTTATTTAACAAGCAATTCTAACACAAGGCTGAAACATAGACTCGTGTGTTCTGCTCCGGCATTATCCACAGGTGCGTTTACACGCATGCATCTGTGTCTGCAGCAGACAATGCACTTAGTGTTTGAGGCAGCACAGTAGATGAAAATTTGTACTAGGTCTAAGAAACGTTGTTTCATTTTCATGAGACTCTGTCCATTTGTAAAAGTCAGATAATATCTCACAGATGTAAAATCAAGATTAGAGGTCATAAATGCAACATCCAGAGGCGTTCACTGCTTGGACACTGGTAGCTCTTGCTACAGGACATGTGTCTATGTTTGTTGACACTACCTACACACACCTGTACACACACATTAAATCACCTACTCAGAGACTCAAGTGTGGAATTAATGACTCTGCCTAACCTCAGAAAATTGTTCAGGGGAGTGGAAGGGGAGAGTGCTGGGGGGGAAATGGAGACAACTGTACTTGACAAAAATTTTTTAAAAAGAAAATTGTTTAAGGTCATTCAAGAAATGCTTCAGTGTCACTGCCTTCTGCAAACAGCAGTCTTCTTAGAAGTAGTAGTGAAATTCACTGAGGCTTCACTGACTTTGGGTTGATGACTTTGAGAAGCAAAGAACAGGAGCAGAGATACTTGCCAACTTTATTCTGCTTATCTCTAGGCAGAACTAATAGTGCTATTCATTTTGAATGACCCAAAACCCTTCTTTGCATTTGGATTTTGCTGTGTAGCCATTAAATTGGCTCTCTGAGAACAAATGGGAAAACAAATCAGCAACAGGAATTTCTTTTGTCAGATTCTATCAGTTTCCACTGGCATTGCCTTTCCATTATTGGTCTCTGAGAGAACATGTGACCCAGTGGGCACATAACAAATTTGAGAGTCACGGCAGTTAACCTCTCTTTTCAGTATTTCCTCTAAATTTGCTCTGAGGAGAGTGCCATGGCTAATGGGATGAGTTTTCAAATCAAAAAGACTTAAATTGGAATACCAGGTGGACATCCCATGGACCTTTAGACAAATTATACAACTTTCTGAATGCCAACTTCCTCATCTAAAATATTTTCTACCCAAAAGACTTGTTCTTACAACCTCATGTTCACCTGCATAAAGCACCTATGGTAATTGGTAGCCAGTTGTAAACAGTTTAGTTCCTACAACATGCTCTCAGCATTTCACACGCTCTATGACACTTAGATAACTGCTGAATCTGGAAGCATTCTGATCGCACAGAACAGTGGCACGAAAAGGTATGTTTTTAACAAGAAACATGGACTGTAAATTTATTAATCAGGGATTGTGTTCACATAGCTATTGAAAGCTCACAATAAGCTGCATGTACTAAAATTATTTATATTTAATATACTAGATAAAAATTCAGCAAATGGGACTTCCAGCCAAGATAGAGGCGTAAGTGGACACACTGTGCCTCCTCGCACAATTAAAATTAAGGACAACAAAGGTTTAGAAACAAGAAAACAATAGGAACTGACAAAACTGAACTGTACGGAGGTCCAACAACCATTCATCCAGACTGGTAAGAGGGGAGGAGTCGCAGCAGGAAAAAGTGAAGGTTGGCGGACCTGGGTGTGCAGAAGCCCCAGGCATGCAGGCCGAGGCTAGTGGACTCTGGGTGAGGGGTGGCAATGGGCAGACCCAGTGAAGCTGCATGAGGCGGCTGGCTGACCAGGTGGTTCCACATTTGCATGCAGATAATCCAGGCAAAACCAGGGAGCGAGATAAACCTCGCAACCCAGGGCCCCAGTGCTGGGAAATAAAACCTAAAAACACGGATTGAAAACACTTGTGGGGATTGAAGTGCCAGGAGAGACTCCCAGCCTCACAGGAGAGTTCGTTGGAGAGACCTACAGGGTCCTATAATGTACACAAGCCCACCCACACAGAAATCAGCACCAGAAGGGCCCAATTTGCTTGTGGGAAGTGGTGTAAAGGACTGGAATCTGAGAGAGAGCAGAGCAAGTGTCATGGTTCCCTCTCTGACCCCACCCTCACAAACAGCATCACAACCCAGCAACTGGGCTGCCCCACCCTGGTGAACACCTAAGGCTCCACTCCTCACTTTGTAACAGCCGCCACCAGACTAAACACACACACACACACACACACACACACACAAAAACAAAACAAAACAAAAAAAACAGGCTCAAACAGGAGAACAAAGTCCCAGAACCAATTCCTTGAAGCAATCAAGAGATAGCCAACCTATGGGCCCTGGCTGGTGTGGCTCAGTGGATTAAGTGCCAGCCTGTGAACCAAATAGTTGCAGGTTTGATTCCTAGTCAGGGCACACACCTGGGTGGCAGCCAGGTCCCCAGTAGGGGGCACGTGAGAGGCAACCACACACTGATGTTTCTCTCCTTGTCTTTCTTCCTCCCTTCCCTCCTCTCCAAAAATAATAAATAAAATCTACAAAAAAAAAAAAAAAAGAGAGAGAGATAGCCAACCTATCAGATGCACAGTTCAAAGCACTGGTGATCAGGATGCTCACAGAATTGGTTGATTTTGCTCACAAATTAGACGAAAAAATGAAGGCTACAGTAAGTGAAATGAAGGAAAACGCACAGGGAACCAATAGTGATGGGAGGAAAACTGGGACTCAAATTAATGGAGTGGACCAGAGGAAGAAACAAACAGCCAAACAGAAAAGAATGAAGAAACAAGAATTCATAAAAATGAGGAGAAGCTTAGGAAACTCCAGGACATCTTTAAACACCCCAACATCTGAATTATAGGGGTACCAGAAGGGGAGGAAGAGGAGCAACAAGTGGAAAACTTATTTGAACAAATAATAAAGGAGAACTTCCCCAATCTGGCAAAGGAAATAGACTTCCAGGAAGTCCAGGAAGCTCAGAGAGTCCCAAAGAAGGTGGACCCAAGGAGGAACACACCAAGGCACATCACATTTACATTAGCCAAGACTAAAATGAAGGAGAGAATTCTAGAAGCAGCAAGGGATAAAGGCACAGTCACCTACAAAGGAGTTCCTATCAGACTGTCAGCTGATTTCTCAAAAGAGACCTTACAGGCAAGAAAGGGCTGGAAAGAAGTAATCCAAGTCATGAAAGTCAAGGACCTACATCCAAAATTGCTCTATCCAGCACAGCTTTCATTTAGAATAGAAGGGTAGATAAAGTTCTTCCCAGATAAAGTCAAGTTAAAGGAGTTCATCATCACCAAGCCCTTATTATATGAAAAGTTAAAGGGACTTATCTAAGAAAAAGAAGATAAAAAATATGACAGTGAAAAGACAGCAAACTCACAGCTATTAACAACGACACCTAAAACAAAAGCAAACTAAGCAAACAGCTAGAACAGAAACAGAACCACAGAAATGGAGAGTTAGCAACAGGGGAGTTGGAGGAGGAGAGAAGGGGAAAAGGTACAGAGAATAAGTAGCATAGATGGCAGGTAGAAAATAGGGGTAGGGCAAGAATAGTATGGGAAATGTAGAAGTGAAAGAACTTATGACAAATAGACATGAACTAAAGGGGGGGAATGTGTGTGGGAAGGGATGTGCAGAGTGGAGGGGAATGATGGGGGAGAAACGGGACAACTGTAATAGTATAACCAATAAAATATATTAAAAAGATAAAAATGCAGCAAACATTACATTTAGATTTCACTAGTAAGAGGACTTTCTACTTTGCTTATCTGATATTTAAACGTAACTAATAATTTCAAAGAAAGTAGATTGAAATTAAGCATTAATTTTCCTATCTATAATATAGAGACAGTAGTGCTTATTTAACAGAGTTGTCCTGAAACTTAAATAATGTTAAAAAACAGCTAAAGAAAATTCAAAACATTTTATAAATTGTGAGCTCTTTTTTCTTTATTTTTTTATTGCTGTTCACTTATAGTTGTCCCCATTTTCCCTTCATTACTCTCCCCCTGCCCTACCCACCTCCCACATTCAGTTCTTCCCCCCATTGTCTTTGTCCATGGGCCCTTTTTGCATGTTCCTTGACAATCTTTCCCTTTCCCCCATTACCCACCTCCTCCCTTCCCCCGGTTACTGTCAGTTTGTTCTTTATTTCCATGTCTCTAGTTCTGTTTTGCTCACTTGTTTGTTTTGTTGATTAGGTTCTACTTATAGGTGAGATCATATGGTATTTATCTTTCACCACAAGGCTTATTTCACTTAGCATAATGCTCTCCAGTTCCATCCATGCTGTCACAAAGGGTAGGAGCTCCTTCTTTCTTTCTGCTGCATAGTATTCCATTGTGTAAATGTACCACAGTTTAATGATCCACTCACTTACCGATGGGCACCTAGGTTGCTTCCAGTACTTGACTGTTGTAAACTGTGTTGCTATGAACATTGGGATGCATAAGTTCTTTTAAATTGGTGTTTCAGGATTCTTGGGATATAGTCCCAGCAGTGGAATTGCTGGGTCAAAAGGCAGTTCCATTTCAGTTTTCTGAGGAAATTTCATACTGTTTTCCACAGTGGCTGCACCAGTCTGCAATCCCACCAACAGTGCACTAGGGTTCCCTTTTCACCACAACCTTGTCAGCACTTGTTTATTGATTTGGTTATGACGGCAATTCTGACCAGGGTGAAGTGGTATCTCATTGTGGTTTTAATTTGCATCTCTCTGATGGCTAGTGATGCTGAGCATCCTTTCACATGCCTCTGGGCCCTCTGTACATCTTTCTTGGAGAGGTGTCTGTTCAGGTCCTTTGCCCATTTTTTAATTGGATTGTTTGTCTTCTTGGAGTGGAGTTGTGTGAGTTCTTTGTATATTTTGAAGATCAAACCCATGTCCAAAGTATCGTTTACAAATATATTTTTCCATACACTTAGTTCCCTTTTCATTTTGCTGATGCTTTCTTTAGCTGTGCAGAAGCTTTATAATTTGAAGAATTCCCATTTGTTCATTCTTTCCTTTATGTCCCTTGCTTTAGGGAATGTATTGGTGAAAACATTGCTGCATTGAATATCTGAAATTTTTCTGTCTTCTCCTCTAGAACTTTTATGGTGTCATGACTTATATTTAAGTCTTTTCTCCACCTTGAGTTAATGTTTGTGTATGGTGTAAGTTGGTGGTTGAGTTTCACTTTTTTGCATGTAGCTGTCCAGGTCTCCCAACACCATTTGTTGAAGAGGCTATTTTTACTCCATTTTATGCTTCCATCCCCTTTGTTGAATATTAATTGACCATAGAGACATAAGTTCATTTCTGGGTTTTCTATTCTCTTGCACTGATCTACGTATCTGTTCCAATACCAGTACCAGACTGTTTTGATTACAGTAGCTTTGTAATACAGTTTGACATCAAGTATTGTGATCCCTCCTACTTTGTTCTTCTTTCCCAAAATCGCTGAGGCTATTAGGGGTCATTTATGGTTCCATATAAATTTCTGAAATGTTTGTTCTATATCTGTGAAATATGTCACTTGGTATTTTAATAAGGATTATGTTGAATCTATAAATTCCTTTGGGTAGTATAGACATTTTAATGATGTTAATTCTTCTAATCCATGAACATGGTACATACTTCCATTTATTTGTATCTTCCTTAATTTTTTTCTTCAGTGTTGTATAGTTTTCTGAGTACAGGTCTTTTACCTCCTTGGTTAGATTTATTCAAGGTATTTCATTATTTTTGTTGCTATTGTAAATGGGATTTTTTCCCTGATATCTGTTTCTAATATTTCATTGTTGGTGTACAAAAATGACTTTGATTTCTGAATATTGACTTTGTATCCCACTGTTTTGCCAAATTCACTTATCAGGTTGAGTAATTTTGTGGTGGAGTCTATAGGGTTTTCTTTGTACACTCTCATGTCATCTGCAAACAATGACAGTTTCACTTTCTCCTTTCCAGTTTGGATTCCTTTTATTTCTTTTTCTTGTCTGATTTCTGTAGCTAGAACTTCTAATACTATGTTGAATAGAAGTGGTGAAAGTGGACACCCTTGTCTTATTCCTCATCCTAAATTGTGAGCTCTTTACCATGGTTTTTCTTTGTAATACCAGAGTACCCAATCAAAAATTTGCTAATTTTTCTTCCAAATTACACTGATAACTTATATTACAAATTTGAAAGTCATGGCATTTTAAGTAGTTAAAATATATCACAACAATAAATATTGCTAAAATGGCAAAATGTAGCAAAACACTTTCCCATACTCGAAAACATTCTAGTTTCTGAAAAGTCATAGTAAAGTTATGCAATGAGCAAAAATAGCTAGGTTTGTAAAAGCTAGGTCAGTGTTGATGGTGAAACAAATTCTTTTGTTTTGCAATATTTATATGTGTGATATGTTGAGCAATCACTTCTTATACAAAGTTGCAGATGCCCAAGGAAATGTGCAAACATGATTTTCTCTGCTCTGCAAAAATTAGAGACTCTTGTGCAACTATTTGATTTGTTCTGCTGGTCCTGAATTTTGTGAGCTTCTGGCTTGTGTGTGTTACCTGATGATTAAAATCTGCCAATTTAATCAAACATATCCCCATCTCTATTCAAGCAATCAGGAGCAATAATTATAATTATAAAAACTTAATTCCCTAGGCCCATTTGAAAATGTGATGAAAGCTATGGTTCTTCTCCATGTGCACGCACACATGTTCACATGCAATTCTGCAGAATGTCTCAGGAGTTAGCCATCCTGGTTGAGATTGAGCACTCTTGATACTGAAGAAATGGGTGTGTGATTGGTGCTTCTTTACAGGATGAATGGTGACGTCTATCTATATCACATTCTTCTTTATATACCTTGCGGCTTACTTAGCACAGTAGCAGCAGGAGAAGGTAGGCTTTCAGTAAAAGTTGGATCAATAAAAAAAGAGTAAAAATGAAAATATAAAAAAATAGGTATAAGACAGCAGAAGAGCTCAGATTCTCTACTTTACAAAGGAAAGAATAACCAAATTCTCCCTGGAAAAAAAATACTCACTCCCTGTATGAAAGGCATCCTGTGAAGCTCTGCTGATACTCTTTTAGCACTGCCATCTTACTCTGGGGCCCAGGGTAACCCCAGAGTAACTCTTTCTGAGGACTCTGGGAGAGTTACATGGTCTCAAATAGTGAATAATACAGCAAAGAATAAATTGTGCCTGGGATGGATTTCTCTCAAGATCACAAGTTTTACTTGGTTGCACTGAGTGATGTGTCAATTCTTGACTCATTCACAGGCAGCATTTTTGTTTGCTGGGCAATTACATCATAGCCATTTTCTGCAAACCACAGAGGACTGAACATGCTCTCTGCCCACTAAGACTGTTTGACTGCCCCTGGTACATGTGCAGAGGAAGGGAGTCACTAATTCACTATCCTCTCTTTGGGGCAGGGACATTTTCTCAGAGGGTATTTTGACTACACAGATTGTTACACCTACCTAATTGTTTGTCTGTTAATAACAAACAGCCCAAGAATCTGTGTCAACACTACCTATTCCCCTGACACCATTAGTATTCCAAGGAAACCCCAAATCCCCAGAGAAGATGTAGACAGGCTCTTGTTTACACATTTCTACTGTGCACAGCTGTGAAAGCATGGAGAAAATACAATACAAAGATGTCTCTGGAAAGCAGAAGAGAAAGTAAAGTTTCCCCAGGGACTGGCCACCATGGAGGTTTCTCCTCCATTCTTCACCATTCCCCTCATTTTCAGCACAAAAGCACATCATATTTCTAACATGCAATTCCTTTGGCTACTAGAAATTACTAAGACAAATCAAGCAAACACCAGTAAGAATAAATAAGAAGGCAATTTGTGTTTATTATTGAGTTATGTGTATCAAGAATAGCAATATTCCTTTCAAACCCCGCAAAATGCCATGAGCACAAGGTCCAAAAATCCAGTAGCTATAAACCACAAGTTGACAACTTTTATCATCGCATGTTAAAAGCAGAAGCAACTTCTCCCTCTTGATGATTCTTCATGTCTTTTTTTCCCTTTGTAAATGTAGGTTTTTAGTCATTTTTTTTCTCTAGGCACTAATACCTACCCAGCTGATAGTATTTAAAATCCAGTAGGACTGGAAATGTTTCTCTTACTTTCTTTATGCCCTCTGATTTCTACCATCACTAACTTTGCCTAACTTCAAAATGGCACCAGGCTAAGACAATAAAGTCAGAGGATTATGCCATTTCTTAGCAATTGTCATTTTCCCTTTCATTGAAGATGCAATTTAACAACTGAAGGTGACTACTGAGAATAGCAATTCCTTCATTTAGGACTCTTAGAATATAACAATACTAGGTGGCTGTCTTGAGGAGACACAGCGAGCTTATTTATTGTAAGAAGCATACAGAGACTATGGGGAAAAGTAACACAACTTGTGTGTTTCTTCAACCTTTTGGGTTATTATAATTTTAATGTGGCAATATGCCCCTCTATTCATATAAGTACATGCACATTTTTCTGTCCATTCAATATATTATGTCACAAGTGGAACTGCATCTGTTGGCCCAGTTTGCAGGGTTAAAAGGGTTAATTTTATTCCTTTCATTTGAAAGCAAAAGGAAAATCTTACTAAAAGTTCAATAATTAAGTGATCTAAACAATGTTAGATATCACATCACTATTGTAATAACAACCCTTTTAAAGCTCCCTTGGGCTTGGGTATCACCACCAGCATGCAAGGAGGGGCTGTCAATAACCTTGGCTTGAGTCAGTCTCCAGAACAGATATCCTCAGGGGCTCCCTCACAGTCATCAGCTTTTATTCACTAGTGTCCTTGACATAGAACGCTGGCTATATAACCCTGGTCAGGTTCTCAGTCTCTGAAGATAGAAGGAATTCCGTCAATAAATCTCTTCACACATAATACCTGAGGATGTCCCAACAGATCACCTGAAGAGCAAGTTTTGAATTTCAAAGACAAGCTTTCTGATTCTATAATTACAGAGCTGATGGTGGAGTCAGAGGAGGCTCCTGGGGAGCATGGAGGACCTGAAATAAGAAGGTGTGCTCCAGGTTATAAAACAATGCTGACTGCAGCTGTGTGATCTAAACTTTGAAGATTAAAAAAAAAGCACTTTATAAAAGCACAGGTTCCTGGCTTCACAGTCTACATCTTCAGAGAAACAAATTTAAAAGATATTAAACCATTCAGACATATTCAGGGTAAACAGGCCACTCAGAAAATACTTGTCTAATTTCTCACTCAATTAGTGTTTGACATCTATTTATTTTAAAAAATCTATTCTACTGAGAGAATATTAAGTGGCAGACACTGTACAAAACACTTAGCATGTAAAAATAATAGTCAAAGTCTAGATCTCAAGAAATTCTGGGTAGAATTTGAAGACAAATGAATAAATAGAAAATTACAATCTAAAAATTCACCAAAACTGTCAAAGATTCTGTGAAGTCATCTCCAATGACTGACTAGATATAAACTGTACTATATCCATAAAGATAAAACATACTAAATAATTAATGAAAAAGCCTTGCAAATGAGGATAAATGAATACCAGTCTTCTCATATCACACAAGTCAAAAAAATAGAGAATATTCTGAGAAAATTACCAAATTCTATTTCTATTTCTGGTAGAACTTTAACATTTTGGCTAAGCCTTTTAATATTTCTGACTCTGTTCCTTTATCTCTTAAATTGTTATAAAATATTTCTAAAGTTTATCATAATACCAAAATAATGTGTATTAAATGTAGGATATCATAAAATGTTTTACATCTTATATGTTTACACACATAATTTAATCATTTTGATGGCTCAGAAGGCTAGTTATCACTATAATGTCAACATATAGGATTTTGGTTCATTTTGTTTGCCTAGTGTTTGCCGCTAGGTTGCAATTGTATCAGTCAGGGTCCCAACAAGAAACAGATACCACTTCACAGTAGACTATGCCAAAGAAGGTCAAAATGTTATTTACAAAGCTGTGGGTCATTGGAGAAGAGCACAGGGGATAGTGCAGTAACGAGAACAGGGAAGGGCCTTTGGAACCCCTAAGACTACAGTTGTGTGAAAGAGGCCACTCCCATTCAAGGAACGTACACACTCTGAAGCAGTCCTGCGAGATTCCCAACAGCCAAACCAAACTGGGATCCTTTGCCTTCAGAGGCAGAGATCGGATGGAAAGTGATGAAGCAAGCTGGAGTGCAATCACAAGGTATCTAACATGGTTTGCCCAGTCTTATCTTCACTCTGTTGCAGAAGCCATGTATTCTGGCTAACGGAGAACATAATGTATGAGAAAGTAATTAAGAGAAATGTTTGGTTGTGGAATATACCACAGCTTACCATACAGTACCTCAACCTCACAAGGTGTTCCCTAGCTAGAAACGTACCTGAATTTTCAACAGGCCATCCCACGACTTCATTAAAGCAAGTGCTTCCCAGCAGTGAAACATGCTGAGACCATGGGTGTGTGTCTAATGAAGAATATGTCCCCCGCCCGGAGGTGGTGTCATGTGGCATACCATGGCAACAAAGAAAACATTCCTCAGATACATGAATGCTGAGTTGAGCATTCCTGAAACATGAATGTACCCCTAACAGGACAAAATTATGCCAGTTATGCCCTCTTATATAAAGAGCGGTCAAATCTAACTAGCATACCACCAGGTATGGTCCTCCCTAGCCAATGGTGGCCTACGAGGAGTTCAGGGTTTGTCCATGTTGGTGGTGAACAGTCTGAATGGCAGTAGTCAATTGTGGGGGAAGGCTACAAGTTTGAAGCCATGCCTAGGTTTCACTTCTGCCACCCTAGTATTGAACACTTTCTGTCTGGACTCATTTGAATAGCAGTAGGTGGCTGGGGAAAGGGGACCAGTATCCAGAGGAAAGAACATCTTGTTCATGTCTGGAATGGATGTCCCCCAATGGGCTTTTTGTGGAACATGAGTATCTTCACATGCTCTACCCATTCTGAGAAATCCATTGATACAATTCTGTCTAAGACATCATTATCACCTATCTTTCAACTCTGTTATTTCCAAGTCCCTGACCACCAGCCAGCCCTTTAGTTACTCTACGTGAGCCACTGTAAGTCCATACCTTAGGCTGTCTCTCTTTCCACACAAAATATACAACCAGATGTTTCTATACGTATGTTTGCTCACGTGGAAAATTTCTGTTCACCAGTGAGTGGGACTGTAATGTAGCAGCCAAACTCTTCTTTCTGGTGCCAACATGCAGATAGACATATAAGCTGGGCTTGTGCTTTTCTCTCCTCAATCCACAAGTCAGGAAACCAGTATGAATGTTTCTCCAATTATTAAGCATACCGATGTTTTATAACTGGAAAAATAACCTGAGTATGGATTCAGGTTCCCAATGGACACAACTTTAGACAGAAACTGTCCAGGACCCCATATAAGCTCCTACTATGACTTGTAAACTACTGTGTCATTTTGGAGTTTCTAAGGATCATCTTAAGTTCAAAGCCAGTGCCCAATAAACC
Organism: Glossophaga mutica; assembly: GCA_039655065.1. Taxonomy (NCBI): domain Eukaryota; kingdom Metazoa; phylum Chordata; class Mammalia; order Chiroptera; family Phyllostomidae; genus Glossophaga; species Glossophaga mutica. Next base: position 74,300,977 of record CM077305.1, on the reverse strand, counting down.
TTAGAAGAACTGAAATCTGTTCTCCTCCATGCACAGCTACCCTGGCATATGTGCCCTTCAGGAACATTTGGAGGAGACTTGAATATTTGTTACAGTTGTTCCTCAAAGGGACCTTACCTCTCTGAACTCAAGGAACACTGGGGCTGTGCCCTAACTTAGGAAATGGAGAAATCCCACTTCAGATCATGCAAATTGGTTTTCTTTCAGGCCAACCTAAACTTTTTTTTTTTTTTTTTTTGGCCTCTGTATTTGAAGAAGCATTTTATTTACTAGGCTGCCCACCTATTTCATTTTTAAGGAGACATTGCCAGAAATTCCTACACATGAAAATCCTCCAATTACCATTTTAAGTATGATTTTACTGTAGTAATTGCATTACCACCTGTTCTCCACAACTCCATGTGACATTATTCCCGTTGAGATCAAACACTCAGTTCCACTGAAATGTCTGTGTATTATATCAGGCCAACTGAGAACTGGCAGTTTAGAGGTCTTTAGGATGGAGGTGTGTCCTAACCAGTGATTTCCTGATGCTTCAGTAAAGAAAGTGCTCTGCCTGGTCTCCGAGAGTGTGTGACTGGGAGCTGCTGGGCTGGCTGCTCATAATAAATCGATTCCAACATTCCCATTTCCTCCTGCATCAGACTTCTTCCTCTTCAGGAGTGGGAAGTGCTAGCCTATTAACCTTATATAGGTAAGCTTATATAACCTTATATTAACTGTAAGCTGACTTTGAGTACAGGTTTGGATCAGCCAATTCAGCAAACTATTTATGCCACTACCAAGTATTTAAGCCAAAATATTCTATTCTGAATCCCAAATAAATACATTCAGTTCAAGGAATTCAGCCTTCTCTGATGAGACAATATTTCATCAGTCTTGCTCAAACACCCAAGAATTTATCCCTTACTTACTTGCCCTGCTTACTTTCCAGCCTCCTAATAATACAGAATGGCAAGGTCAGTCACTCTTTTTTTAGGAGTCTATTTCTTTTTTAAAAATTTAGCTTGTTATTTTGATATAATTTCAAAAATACATGAAGCTTTCATGAATGGTATAAAGAACTCCAGTATATCTTTTACCCAGATTCAACAAGTGTTAACCTTTTGCCTTATTTATCTTTTTATGTTTCTCTTCGCTACATGAACATATTATCACACACGTTTTCTGAATCATTTGCCATTGAGAGAAAATTATAAGCATCATGCACAATTTCCCCCAAACACCTTAATATGTATTTTCCAAGGACACGAACATTCTCTTACATAGGTATTATATAATTATCAAAATCAAGAAATCTAATTTTGATACAATGTTGTTATATAATTCCTACCTGTATTTGAAATTTGCCTCTTGTCCCAATAATGTCCTCTACAGCTATTTTTCCTAGATAATAAAATACATTTAATTGTTTGTAAATAAACTTTCCTTCTTTCTTTATTATTGTGATAAAAAATACTTATGAATGAACCTCTTAACAAATTTTGGAATGCATAATACAGTGGTGTTAACTACAGAAACAATCCTGTAAGCAGAGCTTTAGAACTTACTCATTTTGTATAACTGAAACTTTATATCCATTGAATAGTAGCTACTCCCTATTTCCCCCTTCTCTCAGCCTCTAGCAACCACCATCCTATTCTCTATTTCTATGAATCTGACTATTTCAGATAACTCACATAAGGGAAATTCCGCAGCATCTGTCCTTCTGTGGCTGGCGTGTTTCACTTAGTGTAATGTCTTCCACATTCATCCACGCTGTCACGCAGAGCAGAAACCCTTCTCTTGTAAGGCTTCATGATAGTGCATTCTGCGTATATACCACATTTTCTTTATCTATTTATCCATCAGTGGGCATTTAAATTGTTTCTATATCTTGGCTATTGTGAATAATTTTGCAAAGAACATTGGAGTGTAGATATCTCTTTGAGATCCTCATTTTAATACATACTTAGAAATGGGATTCCTGGATCATATGGTAGTGCTATTTTTAATTTTTTGAGGAATCCCCATACTGTTTTTCATAGTGGCTGAGCCATTTTTATAGTCCTGCCAACAGTGTACAAATGTTCCAGTTTCTCTACATCCTTGCCAACACTTGTCTTTTTAAAAATTAATGGTGGCTATTTTATTCCCTGACCAGCATGGCTCCGTTGGGTGAGTGTCATCGCACAAGGCAAGAGGTCATGGGTTAGATTCATGGTTGGGCACATCCCTAGGTTGTCATCCCTGTCCTGGTTGGGGTGCATGCAAGAGGCAACCGATCGATGTTTCTCTCTCACATAGATGTGGTTTTTTTTTTTCCTCTTTTTCTCTCTCCCTTCCCTTCTCTCTAAAATTAAACAAATAAATCTTTTTAAAATAATAATTTTAACATACTACCATCATAAGTGTGAGGTAATATCTCATTGTGGTTTTGATTTGCATTTCTCTGATGGTTAGTTATTTCGAGCATCTTTTCATATACCTGTTGGCCATTTGTATGGCTTCACTGGATAGTCTAGTCAAGTGTTTTCTCCATTTTTTAATCAGATTATTTGTTTTATAGCTATTGAGTTGTAGGAGTTCCTTATATGTAGGAGTTCCTTATACGTTTGATATTAACCCCTCATCAGACGAGTTTTAAATATTTTCTTCCATTCCAATTTCCACTCTATTGATTATTTCTTTTGCTGTGCAGAAGCATTTTAGTTTGACATAGTCCCACTTGTCTCTTTTTGCTTTTCTGCTTGTGCTTTTGATGCCATACCAAAGAAATAATTTCCTAAACAGGTGTCATGAAGATTTCCCCCTATGTTTTATTCTAAGAATTTTAGTTTCAGTTTTTATCTTTAGGTTGTTAATCCACTTTGAATTGATTTTTGTGTATAATGTAAGGGAAGGGTACAATTTCATTCTTTTGCATGTGTATATGCGGTTTCCCCAGCACCACTGGTTGAAGAGACAATCCTTTCCCCATTATGTTTTCTTGGCAACCCTGTTGAAGATTGGTTGAGTGTATGTGCATGGGTTTGTTTCTAGGCTCTTTATTCTGTTTTGTTGGTTTATACATCTGTGTTTGTGCCTTCAGCTTCATTCTTCTTTCTCAAGGTCACTTTGGATATTTGGGATCCCTTGTATTTTCATATAAATTTTAAGATTGCCTATTTCTGTAAAAAATGCCATTGAGATTTCATTGAATCTGTAGATCATTGTGGTTAATATGAACATTTTAACAACATTAAGGCTTTCAATCCATGAACATAGAATATCTTTTAATTCGTTTGGGTCCTCTTTAATTTTTTCATCAATGTTTAGCATTTTCAATGTACAAGTTTTTCACCTGCTTGGTTAAGTTTATTCCTAAGTGTTTTATTTGTTTTGGTGCTACTGTAAATGGGATTTTCTTCTCAGTTGTTTTTTTTTTTTTAACTATTTTAATGTTGTTCAAGTACAATTGTCTCCCCTACTGCTTCCCCCCACCCCAGTCATCCCACTTCTCACCCTTGATCATAGGATTTCCTCCTTTGGTTTCTTCTAATTTTCTTTTTGAATAGTTCATCTATGTTTCAGACACAAGTGATTTTTGCACATTGAGTTTATATCTTGCAAATTTACTGAATTCTAACAGTTTTTATTTTTGTGGGGTTTTTAGGGTTTTCTACATATAAAATCATGCCATTTACAAAAAGATATAATTTTACTTCTTTTTTTGATATGATTGACTTTTATTTCTTTTTCTTACTGGATTTTTATGGCTAGGAATTCCAGTACTATGTTTAATAAAAGTGGCTGGAGTAAGCATCCTTTCCTTCTTCCTGATACTAGAGGAAAAAGTTTTAAATTTTTTACAATTGAGTATGATGTCAGTTTGGGGATTTTCATATATGGACTTTATTATGTAAAGGTAAATTCCTTTTATACCTAATTTGTTGATAGTTTTTGTCATGAAAGAGTGTTGAATTTTATTAAATGTTTGTTCTAGGTGTACTTAGATAATCATGAAATTGTATCCTTTATTCTATATTTTCCTTCATATAGAAAATATGTTTTATGTTAATGTGGTACATCACATTAATTAATTTGCATATCTTGAACCTACTTGCATCTCAGGATTAAATCCCACTTGGTCATGGTGTATGATCCTTTTAATGTGTTGTGGAATTGGGTTTGCTAGTCTTTTGTTGAGGATTTCTGAATCTATGTTCATCAGGGATATTGTCTGTAGCTTTCTTTTCTTGTATTACCTTTGTCTGGTTTTGATATTAGCATAATGCTGACACTGCTATGAACAATTATATTCCAACAAACTGGATAAACTAGTAGAAGCAGATTAATTCCTAGAAAAACACAACCTACCAAGACTTAATTATGAATAAATACAAACAGACCAATAACAAATGAAAAGGACTCAATCCAAAAAACTCCCAACAAAGAAAAACCCAGGACCAGATGGCTTCATTGGTAAATTCTACCAAACATTTAAAAATGAATTAACACAACACTTCTTAATTTTTTCTAAACAGTTCTGAGAAAAAAGAACACTTCCAAACTCATTTTATAGAGTCATTTACTTTTTCACTATATAGGCTTTTGTTTCTTTAGCAGTCACGAGTAATGTTGGGGTCTAACTCTCTTCAATGTGCTGGGGGTGGATGCTCTGGGAGAGAGACATCAACCTCTGAGGCAACTAAAACACTGTCTCAACTCCAGTCATTGAAAAAGCTTCAAGCAGAGTAGGGCTACTTCCCTTAGACAAGAACGAGTGGGGACAGGCTCTCTTTATATTCAAGAGAGGTACAGAGGAATTCAGAAGTAAAAAATTTCTCAGCTTTTTTCATGTATGATACTATTCATCTTCTCAGGTTCTCACTCCTCCACCAATCCCCTTATTTAGCATAAGAAACTTGACAGTGTTGTGTGTTTAATTAGCAATTTTTCATTCCTTAGCATCAGAACCCAACATTAGTCCAAAGTTGATATCACAAGAAAAGGACCAGGAGATACGTTCCCACTCTTTTCCTTTCTCTGATCTCCTTTAGGAGCTCTCCCAAACAGAAACTAGAGAGGAAGAGATGCCTACTGAAATAGTTCATTCATGTCATTCTCTTGTATGGAGAGCAGGGTACAGAGGGTAGAAGAATAGGTTTGGGACAGGAAACAACAGACAGATATTCTGCATAACACCAAAATCCAACTCTAGGTAACCTATGAGAGTTTTGAACAATAACCTTAGGAAGGTTAAAGAAATGGATTCGTAAGTGATCAGAAACCAAGGTAAGAAACAGGAACTATAGGAAAATTCAACGAGGATAAACTCTGCCACTTTGCTCTTAATTCAAATTCTAGAGTGAGACTAGAGTTTTAGCAGAGTTTCCTTCATGTGTCAAGTTTGGTTAAGAAGAGGACCCCTAATTCAGTGCCACCAGATTATACTAAATGGGAAAGAAGTAATATCCCACGTGGAAAGCAGAAGAAAATGTGCTGGCCGGCCACAAACCAGAAATCAGCTACTTTAACTGTAGAGGGCTTCCCTGGTGGAGTACAGTCCTGAATTTCACTCCCAGGAAGTTCTGCTATTTGCAGTGCAGCTCCGCCAGCTGCACCAGCGAGTGGAAATAGGACATTGAGTGTCAGTTCCAAAGTCTGTCAACATGAGATTGTTTGGATGTTCTCCCCATACTAAACATTCACATCACTTCAGCTGAACCTCTTGTATGACATTTATCACTTCTACCTTGGATTATTTCAATTTAAAAATATGTCACATTATTCCTATTCAACCATACAGTCTCATGAAGCAGGATGCAGAGTGATTTGTTTTTATATTCCCCTTGCACTTGACTTAAGGCCTTAAGCACAGAGCTCAATAAATAGTAATAGAACAACTGAATAAATGAATGAAAAAGGCAACCTCTTGCCTTTTTCCAAAGAAGATAGTTTGATTTAGTTTGAAAAGCAAGGACATTCCACTCTCTTTTCATCTTTCACCCATGGTATACAAAGACTATCCATAAAGTATCAACCCATGTAATATGAAAAATAGAGACATTTATTGAAGAAAATACATGATACAAGAATCATTGTACATAGGACAATGATGCTTCAGTCCCCTTCAAAGTAGGCACCTTGGAACCTCACACAGTTCCCCTAGTCACCATCAGCTGCCCCATGGTACTTTCCTGAATGTCATCAATGGTCTGAAATCTCTTTCCTTTCAAAGGTGCTTTTAGTTTGGGGAAAAGCCAGAAATTGCAGGGCACCGAAACTGGGCTGTATGGGGGCTGAATCACCTGGATGATATGCTATTTCACCAAAAAGCTCTGCATGAGACCTGATGCATGAGTTGGCACAGTGTCATGAGTAAACTGCCAATCACCAGTTGTCCGTAGCTGTGGCTTTTCCATCATATTGCATCTCTCAGTCAGTGAAGAACATTGTGGTAGTACTCCTTATTAATTGGTTGGCCTCATGATAGACAACAACTTTCCAATTAAAAAAACACAGTTAACATGGTCTTGATCTTGCTGCAACTTTGCTGCACCTTCAGGGTCATGGAGAACCAGGCGACTTCCATTAGGAAGACTAGCCCTTCATTTCCAGATCATAACCATAGACCCACAATTCATCTCCAGTTATGACCTTCTTGAGGAAATCTGGTTCATTGGTAGCAGTTTGAATCAAGTCATTAGCAACTGTAGCACAGTATTCTTTCTGCTCTGGTAGCAGAAGCCATGGAACAAGCCTTGCCACAACATGCTTCATGTCAAGACCCTGCATCAAAATCTCAGGCACAGTAGTTTTTGGAATACCCATATCAGCTTCAAGTTCTTGCAGTGACAGTCGCTGATCTTTGTTGATTTGAGGCCGTATGCGTTCATCATTCTCAGGTGTCTTGCATGTTGTGGGCCTTCCAAGAATGTAGATCACTTTCAATATATTCTCAACCATCTTTGAAGTATTTGTGCCATACTTTTACTTGTGCTGCACTCATTGCATTGTTCCCAAAAGCCTTCTGAATCATCTAAATATTTTCCACAAAGGAATGTGCAAGCTTAAAATAAAATGTGATGCAGGTTCATTGCTCTACTCATTCAGTCATTTTGAATGCAACGGCCACACAGTACACATGCTCACTCAATGGTGTCTACTGTCCCCACTGACTAGTATAGTACAGTGAGGTCATCATTGTTCATGCACACACGTTCCAGTCCACTATCCTTGGCTGCCAGGTTACATCAATGTCATGCAAACCATTCTCATTACATTAACAATGGCTGGACTTTTCCTGGACAGACCTCATATACCTATGTTATTCCTTTGATGTGAGAGCATGCTTTAGAAATAATCAAGTCCAGAAAATTAAGTAAGAAAGCCTTTAGTCTGGACTCTCATAGCAGATGGAGACTCTGAACTGACCATTTCACTTTACTTTCTCTGGGGACCAAGGGAAAATTCTTGTCATAAGATTCCTTCTCTCCTACCAGATCTCTTTATAGTATTTCTCAAGGAAGCAAAAAGCATTTTTATTTTCTTTCTCCTCTGCTGAGAAAATCACCTTATATGTGTCTCATATCAGTGTTTATGTGAAAAACAGTTGTTAGATGATTTTAAAATAAGTTAGAATGAGCTATAAGATCAGAAAGGAAACTTTAAAGAAGTAAAATAAAAAGGAAAAGATCATGCCTGGGTGTACATACAAAAAGAGTTCATTAAATTGAAAATGCATTGCACTGGTTGCTTTTTACATACATACTCCAGATGCGTCATTTAATATATAAAAAGAAGGTTTACCTAACTAAATTTCTAAGATTCTAACATATATATATGGGCAAAAGATCTAACTAAATGATTTTAAAAGAGGAATAGGGGACACACTGCCTTGTATTTGTCCATATAATAATCAAAAATAAAATTAAAACAGTAAGGTAACACTTTGGCTATTCAACAAAAAATTAATATTTTTAAATATTAAAAAAAGTAATTGCTAATACTGGTAAAAAGGAATTAAATAAGAAGCATCAGATACTTCTGATTGGAATGAAGATCATAATTTGACATATATATCGAGTACTAAAATACCGATATCCTCTGACCCATCTAAGCTCACTTTGGGGAAGCCACCCCGAGCAATTATTCAAACTGCCTATGATACAGTTTGTAAGAAGGCATTCATTTTTTCCAAGCCTCTCCTATATTAAAATTTTATAAGAGGCAAAATTTTGTTGAAATCTCCCTTCTGTGCCTTTCACCTCTTCACTGACTTATATTCTCTTGTCTGAAGTTCCCAGTGTCTTCCATTTCTTATTCTTTTGTTGCCTTCCCCTCCCCTTTCTAAAGGCATAAACCATAGACTAGGAGGAGTGTTAAATTGGGAAGAGAACAGATGTGGCTAGCATCTCCAAAATTACTCCTAGGACTCTAATCCCAAAACAGCTCAAAGTCCTGCTGATACTGGGCCTTGCCAGGCTCACCTTGCCATGTAAAATGAAAAGACATCATTGATGAAAAATAAGGAATACGAAAATCATTTCCAAGAAGAAGGGAATAAAGCAAGCCAGAGGGCAATCAGTTACCAAAAAAAAAAATCCCTCAACATAATTTCACCCAGAGCGTTAAAACTGTGGCTACAGGCATCTTACCTAATTGCCTCATTCATTTGTGCAGACCACAGTTTCCAGAATTACTTTCTTGATTGAGTGTGTGTTTGCTGCCTTTGGCATTCTTTGTTTCTACGAAGATTTGAGAAGATTGAAAAAGTAGGATGTAAGCTGATGGTTGGCAGTTGGGTTTTAACAGAAAGGAAGAAGGCCAGTGCTTTGCAGTAATTCAACAAAAAAAAATAAAATAAAATAAAATAAAAGTTTGTTTCTGCAGTCAGAAACCTAAGATTTACTGTGGGGTTATATTGGTAAAAGTGGGGGTGGTGACTGAGATTGTTTGGCTTGTGTCAATACAGACCCATACCTAATATTTGCAGGGTACAGGGCAAGAGTACAGATTGAGGCCCCCATCTCACAGGACACCCCCCATCTAGTTCCCACTCATCATCACATGGGAAGGGACCTCCCAAGAATACCTGGGACATGCAATCTAGAAATTCAAGCTCCATCTCTGAAACAACTCTGAATCCATTGTCCTCAGACTTAGAGAAGTCTGGGGAAAAGGCACACGAAATCACTAGGAGTAGATTTGGGGCCAAGTGATAGGAAATTTTCAGGCTGTATGCACGTAGAGTATGGTCTACAAGGGGAGAGTGGGTTGTAAGTGAGCAGGCTCCCTTAGACCTTAAGGCACTCCTCTTCCTGTGGGGACTCAAGCAACCAGAAGACTGAAGGGGTTTGAGCCTAGAGCAAGAGTCACAGAGTCGTCTAGGTCCAGAATGGTCTTGGGTCTACTTCACTTTCCTAAATTCTGAGTTTGAAGGAAAGGAACTGAGATGTCCCTATACTTGTCATGGTACCCCTAGTTATTAATTTCTTTCCTTCATTCTGACAATGATGACAAGGTATTAGCAAGTGATTCAATATGGCAATCATGTTCTAATTGCAGTTGGCTCTTGAGGGTTTTATTGGGTTTTCTCACATATGAAAATAAGATGGTTATCATTCATCCTGTAAATGTCACACCAAGCTCATGACAGAAGAGAAGGGACCGTTGCCCTTAGCCCATGGATCAGAAAGAGGCCAGAAGGGGGTGGGGAGATATTATCAACATCATCAGTTTCATATAAATAAGCATGTATACCAGAGACATTACTGTTAAGTGGAAATCAAGGCCACATGTTTTTCTGAACTCTAAGGCCTGCATAAGTTTTATAGCATAGCCAGTGAAAACACTGATACTCACTTCCATAAAATATGGTGAGAAAGACTGAATGCACATCCCTTTGATATAAAGGTATACTCCATTAGCCTCAATAAATGTGTTAAATTGCCTAACTGGGAGGTATGCCAGTTCCCAGATAGCTTGGTGTGTATGAGGCTCCCTTAGCCACAAATTTCTCCTGCCTCTGTTACACGTCTCTCCCACAAGTAGGGCCATGGCATGACATAGATTTAAATAAGCAGCGTTCTTTTACTGTGTACTGATGAGCCTCTGACATGCAGGAAACAAATGGTAGCCAACTGAACCGGCGAGTCAGACGATCTTTCTCTTGATGATTAGTCTCTTACTTTATTTCCTAATAATAATCCATAATTCCCAGCCATTTTTTAAATAGTATCAGCCATGACCACTCTATCCTTGAACCTAATTTTACATTTAATGTCCCTCTGGAGACAAAGCCCTTTCTGATGTCTAGTCTAAGCTTCCTTACCTTTAATTCATCAGGCAGCATTGCACTTAAAGTTCAAACTCGGAGCTGGATTTCCAAGTCTTGTTCTGTTTCCTCACTTGGCGCATGCAGTTATGGCTGGATTTGCACAGCGGTCACCCAGTCGCTGCAGGGTCTGGTGAAATGTAATCAGGGAGTAATGTTGTGTGTCGGTACTGTGAGGGCCCTGGGGCCAGGTGCTACATAAATACAAGGTATTAGAATATTTTGACCTGTAGGGGTGGATGGTGCTTTGATACATCCTTGTCACATTACATTGTGACAGGCCTCTGCAAAAAAGCACAAGACAATCAGCAGCTGAGTGTATCTTGCTGTGTAAACCTCCGTGGGAAGCAGTCGTACCTGCATTGCTAGCTGACTTCCATAGAAACTGTGATTATCTACATCTCTTATTAATTTCCTTTTCCACGACTGAAAATATGCAGCTCCAACTGCCTCTCTTCATTAAACAGATCCTGATATTCTTCAAATGAGCCATGAACTCTCTACTGTGCTTTTTTCTGAATAAATGAACATTTAGGAAGAAGAAAAATGGAAATCAGATTTTTCTATAGATTATATTTTATTACTTCAAAAATGATTCTTGATTGTGTTCACTTTAAATATGGGGGCATTCAGAGATCTCCTTCAGGACAAAATATGTAAAACAGAAGCAGCTAAGTGATCTTATGGCCAGGTCTTCTATTCCTCACCTACATAAAGGCTAGGTGATACAGATCTAGATGCAATGCCAGCCAATATTGCATCTGTAATAACAGAAATACCATAACACTATCAGTTCAATGAAATTTCAGATATAGTGGTATGTGGCAGAGTTATTTTCATGTATTTATTCTTCTCAAGCCATGTGAATTTTTAAAGGGCAAAAATCCTGTCTTGTTCCTGTTTGCAGAAGATACACTAGGCTACAATTTCAGTATATGTTGATTAATAGCAATAGAAAGTGCTTTGGAGCCCATCAATGTCTTCATCAAATCCTTTGGCAAGGAAAGAAAGGGTAAGTGAATGCTTTACCCAGAATTCTGTAATCACCGGGTGTACAGCCAACACTGAGATCAGCATTACAATCAATCTATCAGACTATGAGGAGGATAAGAATGGGATCCCTACCAGGATCCACATCACACTCCTCCTGCACTCTGCCTCTCACACGCAAGGGTGCGTGTGGGCACTTTTAAGCACATATTCCAGCTGGAGACTAGAATGTAAGTAAGGTATTATCTTAAACCAGAACTTTAGGGAAAATGAGTAGGCAGTCAGTTGATAACAGAGATATCGGCAATTCTAATTCAAAGGTAAATGTGAACATATGAATGCAAAGAACTGGCATTCAACATCAATAATAGGATGGTCCATTTTCAAGAAGAGGTAGAAATATGTTCACTAACATGGATGATGAGCCTCCAGGGACGCATTTTGGTAGCATGCCATGAGGGTTAGCTGTGGTAGGTACGTAATTTTTCCCTGGGACCATACAATAAACCCCATATAAATGTGCCCGTCCAAAAGCTCCCTTAATTTAAAAATGTTAGCTCCTACCAAATAGCAAAGCTTGATTTGAAAATCTAATTACCTTCACCTTCTTTTAAGTGAGTGAATTTCATAATAAATTATTCCAATAGCAGATGCAACATGAATGAATGGCTGAATTTTCCAGAATATCGTCCTGATCAAAAGTTCAATGTTTCTTCTTTAATCAGAAACCTAACCCCCCAGATAAATGTGTTAGCTTTCAACATGACATTCCATTGATTAAATTTGCCCAAACTCAGGGGATTAAATGGAAAGAAAAGAGAGAATAGAATTGGTTTCACTTTGTTTTCACCTGAAATGTCTTATTTGTTAGATTACTTTGAATAAAAATGTATGTGTTATAGTTTAGAGTTTATCTGAAATACGGGAAGTTTATCTATAGTCAAAATGGATTTTAGTTCTTGGGTTGCCAATGGCTTAGGTTCATTAGATTGGTAATTGTTATTTGCTGTGTACTTTATCAGGTAATGATTACTAAATAAGATAATGTAGATAAAATAGAACTGATTGAATATTTAATCATAGGCTCCTTAAATCATTATATGGAGAACTACCTACATGTGCACACTATGTTCCAGTAGTGGCTAGTGGGGGTGGTACATATTTCTAACCATAGAAATAGCTCTCAATTTTTAATATGAATGAGTAGATCCATATAAGTGGTTTATTTCAGTCAAACCACAACTTAATAAGCTAGACAGGACTAGAATCCAGTCTTCCCTGTGCTAGACTAGGTCAAGGGACTTATCCATGAATTGTACATTCAATAATACTCTTTGGGTGAACGAATGACCCACAATGTGTCTCAAATAAACCCTTGCCTTAACATTAAATAGTTAAATCTTACTCTCCTAAAAAATTGACAGAAATCATCATCTATGCTAAAAATTAGATAGGTAGGAAGATAGACAGACAGATGAATGATAATTATGAGTCATATGTGGCTGAATGTGTCAAATGTTTCCAATTATCCAGTCCTGCTTTCCTATTGACAGTGAGTTTCAAAGAAAAAATCCTGTGAGGATCTTCTCACTTCCTTGTGGAAACTCCAGAGATCTCCCCTCCTGTGGCCCCTGTAGAGAAGGAAATTATATATCAAGGAAGGAGAGTAATAGGCGTAGACGACACACTCGACACACTCGAGCGTCCCACACCTTCAGGTCACTTTATGATGAAAGAATCAGAATAGAGACCATCTAGCCAAGGGCTTTTCAATCTCTCCTTCCTTCTTTTCATCCTTTTATTCTTTGTCTCTTCCTACTTTTTTTTAAAGCAGCAGATCACATTTTGAAAGCATGTTGAACTATTAATCCTGAAACCCACTATTCACTGGCATTCTATCACTGGGGGGCCAGACACTGCTGGATGACAAAGAAGTCAATTCTTATATTCAGGGTTTTGAAATTTATGGCAGAATTAAAAGTTTAAAAGACAAAGTTTTTTTATTGCAAGAGCAGGGATTTGAAAAAAGAAAGCATTTACTGAAATGGCAGTTTTGATAAAAATAAGAGCATTAATTTTATACTACATACAATAAGGTTAGAAAAAATGCCAGATAATATAGGGGCCATTTCCCACTCCTAAAGAGATGAATTTCAACCAGCTTGGAGGAAGAAAGGACAGTGAAGGGAATAATAATCGAATAAGCTGCTGGTGGGAGTCTCCGCAAAGGAAACCTAGATAAGACTGGGAGCCTGAGAGTTGGAAAGAAATATACCCCACTTCTCATTAGCAGTGAGAGAGAGAGGCTCCCAGAGAAGTCCCCCTCTCCAGCATGAAACCACACTCTGAATAGAAATAGTGGAAAGTCAGGTGCAGGGAGAAAAAGGCCTGAGAGAGCCCTACCCTGGGGCTCCTCAACCTAGAGGGCTTAGAGGGCAAATTTAGAAATTTTCAGTGACTCCATAATAGGAACACAAGTGGCTGAGGAAGTGAACCGGAGGTGTCATTACAGGTGTGATTAGAGCATGCTATTACCGATGCCAAGGAGCCCGGGAGCAGATGGTTACAGCAGGTCGGGGACACAAGCAGCAAAGATAAAAACTAATGACTGGAGTTGACAACGTGTATCTACACCGAAGCCTGCGCATGCATGGATATTTATAGTTTTATTCATCATTGGAAGAACTTGGAAGCAACCAACATATCCTTAAGTAGGTGAATAAATTCTGGTACATCCAGACAATGAAATATTATTCAGCACTAAAAGAAATGAACTATCAAACCATGAAAAGACAAGGAACTTCAATTCATATTACTAAGTAGAAAAAGCCAACGCGAAAAGGCTATATACTATAAGATTCCAGCTATGTGACATTCTAGTAAAAACAAAAGTATGGAGACAGTAAAAACAAAACAAAACAAAGCAGTGTTTGCCAGAGGCTGGGGGGAGGCATTGCAGGAAGGAATGAAAGGCAGAGCACAGAGCATTTTTAGGACAGTGAAAATACTCCATCCGATACCAAAATGATAGATACACATATATCATTACATACCTCTCCAAACCCACAGAATGTACAATACCAACAGAGAGCCTTAAGGTAAGGCCATGTGTGAAAGTATTAATAGTTTCATCAGTTGTAACAAATCACCACTCTGGAGGTGGAGATTGATAATGGGGAAGGCCATACATGTATGTGGGTATAAGGGAAATCTCTGTACTTTACCCTCAATTTTGCTGTGAACCTAAAACCATTCTAAACAAATTAAATCTTAAGTTAAAAAGAAAAAAGCAAACCCTATGATGATGAAAGACCAGCACAGACAGGCACATGGCTGCAAACAAGGGTGGCAGTGGACTAGACCGCCACTTTCCCCCCATAGCAGGGGTAAATTCAGAGCTGAAGAGAAGGAAAGGAAAGAGCAGAATCCTGAAATGCCTTAGGGTAAACTGTGAATTGACTAAGAACCAGAGTGGGGAATTAAGATACAATTTAAGCTCAATTACAGAAAATAAAGTTTGCACATTTATTTATTGCCTGTCAGATTCATGCCTACTACACCCATCAAATACAAGCAGATGTGCTTTGGTGTCAGTGGCTTAGGGGCCTGAAGTCCCACCAGCTTGGCCGCAGACACCTCTTCCCCAGCAGGGTTTCCCAGTCTGGACACTAGCGGCATTTGGGCCACAGAATTCTTCGTTGTGGGAGCCGTTGTGTGCATTGCAGGCAACATCCATGGCTGCTACCCTAAAAACCAGTAGCAAACACATTCCCCAGACATTATCAAAATGTCCTCCCACAGTAAGGGGGTAAAAATTGGCCCTGGTGGAGAACCACTGTTTTAGAACAGCCCCAGGTAACACTGAAAAAGAAACCACAGAACTGCATGGAGCACATTTTATAAACAACAGATGTAGCCAATTTCTCGTTCACAAATGTGCAGTTGAAGCCAAGATAGATAAATTGACTATCATTCTGCCTCAGTGTAAATTAAGGAGAGAGCAGGATTATAACCCAGATTTCCTGACACTAAATTCTGTGCTTCATCTTCCTAGAATTGAAAGTAGAAAGCCAGCAGAGAACCTGGCACGTAGTAGTGACTTCTAACTAGACACTAAATGAGTGAATGGTTTAGCCTTTTGTGCTATGCCATGTTCTCAGACATTCCAGAACTGATGAAGAATAAGAACCAAGCCTCCCAGCAAGTGTCAAACACACTTGCAGAGGTCACACTATACCATTCTGTGCTGATTCTAACACTTATCTGCACATACATGCATCCAAAGTCAATGTGGAAAATCATTACTGGCCAATAGTAGACTCAATGCTGATAATCGTACAGTATTTCAAGGCTTACAAGATGGCAAACATGGAATGACCTTTCATATTTCCCAGGGCTTGTGGATGAGGAGCTGTTGAAGTAGCCATATGCAGCACCTGTGACAGGCCCAGTCTCCACTACGCAACACCAAGGGCCTCTAATACTCATTACCAGAACTGCACTCCTTGAACCTCGCTCAATGTGCCCAGACACTATTCATTGTTTGTTTGTTTGTTTGTTTGTTTTTATTATTATTCTTAAATTGAATTTATTGGGGGTGACATTGGTTAATAAAATTATATAGGTTTTAGGTATACAATTCTTTAACACATCAGTTGTATACTGTATTGTGTGTTCACCATCTGAAGTTAAGTCTCCTTCCATCACCATTTATCCCCCTTTACCCTCTTCTACCTCCCACCACCCTCCTTTCCCTCTGGTAACCAACATACTGTTGTCTGTGTCTGAGTTTTTTTTCTTTGCTTAATCTCTTCACCTTTTTCACCCCTTCCATCCCCCTTCTCCTTTGACAGCTGTTTCTAGTGTGTTTCCATTTTGTTTGTTAATTTATTTTGTTCGTTAGATCCCAAATATTGTATAAGTGAAATCGTATGGTATTTGTCTTTCTCCGCCTGGCTTATTTCACTTAGCATAATACTTGCCAGGTCCATCCATGCTGTCATAAAAGGTGAGATTTCCTTTTTTTTTTTAATGGTATTCCACCATGTAGAGGTACCACAGCTTTTTTATCTACTTATCTACTAATGGGCACTTGGGCTGTTTCCAAATCTTTTTTAAATATATTTTATTGATTATGCTATTACAGTTGTCCTGTTTCCCCCCTTCATTCCCCTCCACCCTGCACACCCTCTCCCACCCACATTCCCCCCTTTAGTTCATGTCCATGTGTCATAAGTTCTTTAGCTTTTACATTTCCCATACTATTCTTGCTCTCCCCCTGTCTATTTTCTACCTACCATATATGCTACTTATTCTCTGTACCTTTCCCCCGTCTCTCCTCCTCCCACTCCCCTGTTGCTAACCCTCCATGTGATCTACATTTCTGTGGTTCTGTTCTTATTCTAGTTTGCTTAGTTTGCTTTTGTTTTGTTTGGTGTGGTTGTTAATAATTGTGAGTTTGCTGTCATTTTACTATACATGTCTTTTATCTTCTTTTTCTTCGGTAAGTCCCTTTAACATTTCATATAATAAAGGCTTGGTGATGATGAACTCCTTTAACTTGACCTTATCTGAGAAGTGCTTTACCTGCCCTTCCATCCTAAATGAAAGCTTTGCTGAATAGAGTAATCTTGGATATAGGTCCTTGCCTTTCATGACTTGGAATACTTCTTTCCAGCCCCTTCTTGCCTGGAAGGTCTCTTTTGAGAAATCAGCTGACAGTCTGATGGGAACTCCTTTGTAGGTAACTGTCTCCTTATCTCTTGCTGCTTCTAGGATTCTCTCCTTCATTTTAGTCTTGGCTAATGTAAATACGATGTACCTTGGCGTGTTTCTCCTTGGGTCCAACTTCTTTGGGACTCTCTGAGCTTCCTGGACTTCCTGGAAATCTATTTCCTCTGCCAGATTGGGGAAGTTCTCCTTTATTATTTGTTCAAATAAGTTTTCCCTTTGTTGCTCTTCCTCTTCCTCTTCTGGTACCCCTATAATTCACATGTTGGAACATTTAAAGATGTCCTGGAAATTCCTAAGCCTCTCCTCATTTTTAAAAAATTTTTGTTTCTTCCTTGTTTTCTGTTTGGTTGTTTCTTTCTTCGTTCTGGTCCACTCCATTGATCTGAGTCCCAGTTTCTTTCCCATCACTATTGGTTCCCTGTGTGTTTTCCTTCATTTCACTTAGCATAGCCTTCATTTTTTCATCTAATTTCCAACCAAATTCAACCAATTCTGTGAGCATCCTGATCACCAGTGCTTTGAACTGTGCATCTGATATGTTGGCTCTCTCTTCACAGGTTAGTTGTATTTGCTCTGCAGATTTGATCTGTTCTTCCATTTGGGCCATTTTTTTTTTTTTTTTTGTCTTGTTGCACCTGTTATGAATGAGAGGGGAAGGCTTAGGTGATCACTAGGGCGGGGCAACCCAGTTGCTGGGTTGTGACTGTATGTGGGGGCAGGGTCCAAGAAGGAACAATGGCATTTGCTCCACTCTCTGCCAGATTTCAGTTTCTTCAACTGCTTCCCCCAAGCAAACTGGGCCTTTCTGGTGCTGATTCCCAGGTGGGTGGGCTTATGTATGTTCTAGGACCCTATGGGTCTCTCCGATGAACTCTCCTGTGAGGCTGGGAGTCTCTTCCAGCACCTCAACCCTCACAGGTGTTTTCAATCGGTGTTTTGAGGCTTTATTTCACCGAGCTGAGCCCCTGGGTTGCGCAGTCTGTCTTGCTCCCCAGTTTCGCCTGGTTTTCCCACTCTGCCCAGCTGCCCAACTCTGCCCCTCCCACTGTCTGGATGAATATGTCTGTTTTAACTCTTTGGTTGTCAGACTTCCATACAGTTCAATTTTCTGTCAGTTCTGATTGTTATTTTGTTTCTAAATTGTTGTTGTCCTTATTTTCATTGCGCTAGGAGGCATGGTATGTCTACCTACTCCTCCATTTTGGCTGGAAGTCTACTATTCATTGTTTATTGATGGTACGTTGTCATGTGTCCCCTACAAAACCTCAGGGAGCTCTAAAACTACTCAATCAAGCAGAGAACTAATCGGTTTTCTGTTTCTTTTACATTTTCCATTATGTCTACTTAGCATAGTGCTGGCCACAAAAGAACAGATACTCAGATTTGAAAACTGCTAACCTTAATTCTATAGACATTTCTTTAATTTGTTCAGAAACAGAAACAGGTGCCCTTAGAGCCATAGTCTGTCTGCCACAGATAGGCCAAAAACTGTGATTCTATTTTCTGTCCTTATATATTAATGTATAGTTGGATGGCACATCATCTGACATCAGCAGCCAGTGGCAACTTTTCAATCTGTGTTTCTAATAGAGATAAATGTCGAACAGAGGTGGCAATCTGGCTGAGAGCCCACCGAGGGCAGCTCCAGGGTAAGGTCTGTTTGGCCGTTTATTAAAGGCTGCATAGCGAGACACAGGTTGTGCTCGGCCAGTACAAGCGCCTTGGCACCAAGCCCACTTCACCAGGTACATTACTGCTCTGGGCCTCTGTGTCCCGACCTGAACGGTGGAAATAACAGGAGTCTCCACCAAATGAGGTTGGTCTGAAGAGTAAATGAATAAATACATTTAAAGTTCTTGGACACACCTTGCACAAATTAAGCTCTCCATAAATATTAGGTATTTAGAGGATGTTACCGTCAAGGTCAGCTTCAGCAGCAGCATAATCATTGCCACCACGAAGGCTATTGGAAGGGGTCAAATCACAAAGCATTCTCCGGTCAGCCTTTTCAAAGACTCTTCAGCCCTTGAAACTATTTAGCAGCCAAATAACCAAAACCCCAGGCTGAACATATAAATTGTTTTGAATGTTAAACTCTTACATATAAAGATAGTCATGCTATTCATCAATCAAAATATAAAAATTATGTTTTAGTATTAAGTGACAGTATTAAATGATATAAAAAGGCTTTATTCTTCCCTAGTCTCTTATTCACTCCAACTCAAGTCTTAAGGGTCTCAGGGGACACATTTCATCATTGCAAGACACCTGAAAATAACTCCCAGCCTCAGAGACTCCTGGTGTCGCTCAGCTCCTCTGAAAAGCAGACAATGATAAGGTTTTCTTATGTGTTTTTAGAAGAAGGTCATGTGTACCAGGGACAGGAACGTTAATATTACCCTTAAATATTGTTAAAATATGAATGTTCCTAGCCTTCTTTCTCTCCGTGCCCACATGGCTTCTCCCGCTGCTCCGCCCTCTGAGCGGAGGAACCAGTACAGTTCCCAGGACCCAGCGTTGCAGAGCTCTGGCAACAGTTAAGAGGCAGAACTGGAGAAAATCAAGGGAAAGGGGGTTTGCATCAAAAAGATACATTCCTGATTTTCAAAAAGAGAAAAAGAATGCTGAACAATAAGGAGAAAACTTGGTGGCTTGTGTATGCTGGCTGTGGTGGGAGAGGAGACAATGATGAAGAGGTTTGGATAACAGCAGCCATTAGTGTGGCGGCTGTGAGAATGACAAAGATCAGGGAGATTCTGAGTATCTTTATATGTGCAATATCCTACATCTCCCTCTCCTTCCACGTCCCAGCTGATGTTTTCTTAGGAGGGTAACTAAATTTGGAACTTCTTTCAAACCATTTGTCTTTAAATCAACACCTAGCAAAAAGCTAGCTCACCCAAGACCTTCCAAATACAGTTACACAAGACGGCAAATGCAAAAGAGGGATGGGGAGGAGTTACATTTGAATTGTGCCAACATCCAGGAGTTCATATTTAATCAGATTTCAAAGAGGGCAGCATCGTGCCCAATTTTCAATTTGTAGAGGATAATTCTCTTGGAAATGGTTGCACTGAAGTGGCTGACATAGAACAGCAGGAACACTTAGAGCCACAAGAGAAGGACTGACATGGCTTCCACCAAAACCCTGGAGGAAGAAAGCAAAGAATTTCTTGTGCCTATGGTTCCACATGTGCTTTCTGAGGAGGTTGCAGCAGCAGCAACTTTATTAGCAGATGCAGCTAGCGCAGCTCCGTGGGCTCCAGCCCAGCTGCTCTCTCCCTTCTCTGAAGTGCAATACAAATTAATTTTCCAAAACATCCAAGAGTCATCTTTGTACTAAATGATGCATGATTAAAAAAACACACACCGGCTATGTCAGCCCTGGCCACATTCATTACCAACATTTGCTAAACATTGATGAGCCCACCAGAATTTTTGGGTAGCAACAGCTTGGTAAAAAGCCAAGGGGACCCTGGAAATGCACTGTGCTGCTGCTTCTGGAAGGCAGAGCTTCAGATTTATTTGTTGCTATTTTCAAGCAAAATATTTCAAAGCAATCTAAAGGCTGGGAAGAGCAGGCTTCCCTAATAACGCTATCAATCCTAAACCCCACAGTATGCCATGGTCTCAAGTGACTTAAAAAATAATAATAGTACAGAAAAGCAGCAGCTAAATATCAGCAAATACAAAATATTCTGAACAGTAGGGAAAATAGAGAAAGAGAGAGAGAAACTATGCTGGGGATTAGTCACAGTTTATAAAACATTGATGACTTTGGCTACTGTGCTTTACTCTTGCAAATGGGAGAAATTCATGCATAACCTATAGAGTAGGATGTCTTTAAAGTGAATGAAAGCAGCTGAATAATACAGTTTCATTCAAATTTGAAACTCCTTTCACCTTACATAACTACTACCAGGCAAACCATCGTTGTTCATATCCCTCGGACTGATTAAGTTGTGAAACGAGGCTTGTCCAGGCTCTGCGTGCCCCTCAGAAATTCTCAAGAGAGGGATTGACCGCATCTCTGCCAGTCTCAAAAGGCTAATGTCTGGGCAGGGACAGACTTTGCCCAAGCAACTCCTGCAGATAAACACCTCATGCTCCTGTCTTCAGGAAGGCTGAGGTCCTTGTTTACTGCCTGTACCCTGGCCACCTTCTGGCAGGGCAGACAGTAGCTGGCTTTTACTCAGGAGGCCACGCACGTCTCTACTGTAATTAAAAATTACAACATCAAAGTTAGCTCTGCCTCTGGCAAGACAGAGGCTGTGTTAGTGAAAGGTCTTTGTTTCCTTCCTTACAGATCATCAAATTCCATTTTTTAAAAATGCAAAGAAGAAAAACCCTTACAAGGCAGAACAAGAACTGTGTTGAAGAAAAGTCAATAAAACAATTTGCTCTTCAAGGGACCAGCAGAGGTAATTTTCACTTTGATCTTCCATATCTGCATCCTGTTTCTACCTGATTTATTCAACTACTGAGAAGGAATATCCACATTCAACTTTTTTTGATTAAAGTCAATTTTGTTGGTTGAGGGCAAAGGCTCTTAATTATCCTCATTAAGAGGGCGCTTACAGATTCCAGAACAGAAGGCACTCCTAAGCCCAGGGACAGAGCAGTATAAAGGTGTATTAATACATAGGGATGACATGGAACTTCTTGTAAATCACTTGAATCTGTGAGTCAGGAAGTACATTAGAAGGCAAAACGAAAACAGCACAGAAGCCAAAATGCATATTTTATGCAAAGTTATTCACAGAGTCCTGAGGATCTTCCTCACCAATTAGCTTCATATTTAAAGACTTTTATAATCCACTCAACTTGCAGTTTACAAAAGAGGAAACTGAGGCCCACACAAATTAATTTACCCAAGATTATCTAATGTACCCAAATTTACCTGCCTAGGGGTGGAGCCAGCATTGCCTCCTAAGTCATGGCCGCTCACCAATTCATCAAGGGACTGCAGTAAAGAACTCTTAAAAAGCCCTGCAGGCTGAGGCTGCTGGCAAATTGCCAAACAGCAGGATGATGTAGTCAAGTGATTTAATAATGAAATCAATCATCTGTATGTTTAAATGGCACAATGCCAAATAACCAAGTGATTAAATGTTTAAATGTTTAAAGCTTGGCGGTTGTGTAAGTCTTTATAAACTACTAGGGTAATTTTAAGTAAATTGTAGTTTTCTTATATTAAATGATGCCCCTCTTATCCTTTTGGAAATACTTTGCTCTCAATTGTTCAAATAATTTTGTGCCTCTAAAAAGTGAAAAATCGCTTCCTTTTTTCATGACTGCTAATAAGATTAAATTAATTACAAATATCTTACTGGTTGAATCTAGTAAAACATAATTATACAGGAGGTCTGTCCAGAAAGTATCCCTTCATGTAGTATGATAAATAGAAACATTTATCAAAGAACATATAAGATACAAGAAACATTGTACACAGGACAATGATGCCTCAGTCCCCTTCAAAGTGGGCACCTCAAGACCTCACACAGTTCTTCCAATCACCATCAGCTGCCCTATTGTATTTCCCTGAATCTCATCAGTAGTCTGAAATCTCTTCCTATCAAAGGTGATTTTAGTTTGGGGAAAAGCCAGAAGTTGCAGGGCACCAGATCTGGGCTGTAGGGGCTGACTCACCTGGGGGATTTGATGTTTCGCCAAAAAACTCTGCAGGAGACGTGATGCATGAGCAGGTGTGTTGTTGTGATGAAGCCTCCAATCGCCAGTATCCCATAGCTGTGGCCTTCTGAATCATCAGAATAGTTTCCATGGAGGAATGTTCAAGCTTAATGCAAAATATGATGCAGATTTGTCACTCTACTCACTCAGTCATTTTGAATGTAACAGCCACACAGTACACATGCTCACTCAATGGCATCTACTGCCCCCACTGACTAGTACAGTGAAGTCATCATTGTTCATGCATTTGCATTCCGGTCCACTCTCCTTGGCTGTCAGGTTACATCAATGTCAAGCAAACCATTCTTGTTATATTAACTATGGCTGGACTTTTTCCAAACAGACCCTGTATATTTGAGGATTTCTTGAGGAAGAAGGAAATTGCTGACCTGCAATGTTATATACTGCATCAGTGAATTACCTCTCAGTTACTCTTATTCTAAATACATAACATAGTAACAGCATGTCTTGTGTGCATAGTTGTAACAGAGATGTATCCTGTAGAGAAACTGAAGAGAGAAAAACCCTCGGAGGATTCCTGAGGGTGGGGGTAAGAGTCACAGAGGAAGTCAGAATGGACTACAATCAGCAAAGGAAAAGCATCTGGGGAAAGTGCAAAAAATGATGGTGATCACAAGCAAAAGGAAGTAAGCTATCCACCACTCATGATGCCATGGTGTAGTAGTGTATACTTATCTACTGTCAGCAAAATTCATGGATCCCAGAGCTTTGAGGAATCCAGCCCAAGGTCAGAAAGGCATGCCTTTGGTTGGGGAGGTAGAATAGAAAGGGCCCTTTCTTATTCAGCCATTACAGACTAAAAATATCTAGTAGAAGTTCTAGAATTTGGCAGAATACAGGAAGAAGGTTGACCAGCTTAGTTCATTAAACTTAAGTCTGTGTTAAGAGTGCTTTTTGAATATTCACACAATGGCTGGCAGAAAAGAGGAAAGTGCTGAGACATCGATATTTGTGTCACCAATTATCTGAGGGAACCTGGAGAGGAATAGTTGATCCTGGTATGATGTTCCTATGTATCTGGCCAACTTGTTCTGACTTTAGACAATTCAGTTCCTCATCAGTCAGACAAGTTTACTGAGAACCTACTATGTCCCAATTTACAAGGTGCTGAGGTTAACATTATCAAGTTCAAGTGTGATTATGATCACCATCAGCTGTTTCAACAGTCTTCAAGATGAAGGTTCAAGAACACTTTTCAATTTCTACCCCTGGTTTGCCTACATAGTGAATGTTTAGACTTCAATCATTTCAGTCGAATGAACTGTCACTGCAGCTTTCTCCAGCTCCCTGGGGATAGGGAATCTTGGCACTGTGGTGTAATAAAATATATCAGGAAGTTAGAGGACAAAAAGATACTATAAAAATACATATGCAGGGTATGAAAGATAAACATTACCCTTAATTTGAGTGAGCACTCCCAAATCAATTAAAAAATAAACCAACTGTAGTACAGTCTTTCTGAGTTGAAAACTATTTCACCTTTGGAATTCTTAAGTTAGTTATCTGTATATGAACAATAAAAATTCAAAATAAAAGATAATTCTCCTTGTTGAAAATAAGGGAAGAGGTTCCTTTCTCCTCCTTTTTCTTAGATCAGTCACTTCAGAAAACTTGTGCTTGGGAAACTTGTACTCTTCCCTTGGAAATATATATAAAATCTTCTGAAAACTAGATAGAACTTTTGTCATCTTGATAACCCAAAAATATCTTTCTAAAGAACCTAGGAGTCACCTCTGATATGTAATCACCAAAGGCGATAGCACCCCTATTTCCCAGGTTCTGTGGGAAAGTAAGGAGCCTAACTTCAGTGGGTTCTTTGTTCCAAGTTGAAAAACTGCCTCCTGTCATAAAGGTATGAGAAACTTGTGTTTCTTCTGGAAAAAGTCAGTTAGCTACCACAGATTGTCACCTCAATTACCAGGTAAAGTTAGGGTGAATCATGTATGACAAATGGTATTTGGGACCAGCTATCATTTTTCTTGAAAATGTCCATGTAATGGGTTGTGCCTACTTTGCGGTATAAAAGGGTGAGATTTCTTCCTGTCCTTGCTGTATCTTAGGAGAATGCCTGCGACACACATCGCTTTCTGATTTAATCTTATTCAAGAATAAAACTGATTTTTATCTTTCCTATCTTTGTGGAGAGGTTTTCTGGCTTGGGAGAATATTTTGTTTTTAATTTTTTGTTTTCCCAACATGCATAATTGTTTTCTTTTTTTAAATATTTTATTTCTTTATTTTTAGAAGAGGGGAAGGGAAGGAGAAAGAGAGGGAGAGAAACATCAACATGCGGTTGCCTCTCACATGGCCCCCACTGGGGACCTAGCCTGCAACCCAGGCATGTGCCCTGACTGGGAATCGAACCGCGACCCTTTGGTTCACAGCCCACGCTCAATCCACTGAGCTATGCCAGCCAGGGCCATAATTGTTTTCTGTTCATTGCCTCCACTAGACTTTAAACTCTGAAAACCCAAAGACCTAGTCTGTTTTCATCACCATTGTATTTCTCTTCTGCCTGGCACGTAGAAAGTACTCAATAAATATTTGTTAACGGACAGACCACCATGATTTTTCTGAGAGGATAAGCTTGAGTTGATGGGTGATTGAGGAAAACTGTGATTTTCCAACAGGGCTGGGCTTGTCCACAAAATAAAACTAAATGAAATCAAGCTGTGAGGAGGCAGCTGTTCTCTGCATTCCTCTCACATCCCTTTCCTTCTCTTCCCTGACTTCTCAATGAGGAAGAAAATTCCTCACAACAGGAGTTACGCTAGGTGCTGCTCAGATATTAATTATGCTCTGGGGTTGTTGAATTAGATAAAATACTATTTTCCAAAAAGAAAAGATAACTGGTAGTAACAGTGTCTCATAACAGGATATAGTTGTGTAAACATTAAAGTTTAAGTTTTTAAAAAGTAGGCAGTCTACATAATTACTTCCGTAAATCCAGGAACCAGGTAAGAATACCATCACCTTGATAAAAAATAGTAACTGTAATAACTTCTCACATTGGTGAACTTATTAACAATTTGCAGTTGACTTTATAGCCCTCATCTCATTTGTGGCTAGAAACAATTCTGTGAGAAAATGGAGGATAAATATGATTATCCAACATCAGAAATACAGGAACCAAGGCTCATAGAACTTATGGCTTGCTAAACATCCAACAGGTAAGCAAAAAAAAAAAAAAAAAAAAAATTACACTAAGGCATTTTGATTCTTATTCCAGCTCCCTTCCATTTGCTTACCGTTAACAATGGAACAAGTGATAGCCACAAGACTTTCCCAAAATGACCCTGTTGCCCCCAGTGTCAAGCTAAGAATTCACTCCACACCCTCTCCTAGCTTTCAGAGGCACTTAGCCTGTGTACTCTATTCCCTGACATGAGGATGACATGAATTTGCTACCTGGAATTCCTGATACCTCCTCTCATTCAGAAGATCTGCCCTTCGGTTAGAATCCGTAGGTGGTGGAGGCATTGTGAGCAAATAGCAGAGCCTTATCCTAGTGTCTACTTTTCCTACTCAGGGAAAAGGGGATAATTATAAAAGCAGGGCTCCTTAAAGATACACAAAGGTGGGACACAAAGAGTGTAAATAAAAGGAAAGCCAATTTCAGTAGTCTCACAAGGAGGTAAGAAGTGAGTTTGGAAAGACAGGGTATGTATTTGTACCCATTCAATAAACATTCACTGAGTACTGTGTGTGTGCCAGACATTGGTTACACAATAATAAATAACAGGAGGTGGGCCCTACTTCTGGAACTTCACAATAGAATGACATAGATAGAAAAGCAAATAAATAATTAATACAATTCGATTTTATAAGTGCTTCAATAGCAGCATCAACTATTAATCATCCAACTAGAAATAAAATATTTATCTAAATAAAAATGAATAAGAAGTTTCACAAAACTCTAGAATCAAATAAATTTGTCCAACATAAACACTTCTGAAAGTGAAGAAGTTAAATAAGTAAGGCAATTACTTATTTTGAATCTCATGAAGGGACCTGAAAAATATTGGAAGTTAAATCCTTTAAAGCTACCTAGTTCCTATAGTAAAAGCCAGACCCCAGGCTGTGCTGTGGCTTCAAAAACTGAATAAAACACAAGAGCACCCCAGTAAAATGAAGCACACATGTGAACTCACCATTATGGATGGAGATAAGAGCACCCACAGAATGCCACAAGAACGGAGGGAAGATACTTTAACAAAACAGAGAAGTCAAGAGGGATTCCCAGAATACACATGATCCTTAAACTAAAGGGTGAAGACAAGTTTACTAGTTGTTATGGACTGAATATGTCCCCTCAAAATTCATATGCTGAAGTGTTAATCCCCAATGTAATGGCTTTAGGAGGTAATTAGCTTTAGATGAGGTTGTGAGGGTGGGAAGCCCTATAATTGGGGACTACTGTTCTCATAAGGGGAGGAACAGGAACCAGATCTCTCTCTCTCTCTCTTTCCAAATGCACAAAGAACAGGTCAAGTGAGCATACAGAGCAAACCAGCAAGACAGTTCTCACCAAGAGCCAAATTTGTTGGCACCTTGATCTTGGATTTCCAGAATGGTGAGAAATAAATATCTGTTGCATAAGCCACCCAGTCTGTGGTATTTTGTTATAGCAGCCCAAGCTAAGATACTAGTTTAAAACAAAGAAATTATTTCAGAAACAAAAATGAGGAAGTGAAGAAATCACAGATGCTCAAGACGGCATGCCAGGCTTGAGAACTAAAAGAAGGTTGGCATGATTAAAGGGTGGGCATTCATGTGGCTTAACGCAAGAAGACTATGTTTCAGAAAGAGGAAGCTCAGGGAAGTCTTGTATGCTAAAGTGGATGCTTGAAATTCATGGTGAAAGCTATTAAAGTGTTTTAAACAAAATAGTACTTGTTCAGAATTGCAATTTAGCCTACTCTGAAGTGGGGTTACAAGAGGGATTGGGAGGGACAGGTGTGAAGGCAAGGAAGAAGTTAACATATGTTCTTTGCTTTAGGGACCACTCTTGTCTGGTTTTATAATTCTGGTCAGGCCATATGGCTCAAGTGAGCTGATGAGTCATCCCTTACCCCAAGGATGAACAAGTGGTTTCATCCTAGGCCAGTTAGAATACTCCTTCCTACCAATTATGACACAGTTCAATATACAAGATATGCTAAAAAAATAGTATCAAATATTATTAAAAATACTCTTGCGGAGGTAATTGTGGAAGTGATCCAGGGAGTTCCTGTAATTTCTGAGGTTCAGGAGTTATAGTTTATAGCACAATAATAAGTAGCACTATAATAGGAAAAGATAAGGAAGCAGGTTTCAGCATTCAGTCTTCAAATTAACATTACTGAGTACACTCTGCATGCCAAGTGCAAAATAAGGTGCTGAAATAAGGTTGGTAAAAATATAAATATGAATAAAAACATTTCTTGTCCTTAAATATCATATTTTTATGAAGGAGACACATTTACGTATTATTCAAGATCAAAATTTTTAAACGCCTAAAGACATTTATGCAATGTCTTTACACAAATAAGGACATATGGTTATCCAGAAAAAAATATTTAACTTGTACTTGTTGCTGCAAGAAACAGGAAAAGCTATGAAGAGGGAATATCTGTTGAGTTGAGCCTGGTTAGATAAAATTTGAACAGATGAAGATGGGGACAAAATTCGTATTCAGTGGAGTCAAGAAAGATGAGATGAAAAAGTTGTTAACTTTAATCCCAAGATGGAAGAAGAGAAGGAATTGCCCAAGGCATTAAAATTACTTAAGAAAGGGAAACACTCAGAGACAGTGGGATATAATAGTGTAATCATTTGAAGTATTCAAATTATAAAAATCAGAATCAGCCAATAGTTCAGAAGTGGCTCTGAAAAGCAAGTAGACTCATATATGGGGGGAAGAGGCAGAGTTTTCCGTAAGAGAGGAAAAGGAGGAGGGAGGCACCAGATGGACGGTCTCTCCACATTAGGATGAGGGCCCACAGGCCATGGCACAAGAAGGGGTGCAGGAGAGAGTATGAGGAAGGCCTGTGTGCTGGCCACATACAGGATTCACATGGCTCTCAGACTGGAGATAATGAGAGTGAGCAAATTATTGGCAGAGGGTGAAAGATATCAGCAAAGACCTGGAGAAGGGAAACAAAGATACCCAACCGATGGGAAGAGTTTGACTTAGATATAATCATCTGTTTTCTCATTATGCTCAATCCCCCATCACTCTGGTTGCTCGGTTTATAATTCCTCTTGCAGCAAAAAGTTTCATGCTGGAAAGCAATCATACACAGTGGGATAGGATTTAGACTTTTTCTGCTGCTTTTCTTTTACTCTGCTTTTAGCCTTAATGTATTAGAATCAAGTGGAAGTTCACCTTACTGCCAGGTTATAATTCCTGATGAGAGAAGGCCCTTGGCATAGTGAGCTTCTTCAGGCAGCGGTTGTCTTCTCTTGGCTTCCCCAGCTCCTCACTCACCGTCGAGTTGCCCCAGCCTCACCAACCTCATCATTCTCGGATTGAACCATTTCCATCTCCCATGAAGCACAACATTTGGCATGCCATTCTAAAACTCCCAGCTTAAATGCCCACCTGATTGGTGCTTTGCAACACTGATAAACACCTGCAGAATATGAGAAATGAAAAACAAAAAGATAGGAGAGTAACATTACGGTCTTCCTACTAAGCCCATTGATTCACATTCTACTTCTCACAAAGATTCAGGCAAGCTAGACATTGCCATTTCTATTTCATCTGAATATTACTAATGCTGTAGCAGGAATTGCAGAATGAAACTAGCATTAAAAAAAAAAACACCTCTGAATAGTGAAAGAAATGGAAATTATAAGATCAAATCTGACCAGTTTAGGAGAGTGAAATGAAAGAGGAAGAAGAGAGGAGTGAGTCTTAACGCCTACACAGCTTCCCTCCCTCTTGGGAAGTGGTGCCCAAGGCATGATCTGAAGATAAAGCTGTGTGAAGGTGTATGAGGAAGGATGATCAGGTTAGTCCAAGCCATAGAGCCGCCGTGAGTCTCTAATGGCGGTTTTTCTCAAAGGGCATAAGGACAGGCAATTACCTTGGTGACAAAGAGGTAGCCAAGGAGGTACCAATAACAGTTGTGTAACTGTGTCAGTGACCCGGCTGGCAGACCTGAAGGGTGTAATGCATAAAAAGCAGAGGGGCAGCATGGGAGAAAAGGCATCATGCTACTGCTGTTTCCTGGGTCACTCATGGCCGGACATTGTAGATATTCTCACTCTCTTAGAAGACACACTCAGGTGACTCACTGGGTGCTGAAGGCAGGACAGAGAGGAAATGGGCTCCCATTATTGCCACACTCTCATCATATTGAATTCAAAATGAGAAATTAGATCATCGAGGCTTTGTGAAAGGGATGTCACATGATCACTTTTGTAAGACATATTTATGAGTTCAATAGTGCTACGTTAACAGTCCCACCAAATATTTCTAAATCTGTGTATATGTATTTTTCATAGTTGATTTGTTAGCATTTTTCTTCTGAAGTTGTTTTAGAGTCTTCTGTGGCATTTTTTCAAAAATTCTTGATAAGTTTCCTCATAATTGTGTCCAAAAACATAATTTTGGAATTATTCCCAATAATCTATACTGGTTATAAGATATTGGTGAACAGGGCAGGATGAAGTTTTTATCTATTTTCCTCACATAAATGAGGACAGAAACAAAAAAGAAATGTTCAAGGCAAGCAATTGCCCAGGGAGCCAATCCAATTTCTTTTACAATTTTTAATTAC
Organism: Glossophaga mutica; assembly: GCA_039655065.1. Classification (NCBI taxonomy): domain Eukaryota; kingdom Metazoa; phylum Chordata; class Mammalia; order Chiroptera; family Phyllostomidae; genus Glossophaga; species Glossophaga mutica. The sequence goes on along the minus strand of CM077305.1, from coordinate 74,270,476 downwards.
ACAAGTAATTCAAGAAATATTTTCTTCATAAAAATTTCAATAATATGAGCAAAAGTCCCCAGTTACCACAATACCCAACCCTACCCCTTTCTTTGGAAGTATCTACTTTTATTAGTTTGGTGCTTACCCTCCAGATCTTTTTCTATGCATTTGTATGCATATATAGGTAATCTGGGTGCTTTTTAATATACATAATAGCATATATTTTCTTCCCTTAATATGTTTTTGAGTAATTAAGTTAAAACATACTAATCTACTTTCTCCTTATTAACTGCTATATATCATTTGAATTAGGGTACCACTAACTACTTTACAAGTAAATCCCAAAATGTCAATGGCTTAAGACAGTAGAAGGTTATGTCTTACTCACCTACCATTCCAATGAGAGTGATGCAGGTCAGCAGGTAGCTTTCCTCCATTTAGAACCCAAGTTCCTTTCATCTGATTTCTGATCATCTCCTAGGGTCTTACAATTACCTGCCTCTAGTTAGTGGAAGAGTATGGGGATGGCACTTTGTTTTTTAAGACATAGCCTAGAAGTGGCCCACATTACCTCCACTAATATTACCCAATAACTTTAAGGGGCATTTTAAAGTTGCTAATTTAACTATTCTGTCATTGAGGGGCTATCTATGGTTTTCGTTCTCACAAGTAACACTGTAATGGATGTCTTCATATCTGCCTTTGTAAGTACATCGACGAGTATTTTTTCAGGCTACAAAGTGAGGTATATAAATGATGGCTCAGAAATATGCACATTTCTTGTCTTAATGGAGACTGGCAGATTGCTCTCCAGAAAAGACTATACCAATGTGTATTCTACTAACAATGCATCATTTTTCTACGTGCCGTTACTCCTAGCTATTATCCACCCTTTACATTTCACCAATATGATCATCTAACATGATTTCTAATTGTTCTAATTGCATTTCCAAGATTTCATAATTATGTTGAACATCTTTTAGTATGTATGTTGGCTTTTATGCGAATGTTTCTGTGAACTGATTAGTCATAACTTTTGCCAACATTCCATTCAGTTGTAGGTAAAACACAGTGCTCGAAGGGAACTGTGGCAGCACAGTTCAACTGGGGCCACGTGACATCGGATCAACGAGTTGTGAGAAGGCAAAGGCAGGACTTCCAACATAAGTGGCTAAGAACCAGTTTGTTACCACCCACCTCTAACCCATACAAGAACACCCACCTCTAACCCATACAAGAACACCCACCTCTAACCCATACAAGAACACCCACCTCTAACCCATACAAGAACACCCACCTCTAATCCATACAAGAACTTGGAAAGTCTGAGACGGAGTGGAACTATTAGAACTTTTTCTCCCTGAAAACCAGAGAAACGGCTTAAAACAAGCCATGTCTCCTGGAGTTTGGGGACAGAAGGGCCCGATGTCTCAATCACTCCTGAGACAAGGGTAGCCAGCCTCTCTGCAGGCAGAAGTAAAGGTCTTTCCCCAGAGTTTCATGGAATGGAGAATATAAGCAATTTCCTTGGACCAGAGGTGATCCATGTAAAGCGAAGAGCTAGCTTGAGACTGTCTTAAATCCTGTTCCAAAGGCCACTTAGAAAAGTGATCCTAGCAGAGAGAAACTGAAGGGGCATTACTACATGCTTAGTGGCTAAGGGAGGAATAAGTAGTAACTTGCCTGAAGAATCATTTTCTAATGTTGAGGTAGACCGAAGGAAAGTATATCTCAGTGATGGGGCAGGAGAGGCTTCCAAAATCTCTATAAATGTGCCCCACACTGTGCAATGATGATATATGACAACATTGGTCAGCAAGAACATGTGTCCATACCACTTACCTCCCATCGTTTCCCTGATTTCAACCCTGGAGGAGCCTCAAGCATCCCAGTAAGTGGAAGAAGAAGAGGAAAACAGAGGTTGAGGGTAAGGGATTTAATGGGAAAGACTGACCACACCTTAACATCTGTGTAGGCTGCCTCAGGAATTTAAGCTTGTAGCGTCATCTGTTCAGGTTAAAAACCTCAAGAACAGTAGCAACGGGACCAAGTGAACAGAGCAGGAATCTTCCAGATTTGCCAAAGCAACTTTTAACACTAAATTTGTGCCAGACTTTGCCATGTGCCTAATTTCATGAACACAGAATGGAACCAAGGAGAGAGACACACTTGTCCGTTTGCAGCTGTGAGGGAAAGAGCAAGGAGCAGGGGGCTCCTGGCAGAGAGGGTGGGGGAGGGGCCCCATGCTCAGGGAGGCCCAACTGACCTTAGGCCCCACGAAAGAAGAGAAAAAGAACTTGCCTTAACAGCCTAAGAGATATGAATTTCCAGAAAAAGTACAGTACTGATGATTATCTGAATTCAATGGGCACACAGTGAATACCTATATTAGATACCTTAGCAGTTTGATTTAGTGTGTCTTTCAATGAGTGAACATTTTTAAACTTCTTACAAATGTGCCCAGCATATAATGAAAGATCAGTAAATGATATTATTATCATTGTTAACATTGTTATTAAAAATAATCAGATTCTTTATAAATAAAAACTATCTGGTAGATGATTTTGTTCACTGCTCCTTGAGGTGTGATGCAGTTTCTATCGCCAAACATTGGCATTATTTTTGTGTCCTGGGAAAAAAACTGTTACCAAAACAAACCTATAATTCTGCAAGGTAGAGACTATCGCGTTACTGTGAGAGCCAGGTTTGGATGTTAACACTGGACCACAAAGCCACCTATTCTTCCCTAATAATTGTGTGCTTAAAATAGCCATAAAAAAGTACATATAAAGTAAAGTAGTTTGGAAAGAGCTTTACTATTGGGAATAAGTAGCCAGGGCGTGATAAGCTCAGGTGGGGAGGTGTGGTCCAAAATAAGAACACGAGAGTGGAGCCAAAATAAACCTGGGTGTAGATGACTGACAATCTCCAGCTAATCACAAGTTTTCAGCAGTTGATGACATCAACCTCAATTCTTTTAGAATCACCCTTCTCCAGGAAGAAGGGTCTGGACAGGGAGCCTTCTGGGCCTGCTCCTGTCAAGGGCATCTTGGAGCTGATGGGCAGGATCAGGAGCAAGAAGCATGACAGATGTGCTGTCCTGGACGAGTCCTGTGGGTGGGCTCTCTCACTTTGCTTGCCAAAACCGCTAAGAAGAATCCTTTGGAATTTTCAAAGCCTTCCTGGTAATTAAGATGTTTTTATCTAAATGAGATTTTAAAAATGACTCTAATTTATTTAGTGCCATTCATTTTAGGAACCGTAGTAATAATCAGCATAGTCACCTTTTCTTGGCAGTTTAAAAAATTCTTAAGATGCCAGAATCTCAAGTTCTTAGAAACAGGACTTCCTAGAAACCTCACATATTAGACACCAAGCGTTCCCCACATATGTCTAGGATATGAGTGCTGTGGGAAGGGAAGGGGGACTATGACAGCAGCTGCTGCTAGGTTTAAGTCCAGCAGACCTCACCACTAGGCACAGAGTAGGCACACCCTTAATATTTATGTCTCGTATATACCGTTTTACCCATAAGGGCTCTATTTTCTTAATATTTTACATTTCTAATAATGAGCACAAACTTGTCATTAGAAGAAGATTCATTTCCTGTTTGGAATATCCCCTAGTCCATGTTCATACACACATACCATATACATGTACTGTCATTTAAATCATGCACATTTTTTATTTTGCCCCTTCTAAAACTTGTCAGATCCTGTTGCAGTCAGAATGAATCTGCTTTATCTTGACCTATTCAAAGCCCAAAGTATTATAGAATTGTTGCCTCTTTTAGATCTGTAGGCTATTGGTGAATGCATCTCACTGTAACCCTCACTAGGTTTTGACCTCCCAAAAGGCATGGATTTGAATCCCATTCATCTTTTATACCTTGTTCTGCCTAACATCATAATTGACTCCAAGCAACTTCTCAACAAATATCTGCTGAATTAAATGGAATTGACTATTGAGATCTCTTCATTTCCTAGAGGAGCCTTTTTCCAGCCAGAAAAGGGGCTGGCAGGTCCCAACACAGTTAGCATGCAGCCTTTTCTCCTCTAAGATTTAAGAAACTGCCTGCAGATTCCACCATCTTCTGAGCATCAAGAAATCGATGACAACAAATGATGCTGTCAAAGGGCCAGGTCACAGGGGAGCACACACACAGGAAGCACCGATGGATGGCCCACCTGATGCAATACCCATACGAGCTTATCACAGCCTTATCGAAGCAGCCTGCACCTGATGCCCCCCACAGAGTCAGGTCAGGCTTGGGCAGAGGGCAGCTTGCTGATTTCTGTCCTCAGTCCTTGATTGATGTCTGTGTCTGTCAATAAGGGGAGGAAGGGTGAATTATCTCAGTGCTGGGCTGCAAGGCATAGAAAGGAACAAATAGCCACTTGTACTCCTATAAGATAAGGGAGGAAGAGGAATGGCAGAGCTAGAATAAAAGACTGGCAAGCCAGAGGTGAGCAAATGAGCTGTGTTCCAACTGTGCAGAGAAGGAAGATGGAGAAGGAATTGCTGCATATGGGAGGCATCATTCGTTTTAACCCCCAGAGGCAGGTAAGACTATCCAGTATTAAATGTGAGGAGGACATAACATCCCTAGATTTACAGTATAGACTTTAACATGCTGGCTAAGAATTAGAACTCTGAACTGAATTACAATGCCAGAAACACTCTAATTGGTACTTAGGGTGAGGTGCCAGGATATGTGATCAAACTCTTCCCCTCAGGTCCCCACTGCTTTGTCTTCTTTCCCCACTCTCCCTCCACCTCCCCCTACCTACTTCTTGCCACCACCATTCCTCTTCCCTCCCTCCCTGTGAGGGGCCCCATTTCTTCCAGAACAGCTAGCTCAGGTAATGCAGCAAAACAGATGAAAGTCTTGAGAAAGATACTAGGAACCCTGAGGTAGAAAGACTGAATGGAAAAGGAGGGGAAAGGAAAAGGAACAAGCAGTTAATTGAAGGCCTGCAAAAGCTACTTTGACAATCTCATTTCTGCATTATCTTCTGCCTGGCAGCTGCAGCTGTTCAGCCGCTTTCATCCTTGACATAAACAGTCCATATCTGCAATTACAAGAGCCCAGGGAGCAAGCATTAGTATGCTGCATATGGCCTGGGAAAAGTGTATTGCTGGGCTTCCTCCTGCCTTAGAAGTCCCTTGCAGACATGTCCAGCAACAAAGGGAAAACAGATACAGAAAAGCTGAGCATGTTTTGGATGTCAGAAGCCATGTCTAAAGCACAGGGTCAGATGGTTGTGTCAGAATCAGGGGAAGTGAATAGCAGAGGAGGAAAAATGCAGTGGGTGGCTGAGGCTGATTTGTCAAAATCTGTCTTAGAGAACTAACTACCTACTAAGACCTTTGTACTGATTTTAGTAGTTAAGTGAAATGATAATAATGGGGAAGGGCAACTCAGTCCAAAGTTGAGCATATAAAGACAGAAAAAGGAAAATTGAAAAGGAAAACTACTGTGTATTCTTTTCCGTTTTACTCTCATATTACCTATTAGTTGGTATTTTATCATCATGTCCTTTACTAGTTAAAAAAATTCACACCATTGCAGCCCAAGTAGAGCAAGCCAATGTAACCCATGCAGGCTTATATCAGCCTCAATAAAACCAAGCCCTCTAAGCATCTGAGCTTTCTGAGGTAACTAGTCTTAAGAGGACTATGGAAAATTTTATTTTTAAAGTCACCCAAATAGAAAATCTATAAAAGAAAATGTATAAGAAATATATCAGAATCTCAATATCCAATAATAGAGGGCTGGCTAAATAAGTCATAAAATATACATTCAGTAGACTATTATGCAACCAGGAACTTAATTCTATAGTTTTGTGCTAGTGATATACGCGAGGTCTGTCCAGAAGGTATCAAGCCATGTAATATGAAAAATAGAGACATTTATTAAAGAAGATAAAAGATACAAAAAACATTGTACACAGGACAATGATGTCTCAGTCCCCTTCAAAGTGGGCACCTCAAGACCTCACACAGTTCTTCCAATCACCATCAGCTGCCCTATTGTATTTCCCTGAATCTCATCAGTAGTCTGAAATCTCTTCCTATCAAAGGTGATTTTAGTTTTGGGAAAAGCCAGAAGTTGCAGGGTGCAAAACCTGGGCTGTATGGTGTCTGAGTCACCTGGGAGATTTGATGTTTCACAAAAAAACTCTGCATGAGACGTGATGCATGAGTGGGCATGTTGTCAATGAAGACAATCACTAGTTGCCCGTGACTGTGGCCTTCTGAATCATCTGAATAGTTTCTGCAGAAGAATGTTCAAGCTTAAGGCAAAATTTGATGCAGATTCGTTGCTCTACTCAGTCATTGTGAATGCAATGGGCACACAGTATACATGCTCACTCAACAGTGTCTACCACCCCCACTGACTAGTACAGTGAAGTCGTCATTGTTCACACATGCACATTCCAGTCCACTCTCCTTGGCTGCCAGGTTACATAAATGTCGTGCAAACCATTCTCATTATACTAACAATGGCTGGACTCCTTCCAGACAGACTTTGTATTCACAAAACACAGCCTCATAAGGAAGCCGTGATAGCATGAGAGTCTCTGAAGCTTCTATAACAAGGTTTTGTCTGATAAGAGGTAGAAGCATTTCTGGCCGAGACCTGAAGAGAATCGGTCCTCAGGTCTGTACCATGTGTGTGCATGCCTGCACAAACACACAGAAATTGATGGGCCAATTAAAACAATTAACCCTAATTTCTCACTGAGGACTAGAGTCCCGGCTCTGGTAGACTTTGGAAGATCAGCAGAAAGTCCTAGTTTATTTTTGCAATATCTATTTTCCTTACTAATCAAAACCTAATGTGTTCTAGTGCAGCAATTTGTCCTGTTAAATAAATAATTAATTAAAAAAAAAACCTTTTCCCACTTTCCTGGCACATAAGCTGGCTCTGACCAACAAGATCAAAGTGGAGGGTACTAGATAGGACTTCTAGGAAAGCTCTGTATAACGGAACAGTCAGTCGGCATGTGCCTGTTGCCCAAGTGTGATGCTAAAGTGGAGTCGTCATCTCGTGACCATGAAGCAGCAAACAGAAGGTCAAAACCCACACGATAAGGGCATCTGAGCAGGAAGACAGGCAGCACCCGGCTCCCAGCTGGCACCTTGTCACAGTACCTGCTCTGTACCATCTGTCTCTAGATTTCTTGTCACATACAAAGGGAAAAGAATAAGAAAAAATTGTTGTTTTGCTTTTTTCTGATGTGCACCCAAATATATTTCTAATTTTTATAGGAGGTATCCATTAAAAACTGGAAGAAGTAAAATCCTCTTCTTCCCTCCCCTAACCCCCCAAGAGAAACCAAGTGAAAGTTTGTTAGCTGGTTACCACACCAGAGTAAATATTGTCCCACCCCCTCCAAATTTGTGCCCACCCAGAACCTGTGAATGTGATCTTATTTGGAAACAGGGTTTTTGCTGATATAGTGAAGTTAAGATGAAGTCATACTAAATAAGGTGGACTCTAAATCTGATTTGACTAACGTCTTTACAAGAAGAGGGAAATTTGGACACAAAGACATATGGAAGGCCACGTGAAGATTGAGGCAGAGACTAAAGTAATAATATACCTAAAAGCCAGTGAATGCCAAAGACTGTCAGCAACCACCAGAAGCTAGAAAAGAGGTACGGAACAGACTGTCCCTCAGGGATACCAGGAGGAGCCAGCCCTGCCAACACCTTGATTTTGGACATCTATCTTTCAGAAATGTGAGAGAACAAATTTTGGCTGTTTCGAGCCACCCAGTTGTGGTACTTTGTTACAATTAACCATAGAAAACCCATGTGATTGGTTTGTCTCCTACTCAATTACAAACATGTACTTTTATACCCCATGTTTCTAAAAGGGGAAACTGAGGAATACTAAGAAAATTGAATTTGCATCTGGGATACCTATGAGATAGGTCAGAATTTAAGAATCCCTGGCCATTTTTGACTATTTGTGTTTCTCTCTTATGAAGGTGATGAGGAAAAGGAAATAATCCTGGATTTGCAGTTAAAAAGCAGAGGCCCTGGGCCAGGTGAGGCCAATAAGATGAGACAGCTCTGACTCTTTGGTGATCAGAAGTTGATCGAACACAGGAATTACATAATATAAATAATCTAAATGACCAAACTATAGGTCAATAATCTAAATGACCAACATTGCTTGTTGAATACCAATATCACACATCCAAATATATATTTTAAAAAGTGTCAATATTTAAATAATCAACAATGAAGAATTTGCTAAATAAATAAGGAAACCCCAATCAGGGAAATACTATGATAACTTACAGAAAAAAAAAAATGCTGACATGAAATTATGTCTCTGTGAAAAACAAAGTTGGTTACAAAATGACATTTGTTTCCATTTGTTATAAAGAAAAATACTGGATGACAAAGAAAATGAAAAATGAAGATATTGATAAACAATAAATTACCAATGGAAAGAACTCCTGTTTCAGAGAGAAGTTTAAATTAAAATAATTCAACTAGATCACTTCTCGGCCTTTCGGCTAAGATCAAGTGTAGTAAAATAATTCAACTAGAACCAACTGTTATACTTTGTTGATCCAAGAGTGAGCATGTAATAATCCAATTCTTTGTAGAGCAAAACCAGAAACCACGGTTTCTTTAAAAAGAAATAGAAGGACTGGTAAGAAAGAGGGAAAACGCCTCTTCTTCAGCATGAGTTTAAGTAATGTGAAGTATAAAAAATGAAAACTTGTCTTCAGATGAACTTGACAAATAAGCCCCCCAATCCAAGAAGCAGCAGGCTGACAGTTCTCTCCAGTGGGGCAGTGGATTGAACTAGAACAGGAAAAGTCATACTCACCCTCAGTTATGGGACTGGAGTCCCCCACGAGGCCTATGAGTCTGGGTGTTGATGAACATTGATGTTCATCTGCCTGAAATTCTAGCCTGCTGGACTCTGGAGAGAGCCAACAAGTGAGAGTGCCCTGCGGCTAGATGGCATGCTCTGAAGGGAGGCAGTGGACTAGACAGCCTGACAGGACTGAACAGGAGCTAATTAAGGCGGCCACAAGGACCCTTGTGGACCAAACCAGGACAAGTATTATTCAAAGTACCTGAGGCTGCATGTTTAAATATGTAGGAAGAGAGATGTCTAAGTTACTGCTGGAAAGCCAGTGAACAGAAAGTACCCTATTAAAGGGATGCCAAAGAGGAAAGCAGGTCAGTGATGGAGAGAGGGATGAAGTATGAAGAATCAGACTAAATGAGATTTTTCTGCAGGTAGAAGAAGATGGAGGAGAAGACATCAGGATCAGACTTGCTTAGATTACTTAGCACTGCAGAAATTCGGGGCCACAGCCTCCTGATATTCATTAGGCCTTCTTTTTTGTGTGTGTTCTGGGGTAGGGGAATGGAGCTCCGGGTCTCTTTGCTTGATTACATTATGCTTATCATCTTCATTGTGTGGAGTCAGCGGAAGAGCCAGGACCAGACCCAAGCTTCCATTGATGTGCATTGTGGAGCCCTCCTAACTTTTCAGTTTGCCTCTTTGGTGTGTAATGAAGTGCCTTTGTGTGAAGGATGGAGGCATTGTCACCAGCAACTGACATGAAGTTCTCATGCAAAGGAAAGTCTAGAGATGTCAGCTCTCTTATAGATAATAAAGATTGCTTCCAGAGTGATTAATGGCTTAAGAACAAAAGTAGGTTCAATGTGGAGAAAATATAGAAAATATAACTCAGTTTAGTCAAAAAGGTTGAGGCATATTCATTTGGCAATATAACTCACTTAATGAAGACCTAGAGGCTGTCTCATTTAACACAAAATATTAATGAAGGTCATATGTATCACCAAAGGCTGAAAACTGAGAGGATCACAGAAACAGAATATGGAAGGGAAGTAATTAACATCAATAATCTGTACTACTTCCAGATGGTCAAACTAAAGGGCTCTTTTTACAAGTCAAACTATAAACTATATAAATTGGTCGATAAAACACATCAGTAAAGATTGAGATTAGAGACTTTGTCCAGTGTAAAACTTCAAATAATTCCAAAACAAGTTTGTCCCTGGAACCACAATGACAGACCCTGACTTTTTCAGTCCTTAACGACCTGTGGATATAAAGGTATCAAAAATGTAGAGCCCTCTAATTCCATTGCTCTATACTCTACGTGCACAAAACAGGGTTCGTACGGCTCTGGATCTTAGCTATTTCTGCCTCAGGCTGCATCATAAGAGTATACGTGGTTTTCCCCCCTTTCAATTCCTCTTTATTGTGGCCTCTTTATTGTTCCCCCCAAAAGCCACTTGAGAGTGTGGGTGGCAGTTGACACTGCCTGATGTCAAAGAGAAAATATTCAAGTTTACACTAAGTGTTCCCTGGATTCCACCCTGTGCCATTCAGTCACCCCGCACCAAAAGCACCACACTGGATTATGCAGGGCAGAGAAGTTCTCTCTCCAGCCTCAACTTGTGTGACTGTCAAATGGGCCACAAAGTACAAGAGGGGAGCCAAAATCTTCTGGAGGGCAGACCCCTGTAGTGCTGGCTTTCCCCATTACGAGAGTGTCCTAGGAACTCATCCGTATCAGTGCACCAGCTGGCGTTGTTGTGGAAGGCTGTGTTCGGCTCAGTGAATTTTGTTTTGAAGATTCTTCTAACACCTTTACCCATTTCATGATTGGTGATTTATGAGCGCACCTGCCAACACCACACTGAGTGTTCAACAGTTTTTGACCAAAAAAAGGCAATGACCCTCTCCCCCTGTAACCCACCCTCCCTATTCACCTGACCTCACCTAGAACAAGTTTTTTTTTGTTTGTTTTCCCAGATGAAAAAAGTCCTCAAAGGGAAACATTTTGCTGATATGAAAGTGGTAACACAAAAACCAGCAGAAACACTAAAAGGCATCAAAATCAACAAGTTCAAAAACTGTTTTGAGCCATGGAAAAAAATCTCGATAAGTGTATTGCATCAAATGGAGAGTACTTTGAATGTGACTGAAGTTTAAACATATAAGAATAAATACACCATTTCTTATAAATAAATTCTAGGTTTTTTGGGTGACCCCTCACATAGTAAAATACATCTCATACATCTGAGTTTCCCTTGTGGAAAGAACTTCTTCACACTCTGCCTGTAAACCTTCTCTCCTCTAGACTCAAACACCAGTCTGTGGGCCAAGAAGGGAGAGCAGCACCTGAAACAAGCATGAGACTGTATTCCCCATCCTCATCTCTCCTGCAGATGCCCACAGAAACCTTCCACGAACAAGCCATGTCCTCCTGGGCTGGGCATCTCCTATCAGTCCATCAGACATGCTTCTTATGCCCTCAATTGCAGCAGTGCTCACAGTTCATTCAGTCAGTCAGTCAGTAGGTCAACGTATTACATACTTATTAAAAGTCTAGCCCTGGCTGGTGTAGCTCAGTGGATTGAGCGCGGGCTGTGAACCAAAGGGTTGCGGTTCGATTCCCAGTCAGGGCACATGCCTGGGTTGCGGGCCAGGTCCCCAGTGGGGGCCATGTGAGGCAACCACACAGTGATGTTTCTCTCCCTCTCTTTCTCCTTCCCTTCCCCTCTCTCTAAAAATAAAGAAATAAAATATTAAAAAAAAAAAAAAAGTCTACCTTATGCCATGTGAGAGAAGTGCAATAATAGTGAACAAAAGCAGACCTTGTCTCTACTCTCAGGAGCTTACGGTCTAGCAGGAGAAGAAAACATGCAAAGAATGATAGAAATTTATGTAAATGCACAGCTGCTGTGAGAGTAATAGATGGTGCTATGAGAGGACACATATAGAGGAAAACAATCTACTCCAAGATAGGAAGGAAGTGTCCTGAGGAAGTGATTGGATGCAGTGAGTGGGAGGAGCACTTTGGCCAGAGGGAAGCGGGAAACAACTCAATGTCCTGAAGGAATATAAACTCACTGTAGTACTCTCCCTATACACATTGACTTAGTTAACATTATTAACTACAAAGAACTGTGATAAATACTGAGGAGTACTGTGTAATTAATATATATATATATATGATCTTTGACGCCAAAGAGCTTAAGGTCTAACAGAGAAGACAGGAAAATTAACTTTTATTGGAGTTGTGGCAACTCCCGTAAGAAAGTTATGCATAAGAGATTAAGGGGGCCTCAGACTAAAGGGTCAGGCAAGACTTCCCAGTGAGAGCTCAATGAGGGAAAGAAGGAAAGGATGGGATTTCCAGGAAGAGCAACAGCCTGGAAAAAGACACAAAGGCAGAAATAGCAGGACCCAGTCAGAGTTAGGCTAATGAGAAGGGTGCGAGCAGGTGAAGGCCAGGAACGTGACTGGAGAGGAAATGGGACAGGACACCTGGAGGCTCTAAGAGAAGCCTTGTGTGTAAAGCTGAGGCATCTGAACCTTCTCCAAAAAGGATTGGGAGATAATGGATTAAAGAGAGACAGTGAATGATTTGTTCTTTTATTTCATTTTGTTTTTCTCCCCCACTATCTCCCACAGTGAAAGGTACTAAGATTTCAAAAGAAATCCAAAAACCTATAGTGATGACTCTACTTTGTCATTTTTACAGGTTTATTTCCCCCACTGGATGTTAGCACATAAAGTCCCCAGGTGCTTTTCAATATATGTTACATTTCCTCCAGTTTAGTAAATCAGAAAGTTTATTTCCTTTCATTACACTGCTTTGTGTTTTGGTGGGCAGTAAGCCATTCCAGTGCTGAACTAAAATTAATATTTTTAGGAATTTGTAACACATGTGATATATATAGATGATTGATAGGGAACAGTTTTTTAACTATTATAATCTATTTATTGAAAATCAAAAGTGAAATAGATAATAAAAAATAGCTTTACTCTGAAAACAAACTGAACATCTTAGAATATAGACCATTTTTCTTTATATTTTATTTTTAATTATATTTTATTATTACGCTATTACAGTTGTCCTGATACTTTCCCCTTTGCTTCCCTCCACCCAGCACCTCCACTCCCTTGTGCAATCCCTACACCATTGTTCATGCCCATGGGTCATGTGTGTAAGTCCTTTGGCTACTCCATTTCCTATACTGTACTTTATAGCCCTGTGGCTATTCTGTAACTACTTATTTGTATTCTTAATCCCCTCACCACTTCACCCATTTCCCCACAGCCCCCTCCCATCTGGCAACCACCAAAACACTCTCTGTACCCATGATTCTGTCTCTGTTCTTCTTGTTTGCTTAGTTTGTTTTTTAGATTCAATTGTTGATAGATATGTATTTTTTTTTTGCCACTTTATTGTTCGTAGTTCTGATCTTCTTTTTCTTAAATAAGCCCCTTTAACATTTCATATAATAATGGTTTGGTGATAATGAACTCCTTTAGTATTTTTCTTGTCTGGGAAGGTCTTTATCTGCCTTTCGATTCTAAATGATATCTTTTTTGGGTAGAGTAATATTGGCTGTTGGTTCCTGCTTTTCATGACTTAAAATATTTCGTTCCAATTCCTTTTAGCCAGCAAAGTTTCCTGAGAAATAGGCGGACAGTCTTATGGGAACTCCCCTATGGGTAACTAACTCTTTTCTCTTGCTGCTTTTAAGATTCTCTCTTTATCTTTAACCATTGGCATTTTAATTATGATGTGTTTTGGAGTGGGCCTCTTTGCATCCATCTTGTTTAGGACTCTCTGTGCTTGCTGGACTTGTATGTCTATTTCCTTCACCAAATTAGGGAAGTTTTCTTTTGCTATTTTTTCAAACGGATTTCCAATTTGTTGCTCTTTCTCCTCTTCTGGCACCCCTGTGATATGAATGTTGGACCTCTTGAAGTTGTCCCAAAGGTGGCTTATACTATCCTCACTTTTTGGATTCTTTTTTCTTGTTATTCTGATTGGTTGTTTTTTGCTTCCTGATGTTCCAAATCATTGATTTGATTCTCAGTTTCATCCACTCTACTGTTCTTTCCCTGTAAATTGTTCTTTATTTCAATTAGTGTATCCTTCACCTCTGACTGGATCTTTTTTATGCTACCAAGGTCCTCACTAAATTCCTTGAGCATCCTTATAGCCAGTGTTTTGAACTCTGCTTCTGATAGCTGCTTTATCTCCATTTTGCTTAGCTTTTTTTCTGGAGTTTTGATCTGTTCTTTCATTTGGGTCATGTTTCTTTGTCTCCTTGTTTTGGCAGCCTCCCTGTATTTGTTTCTACGTATTCAGTAGAACTGCTTTAACTTCATGTCTTGGTAGTGTGGCCTACTGTAGCAGGTGTCCAATGGCACAGTCCTCCATCACCCAAGCTGGGTACTCAAGGTGCACACTTCGTGTGGGCTGAGTACACCCTCCTCTTGTAGTTTATCCTTGGTTGCTATTGTCAGATCAATGCAAGGGATTTACCCAGGCCAGCCAGCTGGAAGGACTGGCTATGACCACTTACCACCAACTTCTATCCTCTGTGGAGGATCAGCTGTGCAGGGGAAGGGTGGGGGTGCTCCAATGTGGTCTACAGCTGTAGGTGTATCAGCTCTGGGGTTCCCAGGTGGTGCAGGCCAAGGTCAGCCCCCAGCTGTGCTTTGTCCAGGGCACCCTGCAGTCTCAGGTAGCTGCTACTTGTGCTAGGCTAGGGATTCCCAGGTAAAGTCAAGCTATGAATTTAAGCTGGCTGCTCCTAGTGCCAGGTCTGTGGCTCACTGAAGGCAGCTGTTGCTTGTCTGATAGGATTTAGGAAGCTGTGAAGCATGATCCAAGTCCAGCCATTCATATGAAAAAAGCAGCTTGGGTGGGACCATAAGTTGGTTGGAGCAGAGTCTCTGGGGATCTCCAAGGCAGGTCAAACAGTGTTAGCCTGGTTGATGGAGTCTCAGATATGGCACCAGCTTACCATCTCTGTGGGGGTTAGAGTTCAGCTGAGAGACAATGGCCTCTATTCACCTTGATGCCAGATACATCAGTTTATCCCTATATACCACTGGTGCTTTTCAAGCTGCTACCCTGGTGCTAGAGCTCAGAGGGAGTGAGTCTGAGTAGGTGAGTCCATGTGTGGGTTCTTTAAGAACTGCTTAGGACTCCAGCAATTTATTCCACCGATTCTATCCCACTGGTTTTTGTAGCCAGATGTTGTGGAGACTTATCTTCCTGGCACTGGAACCCTGGTCTGGTGGGGCCTGGTCTGGGGCTAGGACTCCTCACTCCTGAGATATCGCTCCAAAATTTTTATCTACCACACATGTGTGTGGGACCAGACCATTTCATGTCTGCACCCCTCCTACCACTCTGGATGGATGTGGTTTATTTAATTCTGGGGTTGTCAGACTTCCATTCAGCTCAATTTCAACAGTTCTGAGTGATGGTTTTTCTATATTTTAGTTGTAGTTTTGATGTGGTTGTGCTAAGAGGCAAGTCATGTCTGCCTACACTGCCATCTTGACCAGAAATCAATTGTCTTTATATTTAAATATTATGTCTAACACATACAAAACTTTGTTAACATGTATTTATGTTGTAAAGCATAATAATATGTTAAACTCTCAAGAACCTGCTATCCACCGAGCACATTATGAACAAGTTCCACTCACCTGTGTGTTTCTCCTCTCTCTCATCTCATCTCCTTCTCACTAAACCAGGGATAAAGCACTATTCTAAATTTTGTTTACCTTTACTTTGCTTTTTAAAAATACCTATATTAAATGTATATGTACATCTAAATATATTGCTTGATACTTGTGTTTGAACATTATTTGAATTGTGTCATAGTGGTTATGATCTTTTAGGACTTTTTTTACTCCACATTAGATACCTAAAATTCATATGTTACTATATGAATAGCTATATGAATAGCTATAGCTATGGATCATTCATTTTCAGTGCTGTATCATATTCCATTCCACAAACATAGCACAATTTATCCATTATTCTCTTGATAGTGGATTCTAAAGAATTCTAGTTATTTGCTCTTACAAAGTGTTTTCCCTGAGCCTAACGCCTGGGCATATGTACAATTTCTCTGGGGTATATATTAGGTATTAAATTAATTATTTATAGTGTTTACATTTTCAGATTTTCAAGATAATCTCAATTGTTTTCTAAAGTAATTTTCTAATTCACCCTTCCAAGATCATTATATAAGATTCTTATTGATCAATATTCTCTTTAATACTTGATGAACTAAAGTAGTAACAATGGGAATGAAAAAGAAAAATATAGATTTAGGCTGTATCCAGGAGATAAGCATACAAAGATGTGGGTAAAAAGGAGACATCAGTATGACTCAATATTAGCTATTAAGATTTACCAATATACAAGGGGGAACTCCAAAAAAACTGGAATTGTCTTCTGGAGGGCAGGCCCTTGTAGTACAGGCTTCCGCTGCTAAGTGAATGTTCTAGGAACCCATCAGTATCAGTGCACCAGCTGGTGTTGTTGTAAGAAGCTGCATTCAGCTTCAGTGAATTGTTTTTTTAAGACTCTTTCAATGCATCTGCCCATTTCACAACTGGTAATTTATAAGAGCACCTGCCTGCACTGTACTGAGTGTTCAGCAGTTTTTGACCCAAAACAGCACTACCATTCACCTGATCTTAAGTGACTTTTTTTGTTTGTTTTTTCCAGATGAAAAAAATCCTGAAAGGAAAACATTTTGATGTGGAAGAGTGAAACAAAAAACAGCAGAAGCACTAAAAGGCACCAAAATCAACGAGTTCAAAAATTGTTTGGAGCAGTGGAAAAAAACATCTTGCTCAGTGTATTGCATCAAATGGAGAGTACTTTGAGGGCAACTGAAGTTTAAACATGTAAGAATAAATACACAACTTTTTATAAATAATTCCAGAGTTTTTTTGTTACCCCTCATAATATTTCAATTAGATCAAAATTTTATTTCTGACTGTTGAAAACTTTACATCTTTTTATGTTTATTGGCCATATATTTACACACCTTTGTCCATTTTTCTATTTTGTGTGCGTTTCCTACCAAATAGTAGTTTTGAGGTTTTTTTTAATATATTCTGAATACTAAACTGTTGTTGGATATGTGGGTATGTATATCAAATGTATTCTAGTATTTTGTTGTCTTTTCAGTTACTTTAGTGATTTTTTGGTACATACTAGTTATTAATTTTAACATAGTTGAATTAATCAATCTTTTTATGGTTAGAATTTTTTATACTTTAATAAAACTTTCTCTACACCCCTCAAATAAAAAGAATTTATCCTGTATTTCCTTCCTAAAGTTTTTCTTTTCTCAAAAGTCTTTATCTATGTAACTGGATTCGAGTATAGCATGAGGCAGAAATTCCATTTCAGATTTTTGAATGGATATCCGGTCATCCCAGCACTTCATATCGAACCGCGTTTCCTTTCTCTCTTGATCTTCCATCCTCCCTGTGCTGGATGCTTTCTGTGGCCCTTGGCACCCATTGATTTCCCCTTAGTGCTCTCCCCTGTATTACAAGGACTAAAAACCTAAAAATTTATTTTTCTAAACTTCTTTGCCAGCAAGCTTTGAGACATGTTTCAGATGCTGTTAGAGAAATGCACCTATGCAAATCTGGAAAACAGAGAGGTAAAAGCAATTTATTCCCAGCAACAATGGCAGAGGAGCTGCAGACTTGGGAAAGCAGATTTTTCAGGAGCCAGGTGGACGCAGAATTCCTATGCCAGTCGGACTGAAGAAAAATAAAAATAGAAAAGATCAGCTAGCAAGCTATGTAGGCAATTAGGTGAAATAGAGCAATGATGATGAGAATGAAGAGACTGATTCTACGTTTAGGAGATAAAGCATACTTGAGTGTCCTGGTTAAGAAGGGAAACTCAGGAATGACTCAGGTTTCCTTCTGGGCCTCTGGGTGCTCCTCTTTAAGATAAACACAGAAACGGCCTGCTTAGGAAGAAGGACAATGAGAATAGTGTGGGACATGCTGAGTTCTGGTGACTGGGGAATACTCAGGTGAATGGGTGTGTGAAATCTTGCAGAGAGGAATGAGCCGTAGGCTTAGAGTTATGAGTCAGCCATACACAAGTGTTTGTTGAAGTCATCTTGGAGAAATGTACTCACACTTGGGAAGAAACCTTTGAGAATTCTGTCATTTTTGAGGGATCACAAGAAAAGGAGCCAATGAGGGAAACTGAGAAGAGTGTCCAGAGGCACAATAAGAATACCAGAGGAGAAAAATGTTATGATACTTAAAAAACAGGAGATTAAGAAAGAGGGAATTGTTAACATTGTCAAAGAAAAAAACATATCCACTGGATTTAATCATGTGAAGTTAATTGGTGGAAATAATTTCATTGCTGTTTTGGAGACAGAAGATAAATCACTGTCAGTTGAGCAGAAAGAAGGGAAATGGGAAACATAAATGGCTCTTCAAGAAGTCTGGCTAC
The DNA here is from genome assembly GCA_039655065.1 of Glossophaga mutica. Taxonomy (NCBI): domain Eukaryota; kingdom Metazoa; phylum Chordata; class Mammalia; order Chiroptera; family Phyllostomidae; genus Glossophaga; species Glossophaga mutica. The sequence continues at coordinate 74,252,150 of CM077305.1, read as the reverse complement.
CAAGGAAAGGAGATATACAACAGTAGCTAAAGGATAGAGTCAGCAGATTTTTTTTTAAGAACATGTTTATACATTGAAGGGAGCAAACAGAATATAAAGTGGATGGCTAGTGACCCAGGGTCTCTGCAAGTCGGAAGACAAGCTTCAATGCAGGTGATCAGGCAGATGAATTAGACTTTGGCAGCAGGAGAGACAGTCTTTCACAGAAAACAGCAAAGGCTGTGAAAGCATATGCCCTGATGGATGTACATTTTACAGGTGGTTTGGGGTTGTGAGGTTGAGGGAGTTATTTCTAGTTTTTCCAAATGATTAAGAAGGCAAGGCCATATACTGAGAGTAGGAGAGGATGGGATGGAGGAAGAAATCTGAAGAGCAGTGAAGGTTTGAACTGGCTGTTGAGACAAAAGGGAGAAGTAGCTGACTAACCTCATGGACAATGACTCCAGGCAGCACTAAGAGCCCAGCTAAGGTGAAGGGTTTGTCCAAGCCGCTGGCTGATTCTCTCCAGTAGAGCACAGTGGAGTGGGATAGCCGGCTTTAGTTTATCCAAAGCCCTGTGTACAGGACTCACCATAATCGAAGGAAATTGAGTACATGTCATGTGATCTCACTTGACTTTTACTGCAAATTGGTGCAGGCTGAGTGACAGCTAAGAGTGCCAAAACTGAAGCCATAGGAAGAAACAGAAAAGAGATTGAATAATAGTATATGGCAGACTAAAACAGCAGAATATGTGTGCAGAAAAATATTCTTTACCTTTGGCTACTTTGGACTACACTAAAAGGTGTTAACACGTGACTAGGAGCAACGATTATTCTTTGAATAAGGTTAGAAAGTTAGACAACACTATTATGAATAACAACTGAAAAACATGTGGGGAAAATTCACCATCTAAAGTTGAATTTGTACAGGATGGTGATTAACCAACTCCAGCCAACAGATCAGATATCCTGGTCTTTAAAAAACTAAATAAAACTGTAGGACTTATTGATTTTGTTCTTCCTCTAGGCAGAAATATGCCAAGAATATATACAGAGAAAATAAATAATCTCAGGCTTTCATAAGAAAGCTAAAGCAAATGTGGAGTTATGGGCTCTCAAAGTGAATCCAGGGATAGGGCTGGTTCAGCATGAAGCTAATAATCTAAAGATTCATTACCAGGTGCTTGTGTTAACAAGGATGAAACACCTATCACATGACCTGGAGATTTTTTTTTTTTCTTCTAAAATATGCTCAAGAGAACAGAGACAGAAGAGCAAGTTATTATTTGACATACAGATAAACTCTCTCTGAAGTTGAGATCCATCAGACGCCCCATGAGAGGAAATTCTAGAGGATTCCAGGGGAATAATTTGATTCTTTGTTAATCACTGAGACTCAGGCAGCACAGCTGTTACTGGAAAATGTGAGGGGTTGGAGTAGAAAGTCTCAGAGGAGAGCGATGAAGCACCGGAGCGTACCTTGTTGCTCTGGATGCGAAGTCAACAGGCATCTGTTGCAAGGGCTTAGGGGACAGTATTGGCTGAGCTGGTCACAAGTCACCCACACTGCAAATTAAAATTTGTTTCCCAGCTAACAGGGACAGTAAAGTGGCTAGAAGGATACTTCTGTTTATTTCATCAACAGCACATGTAGCCCTGGCCAGTGTGGCTCAGTTTGTCCTGCAGGTTTGATTCCTGGTCAGGGCACATGCTTACGTTCCTGGTCCAGGCACATACGATCCACAATATGGATACATATGGGAGACAACCAAATGATGTTTCTCTCTCTCCCTCTCTTCCTTCTTCTCTCACTAAAAGCAAGGAAAGTCCTCAGGTGAGGATTTAGAAAAAAAGAGCATATGTAAACTGCAATCTACAGTGGAAATTAAGGAGGAAAAAAAAAATACTAGACTGTTGAGAGGAGTCAGACAAATTGGGAGGCTGACGGTAGAGAAAATGTGACTCAGGAGAGAAAAAGAAAGAGGCAAAATTATTTTGTCTATCCCTACTCAGCTCTCTCTCCTCTTTTCTTCTACTTTGTTCTGGGCAAATTCCCTGTTCCCCCACATGCCACTGGCCAGAAGGGAGCCGCATTGGAATAGCATTTCCAGAACTTCTTGCCAACTTTCAACTGCTCCTCCTGGAAGAAGGAGAGGTGATTTTCTACCTCATACACACTCTACTTTTAGTAAAATAGAAGGGAGCATATTTAATCTGAATATAGGTTATGAAAATCTCCCATAACAAATTTCATATTTAATTAGTGACATATTAAAAATTTCTTCCTGCCTAAGATCAGGAACAAAACACAGATGTGAGTTATCACAGCATCTATCATTTACTGAAGGTGCTGAGCAGTGCAATAGAAAATAAAAATAAAATATGTAAGTCTTGGAAAGTGTCTTAGTCCATTTGGGCTTCTATAATGGAATGCCACAGACTGGGTAACTTATACACAACAGAAATTCATTTCTCACAGTTCTGGAGACTGAGAAGTCTAAGATCAAGGTGCCAGCAGGTTGGCGTCTAGTGAGAGCCCTCTTCCCAGTCTATGCACAGCCATCTTATTATTGTGTCCTCGTGTGGCAGAAAGGACAAGGGAGCTCTCTGGGATCTCTTTTCTGAAAGCACTAATCCTATTAATAAGAGCTCTGCTCTCGTGACCTAATCACCTCTTAAAGGCCCCTCCTAATACCATCATGTTAAGTGTTAGGTTTCAACACGTGAATTCAGTTGATAAAAAGAAATGAAACTTTTCTTATTCACAGATGATGTAATTATGGACATTGAAAACATTTTAAACTAGTCAACAAATTAATAAATAAATTTAACAATGTTTCTCAATGTAAATAATATTAAGAATCAGTAAACTATGTATGTATATATGTAGCATATAATTAGAAAAATTTTTAAATCAGAGCTTTTTACAATAGCATCAAAAATCCTCAGATGCCTCACCCTGATCCATTATTTCTTGTGCTTCATCAATAATTGCATTGTATTTGTGAAATAATACATAAATTAAAAATATAACTTTCTGAGTTGAAATAATTACTTCGATTGTCATAGAATGCCCAGAAGCAGAAGGATATTGCTTGTAACCCACTATGTTCTATACAAGATGGACATAAGGGCTGTTTAAGGATTAAATATTTTTTAAAAAGTCCTCAGGTACCCAGGAATAAATTAAAGGAAACGTACAATACTTCCACATAGGAAAGAAAAAAAAAGTGAGAGAAATTTAAAAACACTTTAAATATATAGGACAATATATCACATTTATAGATTGATGTCTTCATTATTATAAAACTACATTTCTTCCCAAACTGATTGATTCAATACAATCTCAGCTAAAATTCTAGCTTTCTTTGGGGAAATGCCAAAGTCCAAGAGTAAGAAAAACTACCTTGAAGAAGAACAACAAAATGAGAAGGTTTATAGGACCAGATATTAAGGCACTATAAAGCTTCAGTAATTCAGGGAGCATAGTTTGGGCACATAGAGACAAAATTAGACAGCAGTGAAATAGACTACAAAACCCAGAATTAGACTCAACACTTATACAATCCCTTGATATTTGACAAAAGTGCCAGTACAGTATAGTAAGAAAAGAATGATCTTTTCATAAGCAGCACCAGATCAATTTTACTTCCATATGGGAAAAAATTTACCTTTATTATACTAGACACCATGCACAGAAATCTATTCTGGAAGAATATATAGGAGAATATACTGATGACCTTGGGACAAGCAAAGATTTATTAAACAATACATAAAGAAATTATTAGCCATAATAAAAGACATTGAAAATTGAACTGGATTGAAAGCAATGTGGCAGTTAACTACTAAAGCTGGATATAGACTTATTCTATGACTCAGAAATTCTACTCCTAGAGGTATACCCAACAGAAATATACACAGTTGTTCACCACAAACATTCATGCAAACATTAGCCTTCGAAGCATAATTCATAATATCGGGTTGGCCATAAAATGGTTCTAGTAGTGCTTGGTTGTCTTTAACTTCATTCAAAACAATTCTGTTAGATTGTACCATGACAGGTGTCACATCAGTGTGCATTTAAAAAACATCAAATCAGTAAATTTTTGTGTAGCCATTTTAATATTGAGGATGGAAGTAAATACACAACATTTTTGGCATATTATGCTTTATTATTTTAAGAAAGGTAAAAATGCAACTGAAACACAAAAAAGATTTGTGCAGTATATGGAGAAGGTTCTGTGACTAATCAATGTGTCAAAGGTAGTTCGTGAAGTTTCGTGCTAGAGATTTCTCATTGGATGATGCTTCATGGTCAAGTAGACCAGCTGAAGTTGATAGGAAGCAAACTGAAACATTAATTGAGAGCAATCAACATTATACCATGTGAGAAAGAGCCAACATACTCAAAATATCCAAATCAATAAATGAAAACTGTGTCATTTATGTTACAGAAAAAAACTAAATGAACTTTTTGGGCAACTCAATAGATCAAAAGTGGAAATAATCCAAATGTTCACAGACTGAATGAATAAATGAGTATAGTAAATTTCTACAGTGGAATATTATAGAACAGTGATAAATAAAATTACCACCCATGCTGTGCCTTGGGTGGTTTTCACAGGCATAATGTTGAGAAAAAGAAGCCAAACATAAGAGTATATATTATGTGACTCCATTTTTGTAAAACTCAAAAGCATGTTAAACTAATTTATATGAAGACAAAATGGTGGTTAATGTATGGGAGGTAAAAGTACTAAATGTTGACATAAGGAAGATTTATAGTGGAGGAGCTTAGTGTTCTAGTTTTCGAAAAGAAGTATCTCCATTTTGTAAAAATTAATCAAGCTATACACTTAAGATTTATACTTTGTTATGCATGGTTTATACATTAGTAAAAATAACATGCAAAATAAAAATTGCAAACGTAAGTTAGATTTGCATATCTCTGTACCTAAGACTTCAATCCCTTCTCATATTCAAACTAGATGAATATATATGTCAATCTTGCTCTTACAGGATTACGAAGATTTGTAAAATTCACACAATAAGTTGATTGGTGTAGTGGGGTATAATGGGAACAGAAGGATAGATCTCAGTCCAGTTGCTTGAATTCTAATCTACCAGCTTCATGACCTTGAGCAAGCCTTAGATTTTGTTAACCTCAGTTTCTTCTTCTATAAAACAATGAAAATAGTACCCCCACTTGAATGTTATTCCTCAACCAGTATAGGAAACAGTTTTTCTTTTTAGATTTTATTCTAAATTCTTGCTGTTGGTGAACCTTTTTCTGTTTGCCCAAGCAGACTTGAACAATCTTTCCCGCTTCTCTATCTACACTTTGTGCATATGAGTTCATAGTGTTAGATTTTGTTAGTGACTGCTAGAAGGGAACATCTAGAAGCTTCTAAAAGTCAAGGATAGCGCTTTTTCATATTTTGTATCCCTGGAACCTAGCATAATGCCTGATATATCATGCTCAATAAACATATGAATGAATGAATGAATGTCTACTTTCACTATCTAACCAAATGACTGTAACAATCTTATACATTGATATGCATGAAAGAAAAATGCTATACAGATGTAAATTATTCTAGTTCAATGCATGGGAATAAGCCACAGAATTATTTCCAGTTTGTCTTATTCACTCATAAAGAAATACAGAACACACCAGTTGATTTTTGAAGAGCCATAATAACTGAAGGGTTGTAAAAATATTCTCAGAACCTTCACTGGAATGCATGAGCTCTGTGAAGACAAACAACTGACTGAACAAAATAGGAATCCAGTCAGAAATGACAATAAAACACTTGTCGTGGAGACAGAAGCAATGTCTAAGACAAGTAGCCCTCAGGATTGAAAAGCCGTCTCACTGTCTCCTTCAAAACTCAGCGGGTAGGCAAATAATTTGAAAGGAAACTGTATGTCCTACCACTATAAACGGGCAATGAGCCTATCGGTTGAACACACACTTATGAATAGCGGCTCTGGCAAGTCTCTTTAAAAAATATTTATGTTTCTTTTGTGCAGAAATGTATAATCAAACTGTCCCTTCTTTGTGTCGATCATGGCCTAGCTTTCTGTTTTTGCTTTATGGTATTAAAGCTAATTTGCACTCTATTTTAATAAAATTAAAGATCTCTTGTCAACCTACAGAATATCAATATTGCCATCAATACCAACAAAAATGTCATGTTTTTCCTCAGCACCATTTAACGTCTGTCTCAGATACCAGCACTATAGAAACTGTACAAGAGAAGCTTGACTGACTCCAGGGACTGAATCTGGGCTGTACAACACTTCACCTCCAAATCAGCAGTTCAAATCCAGCCTGGAGTAGAGAGGATAAAAATACTTCCAGTTTAAGCCTTGATGCGGCTCCCTGAGGCAAGGGATCAGCAATATATTTTAGCATATTACTCATAGCCATGAAGAAAGAACTAGGTCTACAGATCCAGGAGTCTGAACTAGCTCTTCACCCCAACATCCCGTGGCATTATTTAGGCCTCACTCAGTGTCCTATCAGCCCTTCGCCTAAGGTGTCAAGAAGATTTCACTTAAAATGGTTTCCAAATACCTAAATCATTACTTCCCACCACTGGGATGTTGGAAACAAAGCTGGAAATTTATGAAGAAAAGCTATTCAATGCTTTACTTTTCAAACAGTGAGATAATCCAAAAAGAACAAGGAGGGAGGAAAAGAAATTAAAATTCAGAATTATAAACTTTTATGTATATGACCATGAATACATAATTTCCCTGATAAACTTTAAGATTTTGCCCAGGGAAAAAATTCACCCTATTATGAATGTAATGGAGTTCCTATAAATATGATACATGACCTACTAACTTGCATGCTGAATTAGATGCTGAGACATTGCTGAATCACAAACACCTGCTCCTGAATTTCTGTAAATACATTAGCTATGAAATCGCAGTGAACACCAGCAGTAGTAAATCATACCAAACTCAAACCAGAAAACACCTTATGGCTGAACAGATACATCACCAAGCAAATTAAAATCTTGATACATGACCACAGTTAAAACTTGCCAAACATAATTACACAGACATTTTTGATATCACCTCATACAATTTCTGATGTTTTATTCAGTTCCATATTCTAAAATGACCTTTGGCTTGACCAAGGGGGTATAAAGGAATGGTGGCTGGGCTGTGTTTTGATCAAAGGGAAAACCCTTAAGCTGCAAACCAGCAGATATGCAGGGCCCTTGTCCTCACTCTGAGGGCTTATTTCCTCATCTGCATAACAAGTGTGAGAAAGGAGGACAAATAAGGCAACCTGGAAGGTTCCTTCCAGCTCTGCATCCTTGAAAAACCTGACCCAGGCTTTCAAGAGCCCCCTTTATCCAAATAATTTAGTTATTGTAAATTAGCTTTACAGAGTCTTCTTAACAAATATTAAAATGCTATATTTTTCTGCATTTTTTGTTTTAAAAGAATGATTAGTATGCATTAATTGCCAGGTGATTTCTAGGAATATTTTTTGCTTCAGATTTAAGACTTCAAATTAAAATATTTGGGGCCCAAGAATGTCAGTCACAATCTAAACACATTAATACGACACTCCAAAAATGTCTACCAAGTGAAGCAGATAAGCATAGAGTATTGGAATCCTTTGTACATAGTTAGATTTTCCTAAATGTAATTTTCAATCTGAGTTGCACCAAGACTATGTATTTATTTCTACACGGGAAAAGTATAGGAACGGTACTCAAAAAGTTCTAACGCATAAATGAAAAAATTAGGCCAACTTGATTCTCCTGACACCTATTTCTGGGAGTAGTAACTTTTCTGGAATTTGAGTTAAAATTTGTTTCACTCAGGCAAAGATGAGGGAAGCTGATAGGCATTTCCAATCATACGTTAGAGACAACACTTTATTTATGGTGGGTTTTTTTTTTTTGTTTTTTGTTTTTTTTCTTGAGGCAATCCAAAAGGCTTTCAGTGTGGGGCTTCACCAAGTATTCTTACAGTCAGATGGAACCAATGTGATAGTTAAATTTAATGTGTCCACTTAATTGGGCCAGACATTTGGTCAAATATTATTCTGGATGTTTCTGTGAGGGTGTTTTTTTGATGAGAAAACTATTTAACTAGTGGACTTTAACTAAGCAGATTGCCCCCCTTCCATAATGTGGGTGGGTCTCATCCAATGAACCGAGGGCCTGAATAGCATAAAAGACTGACTTCCACCCAACAAGAGTGAATTTGGCCAGCAGACAGCCTTCAGACTTGAAGTGCAGTATTGGGTACTTCTTGGTTTTCCTGACTTCCAGCCCACCCTCTGCAGATTTCAGTACTGCCAGAATCCATAATCACATGAGCCTGTTCTTTAAAATCTCTCTTTATCTACACACACACACACACACACACACACACACACACACACACAGCCTATTGGTTCTGTATCTCTGGAGAGAATATGACCAGGTTCAAATTCCAACTTGTTCAGAGTTTGAAATGAAACAAGTATATGGAAAACCCTATACTTGTTTTCTGATGTTGAATGAGTTACTTAAATTTCCTGAGTCTACTTCCCCTTGTCTGTAAACTGGGGAAAGCAATGTGCCTGCGTCCGAGGAGCGCTGCAAAAATTGAATGTAACAGCGCACTCAGTGTATTTAATAGAGTTTATAACAGGGGTTGGCAATCTTTTTCTGCAAAGAGATGAAGAGTAAATATTTTAAGTGTTGTAGGCCAAGTTTCAATGTCCTCAACTCTTGAACAACTGTTCTCATGAGAAGCCTTATAATCTTTTTGACATTTAAAAAATATAAAAATCACTCTTAGTTCATGGGTCACACAAAAATAGACAGCAGGTTGGATTTGGACCACAGGCCATAGTTTGCTAACCCTTGTTTATAACATATGGTAAACATAATAAATATTGAATTTCTTCTATCCTAGAACTTCAAAATTATGGAATAAATAATAACACATTCCCTGGTCCCAGAACGCCATTTCATAGCCATTTCCCTCTCAAAGACACCGTTTCTCCATTTTTAAACAGGGAACCTAATAACCCTACATTCTCTTTTGTTATGCCCTTCTCAAGATCTGTTTTGAGGAAAGAAGCTGACATCTTTTATGATTTCTCCATTATTTTTTCTTCGGGGAGGTGTGTCATATTTTGTCAGATTCTATACAGAATTAACAGTGAAGGCATGTGGTCTGCCTCTGGCCGCTCTGAAAAAAAGGGAGACACTCATCACCCTTTTATGTCGAAAAAAATTCAATGACAAATTTCTTTACCTGATAGAAGATTGTTATCACATGCCACCCTACCTGGGACCCCAGGCTAGATGGGACCCCAGGGAGGTAAAGCACTTGAAGTTAGGGAAAACTTTGATGAAAAAAAGCTCACCCCTCCAGAGAGTTTACAGAGTTTGTTCACTAAGTCCCACTAACATAGCTTCAAAGCCAATGTTTAATTACTCATCAGCATTTAGATATACAATGTATAGCAGGATATTTGGACACAGATTGATACTTGAATGAAGTTTCCATCCCCTTCATCCCAATGTGTTTGGTTCACTGATACTTTATTTCTCCTGACAGTACATAGCCTTTTTCTGACTGTTTATTATATTTTTTCAAATATACAAAAATATTAAGAGAATGGTAAAATGAATATAAACACATCCCTCATCTACCTCATTAACTGTTAACATTTGGCCTTGTTTGCTTTATCTGTAGGGCTTACTTTCTCAACCAGGCACAGTCTGAAGCATCCTAACAAACACCATCTTCAAACTGGGCTGGCTGTGTGAAAAAAGGAGAGGGCTGCCAATCAGAGCGCCTGTGAGAAAGCTTGGTGAAACAAAGGGCAATTCAGTAAAGACCGAGTTACTGGTCTTCAGCTCCACAATGAACATAGATGACTACATATGATCACATTAATGCTCCCAGAGGCTAAAAAAGTTCGATAGTTATCAAAACAATCTTGTAAAATTATCTATTTTGATGAACATAGCAGGGTAAAAAGAAATTCTACGCTATCCTCTGGAGTCAGGGGGCAATCTGATTATTAGCAAGAAGAACTATTCTTTGTCAGTTAATGGAGGAACATTTGAACTGGAACTCAGGGCAGAGAAGATGTAAATTTTTCTTAGCATAAGTCAAAACAATTAGGTTGCAAAGATTACATTAATGTTAACAGAAGAGATGAGAAATACTCAGTAGAATAGGCATAAATTTTGGGAAAAAATTCGGGTGCGGAGACAAGAACTAAACAAGTGCTTTTTTCTTGATCCACTGTGGGGAGAAAATCAGCTGTAGTCCAGAGTGGAAGTCCAGACCATTTCACACACACGCACACGCACACACACACACCACCACCACCATGATCCTGGCCCTGCTGCTCACCCTTCCCTCCTCCCCAGGAGGTTAGCTTACATAGACACCAGGACATACATTACCTACTGCTATGCCTCAGAATTTACAAAGCAGAAAAAAGTTTTAGTGACATTTAATATCCAGGGGAGTTTCGTCATATTTTGTCAAGTTTTGTCACATGTGTCTTACAAGGGAAAATGAAAAAGAAAATGCTAGGGACCAATGCTGGAATATTTATATAGAAAAAAAAAGAATGTTTATTCCAAGGATCAGAGGGGTAGGCCAGGACTCTGGATGGGGGAAGTCTTCCTAGGGGAGAAAAATCTAGAAAATGAGAGAAGAAAGGGAATCAGAAAAGGCCAAGGTACACGGAATTTAAGTGGCCAGTGGAAGCACAGCAGTGATTCCCTCCTTCCTAGTCCTTTGTCTAAGTGCTGAATGGACATTCAGCAGGGTTCAATAGCCTTTGAACCCCTCGTAGTGGTCCAGGAGATGAGGGTGAGATGATATCCAAGTATTGTATCTACCCCTTCTTCCCTCACAGGGCTGACCCGACAATACTGGTGTCAGTAGCAAGACCGTGGGTGAAATCTCAGGCTTTCCTTGGCCCCCAGGGTAGTTAAAGACGTGCCTTGCCCAATAAGGACTTTAATTTTCCTCCATGTGCTACAACATATCTCTGATCAAATCAATTATATATACAACTGAGAGTAAGTTATATATGTGTGTATATATGAACTTCTTCCATCATGAACTTCTTTCTTGCTAATTCTCCTTATAGCAGTTATGAAAAGACCTCAGACATTTCACAGCAGCATCCCAGCAAACAGAATCAATTCAAGAAGGTTTAAGCCTTGCCTAGACTTGGAAGATCACTTGATTCACACTACTTAATTCCCTCAGTCACTCAGCCAGCCAACCAGTGTTTGTTCAGCACCCACTATGTGCTAGGCACTCCATCAGATGCCCCAGTTACAAAGAACAAGCTGCTGCCCCAAGGAGCTTGCAATCTCTTGAACAGTTGGACAGAAAGCAGAAAATAATCTGTCAGTTTAGTTACTCCTCAGAAGGATCAACTCATACAACTCAGTTGAGTAAATCAGGAGGAGATGGTAATTGTACAGAAGTTTGTTTTCTAAGGCAATTTACTTTGTGCTAACTTGGTATCAGGAATCATAGTCACAAGTGTGTGCTACCTGTTGTTGGTGTAGGTGGTGCCCACTGTGTGCGGCTTTAGCTTACTCCAAAGCCACTTTGTGTTCACCCTGTTTTTATTGCTTCTTTTATCCAACTTTAACCCATGTTATTTTAGGGCATTTCATATATCATTTTAGTCTGTTTGAAGTCACTTCTAGGAAAAAGCACAGTCAAAATTAATAAATCCAGACACTGCCAAACATGCACGTATTTTGATTTTTTATAAGCCAAAGAAAGACTTCCTTTCTTTAATATTTTAATTTTCTATTTTCAATTGACCTTCTCGTGCTAAGGAATTGTCCCTGTACTCTGGCTGCACTTATTCCTTTCTCTGTCATGATTAAAATGAGGAAAAAGTAGTGGTGGGGGGGGGCAGGAAATAATAACCGAGATAACACTGTGCTAACGTGAGCTGATACAGGAAGAATCTGCAACAAAACTGAAACAACAGAAGAACTAAAGCAAAGGCCAAGAAGCTGCTGCCAGCTTCATGCATTCACTTTGAGATATTCCTTATGCTTGTGTTTCAATCATAAACCAAAATTTTCCTCCTCTTTAAAATGGCCTATGTCCTTTACAGCAATGCAGGGAGGTTGTGTCAGGAACTCTCAGACCCTTGCCAAATGGGACCTCATTTAACATCCCATGGCCTGGACTCCCACAGGGATAACCATAAACGCCTTTGGTAGGCTACATGCAATGAGCCTGAGGGGCCAACCCTATGCCTATACACTTCAGCCTTCCAAACCTGGGGGAGCACCTGGCATGCAGTCCATGTTTAATCAACGTTCAAGAGTAAGAGACTCTATGGGCTCCAAATGACAGCTCGTTCTGCCAGAAGTCTGCTAAGTTTATCATGGACCCTCTGCTTTTTCTGGGTTATCTTTGAAGCTATTGTTTTGACCTTCAATGACTGCAACTATTTCAGAAAAATATAAGGGCATAAGAAATTTCTGTTCAATTTTTTATGATGTGTAGATGGGTTTCATTCCTAGAAAATGCTTTGCTAGTAAACTAATAGCTGTCTAAGAGTATATTTTTCTTGGACTGAAAAGATTCTAACTTTTCTGAGCAACTTCAATACATATTGCAAACATGACGAAGTTATAGTAAACTGGTTCCAGACCTCAACTTTTTTGTAGAAGTTATTAATACCAGGATAAGCTTGGATGGGAAAGAAGGAGAAATGGGCAGGGGTGAAAAGGAAGAATTCCCATTTTTCTAAGTTTTTGTGCTATCCAAGTAAATTGTTAAAATGCTTCTTCTTAAATTGACCAAAGTATTATTTCCTATGTAAATTTTCAAAGGTGTAACTTTCCATTAAAAAATGTTATTTGATTCAGTGTCACCACCACCTATAGAGATTTAAGGCTATGTATAGATTACTCAGGACTGACATGCTGCAAAAACACTTCAGAAGCTAAAAGTTGATAATATAATTTTTAATGCTGATTAAAATTCAAATAATTTAATAGTCCAAAATAAAACTGCATTGATATTAAAAAGTTCTTATGGAGCTAAGAGTATTCAGCAAAGATTTAACCAAGCAATAAGGTTAAATCAAGAGTAAACTGAATCCTTTTGCAGCTGAGATGGCTTATCATTCAGCAACAAGGAAAATCCAGGCACCTGACCTGATTCCACAGGACTGGAGAAAATAAAATATGAAAAAGAGCAGAATGAAGACACAAGCCTGGTGGGTCTCATTATTAGGCTCTAAATACTCAATGACAACTGGCCTACCTGGAGACTCAGAATTTGATGCACAGGATTTACAAAAATTTGACTAGGTCTGTCCAGAAAGTATCCAGCTGTGTAATACCCTCCCCCACAAAAATAGAGACATTTATTGAAGAAGATACAAGATACAAAAGACATTGTACATAGGACAATAACACCTCAGTCCCCTTCAAAGTAGTCACCCTGGGACCTCACTCAGTTCTCTCAGTGTCTCTTCCACTATTCAAAACACTCTGCAAAATCCTTTGTTAGAATCACCATCAGCTGCCCCATCATATTTTCCTGAATCGCATTGATGGTCTGAAATCTCCTCCCTTTCAAAGGTGATTTTAGTTTTGAGAAAAGCCAGTTGAGAGCACCAAACTTGGGCTATAGGGGGTCTGAGTCGTCTGGGTGATTTGATGTTTTACCAAAAACTCTGCACAAACCGTGAGGCATGAGTGGGCATGTTGTTGTGATAAAGCTGCCAATCACCAGTTGCCCATAGCTATGGCTTTTTCATTGTACTGCATCTCTCAGCCAACTAAGAACATTGAGGTAGTACTCCTTATTAATTGGATGGCCTGGAGGGGTGTACTCATGTTATACAACACCTTTCCAATCAAAAAACACAGTTAACATAGTCTTGATCTTGCTGCGACTTAGCCATGCCTTCTTGGGGGCATGGAGAACCAGGCAACTTCCATTGGGACGACTGGGCATTTGTTTCCAGGTCATAGTCATAGACCCACCATTCATCTCTAGGTATGACCTTCTTGAGGAAATCTGGTTCATTGGTAGTGGTTTGAATCAAGTCATTAGCAACTGCAACATGATGTTCCTTCTGCTCTGGTAGCAGAAGCTGTGTGACAAATTTTGCCATGCCGTGTTTCAGGCCAAGATCCTGTGTCAAAATCCTGGATACAGTAGTTTTTGGCATCCCCAGATCAGCATCTAGTTCTTGCTCTGTCAGTCGCTGGTCTTTGTTGATTTGAGCCCATATACTTTCATCATTCTCAGGTATTCTTCCAGAACATGAATCACTTTTAACAGATTCTCAACCATCTTTGAAGCATTTGTGTCACACTTTTATTGATGCTGCACTCATTGCAATAACCTTGAAAGCCTTCTGAATTATCCAAATAGTTTCCACTGAGGAATGTTCAAGCTTAACAGAAAATTTGTTGCAGATTCATTGCTCTACTCACTGTCATTTTGAATATGACAGCCACACAGTACACATGCTCACTCAATGGTGTCTACTGCCTCCACTGACTAGTACAGTGAGGTTGCCATTGTTCACAAATGCACATTTCAGTCCACTACCCTGGGCTGCCAGGTTACATCAATGTTGCACAAACCATTATTATTATATTAACAATGGCTGGTCTTTTTCCAGAGAGACCTTGTATTCTAGACCTCATAGAAGTTTGCAGTGTCATTCTAATCAAATCAAGGAGACTAAGAATTCTTTGCTCAGTTTAAGCTTCATTTTCAGGTCAGGCAAAACTTCTGGACCATTCTATTCAGAACTAACTGAATATCCTGAAGTTTAGGGGAAGAAAGGGGGTTAAATCAGTGTTTCTTCCACAGACTAGAGAAAGGGCCAATGTGAAGCCAAAGCCCATTTTTGAAATATTTTATTCTTAGGCTCACACTGTTGGTCTTGGAAGCAACTACCAGGAACACTGTGAGCAATCAGAAGGGTTTTTAAGGTTATATGTGAAAGAAAATGAAGCTTATTCTGAGCTAATTACATTAAAAATGACACCATGGTTTTTAATGTTATATTTGCTCACTCTTTTCTTGTCTTCTCTCACACATAAATGATGCAGAATCCTGCACATGTACCAAGACTAGTGCTGACAGCTGCAAACAAGAACAAAGAAAAAAAGCATAATGTCTTCCCTCAGTGAGAAAGCAGAGAGACTCGGGCCTAACGATGGAAAATACTGGGTGGTCAGGAAGCCAAGTTAAGACCCGGTGGTCAGAAGAAACAAGGATAAGCTGACCTAAAAATTATCACCACCCCTCCTTCCACACTCAGAAACACAGGTAGTTCATTTTATCTCCATTCTGACTGCCTGTTTAAACTACTAACCTGAATGTGCAGTTGATCCTGGTTTGACTGGTATACAACATTCCTAGCATGGCAGTAAGGAGCAGTCTGCCATCTTGACCACACAGCACAGGTGTAAACATAGTTACCAGGCAACACAGCTGGAAAAGGAGGTCTCCTGACCCTGAAACTGAAAATTCCACAAACCTGCCTTTTTTCAAAATGGAAGCCTGCCTTTTTATGCAAGCCTGCTTTTTCCTCATCTTATAAAAGCAGCCAAACAGATCCAGCCCTTGAGCCAGTTCAGAGAACCTTCCTTTCCTCTGTGCTGCCTCCCTTGTGTTCAAGCATAAGCTTAACAAAATCTGTCTGGAAATTTCTCTGGGGTTCCTCTCAATTTCTATCTTGGGGAACCCAAGAACCCCAATGCTAGTAATATTAGGAAGCTAATATTCTAATGACAAAGAAAGATATTGAAAAAATAATTATGAATATGGAGGCAGGTTAAAAGTTAGACAGAATATTAAAGGCGTTAATACCAAGGAAACCAATCTCTTCAGTGGTCCAGGAGAGAACATAATGTTTAAGTCGAAATCTGAAAATGAGCAGAGCAGAACAGTGGGTATAGGGAAAATGGAGTCAGTCAGGTTCCCTCCCCCAGGTGTCCAGGGGACTGTGACTTGGCGGTGTTCATGTGGTCTTGAGTAAGGGCCCGCATGTGTAGAATGAAGCTGTTGTAGAGCTAAAAGGTCAGTGTTGGCACCTGGCCTGCTTCATGTGCCCTTAGTATACAAGGGAGTCAGGACTTCCCACAGTGCGACTCACAGCCTGCGGCACACGTGGATCGCCCCACCCTGGAATGAGGGCAAGTCAGACATCCCCACAGATTTTCTTCTGTCTGCCTGAATCCTGCGTGAACCTGCCCAGCCTTGAAAGGCTGTAAGACAGTGGAGCAGAGTGTTCTAGGCTATGGAAACAGCACATGCAGACCCTCGGAAGCAAGAATAAGTAGGGTGGACTCAGGGGCTGAAAGAAGTTCATGGTAACTAGAATGTGAGAACAAAATAGAGCCTGAGTCAGGCAGTACCCAATACTGAAGGGAGTAAACCACAGTAAATTATTTCAGATTTATCCTAAGTGCCACAGAAGCTACCAATTGGGAAAAGAAGGCTTATTGACTCCTGTTATCATTTCTAGAAGAAAGATAATTACTACTGATGGTACTCAGTGTCTCAAGACATGTTTTAAACATAATTTTCTTCAAAATTTCGCAATACATTTACATATTTGAGAAAAATAATAACAAAGGAACTTTAAATGAGTGGTCTTCCAGAAATTAAATTCCAGTGTAAATGTTCCCACTGGTTTGCTTTTCCTCTTTAATGTCCATAATCTGTAATATGAGCCTTCATTAGGAAACTAGTAATGAGTGAAAATCAACATGCTAATAGAATCAGGTGTATTTCAGGTATTGTGATGGTGAAATAGAACTGGACTATTAAGGATCTTTATTGTTCAGCTTCCTTCATGCTTCAGGTGCAAATCAGGAAGTGAAGAGATTTAATCCAATCAGCCAGAACAACTCTTCCCTCAGGGTCCTCATTAAGTCAGGTGCAAAGTGAGGTGTTTTAACTCCTAACAACCAGGGCTATGGTTAGGGAGCACTGGTGCAGTCATTTGGAAATCCCAGCTTTCACCAGCTGTATTTATTATGTTTCTGTTACTTGTTCTTCTGGCTCCCTTCCCCCAGGAAAAGACTCCCAACACACAGATAGGTCACAGAGGAATCCCTTTCACTGGAAACAAAAATGCTTTATTCCATAGACAATGCTTAGAAGACAATGAACTCCAGAAGGAAGTTCTAGCTCAGATCTTCCAGGAGGAGCCTCTCTTAGCCTTCCCAGATTCCTCCAAGCCCACCCTAATATAATTATTTTCTTGAGCAGGAAGGGATTGCAAACAGGGAAGGAAAGATTCAAGGATCTTGAGGATGGAGAGGAAGGAAAAGACAGAAATGTTTGCCTGAGGCTTGGCTGAGGAAGGAATCCTGACTTCCCAGGGGTTGCCCTCTCTGCAGACCACCAATTTGGTTATTTCTAAGAATATCCTCCAACAGAACAAGAAATACCCAGACAGGAGGTTTTCCACCTATGTGACAAAATTTATGCCAAGACTATTAGGGTCATGAAAAGGGAACAAAGACATAAAATAAAATTTTGCCAGGAAATCAAAACAAGAGAGAGATAAAGAAAAAACTGGCATCACTGAAATTAGGTATTTGGCTTCACTCTATTTCAAACTGAGGTTTCCAATATGTTTTTTTTTTTTCCCTGTTCTTGAAAGGGCTAATTATACTGGTGTTCAAAAAGAAACACTTGATTGTTACAGTGGTTGTATTAGCATTTTCTTCCCAAGAAAGCTGGTATGAATTAAAAGCAAGACCAGTTTCATTCAAAAAAAGTATCTAATCATTTTATTTTCAGACTCTTCAAGTAGGAGCATTCATATTTATAGATCCCTGTGTACACATAGAGATAGATATGCAGAGAAGCAGCCAATGTCTGCCATTGGCTTTACTTCCAAGGAAACTGGAGGAATTACTCATGCACAAATAAGTACACATAGCTGTCTTCAAAATCACATAGAAGAAACTTAGATAAATACAGAAACTTCAAATGGTATCAGTGTGCAAAGGCATGTATTTGTTTAGTTGTTTATTAGATTTATTAAATTGTGCTTTTTGTGTGTGTGTTTGAGATAGACTCTTCGAGGAACCAGTGCAAAAGAATGTTTAATTTAAATAGATTGCAACCAACATTGACTACCATCTACTAGCATCAGCAACTCACCATAATAAAAGAAGGTTTTTCTCACTGGGGCTTTGCAGGCAGGCCAGGCATAGAATATTCTACAAATGAGGACCTTCCATGGGAAGTTTCTGCTTCTGTTTCGCTGAAGGCTGAATTTCTAAACTGTAGCTGGAGTGCTTCAAGTCATGCTAATTGTGACGCATGGGGAGAAGTACAGCTTTCAAGATTGGAGTTATTTAGGGGCTTAGAGACCAATCTCTTAATTAGAATTGCACTAGGAATGAAAAGGCAGCCTGAGCACAGGGGGCCTCATATCCCCATAGCTCACTCCACCCTACTTAGCAGTCACAGAGGGGCATGCTATATTCCCAGAGGATCTCAAAGGTGCAAGACTCAGACTCAAATTATAACTAAATACTGATAAACTCAGGGACAATTGTTGACAATGTAAAATCACCTAAAATGTTACACATCAAACCTTCCCAGTGCATTTTGAAGTTTAGATACTCATTGAGAAAAGCACCCTCCTAATAACTTCAATATTTGGTTAAAAGAAAAAAGACAAGAAATCAGCAGCCATGTGGACAAGAAACACATGGCAGCCACTGAGGGGAGCAAAGGAAGGAGTTAGACTGAATTTAACCAGCAGTGAACTGTTTGATAATATAAAGTGAAATGGCCCAGTTCTTCTAAGTTATAGGGCTGGTTACTTTGAGGTACTCTGTTCTTTGTGGATTAAGTCAATTTTTAGAAATAAGAATAACATCTATTGCTTTTGCCTTCCCAATAATCACTTCTCTTTTCTCAGTTTTCCTTTAGGGAGAGCATCTCTTTCGCATTTAAAACCACTGTAGTATGTGCCAAAGACTAACCCACTCATTTCCAGTTCCAGGACCGGGCACTTCATCCATTCCTGGCCAGTCCAAGCATTTGGGCCTCTTGTCCACAATAATTAGTTCAGAAGTGTGCATGTACACCCACATTGAACCAAGAAGAGCATAAGAGTGAATCATGAATTGTTGCCATAATTACAAGAGAAGAGCTTTCTCTGGAAAGGAGATTCCTAAGCTAGGAAGCTATGAGTTAGTAGATCTGGGTACAGGAGTAACCAAGGCTGGATAATTCTTATTCTATTTAAGCCAATTTGAATTGTTTATCCTCACTTGTAACCTGAGGCATGATGACTAACACAGGAAGAAAGCTAGGTGGCCAAAGTACCTGACTGGGGGTGAGAGGGGAGGGGGCAAAGTACTGTGCTGTGAGTCAGGGGTCCCAAGACCTTATTATCACTCTACCACTGACTGCATGATTATTGGTGATTCCCAGACTCCCCACCTATGAAATTAAGGAAAGTCATAAACTTCTTTTTAAAATGCTTTCTCAAATCAAATCTTACCTCAAGTCTCATTATCTGAAATAAATCATAACTGTAGCAACAATGAGAGTGCTGAGTAGGTATTCTGTAGGAGTCTTGGTTCTAAATGCTTCATGTGTATTTTACTTATTATAGTCTTCATAAAACTTTGTGAAGTAAGCCCTGGCTGGTGTAGCTCAGTGGATTGAGCGCGGGCCTGTGAACCAAACAATCGCGGTTTGATTCCCAGTCAGGGCACATGCTTGGGTTGCAGGCCAGTTCCCAGCTAAGGGATACACAAGAGGCAACCACACATTGATATTTCTCTCCCTCTCCCTCTCTCCTACCCTTCCTCTCTAAAGATAAATAAATAAAAAATCTTAAAAAAAAAATAAAAAAACTTTGTGAAGTAAGTCTGGTTATGAATTCCATTTTACAGATAAAGAAACAATTGAAGAACAGAGGGGTTAAAAAGCTTTCCCCTGAGATCCAAGATAGCGGAGGAGTAAGTGGAAGCTACACTAACCTCTCCCAAGACCAATCTGAAGTTATAACTAAATTGTAGAGAAATCACCCTGAATAACCAACTGAACACTAACTGGAAAGAATCCTTATACCCAAGGACAGACAGAAGAAACAACTTCACCACAATGAGACTGGTAGGGAGTGTGGAGGAGGTGTGAGAGGGCTGGCTGGGCTCCCATGGGTGACAGCTGAAGTGCTGGAGGGATATTTCAGGGGCCATGGTGATTCCCTGAGAAGTGTGGGCTCTAAACCCCAGCCTACAGCACCATGGTCAGAAAGGAACCCAGATAACATCCAGCTGTGAAAAGCAGCAAGGTTTCTGTCTGCCAGGGAGAGACAGCTGGAGATGTAGAGAACCTCTTAAAGGGCCAATGCACAAAATTTCATTTGCAGAGCTCTAGAAAATTTCATTTACCCTGAGCTCTAGGAAAGGGGGGGGGGGTAGAGTAGATGAGAGACACTTGAGGAGAGTCTAGTGTTGGTGGCTCTGGGAAGAGAACAGAAGGAACAGCTGGCAGAAGCCATCTTTCTCAGGCAGACCATTCCTCTTTTAGTGGCATCAGCCTGAGGGGAAAGCTGATAACTCCACCCACAGGAATTACTCCCCACCCTGTGGTGCTTAAACCCAGCTGCTGATTACAGTTCCAGGCTTTATAACTGAGTAGTTTAATAATTAAGGCAGAAAATACAAAGAAGTAGGCAAAATGGGAAAACAAAGAAACAGACCTCAAATGAAAAAACAAAAGAATTCTCCAAAAGAACTAGATGAAATCGAGGCAAGCAATTTATCAGATAATTTAAAGTAATGATTATAAGGATACATAACAGCATAAAAAAAAGACATAGAAACCATTAGAAAGGACCAGTAAGCAATAAAGAATGCAATATCTGAAATAAATAATATATTGCAAGGAATAAACAGTAGATTAGATGAAACAGTGGTTTGGAAGACAAGGTAGATAAAAATACCCAGGGAGAGCAGCAAAAAGAGAAAAAAGAATTTTTAAAAAATGAGATCTTAAGAAACATTTTGGACAACATGAAGCATAACAACATCTGCATCATGGAAATACCAGAAGAAGAAGAGAGAAAGCAAGGGATCAAGAGCCTATTTGAAGAAAGAATGACAAAAAACATCCCTAACCTGGTGAAGGAAAAAGACACACAAGTCCAGGAAGCTCAGAGTCCCAAACAAGTTGGTCCCAAAGAGACCTACACCAAGACACATCATAATTACAATGACAAGGCTTAAAGACAAGGAGGGACTCCTAAAAGCAGCAAGAGAAAAACAAGTAGTTACATACTAGGGAGCACCAATTAGACTATTATCTGATTACCCAATAGAAACATTTCAGGCCAGAATGGAGTGTCATGAAATATTCAAGGTGATGAAAATTAAGGACTTACAACCAAAGCTACTTTACCTAGCAAGGCTATCATTTAAAATTGAAGGAGAAATAAGGAATTTCCAAGGCAAGAAAAAGCTAAAGGAGTTTGTTACCACCAAACCAGTACTACAACAAGTGTTAAAGGGCTTGCTTTAAGAAGAAGAAGAAGAGAAAGAAATAAAAAAAAAAACACAGAGGAAAACTGTCTAACAGTAAAATGGCATTAACTACATATTTATCAATAATCACCTTAAACATAAATGGCTTAAACGTTCCAACCGAAAGACATAGGATAGTTGAGTGGATAAGAAAACAAGACCCATATATATGCTGCCTCCATCTCAGATCAAAAAATACACACAGACTAAGCATAAAAGGGATGGAAAAATATATTTCATGAAAATGAAAAGAAAAAAAGCTAGGATAGCAGTACTTATATCTGACAAAATAGATTTTAAAACCAAGTCTATAGTAAGAGACAAAGAGGACACTAAATAATGACACAAGGAAAAATCCAACAAGAGCATATAACCCCAGTAAACATTTACATACCCAACATAACCTAATATGTGAAGCAAATCTTTAGGGACATAAAGGGAAAGTTTGACAGAAACAAAGTCATAGTTGGCGATTTTAACACCCCGTTGACTTCAATGGATAGATCTTCCAGACAGAAAATCTACAAGGAGTCAGCGGCCTTATGTGACACACTAGATCAAACAGAGCATTTCATCACAAAGCAGCAGAATATACATACTTTTTAAATGCACATGGAATGTTTTCTTGGATAGACCACATTTTAGGATGCAAAACAAGTCTCAACTAATTTAAGAAGTTTGAAATCTTATCAAGCATCTCCACTAACCACCATGCTATGAAACTAGAAATTAATCAGAAGAGAACACTGAAAAACATGCAAAGACATGGAAGCCAAACAACATATTATTAAACAATGAATGGGTCAACAACAAGATCAAGGAATAAATCAAAAGATAAGTTGAGCCCTGGCTGGTGTAGCTCAGTGGATTGAGCACAGGCCTGTAAATCAAAGGGTTGCAAATTCGATTCCCAGTCAGAGTACATGTATGGGTTGTGGGCCAGGTCCCCAGAGGCAACCATACATTGATGTTTCTCTCCCTCTCTTTCTTCTTCCCTTCCCCTCTCTCTAAAGTAAGTAAGTAAGTAAATAAATAAATAAATTTATTAGATAACTTGATAACTAGATAATTTGAAACAAATGAAAGGGGAGACACAGTGATCATAAATATGTGGGGCACTGGGAAAGCAATCCTAAGAGGGAAACTCAGCATTACAGGCCTATCTCAAAAAAGCAAGAAGAAGCTCAAATAAACATTCTAACTTCACACTTAAATAAACTTTGTAAAGAACAACAAACAAAGAAAGGGAGTAGATGGAAGGAAATAATAAAGATCAGAGCAGAAATAAACAAAATAGAATCTTTAAAAAATGATACAAAAGATCAATTAATCCAAGAGTTGATTCTTTGAGAAGATAAACAAGATAGACAAATCCTTAACTTGACTCATCAAGAAAAAAGAGAAAAGACCTGAATAAATAAATATCAGAAATGAAAGAGGAGAGATAAAAAACTGACACCAAAGAAATACAAAGGATTGTAAGAAAATATTATAAACAACTATATGCCAACAAATTGAACAACCTAGACAAAATGGATAAATTCCTAGGAACATACATTCTTCCAAAACTAAATCAGGAAGAATCAGAGAAGCTGAATAGACAGATTACACCTAATGAAATTGAAGCAGTAATCAAAATACTCTCAACAAACAAAATACCTAGACCAAATGGCTTCACAGGTAATTTTACAAAACATTCTCAAAAGAAATAACACCTCTCCTTCACAAATTATTTCATAAAATTTAACAGGAAGGCTCCCGAACTCATTTTATGAGTCCAGCATTATCCTAGTTCCAAAATCAGATAAAGATACTACAAAGAAAAAAAATTATAGGCCAGTATCCCTGGTGAACATAGACACTAAAATCCTCAACAAAATATTAGCAAACTGAATATAGCAATGCATCAAAATGATCATACATCATGAACAAATGGGATTTATTCTGGAAATGCATGATTGGTACAATACCCACAAATCAATAAATATGATCACCACATAAATAAAATAAAGGATAAAAAACACATGCTCATATCAATAGATGCAAAAAAAAGCATTTGATAAAATCTAGCACCCATTTATGATAAAAACTCTCAACAAAGTGGAAAGAGAGGGAACATCCCTAAACATAATAAAGGCCATGTATGCCAAACCCACTGCCAGCATCATACTCAATGGGCAAAAACTACAAGTATTCTCTTAAGACTGGGAACAAGATAGGAATGCCCACTTTCACCTTTCTTATTCAACTACTGGAGGTCCTAGCCAAAACATCAGACAAAAAAGAAGAAATAAAAGGCATCCAAGTTGGAAAGGAAGAAGTAACACTGTCATTATTTGCAGATGACATGAATGTATATAAAGAATCCAAAGATTCTACCAAGAAACTACTAGAACTGGTAAATGAATTCAGCAAAGCAGATGATACAAAATTAATATCCAGAAATTGGTTGCATTTTTATATGCCAATAATGAACTAACAGAAAAGGAAATTAAGAAAACAATCGCATTCACAATTTCTACAAAAAGAATAAAATACCTAGGAATAAACCTAACCAAGGAAGTAAAAGACCTGTACTCAGAAAATTATAAAACACTGAAGAAGGAAATTGAAGAAGATGTAGAAGCATATAACATCTTCATGGATAGGAAGAATTAATATCTTTAAAATATCTATACTACCCAAAGCAATCTAGATTCAACACAATTCCTATCAAGTTTCTAATGTCGGGCCAAGATAGAGGCATAGGTGGACACACTGTGCCTCCTCTCACAACCAAAATTAAGGACAACGAATATTTAGAAACAAGAAACAACCAGAACTGATAGAAAATTCAACTGTACGGAAGTCCAACAACCTTCATACAGACCGGTAAGAGGGGCAGAGTGGCGGCAGGAAAAAGTGGAGGTGCAGACCCAGGAATGCAGGCAGCAGCAGCTGGCAGTTCCCAGGTACACAGGCAGCAGCTCGAGGACCCTGGGCATGGGGTGGCAACTGTGCAGACCCAGTGAGGCTGCACAAGGCGGTTGGCTGACAATCCAGGCGAAGGGGAAGCGGCGGAGGGGACTGGAATCCAGGAGAGAGCGGAGCAGGTGCCATTGTTCCCTCTCAGACCCCACCCCCACGTACAGCATCACAATTCAGTGACGGGGCTGCCCCACACTGGGGAAACACCTAAGGCTCCACCCGTAACTACGTAACAGCCTCGACCAGACCAAAACCAAAACGAAACAAACAAACAAACAAACAAAAAAACACCAAAAATGGCTCAAACCGGAGAACAAATGAAAGCCTCAGAGCCAATTCCTCTAAGCCATGAAGAGATAGGCAACCTATTAGATGCACAGTTCAAAGCCCTGGTGATCAGGATGCTCACAGAATTGGTTGATTTTGCTCACAAATTAGATAAAAAAACTCAGGCTACAATACGTAAAATGAAGGAAGATGCATGGGGAACCAACAGAGATGGGAAGAAAACTGGAACTCAAATCAATGGAGTGGACCAGAAGGAAGAAACTAACAACCAAACAGAAAAGAATGAAGAAACAAGAATTCATAAAAATGAGGAGAGGCTTAGGAACCTCCGGGACATCGTTAAACGTCCCAACATCCAGATTATAGGGGTGCCAGAAGGGGAAGAAGAAGAGTAACAAGTGGAAAACTTATTTGAACAAATAATAAAGGAGAACTTCCCCAATCTGGCAAAGGAAATAGACTTCCAGGAAGTCCAGGAAGCTCAGAGACTCCCAAAGAAGTTGGACCCAAGGAGGAACACACCAAGGCACATCATAATTACATTAGCCAAGATTCAAATGAAGGAGAGAATTCTAGAAGCAGGAAGGGATAAGGGGACAATCACCTACAAAGGAGTTCCCATCAGACTGTCAGCTGATTTCTCAAAAGAAACCTTACAGGCAAGAAGGGGCTGGGAAGAAATATTTGAAGTCTTGAAAGGCAGGGACCTACATCCAAAATTGCTCTATCCAGCAAAGCTGACATTTATAATGGAAGGGCAGATAAAGTGCTTCTCAGATAAGGTCAAGTTAAAGGAGTTCATCACCACCAAGCCCTTATTATATGAAATGTTAAAGGGACTTATCTAAGAAAAAGAAGATAAAAAATATGACAGTGAAAAGACAGCAAACTCACAGCTATTAACAACCACACCTAAAACAAAAGCAAACAACTAGAACAGGAACAGAATCACAGAAATGGAGATCATATGGAGGGTTAGCAACAGGGGCGTGGGAGGAGTGGGGGGGAAGGTACAGAGAATAAGTAGCATAGACAGTGGGTAGAAAATAGACTGGGGGGGGCAAGAATAGTGTGGGAAATGTAGAAGCTAAAGGACTTATGACACATGGACATAAACTAAAGGGTGGGAATGTGGGTGAGAGAGGGTGTGCAGGGTGGAGGGGAGTGATGAGGGAGAAATGGGACAACTGTAATAGCATAATCAATAAATATATTTTTAAAAAGATTCTAATGTCATATTTCACAGAGCTAGAACAAATATTTCAAAAACTTATATGGAACCACAAAAGGTCCCACATAGCAACAGTATCCTGAGAAAGAAATACAATGTTAAAGAAATCACACTACCTCATGTGAAACTATACTATAAGGTCATAGTAACCAAAACAGCATGGTGCTGGCATAAAAACAGACAAATAGATCAATGGAATAGAATAGACAGCCCATAAGTAAACCCATGTCTTTATACTCAATATTTGACAGAGGAAGCAAGCACATACAATAGTCTGAAGATAGTTTATTCAATACATGATGTTGGTAAAATTGGACAGATATATGTAGAAAAATGAAACTAGACCACCTTCTTAGACCACACACAAGAATAAATTCAAAATGGATCAAAGACTTTAATGTTAGACCCCAAACCATAAAAATCATAGAAGAAAACATAAGCAGCAAAATCTCAGACATTGCCCATAGCAACATTTTATTGATATATCTCCCTAGGCAAGTGAAACAAAATAAAAAAATAAACAAATGAGACTACATCAAACTACAAAGTTTTTGCACCATGAAGGAAAATATCAACAAAATAAAAAAAAAAAAACCTACAGAATGGGAGAACATATTTGCCAATACTTCTGATAAGGGGTTAATATCCAAATTTATTTATTTATTATTTTTTTAGGATTCAAAGGTGTTACTTTATTGGCCAAAAGTTTTAACCTGAGCAGGGGTGAACTCTCAGAGTGTCCAGAGACACGATGCTCAGAAGAGCTGCAGACGAGAATCGCACCTCACGCTTACCGCTAGGCCTTTTTATAAACACAAGCAAGCAAGCATTTCACAGAAACAGAAGTGGCTGTTAGCTATTGGCTATCTTTTGGCGCGCACGGGATTTATACATTGCAGGGTTTGGGGAATGGGAAATTTAAACCTAAACATCTCCTTAAATGGTAATCTGCCTCCAGTTCTTTGCTCTCTGTTCCTGGACAGCCAAATCTCACAGGGACAGTCCTTTAGCTATTTTCCTGGTTCCAACATTCCCCCATTTCTTTTGAACGTGAATCAAACCCTTGATTCTTCATCAGTAGGGAGAATGCTGTAAGGTTGAGACAGAACCATTAGCTTTACTACATCTATTCTTTCTTATGCCCGATCACCCAGGGAGCCGTCCTGGCCGGCACAGGGCTGCACCAATCACCCCCAGTTTCAGGCTTTAAGCCAATTAGGAAGCAGGAGACATCTCCCAGATGGAAATGAGGACTCGGGCTATGTCAGAATAGCCGGGGGGTGAGGGTCCATCACATCCTCTTTGCTGCAACCCCCCGAGTCCTTCCATGAGGCCTCCCAAGTGGTTGCGTCTGGCTTAGGTTGCCCCTCCCATGAGGAGTCTTACCCGTCATTGACTGCCAACCAAGCTATGGGGCCAGAGATGGATGAGGCAGAAGCAGTGCCCCTGCCAGGGAAATAAGCTTTGTCTCCTTAGTAGGTCACATCCTTGTGACAGAACAGACCCAGATGAAGTGGGTCCCTTGGGCTCTCACACAGCCCACCATGGGGTGAGGGTTACAACTCCTGAAACCAGGCTGAGCGGTCCGATACATCTCCCCCAATTTTAGATTGTTTAAATCAATTGTAATTGTTAGGCCTGTGAAACTTACTATCTGCTATTTTCAAATGCAATCACAAGAAAACAATTTCCACATACATCATAAAGCACAAATAAAGATTAAAACAAGGGCCCTGGCTGGTGTAGCTCAGTGGATTGAGCGCGGGCCTGTGAACCAAAGGATCGCGGTTCGATTCCCAGTCAGGGCACATGCCTGGGTTGCAGGCCAGTTCCCAGCATGGGACACATAAGAGGCAACCATACATTGATATTTCTCTCCTTCTCCCTCTCTCCTACCCTTCCCCTCTAAAGATAAATAAATAAATAAATATTTAAAAAAAAAAAAAAAAAAAAACAAGGAGGTACCCAAGGGCTGCCATAACCCAAACTTGTAAATTCAGTCCAATGAAAAATGTTGCAAATGCAAGGGAACAATAATAATAACAGGTCTTTAGTTCTTGGGAGAATTAGCACAGACTTCAGGAAGTTACTTTAAAGATATGCAGCAAGGGCAAGTTAGAAAACATTATTAGAATCAGTAAACAACCAGTGGTATTCAAAGTCCCTTTAAGAAAAAGTCCCTCTTAGGTGATGTTGAATATCACTCCAGGAATGCTGGCTGGAATTCCACTGAAGTGTGATGACACATAGCTTGGGGAAATCTGGATCAGGAGGGTCTAATGCGTGGAGGTGGGTGGTGGCCAAGGAAGCCTTTTCTGTGATATGGCTTTATCTTCTTCGCCTGCAGTTCCAGAGATCTTTCTGCAGAGTAAAGACAGACATACCCTCTTCCCCGAATTAATAATTCAACTGGGCCTTTCCATTTTCCTTCCCCTAAAGGGTCTTTATATAAGACCCAAAGGGTGTGGGAAGGCAGGCCTGTATTGCCCAAGGTGCTTGCTATGGGTGACTACAGATTATCATTAAAATTCAAAAAAATTTTATGTATATATTGCTAGCATGTTTAAATTTCTGGAGGCTGTTTCCTGATTCCACCCTTTTTAATAATGTTTTAAAGGTCTGGTGAGCTCTTTCAACAATTACTTGGCCCTTAGGGTTATAAGGGATACCTATTTTAAGTCGAATTCCCCATTTTTCTAAGAAAACCTGAGTAGCTTGCACAATATATCCTGGGCTGTTATCAGTTTTACTTTGCTGAGGCCATCCTAAACGATTAAAGGCCTCAAGTCAATGAGCTCTGATATTCTTCCACTGACTCCCCAGAGAGGGGGAGGTCGCATATGTAACACCTGAGTAAGTGCCTGCTTGGAAAAACAGGCCTCCTGCTGTTCCTGCAAGCTGCAATGAGTTAATTATCCTAGGTCTATATTTTGGAATGTTTCAAAGACTTAGATGCTTATTATTTCTTTTATTTCCTTTCCACTTTACATTTCCACTCTTCAACTATTCACTTACTCAATCCTGTACTTTCCTTCACTTTAACTCCTTCTTTACTTTTTTCCTACTCAATCCTGTACTTTCCTTTCCTTACTTTCTTAATTCCTTCTTTACTGACCATCTACGGCTTACTTGAACTTTCTGCAAGATACATAATCCACACACTTTTGCGGGGCTGAGAAATGCCCCCATCCCAGGTATAGAAATGCAAACAAAAATAAAAAATCTCCTGTTTGAAATTAAGCATGCTGGCAGCTTCTTAAAAACTCAGAAGCTGCTGTTCCTTTCTCAGAGATGACATGGCTGGACCTTTCCGAGACCGCTTGCGCACCCACCGGGCTTCCCAGGTGCAGCGAAGTACTACTAGACTGAAAAACCGAGCCGGCCCCGGGGCGGGACCCTGCAGTCCCAGACCCCGAGGTCCGGAACCGTGCCCAGCACCCAGCGCAGGGAGAGAGCTCAGGAAGAAAAATGGACTCCAACCCGGCCGGGCCTGTGCGGCAGGGGTCCCAGGCTCGTGCAAGAGCACGGGTGCTGTCGCTGCGCTCCCGGCGCCCTGACGCCCAGTAGCCGCACAAACGGGCTTCCCAGGTGTGGCTGCGACGCCGGCCCTAATCCGGGCAATTTGCGGGAAGCTCCGGCCGACATCAAGAGTCCCCGGCCTGCGCTACGGGAGACGCAGCTTGCGCTGCGGCTCGCGCCCGCGGCCCAAGCTGCTAGGTACAGCCAATGTTGGGGAACGGCCTAGCTAGCGTACATCGTTCCTCAAAAATGTAAAAATCCCTTATGTGGGAGACAGCAGCCCTGTAACTGCTGAACCTAAAACATTGCTCTCTGTCTAAAAAGAGCTTGTTCCTTAATGAACAAAAGAATTTTTTCTAAAATTCCTCCTGCGTTGCTTACAAACCCATTTCAGCACCCCTCCCCCGGCCCGCCACTGGGGCTTTCTTGGCCTGCCGGCGCGGGGGAGGGGGATGGAGCAACGAGTGCGGCGGAGCCCTGCTTCCCACCCAAACAAAAGAATTTTTTTCCTTAACTTCCTTTGTGCAAGGGGGAGAAATGAGAAGAAAACCACTCAAGATGTGGCAACAGAACCTTTCCTCTGATCTGTAACACGTCTGGGAGTCCTTACCGAAAGGTGCCCCTGGATCCCTATGGAGATGAAGGGCTGATTTCCATACCACTTAGACGTGCTGTCCGATGACGATGGCTCACAGCCTCTGGTCAGGCAGGTTTCAGGTCCCAATGGCTCGTAGCCTCTGGTCAGGCAGGTTTCAGGTCCCTGTCCCGGGCGCCAGATTCAGGGGACCCTGTCCTGGGCTCCAGGTGGGGGGGGGCTCCGACCCACAGAGCCCCATCCCTCCGTCACAGATGAAAATAAAAACTACCAAGACATTACTGCTTGGGGAGGAAAGGGGTCAAACTCTCAGAGGAGAATGACCTAATATCCAAATTTATAAAGAACTTAGAAAACTCAACACCAAAAAAAAAAAAAAAAAAAAAAAAGCCAAATAATCCAATTAAAAAATGGGCAAAGGACCTGAATAGACATTTCTCCAAAAAGGACATACAGATAGCCAATAAACATATAAAAAGATATCAGTGTCTCTAAGCATCAGAGAAATGCAAATTAAAACCACAATGAAATATCATCTCACCCCTGTCAGAATGGCTATCATCAATAAATCAACAAACAGTAAGTGCTGATGAGGAAGTGGAGAAAGGGTAACCCTTTTACACTTGGTGGGAATGCAGATTGGTGCAGCCACTGTAGAAAGCAGAATGGAGATATCTCAAAAAATTAAAAATGAATCTGCCTTTCATCCCTGTCATCCCACTTCTGGGAATATATCCAAAGGAACCCAAAACACTAATTCAAAAGAATATAAGCATCCCTATGTTCATTGTAGCATTATTTACAATCACCAAGATATGGAAAGAGCCTAAGGGTCCAATAGTAGATGGATACAGCGACTATGGGACATTTATACAATGGAATACTATTCGGCCATAAAAGAGAAGAAAATTTTACCCTTTGTGATAGCATGGGTGGATTTGGAGAACATTATGCTAAGTGAAATAAGCCAGTCAGAGAAAGACAAATGCCATATGATTTCACTCATATGTGGAATCTAAGGAACAAACTGAACTAATAAGGAAAATGGGGACAGACTCACAGAAGGAGAGCAGGATGACAGCTAAGTGGGTGGTTAGAGGGTGGAGGGATTGAGGAAAAAAGAAAAGGACTCATAGATATGGACAACTGTGTGGTGATTGCAGGGGGCAAGGAGGTATAATGGAACAAAATAGTAATGGGAAAAAATACAATAAAGGTTATATTTAAAAAGATAGAAAGGATTATCATTCTGAGCTTACTAATTTAAAAATGAAACTTGACAAATTGGTTGGTAACTTTAGCCAAACAAATACAAAAAGCCACCATCTTAAAATTATATGGATTGCAGAGAGAAAGAGAGCAAGAGAGAGAGAGGAAGGAAGGAAGGAAGGAAGGAAGGAAGGAAGGAAGGAAGGAAGGAAGGAAGGAAACTTTCCCAGGGTCACATAGCCAAAACAGCTGTACACGGTGAGTCTGGTGTGAAATCTGGCCCCAGCGTCTGTGCTCTCACCACTCTACTCATAAACATGTCCCCTCTAGTTGAAGTGAAGTGGCAGGTTTCACTAGGAAACCATTAGGCTCCAAAGAATGTGATAACCACAGTGTTCTACGATTGAATATTTATTCCAATTCTAAGTGCTCACATACATATGTATTCAAGCATATTATGCCAAACATGTAATAACCCAGTCCTACAACAATCTGGGACAGCACTCTGAGAACACCGCTATGGATCCCCAAAAGCATGCTGCCAGCAGTTCATCCTTTAACCCCATTACAATTAGCAGGAACTGTCAGAGCTGATTATTTCTCAAAAAGGAGAAAGTTTTACTGTCAGTATTGCATCTCCTTCCCTCTCACAGTTTCACCTGCAGGTGGGAAACCACACAAGCATTTGGCCTTGTCTGTAGATCCTATTCTCTGTGAGAGCTAGGAACTTAAAGGTGTGCTTGGTGCACGTAAGGATTTAGTGTAGAGAAATCTTGTCAACAGTTGGAATTACCTGCCAGAGATGAGGAGACGGGAGGAAGCTGATGCTCACTGGATAATACATTATTGTTGATGTCGTAGGAGTGGTGAAATTGCTTACCAAGCAACAAGAGAAAAGAATCAATGATTAGAACATCACTATTGAAGGGATGGAAGAGGAAAAGGAACCAGGGCAGAAATCTAGAAAGGCTTGGTCACAGAGGTAAGAGAAATACGTTTTGTTTTAAGATACAGACTTGAATTCCTCTCTTTTTAATTTGTTATCTTCTTTCTAGAGCCTTCACTCACATTCTCACCAATGGCCCAATAGTCACTTAATGTGTTTAATATGCTTATATTCTTATAAATGTATAATCTCGCTTTATGAATATGTGGGCTTTTAGTTTAGATAAATATCATGTTGAAAATTCATTTTATTTTCCACTTTTCTTATAAGAATCAAATGGGGTTTCATATCAAATTTGTGGCTTCCTACTTTGACACAGCATTCCATAGTTATATCTATCACATTTAAATTTTTCATTCCCAGGATCTCTCTATAAGCAGACATGCTTATTCCTGCTTCATAGTACAATACCATTTCTTATCTCCTTGAAGATAATTAGTATTTATATGTTAAATACTCTTGATCTGTCTGTTCTAATCATTCTGGCTCTGTATAGGATGCTCACTATTTACCTTTTATTCTCTGTTGTGCCATTGACTGCTTCATTGCCCTGCCTGCGACTCTTCTTCCCCTGGAGATATTGGTCACCTTGACTGGTGATGTGTTCACAGTCGGTTCGATCACCCCTGACTGCTTTATGTTTATCAGGTAATCTGGCACCTGAGGAAACTACTCCATTCCTCAGGTCCAAGCACTGCTCTTTTCTGAAAGCTTTGATCATTTAATTATAACTGCCTAGAGCTGAAGGTGTGGGAGGTAAAACAAGAAAATGCCTGAAAGTGGGCCAATCACCTTGCTTCGGTGGTTCTCAAATCCCAGTGCCACGCTTCTCCCTGGCTGCTGTTATCCCATCATCCCCTTGACCCTGTAAACTGGCTTTGTGTTGTAATGTTTTCCTATTCTGATATGGATGGGGGAAAGTACCCCCTAGCCATTCCAGGAAGTGTGACAGAGAGATAAGCGCAGGACTGAGACTCTCCCTGACTGCGGCACCCAGCCTTTCTCTACCTTCACTAGTCATTTCCTACACTTTGTGTCACAATCGCAGTCTTTCAGGGTTTCTCAAATTCTTGGTTTTCATTATTTAGTCCCCTAACATGCTCTTTTACCTCTGAGGAATCTCCAAGGTTTGGCTGTGAAGCCATCAAGCATGCTGTGTTAAGTCATCATTGTGTCAGGCCCAAGACACAACTGCAGGACTGGATTGTGTCCAAACTAGACTCTGAGTCTCTCTAAAGATAGGTGCTGGGTCATTTTAGAGCCAAGCTCCCAACTCCTTGCTCAATATCAGGCATATTACAGACAACCAAAACAAGTTTGTTAAATATTATGGGTTGACTTGTGTCACTCCCCCTGCTCTCCACAAATATGCATGCACCAGTACCTCAGAATGTGACCTTATTTGGAGACATGGTCTTTCTAGAGGTAATACAGTTAACATGTGGCCATTAGGGTGAGCCCAAATCCAATATAACTAGTTTTCTTACAAAAAGGGGGAACTTAGAGGGAGGACAATGTGAAGACAGAGGGAAAAGACAGCCATTTACTAACTGATGAGAAAGACCTGGAACACATCCTCCTTGCACATCCCTTAGAAAGAACAAACTTTGGGGACCCGTGGTTTAAGACTTCCGGCCTCCAGAACTATAAAACGGTAAATTTCTATTATCTGAGCCACCCACTTTGCAGTGCTTTGTAATGGCAGCCCTGGGCAAATAACACATGTATAGAATGAATAAATATACAAATGTGTTGAACAAAGGAGTATAACAGAATACTGCAACTGCTTATGAGGTAGATATGGTCCTCAGAGCCAGGTGCTGCAGGTGATGTGGTGGCACGAGGCACAAAAATGCCCTTGGGACACGGCAGTTGAGAGTTTTGATTCTTAATGTTTTCAGTAAAATCAGTCTTAGTGGAGAGGTGAAGGCAGAAACCTGATCACAGGGGAATGAGAGGTTCAAAGAGAAGCAAGACAGTGGGAGGAGGATGCGAACTCTTAGAGAGTTTGAAAATTATAGAAAAGGGAGATAAATGTATAGCTTATGGACAAGTTTTCTGTTGAATGGAGAAGAGCTAAACCTGTTTGTGTGATGAAAGGAAAAAGCCAAAACTAGGAAAGGTTGACAATACAATAACATGTAATTAGACTGCCTTTCCCCAAAATTACCTCTCTGCTTAGGCATAAACCGCAGCAGTAATGACAGATTCCGCTTTCGTCGCTGCAAGGCAGCCAGCGCTTCCCCCTGACACAGCCGCAGGATTTCCCTATTCCTGTCAGCCCTCAGACTACCTTTGCAACCATCTCTATCCATTACAAGTTAACAGGGGAGAGGGCAGCTTCACCCTGCTCCTTATGCTCTCTTCACCCTCCACTCCCTGTTTCCCCAAAAGGTGAGGCTCTCTGTGTTCCAGTTCTTTAGTACTGGTTCATAAATTAAGCCCCGCTAACATGGCAACAAGCTGGCTAGCCATGACCAAAGTCATGGTGGTCTCTGATATAAGCATACATAAACACATAGGCACATGGGACTCTGAACTCTTAGAATCTACCTCCTGGCCCCAAAGAATATAATCTTAAATGATTTGGGAGGAAGGGAAGAGTTTAGGACTGGCGATATTTAGGATGGGACACTGTCTTAGTCAGCATAGGCTGCTATAACAAAATACCGTAGCTGGGATGACTTACACAACTGACATTTATTTCTCATGGTTCTGGATTCTGGGAAGTTCAAGATCAGGGACTGGCAGATTTGGCTCTTGGAGAGGGTTTACTTCCTGTTTTTCAGGCAGACATCTTCTTCCTGTATCCCCTCTTAAAGAAGACAGAGAGCTCTGGGTTCATTCCTCTTCCTCTAAGGACACTAATCTCATTATGGGGCTATACCCTCATACCTCAGGTAAACCTAACCACCTCCCAAAGGCCCCACCTGCTAATATCATCACACTGGGGATTAGGACTTTAACATAGGAATTTTGGGAAGACAAAAACATTTAGTCCATCATAGGCATATACACAACTTTTCATATTACTCCCCACCTCTTCTCCCTGATCCACAGTCACTCTCTGTCTTTACCAGGAATTCACTAATTTTCAGATGCAGTACTCTGACCTGTCTTTGACATCTCAAAGTCAAGCATGAAAGGAGTCAACAACTAACTAAAGAGGACTTTTGGAGCCAGAAACTCCTGAGGCAAATTTCTAGCCCCACCACTTATTAACCAAATAACCTGGGAAAAATCATGTAGCATTGCTAAGCCTCAATGTTCTCACCTGTAAAACAGCATAATAATAATACCTATATCTATGTTTATTATGTTTATTAAATGAAATAATACATATAAAGCCTTAGATTTTGCCTGGCATGGAATTACATCTTTTGTAAATGTTAGTGTTCATTGTTATCGATCCCTATCATAAACCTCACTTTTAGAAAAGCGACTCTGCCCTGGCTGGTGTAGCTCAGTGGATTGAGCGCGGGCCTGCGAATCAAAGGATCGCGGTTCGATTCCCAGTCAGGGCACATGCCTGGGTTGCCAGGCCAGTTCCCAGCATGGGACACACAAGAGGCAACCATACAGTGATATTTCTCTCCCTCTCTCCTACCCTTCCCCTCTAAAGATAAATAAATAAAAATCTTAAATAAATAAATAAATAAATAAAATCTTAAAAAAAAAAAAAGAAAGAAAAGCGACTCATAGCTAATCTGCTCCATTGAAGTTAAAATTTTGTTAATGAAGAAAAGTCTTTTTTTCCCCATGATTCAAAATGAAGCTTCTTAAAGTACAAATACACTACTGGTAAATTTATGTGAGTTGAAAGAGAGAATGATTGATAGATTTTGAGAAGCACATTTTGATGTGGGAGGAAACATAGGCAGAACGGGGCCCACAGAACTCCGTGGCATAAAAGTATTGGATGAAAAGGCAACAGGTACAAAAGGTAAATTCACCTGCTTGCCAATTTTATCTGGCCTCCCTATGGGGAAAGTAAACACTTCTCAGCCAAGTGTGGCAGGACACAGCCCACCTGGCCACAGCCATTGAAAAGACAGAAACAGGTAAACGCCTCCAGAAAATCTAACATCCCAAACTCCAGTGACCAGAAGAACTACTCCCCTCACACAGAGGACAGTGCCCCTGCCGCACTCAACCCCTCCTCCTAATGTCGGAACATTGGGTCCAGCTCCGCCTGCTGCAAATCAAGCCACTATAGCAATGTTTGTTGTTAGACATTTAAAAAAATCAAGATTCCATGGCTCTTACACATATGTACAGTTACACTTTTCCTGACTTCAAGCAATACACAAGAGGCTTCTGATTCATGTTTGTAGTGTAATTGATCACTTTTGTTTTCAATACAAAAAAAATAACACCCTCTGGGGAGTTCAGTGATAAAATTCATTATTGGGCTTCAAGTAGTCATTTAGAGCCAAGTGGAGAGCTTCAATTTTATGGTGTGACTCACAGTTTTTTCACTTATCAACTGTGTAACTCTATGTAAGTTCGATTAATTCAACCAATATATATTACCTGCCTAATATGCTATTCAATCTCTCAGAGCCTCAGTTCCCCATCTAAAAATGGTGGTGATAATCTTACTCCTAAGATGAAGAAAATTTAATTATGCAATGAACATGTGATTAGATAACATTCTGAGGGAGGAACTTTAGTTGTCTACTTACCTCCTTCTAGGGATCAGGTAGCTGGCTGCCTGTGTAGTGACATTTAGAAGAGGCTGGATGAGGGCCTATACTCCCCTAAAATGTTTAGTTTTCCCACACATACACAGGAAGAAGGTTCTCTGCTTATCACCTAGGAGGAAGTAAATAGCATGGCAATTCTTTTTCATACTTGTAAAATATTTGTGTCCATGGCTTTTGTTCCCATAGTCTTAAGCTCTAGAGTTGAGAATGGGAGAAAGAAAGGGTTTTTGTTGTTGTTGTTGTTGTTGTTGTTGTTTTGGTGGGTGAAACAAGAAGGGAAAAAGATCGCCATCAGGCTGGATTCCCTTGGGATTAAAGGAGAAACAGTGTGATCTGAGGGCAGTGGGCAATGTGGACTCCAGCCCAAGCACACACTAAGGTCACAGCAGAACAGAGACACACGCTGCAGGAGGCCCCTACGCAGATGAAACGCTAAGCCGCCTCACAAAAGTTCTGTGTGTCCTAAGAGGGGTACAGATAACTGTGTACACATCTTGGTCGTGTGGACCAAGCTGATGGATGATTTAGGAGTTATCTGTGTGGATGATTCAGGGACCAGGCAGCTTAGTTCCTGATGTGCCAATATCTAAGTAGTATGTAAGTCTCCCAGGATCTTGATGTGATCTCCAGAAACAAATATCAAAAAAGCACTTAATTTAAGCCTGGTAGGCTGGAAGTTTACACTAGAAAGTAAGCTGATCTGTGGACAATGAGAGATTGGATAGCCATAATGAAATGCCACTTCCCACCCACGAGGATGGTAATCATAGAAAAGACAGGTAACAAGGTGTTGGTGAGGATGTGGAGAAATTGGGACCCTCAAATATTGCGGATGGGAATGAAAATGGTGCAGCTGCTTTGGAAAACAGTTTGGCAATTCCCCTAAAGTTAAACGTAGTTACCATATGGCCCAGAAATTTCATCTCACCCAACAGAAATGAAAACATATGCACATGAATGTTCAAAAACTTGTCCACAAATGTTCATAGTAGCATTGTCCATAATAGCCAAAGTGTGAAAACAACCCAAATGCCCATCAACTGATGAATGGATAACCAAAATGTGATATATCCCTACAATGAAATGTTATTTGGCCATATAAAGGAATGAAGTGCTGACTAATGCTACATGGATGAACATAATGCTACATGAAGGAACCCAGAAAACAACCGTTCACATATTATGTAATCAGTTCATATGAAATGCCTAAAATAGGTAAATCCAGAGAAACAGAAAGTAAACTAGTGGATACCAGGGTCCGAGGAGAAGGAAGGTAGGGGAAATCACTGTGGGCATGAAATCTCTTCTCAGGGTTACAGAAGTTTTCTGGAATTAGATAGCAGTGTTGATCAAACAACATATCAAATATACCAAAACCCACCAAACTGTATACTTTAAAAGGGTAAATTTTGTGGTATGCAATTACATCTCAATGAAAAAGAGATCTATATTTGCACATTTGAGACATAGTCTCAAATCCATAAAGTCCTTTTAGATAGACTTCATCATAGCAATTCTAAAAATGGGAACTACTTTTAGAAACAAACTCCAGGCAGCATCTGATCATTACAAAAGTATTAACAATGCAATTTCACTCTAAATACAAACTGGCAGTCATCTTGAAAGAAATTAATATTCTTTAGGTCTCTACCCTTGAATGCTGAAGAAACATTTTATCCTATGTGGGCTCCTAATCTAGGAAAGGAAGTTGCTTTCCCCCTCCATCCCAACCTCCTGCTGATTGTTTTTTGAAGATTCAGCCCAAACAGTCATGGTAAACGAAATTTAATCTAACTTATCCCAACTTTACACATTTCCATAACCGAAATCCTTTCTGTGCAGATACCCAAAGACTGTCCTAGAAAAGAAAATATTTCCACTTCAAAGTCTTCTGATACTATCATATGGGCAGGAGAGTGGGAGGCTTAGAGCAGAACTGTGTGACTTAAAGGATTTAGACGTGTTAAAGGGGCTAAGAGAGCAAGAGTAGACAAATGAAAGCACTAAACTAAGAGTCAGAATAGCACAGCTGACATATGCAGCTCAAGCAGGGATTAGGGAGGAAAGAAATGTTCTTGAAAATATCCTTCCAAGTTCAAAAACAAACTTCAGTTCTTTTAACAGTGGGAAAAAGCTTAAAATAAAAAGACTGTAGCATGACTCTGAGATGAGGTATGGGGTTTTTCTTCTCATGACTGTTAAATGTACAGTCTTCTTATGACGAGAATAATGTTATTACCCTGGAGGGTGTTCCATTATGATGCATACTGGCTCATAATTTAGTTTAGAGCAAAAGTTCTTAAGAGTGTGACTATTTCTGAAGAAATAAAAAGGACTTTGCAAAGAATAGAAGTAAGCAACATTATTATGGAACATTGACATAGCAATTTGCTTGCAAATTATTTTAAAAATGACTGCTAATAATACACCTTATTGTATATAGTACTCTCAACAAAGTACCTTGGGTAATCAAATTAACACAAGGCAATGAAAAGAGAACAGGAGAACCTATAGCATTACCAATGACGACTGCAATTAATACAACTACATAAAATAATCCAATGGGACCATTGGACAGCCCTGGGAAATGAAACAGTCACTTAGTGTGGTTGTGTAATAGAGTAACGTAATGGAGGACAATTGTATTTCCTAAGGTAAAGAACTAGTGGGAAAAAAAGAACTAGTGGAAAGACTGAAAACTCAAAAATGAAAGTTCATTTGTGTTCCTGACTTGGGAATAATGTTCTTTTCTTTGCCTTTGATCAAATCATCGCTCACTCACATACACAAACCCCATGTCCAGAATGACCAGTCACAGGAACACCAATGTCACTGTTGTCAGAGCTATTGTAAATCTGCACCAGGATAAGGAAGTCAAAGTTATTGTTATCAAAGAACACAATGATTATATAGAAAAATGTCTACAATAAGAAATTGAAAAAAATGTGATACACACACACATCACTCACATTTAAATGCTACCCATGGATGATGGACCTACAGGGTATTATGTTCAGTGAAGTAAGTCAGTCAGAGAAAGACAAACACCACACTTGTATGTGGAATCTAAAGGCAAAATAAACAGAAACAGACTGATAGATAAAGAGAGCAAACCTGTGGTTGGTTCCCAGAGGAGTAGGGTTGAGCAAAAGAGGCGAAGGGATTAAGAAGCACAAACTGGCAGTTACAAAATAGTCACAGGGATGTAAAATATAGCACAAGAAATATAGCCAATAATACTGCAATAACTATGTATGGTTGCCAGGTGGATACTGAAAATATCATGAGGAACACTTTGTAAAGTATATGATTGCCTAACTACTATGTTACATACCTGAAACCAGTACAAAATATTAAAATAATATTGAAAAATGTTAAAAGGATGATAAAATTAAAAAAAAAATGTTGCCTATGGGTAAAGGTGACACAATCAGGTCCCATTATATAGTCCCAGTTAGTGCATGCAAGTTCCTACCAATGAGCTAGAGGCCAGATTTTACATATATATGGAATGAGTGAGACAGGCCCCCAACTCTAGTTACATGCCTTGAGAAACCAAGAACATAAAGAAATGTTACAGAACAAAACCTCCAACTGAGCCCATTAGCTGCCTAATTCAATCCCTTGAGTTCTCCCATCACTGCCCAGATCAGTAATGGATGATAACCTTCCCTGGTGAGACTCCTTGATTCACACAGCATCCTCAATTGAGTTGCTAATGGCAAGAACCTTCCCTCTTAGCTAGTCATATCTATCACAAACTCTCCGCAATTTACCCTTAGCCTAATCTTCAGCTTCTCCTGGCTGTCTTTTAAAGAATAGATAAACCCATGTTCAACCCATTCAACCAGAAGTAGGGAGCCAAATTAGGCAGTGACAGAAATGTTTGAATCTCCATAGCAATTGAAAGGATAGATGCTGGAGGACTCGTCTGAAAACCAGAGTCTTATTTTAAGAATGCACTGGGCCACATGAAAGAATTCCACTGGGAAAATACAAGGAGGAGCCCTCCCAATCCTGCCTGTCAGGGAGTCTCAGAAAAGCCATGAGGCCAATTTATCTATGGCCTTAAAACCAGACTGGTGTACCTAGGCATCATGCTCCAGCCAGCTCAAGAGAGCAACCTTCACACACGAGCTAACGCGCTGAGGGAGATCAGGACTATCTCCCTCCACCCCACACCCCCTGCTCAATTCCAGTCACTTTTGCTGTGATAAAGTCTCCCCAGCTCTAAATTATTGGCTCCATACTTCCAATGACAGTCCTTCCTTTATGTCCTTCAGATTTGCCATTTACCTTAGCAGGTGGTCTTCCATACTCTTTAAGTGCCTGCAACCCCAACTCCCAGTCGCCCCCACAGCCATGAATACAAGCAGCCTCTTTTGTTTTGGTCTTGTCCTAGCTACTCCGTCAGTGTTCATCTCGGCCATACCGACTCCTTCATGAGGTCAGGGAAGATGCAGGGATTAAAAAAGGTATAAAGAAGAAAACTCCACAGGGAAAGTGAACAGCAGCAAAATGAGGAGAACAAATA
The DNA here is from genome assembly GCA_039655065.1 of Glossophaga mutica. Classification (NCBI taxonomy): domain Eukaryota; kingdom Metazoa; phylum Chordata; class Mammalia; order Chiroptera; family Phyllostomidae; genus Glossophaga; species Glossophaga mutica. The sequence continues at coordinate 74,210,602 of CM077305.1, read as the reverse complement.
GATTTAATGACTGAGAGCCCACCAGGCAACCACAGTATGAAGGAGTGAGTGGACAGTGAGCAAGCAGACATAGTAAGTATATGCTAGGCTTTCAAGAGGCAAAGACACAGAGTCTGGAGATAGTAGCTGAATTAAAAAAGGGGGGTTGAAGATTGCGAAGACTTAAACATTGTGTGGAGGGTTTATCCTTAGAAATGAGTAGAGCCATAATTCTCAGACATGCAGAGAACAAAAAATGGAAAAGAATACAGAGGAATTTTTTCAAGAAAAGGGGAAGTTGAGGGAATTTACATTCATTCATCTTGATATCTTTAAAGTGAGAGATAAGTCATGTTCTAGGAATAAGGGGTCAGTAGTAGGGTCAGTATCTGAATGTAATTGCCAGTCCAATAAGATGAATAAATAGGCTGCCAGCAGCTGAAGGTCCCAGTTACAATAAGAGAACACAGGTCTGCAGTAGAGATTTTCCTGAGCAATACTTAGAAGACAGGTCAGACATAAAGAAACCAGACAGTGCAATGCAGATTGGTCCAGTGAGGACTGAGGTGCCTGAAGGTTCTGGTAAATGTCTCTGTGAATGGCTATAGCCTCTGAGCGCACACGCGCGCGCACACACACGCTGAAATGGGGAATGGACTGTGCTTAGAGGTAAGGAGTTCATGGTAAAGCTGGAATTTATGGTGAAACAAATTATAGGTTCAGAATGAGTAAGTAAGTGAAAGAGGAACAAATGGAGTAACAGAAATTGCCATCAGAGATAAATGGAGATAAAAATGATTGGAGTTATGTAGGTAAAATGGCTATGAAGTTAAAGTGATAAAAAGGTTTCATAGAGAAAGAAAAAACACTTGAAGGCAAGGCCAGAGGACAAAAGGGAGAGAGGAAGACCAAACAGCTGATAGTGAGGAAGGCAAAAAATATACCCATGAAACCCATCACCTAGTGTCAACAATTGTCAATATTTTGTCATTTAAAAGGGATCTTCAATCCTTAGCCTCAATATGATAGGAAATACTTGGCAGGGCTGCTAGAGAAATTACTTAAAATAGGAAAACATTCAAGAGCCCCAAAGTCAACTAGATCACCTAGAGCAGATTGTCGACAGAGGCTGTGAGTTAACAATGACATTCTTCTGACTGACACGGTTGCGGAGTTATGAGTGCAAGTATAGTAGTATGGTAAAGGGTCTATATTCATCCAAAAAAAACAGGCTACCATAGTCCATCTTTAGCTCCTTTTTATCTTCTTGAATGTTTCAGGAAATAGGTAAGTGCTATTGAATGCTAATTCAACTCGTTTAATAGTATGTTTGTTTTTGTAAATATCATGTTAAATACAGTGTGTTACATCAGATAGAAAAGATACACAAACCCAGATTTTACTTTAAGTTCAATATTACTGTGATTTAGAAAATATGATTGGCAATTCTGAAGTATGAGAAAAACATTTATCAAGAATTTTAAAAATTATTTTTAAATTCCTGTTATTTCTTCTGTTCTTTTGAGTTTTACGTGTTTATTTTTAACATGGTTATAGTTTTGTCAATTCTTTGCTAGTTTTCTCAGGGAAATACTTAGTGAGTTCAATCAATATCCATTCTATTGCTAACAGTTGGCCTTCTATTTTAAAAGTTTTGACTGTTATTCATGAAAAAAGAATCCTTTTCATGCATCCACTTAGATTTGAAGGCAAGAAATAACTATTAAGACATTCGACCTATATATTACATTAAAGTTTATACATATTTTTATTATATTTTAGAATACATTTTCACATTCCAGTATCCTTGGAGAATATAACAAAATTCCCCTCCCCAATTCAAGAAAAAATTAAATCTTAGTTAACTTTTGTTTGTTTTTTAAAGACTTTATTTATTGATTTTTAGACAGAGGGGAAGGGTGGGAGAGAGGAAAAGGAACATCAACATGTGGTTGCCTCTCACTCACCTCCTACTGGGGACCTGTCCCACAACCCAGGCATGTGCCCTGACTGGGAATCGAACTGGCAACCCTTTGGTTTGCAGACCAGCACTGAATCCGCTGAACCACACCAGCCAGGGCTAATTCTTAGTTAACTTTTAATTATATTGGCTAATGCTTCTGCTTCCATCTATGACAAAGAAACTGATGCCAGACTTGCCTCTCTTCATAAACAACTAGGAAACTGAACAAAATATATGAAGCAATTATATGCAGATACTGAATAATAGGTAGTCTCAGACTGTGATTCCTGAAAGAAATGAAGTAAGCCTTGCAATATATCTTGGCTTTCTACCTAAGGTTACTTTTCAAACTGTAGTGCAGAAGAGGTAACCCAAGCAAGCATGGTGGTCTCACTGAGTTGAGGAAATAGAGAGGGTGTGGGAAGGCTGATGCAGTGAGACTGTGTGGTTAAAGAAAGGTATGCACAGAATGACCTCCAGATACCTGTGTAAGTGTCCTCTTGAGTTTTGACTGCAAATGAAGATGTACGTGCATTGGGTGAGACTTCCAATGAGTAAGCAAAGTCTCAGTAAAGAACAGCTGCCAGGGAACAATAAGTTTAATAATTCTCAGATCTCAGATCTGGGAAATAATTGAATCTGGCCAGTTAGAGTGGAGAGACCTGATTGACTACCTGGGACATTCAGGCGAAATTCCAGATGTGGCATTCCTTAGAAGTAGGACTAAAGTAGCCGAAGAGTAAAAGCTCTCTTAGACATGCATACTTTAAAGCTTAGAAACAATTTTCAAAAGAATCAGGATGACCTAAAAGTAGCTTATTTGCCTATCAAACTCTTTAAAGGAAGGTAAACATTTGCTATAGATTAATCAACATAATATATTCCATTATACAATCAAAATTAAGAGACCTATAAAACAGGAAGAGGTGATCATCCATATTCTGGTAAGATAATAGTCACTGAATGGGTCTTGAAGAGAATCATTTCTGCATCATTAGGAGACAGGATAGCATAGCCAAGGAAAATAACCACTGAGTACTTTGTCCCTATGCCTTTAGCTTACTTACAATCAGCTTCATTTTGGGCATTTTTTAAAAGTGTTATCTGAGAAGAAAAATAACGCAGATGGATTCTTACATTCAAACAGGAAAGACTTGTTCAAACTAGAAGAGAAATTTTGAGTAAAATGTTATAGTAAATCAGAAAAAAGCTATGACATCTCTACAGTGTACAACTGTTTAAGTGGAATATGTTATGTTTTTATCTTGAAATATTTATGGTTTCTTATTTAACTTATTGGGATGACCACTCTGCATTCCCTTTTCCTACAATGGCAAGTGATTTGAAAATGGCCCTGCATTCTCCTCCCCCACCCCAACACCCACCCCCAGTAAAGAAGACAAATGAAAAGGAAAGAAAATAAACATAGATTAAATTTTAGAGCAATAAAAACAGAATTAGGATAGGAAAATAAATAAATTATAACACACTACAGTCTCACAAAAAAAGGGAACTGGATTGTTTTAGGAAATCGTGCAACTAGCTGTCAGTTTTGTTCCAGAGTAGCATAAAAATGTCCTTGGGTTCTATCTGGATCTGACCTTTGGGTCACATGGTTACACTGGCTGCATGATCACTAAGTTATGAAGATTAGTAAAATTACATGGTCTTCTCTTCCCATGTAAATTTATAGCAATGTTTTATAAAATATATTTAAAATTATAACCATATTATTATCTATAAAAATAATTAAAGATTATAAAAATAATTATTATTCAAGATTTAAAAATATAATATAATAAAGAAAGGAAGAATGGAGAGGGAAAGAAGGGAAGACAATAGAGAAAGAGAAGAAGGAGTAAAAAGATAAAAGGAGGGAGGAAGAGAATACTAAGACCATTTTTGGCAATCAATTTGAAAACTTGAATGAAATAAATAATTGTATAGAAAAATATGCATTACTAAAACTGATACTTGAATAAGTAAAAAAAAATACCTGCATATAACAATTAAAGAAATTCAGTTAGAAATTTTAAAAACCTACCCACATTTAAGCATCAGATCCAGAAAGATTCACATTTTTGTCTTCCAAATTTTTCAAAGAATATATCTTTACTTTAGGTTAGTAGGAGAGGGGAGGGGGAAGAAAATAAAAATTATTTTGAAAAGAAATTTTTTTAAAAACCTAGGCTAATTATTTTTTAAATGCACTAAAGACAAAAAAATTAGCTATTGAGATAAAAGATATTTTATCTTCAAAGGCATTATTAAAACATTAAAGCTCATTTTCAACAGAAATAATGAAAAACAACCTAGATTTCTATATTTGGGAAAAAATAATGGAAAATGGAGGCAAAATAACCATTCTTATTACAAATTTCAAAAATTGACTGCTAGTAGACCTGCAATTTTCAAAAAAACTAATAAAAGAGTTTTTTAAACACATGTAAGTACAGAAATATAAAAAATAAAATAAAAGGTAAAACAATGAGAAAAGTAAAAACGTAGGTAAATACAAATGACTATTAATTGTGAAAAAAATAAAAATCTTTTGTGAGAATTGAAATATATCTAGATTTAAAATGCATGAAAAAATAATACAAGAGGCAGAAAAGGGTAAATTAGTTATAGTGTTTTTAGGTTCCAGAATTTTAAGATAGCAGTGAAATAATATTAGCTTACATCAAAATGAATATGCATGCTTTACTCTCTAGGAATTGAAAGAGAACAAATAAATTATATAGAGGAAAACAAGAAATAATAAAAATATGTTTGATTAATCCAAAAATGGGAGGTAAAATAAACAAATAAAAAGGAGTGCAAAGCAATGAGGTTAAAGTGAAAATTTAAACCCAAATATATATGTAATTATATAAGTATAATGGAAATAAATACTACCATTAAAAGACTAAGATTATCATTCAAGATTTAAAAATATAATATTTAACTCTAAGTTGCTTCAAGAGACAAATTTAAAATACAAGTACAGAGAAAGGTTGAAAGCATTAGGATGACAAAAGATATACCATGGAAACCTAAATACAGAGTCAAAGGAAATTTTAAGGAAAGAACATTACTAGAGATCAAAGGAGAATTTTATAATGATATATGAGGCAGTCCACCAGAAAGATATAATAGTTCTAAGTCTGTATTCATTCCACAACATGGCTTCAAAATAATCTATTGATAGCTTGGCTATCAATAAAAGGCTGACATTCGGGGAAAAATATTTACCAGAATAAAGAAGAAATAGACAGTTCTGTTACATTAATAGCTGATAGAATAAGCCAATAAAAAACACATTAGTAAGAATATTGAAGGCTTTAGCAACACAATTAATAAAACTGATCTAATCAATATATGTAGATCATTGCATCCAAGAGCACAATTCAAAATCTTTGAAGTGTAGTTGGAATATTTACAACAATAGATCTTATGCTGCACCATAAAATAAATCTCAACAAATTACAAAGGATTTAAATAATTTTAGAGTTTTTTCTGACCATTATGGTCAAGCTGGAAATAAAGCACATGAAGATAATTCGAACGTCTCCCATTGGTTGAAAACTGAGCAGCACTCTTATAAGTATCTATAAATCAAGCAGAAATTTATTCATTCAAAAACTGACCTCTGGAAGGCAAGGAGAGACCTAAGAAAGAAGAGGCAGATCACTTCAAATTGGTAGATGACAGGTTTAATAAGCAAGTTACTTAAGAAGCTTGTCTTGGGTTCTTGCAAGACAAGGAGATCTCCACGCCTGCACCAGAACCTTAAAGTTTTTACAGAGGCCTCAACTGGGTTCAGTCATATATAGATGACCCTTCAACAACATGGCTTTGAGCTATGTGGGTCCACCTACATGTGGATTTTTTTCAATAAATACAGCTGGGCCCTTTATACCCGCGGGTTTCACCTCCACCATTAACCATGTGTCGATAACAGTATTTTCAAATTCCCAGCAGAGGATTCCCAACCATTTTATCTATAGTTTATTCAATTAGTGGACGCAAATGGCTGACTCAAAGTTAAAAGTTGTATTTGGATTGTTAACTGCCTGGGAGTCAGGGCCTCTAACCTTCTCATTGTTCAAGGGTCAGTGTACACAGTCCATATGGTCTCAACAACACCTTACTCCCTCAAGGCCGTGTCCTTGAGAATGGCCTAGGTGGTGGGCACAGTGGGCAAACGCACACTCTGAGAACAAGGGAGGGTGGAAGGAGCCCGGGTGCAGCTCACAGGTCAACCAGCAGCCAGGTACTCTCGACGGCCTCCTCTCACGGAAAAGAGAAGTTATCAGAACCCATTTTAAATTAAATGAGAATAAACAGATGACTTATCAAAATTTAAAACATGTAGGATATAAATAAAACAGTACTGGGAAAAATTTGTAATCTTTAAAAGATATACCAGAAAAGAAAACGCTAAAAAAATCAACAATCTGATCCTCCAAATCAAGAAAATAAATAAATAAATAGATAGATAGATAAAGCAAAGCAACTCCAAAGAAAATAGAACATAGTAAAGATAAGTTCAAAATTCAATGCATTTTAACATTTATATGAAATGAACAATTTCCTCAAAACAGGACACTAATCAAAAATGAAAGAGAGAGAAATTCTAAATAGTCTGATATCAATAAAAGCAATTGAATTCATTATTAATACCTTCCCACACAAAGAATACCCAAGTCCAGATGGATTAACTGGTGAGTTCTTTCAAATATTTTTTAACAAACTCATAAAAATATTTGCAGAGAAGAGAAATAGTAAATACTTTGAGGCTCACTTCCTGAGGCTAGCTTAACTTTCATATCAGTATCTGACAAGAACATAACAAAATGGAAAATTATAACCCATATTTGCCAATAGGTTTAGATGCAGTCCCAAACCAATGTTAGAAAATTCTACCCAGAAACACATAAAAAGAATAATATATTACAAACAAATGGGGTTTCAGGCAAACAAAGGTAATTAAAAATTTTTAAATGGTATCAGTATAATTTACCTTATTTATAGCAAAATATAGGTACATTAGAAAATTATCTGTTAATAGAGACAAAGAAAAAATCATTTGACGAACATCGATACACATTTATTATCTTTAAAAATTTGTGAGCAAATTAGAAAGAAAACTTCCTTAATTTGATATGTTACCTAAAACAATCTAATATCATACATAATGAACACCTTCTCCCTGAAGTGGAGAATAAGCGAAGATACTCAAAATCACTGTTTTTATACAATTTTGATTGGATGTTCCAAGCAATGTAGTGAGGCAAGAATATAAAATCAAAGGTATAAAGACTGAAAATAAAAAATGAATCAGCCATTATTCGCAGCAGATATGATTGTGTACACAGAAAATTCAGTTAATTAATTAACTGAAAATTCACCAACAATTAGAACTCTTAAATGAATTTATATAAGTTCAACGAAACTCCTCCATAAATATTTTTATTTCTTCCCAGTCTGGGTCTAAGCAAGGAGGCAAGTTTGAGTAGCAAAGGCCTTGGAAGCAAGAGAATGTATGGTTCTAGAGAGACTTTGAAATTTTTCTCTCTGGAGCCATTTGCTTACATTCCTGAATAATAAACTTACTCTCCCTCCCCTGAGGGAAGAATGGGCAGGTTTCCAGAAGTCTCTTACAGGATTAGAAGTTTCTCATACTCAGCATGGTTCAGCTGGGGCATAGACCTTGCGGGCAGCGTCCCCCTGGGCCCACTCTGCCTCACCCCTCTGGACCTTGGTGAGGGATGTCAAGGGAACTGATGTAAGCATGTTATGCCATGAGTAATAAATCATGTCATCTCTTTTGGCCCATTTCCTTGCTAATCAAATCTGTGTAAATGTGACAAGCAAATTTAAGGATGTGCTTGATCATTTGACTTAATATGTAGCAACAAACAAGTGAAAATTAAATTTTACAAACAATACTATTTACAGTGGCACTAAAATATATCAAATGCCTAGGATTATATCTAACAAAAATGTAAAAGACTTCTACAGTAAAATATATGAATAATACTAACAAATTAAAGTTCTAAATAAATGGAAAGAGTTATCAGGAGCATGTTTCATAAGATTCAACACTGAATTTTTTAATTATCTCAATATTAATCTATAGATTCAATGCACTTCCAAATAAAATGCCCCAAAGCTATGCAAATTAATGGGCTTTGAAAACTCTATATTTCATATAAATTCTCAGATGAATATGAAAACACAAAAGATATACAACACCAGGGCTCATCTTAAAGATGAGCACGAAGGGACTTATAAATATCAAAATAGTTATTAAGATCTTAAAAACAAATAGGTGGAATAGAATAGAATCAATAAGTAGTCCACACCCATTCAGTTACACACTTTCTGAAGGTAACATGATAGTACAAGGAGAAGGCATTATCTTGCAAAAACTTGTGCTGGATCAATTAATCCATACTAAGATATGAGTTTAGAACCCTGTCCTCTGTATTACACAATGTATAATTATATATGAATTGCACAAATTCATGTGAATTTTCACATGATCTAAAGAAAAATAGGAAAAATGCTTTCAAGAAAACATAAATATATGAGGTCTGTCCAGAAAAGGCCCAAACATTGTTAACGTAACAAAAACGGTTTGCATGACATCAATGTAACCTGGCAGCCAAGGAGAGTAGACTGGAATGCACATGCACAAGCAATGACAACTTCACTGTACTAGTCAGTGGGGGTGGTAGACGCCGTTGAGTGAGCATGTGTCCTGTGTGGCCATCGCATTCAAAATGGCTGAGTAAGTTGAGCAATGAATCTGCATCAAAGTTTGCATTAAGCATGAACATTCCTTCGTGGAAACTACTCAGATGATTCAGAAGGCAGCAGCTATGGGCAACTGCTGATTGGCAGCTGCATCGCAACAGCATGCCCACTCATGCCTCACAGCTTGTGCAGAGTGTTTGGCAAAACATCAAATCACCCAGGTGACTCAGTCCCACTACAGCCCAGATTTGGCACCCTGTGACTTCTGGCTTTTCCCAAAACTAAAATCACTTTTGAGAGGGAGCAGACTTTAGACCATCGATGAGATTCAGGAAAATATGACAAGTCAGCCGATGGCGATTAGAACTGTGTGAGGTCCCAAGGTGCCTACTTTGAAGGGGACTGAGGTATCATTGTCCTGTGTACAATGTTTCTTGTATCTTGTATCTTCTTCAGTAAATATCTCTATTTTTCTTATTACATGGCTGGGTACCTTCTGGACAGACCTCATATATTGATGTCCTATAAGTAACCAAAGATTTCCTAAAATACCATACAAAAGACATTACTCTTAGAGAAAAAATTATAATATTTGACTATATTGAAGTTAAATACTTCTGTTTATAAAATATAGCATTAATATAAGGAAGAGAAGCCACAGAAAGATGGGAAAAGATATTTGAGATAGATGGATTCCACAAAGGACTAATAGCAAGAATATATTAAAGACTTTTACAAAACAAAAAGAAAAGACATAGGAAGATAGAGAGGAAAGAGAATTTCATGAAAGAAGGTTCCCAATATCTAATAAACATATGAAAAATACCTTTTTTATTCAACATTAGGGAAGTATAAACTATTACCCACACTGTGATATCATTATAAACCCATTAGAATGGTTAAAAAGTACCAAGTATTGGCAACTATGCCCCAAGTATTAGCAAATATGTGGAACAGCTGGTTCTCTCCTCCCTGTGGGTAGGAGCATAGGGCTCTAATTATTTTGGAAATCAGTCAGCCATATCTGTTGAAGCTGAACATCAACACACACAATATTTGTAACCCTAGTATTGAAATGGTACACAAGTTCACTAAAAGACAAGTACAAGAATGTTCTCAGCAGTACTATTTACAGTGGCCCAAACTGGACACAGTCTGTCTGTTCATCAGTGGTAGAATGGGTAGACATTTTGGTATTGTCATAGAATAAAATATGAAGTAGCAACAAAAATGAATAATCTTTAGCTACTAGCAACTACATGAAGAAATCTCTCAGTGTTGACCTTGACACAAAAATAATATAATGTGTAGTTACATTTATATAAAGTCCCAAAGCAAGCAGAATTAATCTCTGGCATTAAAAGTCAGTGTAATACTTTTGTTGAGGGAGGTGGCTGGAAGCGGACAGGAGTGGGTTTCTGGACGTTCATAACACTCTGTTTCTTGATGTGAAGGGTTGTGAAATTTCTCAAATTATATACTTACATTTTGTACATATTTCTTATGTATTCTACTTTGATAAAGAAGAAAAAAGATAAGAATCCTATTTCCTAGTACTTTCACTGAAAGGATCTAAGAATAATAATCATTGATAGCAATCAGTATTTCTAGTGTCCAGATTATGCTCTCAAAATATCAATTTCAACTAAAAGGATCTATAACTTTTTGGAGAAGTATGATTTCAAGTCTGTGAGAGAAATGTCCAAGATGAGCCTCAAACATCTTGTCCAAATAGAAAAAAAAAAACCTTGTATTGGGTTGTCCAAAAAATCCTTTCTCCCTAAAATAAAAGACACATTTTCCATTTTCACCAAGAACTTTATTGATTTGGTTATTTTGAATATGTTGGCTCTCTCCACTATGGTATAATATTGATTGTTCTCAATTAATGTCTCGCTTTGATCATAATCAACTCAACTGGTTACCTGACCATGGAGCATCATCCAGTGAGAAATGTCCAACACTTCACAAACCACTTTTGACACATTCAATCAGTCACACCACCTTCTCCATACATTGCACAAATCTCTCTCTCTTTTTTTTTTTTTTTTGCATTTCAGTGGTGTTTTACCTTTCTTGAAATAATAAAGCATCCTATGCAGAAAATATTGCTTATTTTCTTCCATCTTCAAAATTAAAATGGCTATACAAAATTCACCAATTTTGATAAGTTTTTTAAATGCACGCTGATATGACAGCTGTCACAATATAATCTAACAAAATTGTTTTGAATGAAATTAAAGACAATAAGCGCAACCAGAGCCATCTTAACGGAAAAAAAACAAACGAATGTTTTGGCCAACCCTATATTTGTTTAGACTGTCGCAGAACTTCCCACACGTCATGAGTCCACCATAGCTCTGTGCTCATAACACTGTGAACACTGTAAACAAATGGGGCCAAAGGGTCCCATATGGTGTTCGTATCTCCTCTTCAGGGCATGTTCCATTGCCCCATCAGACTTAACTTAGAAAATGCAAGTCCAAAGTTAAAATTATTAAGAACTTAAAGACAGAACAGCAGAGCATTAAACCAAGCATGAGGCCTATAGTCTATTGGGTTAAATGGTGGCTCCTAAAATTGACCTGCCCACATCCTTCTTCCCTTCTTCCCCAGCAAATGTGGCTTTATTTGGAAAAAGTGTCTTTGCAAATATAATTAAGGATCGTGAGATGAGATCATCCACAATTATCCCCAGGGGCCCTAAATTCAGGGACAAGTATCCTTATAGAGACATTCAGAGGAGAGACGCACAGAAAGGAATATGCCATGTGAAGACAGAAGAGGATATTGAAGCCAAGAAACACCTGGAAAGGCAAGTAAGCGTTTTCCTCTAGTGCCTTCGGAGAGAGGGCAGTTCTGCCAACAGCTTGATTTTGGACTCCTGGCCTCCAGATCTGTGAGAAAATAAATTCCTGTTGTTGTAAGATACCCAGTTTATAGTAATATGGTGTGGCAGCCATGGGAAACGAACACAAGCCCTCCTGAGTGTGGGGTCCTGTGGGACTGCACAGGTCACATACTGATAACACCAGTGTGGATGGGGCCTTTGTTCAAAGGTGGGACAATTGAGACATCAGTGATGACAGTAAGTTGGAATGAATTAAGACCATCAGAGATATGTTTACAGCATTGAGTTGAGAACGATACGAAAGATCACTTTTGGAGGATGCTAGATAACTAACCTGTTGTTTTTGGAAACTGATGATGGAGGAAAAAAATCAAAATTTGTCATGCTGCTTCTGTACAAACTCATTTTCAGAGTAATCAAATAGTTGACAAAGGAAACCTCTTCTTTATGAATATATTCCAGATAGTAAATGCAGAAGGAACAATAGAATTAGAGTATCACCATTTTCACCCTCTACTGAATTAATGGACCTAGACAACGATCATCAAAGTTGCTAACATTACACACGAGATATAACTATATAGTCTGTGTTTCTTGATTAAAGCGTATAATGCTATCTTTGATGGAGTCATACAACTGAAAAAAAAAATCAAACCTAAATCTGATCAAGCTAACCAGTAATTTATGGGACATACAGGAGCCAGAGAAACATGTTAAAGGATGCCTTGAAATGCTATCAGGAACTATCAGATGGTGTTTTTGTGAGAAATTCAACAATTCATACGTTCGCTTATTTTTTTAAATAAATAAATTACAACAGAAACAAAAAGAGGGGACCTATAAATTAAAAGAGACTTGTGACACATGGACAAATAAAAATGTATCATTTCAATTTTCATTTTGATTTAAATAAACTGTTCTCCTACAAATCTCAACAGAATTTTAGGTAGAATTTAACTTGATAAACTTATTTTAAAAATTCATAGAAGAGCAAAAAGTAAAGGATATTTATGACAATTTGGAAGATGGGCAACAAAGCATGGGGAATTTTTCTCCTATAGCTAAAGAAATTATAAAACTGTCACAATTAAAATAACAAATATTGGCAGGAATAACAGTCTAAATATTCAATAAGCAAGTACTGTAAGGGTGTTAATGGGACATGGGCTTTAGTACTGATCCTAGAAGCTTCTGGGTATGTCAGATATTAATCCTTTAATTTCCACATGATGAGTAGATTTCAGAAGGCAAGGTAGAGTTGGTTGGGGTATATTAGATCCCTACCTCACCCCACACATAAAATTAAAGTCTCAATATTTTAAGAATCTAAATGTAAAACAAAGCTTTAAAACATCTAAAAGGGATACATACATACGAAAAATATTTTTACCTCAAAGTGGAAAAGAATTCATAAAAAAGAAAAAAAATTCTGTAAAGGAAAAGATGAACAATTTTGATTATAGTGAAACTTAGACTTCTGTATAAGTTCATACTATACATGAAGTGTTTAAAGGTCCCAAGATAGGGAGAAGATATTTACTATCACATACATATACACCTATTTAAAGATAAGAAAGCCCCTAGAAAAATGGAGAAAACAATGGACAAAGATGATGAACAGAAAAGGTAAGCCAAGTTGTCAATAAGCATATAAAAAGATTCTCAGACTTTTTTCTGATCCAGTTATTAGGTAGCAGCTAGGAATGAGCAGCCAGTGGGGAAATAAAGGCAAGGTGTTCACCGTCACAATCTAAGAAAGAACTTAATACAGGAGGAGGGAGACATGTCTCACCTGTTGACCCAGTAGTCCTGAGCCTGGGTCAATAAGGCTGCCAGGCATTCTAAACAACAAGCAGAACTATGATAATGCAGGATGGGGGGAGCCCTTGAAAGTCTGTGTGTATTATCTCCACTAGCTAGGAAAAGGAAAACCTTGAGACTGTGTCTTCATCCCAAGGCCTAGAAAGAAGAAGGGGAGGGGGTCCACAGTGCCCGAAGAAAGAGCCCATAAAACAGCTTTGGTTAATTGTCTGCCTCACGTCACATATGCAAAAGAACAAATAGAGTCTAGAGCAAAAAAAAAAAGATCCAGGGTAACAAACCCCCACCCATACCTACGTTTGGGTAGTCACATCTCTCTGTGGGGAAAGTTGGCACCAACTTTACCCATCAATTAATATGTAACTCCCTCAGCTCCATCCTGTCAACTATATAAATCCTCAGAACAAAGGACTTGCCTTCTTGGCTTTCTTGCCATGTTGGGTGGCAGGGGTCAGGGGGTGCCTGGCTGGCCATACTCTGGCCACCCAGGTGTCAGCTACCCTGCTCTTGCCACACTGCTCTTGCCCATTAGATCTTAGTACTAATAAACTTTGCCTGCTTGCTAATAGGCTTGCTGATCTGTAATTCTTTACTGCATTGGCAAGAAGAACTGAGTTTCTGCGAGTTTCTCCTGTAACACAGTAAATGGAAATTAAAACACTAAAATACTATTTTGTAAATGTCAGATAAATAAATTGTTTTCAAAGTTTAAGATGTATAGGCTGACCTATATAAAATTGCCATCTTTGTAGACTAAAAGTGATTAGATATTGGCAATTTCCCATGATTCAACCAATATATGGTACCCTCTAATCAATCTAATCCTCTCCTGTGTATACTCTTTCTCAATCAGGGTTCTGTGAGTAAACCAAGACCTAGAGAAAATAATTTGAATAATTATTTTTTCAGTTCTCCCAGCGTCCCTAAGTAGCTCCATTTTAGATTCATAGGAGAGAATTAATTCATCATACAGTGGTTGCTTTAGTGCAGTAGGGCTTAACGCTCTCCCAAAGCCCTAGTTGAGAAAGGATAAAGAGAAACTCTTTCTCATGTATACAATAAGACATATATTAGTATATCCAACAAGCTTTGTTTTTAATAGCCAAAAACATTTTTAAAAGAAATATGTATTTATTAATATATACTATGTGATGAATAAATTAGCAGTATATCTACACAATGAAATGAATGAACCAGTTATATATGTACCCAAACAGGTAAATTTTGGTAATGTAATATTACATGAGAAAGCAAGTTGCAAAAAAGTATACAGACTATATTACTTTTATGCAAATTTTAATAGCACACAAAGCAATTGTATAAATGGTTTTTAAATAAATACATATGGAATAAAAGTATAAAAAATATTGAGTAGGAAGAATAAGCTCAAATGACTATATAGTCATTACCCCAGGAAGGGAGTCATAGTAAGAGACTTTAACAATAACTATAAAATGTTGTGATGTTATGACTTTAGCTGTACAAGGACCTTAAAATTTGTCAATTTGTATTAAATTTGGGTGTTAAGTACATGGGGATTTGTGTTATTTTCTGTACTCCCCTATCTATTTAAAACTTTCCATATTACTTTAAAGATTAAGAAAAAGGAAGAAAAAGAATTCCTAGTATGATTAAAGAGAAGAGCAATTGCTATAATTTATTTAGCACTTACTATGTGTCTGACACCATGTGAAGCACTTTACATGAATTATCACATTTAATCCTCGCTGCAATCCCCTCACAGGTGAATTAAGACCAAAGGCCTTGCCCACATTTCTGGTCAGTCAGAGTCACAACAGTTCCAACTATAAATCATTTTCTCAAAGGTGACAAAAGAAGAACAATTGAATTTCATGTTGTTATTTTAAATTTTATGAATTCATCCATTTGATCATTCATTCTCTCAACCACCCCTTATAACTTGAGTAAACTTGGACTAATTAGCCAAATTTTTTCCCTATCTGCCAATGGGAAAAAATAATAGTACCTTCCTTTCAGGTTGCTGACAGGATTAAAAACACGTAAAACGTTTAGAACAGTTGCTCAACAAGCACTCAGTATATCTTGGTAAATCTATATTTACTCATTCACCTATTCATAGGTAATGAATTATTTTACCCCATGCCAGCCATGAGAATTGGCCATTAGATTTCAGAAATGAGGAATGAAACAGGGTCTGCAACCTCCAGTCATTTTTAATCAAGTGGGTAAGACAGATGCTCATATGGATGCGTAAGGGGAAGGAAGGGAGCAAGGGTGAAACTCAAATCTGTAAGGTACAGAGTGACACAAAAGATGATCATGTCACCTGTGGAAGAACAAGAAGCTACAAGGAGGGCAATTGTATTATTTTTTAAAATACAGTTGATATCTGACTTGAGTCTGGGAATATTAATGAGTTTTAGCCTAGCAGAGAGGATGAGGGTCCTAGATAGGAGGAGTGGAAGGCAGATAATATTCACGCAGAAGAAAGAGTCTAAGCCAAAGCAGGCAGCTGCGCTTCGGCCTGACTTGGTGCACTGTCGTGGTGCTGTGGGGCAGAGGGGAGATGGCGGTGTCGAGGGAAAGGACTGGGAAGGGCCCTTTAGGGGCCAGAGTGTGGAAGACCTGGTATGACTCACTAGGTTTAGGGTTTGTTTGTTCTTTTATTATTTTATTTAAATTGTTGTTCAAGTACAGTTTTCTGTCCTTTGCTCCCTTCCCAGCCCACCCACCCATCCCTCACCACCATTTCCACCCCCCCTAGTTTTTGTCCATGTGTCCTTTATATTTGTTCCTGTAAACCCTTCCTCTTTTCCCCTGAAATTCCCCTGAAATTCCCTCCCTTCTCCCCTCTGGTCACTGTCAGCCTGTTCTCTATTTCAGTGTCTTTGGTTATATTTTGCTTGTTTGTTTTGTTGTTTAGGTTCCTGTTAAAGATATTTGTCTTTCACTGCCTCGCTTATTTCACTTAGCATAATGCTTTCCAGTTCCATCCATGCCATTGCAAAGGGTAGGAGTTCCTTTTTTCTTTCTGCTGCATAGAATTCCATTGTGTAAATGTACCATAGTTTTTTGATCCATTAATTTACTGATGGGCACCTAGGTTGCTTCCAACACTTGGCTATTGTAAATTGTGCTGCTATGAACATTGGGGTGCATAGGGTCTTTTGGATTGGTGTTTTAGGGTTCTTAGGATATATATAATCCTAGCAGTGGAATTGCTGGGTCAGAAGGTAGATCCATTTTTAGTTTTCTTAGAAAAATCCATACTGTTTTCCATAGTGGTTGTACCAGTCTGCACTCCCACCAGCAGTGCACTAGGGTCCCCTTTTCTCCACAACCTCTCCAACACTTGTTGTTTGTTGCTTTGTTTATGGTGGTCATTCTGACCTGTGTGAAGTGGTATGTCATTGTGGTTTTAATTTGCATCTCTCTGATAGCAAGCAATACTGAGCATCTTTTCATGTGTCTCTGGATCCTCTGTATGTTCTCCTTGGAGAAGTGTCTGTTCAAGTCGTTTGCCCATTTGTTAATTGGGTTGCTTATCTTCTTAGAGTGGAGTCGTGTAAGTTATTTATATATTTTGGAGATTAAACCCTTGTCTGAGGTATCATTGGCAAATATGTTTTCCCATACAGTTGGTTCTCTTTTTATTTTAATACTGTTTTCTTTAGCCATGCAGAAGCTTTTTATTTTGATGAGGTCCCATTTGTTTATTCTTTCCTTTATGTCCCTTGCTTTAGGGGACATATCAGTAAAAATGTTGCTGCTGCGTGAAATATCTGAGATTTTCCTGCCTATGTTCTCCTCTAGGACTTTAATGGTGTCATGGTTTAGGGTTTTTATCTGAAAGAAAATGGAAGATTTAAAAGGGATTTAAGCACTGTGGCAGGGAGGGGGGCGGAAGTTGCATTTGGGAAAATTACTGGGGCAGCTGAGATTCTGTTCTCACATATTTTTGTGATTATTTGATTCACATTTCTCTCCCCTAGTAAAGTGTAAAGTCCAGGAGGGTACTGATCATATCAGTCTTGCTCAACATGATGAATACCCAACAGTTTAAGGTAGTAGGATCTTAAAATTATTTATTGAATAAATGAAAGAAGTGAAATCAGAAGCAGAAGGCAATGGAAGTAGTCGAGGTGGGAGATTATTCAAGGTGGGAGATTATTAGGATCTATAAACTGGGGCAGTGGCAGCAGGGGTGGACTGGGCATGAAAGATGTTGAAGAGCACATGAAGTGAAGTCCTGACTTAGGAACACACAGCACTGGGAAATAAGGGAGAGGTGTCAGTCTTGGGCGATTCTATCTGGGTGACTTGGTGAAAGGTGTGCGACAGTCACGGAGCCTGGGAGAAACTCACAAGGAGGCAGGTGTGTCCATATGAAAAGGGGTCTCTGCGCTGTGATGCAGAGAGAGGGAAGACAACATCAAATGTGATTAGTTTCTTACTTTTTTTACAGGCTTATAAAGAAATAAAATGTGAGAAGACATTTGAATGTAGATCATTGCTCCCCATGGATATAAGGTTCTGATGCACACATTTTAAAATGGTGAGCAATATTGGAAGTAAAAGAAATATCATGCTAATATGGAACAAGTAGAAGAATTTTTTCAAAAACCGAGATAAACATTTGAAAAATCTTGACATAATGGGAGGCAATTCAGGAGAAATGAATCATAAATGTGAGATGAAATTTCTGTGAAAGAAACATCACAAGGAAGAAAGAGTGAAGAATCTATTTAACAACGCTTTCACCTAAAACTGGTGACTAAGCATTGCTTTAAGTTAATGGGTGCTGTCAAACTTTCAGCAGGAGCAACTTGCCATGTCTTTTCCGTTAATAGAGGTCTGAAGCCCAATTAGGGTGTCCCCTTCTCAGAGAACCCAGAAGCTGTGTTATATTAGGAGCCGAAGGCACTGCATTGCCATATTAAGGGAGTCTTGATCCCACTAGATTTTAAGCAACTTTCAAAATAGAAGCCTGGGTGCTGGCTCTGAAGTTGTGCTTACCATCAAGTGTTAACTGACCCTCTCCCAGCCAATAGAACCTGTAATCCCAAGCGATGGATCCCAGCCAATCCCAAGCGATGACCATATCAGTATTTTCTTTTCACACTGTTCTCTAATTTTAAAAAATCTTAGTCAGGCATTATTTTCTCTTATTTTATTTTGAAGAGTGTATACACATCTACTTTCTCCATAAAGGCTGCTCTAGTTTTATAAAAGAAAAGTAATTAACTCGTCTCCTCAACTCTAACTTCATCTCTGCCGAGCTTCCAAACAATAGACATTCATTTCTCCATAAATTACAGAATAAATATTGATTGCTGCAGCCCTTGTTATTGTGAGAACAATGCTCTGTCATACTGTGCGTACCTGTTTTAGATGATATGGTGTGAAATGGCGCCCAGCTGTGACTTCCGTGTGTGGACGTGGGACAAATATGATGTATTTGGTGATGCGCATAAAACTGCTGTATTTTTCTCCCTCTGATGTCATAGCAGCTTATAAATGAGGCACTTTCTAGACAACTGTATGCTTGTGCCCATTTTTACTTTGAATACAACAGAATACGCCAGATTCCACTAGCATCGCTGTCACTTCCTAAGGTAATTTGTTTAATGCACTGAATGAATTTTAGAATCTTATTTAAAAAGTGGGCTGTGCAGCAAGAGAAAGAGTATATCTTAAACAATTCTCAAGGATCCGCACAGACTGTGTTGAGAGGGAATGGACTGCACAGAATAACAATTCCCAAAGTATCCCAGGAAGCTATGTGTTCGTTCTCAGTGGCAACCTTGTGAGCACCTGCATTCTGATCACCCAGGTTGGGAGTTCAGCAGACAGCTGGTTCTCGCATCAGGGACTAGGAGGAGGAGGCATGCAGGTCTGAACATTATCTCTAGAGACAGGAGAAGGTCAGCAAAAGATGCTCAATATCAGCTGAGAAGAGGCACAGGGCTGTTAAATACAAAGCATGACAGCATGGACCCCAAAGGATCCCAGATGAAATTGCCGCAGTAATAAAATTTCTCCCTCCCACAGTTGCACATAGAGACCTCCTGAGACCAGTGTGATCCAAATCAGCTAAGCTCCATGCAGACTCTCCTTACCACATTAAGAGCAGTTCATGAAATGGCAGGGTATGAAGTGTCAAAAGCATGGGGATAGCAGGATCTTTTTTTCTTCCCCAGAGCACAAAAAGAGAATTTGAACCATAAGGCATCCAGTGGCAACAACCGTGACCTGTGTGCTTCCTTTCCGGTGGGCACTCAGGATTTTCAGCGGAGTCAGGCTAACGAAGCACTTGGCGCTGGACAAGCCTGGCCCTGCCTCTAGGACTGCAGACCATGAGGGGTACACAGCTTGTGACACAAAATATCACAAACAAAAGCTTCTGCACAACTTGTTGCCGCTTTTCACATGAATTAATTTCCCCTTTCAACATCTTTTACTGTGGATCAAATGTTGTTGTTCGTATTAGTAAGTAGGGTTCCCCAGAGAAACAGAACCAAGAGTGTGTGTGTGCCTGGAGAAGGGGGGAGGGGGAGGGGGAAGGGGGGAGAAAGAGAAGTAACCCGCTTTCCTGGAAGTGCACGAATTTAAATGTTAATCTTATCTAAAAAACCACATTCACACACACTTCAGAATAATTTTGGCCTAATACAGGCACTGTGGCCCAGCCAATGTGACATATAAAATTAACCATCACATCAATTATGTTGGTTACGTTGTTGTTTTTCTTTATTTATCTGTTTGTTAGCTCTGAATAAACCCAGACAATTTCTTGTATTTTTCAATAGAAAATCTTCTTAAATGAGTGAGGGGAGATCCTAGGAAAAAACCTAGGGCAGTAATTTCCTTGAGGTCTAGCTTTGTGCCCAGCCCTCTGCTAGGTATTTCATATGTTTTCTTCCACTCACAGCCTCACCCACCTTGTGAGGTAGGTATCAGTTTTCCCATTATTTAGACCCAGAATTTAGGACTCAGGTAGACACGTGATCTTCCCAAGGTCACCTGCTGGTGAGTAGGGACATTAGGAATACTGCCTCAGGTCTCTGACTCCACTGCCTTGTCATACTTCACTGGGTGGCTCTTGATGATGGCACAGAGAAGAACCCTGACTGGCTCTTTTCACACGGCTATATTGCCTTTCAAGACATCTGAACTGCTGTGAAGACAATAAATATGATTAGTAGACGCAAGCTTCATAATCAAGACTTTCTATGGCACAAATGATGACAAAGTTAGAGATTCATGGCTCAGAAATCATGAATTCTCATCTGCGCTCTCATCTGAGACAGGGTTAGCTATTTATTCATCCATTTTATTAACTCATGGCTTGTTCCAAATGTCACAGGTGACCCAAGGACCAAATTTTATTTGCAGACATGTTTTGTTTGAACCCAACCCCAACCTCAATTCTGCCTGTTTTAATGTATTTAGTAGTCAACATTTTAAAAAATCAAGATCTTTCACATATAAAACAATCGATGTCCTGCTTTCCTTGAAAATTCAGCAGGTTTGGTAACATTAGGCCTTGATTCCACATGGCAAAGAGAAGAGGTAGGGGTGTGCATTTTTAAACAGAGCTTGGTTCTGTTTCACCACGACCTAGCCCACCTCGCTGGCTTACACCTCCTCCCCGCGTAGCCCCCATGCCCTGTGGGGTATTTATACTCTTCTCCGAGATAAACCGTGTAGGTGGTTCTGAGACAGGGACAGGATAAACAAGGTTCTTAACCATTCAGAATGTCAGTGTGTCTAACAGGACCAAGAAATTATTTTTGCTTCTTTCTTTTTAGGACCTTCTGAGAGTCCTTGGGCCTGAGGAGTTGGGACATGCGGTTAAACCTCTTGCCCTTACTCAGTAACCTGAAAAAATATCATATAGCCTTTGCTAAAGCACCTCAGGGAAATCTGTTCTTTAATGGTAGCTACAATTTTTAGGAAGCTTCTCATTCAGTTGAGTAAAAATGTGGCCCCCTATAAAACCTGCCATCCACTGTTCTACTTCCAGTTCAGTCCTTGGGGGTCCTCTTCACCTGACAACTTGTCGAACATTTGGAGACAGTGTTCATGTCTCCTCTAAGCCTTAAGCACCCAATACTTCATACAAGAAGCTTCTGTGTTTCCCACAGAGGGATGTGCACGGTTTCAAAGTTGTGAGACATGGCAAGCGATATAGAACCCTATCAGAACGGAGGGTTGATGCCTGCAGAGCTCCTCTTTTAATATTATTGTACCTCAAGAACATGAAATTTCTGATGGTGAAAGGTAACCTTCCAAGCTCATAGCAGTGGACTCCCCGGGTGGTGTTACACACTAACCTTGGTGGGTCTTGATGGGCTAAAACTGTGTCTTAACCTCTGAACTACATAAATGTTCTTCAAATTTTGAATCAGACAGTGTTTAGGGTATTTTTCAGCCTTGTTGATAAGTATGTGTTCACATAACCCAACTTAGTCCCTCAATAACGTAAGATGACAAATTGTAAGTTACCTCTAATTTCCCAGAAGTGAATTCCAAGAGCATATGTGTTTGTGCTAATATCTATTTGTGGTAGTTATATCAAAAGGAGTATTACCATACATTACGATACTCCCCAGACAGACTGGGAGCATCAGGGACATCCAGGTCGGGTTAGAACAGGTAAAAATGTCTATGGGCAGTTGGAGAAGATTAAAGAGGTTAGAGGGGCAAGGAGATAGTTACTAAACTTCCATGAGTATAATTTCACATATGGTAATATGTCTAGTTTTTAACACATAGTCATTATTTAAGTATCATTTAGACAGTGATTTTCAACCTTTTCATCTCATGGCACACATAATTAATTACTAAACTTCTGCAGCACACCAAAAATATATTTTTTGCCAATCTGATAAAAAATAGGTATAATTTTGATTCATTCACACCATGGGCTATTCTTGTGCTAACTGTTGTCATTTTTTCTATTTGACAATCTAAGGGAAAAGAGGTCCATGCCCCTGACTAAATAGTCAGACATTGCATGTTTTTGAAAATTATGTGGCATGTTAGTGTCCCACTGTACACTGGTTTAAAAATTGTTGCTTTAGGAAGTTAAAAATCAATGAAAAAAAGGACAATGACCCTTTCAATAGAAATAAATATTAGAACAATTCATGAGAGCTCTAATTGTATAAAAATTTTAGGACTTTAATGAAAGGAGAAAAGTTTAGAATGAATTAGTAAAAGCTGCTTTCTATTGTACTTGGAAAGAACCATCAGAAGGGAGTCTCTCAGGCAAAAGTTAGGTGACTATAACATTTTTCTTTCAGTAAGATTGTCTTCTGACTACTGCTAAAAATAAATCTCAAAGAAAACTTAAGAATGAAAAAAAAAGAATCCATCTGAGTTCAGCAGAAGAGTAAAGGCAAGATTATTAAATATGTTGCAGTTCCTGAACCAAAGTATTGGCTTCCAGAATCCCTAAAAAAATATCATAAACAAATCACTGCCCTGGCTGGCATAGCTCAGTGGATTGAGCTCGGGCTGCGAATTAAAGGGTCGCAGGTTCAATTCCCAGTCAGGGCACATGCCTGGGTTGCAGGCCAGGCCCCTAGTGGGGGCCACATGAGAGGCAACCACACATTGATGTTTCTCTCCCTCTCTTTCTCCCTCCCTTCTCCTCTCTGAAAACAAATAAATAAAAAATCTTAAAAAAAAAACACAAATCACTTGTATAACTTCTATTTTCTGATAGTAAATTTCTGTCACTAAATTTTAGCAGGAAGGTGCTGGCCATCTCTGAGGTTCAGAGAAGTCAGGGACATACCTAAGGTTATACAGCCAGTAACTGGCAGGCCCAGGATTTAAGATCAGCATGATCTGACTCCACTGAACTTCCCTTGTTTTCACAATGGCATAGAACTGATAAGACTCAATTCTAGGACTTTTGTTTGTATTCACATGGAAACAGACACTCTCAAGGATGCTAGTATAATATAAGCCTCCAGTTCCAGGGTCCCCCGAGTAAGCCTAAGAATAGGGAAGTATAAGAAAAAAAGAGCAGAAGCAGCTATATAATTCCAAGCACTACTCACCCAGTTTTCTATGTAACAGGAGTTATGCAACACAGTGGTGCTGACCCATAAATGGGTCCTGATGACCCCACTTAGCATTGAATCAAGTCTCTTCAAAAAGAAGTTCTAATCTTGGACCTAATCAATTATGGGAGCCAGAAAGGTTAAGTATTTATTTATTAAGTTATTTATTTATTTAAGATATGTCATAAAATATGTGTAATTTAAACATTTACGAGGCACTCATAAATTCTAAACAAGATAACCGATATAAAGTGTCTAGCATGTATTGAAAATACAATGGGCACAATTTAGCATGAGCTCTCTTCCTCTCCCAGCTGTTTTTATTTTATGAAATTTTCGCTTAAATTGAACATTATATTTTAAATAGTTATTACTAATTCCAGTAAGTGTGATGCACTCGGTTAATTGCCATTTCTCCTCTGGTGGTGTGGGGGCTCGTTGTCCACTTCTGCCCTGTTAAGCTCACTGGCAGATGGAGGAAGGAAGGAAGGGGAAACAGAAAACCTCTAGCCATATGCACAGTCTCTCTCTCCCACATGTCTACTTGCTTATGTTGGAAACCTGGACTAGACCTTCTAAAAGAAAGCATGCATTGCTCTATGTTTATCAGTATCATTTAGTTGAAAATAACAGAACAAAATTTAAACACTTTTAATTTTTTTTTAAAGATGATTGACTAGATCACAGAGCCAAAGCATGGAAAAGGAAAAGCAATGTCCACAGGAATAAGGGACTCACACAAGGCACGGCATACTATGTGTCCGGCTCACCCTCTCTCCCCATCTCATCCACTCTGCTTCTACTCATTTCTTGTCTCGGCTTCTGTCTTTATTGACTCATTCCCTCAGCTATTCTCCAGATTCTGAGGGAATCTGGCAGCTTTGAAGTCATATCTTTGCTGCTCATGGTCCAAGGGGAACTAGAGAACTCTCCCTCTTAACTTCAGCAAAGAGCACTGATTATATAAGCTTTGTTTACAGGCCCACCCAATATGCCACAGAGGTAATGGTCTATCGTTGCCAATTCTTACAAAATCAATCTGAATGGAGGAGGACTAGTGCCTTGGATGGGGTAGGTGCTGTAAATAAGAAAGAAAGAAGAGATGCTGTATGGAAACCAACAACAGTTCTTCACTCCACCTACTACTTCTCGGAGCCTGGAGCAAGTCTTAGATGGCCAGCTTCATGATCTCTTTCTATCGTCAGTGGGCTCAAAAATGGGCTTGGTCTACAAAGTCAAAGTTGTCCTCTAAGCATTATGCAAAGACAGAGAGAAAGTCTCTAAAACCTTAAGCCTCAAAATCCATAGGACAGATCCCCAGAAAACTAAGAAGGTACATTTTTATTCCTACTCTTGCCCAAGTTTCACTACTAATTCTTTTCCTGGGGGTTCTGAGAGATGAAACTGTAATAAAAAAGACTGTCTGCCAAACTTTTATTCCAACATGAAAAATTATTCCATTGTATCCAGTTCTCACTGGTCCATACAACCCAACTGCTCTGTCTGTTTTTATCTCCCTGAGGACTGGCTCCAACTTCCTCCCATTGTGTATCTAAGGTTCTCCCTAGAGGAAACTGAGGTGAGCAGAGTACTCACAGAAGCCCAAATGAGTGGCTGTAGGTCATGTTGATGTCTGTTAGGACAAGGCAATGCTGTTCTTTACTCTCACTGTCAGTTCACTTGAACTGGGGGCATGGTAATAAACAAGGAGAAAATGGCATGTAGCAAAACACATAGTACACTAGCTTCACAATGTAGGTCAGAAGAAAGATATTGTTAAACGTCAAATAGTTAAACACACTATATCAAGCCAATATAGTACAATGACAATGGTTCTTTCCCATATATTTTTAAATAATAAAAACATTGAAAAAATATAAACACCTATAATCTACCACCTAAACAAAATTACATTAATTCTTATAGGTGTTCATGTATTCTTAGGCGTTAATTTTAAATTGACTCAACAATTATTCTTATACTTCTTAATTTCATTCAAAATCAGTCTTAGAAAGACATTGCTCTAAAAACTCATAGGATGTTTATCAAATCACTGATAATTATGCATGGTGGCAATATGGCTTCTTAATGTGTGTTAGCATTTGGGGAAAGACACCTTAATCTGCACAATTCCCAGTTTCAGGCAAAAAGATTAGACAAAGTATAGATCGAACAAGAAGGTGAAAGTCAGATATCAGCAGGAGGATGTGATTTCACTTGAGACTTCTTTCAAAGAGGTATGTAATCAAAATGTGGTTTGCGAGTGTGTGCAGGGCCGTAGAAGTCTCTTCCATTTTATCTCTAATGGTATCTAGAAAAGGACTGTAATCAGATGAAGTATGGTATTGATTGTGCCTAATCTGAAGGCCAAACAAGCAATTAAAAGTTTGAACCATATGGAGGGCTACATATTTCTATTCCAAGGGGAAGTTCTGATTAGAAATGACACTGTGGCCCTGACCAGTGTGGCTCAGTGGGTTGGGCATCATCCCACAAAGTAAAAGGTTGCTGGTTTGATTCCTGGTCAGGGCACATTCCTAGGTTGCGGGCTCAGTCCCTGGTCAGAGCGCATACAAGAGGTGACTGATTGATGTTTCTATCACACATTGGTGTTTTCCTCTCTGTCTGCCTCCCTCCCTCCTCTCTAAAATAAAAATAAAAATAAAAATAAAAATAAAAATAAAAATAAAAATAAAAATAAAAATAAAATAGCCTACTCTGCCTCCTGCTGTGGTTATCAATCTTCATGCCTATCTACCTGTGTAAGGTGTAAGAATCTTGAAAGCTGGCAAGGGATGGCCATTCAGTCATCTCTGCCCATCACTTCCTTCCCATCCCCAAGAACTCAGTGTCATCAGGCTCCTAGTTGTGTGTTCCTCAGGGAATAAGATAAACACAGTTGCACCTCAAAGTTATCAGTCAGACACCCACCATGCCATCAGAGCAGCTCTTCCTACGACTGACCCCATCCCACCATCTCAGTATATGAACCTCCATTGTTTAAATTCCTCAAGCCAAATGAAATCAGCATCCTTAATTTCTCTTTCTCTTTCCTTTCTAAATAGCAAATCTATCTGACTCTACCTTCAGAACATTAGAATTTCCCACTCCTCACCACCTGGTCCAGGATGATGACTCTCCACTTCTGCCTTTACCTTCTCTCCCTTCCTACCCCAATGCAGCTTCTTTTGGACACACAACCCCAAACCTAATCAGGGTCATGTCACTCCTCTGCCCCAACTGTCCTTGCAGTGGTCCATAAGACCCCACATTCTTTACTGTTCCCCATTTCACTCTGACCTTAACTTCTACTATTCTGCCCTTTCTCAAGACACTCCAGCCATACTGGTTTCCTGACTTTTCTTTGAATATCACAGGCACATTCCTGCCTCAGGAATTTATACCTAT
This sequence comes from Glossophaga mutica, assembly GCA_039655065.1. Lineage (NCBI taxonomy): Eukaryota > Metazoa > Chordata > Mammalia > Chiroptera > Phyllostomidae > Glossophaga > Glossophaga mutica. Next base: position 74,183,778 of record CM077305.1, on the reverse strand, counting down.
TGTTTTCTTGGTAAAACACTTTGCCCCCCAGATAGTCCTGGGACTCACTCCCTCACCTCCTTTGGGTCTGCTCAATACCACCTTCTCTGTGAAGTCTTCCCTGCCTGCTCAATCTAAAATTATATCTCCCCAGCCCCCTCCCACTTAATTTTTCTCTATAACACTTATGGTCATCTGACATATTATTTATATAGCTTAGTTATTTATATCATTAATTTTCCCTACTAGAATTTAAGCTTCCTGAGGGCAGGCTTGTTTCTGTTTTAGTTGTTGCTTTAATCCCCAGTTCTCAGCAGGTGTTAGTAATTAATATCTTTTGAAAGATGGATTGTTGGCTGGATATAGAGATGAGTGGGTAAATAATTGAACAACTGAATTAATAAACATAGTTCATTTTGTCTTTTAAAAGCAACTTCATTAGTTGTGTCAGAAAGACATTATTAGTTTTACATTATATATTTAAAAAAATAAATCGTGCCAAATAAACTACCCAATTATCAGAGCTCGTATCTATATGAACAGGGCTAGATGCTAGGACGTACGTACAACAAATGAGTCAGTTCTCCTATGCTGCTAATTGTAGAACTTCCCCTAATTAAAGTTTGTGAAAGGATTAGGATTATATTCATTGAATGAATAATCACCTCTTTACTCCCATCAATTATGACAAGCAAGCAAAAGAAAAAATCAGGACAAAAAATTTTATTCTGGTCCATTTCAGCACACAAGAAAGATTAAATTTCAACCAACTAATGAAAATAAAAGGAAGCAGACAGAAAAAAAAATACACATTGAGGATGAGTGTTCTCGTTCAGCTTTCCGTACTGATAAAAATTAAGCAAATTTTTAGCGCTTTATGTTGCTCCATAAGGATGGTAACTATCTGCAACTAAGTGCCACCCTTTCCCACTTCTGATCAATAATATTTCACGGCTTTTCAGGATTAGCAGGCACTACGATTAGTTTCTCAGGGACGTGACTAACAAGCAAGAGAAACTAACAGATGGCTTTAATGCAGATGGCTGCTGGAAAAGACATGGTCTTCAGAGAACACGTCAGATCTCATCATTTTGAAATCGGATGACATTCTTTATTGGGGTGAAAGGAAGAAGGGAATATATTGGTCTGAATCCATTGCTTTTCCCCTTTGAAGATAAAGGCAGAAAGTACATGGGCAGCATATCTGTGGTTTGTGATTTAGGCTTGGATGCTGCCCCCTCCTCCCCACTGGCTATTAGTCATTCTTCTTTGCTCTACAAGTGGGAGGCTGTTGCTGCTCTCTGAAGAGCTGCTCTTAGAGCCACGTTACATGGAAGCTTGGAAGAGCAAGTTTGTCTTGACAGGGAGGAAGGATGGAAATTATGGAAGTGATTACTGTTTCAAAGCTAGAAGGAGATATAAACACGAAAGTGTTTTTTTTCCCTTTTTTATCATCATATGGCTGTGCATTATGTCCGTGAAGCAATGTACTATACAGGACAATTGGGAGCAAGTAAACAGGCATACATGGTAGCAATTATTGCCGCAGAGCCAGGGATGGGGAGAGTGCGAGTAAGTGAGGACACAGAGTTAACAGCTTTCTCCTTTTTTATCATCCCATAATTTTGTACTGGGAGCTAACACAAATGGGGAGAACTGAGCAAATATATGAGTAAATATTATTTTCAAAAATGTATTCAAATAGCCAAAAGCAAAAAGATACAAAATATGCAATCTCTCAAAACTATACTCTAGGACACTTGATTAATTTAGTCCAAATTTTCATAAAAGGCTTTTAGGCTATTACATTGATTAATCCATACACAAACATACTATTTTGTAGTCTTTTTAAATAACTGATAAGAACTGGTTTTTCTTCCATCCCCTTCTTCCCACACACATACACTTTGTGTTGCAGGTGTTTCAATTTATCTTGTATTTTCTCTGCGTTTCTCTCCCATCCCCCATTTATGTTTCCCCACAGGCTGCATTCACAGATCTTGTTTAAATAAATTCAGCTATGTTCTCACTTGTGCAACAAGTTCTGTTTTTAGCATAAAACTGTTCATAAAATTGTGATAAGGGAGTCGTATCTTAGGGCTAATGATTCAGGCATTATTACATGTCATCATTTTCTAAATATTCTCAATCGTTTTACCATAAACAAGACTTTGTTGTAAACCATGTACTTTTACCTGTTATACTGTGGAAGGCTTTTGCTAAACCAATGAGTGAGAGGGGGCTTCTCTACCTGAGGGCTCTCCACGAATAAGTCCCTATCCTAACTAAAGCTCTCAAAGACTTCCCTGATTAGTTTTTAAACCACTCATTGTCCTTCCCAAATTCCTTACTTCTTACTGGTCATTAATTTAAAAAACCATAGATTATTATTAAAATAATAATGTAACCTCTCCTGAGGGAAAATTGTAGAGACCTCTTATCTCTATTTTCAGTACCTAATTGTAATATTTTGGATCTGAATAAAAAATTATGTAATGAGTTTTCAGGTCAGATATGCCACTATCTACCTCTATAGGCTTAGCCAACACAGCAAACCTACAGACTTCAGTTTTTGCAACAGAAAATTGAAAATATTGTATCATAGCAGTTTTTAAAGTTATATGTCTTACAGAAAACTAGTTTCATATAATAAAAACTTTTAAGTTCAATATTTCACTTCATTCAGCAAGGATTTACTGAATGTCTACTCTTTACTAGGAAAATAAGACACAATACATAATCCTGCATGTAGCAGGAAGAGGAAAAAAAGGCAGAAAACACAGAAGGGAGAAAAGGGATGGGGAAAATACAAGAAGTTATAAATATTGGAGAACTAAAATTAGAAGAGACAAAATAGGCCAGGATAATATTTGAAAAGATGATATTTGAAAAATTTTAAGGATGGCAATCCAGAGATTCAAGAAACCTCGTGCATCCCAAAGTAAATTTTTTTTTCATTGCAAACTACATACATTATAGTAAAATTGTTGAAAATCAACAAGGAGAAAAAATTTAAATGAAGCCAGAAAAAAAAGCAGGTCATATGAAAAGCTGTAAGTTAGCTGACTTTTCAATACATCAGTGGAGTCCTGATAATAGTAGGGTGATCCCTTCAAAGTAGTCAGAGAAAATGACTGCCAATCTAAAAGTCTTATCATGTGAAACATCTTTCATGAGTAGAGTAAAAATAAAGAAATTTATAGACCTATGGGAGTCCATCACTAGCATAACCCTGTTAAAAGATAATCTAAAGGAGGCACTTCAGGTGGAAGGAAAGTAATTCTAAATGTAAGATCTGAGATGCAAGACAGAATAAAATAAACTGATATTAACCAACATTGTATAAAATGGCAATAAAAATGCCAATTATTGCTTTTAGTAGACTTAAAAATACAACACAGTAACAAAAGTCAAGAGGGGGATAAATGGAATTAAACTCTGAAAAGAACTTATATTACTGGAATGAGGTTCAAGGTTTTGGTTGATTTTATGCTTCAATAATTTGAGTATATCTGATAAAACTTCTAAGGTAACCACTGAAAGAAAGAAACAGTTCATGTAACTTCCAAACTAGTAGAGGGGAAAAAAGAAGATACAAATCACTCATTCCATTGAGAATAATAGGAAGAAACAAAAGGAAAAAACAATCCTAGAACAGTCCTGGCTCAGAGTAGATAGTTTTAAATGTCATCAGGATAAATGACTGTGTTCATGGCGGGAAAATTGATGGATTCACATGTTGACACGCCTGTACTGAGGATACCAGACAAGAAGAAATCACTTCCCAGATACTGCCTCATTTAGAGCTAAATGGATAAATGAAGTTGCTAAAGTGGCAAACATCAGTATTTGTCCTAAAATGTATCCAGCCCCTTTGAAATCCGGAACCGAATCCTCACTCCAAATCCACAAGTGGCTGGCACTCCCCTTGAGGGGAACCAGCTAAAAAGGCAGCATCTGCATTTCACAGCTCTGATTGATGTTTGAGGGCACCCCAGGATTGCCCCAATCCCCACATGTTTAGGCAAAAGTCATTTTAATTTTTCACTTCATTCCAGTATTTCTGAATGCTACTTACCATGTGAGATTGCATTTTCGGACTGCCTTGATCAGTAAAGGATTTTCGGTTGTGCTGGCCTCTCTCTCTCTACTAGATCCCCAGGCAGAACAGCTGCAAAACTTAATCTAGCTTTTGGTAATGAATTCATTCATCTTATTTGTATGCAACTCAGGCCAACTCACCCCAACTTTAAAGGAAAATGAACGCTGATCTTTTTAAAGAGAGTGAATATGGAGCAGCCCAATCCCTAAGAGGCTCCAAGAGATTGAAGTTGTTCAAGTCTTACCCCCGAGCCTTATCAAGGTAAAGCCACACAATCAGGGAGCGATTTGACCATCTTGTCAATCAAGGGTGCCTTAGCAAACCTCTTTCATTCAGACTGATTAGCCAGAGGACTCAGTTCAGGACAGTAAAAAGAACACTACTAAAAATCAGCAGCTCTGCTCAGTCCTCTTAATCTTTCTGAGCCTCAATTTACTCATCTGTAAATTGGGATGAGTTTGAGCATAATCATCTACAAACCTGATTCTCAAACTCTAGGGTGCACTGAAATTACCCAGAGAGCTGGTTCAGCACAGACTGCTGGGCCCACCCACCAAAGCTTCTGAGGCGGCAGTTCCCAGTTCTCAGGTGGAGCCCAGGAATGTATGTGTGTGTCCAATAAGCTCCCAGGTGATGATGCTGGTGCTGCTGGAACAAAGACCACAAAACTTAACAAACACTAATCTGTACGACCCCTTGTAGCTTTACTATTATATGCGACAGTAGTGCAATATTCAAATTATGGAGATACTTATTTCGATATTAAGTTTATATGTAAAATAACTTTTTCTAGTTTTTATGAGTGCATGTATTATCAAACCATATTGGTGCTCTGTGGTTAAGAATCATTTAATAATTACTCTCATTGTTTGTCTTTAACAAAGCCAACAAAGAGCCTTGGCACATGGTTTGCTTTTCTCAACAAGTGAATATTTAATATGCAAGGCCAACCCTTCAAGTAGGCAATAAAAGTGGCCATTTATGTGTTTATGGGCACCGAAAAGAAATGTTCGATTTCAAAAATACACTTGCTTGACCAGCTCCTTACTTCTAGAATGCACTTATTGTTTTGGATGAAGACTGAAGTTCTATTAAAATGCAAATATCCCAGAATATAGTGAAGAAAATTAAACCGTGTCAGTCAATTACCTATTACTGCAAGTGATTTTATCAAATTATTTCATAATCCCCAGATCTGCTGGCAGGAGAAAGATGAAGGCAGAAGTATGAATTGCCAGGTAGAGCTGTGTCATCTTCTCAGCAGGAAAAGGAGATGCTGGTTGGGAAGGCTCAACACTGAAGAGTTCACCAACATCACCGTTTTGCTTAGGTCTGGGCTCATGTATGCATCTACCAAGGCCTTCTCCACAGTGGGCAAAGCCAGGTCTTGATCTTAAGTACAAAATTCTGGAATCCAAAGGAACCACATGAATCCAAATTGTGAATGGATTCAGATTTGTGTAATAAAAGATGGTACTCTCCAAACTCATGTAATTTCCCAGATGTTTTACAGATAACAACTATATAGCAGAGAATGGTATTGTGTCAGCAGGGCCATGTGTCACCAACTATTTGGGAGAAATGACTAGGCCAATGGTCTCTGCAATCACGGCTGAAACTCCAGGACACAGCCATTCTCTGTGGTACAGGAAGGAGTTCAACATTACAGAGCCCTGTGTCTGTGCTACAAAATGAGAACAAGCACAATGAAATTTAGTAGCTGTGTGTTCTCCCAAGTGTTTCTTATTACCTTGCTATTTGTTTCTTTCTCTCTGACTCGAAAGCCCTCGAATATTTCCCTAGAATACAAGCCCTAGGAGCTCCTAGGGCCTAGAATGTTCTAAGCTATTGTATCCGTTTAAACCCAAAATGCACTCTAGGTTACAAGCAAGGCAAATTTGTGAACTGAAAACAAGCAAAATGTAGCACATCGAAGTAGTTGGAATATGCATAAATTAGACAACCAAAAACATACGTTTCCGTAAAAATACCATCACAAATGTCAGCCTACACAGAGGTCACAAAGAACGTAGACTCTGTGATCTTGTTCTGACATTGTATCCACTTAGCATATCATTAAAGCAAGGTATATTTCCAAGATAATAAAATGAGCAGACATTTAATTTGATTTCAGTAAATATGGGTTAGAATCCCTGCTGCTATCTAACTGCTCTAAAATTAGATGCCAGCAACACAATCCGGAGAAGCCGCGTGTCTCTAACTCCAGGTTGCAAAGCTGGTGGGTTGCTGGGGTAGGGAGACTCTTTCTGCCAGCTGCCATGTTGCTCTGCATGCAACTCTCGCACCGTGGAAGGAAGTCCACGGGGCTGTGAAGGCCAGTGACCGCCTCCGGTTACACAAGGCCTGTGGAGCCGGATTGCCAGGGTTTATGCCCCAGCTCTGCCACATCAGGACTGTGACTTTCAGCAACGTAACTAAATAGTCAGTGCCTGTTTCTTCAACTATAAAATGAAAAAATAATGGTACCTACTTAATAGTGCTATTGTGAGGATTAAGCAATTAAAAAACTGATACGTGTTAAACACTTAGAACAGTGTCTGGCACAAAGTAAATGCTAAATAAATGTCAGCTGTTAAAGTTTATCGTTTTTGCTCTCTTTTTTGGTTAAGTACTGTCCATGTTAAAAAATGTATATATGGGTGCCCCTGAGGAATGAAAATCCTTGTTCAATGAGAAACTCTGTTCTTAAAAAACACTAGCACTTAAGGGGATGTGTACCTTTGGGACACACAAAAAAAAATGGACCCAAATGGAGAAATGTCCAAAGACAGACTGCACCCCAGAGCCAGTGCAGGATCCCGCCAGCTGCTTTGCTGGAGTCTTCTTGAGCACCCTTTAGAGTTCTCTGGGTCAACCACATTACAAAATATGGGTGGGGGAGACTGTGTGCTCATCCCTGGAGCCTCAGCACCCTTGCTCGACAGCAAAGGGGAGGCCTTTTCCACTGGGACGTCTGTGCTACTAACCTGGGAGTCAGAGATTCAATGAGGTCCATTTTGTACCTCTGCATAGACCGCTGTATGCTTTTTCTCTGTTTAGGTTTGATGGCCAACAAATTTTTTTAATTAGTGTTATTAATAATAATTGCTACCTGCAATTTAGTGCCTACCATGTGCTGCTTGCTGCTTTTCTCCACTACTAACACTAACTCTGCAAGATAGGCATGTCTGTCAGCCTTTTAGAACTCTGGAAAGTCTCAGCGAGGTTAAATAACTTTCCCAAGGCTTCAGACTATTAAGTGGCAGGTCTGGGATTTGATCACAAGATCAACTGGCTGCAAGGTCCATGCTCCTTCTCCAAGTTATGCACCTCCTCCCTGGTTCAGAGCTGATACTCTAAAGGTTTCACTGTTGACCTTGGGTGTGGTTGAAGAGCATACCGTGGCTCTCACAACTGTTGGGGTAAGTATCTTTACTGTACATACCTTTAACTGCAGCCTCAATTGTCCCACAGGTTTGCATTAGAGAGAAACCTCCTTCTCTCTGCTGTTGAGTATGATCAGAAGCATTTGTACTGGCAATTACTAAAGCAGCATGTGGAAGTCAGCCACACCCAGGTTCAAATCCCAGCTCTGCCACCTCTCCATTGCCATCTCTGATCAAAGCTACTGAGTCTAAGCTTTCACTTCTGAAAGTGGGGATGCTGGTACCAACATGCTGGTTCACTCCTCTCCTCCCAGACATAGGACCATCCTAGATGTGGAAGGAGATTTAGCATTCCCTAGCTTTTCCCTATCCCCACCAACAGTCTGGCTGTCCTAGCTGTTATCATGTGTCCTGAAACTTCAGTCCAGTTCAGGAGAATTAGCAAATCTCCAACAAGAATAAGAAATTTAAAGGGGAAGCTATTACTCTTACTAAGCTTTTTTTATATCCTTGATGCTAATTCATTTACCATACATTGATCAGAGGTACTCATTTGTTGGGATCTATATACATATAATCTATCATATTATATATATGTATATATATTTAGGTTATCATGATGTGTGTGTATATCATTTACATGTTTGTGTGTATATGTTTATGTGTGCATGTATACACACATATATACACACGCATGCTTGCACATGTGTTTAATTTTAAAAGACTTATAAATGTTTGCCTCATTACCTGTTCTCTGGAACCTAGACAGACTTGCATTTCAAGGAAACTTCCCTCTCTGTGAGTTAGTATTAAAACAACTGGGCTCTCCTTTTTGGATTCAATTGTCTCTTTATTATCTCCTCAGGCCGCACTTGGTTGTAAGGTCACACAATCTTGTTGAATCAGCTCAATTTGCTCATTGAAAGTCTTCCCATCTTTTCCACTGTCGCAAGTTTAAGTGAGAGCAATTCAGACCTCATAAGCTGGCGATGTCCTTAGGTCCTCCGGGCCCTAGATCACTGTGTAACCTCTTGACCCATCCCACCCTCTCAGCTTTTCTGGGAATGTTAATGACCAGCCCCTTGACGTTATCTGTCTACTTGTAATTCCCCTGAGTCAGTATCGATCTTAGAATGGCAGGGGCTCAGGCACTAAAATTCAGGCCCCAATTACTCCAACTACTGGTATAACTAATGCCCATTAACCCCACCTGAAATCATACAGTTTGGAAAAGGCAGAGAGGAAGCTTCAGTTCATTCAGAGACAGTTAGCTGCGGTTCTCCAGGGCAGCTCTCACACTACCTCATGCGGCCTATGATAAAACCAAAGACCATGCAAAGGCCACAGAATATATTTTTACTAGAACTGTCTCCTGAGCCACAAGGAGCTATAATGGGATAATAGCAGGGTCTTCAATATTTTACAAGAAAAATTTTCTAGTCACAATAATTGATCTGTTCAAGATCTTTGTCTCTGTTTCCACTTAAATGTTCTAGCTCTTGAACACACATGCAATTTCTGTGTGTATACATACATGCTTGTGTATTTGAAAAAAAATCTTTAAATAGGAAAAACGTAATGAATTCTATAACCATCCCACAACACTAGAGAAATAGTATTAACTATTAGAAAAATTGTATTGACCATTGAAAATATTTCTTATTTGCAGACTTGTACTGTGTAACATTCCATCAATCTGGCTAACACTGTTTGACCTGCCTTAGAGATCCCCACCAAACTTACTGGCCCGCCCAAGTTATATTTCCATATGAACGGCTGGTCTTTACTCATGCTTCACAATTTCCTAAATCCTCTCAAATAAGCAGCTGCCCTCAGTGAGCTCCACTCCAGGTCCAGCACAAGCAGCCTAGATTCACAGCTTGGCTTTGCCTGGAGATCTCCAAGCCTAGAACAATTAGCAAGTATCTCAGATTGCTTTATAGCTCAGGCAGGGTTGCCCAGGGCAAAACACAGGTGGGGGCTGACCTTGATCTGCACCACCCAGGAAACCCAGGCAAGCCCACCCAGAGAACAGATACAGACTGCCTCACCTGGGAGCACCACCGCCATGTCCCCACACAGCTGATCCTCTAAGGAGGGTGGAGGTTGGTGTTAAGTGGTCACAGCCAATCCTTGCAGCTGACTGACCTGGGTAAATCCCTCCCATTGATTTGCCAACAGCAACCAAAGCTCAACTACAAGAGGAGGGTGTACTCAGCCCACACGTAGTGTGCACCTTGAGTACCCTAGCTGGGGATTGCCTGAGGGAGTGGGGTGTGCTGAGTGGAGTGGGGCAAATGGGAAAAATCAGGATAACTGTAATAGCATAATCAATAAAATATAATTTAAAAATTAAAAAAGAAAAGAAAATGTTTTGCCTTATTTGCTTTGGATTTTTTATTTTGTGAAATTAAAATAGATCATGATGTAATCTTTGACTATCCTCTCCACATCCAGAGACACCCATTAGTATGAATTGCATGTGTATACTTCTAGTCCATTTTATACCTTAACATATATATGCCAATTAAAAATATAGTATAGTATATGTCCTTTAAAATTTGCATAAATTGTGCTGTGTTGTATCATTTTGCAAGTTGCTTTTTCCATTCAACATTATGTTTGGTGACATATACGTGTTGATACATACAGTCTTTTTAATTTCCCAAGGTCACAAAATAAATTAGTATAGGAGAAATAAAACCTGCCCATCTTACCACCCAACTATACAGGAGATTAGGAGCCTCAAACCATAATCAGCATGTAGCAGTCCCCTTGATAATTGGATTCGATTAATACTTATCAAATTGTGGTAGTAACTGAGAGTGTTCATCATGCCCTACACTGAGCTGGACAAATTAATTTTATAAAGAGGTATCTACCAATACTAAATTTACAAATGATTTAGGAATGCAAATTTAACACTCAAAATAATTAAAAGGTAATGAAGTAGATTCTTTTTTAAGTATATCTTATTGATTACACTATTATAGTTGTCCCCTTTTTTCTCCCCTTTATCCCTCTGTGCCCTATACCTATACCTGCCTTCCCTCCAGCATTACCCCGCTTAGTTCATGTCCATGGGTTGTACATATAAGTTCTTTGGTTTCTCCATTTCCTATACTACTCTTACCTCCCCCTGTCTATTTTGTACCTACCATTTATGTTTCTAATTCTCTGTATCTTTTCCTCCATTCACCCCCCCTTACCCTCCCCACTTATATCCCTCCATGTGATCTCCAGTTCTGTGATTCTTTTCCTGTTCTAGTTGTTTGCTTAGCTTATTTTTGTTTTTGTTTTATGTTCAGTTGTTGATAGTTGTGAGTTTGTTGTCATTTTACTTTTCATAGTTTTGATCTTCTTTTTCTTAGATAAGTCCCTTTTAGCATTTTATATAATAAGGGCTTGGTGATGATGAACTCCTTTAACTTGACCTTATCTGGGAAGCACTTTATCGGTCCTCCCATTCTATATTATAGCTTTGCTGGTTAGAGTAATCTTGGATGTAGGTCCTTGCCTTTCATAACGTTAAACACTTCTTTCCAGCCCTTTTTTGCCTGTAAGGTTTCTTTTGAGAAATCAGCTGCTAGTCTTATGGGTAATCCTTTGTAGGTAACTCTCTCCTTTTCTCTTGCTGCTTTTTTTTTTTTTTTTTTTTTTTTTTTTTTTAAAGTTTTACATTTTTTTTTAAAGATTTTTTTTTTCTTTTAGATTTTATTTATTTATCTTTAGAGGGGAAGGGAAGGAGAGAGGGAGAGAAACATCAATGTGCGGTTGCCTCTTGTATGTCCCCTGACGGGAACTGGCCTGGCAACCCAGGCATGTGCCCTGACTGGGAATCGAACCGCGATCCTTCGGTTCGCAGGCCCGCGCTCAATCCACTGAGCTACACCAGCCAGGGCATTTTTTTTTTTTAAATTTTTTTTCTTTTAGATTTTATTTATTTATCTTTAGAGGGGAAGGGAAGGAGAGAGGGAGAGAAACATCAATGTGCGGTTGCCTCTTGTATGTCCCCTGCCGGGAACTGGCCTGGCAACCCAGGCATGTGCCCTGACTGGGAATCGAACCGCGATCCTTCGGTTCGCAGGCCCGCGCTCAATCCACTGAGCTACACCAGCCAGGGCTTTCTTGCTGCTTTTAAGATTCTCCCCTTATCTTTAGTCTTGGATCTAACTTAATTATGATATGTCTTGGATTGTTCTTCTTTGGGTCCAACTTCTTTGGGATTCTCTGAGCTTCCTGGACTTGCACATCTATTTCTTCCACCACACTTGAAAAGTTTTCTTTCATCATTTGTTTAAATAAGTTTTCGATTTCCTGCTCTTCCCCTTCTCCTTCTGGCACCCCTATAATGTTAGAAGGTTTAAAGTTGTCCCAGAGGTTCCTAAGACTCTCCTCATTTTTTTCTGAATTCTCATTCTAGTTGAATGCTTTGTTCTATTCTAGTTGAATGCTTATTTCTTCCCTTTGTTCCAAATCATTGATTTTAATCCTGATTTCCTTCCCTTCACAGTTGGTCCCCTGTATATTTTTCTTTATTTTATTTTATATAGCCTTCACTTTTCCTTTATTTTGTGGCCATACTCAGTCATTTCTTTCAGTGTACTGATTATAAGTGTTTTGAACTCTTCATCTGGTATGTTGGCTATCTCTTTGTTGCTTGGTTCTTTTTCTGGAGCTTTGGTCTGTTCTTTCATTTGGGCCACATTTCTTTGTCTTGGTTGTACCTGTTACATTGTAAGGGGCGGAGACAGAGGTATTCACCAGGGCAGGGCAACCCACTTGGCTGCATTGTGGCACTGTATGTGGGGAAAGGGTCAGGAGAGGGAACAATTCTACTTGCTGGGCTCTCAGTTGGCTTTCAGTCACTTTCCCCACTACCTACAAGCAAATTGAGCCCTTCTGGTGCTGATTCCCCGGTGAGTGGGTTTGTGTACATTCTAGAACCCCATGGGACCCTCCAACAGACTCTACTGTGAGACGGGCAGTTTCTCCCCCCACCATCACAACCCCCACAGATTTTTACAACCAGAGGTTTTGAAGTTGTCTTTTCCCATACTGGAGACCTGGGTTGTGTGGTCTGTCTCACTCCCCAGTTTATCCATATGCAGGTATGGGACTACCCAATCTGGCAGCCACTGCCTTGCGAGTGTCCCCTCCACACTTTCTACCAGTTTGGATGAATGTTTCTTCTTTAACTCCTTGATTGTCTGGAAGTTCTGGTTTTTTGTTTTTAAATTGGTTGTTATCTATCCTTTGGTTGTGTGAGGAAGCAAAGCATATCTACCTACACCTCCATCTTGGTTGGAGGCCAATATTTTCTGGAGTAGATTCTTAAGGGTATTGGTTTTAAGGACAAAATTGATTCACTGCTGGGAGAAGTCAGTATGGACATTGTAGTCAAAGAAGTCTTCCTGGAAGAGGTTGTAGCTGATACGGGCAATGAAAGGCTGAGGAAATTTCAGATATAATAAGAAACTAGGAAGGTATTATGAATTAGAAACATCATGAATATAGGTCTATAGGTTAGAATAAGTGTAGGGTTCATAACACTGAATAGTGGAGAAAAAAGCCATTAGAGGAAGGATGGGGTTAACATGTAGAGAAATTTGAGAGCCAAACAACAGAGCTTACGCATTTAATAGTCGCCAATATGGAGTACTTTAAGGATATACATGTAGGATTTGTTCTAAGTACAGTGTCTACAGCTCCCAGGATGTTCCAGGCTCTCTCACACCCCTGCACCTTCAAACACACTATCCCCTCAGCCAGGAATGCCACTTCTGACCTCCCTCGCTTTATCTTCAGAGTTCGTCTCTGGCAGCACACCCATGGAGACTTCCTTGACACATTCCCCTCATCCAGCATTAGGTTCCTGTTCTCTCATACACATAGGATATCTTGGGCTTCTTTCTAGCATAGAATTTACAAACTAGGTTGTAATTATGTTTAGTTGTAAACTCTTCAGAAAGAAGGACTTTGACATATTTATCTTTTTGCTCCATAATCTAGCACAATGCTTGTTTCATAGATGTACTCAATTAATATTTGAATGAATTGGTTAATATCCTAATTATGAATGGAAGAATTATAAATATGTATAAAATTTTATAATTTTAATATTTGTATGTGAATATTACCCACTTAGGCTAAAAACATCATTATTTCGATGCCTCTTAGCTTTAGAATACTTCCCATGAGAAAAAACAAATTACATTGGGTAACAACATAAAAGAACTGCCAATAATACATGAAATTAGTGATATCAATTATGAAACGTAAGTCAAAGTTCTGTTCATTCTGCAACTGTGCAGAACTCAAAGTCTTTTTATCCATAGAAAAGAAAAACTGCGAGCATGCCGTCAATCATGCCATCTGCAATGGATGTATTCTTTAAAAAGAAAAGTGTGTGAAATTCCCTATAAAAGCTGAGTGGACAGGCAATACAAAAACAACAAGCAAGTAAACAAGTGAAATCATCAGAGTGTAGCAAGGGCATGAAGAAACAAAGAACCAACAAATCACAGGGTGGGTATGCTGACTATTAGGTGTGTGGCCAGTAGTGCCACCTGGGAGGAAGATGCGCAACACTGGCCGCAGACCCTGAGGAAGAAGAGCATTCCAGGCAGAGGCATTGCCCTCTGCAAATGCCCCAGGGTGGGTAAAGGATAGGGATGCTCAAGAAACCACAAGATCATGTGTAACTGGAAGATGTGACTTAGGAAGGGAGTAACATAGCAAGAAATCGCAGAGGTGGGCAGAGCCACAGCAGGCAGAGCTCTCAGACCTTGTCGAGGGGTCTACATATTTTCCTAGGAAAATCAGATGCCATTAAAGGGTTAAACACCAACAGCTTGATCATATATTGAGCCTTTCTTATGTGCTAGGATTGTGCAAAGGAAGAAAGTCAGGAGCAACGATCTGAAGGCAGCCTGTCTGGGTTCAAATCTTTGCTCTGCCACTTGCCAGCCATGTGACCTTGGGTGACTCACTTAATCTTCTAGGCCCATCAGAGGGTTGTGTGAAGACTGAATTAGTGAAGTAATGAGAACAGGGCCTGACCTCCAGTAAGTGCCTCCTACATGCTTTAATGAAATGTTAGAGTTTTCCAACACACTTCAATCTTAAGTCTCTCCCCTTACTTACAAGGCCCTACATGGTCTGACTACGCTAACCTCATTTCCCATGACTCTCCTGTATCACTGGCCTCTGAGCCATTCCCCCACAACACCAAACCTATTCTAGTCTTAGGGTTTTCTTTGTCATTCTGTGATTTGCTCCCATAGCTCATCCGTGTCTCCTAAATGCCCCTTGTCAGGCCTTCCAAGGCCTTTCTACAGCTGCATCTTCCATCACTCATCTACTCACCCCACTTCATCCTGCTTCTGTCACGGCTTAAGACCGGACACCCTATGTTTCTATGTTGACTTGTTTATTGTTTGTGTTCACCATTGAGACAGAACTTTAGTTTTGCACTGATATCCTCACTACCCAGAAAAAAAAAAAACAGTTGAATGAATAAATGAATAAACAATGCTTGGCCTCATTTAATGTTCACAAAACTGTGAGTGCATTCTCATTATATGGGTGAGAAAACAAAGGCTGAGCAAGGAAAATGATCTGGCCCAGGTGGGCTGGGTCCCCTCCTGTGGTCTTAATCACAACAGCAGCCCAGTCAGTTCTTGGCTCCATACCTACCACCCCTAAGCCCAGACGACTGAATGAAGTGACACCTGTGCCCAGCCCAACACTTGGCACCTCCTAGCAGGGAAAGGGAGAGCAGTGCCTGGGTACCTCTGCCACCTCGCCCCAGAGTGAAGTCCGAGCCTGGGGGCCACTCCTCAGTCACATCAGTGCCAGCTGAGCCACCGCTTTCTCCCCACGCCCAGTGCTCTTTTTTCTTGATTTTTTTTCTGGGAGAACTCAAAGATGCAGGCCACATCAGCATGAGGGACTTGTGAATAGATAATCTCCTTTGATGCCTTTCCCCAGCTGCCTACACTCATCAATAAAAAGGCTACCTCATTCTGCCAAAAACCTCTTGGTGGTACCTGACCTTCTGTGGTTTGATCTTTTCTCAGCCTGTCTTTGCAATTCCCTCAAGCTTGGTTTTCCTTTCAGTGCTCAGAATACTGATTTACTTTGAAAAAGCACCATCAACTGTGTCTTCTCTGCTCCATAAGTTAATCAATAACTCAGTCCAGCCCAGCAGTGGATCAAATAATACTCCTCTTCTGCTCACCCCAGTCCTCCACCTCTGCCTCACCCTGGGTTACGAGCACATCGTGCTCCAAGGCCTGGGCAGGGCAAGGCATACCAGGAAGCAGAAAGGCACGAGCACATCAGTCAATCCGCAGAAAGCAGGGTAAACCTCTCTTCGCTCTTTCAAAAGGGAATACAGAAAGAAAAGGTGAACCTGCTTCTTCTCCTCCCCTCCCCCATTTCCATGGAACCCAGAATACCCTGCGAGGAGATGTGATAGCTAGACACTTTCCACCCCAGCTGAAGAAACTGTTTCAGGCTCCATCTCCCACTTACTTTTCCGAGGCTGTAGTCTGTGGGCTCACCACGCTCTTCATTCCACTGGTTTCAAACCCAAGAATTTCCCTCTCTGTTCACCCCCTGTCGGTTCATAACTGAAGCAGCCACTTTATATTTTGAGGTATTAACTTAAGTAGATTTCCTCCCTGTGCTTTCCCCTTTTCTTCCCTCATCAAAGTGGGTAGCCAGCTCTTTGATTCATTGCCTTAGGGCAGATACATGGCAGAGTGCAAAACAGGAAGCCTGCTAGATTTTCTGGTTTGTGTTTCCTTCACTTTAAACCCACTGAGAAGGAGGGCTTGACAGAAGACACAGAGGGGCTTAGAGAAGTGGAACGTGTGTGCAGGAGGGGATTCCCCTGCCCTGGGGAAGGAGAGAGAGTTGGGGGTGCTCAGAGCAGTAGGAGAGCTCCCTGGTTTTGCTTTGCAATGGTGCCTTGGGACACAAAGAGATGGTTCCATAGGTACCCAAGGGGAGGGGACCCTCACCACAGAGAGTCCTGGCTTCATCAAACCTGCCGATGTCCCATGTGATGTGAAAACAGAGAACCACCAGATGTCCAGAGATACTGAGTGTTTGGATAGTGAAGATGCCAGCAGTGAGCACAGTAGACTTAAAATCAGAGACACTTCTTTGCAGGCATCACGTAAGCCCTCCCCACACCCCAGGGCTTAGTATAATCCCTTGAGGGAGAAGGAGCTCAAATGACAGAGATGGAGTGTGATACCAATGAGATGGGACTGGGCACTGGGAGTCCTAAATCAAGTTGCTCTCCAGGAAACAAAAGGACGTTTCTTCTACAGTGGAGTGTATTGGAATTAGATTCCTATATAGCTTTAGACCATCCTCCCGATTTTCAATATGCTTTCCCCCAGATGCTTTGTCATAAGTCCACCTGAGACACGGGTCAGATCCCAGGCACTGCTGGCAACTGGCACTGTAATTTCATACCCAAGCCTGGCTGGAGGGCTCACTGCTGCTTACCTGCTGGGGAGAGGGGTGCCTTTAGACAGATATCTTAATTCACTAAGGCTTACCATGTTAAATAGTTCATTTTTCATTTTCTTCATGTCACAGAACCTTGAATCAAACCTCCCTAGAACTCAGTTAATCATGTCTCCCAAGAGGAAAAGCTCATAGTTATCCAAATCCTTCTTTCTCCTCCATGTGGAATCACTTTCCTGGGAATTCTATGTTAGAAATATCATTCAGATCTCTCCCCTCCTCTATCTCCACAACCACAGTCCTATTCAGAACCAGGCTAATCCTTGCTAAAATTATCTTAATTAAGACACTGCGGCAGACATTTAGGATGAATATCCAATGGCAATGAGGTAAAGAACCATGTATTTTCCTACACGATGTATTTTATTACCCGAACATAGAATCAGTAAGTTCTAATATTTATAATTGAATACATTCTCTAAAAAAAGCCCTAAATTTGACATGAGTCTCTATTTTACTATTTCTAATCTGCATTTGTTACCTTTGCAGGTAATGGGGTTTGAACGCTGTCTTGTCCAAATGTTAACATTATTTGAGGTGAACCAGCATGGTCAGGGAATTTGTCAAAATACCCAGCCTGTCAACCAGCCATTCACCTCCATTCAGCTTGGGAAACCAGCCAAGGTCAACAGTTGCTATCTGGTAAAGTCAAGAGTCTTTCTAATTAATGCTACAACAATCACAGATTTGCAAGAATGCTGTCCACCCCCCTTCCCCAGCAAAAAGTGGATGCTAGAATTGAGATGGTTATTCTTTCTTGGTGCAATTGCATATGATCAAACAACTTGCCAGAAACATGTATTTCTTTCACAGCATTACAGTAGCCAGGAAAAAGAATTTCTTTCAGTGGATGTGAATTCCTTACATTATATTCCAGAAAAGTAAAGATGGTAGGCTTTGGTGATGAACAACAGGAAACTTGGATGGAAGTTGTGAGAACCCATAAAACATGACACTACCATCGAGCAGACATGGGAGGGTAAGGAATGTCGGCAAGTCTCAGAGCCCGCATCCTCCGACAAGGAGAAGGAGACCAGGCTTCTCGTGCCAGAAGAGAGCAAGGAAGGAAAGCAGATGTTTCACTGAGAGCCCCATGCCTCCACTCCTCCAAGCTTAGACGTAACAAATGACACTTTCAATATTCATAAGGTGAAGAAGTTAACCACTGCGTTCCCCAAATGAGTCTTTACCTTTAAGTCATTTGCTATGTTGATGCTGTTGCAGGAAGGTGGCAAAACGGATTTTCTTGAATTTTACATAGGTTCCCCACTGCAGATATCTTTGAATCAACTTTCTGTTGATTCTTCATAGCCACCATAGTTTACACTTGTCAGTACATTCCCTTCCCTGGTTTGTGCTCACGTCCTCGCCATCCTAACAGATGTTCTATCCAATGTTCTATTTTGCGTAACTCTGGAGCAACACATTCATGGGCTTCACTTAGGACACGCTGCTGAGGAACTAGCTGCTCTCCTGCATGGGGCCCATAGCCAGGCATCCAGCAGCCACACCAGCCATTTCATTCTAACCTATTGTACCCAGTACCTCCATTTCCATCCATGCAATTAACCCCCAGGCCCTGCAGTCGATGTTCGCGAAGAGGCTTCTGTGATTTTATTTCACCCTGTGCTACCTGAAGCAGAACTCATTATCTTAAAGTTTCATCATCTAAAACTTGCAGATATATGTTAGTTGTCTGTTTGTTTATTTAGACTAAGTGTTTTAGGCAATGGGGCATCTGCTGAGTAAGTGCTTTCACGTGGAGATATTCTGCAGCTCATGCATTCCATTTCCTTAACAAAAATGGATTCTTGGAAGATGGAAAAAAACAGTTTGGAGAATAAAAAGATGGGGATACTGGGCATTCTAAGGATCAGAGAGAGTAGTGTTACTTAAGAAGAAAATCATGGCTCTTTCCTCTCCCTCTTTCACAATTCCCTCTCCCTGCTTTCTTAATTTATAACTCTTGAAATCAAACACTTTCTAATACTTTTTCAGAGTGTCTTAGCTTTCTAAGACGAGGAAAAGAATGGCCCTGGTCAGAAACTTGGCAGAATTTGAAAAAGTACATGTAAATCAAGCCAAACATTTTGATTTAAAAAAATAATAAAGATAAATTGATTGGTAGACAAATGATAGCTAGAAATGGGTTTGTTAGCACAGGCAAAACTGCAAAAATAACATTTTGGATATAACCCAAAATGTTAGCAATACTTATCACTGAGCAGTATATTATCAGTATTTTATAATCTTATTTATGTTTCTTTTAAAAAGAGACTTTGTTTTTAGAGCATTTTAGGTTCACAGCAAAATTAGAAGGAAGGTACAGACTCCTCGTACACAGAGCCCCGCCCCCACACACGCATGGCTTCCCTCCTCACCCACACCCCACCGGTGACACGTTGGGTACAACTGATGAACCTACGTGACACATTAAAACCATTCGAAGGCCATAGTTCACTGCAGGGTTTACACTTCGTGTTGCCATTCTATGGGCTGGACAAACATGTAATGCCGAGTTACCTTAACTATACTACACAGAGTATTTCACTGCCCTGAAGGTCCTCTGTGCTCCACCTATTATCCCCCCATATCTTATAATTTTCCAGTTTTTCTACAATAAGAAACTGTAATTTTCAAAGAGAAACAAAATGTTTGTACTAAAATAATGCTGAATTGGTCTAAGAAACTTTGAAAACCAAGAGACTGGATTAGATTCTCTGGACTTCTTACAGTTAATTAAAAGAGGGAATATTGAAACTGCCTAAGCAATTAGGTGTAGGTCCAGAGTTGGACAACATCACTTCTGCTTTATTGTGTTAGACATAGCATTCACAAGTCAGCCCAGATTCAAGTATAAGGAGGCAAAGACTCTGCCTGTCAGTGGGGCAGTAGAGGAATCTGTGCTTGTAGGCAGGAAAGAAATTGAGAGCAGCTAGTTTTCAAGACAAGCTACCATATACTCACAGATGAATCTGATAAGGAAAGAAAGAAGGCAAAAATCTCGCCATGTTGTCTTCTACGTGATTCTTCAGAGGAACTCTGGAAAGAAAGTCATGCCTCAGGGTTGTCCCAATCTAAGGGAATACAGCCAGACTTTCATGTTCTCACATCAAAAAGGTATTGGTCAGCAAGGTGGGTAAACCCAATTTAAAAATAAACAAAACTAGCCCTGGCTGATATGGCTCAGTGGACTGAGTGCCAGCCAGTGAACCAAAGGGTCACCGGTTTGATTCCCAGTCAGGGTACAGGCCTAGGTTGCAGGCCAGGTCCCCAGTGGGGGTGTATAACAGGCAACCACACATTGATATTTCTCTCCTTCTCTTTCTCCCTCCCTTCCCTCTCTTTAAAATTAAATAAATAGAATCTTTTTATTTGTTTTGTTCTATTTTTATTTATTTATTTTTGGAGAGAAGGGAAGGGAGGGAGAAAGAGAGGGAGAGAAATGTCAATGTGTGATTGCCTCTCATCTGGCCCCCACTAGGGACCTGGCCTGCAACCCAGGCATGTGCCCTGACTGGGAATCGAACCTGTGACCTGCTTCGCAGGTCCGTGCTCAACCCACTGAGCTACACCAGCCAGGACTATAAATAAATAGAATCTTTTTAAAAATACTAAATTTTAAAAAATAAAAATAAACAAAACACCAAAAGAATGTCTCCAAGGAAGATATGCAAATGGGCAATAAGCACATGAAAAAAACTGTTTCACATCATTACTTATCAAGAAAATGTAAATTAAAACCACAATAAGATACCATGTCATACTCACTAGGATAGTGAGAATAAAAAAGTAAGATAACAGTGTTGGTGAGGATGTGGAGAAATCAGAGCCATCAGACAATACTGGTAGGAATGTAAAGGATGCAGCCACTTTGGGAAGATGGTCTAGCAGTTCTGCAAACCATGAAAAAGAGCTTCCTTATAACCCAACCAACCCTACCCCTGGGTATGTACCCAAGAGAAATGAAAACATATGTCCACTCAAAAACACATAGTGGATGTTTATAACAGCATTATTCATAGTAGCCAAAAGGTAGAAACAACCCAAACGCCCACCAGCTGATGAATAAACAAAACACAGTACAGCCATATAATGGAATGGTATTTAGCCACCCAAAGGAATAACGCAGTGGTACATGCCACACGTGAACAAACCTTGAAGACATTATGCTAAGTGGAAGAATCTGGTCTCAAGATACCACATGTGATCTAATTTATAGGAAATGTCTCGAATAGGCAAATCTATAGAGACCAAAAGTTGATGAGCAATGGCTTAGGGATGGGGTGAAGACTGGGGGTACAGAAGGTGATAGCTAACAGGTAGAGGGTTTCTCTTTGAGGTAATAAAAATTTTCTAGAACTGACTTCAATGACAGCCACACACATCTATGAGTATACTGACAACCATCATACTGTACATTTAAATGGGTGAAGTATATAGTACGTGAATTCTGGCTTCATAAAATTCTTTATAGACAAACACTGGTGGAAATTATTTTTTTAAAAAACAGGAGGGTAATATAAATTCCAGGGTACTTCCAGTTCTCTGTGGTGGGGGCAAAGTGGCCGGCATAGCACAGTAGGGGGCCTTTAAAAGAAGAATTACCATAGCTAGTGCTTGAAAACACAACGAAGGTACAGGCATAGAGAGGGGAGAAGATTCACAGAAATGCTAAAAAGAGACCTCAGGGTAGTAAACTGGATCAGCCTGAAACATGTGTGATTCCTTAACCCATCACTGTGACCAAGAAGATGTGGAATTCTGGGGTATTGGCCACAACTGTGTCCTACACTCGTCCCCAAACCAGGCTAAGGAGAGGGGAGGTCCGGGCCTTCATTGGAAAAGTAGAATGACGTACTAGAAAGAAAATGGAAGCTGGGCAGTCACACACAACCTGGCAATTCTTAAAATAGAATGGAAAGAGGTGCTTCAAAAGCCACTAGGCTTCCTGTACAGGAGGAATGCACGCAGAGCAGAGATGTCGCTGTCTACAGGGTTGAACTGGGGGCCTCTGGGGGCCTCAGTTTAAGAAGAATCTCCAGTGACTCCTTCCTCCTAGTTAGTGTTTATGCCCTTGTGTAATGCCTTCCTCTTGACCATGGGCTGCATTTAGTGACTCACTTCTAGAGAATAAAATGCATTAGAGGTGAAGAAAGTCACTACTGAGATTAGCTGGCTTCCATCTTAGGCACCCCCTCTCCCTCTTGACCTCTTGTTTACTCGCTCACTTACTCAGAGAAAGCCAGCTGCCATATCGTGAGTATCTCTATGGAACTTCCATGGGAGAAACTGACATTGGCCAGCAGCCCACGAGCACCTGGGACCTGCCAACAGATCCTTTCCCCAGTGGAGCTTTGACATGATGACAGCCTCAGATGACACTGATCAAAAACTTGTGAGACATCCTGAGCCAGAGGCACCCAAGCCATGTCAGCACCCAGACCCTCAGACTGTGAGATAACAAATGCTTGTCCCTTTTAGCGTTGAGGTTTGGGGTAATTTGTAACATAATCATTAGCACAATAGATAATTAGCACAGCCTTTAAAGCCCATTCTCATCCTTCAAGTACATTGGTTTGAGAATTAATTTTATCTGAGGGACTGTTACTGTTGTGTGAGTATGGAACTTGCCTCTGTGTGTGAACATGAGTTTGCATGTGCCTGAGAGTGTGTGTGTTTTGTAGGGGAGGCCAGGAAGGTGATGCATTAATAAGAAAAAACAGTGATTTCAAAGACTCCAGCCCATTTTGATGTCGATGCTCCCTGGCTCTCCCTAGCAATGCACTGGCTCCTGCAAACAGGATTCAGCTCATTTTTTCAAGAAGAAGAGAAGTGTTGCTGTGACAATGGTCACATAAGGACTACAGCTGTCCCTCTTAACCAGGTTTCATGCCCTCTGAGAGACTGCAGCCAGCCCCTGGATTTAGACAGGTTAAGTTACACCCCAAAGAAATTATTTAAAGTAGAATCAGCATCATTTAGACATTTTTTCTGATTACTGTGGGAATGGTCAGGAGCTTCTCAAGGACTGCGGGGGTGGGAAAAAGTAGGTTTACAGTCATAAGTACATGAAACATATTATTACTTTTTATAAGTAATACTTCTAGTATTACTTATTAATGATTGTATCATTTTCTATATGAACATCTGTACACCTTTTGCCCATCCCTGTATTTATCCTACTAATTCTATCTTTGCTTCACAAGAACATGTTAGGTTCCTTTTCTGCCCATTCTAAAGTCATAAACTAGGCAGGTAGTTCTGTGCAGAGCTCACACCTGGACCACTACAGGCTTTTGTCCACACCAAAGCATGCAGTGCATCTTTTGTCCCAATGAGGGGGGCCTCCCATGGCAGGAGCTACAGAAACACTGGTGACTTGAATGGAATCCCTTTTTTACCCCCTTTTCCCTCCTGCCTCCAACAAATAGCTTCATTCAGAACATCAGCTTGCCCTTACCTAATGGCAAACAATAGCAAAACAACAAGAGCTGGCATCTTACAGCAGAAGTGAGGGCCTGTCTGAGGTTCTTTTCCTCCAGTGATTTTTCAAGTGACGCTTCTGAAAGGGCAGAGGCATCGCCTTCATCACCTGAGGCCTCTCAGGTAGGGACTCGCAGAAACTGACCCTGAGGTGCTTAGCAGTCATGCAGGAATCAGAAACACAAGAGTCCAAGGGTCTTTCAGACATGCTGTTCAGATGGACATGTGGAGGGAGATGCAGAACCTATTCCCGTTCTAGTCTAAATGAGGAGTAGCGATGGGCATCAGTAGATTATCCAGTTTGTGAACCATCTGAGGGAAAGGGCTGGAGGATTGGACCACTCAGGGAGTAACATCTATCTTGTGCTCCTCTAGCCCCACCAGGACACAGCAGAGCTGCCACAGGAAAGAGATTCCTCCCCTGAGTCTGGGTTCGAGCTAAGAAGAGGCAGAAGGTCTGGCAGTGTAGACAAAACATTGGCTTGGGGACAGGAGGCCTGGATTCCAGTCCTGTAGCTTTTTGATCAGTTTGTCTTGGTCAAGGTTTTGTTTTGTTTTTTTATTATAATTAAGCAAAACTTACTCTAATTAGCTTAGACCAAAAAGCGTCTCTAGTGTAGGTCTTGGACAGAACTCAAGGGAAATAAGCAGAGTTGAACCAAACAACAATACAAAACAAAACTGGAGCTAAAACTAGAAAGCCACTAACAAGCAGGACAGTTTCTCTCTCTCTTTCTCCTAATGTTTTCTCATCTAGTTCTGCTGTGTATGGTTATATCATCTCTGCCTCAGCTTTTGCATGCCCACAGAAGTAAGCCCTCCAAAGTGCAAATGTCCTCAGTTCAAAAACCATCTAAACTGACAAATATTGCTGAATTTGATTTCCAAACCCCCAGGTATGAGACTGTGATTAATTAGATGAGGTCAGGGGCCTGATGCCACTCCAGTCAGCTACGGCCTGGAAAAGGGGTTGGGGTGGGAGTCAGGATACAGCACAGAGAGGGCTTTCAGCAGCAATCTTTGAGAACTGGGGAAGTAGGTGGGGAGGGAGAAGTCACCAGGAGGGGCTCTGGGAGGAGGCACAATGTCAGAAATGCACCTACTCTGCTATGGAGCCTTCCTGAAGTTCAATTCTTTCAGGAGCTTAAACTTCTAGTCCCTAAAGTCCTCTTCTCCGAGTATTGAGTTCTGTTCAACAAATCCTTGCACTAGGATAACGTATCCTAACTTTCCCCTCAGGAAGAGCAAATAGTCCCTGCACCAACACAGTCAGCCCCTTGGTGACAAAGGAGATGCAGAATCGTAGGACAAGTCTGGAAAAGGTAGGGAACAGATCATATTAACCATTGTCTCACCCGCCGGGCCATCCTCTGCACAGTGCCTAAGCAAGCAGACAGCTGCAATCTGGGGGAGATGCTTCCCCTGTTAAGGCCCTGAGGGGGCCATTGACAACATTATCACTGCACTAAGTGGATCAGAACTTCAAATGTCTTACTAAGCTTATTGGGTCCCCAAAGGCCTAGAAAGAGTCAGTGTGCTGCCCTGAGTACCCAGTTTGCTACTCTCCTGGAGAGCAAATGGAGCGCTGAGGAGAAGGAGGCTCCCAGTGCAGCTGGAAGAGGTCTCTTCCAAGGTTGTTTACACAGGCAGCAAAGACACAGCTCTAGCTTGTATGGAGACATGAGCCGTACATGATATAAACAGGCCCTTTTCCTGATTTCTCACTCCAGTACGTTCTTGTTGTTCTCCTTCCCATTTTAGTCCATTAATCATCTCTTTTTCACTCTCCTATCTTCCTGTAATGGTTGAGAAATTGGATGACCCAAAGACACCATCCTTGGTCTGGGTTTCCTTCAGTGTCAGTCACTTCTGAATCAAGTACAGTTAGCCGCCTTCTTGCTATTTTTCTAAATTACTGTCTTCAGCAAATGCTTGAATAAAATAGTCTTTTTATTATTCTGATGGAATTCAGCAAACAGTGTCTATGGGACTTTTGTTTTCATGAAGTACTCTGTTGCCAGGATACCCAGGGTGAAGATGTCAAAAGAAGACACATTGAAAGGACAAGCTATAGTGAATATCCAGGAATCAGCCCTTTGCATACTAATCATTCTGATTTATCCTATGCTGTTTTTGTTTGCTATAGGAAAGATACTAGAGCTCACAGTTTCCAAATAATAAACTATCCTGAGAACAGAAAACATATATTATTAAGGAGGGCAATGCATGCTTAACTCCCTTCTTTCTCTCTCTCTCTTTTTTTTCCTTTCTTTTAAAATGTGGCACTAAGATCATTAGAGTCAGATTCTGGTATTCCATTAATGCGAGTAGGGAAATGAAAGAGAAATAGATTTCTACACTGACTTCAGGAAGAATTTAAAATAGAGTAAAAAGGAAAAGAAAAGGACAAGAGCAATTAAAGCTACTTCTAATTGCTCTCCATGGTCACCTAATTATTAAAAATATATATATTAAGCATTTTTTTAGCAAGCATTTATTAAGCACCTTCTAGGTACATAGTATGATGCTGAAGTCTTGGACTGAAATTAGATGTTTTTAAATGAAATAGATATAAAATCCTATATCCAAACAAAGAGAGAAAATAAAACACGATTTTACAAGTTTATAATACAGAGACTTGAGGCTGTCTCGGCAGGAGCTCTCAAGGTCACAGCAGACAACAGATTTATTACAAGCAAATAGTCTGATGTGCAGGGTAGGGGAAGACAATTTAACTTTGGACTGTCTCAGCAGTATTATACCGATCATATGAATATATTGTCCTATTAGAATGTGGGTTAGCCACACTAGATGACACATAAAGTACTATGTTAATGCGGACTCAATATTTCAAGAAAAACGTTAGCTAACCATAGACACCCCAGACGAGATCAACAAGCTTGGTGGAGATGTGGAGGAGGGCTGAACAGTGGGAATGGTCTAGAAACCAACCTATCAGAACAACCATTGAAGAAACTGAGGATGTTTAAGCCAAAAGAAGAGAAGTTTACAATGTTGGTGGAAATGCTATTGAAATTTTAGAAAACATTAAAATCATAAATATATCCATCTTGACCTAAAATTATCTGAGCTCAAAATTAGCACTGTTGTCTCATTATTTAACAGAGTAGAAACTTCCATGTTGTATTTTTCCGAAGAAAATCAGTAGGCAGCCATGCCGTCAGCACTGCTCAGTCATAGCACAGGGCCTGGGGTCCGAGGGCTCCTCGCTCTCGGGTGTGGCATCCTCATCGGAGGGGGTGGCTTGATCTTGATCTCTGAGGGAGCCTTCTCTTTTGGCCAGTTGCTTTTAGTTTTTCAGCAGAGAAGGAGGAAGACAATTCAGAGGGCTTTTCTTCTCTGCAGGGAGGAAGTTTCTCTCTGTCAGGGACAACTTCTGAGAGAGCCTCGGAAAGGCAGGGGCTGTCATTTTGGACCTGAACTTTCACCTCAAAGAGACGCAAAGCTACTGCAGATCCTGAGCCCCCATGTATGGAAATCCATTCCAAGATTTCTGCTCAATTTTTACATTACTCATTCAAAGAAGCTGACAGGATACAAAAATTACTGTTTAAAATGAAAACATCTTTTCCACAATTTGTGCCAAAATACCCTGCAAGTACCCAAAGTGTGCCCACCTGAGACTACTTCAGCTGTTTCTAAAGGAAGAAATTCCTGCCCTTCCTCCCTTCCTGCTGCCAGCCTGGTTTTTAAAGTAATTTCAATACAATAATGAGTGAGAAAAGGGACCATCAAGACTCCCAGTAAAACACCGGCCCATGAGAAAGCACAAAAGTAATACAGTCAAACTACACCATCAGTATCGAGTATAGGAGGAGCCCGAATTTTTACACTGAAACTTCAGATTAACCTGCGTGCTGGCTTAACCAGAATATGTTACAGAGCAATGTAAGGATTAATTGTAGTGATTATTAGTGCCTGCTACATACCATTAAAATGATTATGAAAAGAAATAACATTAAATTAGTTGTGAACTTACAGCAGTATTTTAAAATAGCATCTTAGCTTTTGAATATGTATAAAGAACTTTAAAAGTTTCATACCTGTGACTCTGATTCCTCTTCCTTAATTTTCACACTAAAGAAATACGGTTGACTCCTGAACAACGTGTATTTGGATTGCATGGGCCCACTCAAGCGCAGATTCTCTTCAACAAATACAGTCGGCCGTTTTTATTTGCTCGTTTTACATCGGCAAATTCAACCAACCAGGATCAAAAGCAGTGTTTTCGTATTCCCAACCACAGGATCCCAGCCACAAACTGGAAACACTGCTTTAGGTCCAGATCCAAGTTTGGTTGAAACAGCAGATGCAAATGACAACCTGCAGAGTCAAAAGTTACACATGGATTTTCAACTACATAGGGTTCGAAACCCTGAATCCCCACATTGTCCAAAGGTTAACTGTAACTCCAAATGTAGACAAGGATTTATACAGAAAGGTTGGTATTTCGTAAATTTGAAACAAATGAAATCTAACATTTGGAAAATAATTAGGTAAGTTTTGGAAAATTCATCCGATGGAATTTCAACATGGTAAAATAATAACATAATGTGAGGGGGGAAGGGAATGCAAAATTGTAAAAAATATAATCGAATAAAACAAGCCAATTCAGTGGTTGCATTTGAATGGTAGCAACGTGGATATTTCCCGTAATAAATACGCACTACATTGATGACGAGGACTATTAAATAAAGGCTCTACATGTTAAAGGCTTTAACTTCTCGTGTAATTATTTTTATTCCAGGTGAAGTAGTAAATGGGTCACAGACAGAATAAAAAGGAGGATCTGGCCATTTCTGGACCTTTTCATCTAGCAGATACATGATACGTGTCACTTTATTGTCATTCGTGTTTAACCAGCTGAACCCAACTGCCTGAGAATGGTTGTATCTGGATTAATTTTTCTCCCGGTCCTGCCAGCATGGCAATCTGGCTTGGCTTGGCTTTTTCTTTCCCCATCCCCCCATACTGCCAATTACTTCCCTTCTGTTATTGGAGACCCAGGGCACACACAAGCCCTTCCACAGAAAGCCCATGTTTTCAGGGGATGCTGGGCCTGCTTCAAAAGAACATGAGAGAGGGGCCGGAACACAGGAAAGTGTTAAAGACTCGGAAGGTAGATTACAGTGAGAACCCTCAAATATGCCCTGGAGGATCCAAGGGTAATTATTACACAGCCCGAAGTGGAATTGATTTCCATGCAAAGTTTAAAATCAGCACTTCTGTGTCTTGCTCTACAATTACCTTTAAAGAATTTCCTCCTTTACCTTCTAACCCTCTTCTTTCACTTAATTCTCTGCCCCATTTTCATCACAAAAATTCATTGAAACTGCAGCTAGTTACAACCCACCCCTGCTCTCACCTCAGGTGAAAAGACTTTGTCTTTAAACAAACCTCATAACTCCCTGTTGGGTTCTATGCACACTTCTGGGTGTTTTCACAAAATATTGACCCACTTAATTCTCACAAAAACTCTGTAAGGTGTTGTTACTTTTATTCTCTAGAGGAGAAAACTGCAGCTCTGGGAGATTTTAAATTAACTTGTCCCATCACCCAGGCACAAGCAGGAGCTTACAAGAAGCTTTCTGGTGCTAAACTCAGTTGTTCTACTACACAACAGTGGATGCTCACTGGATGACATCTGTTCTGGGTTCCCTAGAAATAGTATAACCACGTAATTTGCCACCCAAAGTGGGACAATTTTTAGAGGGAAAGAAGCATTGTTCGTAATTATGCTGAGACAACAGACATAAATTCGGACCAGCCAGGGAGAACTGGGGATCATTAACCTTAACTAAGTTGGGAGGGATACAAGGTATAGTCGAGGGCCTCCTACAGTTCATCACACTCCCAGCCATGAGAGCGAGGAATGTGCCACAACCTGAAAAACAAATAAAACGTTGTCAGCTAAATGGAAGTCACTGAGCCATTTTTGTGTCCCGAGAAATCATTCCTAAGAGAACATGGGCAGAGACAATTCAACCAGTGAAGCCATTCAAAATAATCACGCTTGAAAGGAAATCACACTGTTGGGATATCATTAAAGACAGAAAATTTTGAAATTGACTTTTAATGATTTCCAAACAGAAGAGCAGGTTTCCACCAAGCATAGAGGCTCCTGTCTTGTAAAGCTATTTCCTAGTTAAGATTTAAGTGCTAGCAAACCAATCCTTTTGTACAAATGAAATGTGACCGATGCAACATTTATATTTGCTTCCTTCTCTTCCCCCATCATTCTTAGCTAAACTCATTGTGGGCTCAGGTGAAAAACAATTCAAAAACATTTCTGGCTCTATTGGCAGGAACTAAAGAGAGGCCCAAGCCAATGGTTGAATTTCAAAGGAAAATTTGCAGCTTTCTTCTACCTGGACACTCTCGTCAGCATATCAAAGGGCCTGGAATCAGCTAGGACTTCAAGTTAAGCCAGGACACTATCTGTGGCAGACCCTTCTGCTTGGCGTGGGCCCAGCTCCCACTCTGAGATGCACAGGACCCACACCCACAGATAGGTTCTCTCGTGGGTAATCAGATTTGCAATAAACCTAAGCTGCTTTTTGCTAAAAACTCCCTCACCCTGCAAATGCTTGTTGTAACTTCCTAAAATCCTTGCTAAACCTTGCAGGGACCAGTGTAACTGGCTCAACCACTTTTGCTTTTTCATTTGCTAATATCCTTCTTCTGTGATGTGATTAGGGGCATTGGCTCCTTTTGTTGTAACGGGGCGGGGGCGGGAGATGGTGAGGGAGGACCATCTTGTAATATGAGGAGATATAGAATAAAGGCCTGTCCTGGAGGAGGCCGTGGCTTTTGCTCCCCTTGAGAGAAAAGCAACGCTGTCATCCTTTTCCCCCTTTTTCCTCCACCGGACTCGGTAGTCCGTGTGCATGTTTTTATTTCGTCCATAATGACGCGGACACTGCTAGCCAGTGTCCGCATCAACTATCCACAAATATAAGTCAGAGTACCCCTTTGTATTGCCCTAACCAAGGCTGAGTATGCTGCTGTAAGTCTTGGCTAGTACAGAAGCAGCACAGGTCAGTGTTGCATTCACCAACTCGAGAAACAGATGTTCGGAAACTTTCAGGATTCAAAGGTGTTACTTTATTGGCCAAAAGTTTTAACCTGCGCAGGGGCGAACTCTCAGAGTATCCAGAGACACGATGCTCAGAAGAGCTGCAGACGAGAATCACACCTCACGCTTACAGCTAGGCCTTTTTATAAACACAAGCAAGCAAGCATTTCACAGAAACAGAAGTGGCTGTTACCTATTGGCTATCTTTTGGCGCGCGCGGGATCTATACATTGCAGGGTTTGGGGGATGGGAAATTTAAACCTAAACATCTCCTTAAATGGTAATCTGCCTCCAGTTCTTTGCTCTCTGTTCCTGGACAGCCAAATCTCACAGGGACAGTCCTTTAGCTATTTTCCTGGTTCCAACAGTCAGCTTTGAAGTAAATGGGTATCTCAAAGAAACCCTCCAATGCCCAGTCCTCAAAAGAATGTAGGATTGATCGACTGCCCACAATCATGGCCTCAGAGCCAAGTGGACTTTGCTCTCTAGCAAAAGAGCCAGATAAAGTTGCAGGTTGAAAAGTCTCAGATGGTACTGCTTTAGAGGCAAATCGACCACTGCCTATCAGGTATAAAAAGCTGAAGCTGTGACAAATGACAGCCACAGGAGATAAAGAAGAAGACAAGACATCCAAAATGCCCAAAGAAAGTAAGAGTTTCAGGTGAGCATATTTCAAATCAGAGTTTAAAATTACAAGTCTTGCAAAAGTCTTTTGCAGAATCAAAACCAATAATCCACGTTAAAGCTGGGATCTCTTAGTAGGATCTTCTGGGACTTAGGACATTGATTGCGTTGTATTTAAACCTATCTGTATTCTAGCTCCTGATGAGTAGCAGTGTGCAGTCACTATCTCATCTCCAGAATAAGCTGGTTGCAGTTCACTGAGCACTGATGGGTTTTTTCATATGCTTTGACTCACCACACCCATAACAGTGCACCAGAAGGAGGCAACATCACACCTGAAAGGCCTGGAGTCCGAACTTAGAGTTCATGATTACAAGCCCCAATTCACTCCTTAAATGTGTACATTTTCAGGGGCTACTTAATCGCCCTAGGTTTCAATTTTCTCTCCTACAAAAGGTGCGGAGCAGCTATCAGAGCATTGAGTCAATGTATGTGATATGATAGAACCAAACCTGGCAAATGGCACATTGTGCGTAAGTGCAGATTATCATTATGGATAATAGAAACACATTGATTGCTTTTTCACAGTTGGACAAATTGTTCATGCTTGTTGTTGTTTGAATCCCTCCTGTTCTGAAAAGAATGTGAGGCAGTAAAAAAAATAAGTAAAATACAGTCCTAAACAAAAACAAATAAAATAACGTAGGATAGCATAATTTTCAAGTGAAAGCAAAAGAAAAAAGAAGCAAGGGTGGAGCTAAAATTAAGCGAGGATGTTGATTGTTCGTATATTTTTTATTGTGAACTGACCTCTCCAAAGGACAAACAATAGCTAGAAAAAGACTTGGGGAAGGTGAATCCTCACATATGATATACCTTTTAGACATTACAGTCTATTTTCAAATAATTTTCAGGTTGATGTCTCATTATTGCTTCTTTTGAAGTCAATGCCTTTCCTCGTTTTGTTCTCCTTCTTTGCATCACTGATCCGGAAGGCTCATGCCAGAAATGTATAGCAGAAATGAGGAGCACACTGCTAAAGAGAAGAGGGGGAGAGAGTGTAGAGGTGAAAACTAAGAACAAAGGCAGACACAGAGCAAAACAGAAGAAAGAGGATCAGAAAGCATAAGGGGCTTAAAACACTTCCTGCCCAGTTCTAGAAAAATGAACTCTATCTATGCCCAGAGTCTTCTGGGGCTCCCAGAATCTACAGAGAACTCCCAGCCTGACCTCTGCTTCCAATTAATGCGGCCTATTAACATTTTCATGAGGTGATGCATTTGTCTTCTGAATATGGTAATGATCTCAGAGTTAGTTCTTCCTTGTCTTGGGAGAATTTATTCACCAAAAGTGTCTGCTCCAGGAAGCAATTAGAAGATCACTGTCTTAAAGAATTTTTCTGTGGTTTGAACATCAGGATTAACTTCAGTGTAGGTCATATTTATGTGTCACATAAATAAAGATGCTATTGATATTTTAGAACTAAATGATTACAATAACAACTCACATTTAGATTAATGAACCTAGAGGGGACCTTTCAGAGATCATTGAATCCTGCTTTCTTATTTTGCAGCTGAGATAAAGTGACTTCAGTCAAATTACACTAACTCTATTCTTACTACAGTAAGAGCAGATGCCCAAAATTAAAAATTTTGAAAGAAAGAGATTGCCCTGGCCTGGTGGCTCAGTTGGTTGGAGCATCGTTCTTACACCAAAAGGTTGCAGGTTTGATCCCTGGTTAGGGCACATACCTAGATTGCGTGTTCGATCCCCTGTCAGGGCATGTGCGGGAGCCAACTGATTGATGTTTCTCTCTCACATAGATGTTTCTCTCTCTCTCTCCCCGCCTCTTTCCTCTCTAAATCAATTAACATACCCTTAGGTGAGGGTATACACACACACACATACATATATATATATATAAAATAGATATAGAGAGGGGCTTGGAGCATTGCCCTAACCTTCATATTGCCCTAACCAAGGCTGAGTATGCCATTATACACACACACACATACACACAGTCATATGCTTTATATATACATATGTTATATGTACACACATATTTTATATACATATATACATATATTATATATACAATATGTATGTGTGTATAATATATTAGTAGAAAGTAGGGAAGTATAAATATTATATATACATTTATTTTATATATACATATACACATACATTATATATACATGTATGTGTGTATATAATACATAGAAAGTAAGGAAATGTATATATACATATATGTGTGTGTGTGTGTGTGTGTACATATGCATATATATATATACAAGAAACAAGAAAAAGATCAGTGGAACACTATGCATGATTTTCTTCTTTTTTCAGTTTGATCAGTGTATGAGCATCTTTTGTCGCTCCAAACTGTTGTCTCAGGGGCTGGGTACGTCAGGATGATCAGTACAGTTGCTCCATAGTGGGCCTTTTGGGACCCTCTGTTGATTCCTTCCTGGTTATCCAGCTGCCACTTGTCAGTGTGACCATTGTTATTTCCCATGAGAATCAGCTGTGATTTGAGAAGAGTTGCCACCCATCAAGGGAAACCACGTCACCAAGACTATTACCTTGGAAAGCATAATTTAGTTCAAAACTTAGTCAGTAAACTCTAGCTGGGAGGCCAGAAGGTAATTCCATCCTTAAGTTCATGAGCTTTATGCCACCTTTTTATCTCACTTCTCGGAAACATGATGGCAAAGGAGTGTCCTCTGAAAATAGACTGCCTTGGTAAACAGCTGTGTGGTCTTAGGCCAAACTCTCTAAGCCTCAGTTTCCTCATATGGGAATTGGAGACTCTAACAATAATACCTATGACGTATGGTTATTGCAAGATGAAAATGAGATAACCAAGTAAAACACTAGTACATGTAGGCATTAAATAAAGCAAAAGAAGTATCTCAAGGCTGGGAAGTAAAAGATACTCGGCATATAAATAAGCTAACAAAAGGAGAAAGGTGATGCTATGCGATCTGGAGATTAGCCTTTGTAATGCAAGGCGTCCTGTGGTCTGTTTAGATAAGCCACTCTGAGGACAGATCTCTGAGGGGCTTCTGATCCCATCCACCCCCCTATTTTTACAACCTAATATGATCACAGGTGCCCTCTTTCCCCACGTACACTCCATCCAAAGAGGCAAAAAAAAAAAAAAAAAAAAAGCAGGTAGATCAGGAAATGGCTGATCTCCCATGTTTGAAGTCTGGACAAAGGAAAAAGAAGAAATATGAGGGATAGGGAGCAAAAAAGTTAAAAGCACTTGGACTCTCTAAGGGTTGGCATGAGGAAGAAGGAGGGAAGTACATCCAGGAATATGAAAGCCCCAAGAACTTAGAATATAGCTTGTGAGCAAATTGAATAGATTAAGCAATCCATTTCTGCTTTAACGATCAAGTAGGGGGAGAGGAGGAGATACATGTTCCTTTTCCCCATCCCCACCTCTAATTTCTAGCTAATGCTTGGATTTCCCCATTTGGAAGTAGGGAAGTAGAGAGAAACAGGCACAGCATTTGACAATCATAATAGTAATGACTAATTCAGAAAAGATTATCAAAGGACAATAAAAGTATTGGATGAAAGTGTGATGGGAAACAGGATACTTGGACAGTTTCCAAATATTAATTACAAAAAAGAAAGTGGTGACTTTACAGTGGATGCCCCATAACCACACAATCTAAGGTACCATCACCAGTAATGGGACAAACTCATGTTGCATGCCACCTAGTGTGATGCTTTGTGATGGGCACAATATTACTTAGCTGGTTAGTATTCCTGCCATAAACATATAACCTGAAAGTAAGGTCATGAGGAAAGAGTGAGACAAAGACAAACTGAGGGGCATTTTATAAAACAGATGAACAGGTATTCTTCAAAATGGCAATGCCATGTAAGATAACTAAATGGTGAGGAACTATTCCAGGTGAAAAGAGAGTGCAACGAGTGAGCCTAGGTCTGATCCTGGGTCAAGAAAAAAATGATACAAATGATATCTAAACATAAACTGTATGTTAGAGAACATGTTACATCAATGTTAACCTTCCTGGGTATGTAAAAGAATATTCTTGTGGTTTTTTAAGTTTAATTTTTATATTTTTATTTTACTTATTATATTTGGGGAATTAAATAATAATTAATGAAATAATAAATCATTAATTCACTCAGACATTCTGAGTGAATATGGCAAAGACTGATGAAAACAATAAATTAAATAGTCAAAATTTGCCCTGGGTGGTAGCTCAGTTGATTGGAATGTTGTTCCATAAACCAAAGGGTCATGGGTTCAATTCCCAGTCCAAGCACATACCAAGGTTGAAGGTTTGGTCCTGGTCAGGATGCAAGTAGGAGGCAACTCATCAATATTTCTCTCTCACGTCAATGTTTCTCTTCCTTCTTTCTAAAATCAATAAGTGTGTCCTCAGGTGAGGATAAAAAATTAAAAAAATAAATAAGTAGTCAAAATTTAATAAGTATAAAATAAAGCTCTACCGCTACATCTATATCTATGAAAGTAAAAAACTTATTATGTGGGAAAAATATGTTGAGATTTGCAAAAATGCGGGTAAAACTGAAGGGCATTATGCTAAGTGAAATAAACCAGACAAAGATAAATACTGCATGTTGTCACTTATATGAGGAATCTAAAAAAAAAAGTGAGCATACAGAGAAGGTAAGTAGTGACTTCCAGGGTCTGAGCAGGGTCTGAGGTTGGTAGAAATAGAGGGGATAGGCTGGTAACAGGGTACAGACTTTCAGTTGTAAGACGAAGACCTGAGGATCCAGAGTATACAGCACAGTGACTTACAGTTGATAACTTCATTGTATCTGAAATTTGCTGAGTAGAATTTAAACATTCTCACAAACAAACAAATAAATAAATGAAAGTAAATATGTGAGCTGAAAAAAATGAAATTGAGGACAGAGGAGGTTCTGAGAGTTATTAATCCCTACAAAATAGCCAAAATTCCTGAGAGACCTTCACTTTCAAAACACGCAATTGGAAATTGGTGAATTCAAGCCAAGTTCTCCAAGATACAGGAACCAGGTAATACCAGGCTTCCAACTGGAATAAATAGAAAATTGATGAAGGTCCGGAGGGTCCAGGAGAGTGGAGGGATGGAGCCTGCTAGGCTGGTTGTGGGGAGGGGCGGTGGTTCAGCCTCCTCCTCTTACTGTCCCCTCTCTGCCCTCAGGAGCCCTTTGTGACCAGACCACAGCTCTGTGATGGGAGCCTGGCCCCTAGTCCACAAGCCACTCCCAGTGTTCAGTTGCCTGCAGTCAGTAATGCAATTCAGATGATGCAGAGCTCTCTCTTTTCTCTGGAAAGCATTATTGCCACCTGGCGGAGCTCCAGCCCTTCCTTGGTGATTGGTACCATCTTCACCATCTCGTGTGGACTGTTGCTCGTCTTCCTATTACTGTCCTGCTTGGAGAGTAATCCATCTCTACCACCATCTAGGGAACGTAGAAACATCAGGAAGGTAAGAAACCCTTGGCCCAGACTCAGAAAAGATTGTCTTTTTTCTATTCTTATTTCCACTTTTCTGAATCACC
Source organism: Glossophaga mutica (assembly GCA_039655065.1). NCBI lineage: Eukaryota > Metazoa > Chordata > Mammalia > Chiroptera > Phyllostomidae > Glossophaga > Glossophaga mutica. The sequence goes on along the minus strand of CM077305.1, from coordinate 74,147,000 downwards.
TACAGAGACACCTGAGATGGGGAAGAATAGAACATTATCCTTCCCGCCAAGCTGGGCAGGGGCTGGAACAGACACTATCATTCCTATCCAGAGATCTCTGACCCAGAAGTCCAGGTGTTGTGGCTCTAGGACACAGCCCCAAACAAATGCAGTGACCAGTGGCCAAGGTCTGGATACTAAGAGCTGGATCTTATGGGGCCACAAGCCGAGAGCTCTGGCTCACCAGCTGCCTTTCCATGACGAGTGTCTCCGGCGAGCCTCTGCTCTTTTGGACCTGATCCCAGGCAGTGTGGAGCCCCTGAGAGCCTCTGAGCAGAGGCCGGGTGGGGCTGCGGCCTCAGAAAAGCAGAGTTCAACCTGAAGTCTCTCAGACGGGCCTGCAGGTCTGAGAATGTGTGTGTTTCTTGAGCAGAGGAACAATGATGAAAGGAATCCATGGACGGTCTCTTATAGAAAATCTCTCTTTACACTTTTTAAAGAAGAAAAACCAGAGATAATTTTTAACCACTTCAAAAATAAAAGGGGAAGAACCAGAGAGCCCCATTAGTTAAATGTAGACAGTCATACTGTTCACGAACGCTGAGCGCCTGCAGCTCGTCTAAGAGAGGAGAGTGAGAGTGAGGTCCCAGCCCCTCATTTTGTCTTGTCTGTCAGTGTCCAGTGGAGCTGAGGTGGAGGAGCAGAAAGAAAAGCAGAGCTTTGAAAGGTAAGCTTCTGCCTCTCAGCCCTGGGCCTGAGAGTTTGCCCCCATCTGTCCTGTCCCTGAGGGCCCAGGGCCAGGTCCCTGAGAATGCCGGCACAGAAACCTTCCCTCAGAAAACAGAGCCCTCGGAAGGTCCTGGGCAGGAGGTCAGAACCCAGACACTTCTTGGAGTGCTCTTGGAATGAAGCCCGGAGGGCCTGGAGATGGGCGTTTCCCAAGTAGGGGTGTCCCAGCAGGGGCCTTTGGGCTGTCCTGGACCAAAGGTGCCTGACTAGGAGGTGGGACCTCCGAGTCTAACTGTGAGCACAGTGTTTGCCTTTGCTCAGATCCATCCGTGAGGCGCCCTTTCCTCCCACCCCCCCACAGGGAAATTGTGAGGGTTGCCGGGGGTAGTGGATGTGGAAGCCCTTTGTAAATGACAAAGTGTTGCTAGTCACAAGTCTTGCCATCACTGTCAGGGATCACGTGACCTTGGCCCTGATGCTTGGGCTCCAGAGTCCACTCTCCCAGGTGTCTCCCCTAAAGTGCCACTGTCCTCAGCCTCCTGTAAGACCCCCATGCCCTGCTGCACCATGTGACCCTGCCTCCTGATTTCCAGCTTTCAGAGATTGCCTGCGAGAAATAGAAAAGGCTTGGGAACTGATTTCTCTTCTGCAAAGGTGAGGAATTGTCCCCTTTTCACCTGGGTTCTCCTCCCTCTGGAAACTATGATGTGACCCCAGGACTACATACTGCCTTGGACTGACCTGGGAGCAGGGGCCATGGGGACAGAGTGTAGTGACAGCTCCGGCGTGAGGGACAGCAGGGGCATGGGGAAGTCAGCACGGGAGTCATGGAGAACCCTGGGCCATAGGTGCCCACCCCGCCCAGCCTGCCTGTCTGCTCCTGACTGCATCCCATGGCTTTGTCTCCTGCAGCCACTTGGGGAGGCTCTCAGATGAGGGTAGCTTTCATCAGCGCTCATGTCGAGACCTTCCTGGTGAGGTGTGCTAAGCTGTACCCACTGCAGTCCACCGGTCCTGCCAGGTGCCTGTGAAAGATGCTACTCCTGCCATGTCCACGTCGGCTTCCCCAGCTCCTCTGACCCTGTGTCCTCTACCTCTGGCCTCCACCCTGTCAGCAGAACATCAGGACCACTGCCACCTGAAGAGAATCCCACTGCGTGCCATTGTAAAGAGCTCAGTTCCAGGTAACTCCTTTCTGGCATACCCCATCCCAGCCACCTCAGCCTTTGGCTGCTCAAGCTGCCCCATTAAATTTCTGTCCCGGCAGTGGGTGACCCTACTAAGGCCTCGTTCTTCCCCACCTCATCACATCATGAGTCCCAGCAAGAGCACCTGTCCCACCACCTACCTGAGGCCTCGTTCTGGGGAGACCCCACAGATAGGCAGGTAGCCCCTCATTTATCAACCCTGATGTTCAGAAGCTGCTAGAGTTACCGATCACCAAGAGAGCAGAGCTGAAGACGTGGAAGGAGAGGGAAAAGAATGTGTCGTTTTCAGTGTGGAAAAGCTTAGACTACCACCTGAACTCTTCAGGCAACATGTGGACTCTCTGGCTGCTAAGAGGACCCCGCACCCGCCTCAACCCTTCTGGAGCGTGAAGGACAAACGAGAGCAGGTGCCTGGTCCTCGGCAGTTCTCACATCTCCAGTTCTTGGGGGACCATCTACAGCAGAAATGCAGCCAGTTTCTCTGGGGTTTTCCCTCCCTGCACAGCGAGTCCCTTCCGCAAACCCCTTCCCTCCCTTCAGCTGTCTGTGTATCTGGGGACCACTCAAAAGCCAAGTTCACCAAGGTCTTGAGAAAACCTCCTCAGCCCTTTTTGGAAGAGAAAGCGCTAACAAAAAAGTCATTGCTTACCCCAGCAGGTCCCCTCCCCACCACCTTGCCTGTGTCTGAGGAAATCCAGAAGGCCCTGGGAGAAACACCTTCTGGCTATGGCCATGGGCCTCTGAGTAGATGGGAAAGCAGGCCGCCTTCTCAGTCCCTCACACTCCACCTCATGGGAAAACCAGGCAAATTGGGACCGTCATGGGGATTAAGAAAAGGAGCCTGGATCCAAATCCAAGTTTAGCAGTAGCCGGGAATGAGACACAGGCTTCAGGAGATCCCTACCATAGCGTAGCAATACTGGCAATGAACTTAGCGTCCCAATCTTCAAGGGCTGAAGAGGCCAGGGAGGCAGTGCAGGCCGAGGAGACCTCTGCTTGGGAAGTCATTGTGGGACCCAGTGTGCTGGCCGATCTCCAAACCATCAATATGCATATGAGGAGATCCGGGTCTCCAGGGCCCAGTAAAAAGCTCCTCACCACTTACAAAGTCAGTTGCCCAAGCTGCAGAAAAGTCATGCCTTAAAACAAAGATCGTTGGTAAGTGTGCGCTCCAAGGGAAGGTACAGTCAGAGAACAAGCTTCAAGACCATGCCACTGGCTTGCCCCTTCAAGACTGTCACACTGACATCCTCCTTCAAGATGATGCCATCAGTGTCCAGGAGATGTCAAGATGAGCAAAACTCTGTGATCTGGCTCAGTCTGTCCTCTCCTGCTTTCTCACTGCCATGAACTTGTGGGCTATAGATGAGGGGTTTGCAGAGGCTGAAATGCCATCAGCCCCCAGGAAGTGTCCAGAGCAAGGAGGGGACTTGGAGGAAATGCTGACCCTGAGGCCTGAGGTGGGAGAGATCTTCCTTGGATCTCTTGGTGAGACTAGGTGGCACCTGCCCCAGGAGTGCTTCTGTTTTTCACGAAGCTGGGATGGGGATGGACCAGACCACCCCTGTGAGCTCTGTGCTCAGTGTCCCTCCTTCTGCCTTTCTCAAGCTCTGGAGCAGCAGCAAGGACTGGGATAGCACTACCAGTTCTGAGGGCAGGCATGCAGGTGGGGAGCAGAGAGGCCACTAAGGGCCCCACACCTGCCTGCCCAGGGAGAGAGAATGGCTGCTCAAGGGCACCCCAGTCTCCTTCCAAGGAAGGGAGCAGGACATGGCTGTGTATGCAGTTACCATGTGACAATGGGACACCGTGCATCCAAGAAGAGATGTAGGAGAATGAGCCAAAGTGACACAGCGTGCCCATAAATTGTGCAGTGACCAAGGAGCCCCTGGCATCCCACCACCATCTACAGGCCCAGATGGGAGGAGAAGATAGGGGTCCAGTGGCTCAGTGTGTCCGCCCCTTTCCAGATCCTAGAGCCAAGACAAGGGAAGCCGCCTGTACTTGCTACTCAGAAGGCCAGGCTCACAGAGGGAGCAGAGCCTTCAAGCAGGGAAGGTTAACCCCTCCACAATATATTTAATCAGCTTGCACAGGACTGGGGACCTCCCAATGAAGTTCGTGACCTTTACTTACATGTATGGCCCACGGGGGACCAGAATTGGGATGGAGAAACGGAGTGTGCACAAACCTCGTGATGCCACGAGCTCTCCCTGGAGCCAGGTCCTGCGTTTGGGCCCTGATCCAGAGTTGCTTCCAGGGTCTATTCTTGTTTTCAAAAGATGCACACACACCTGCCATGACTGGTGTGGCTCAGTGGTTTTGGTGCTTTCCTTCAAACCAAAAGGTTGCTGGTCTGATTCCTGGTCAGGGCACATGCCTGGGTTGTGGGCCAGGTCCCCCATTGGGGGTGTGTGAGAGGATACCAGTCGATGTTTCTCTCACGCATCAATGTTTCTCTCCCTCTGTTTCTCCCTCCCTTTCCCTCTCTCTAAAAATAAATAAATCTTTTTAAAAAGAGAGATGCACACACAGGCATTTAAGGGCAAAAGTCATGATATCTGCAACTTACTCTCAAATTATTCAGAAGGTATAATAAAAGGAAGGAGGAAGAGAAGGAGGATGAGGGAGAGAAGAAGAAAGAGGAGGAGGAGAAGGGAAGGAGGGAGAAGAAGAGAGAGTATGTGTGTGTATAGTATGAAGAGAGAGAGAGAAACAATCCAACCATTGCAAAACTGACATTGGTGAACCTAGGTAAAGAGTTTATGGAAGTTCATTACATTATACTTGTAACTTTCTATAAGATTGAAATTTGTTCAACATAAACCTTTTTGTAAAACATTATCAAAAACAGGAAAAGAGACGGCAAGAACTAAGAGTGGGACAAACAGCCAGCTGATTGCAGGATGGACGTGTTGTTGAAGACGCCATTCCCTTCCACAACAGGCGCAGCTCCAGGGGCACAGTGCGTCCGGCTCGGCTCTCACGGTGTGGCCGATTCCAGAGTTATCACCATCGGTCCTTGCTTTCATTAGAAATACATAATGCTGATTTTGCGTGGCCTTAGTTCTTTTATAATTTCCTAAATTTGTTTTTAGTAGAACCCCTCTTAATGCTACCTACCAATCAGAAAAAATAGTTCACTGGTTAACTATAAAAAGTTTATGAAAACAATAAGTCATTTTCAAAAATTATACATAAACGGCCTAAATATTTCTTTCCTCTTGAAACATTAAGTGCACTTTCTCTAAGTGGGCATTTGCCGATTGGAGGTGCATATTGTCTTTCTTGCATTAAGCACACTCATACAACCCATCCATCACCAATTACTTCCACGTTTTGTTTCTTCACAGTTGAAAGTGCATTGCTTTTAGGTGTTTACTTCTTTTCAATCATTTACAGGTGTTTCGCCCACTAATTGAACATAGACTTTTTAAGCACCTGATTTTATTCAGTTCCTTAGCAGCAATAAACTTATCTTTCATAGAAAAAGCTCTCTTTTCTTCCATGTATTATCAATTCGTGTGATATTTAAGTCTATAAGTATAATTGTAAGGACAGACAAACTGGTGTGGACCAAGGGCAATGCTGGGTGGCCCCCCGGTTAATTCCATGTGGAGTTAGGTATCTGTTAAGAAGAGGTCATTATGAGATCCTCTGTGCTTACCTATTTCGAGCCACCAGAAAAAATTTGCTGTTCTCCAAGTGTAAAAATATCCCTTGTGGTGATGAACCTCAATTCTCAACGTCGTTTCCACCTCTAAGAGAAAATAAAACCAGCAGCGGTGACTCGGTTTACTGACACTCAGCGGGCGAGCACTTACCTGTGCCGGGCTCTGTTCTGGGCACCGGGGGCAGATTCCTCCGTGAGCTTGCATCAGGCAGGGTCCGCTTCCGGGCTGGATCCTGCCTCTCCGCTTCCGCGGTCCACAAAAAATGTCCGCGTGACTCAGTAAGAAATGAATTCAAGGCTGTCCTTTTTCTCTCCTGAGAGACTGGAAGGATTAAAAACAGAGAATTTTTTTTTTTTGCCCTGTGTCGAGTTAAATGATGTTATCATTTGCCACATGTACAACATGTTGTTTATGGTACAGTCAATTGATCGTGACGCCTCGAACCGAGTGATAGATGGGACAGAGCTGCAGCAACAGCAGAAAAACAAGGAAAAATAGCCGTAATTAACATATGGAGGCACATTGATGCAATTTTGTATCTCCTTTTATTTAAGCAATTTTCTAAATTTGAGACGATTCCTTTAATTAATCATAGAGCCAAGGCTTTTTAGCTTTCAGTGTCTCTGCCTTCAAATTACTTTTGGAAGGCTGCTGCTGCCTCCAGTAGAAAGAAGCTTCCCCACCTTAGTGGAGAAGCGATGGGGAAGATTCCTGATATATTTGGGTTAAAGAACATAGCTGCAGGTTCGGGTGCTGAACTTTGCGTGTCCACGCCCCTCCTCCCTGGACTCCCGTGCCCACAAGGCAGCCCTCTCCTCTGCATGCGCCCACCCACCTCTAGGCCCGGTGCGTTGCAAGGGCCTCCGCCGAGAGTGGCTGCCTCCTTCTGCTCCATGAATTAAATCCTGTACTTTGCTAAATACCCAAATCAAGGTTTCTTTCTGCTTGGCAATTTTATGTCCCTAGTCCTCTTTCAAGGACACAAAATGTGTGTTTCATGGCTATTCTTTAGCACTGACGAAATTTAAACTCCTCAATGAGAAAACCAAAACTGGGAGAGAATGAATTGCACAACCACTGTCACATGTGGGAACTGGAGCAAAAGCCCAGGTCTCCTCTCTCCCAGCTAGGGTCTCTTTCCACTAGATCACACCCTCCTGTTTTTATTGCTTTAGCTCTTATTTGAAAAACCTCTGTATAACTGCCCTGAATTTGCCTTCCATCAAAATCCATCCAATTCAGGTACGTTGAGTTTGTCCACCCAATTAGCATGCAGGTTCCTCAAAGGCAGGGACTGTGCCTTTCTTGTCCCCCACGCGCAGAGAAGACAGCGACTAAAGGACTGGTGAATTTAATTAGCTAAATCTCAGATCAGACAGCATCGGATCCTTCCTCCCAGACACCTCCCAGTCCTCCAATAATCTCAGCCAGCACATGTCTTCTGATTGCATTTCCAGGCCCCCCCTGCGCTTTTGATTAACTTCTGTATTTTTCAGCCTTTGCGTTGCAGAAGCATCCATTTTGTTTCCCCAGGTGGGATATAGAACTCTAGGTAACAGGCAGTTAATAAGCTTAAAGGTAGGGACAGAGGCTCATTAATGGTCGCTCTGTGATTTGTGGCCTGCTCCCCCTGCACCTAAATCTTGAAATAAATATATTCAGTGACTCCGTTATCCCGAAAGAGGGCATGGATCATTTTTCTTTCATTAACAATGGAGCTGCTACAGCAACATTTTTATTTATATGCACACTTCCCAGCGTAAAAGCTGGTCCCTTTAAACTGTCTTGCACTAAATTTTGATCAGCCCTTGATGAAACTTATGGATCGGAGACAACCTGGTAGCCGTCTGTGCCCAATGCATATTAAAGGAATGTAAATTCACAAAAGGCTCCCCCGCATATATCAGTGTATCCACTCCGGGAAGCCACAGGATGATTAGATAATCTAGGACCAAATCTCTGGATTCATGAAGGCCATATTAATGAGGAATTTTGCTGAGGTACACAATAGGGAGTTGCCTTCAAACGACATTTTTCTAGGTAAAGGGTGAGTCCAAGGTTCCTCTCTCTGGTTACCTAGCTGACGGTGCAGACCCAACCCTCCGTCCGCCCCTCCGCCCCCCATGCACAGTTCAGGCAGCCTTGTTAATACTCCATGACCTTCTCTCCACTACCTGCTCTTCTTTCCTCCCCTGCCACCCTGCCGCCGTAGCCTTGTTGCTGCTCTGGACCCAGGCTACTGGTATGTACTATGATAGGAACTCAGGAAATCACCACGTTTCTCCCTCCGAACCCCTTAGTCTGCTCTGACTTAATCTTAACTAATCAGATTTCTTTCTGTGACTTTGGAATTGTCGCTGAGAGAGCCAGCTGGACTGTTAGCCTGAACTGAGGGCTTTGTAAAATTGGGAGCTAAGAGGAGTCCATCTTCCATCATGTGCTTGAAGAAACCGTGGAAGTTGGTGCAGTGAGAGAAACCCGAGCAGACACACAAGTGAGAGTCAGAGCCCGGCGAGTCCCAGAGCAAGACAGAGACAGGGACTGTGTTGCTCGGGGAACGTTTTCCAGGTGCTGGGCCCAGCCAGCCGTAGGCCCAAGCCTAGTCACATGTTCCTCCCTTGGGTTTTGGTCAATAGCTCCACTTCTTGGCATCACTTCTCCATTCTGCTTGGTTTGTATACAATCAAAAAGAACTCAGAGGAAGACTCCCTGCCGAGTGAGGGCAGGGGCCAGCCCAGGCTTCAGGGCCAGCCCTCAGCAAACCCATGCGGGGTGGGAGGCATGCCCACCGCCTGGCCCGACCAAGCCTGGCCTAGTCCAGAACCAGATCTTCCCGAGATGGCTCTGAAAGAATTTTTCCAACAGCTTTGTCCTAACCACAAACATGTGGAGCTAGAAGACAGAGGCACCAAAGATAAAGGAAGGAGACTCTGAGAAAGAAGGTAGGCTCTGGCAGAACTGAGAGCAAAACCCAGGGTAGCTTTTGACAACTGTCACTTCCACTGAATCCTGCCTTGGGGCTGGGGACAAAGGAGCAAGCTCACTACAATGGGCGGTTAGTCACACAGTAAAGTCGCAGGCTGGAATGGCTACAGCTGGAACACAGTCCCCCTGCCGCAAAGCCAGAAGGAACGATAGGTAGGTAACGCCCTTCCTCTCCACCCCATTGAAACCCTGTCCTTCTTTTCAAAGATATTTTGTACACTATGCCAATTTAAGTAAAAACTCAATACCCAACCTGGTCAAAGTTCTATCTTCTTAGCTCTAACACATGTCCTAGTGATTATTGGACTGAAATCAGTGCTGAAACCATTTCACCTCCCCTCAGACAAAGCCAATGCCTGTCCACCCACAGCTCCTCCCATTCCCCACCACCCTGACTTCCCTCCTCCATCCGTGCTTCCTTGCTGCACCTCCCCATTCATTCTATAGATTGGCTGAGCCAGAGGGAATAATTCAGTAACACCAGGGACAACTTATCCTTGGAGTGCTAAATACAAGTTAAAACTCGTGCTTCTTTTCAGCTCTAATCATGTACTAATTTCTGGGATAAAGCCACTCCGGATTCTATTCGGCTCAGACAGGCCCTGGCACCAGGTCTTGGAACGGTTCCTGGTAGGGCTGTGCCACAACAGCCACATATCCTGTGACCTGAGCTCAGGCAGTCACCCCATCGCTCCCCACCACACGCACAAAAAAATTTCTTTGTTTTGAATATTATAAAGTCCTGCCAAACCCATTAGAGCTACTGCTCAGCTGAAAGCAGCCAGGACCTCCTGTCAGCACTTGGCACTGTGGGGCATCAGAGACAAGGAAGAAGCTCTGAAAGAGGCCAGCACCCTCTGCTTCCAAAGGGCAGGCAGGGAGCAATAGTGAGAAAGGCACCTCGACCTAAAACTCTGAAGTCAAGGGCTCCCCTCTCCCTACTTCTCAGACCACAGCAATTTGAAGAACATGAGCAGATGTAGAAACAACAGCAACTTTGCCATTCAAAAAGTCCCACCAGCAGGTCTCTGAATTTGTAATCAAAACAAATGCACACCTGTGTTTTGGCAAGCTTCAAAGGGCTTAATGAGCAGGAGCAAATGCAACGTGGTTAAGAAAGAAGTGCTTCGAGCCTATGACTACACGTGTACACCACAGCATTCTGGCACCATGGCTGCTCCGTGACCTTGAGGGGTCACCTAGTAGACCCTGGACATATGAGAGAGTCACAGTGATTTGTCTCGAACATGGGTGCCCTCGGGAATGTCGTCTACAGTTAGAGTCCCTGGCATCCTGTCCTTCCCCAGTTTTGTTTTGTACTGCTTTTCTTTAACATTGAACAAAAATGTCCTGTAGCCACTTCGTTTGTTCTTGGCTCCCCTTACCCCTCCCACCCTCACTCAAATCTGGCATGTTCTCTAAGACCCAGCTTTAGTCACTACTGTCTCTCAAAGCCTTTCTTGGCTACCTACCCCAGCCTTCAGGCTCGTCCTACAACCCTTTCCAACAGTCGTACACAATTCTGCAGTCATTTAGACTCCTTCCCATTGTTCTCAATTATTATGTCTGTGTGAATATTGTGTCCCTCAATATCATGAGCTCCTGGAGCCTAAGCCACTTGAGCACACTCTTGGATTGCGTGATTGATTGGAAGGGAAAAAACTAACCGAACAGTGACAATGCGCACACCAGGCATGGTTTCCCAGCCACTCCGCCTTAGCATCCAGACTATGAGATGAGAGAACACAGCACTCTGTAATTTCCAGAGGTCAGAAAGAGGTGATCGTGGTCAGTCAACGAAGGTCTGGCGAGCCATGTCCATCTGGATGTCCCTGCTGTCTATTTCCGTGTACTCCACCCCTCGGGGAGGGAGTCAGCGAAGCCGGTGGTGTTGGCTTCCAGTCCGTAAGTGCAGCATCTTTTCTTTAGTCCCAAGTGTGGAGTGGTACTGGGTCCCAGCCTGGCAGCCAAAGGCCTTATCCAGCCCCTACCAACTACAAGAGGTGGTGATAGGACCATGAGTCTCCCACAGTTGCAGGGACAAACCACAGGTGACCAATAACCACCAGAACTGACCACAAGTACTCTGCCTGCCTGCTTCGCCTTGAGTGTCCTTGGAGAACCAGGTCTGGTCGAGAGAGGAGTTGGAGAAATCGGAACTGAGGTTTTGCAATGAAATACTAAGTAAAGCTAGCTCCACACTACCTCACAGGTAAAAAGCCCTAAACAAAGGAAAGACAGCAATCCCCATACTCATCACATTTCCAGGACCCACAAAGACATGCCCTTGGCAATGGTTTACCAACAGTCCGACCTTCCATGTGGCCCGGGAAGCAAGGGGCAGGGGCCTGCATAGGCCTCGGAGATCCTGGTTATTCCCCAAAATCCATTCAAAGTCAAATTCCAGCAGAGTCCATATAAGACAGGGGTGTCACACTCATTTTCACCAGGGGCCACATCAGCCTCACGGTTCCCTTCAAAGGGCCGAATGTAGTTTTGGGACTGTGTGAATGTAACTAGTCCTTAACAGTTAAGCAAGAGCTCGGCACCACCAGGCAGAAACAAGGTGTCGGGCCGGATAAAACAAGGTGGAGGGCTGGATTCGGCCTGCGGGCCTTGTGTTTGCCACCTGTGCTGTAAGAGGATTTCAACTTTTTTAAAAGTCCACTTAGGAGGAACTAAGAACTCACTCCTTGGCTCACTTCTCTGTACCCAAGCTATCACGGACAATAAATGTTTTGTCTCAAGTGTCTCTAGTTCGGGGTATGAGGTGAACAAAATAGTATTCTTTTTATTTTGCCCTGAGGAAGAGAAACCACTTCCTAGGGGCAGTATTGCTGAGGAAAAAGAGCATACTCATTAAAAAAAAAAAAAAAAAAATGAGGTAGCCCTGGCAGGGTGGCTCAGTCAGTTACAGTGTCATCCTGAAAACCAAAAGTTTACTAGTTCAATCCCCAGTCAGGACAGGTGCAAGAGGCAGCTGATAGATGTTTCCCTCTTACATCAGTGTTTCTCTCTCTAAACTCAAGAAACATATCCTTGGGTGGGGGCATTTAAATATAAAGTAGAAAAGGACAGAAATGAATACATCCAGAAACGCCTCTAAGGCTTCAGTTTACACATATTTGTGTGCACCTCCAACTGAGCGACGATTGCTCTCAGAGGCCGAGCGGGACCTCTTTGCCTCGGGCCTTCGTTTTCTCGGAAATGTCCTGCTCTCTACTCATCACTTCCCTCCGTACCCCACTCCAGGGCTTCTGCAGACGCTCAGCTCCTCACTACTCCCACACCAGCCCAGCAGCTCCGTGGTTGTCAGGAGAACCGCTGTTATCAGGTTTACGTGAGATTAAATTCAGTCATTATCTTGGAAGAGAGTTATCTCATGTTGACAAATCCCTCCGAGTTCACTGTAGAGAACTTTAATTTCCACATTCAAATGAGATTTGGATTTGATCAGGCATCAATTAAACACTGTGCACTTCTCGGTGATCTAAATTCTGAAGAAGAGGCTCTGCCGCCTCCGTGCCTGTTCAGCTCTAGGGTTTTGTTTGCCCCTCAAACCATCATCTGAGGTGATAGGTCAGACTCGGAAGTAATGGGCAAGACATTTACAATAACGCACTTGGGAATGAGCCGTAACATTCTAAGTTACAGGCTCACATTCCTAGGTCAGCTCAGGCTCAATGAGGACAGCACGATGGGACAGTGGGTTAAGGGCAACCCTCCAGGCCTGGATCGATCTCACTCCACCCCTCTAACCAAGTCAGATCAGACAAGTTGGTTCATCTGTCCAAGCTCAGTTTCCTCAGCCACCACCTGAGGACTCACAGTGAAATAATGAATATGAAAAGCGCAGCCCAGTGCCTGGTACAGAGTCAGCCCTCAGGAAATGACAGCTGCCACATGCAGTATCTCTGTTTGGGTAATAATCATTTTCTACATTTAATTATTTGTTTCTTTACTCAATCACCAAATAGTTGTTGAGCACCAATCAAGTCTTTGGGAAAGTTAATGGGGAGAGAGAAATTAAAAAAAAAATATATGTGGTTTTTGCCCTCAAAGCACACATAGATTATGGGGTGATACTTATTTCTTAGCAAGCTTATAAAACTGTAAGCCAGGTGTTACAAGAGTATTGAAGAAGGAGCATCCAAATTTGTCTGAGTTAATGAAGAAAGGCTTCACAGAGGAGGGATTTGAAGGATAAGTGTGTGTTAAGGGATGCAAATGCCGAGAAGCCACTTCCTTCGGGTCGACAGCTTGCGCTCAGGGCAGAGGCTTGGGAGAGCACAGCTCCCTCGGGGAACTTCAAGCTGCCCCCCCTATCTGGTGAAGAGAAGGAAAAGTAGTGGTGAGGACGCAAGTAAGGTCTGGATGATGAGAGACCACTGTTGGCTCTCCATAAGGAAGAAACAGTTTTAACAGTTTTGTACTTTGAGGGTCGGCCCAGCTCTTACTCATTTGCCACCCAGCACAGAGGCCTGCTGTGACGATTAATTTTGTGTGTGTGTGTGTGTGTGTGACAATTAATTTTATGTGTCAACCTAACTGGGCCACAAGATGCCCTGATATCTGATTAAACATTGGTTTTGGTTGTGTCTGCGTATTTCTGAAATAGATCAGCATTTTAACTGGTGGACTGAGTAAGGCAGATTGCCCTCCCTTATGTGGGTGGGTACCCATAAACCCCTCGAGGGCCCCAGAAGAACAAAAAGGCAGAAGAGAGTTGAATTCACTCTCTGCCTGGCCACTTGAGCTGAGACATCAGTCTTCTCAGACTGAGACTTACACCATCAGGAAGCTCCTGACTCTCAGACCTTTGGCCTCAGGCTGGACTTGACACCACATGCTTTCCTGGGTCTCCAGTTTGCATGCAGCACATTGCAGGACTTCCCAGCCTCCACAACATGTGAGCCAATTCCTTATAACAATCATATGTGTGTAGAGAGATGGATGATAAATGATAGATAGATGATAAATTGATACTCTTAGTATCTATTAGTACCATCTATCCCATATTAGTACTTTATTATATACATATATATCCTTATTAATTTCCATACTTGCACATAACAGATGCTCAATGAATGTTACTTGAAAGACACATTAATGAATGAAGCATCCAGGATTACTGTCTTACTTTTGGGACTCAGATCAAATTTTGAGGGGAAAGGGACTTGAAAGGGAGAAATAGAAGTTCTCACATAAATCTGGTCCAAAGCCTCCATGTATTCCATAGAGAAAGCCCCAAGACCCTTCTGGATCATAGGACATACCTGAACACACTTTTCCAGCTCTGTGACTATCACATGATCAGTTTATACTCAGGTGACATTGACTCTCTCTTAACATCATTGTTTCTACCCCCAAAGCAGGGAGAACTTACTCTCTGGTCTGGGTATGAGTCAATGTCTCTGGTAGAACAACCCAAACACCTTTCGAAACAAAGGAATTAGACATATGGTTCAGAAATTGCGAAGAGCCAGAGCCAGTTCTCACGTCTGCCAGCCAACGTGATGTGAGAGCAGAAGCAGGGCTGGACCAGAGGAGTGGGAAATGGGGGAGATCAAGTGAGAAGAGGAAGCCTTCTGCCAGGTTCCTCTTGGGAAAGGGAAATAGCACAGACCCAGGCACTCACCCCCACCCTCTAAGTACTGTGTTACTTTATTAATCATTGCACTCTACATTCACTATGCACGTCCCTGTGGGAAACAATATTATCTAAACGTACCTATGTTCTGTACTTTGGGTTTTGTTGGATCTCAGAGTAATATCGAATAATAATAAAAGTTATGCCCATAAAATCACCATACAGTTGTCTAATAAAGGGGGAGACATACGTGCCACACAGAGGGGCCTTATGAGATGCCAGTTTTCGGGATTCATCCACATACTCCCTGGCTGTGTGAGATTACACAGTAAATACAGTAAACCAGAAGGCGTGGACAACTCGTCTTCCATAGTCATTGTTTTTGGTAAGCACTGAGAAATGACTTCAGGATCTAGGTAAAAGTGTGGGGTAAGGTGACTGGTTCTAAGAGTTCAGGGAGTGAAATCGTGTTAATCACGCAGTGTGAAGAGCAAGAGTGCTTTGCTTGGTGGAGTGTCCTATGGAAGGTTTGTCAAGATCTCTTTCCCAGAGAAAGAGCAATTTGAATGTTGTTTCCATTGATTTTATTTTGCCTTCTCTCTAGGTGAAAAGGATACTGAACAGAAATTACCCTCAGGGAGAAAGTAGCAGCATTGGTAATACCTTTATTTCTTAACTTCATTTGTACTTCATCTGCTCTCTGACCTTTGGCATGAGTTAGAAGGAGAAAGCAGCAGACAAAAGAAACACATTTTAAAAGCTGGAGAGTCCTTTGTTGTTCACTTGAAAGAGTTAAGTCTGGATCTCCCAGGCCCAACAGATTTCCCCGCCTGGGCTCCATAAAACAGCCAGGATGCTTGTGTCTGTGAAATGACTATTTTTGCCCCTCAATGACACTCCTTTGTCCTCAGGAAGGTCTCCCTGGCAATGTTAGCATGCTTGTGAACTCTTATTCTCACATGTTGGTCAAGACCACACTTGTTAATTAGATTTCATGGTGACTTGTGTGAGTGGTCAAAATCACTTTGCATTTGTTTCATTAACAATTTCACACTTGGAGTCAGGCTTCCTGTGAGTCACAGCTGCCCGGGGATGGTAGTCTGAGAAGAACCAGAAAGGACCCACTACTCTTGTCCAAAGATATCTGCACTACCCAGGAGCTGCAGGGCCAGAAATTTTGTCATTTTCAATTTGATTTTTGCAGAGTTAGCTTAGGGTTTTCAGGGAGTTTGGTATTTTGTATTCAGCTAACATATATTAAACATCCTTCCTGTACAGGCATTACTGGAGATGTGTATTGATAACCATAATCTAGGATAAAAACTATGAATGTCTTAAGAGACTTTCAGATATAAAAGCTATAGAAATTCAAAAGAGGAAGTTATTGATCACTTCTGACTCAGAGAATCATTTGGCATTTGAGCTATGTCTTAAAGGGAGGGTATGATTTCAAAATGCTACCTGAAAAGCATTTTGAAGGGACTTAAATTGGAAAGCTGTTTTCCTATGTTTTTAACAGTAAATATTCTAAAATAAATAAGTGATTTTGTTTTTCAGATAAAATTTTTCTATGGCAAGAGAGGTCTGGGACAAGCAAGTATTTGAAGTACTACACAAAGCACTTCGAAGAAAAGGGCACCAAATGAACATCTGTATTCACACTTTTATCTGCACCATGCAAAACTGTGCACAAGTTATGGGAACGGATGTCCCGGTAATGCCTCTGGGGGACGTGTTGGGTTGGCCAAAATGTCTGCATAGTTTTTTCCATAAAACAAAAGACACATTTTTCATTTTCACCAATAACTTTATTGATTTGGATATTTTGAGTATGTCGGCTATAACATTGCTTGTTTTCAATTAATGTCTCAATTTGATCTCTATCAACTTCAACTGGCCTACCCAACCATGGAGCATTGTCCAGCGAGAAATCTCCAGCACAAAACCTCATGGTGTAATGGGGAAAACAGACTCACAAGCTAGGTCTAACAGTTGTATAGATGTTATGAAGCAATAGAGAGGAGCACAAGGGAATGCCTGATAGAGCTGAGGAAGGCTTCACAACCAAAGTAATGTTTGAGGTTGGTTCAAGACCCTGATTTCAATTCTTTTGAGTATATGTCCAGAAGTGGAATTACTGGACATACAGTCATTCTATTTTTAATTTTTTGAGGAATGACCATACTGTTTTCCATAGCAACTGCACCATTTGACACTACCACCAACAGTGCACAAATGTTGTAGTTTCTCTACATTCTGCCACTTGTTATTTTCTGGTTTTTGAAAGTGGCCGTCCTAATGGGTGTGAGGTGGCATAGGGACTTATACTGTGCCCAATGGACAAGCCTGCCTGGGAAAGGAGGGAATTATTAGATGTGAGAAATGGTGATGTTTTAGTTCCCTAAAATAACGATGCTCCTCAGCAAACCTGAAAACTAAGGCAGAAGTGGGGCTCCCCAGGGAAGGAACAGGCACAACAGGTCCACTCTGAAGCTCCTGAAATATGCATGTGCCACCTGGAGTCTGAAGCTGTTGCCCTACAACTCAGTGGAATAGTTCCAACAGGTGTGCAGTTGGCAGCATTGTGGAAGGGGAACATATTGCTCAAAGAAGCTGTTGTTAAGAGGTGAAGGGGAAATGCCTAAGCCCTCCCCTGACGCCTGCCATCCAAGCAGATGCAGTGCCACAGGCATCACTGAAGAAATCCCAACCAGAGACTACACAGGTGGGCTGCTTCTATCCCGAGCCTAAAATAATCTGCAGGTCATAGAACTGACACTTTCTTACTGGCACTGGATAATACAATGAGCCCATCATATTGTACTACAAATCCTTAAAGAGGGGAAGGCACTGAACACTGATTAAAGCACCTCTGTGAGTGTTTTGTGAAGGGGATAAATTGGTATTAAACTGCTTTTCTGGCCCATTTTGAGAAATCACTAGGATTCTGAGTAAAAGCTCCACCAACAGAAGCATGAGTCCTTTGAATGTAGCTGGGTCTCTTTCTTTGTTGGCATCTCTGAAATCCCCCCCAAAAGTCACTGCTCTGTTAAACAGACCACCATCTCTCGGCCAACTTCCACTCTGTCTACCCGTGGCCACAGTATCCAAATGTTAGGTTCCATCAGTGTAATCTGAAATCACAAGCTTCCAAGAAATTCTTCCCCTGGTTCATGTGATATTTTGGGACACAATCTGATATTTAAAACAGCTGTTGTTGATTTACTTGGGGCACATGCTGATTTTACGTCAAACAGAATGTCACACAAACTTCTCCAAGGAGTCGTAGTAAAAAAAAGAAGAGCATAGAAGATAAGAACAGCATTTATAAATGTTTGCCTACATTCAAATACCTTGGGTAAAAGTTTTCAGACACTTTTGGAAATAAGGTGCTTCTTCAACTGACTTCAGATTTCCTATTTCATCATCCATGCTTCTATGCTTATGTAGGCCAAAGAGAAAAAGAAAAAAAATCCTCTATTATCAGTGAAGCACTAATAAGACTGATAGATGAAGGCTTTGATAAATCTTAAAATAATAATGAAAAAAAATTCTTCATTTTCAAGGAGATGGCTTACCTCCTCAAGTCTTGTCTTTTCTGTTCAACCTGCCTTCCTTTTGTCCCCTAACCTCAACCACTTCCCATTATCTTATCTTTCCTGAAATTAAAACAAGTTCATTTGGTTCAAAAAAGATTTCTTGTGCGCCTAGGTTTACTGAGCACAGATAACACACTGGTCTGTGAGCACGTAGAGCGCATGGGATGGGTCTTTTGCTTCCTGTAAGAAAGCCTGGAGGATGTGGACACTAAACAATTCCTAAATAATCAATTAAGTTGAATAAAGAGTGTGGTTAGTGCTCCAGAAAGAATTATCTGGGGTCTCTCTGAATGACAGTTTGTCTCTCTGTCACCACGGTGCCCTCTCTCCTGCAGAAGGCCATGCACTCCTGTGACTCAGCCCTGTGACCATTTCCCTTATCTTTCCATTGGCCATCAGTCGTCTCCCACATTCCAGCCAGTGTGCCTCTCAACTCTGCCTTGAGGTATCTTGTCAGTCTGTGCACCAGGCTCTCAGTTTTGCTTTCTTCAATGTTCTGGGACCATCCCCTCACTGGCTTACCCTTTTGCCAGCTCACTTTCCTTCATTCTCAAGCTCAATAGCTTCAAGTCCCCAGACTGACACGTCTGTGTTTCAAAAAGGTTAACAAAAAAGAAGAAATGAGATTTTTTTTTATGGTTTTACCAAAAGCCAATTCCAGAGCACATTCTAATAGTTAATTTCCCTTGATATCTATGATACACTGACATATCCAGGACTCCTTAGGGAGTTATAGAGAATCAGCCACTAAACAAACACTGCTACTCAGCCTCACTATGAGAATAAATAGCACACTGGAGTTAGCCAATACAGCTGACATTCTCTTACTCCATAAAGAAGACCTGGTCTTCTTATGCATCAAAAGAAAAACATACTAAAGAAATTTAAAAGGCATGGTGGATTACTAAAATGCAGAAAAAGCACTATGGAGCATGTTTTAGTACTTTCAAAAATGCCACAGACTGTGTGGCTTATACACAACAGAATTTTTTTTCCTCGCAGATCTGGAGGCTAGAAATCCAAGATCAAAGCACTGGCACAGTCACATGTGGTGAAAGCCCTCCTCCTGGTTCATGGCCAGCACCTTCTCATTATGTCCTCATAGAGTAGAAGGGGTGAAGGAGCTCTGTGGGAACCCTTAAGAGAACTCATGAGCATGTTCGCATTATCCTATCCATGAGGGCTCCACTCTCATGGCCTAATTACCTCTCAAAGGCCTCACTCACTAATGCTATCACCTTTGGGGGTCAGGATATCAGCCTATAAATATGGGGAGGTTGTAGAGACACAATCAGACCATGGTAGAGTGCCTACTATGTGCTAGCCTTATTCTAAGTACTGGAGATCCAACAGTAAACTTAAACATCTCTTCCCTTTCAGAACCTTACATTTATTTAGGAAGACAAAGAAAAGCAGGTAAAAACAAAAAATAAAAATAAGAGATGTAACTTTAGATACTAACAAATGTGCCAAAGAAAATACCAGGTTAAGAGGCTGCAGTGAGACAGCAGGGGGAATGGACTGTTTCAGACAGGATGGCTGAGGACAGACACTTCATGCAAAGTCCTTGGAAGATCTGGAAGAGACACTTCAGACTGAGGGGGAGTAATTGCAAGGATTCTGAGGAGGAAATAGCCTGCCTGTTCACAGAACCTAAGAAAACGCACATGACCAGAACAGAGTGTGTAATGGGAACAAAATAGGAAATTAGATTAGAGAGGTAGGTAGAAGCCAAATTACATGGGGCTTGTTATAATAAAGGAGTTGAATTTTACCATAGGTGTGATAGGAGCATATTGGAAAATTTTGAATGAGAAGAAACAGGATCTGATTAGGTTTTAAAAAAATCAGTGAGGCTGTTGTGGATCTGGGACAGTTTTAAACAGAAGCAAGACAATCCATGAGGAGGCTTTTGCACTAATCCTAAAGAGAAATGACGGTGATACAACAGTATTGAGAACTCAACAAATTTGAAGTGTAGTTTGAAGGATAGATAGGATTTGTTGAAGGATAAGATCTAGGATATGAATGAAGCAAAAAATTAAAAAGTAACATCTATAATTTCAACATAAATAACTGAGTAGATTTATTTAATATGCTAAGTTGGAGAGGTGTATTAGATGTTGGATATGCAACAAGGCACTCTGATGTTCAGAGGAAGTATTGAGTCTGGAGACATGGGATACACACAATATTTAAAGACATGAAGTGAGGTGGTATCACCTGAGAATATAGAGAAGACAAAGAGCTAAGACATGAACCCCAGAGCACCCTAAAATAGTGGTCAGAAAGAAGAGGTGAAACCAGCAGAGAACCCAAGAAGTAATGAGGACATAGAATGAATATCAGAAAATTGTGAAGCCGAGTGAAGAACATTTCAAAGACAAGAAGTGAAAATTTATGTCAAACGATGTTGAGAATTCATGAAAGATGAGGTCTGTAATGTGGTCACTAGATTTGGCAATAAGGAAGTAATTGATGATTTACCAGGATGGTTTCAAAGGAGTGTTGAGGACAAAATCCAAGGGAATGAATTAAAAAGAGATTCAAAGGTGAGCATGTAGAAACAGAGTACAGACAACTCTAGCAGAGTGTTTTGTCATTAAGATGGGCAGTGAAAGTAGACAGTAGGTGGAGGGAGATAAAAGACTTGGGGTCAAAGAAGTTTTTTTGTCTTTGTAGTTTGTTTTAAGATGAAAAATATTGAGTATATATGCCCGTGATCTGGTAGAGAGGAGAACATTGATAGATGCTATGGACTGAATGTTTATCTCTCTAAGGGTCATATGTTGAAGCCCTAATCCCTGATGTGGTAGTATTGGGAGGTGGGCCCTCTGGGAGGTGATTAAGTCATGAGCAAAAATGAATGGAGAGCTCACATGAATGGGATTAGTCCCCTTGTGAGAGGAGACATGAATTTCTTCTTCCTGAAAGCAGTCAGAGGTGACCTATGAAAATTGTTTGCTATTCACTTGACCCAGGAAACCCCACAAAGTCATGCAAATCAAGAGGTTCAAATCTTCATGTTCTCTTTAAGAACAATCCAGGGCATCAAGGGTATGTATATTTGAAAAGCCACCAACTACCTAAAGGATGTTACTTTACAGAAGCAGCGTGTGCCGATCCGTCATTATAATGGTAGAATTGGTAGGTATGCTCAGGCCAAACAGTGGGGCTGGACGCAGGATTGGTAGCCCAAAATCAGTGCTGAATTTTTGCTGCACATGCTTAAAAATGCAGGGAGTAATGCTGAACTTAAGGGTTTAGATGTAGATTCTCTGGTTGTTGAGAACCTCCAGGTGAACAAAACTCCCAAGATTCGGCTTAGAATTTACAGAGCTCATGGGCGGGTTAACCCATGCATGAGCTCTCCCTGACACACAGAGATGATCCTTACTGGGAAAGAGCAGATTGTTCCTAAACCAGAGAAGATTGCATAGAAGAAAAAGATATCCCAGACGAAACTGAAGAAACAAAAACTTATATTTATGACCTGGGAGTAAATTCAGTATAAAATAAATACTAATAAAAGTAAAAAGAGAGGGAGAATAGAAATGGCTCTCTCAGCCATATGAGGACACAGCAAGGCATCCATCTGCAAACCAGGAAGACAGCTCTCAGCAGGAACCAAATCTGCAGGCACCTTGACCTTGGACATCCCAGCCTCCAGACTGTGAGAAACCAATGTCTGTTGGTAAGCCACCCAGTCTATGGTATTTTTGTTATAGCAACTCAAGCTGACTGACTATAACAATGCAGGATGGAAAAATGAAGAATTGCTGGAGTTTATGTAAAAGAGAATAGGTTCCAATTCCTAAACAGAGGAGTTGCTACGCATAGTCCCTTTGATAGGATCAATTCGTCAAAATTAAGTGCTTTCTTTCAGAATAAATGTACTAAATCCTTCCATTTTTTTCTTTTCTGATAAACACAATCCTGTGAGTTATATATGGAAGATAGGTATTATTGCTTTCGCCTTTCACATAGCAGAAAGCTGAGACAGTACGCTGAAGCCAGACAGCTAATACTAGTATCAGAGCCAGGAGGATTCACACTCCAAGACTCTGGGGCCCCACTGTGGTCCTTTCTGCTTTTCTACATAGCACATGCATCAGTGACATGCAATGGACATGCCATTCTCAGGAGCCAATTTAAAGCCACTGGTTTAATATCTCGTGCAAATTAAGTAAGGCAAACTTTCAACAACTTCATTTAAAATGAGTATTCTCCACTTTGATCTGCACCTGTATCTTCCCCAATCAGCCTCACCCAGAGACTCAGAGCTGACAGATGGTCGTAACAACTTATCAAGGGAGCACTCTTACCCCTTCTCTTCTGCCAGTCCTTCCAGATGCATTTCTTCTCAAATGGTAGTCTTATCAAGGATAGAGTTTATTCTGCTAGCAAACAGCCAGGGGACAGACTAGAAACATATTAGACAGCAGAGGAAAGATGGCCTGGAATTACCAATTTGTTGGGCCTGATGCTCAAATGCATAATTAACAGTGACAATTGTTCTAGGTTGGGCACGATCCCAGCATGGTCAGACCAAGGCACAGTCTACAGTACTTAAATCTGGGTATTTGCAATTCTTCTCCCCTTGATATAAATTAAGAAGTTGGAAGCTTTCCCTCTTAAACAGATTTTTCTTCCTCCCCCCTCTCCATTTCTACTACCACCTAACTTGCCCTTTTAAAATATGCTCAGATTCTTCCAAGGATAAATCCACAGTGAGAGACAAAGAGGATATGAATCTGAAAGGTAGTCTTTGCTGTTTTGCCACATCTGCATGAAATTCCACAGCTGGCACGGAATCCTAGAGCTTACCAGGATGACTAATGAATCACATGGCCCCCAGTTTTAAATGTGCCTGTGAAAATGTTCAGGGATTTGATCACAACTTTTCAAAATCAAAAATGAGAGGTGTGAGAGCTCTCAGACATCAGCTAGCTCTTCTCTTGCCAAGTCTGGATTTTCCCTTCTGGATAAGATTCCAGCCTATGCTTTAGCTAGTTTTCTTTTAAATATCTTAAATGATGGCATTCTCTTCTCTTTCCACTGGAAGACTATTTCACATTTCAGTGTATCTTGTCACCAAATTGTGTTTTCCAGAAAGTTGCCTGAAATTCATCTTTTCTTAATTTCTTAACATAACTCATGTTTATTCACTTTGGCAACTT
The DNA here is from genome assembly GCA_039655065.1 of Glossophaga mutica. Classification (NCBI taxonomy): domain Eukaryota; kingdom Metazoa; phylum Chordata; class Mammalia; order Chiroptera; family Phyllostomidae; genus Glossophaga; species Glossophaga mutica. Next base: position 74,124,056 of record CM077305.1, on the reverse strand, counting down.
ACCTGCAAGCAGCCTCTCTCTTACTGGCAACTAAGCAAGTACATCTACAAATGAAAGACCATCAGCCAATCACTTCCTTCTATTCCTTTTTCCTTTGGGATCGATTAGCATGCTGAGAAGCTTTGAGCACTGAAGAACTAGTGGTTTTCTGTGCCTTTTACTCTGTCTCTTCAATTATCATCTCATTACTCTCAGACACTACCTGGGCTGTTCCCAGGTACCAGGCTTGTCAGGGAACTCAGTCCAGGGACTCAGCCCTCAACACAGTACCCTTACTAGCATGGATTCCCTCCCTGGCCCTGACCACAGGAGGATGCTGAACGACTTCCATGGTCACTGCTTACAGAGCGGGGCAGTGTAGGCACTGCAAAGACAGTTGAGGTAAAAACTCCGCCCACCCCTCCCTGGTGGCTTCATAGTCCCATTGCCACAGTGTCTTCTTATCCATGCTCGTGCCAGCTCCTCTCTGCTCAGACTCGTGGAGGCTTTTCTTTCTTTCAGCCCATCCTCCTCAGTCTCATCGCTATGTTTGGCCCCTTTGCTCTTTACTTCCAAATTTCCTCTGAACCTACCACTCTTTCTTTTTCTATCTCACAGCTCTCATCTGTACCCTTGCTGCTCATTTCTCCACCTGAAATGTATCAATCAGTTTCATCCTTTTCTCTTCAATAAAGACAACCCTGTGGGCTGTATAACATAGATAGTATTTCTTCCACCTTTTCACATACGAGGAAACTAAGACAACGTGGTTAAGTGATTTGCCTGAAGTCAAGCAGCTAATCTCAGTATCAGAGTGGGACTCAAGCCCTGTGTTTCCACACAGCATGTATCAGTGACACACGCTGGAAACAGGCTTTGCTCTTGACTCCTCCGTTTATCTAGGGAGGTGCTTCATACCTAAATACAGTTAGTTATCTTATGTGCCATAAAGCATCAACATTCTGCCTGACTGGGTGGCTCAGCTGGTTGGAGCAGCAACCCGACAGGCTGCAGGTTTGATCCCTTGTCAGGGCTCACACCCAGGTTGTGGATTTCATCCCCAGCCGGGGTGCGCATGAGTGGAAGCTGATCCTATTTCTCTCTCACATCAATGTTCCTCCTCCTCTCTCTCTCTCTCTCTCTCTCTCTCTCTTTCTCTCCCCCCCCCCCGCCTTCCTCTTTCTCTCTCTCCGAAATTAATAAACGTATCCTTGGGTAAGGATTTCTTTAAAAAAGAATCAACCTTCCAACTTTCCTTTTTGTAAGAATTGCGTATCTTGGTTGTTATTTTAAATCATTAAAAACAAAGGAACATTTCTTGCAAAGTTAAATTTCTTTCACTTTATATTTGGGCCAAATGTGTTTCACTGTCTAGAAATGCTTTAAGTATATTATATGATGACTGGAAAGCAATTTAATCAAATTTACATTTTGAATCCAAGAAAGTGTCATTAGGCTAAAGATTTATAAAGACAACTGTTAGTTTGCTCAGTTCTTGTTTGAACTAAACATTCACCCAGCCACAATCAAAGAGAAAGCTTCTTTTATCTTCATGAACTGATGTCACTTGAGTGGTTCTGTTTAGAATCCAAGAGACTAGAAAAAAAAATCAGTGACTGGGAAGTGCACAAGATCAGAAGGATGTGACTGACATACCTGCATACTGCTTACTAAATCGCTTTGAATTTCCACACAATATGAGCTATGGTCTGCTTCCATTTCCACACTGTATTTTAAGAGTTTTTGCTTCACTACTCTGGTTTAATTTCTAAAAAAGACACAGGGTTTCACAGTTATGGCCAACTGCTTATCCCAGGCAAATTAAATTAAGTCGCTGGCATGCAACTGAAAGTTTGTTTCGCCTAATTGAGCAGCTAATGGGTATGGATGAATTTGAGGTACAGATAAAAATATTCTTTTCAAAGAGCCTTCTGATTAGCATGCTCTGGAATGGGCAAAGAAAAATATTTATGCAGCCATTTTCATAAGCATGTTCAAATTCATTTGTTAAGCTCCAGGGCAGACTTCAGAGGGCTTTGTCCAAACCTGACGTGAGGGGATGCATTCATTGCCAAAAGAGGGCTAAACCCCTTCACCAAAGACACCTGTCATTCTGCCATCCTCAGCGCTGCCTGTGCAAAATGTGCTCTTCCCATGGACAGCTTGTGTCTTCACTCAAAGACCGAGTGGGTCTTCCTTCATTCTGATGAAAGTCCATTGTTTCATCTAATAAATGGCCTCAGCTAACAAATGGCCCTAGGATCACTGGGCCACTAAATCAACGGTTAGTGGGATGGAACAGCAAAGAAACAAATAGTTGGAGAGGACTCTGTGGAATATTAACAATCTGGAACTTGTTGCATTGGTTCCTTATCACTTTGCTGTGTTTGCTTTTGTCTAATGTTGGACCAATGGCCATTTCTCCTTATGAATCTCCTGCAATTAATAACAAAACAAATATATGTATTATTTTCCGCATCTTACAATCATAAAAAAACCCCAAAGAAACAATGCTTATTCAATTCACACACCATGTTAAAGTCAAACAAAACTTTAAAGGTAGCAATTTTAATTGGCAGCTATTATTGTGACATGTTCGCCTCCGATTCCATTTGTTATTACTCTGCATATGTGAGCTCTGAGGGTTTTATGTCTGTTGGTTTACTTTAGTTTGGGGTTCTTTTTTTTTTTTTTTAGATCTCCTGACCGTTTACAACAAAGTGCTATGGGTAGAGATGAAGATAACACAAGGCACACAGAATATGTCCCAGAAGCTACAGTCCCTGAAACATGAAGTCAGGTCGCCATGGAGACAATTCTCCAGCAAACGCATGCCTTGCTGGCCCTCCATGCATTTACTTCATTTGGTCCATAGGTGAGCTTGTCACATCACATTTACAAGGAGAAACAAACCTTAATGCTTCAGGGAATCTCTGAAACTTCAGTGAGCTCCTGCTACAAGTGTTCTGGACATAAGTAATCTGTTTTCCATACCTGTGTCCAGAACTGATTGTTAATGGCAAAAATAATCAGTTCAGTATAACTTGGCCCCTCTTTTGTTAAGCTAGGAGCACAGAATGTAGCAAAGGTTTTCAGGTATCGAAACTGTTACAAAATTCAGTTGAATGATATCCTCCACCCCCACCCAAATTCATATATTGAAGTCCTACCCCAGTACTTTAGAGTGTGACTACCTGTGGAGACAGGATCTTTACAGAGGTAATCGACTTGAAACGAGGACACTGGTGTGAGCCCTAATCCAATATGGCTGGTGTCCTTACAAAGAGGGGAACTTGGAGACAAACACACATGGAGGGAAGACAGCGTGAAGACAGAGGGAAAAGACAGCTGTCCACTGGTCAAGGACAGAGGCCTGGAGCACACTCTTCCCTCAGGGCCTTCAGAGGCACACTCTCCTATCAATATCTTGATTTGTGTCATAAGTTCTTTAGCTTCTACATTTCCCACACTGTTCTTGCCCTCCCCCTGTCTATTTTCTACCCACTGTCTATGCTACTCATTCTCTGTACCTTTTCTCCCTCTCTCCTCCCCCCATGTCCCTGTTGCTAACCCTCCATGTGATCTTCATTTCTGTGGTTCTGTTCCTGTTCTAGCTGTTTGCTTAGTTTGCTTTTGTTTTAGGTGTGGTTGTTAATAGCTGTGAGTTTGCTGTCTTTTCACTGTCATGAACTAAAGGGGGGAATGTGGGTGGGAGAGGGTGTGCAGGGTGGAGGGAATGATGGGGGAGAAATGGGACAACTGTAATAGCATAGTCAATAAAGTATATTTAAAAAAATATCTTGATTTGGGCGTCCCAGCTTCCAGAGCTCGGAGACCATAAATTTCCATTTGTTAAGCCACCCACTTTGTGGTGCTTTGTTACGGAAACCCCAGTAAACTAACACTCATCGAATTATCCATTTCCCGTACTCTGTACTCATTTTATAATAATGAGGATGGACCCGAAAGGCTTCTGCATCTACCAGTAAAAAGTCCCTCACTCTCACTCTTGAGCAATCTTTAAAAAATAAATTTTGGCTTTTCTAGGCTACTCATCAGTCTGCCTCAGATCGAATTCATTGTTATTCCTGGCTTCAGTAAGAAAATTTCACTTTAGTGTACCACTTTCAGACTGTGGAACTTTTCTTTCTACAAACTAACTCTAGCTCAGCCAGTCATCTCTCTCCACATTGAGATCAAGATTCCAATTGTATTTTCTTCTTCGTGCAAAAGTAACAGATGCTAATTGTCCACCATTCTGTTGTTCACTTGCTATATCAAAATGCATAACAAAGATAAGCTTCCCTTTGTATAACATATGTAAAACTGCAAGCCATCCAAACACACACACACACACACCAATCTACTTTTCCCCTTTCCACAAATCTAGCTATGTACCCTGAAGTGGTCCACTCTGAAGGTCACAGGTAGCACTCTCACCCAGAATGGGAGCTGGGTGAAGAGAGGCAGGAACTTAAAGCATATTTACCATCTACTACATGTATATAATGTTAACACATGTATTATCTTACTATGACAACCCTGGGAGGTATGCATTATAACTTTTATGGGTAAAAGAAAATGAACTTAGAGTGGTAATGATGTCTCACATTTGAGTGTCCATCTACGTATTTACCAGCTACTACATGTATACAATGTTAACATGTACATTATCTTACCATGACAACCCTGCGAGGTATGCATTATAACTTTCACAGAAAAAAGAAAATGAACTCAGGGTGGTAACGGTCTCTCACATTTCAGTGTCCTGGCCAGGACAGACACTTTCCTCTTTCCTGAGCCTTCACTGCAATCCCACCCATGCACATACATCCAGGTTTCCTCCTCAATCAGAGGAGCCTTCCCAAAAGTCCAGAAAAAGCAGCACTGTTCAGTCCTCAGCGACATTTTCCGTGGCAGGGCCATTAATTGGGGCCAGGAGCACCTGGAAACGGGAGATCTTTTCTTCCTACCTGTCAGGACTCGGCCCACACACCATCCATCTCACAGGCCCAGCGACTGTTTAATGAAGCCGATTTGGATCAGTGGAGATTGGTGTTTAGGCCATTCTCCAAGACCTCTAAAATGGCCGGGAAATGTGCCCATTTTTGGCCAGGAGTCCAGTGCTGATTGTGGTTCTATTTTTAAAGAAATCTCTCTAACATTTTTAGGTGCCTGATCTTTTGAAAACTCTTGAAGTTATTCAAATCAATTCAATAAGAATTTATTGAGCACCTATTCTGTGCCAGGTATAGCAGGAGTAAAAAAGGATCGGTAAGATACCGCTCCAAGGTATTTGAGGAACTAGAAGGGTACAATAAACCCACAAATAATGCAAAGAGGAGCGGCAACGAATAGAGCTATAAAAGAGTACAGATAAAGAACTACAGGAATTCAGACAAAAGAGACATCACTTCTGGTTGGGAAAAATCAGAAAAGACATCAGGGATAAAGAACTAGCATTTGATACAGACCTTTAGTAACACATTCAGTCGATCAGTATTTGGAGAACATCTGTGTGCTAAAAGTTGGAGATACAAGAGGGACACAATCCCTGCCCCAAGAAACCTGCATCCTAGTGATGAATTAGACCATGAGTGAGTAAACAAATTAGTTATAGCTTTTTATGAACACTAAGAATTGAATGAGCAGAATAACCTGATAGTATTAACCAGGGTAGGTGGTGCTAGCAGTGAGTAAGTTACCTACTTTGGCAAAGGGGTGAAGAAAGGTCTTGCTAAGAAGTGATCTGTAGTGGAGATCTGGGAAATGAAGAAGAACCAGCCGTTTGAAAGGCAGGGTTGAAACGATCAGGATGCTGTGAGCAATAAGTGAAAAGTTCCTAAGAAGTGAATTTTGGATTACAAAGCAAGATGCGGAAGATTGGTGGCTGTGTCTAGAGAAAGGGAGCAATGGCGGGCCAGTGTGAGAAGAGGCTGGAGAAGTAACCAGAGCTCAGGTCCTGCAAGGTGTGTGGTCACGGGGAGGAGTCTGGATTTTCTCTGAGTTGCAGCAGGACCTTCGAATCAAAGGGTTTTAAACTGGACAGCAGCATGAGGCCAATTTGCATTTTGAAAAGAGAGTCAAGTCAGAGTCCCACGGGGAGGATGGGCTGGAGCTGGGAGACGAAGTGGGGCGACTGTAAGGATGGTCCACTGCAACAATGTGTCTTACACACGGGCCAAGCTGGGAGGTACAAAGGATACACTTGAGAGATATTTATAAAGAAGAAACAAAGAAGAATTTACAGGGCGTTTAAGTAGACAAAGCCACATGAGCAAAGATTCAGAGGAGAAGCATGATGGGCCTATGGGAGCTTCAGTGTGGCTAGACCATCGTAGCTCTTCTCGGTAACCGTCCTGAGGCATAGAATAGCATTATCCCCACTTCTTCAGTCCAGCTTTATTTCCCACCCCCTCCCCCCGACATTCGTAATTGATGTCACTCCCCAGTCTGGCACAACAGCACCATCTCTGGTCTTGACCTTACTTCAGCAGGCCCCCACCACTCTGAAAGCGCCAACTAACTTGTTATCCGAGCTAATGCCACTGCTCTTTCCAGTCATCACTCCCATTGCAACTGGTCACAGAACCTAATTACCACCCAAAGGGCAGTGCCTTAAAAATATTGTGGACTGCCTGATTAGAGGCAAGTTAAGAAAGCAAGGTTAGGAGAGAGGAGAAGACCATGATTATCTGACTCCCTGTTTGTGAGAAAGAACCTATATTTTCTATTCATAGTTCATAAAACATTTAACACAGTGTTTTGTACATAGTAGGAACACAAAAAAAGAAGTGACCATTCTCTCTTAAAGTTAGGGAGGCTAAAGAAGTCTATCTAGAAACAGAATTAGCTAACACTGGGGAAAGTCCAGTGCCCGGTGAAACTATAAAGTGGATGATGCCTAGTTCTCCAAGAAAGAAATAAGGGAGGACTTTAAAGCAGAGGGTAAGGATGAGCTCTGGACTAGGCTGCCCACACATTTCAGGGACAGGAAGGAGAGAATGTGAGTGGATAAAAGGGCATTAAAAGGAATGGGGAGGATGGAGAGATTTAGAGAGGAAACGAGAGGGCAGAGTTTGTAGTGTGTTGCCTGCTATGTTAACAGAACCAAAGGGAGAAAATATATATATAAAGATATTTATTAAAAGGAATTGGCTTATGTTATTATGGAGCCTGACAAGTTCCAAGATCTGCAGGGTGCGTCGGCAATCTGGAGACTCAGGAGAGCCAATGGTGTAGACAGAGTCCCTGTCTGAAGGCCCGAGAACAGAAAAACCAATGATATAAGTTCCAATCTGAAGGCCTGCAGGGTCAAGACCCAGGAAAAGCTGATGTTTCTGTTCAAGTTCAAAGGCAGGATAAAGCCAATGTCCCAGTTCAAAGGCATTTGGGTAAAAATAATTCTCTCTTGCCTGGGGAAAGGTCAGCTTTGTGTTCTATTCAGGCCCTCAACTGAATGTATGAGGCCCACCAATATTAGGGAGAGCAATCTGCTTTGCTCAGTCTACCAGTTTACATGTTAATTGTACCCAAAATCACCCTCCCAGAAACACCTAGAACAAAGTTTGACCAAAAATCCGGTCACTCCATGACCAAGTCAGGTTAACACATAAAATTAGCTATTACACCTGTCCAACAGCCATTTCTTCCTATTTTAACTCCATGACTTAATTTTTCTCTAGGGCACTACCCCTTGTCCACACTCAATCTATGTAGTTGCACCAAGGCTGATTTCAACCCTGAATTTCTAGCAATGGGCAGTGAGAGCATTGCCAGCCCTTGGAAAGAATGACAGTTCTGAGAGAGGCCAATGAGTCTCAGGCCCTAGAACTTTGTCTACAAACTGTTAGGGGAGAGGAAAATAAAATGAAAAAAGAAACTTTCTGATGAGGTTAATACACTGGTAGGACAGAAGGCAGGAACAGCTGAGGACCTCTATGTGGAAAGGACCTAACTAAGAATGCTGCTGATGTGAAAGAACAGAGCAGAGAGGTAAGCGGGGCTGGGACAGAGAGACAGGGAGAAAGAAAAGGAGTCAGGGCGAAGCAGGCGGTGGGGGAGGGGCGTTGCGGAATCGAGGCCCTGACTCAACTTTGCCTGGACTTTTTAGTTGCATGAGTTACATGAGTTAGTTGCCTAAATTTCATTCTGTGCTTAAGCTGATTTAAGGTTAAGTCCTCTTCTTTTGTAAGCAATGAGTCCTGACAGATTGCTGTGAGCACATTACGCTCAGAGAATAAGCCAAGGGAATGCGCCTCCCTTATCTAAGGAGCAGAGAGCGAGCAGCTGGCAGCTCAGCTTTCCAAATGGTCCTTGTGAACTAAGTTGCAGCATTGCTGAAGGCAGATGAGTGCGCTGGACTTAGCTCCTGAGGCTGAAGTTAAATCTATCTACCACTAATGTCACACTATTAACTGGAAATGACTCCATCCCTGAAATTCCATCACTTTGACAATACAAATCACTTGGTGCCATTTAATATGAGCATATACAGTGTACTGTCAGGCTGGGATTGGGAAGAGTGAAAAAGGGTTTAAAGTCCCATTCCTATTGCTCTGAGTGATGGAAGCAGAACTGGAGACCTTGGATGGCTCCAGGGGTAAGTGAGAAGTCCGGGCTGGGGCTCTCTTGACATCAGCAAGAGATGCAATAGGAAGCCCTGAACTCTCCTTCCCTCCATGGTCACAATGATTCAACAGCAACACATGGATCGGTAATACCCTCTGTGAAAAACACGGAAACAAGTTGAGAGGTTTGGGCATCCCGGGCAGGTGCAAATCCAGCCTCATCAAAACCAGTAGGAAAGATAAAGGACCCTCTCTCCCCATAACTCTCACCCCCAGTACAGCACCATGTGACCAGGAGGGAACCCCCAGCTCCAAGTTACCCGCCAAGGAGCAAAGGAGTTGGACCACACATCTAGCGTCCCAGCTTTTCTGAGTGCTATCCAAGGGACTGCTTGTATCTTGCCTGCATCAAAAAGTTGACAGGGGCTCCTTTGCCAGGCACAGGGGCTCACTATAATAGTGACCCAAAAGCGCCTTGGGGGCACAGGGAGGGAGGGACTCATTTCCCATTTGTAGGGACGTAATCAGGAATATTTTCCACACTAGAGGTCTCTGTATCAGGGGAGCAGTACTTCTCCTAAAAAAATAATAATAATTTCTATTGCTTAACCTTGGAATCTTGTAATTGATCAGATTTTGCCACTTTGCTTTGAGCAGTAGAATGCTTAGAACCAGTGTATGGTCTATTCTAACATATTTTTAGTTCATTATGAGAATCATTTCATATCCTAACTTGACCCCTGAATTCATCTTATTTTTTAAAAAATTTCTCATTTTCATTCCATTATGCTATATTACCTTTGTCTAATATATTCCAACATCTTTAGTAATAAAGTGTGTATAAACATGAGTATATTATGTACTTATATATCTTAGAAAGTAACTTTTCACTTAAATAAACCTTAAATAAGGTTTTTAAAAAGTGATAATTCAAGCATAGATAGTAATTCTTTTACAGTAACCCTTTGATGCTAATTTAAATAATCAAAGTAATATGTACTGCTTCAAGAAAATTACAGGTAGATCAATAAGACAAAACAAATAGTCAAGAAACCAATTCTATTACAGTATGTATATAATTTAGTGTAAGATAAATGTAGCATCACAACTTAATGGGACAAAGTATGAATATTCAGTGATAGTGCTGGGATAATTAGATCACCGTTTCCCAAAAAAAGTTTACTTTAAATAAAACTTGTGAGAGCTTGAAGAGTGAAATGTTAAAAATTAACCTTAAACAAATGAGAAGAAAATGTATTTTATATTTATCAGATCTCGGTATTCAGAACGCATTTTGAAGAATTAAGCAATGTGCCCTGGCCAGGTAGCTCAGTTGGTTGGAGCATTGTCTCATACACCAAAAGGCTTTGGGTTCAATTCCTGGTCAGGGCACACGCCTAGGTTGCAGGGGGAGGCAACCAATAGGTGTTTCTCTCTCACATCGGTGTTTCTCTCTGTCTGTCTGTCTGTCTGTCTCTCTTTCTCTCTCAAATCAATAAACACATTCTTGAGGAGGATTTTAAAAAAATACAATGTAAGAGTCAAAACAGAAAAGGGCAGTAGAATTGGTCATAAAATGAAAAACTTTTTTTTGTATCAAAAAACTATAATCTTAAATGGCAAGTAATGTACTGGGAGCTATTTGATATGAAATAAGCTAGTTCAATACACTGTACATCTTTAACATGTCAAGAAAAAAGTATGGAAAGGGCTAACGTGGTTATAGAAGTGGGCCAAGAGCTATAAGAAACAATTCAGAAGAAGGGAAAACACAAAGAGCCACTAAGTGCAATCTATAATAATACTCTTGTCTCTGCAATCTCAGTTTTTAGGATTTTACCTAAGGAAACAGCCCGTGGTGGGTCGGAGTTCCCCGTTATCAGGATTTAAACGGAGCATCAGGTGAAGAGTAGAAAACTGGGAACATCCTACATGTCTAACAATAATGAAAAGATTGAATAAATTTCAAAGATAATGTAATCAAATGGGAAAAAATAATAGAAGCATTTCAAAATTTTTTTTAAAACAATAATTTTCAAAATAATTTTAAAATGCTAAAAGATATGACAAGGCTATGTGTGTAAAGAACTATAATAAAATAGTAGGGAGTAGGAATGTAAGTAATTTATGAAGTAGCTTTCTTTTTTTTTCTGTCATCTACAATGAGTATATGTTAACTTTACAGGCAACACTAAAACTCTGTAAGTAGAGAGGAATTTCAAATAAAAATAAAGAAAATTCATTTTCTTTGTATACCTCTGCAGAGAGAAAGAGAAAGAAGAAAATAAATACCTCTAAGAGGAGTGTATTTAAGCCTCCAATTCCCGAAGCAGCTTCAGAAAAGCTGGTCTCTCAAATTTCTATCTTTTATTTGGAGGCACAGCCATTGATTGAATGGGTCTCACACTGTCCGACTGCTCCTCTGCCGCTGCTTGAGGTAGGGGGTAGGGCAGCAATGACTTCTCTTCGCAGAGACTCAGTTCCCAGGCCCTGCAGACTTTTCCAGCCAGACCAGCCTCGCCGTATCAGACTATATACTGAGTTGCTGCTTAATGTGGGCCTGGCGAACAGAGACCCTGCAGGGTGTCTACACAAAGAAGAGAGCCCGTACTTGAGCGTTTTACAAGTCCGGGTGCCCTCCAGGTCACCCTCCTCCCTGTGTCCTGATGGGACAACCATGGCAAAACCACTCAACCTCGCTGAGTCTCAGTTTCCTCAGCCACGAAATACAGATTATCATCTCTACCTCACAGTGCTGTGAGCAGAGCTTCCATACAGCTGTATGGATGATGAAAATACTGAAAGTCTTTAGTGAACTGGCAAGTAATCATCGCCCAAGACCCCGCAGTGCTCCCTGCGGCCCCTGCTCAGGATTCTCCATGATCCTGCCACTAAAGACCCAGCGGGGACTCTATGTTTCTGCACCAGCACTGCTCCAGGTTGCCATTGAAAGCATCCATGAAGGTGCCTTCTCAGTTGTTAAATGTTTGGAATATCATCCTGGGTGGTGGCAATCAAGTGGGAATCAAATAGTAATGAGACAGTTCACATCGGTGAGACCATAGACTGTAAAGATTTGGAGCTTTTTTAAAGAAGCATGCGCTTGTAGTAACCTAGCCAGGTCAATATGATATTTTTGCTGCGTGGGACCAAGATACCTCCCCTAAAAAATTAAGGAAGACTTGAGGAGAGGGTACAAGAGCAGTGAATAGGGTGACCCAAAGCCATTCTCCTGGCTGCAAGCACGGCGCAGGCCACCTCAGAGTCGTCCCTCCAGCCTCACTGTGTAATCACCAGAAGTGGCCTCCTTTAGCCTCATTGCTTGTATGTGAAGAACAGAACTAGCTTTTTTTTTTAACAATAAAAATAGTATTTCTGAAGAGAAAGTACATGACCTGAGATTTTAATAGGTTATCTGAGTGTTTTTGACACTAATAAAGTTTAAGAATCAAACTTCTGGCTTACATTGCTTCAGGGCTGGGCTGCCAACTCTTCAGAAAGCAGAAGCTCTCGGAAAAAGAAAAACACCTTAATTTATGATTCTGGTCTTATCTTGAGGGCACTTTGTCCATTCCTTAGAAAAGACAGGCCGAGGCCAGTCTGCTCCAAGATATTTCATGAGAATGATCACTAATTCTTGGAGACACCCCTCATAAAGAACACAAACACTCTTACCCTGCTCCAAAACATCTTTTTTCTTGCTTTTTTATGAAATAATATTAAGAAACCTCTAGATAACTGATAATCTAATACAACTGTATTAAGAAAAAAATCATCTAAATTTTCTAGAAATATGTACATTAATGATACCACTGCAAATACAACTTACGCAAGAACTACTTCTTCCCTGTTCTTGATTAATGTGCTATAAAAAAATGAGGGGCAACGTTAAACAGGGAAGCTTCTAGGGACATCGTGGTTGGAGTGAGGATTGTCCTAACCTGAGTGCATTGAAATGGGATAGAATTCAGGTACATTTTTGCTCATGTTAGATTTCCTATTAGACAAAATTAACTGCCTAAACATTGTATGTTCTGTTCATGCTCAGTCATTAGAAAGTCTTGGGGGAAAGAGAACAATTCAAATTCTTGTACCTGAGTCTTCCTTTCTTTCTCTTTCTTTTCTTTTTTTTGGGGGGGGGCACTTAATTTGAGCACCTGTTACACCAGTTTGGAAACCTGATACTCAGAAGGCTCCACTGCCCCTAAAGACAAACTCATGAACTATTATTGCTTTTGTTTTTCTCCAGGATCAGAAAACCTTCTGAACCTCATAAGCAGACTTTGGATGAGGGCAACCTGCTCTTTTCACAGGTGTTCTAGTTTGTGACAAAGGACAAATTAAGTCTCCAAAAAGACTCATCTGCTAGCTTTTTCTGATGACTTCTATTTCAAGGTCTTCTCTCCCTAATTAGCTTCCCCAAATGGACTGTTTAATGCATAAGTAATCTTGAACTTGCTCTTTTCTCTGACTGAAGAGAAAATTGCACTTCATTTTGTTGAGCTATGGTGCTTATGTTGCACATTTATCAACGAGTGATATTTTAGAATTCTAGATGGCAGCTGTTCAGAGTTTCTTCATTGGCAATATTAGAGTAGGAATTACTAATGGTGAATATATAAACTCTCTTTAATATGCAATCTAATCAAATTGTTCTAAATATTTAGCTTCTTAAATTCAAATTATTTTCCAATGTATATTAGTCTAACGTGAACAAGAATCATTCTTTTTAGGATCTAGAGGAAAGTTGAAAATATTCACAACAAGTATCATATAGCCAAATAAAGCACTGATAACAATATGATCCAGTACGTCAATTTTACCAGCTTCCTAGTTTTGCACCTATATCATTTTAATCTATTTCCAATATTTTCTTTTCAACAGAAAGTAAAATACTCAAAAAAAATTTAGTCTGAAGAAATGGTTGTGCTTGCTTTGTGCCATTTTATCAAAGCCATTTTTAAAAGTTTGCTTTTGTTTGTTCTACTGCAAACAAAGAAGAGGAACAAAATATTTGCATACAGGCTGAAATACAACTGGCAAATAGTGTTCACAACATGATTCCCTTCAGCGTTTGATACCATGTTTTTTTTTTTTTTTAAAGATTTTTTTAAGTACTTTTTTTTTCCTTTTAGATTTTATTTATTTATATTTAGAGAGGAAGGGAAGGAGAGAGGGAGAGAAACATCAATGTGCGGTTGCCTCTTGTATGTCCCCTGCCGGGAACTGGCCTGGCAACCCAGGCATGTGCCCTGACTGGGAATCGAACCTCGATCCTTCAGTTTGCAGGTCCGCGCTCAATCCACTGAGCTACACCAGCCAGGGCTGATACCATGTTTTTGAAGGCAACACACAGCATCTGTTCTGTCCCTACAAGCAGGGAGAGTTCTCTTGAAGACAGCAGGAACCAGTGGAAAGAATGGATGATAAGTACTGAGAGGACAAAGAGCCCAGGGCATTGGGAAATGTTCCCCATCTTCCCTTTCTAAAGACTATATCCCTTACCTTTTTATAGGAGCCATGGTTTGAATAAACAGTAGGAACAAAAGTTACAAATCTTCAGACTTGGGATTTGAAATGAATTGGGAAGAGTTGCAAAATCAAAGAATGGATCATGGTATAAAATAGGTGCTGTGGGGTTGACTTTGCAGAAGGAGGAGGCACAATCAAGTAGAAGAGGGGAAGAGAAAGTTCCAGACATAAGGAAGCGCAGAGGGGGAGGTGTGCTCAGAGGTTATGCACACAACGCCTCACCCCCCAGGTGTACAGATCCGTTTCCACCAAATGAAACAGGAAGATAGAATGGGAGTCACTCTCAGTTTAGGCTGAGGCTCTAAGACGACAGGTAGAAACTGCTCCCAGATTCCAAAATGACACACAAGACTACCTCTGCAAGACTTGTGATAGGGCATGGTCCCAATCCAGTTCTGCCTTTCTCAAAAGAAGGGCATAGTTCACCCTCACCGGTGTGGCTCAGCTGGCTGGGCATGATTGCACAAAGCAAAGTGCTGCTGGTTTGATGCCTGGTTAGGGTACATGCCTGGGTTGTGGGTTTGGTCCGGTCTGGGCGCATGTGATCTCCGCTTTGGACACATATGGGAGGCAACCAATCGATGTTTCTCTCTCACATTAATGTTCCTCTCCCTCTCTTTCTCTCTCTCTTCTACATTCTCTAAAAATAAATAATAAAAATCTTTTTTAAATAATAAAATGGTTGAAATTAAATATCTGGAAAATAGCAATTAGAGAAAAATTACTTTAGAGAGATTTGCTATCACACTACATCTCATTCTTTCCTGTACCCCATGCCCTCCCCAATCCCAGTAAGTTCCCTATGTGGTTAAGAATGCTGGTGTAGAGGATTCAAAAGTTATACAACCTGAGTGAAAACAAACTTTCTTTATTCTCTATTTGCTATCTAAAGACGCTTCAGTCTTGGATCAAAATTTGAGCTCTCTCTAACTATTGTTCTACCCTCATTTCTTTACCTCAGACTGGCATCTGGACATAAAGCACACTCATGTGTGACACACACAGTCAGTGAAACGTCCTCGGGGCCATTTATTATCTTCTGGATCCTTGCTGGTCTCTGATGTGTCGTAGCTTGTTTGGTCTGGTGCCCTGGTAACAGGGTAGCATCAACTGAAGTGTGCTTTCCTCCACCTTGGTATTTGAAATGCCATGTTAGCACTGTCTGCTGAAATCATGGCTCTAGGAGCAAGGGTACACCTGTGACGTCTTCTTTCTAACCCTAGCCACCTCCTTCCACCGCTACCACCCCCCACCGCCAGCCCACTGCTTGTTTCACTTCCCATCTCTGCCAGGGGCATAGCATATGGTAGGATATGAAGAAACAGGGCGACATCTAAAGCTTAGCCCTCTAGACATGTCCCTGAGCCATTTCTAAAATCCTGCCTGGCACTGTGTTAGGTGTAGCATCATGCCGACAGTGGGAAGGTTCTGAAACATATATTAGGAGAAGCCTACTGTTCTGGAATGTGTTTCTACCACATAGTCCAACAATGTACAACCCCAAGGAGGCCAGACAGCTGGGATATTCATGTCTGATGACTTGCATTTCTTCTCCTTTCTCCTCTCAGTCCCCTCCTCTCAGAAATAGAAAGGGTTTTCCCTATTTCTCCACGTATGAGTCCTTTCTGGCTTATAATAACATCCAGTGATCCAGATTCCCTAAGCTTAGCATTTGA
This sequence comes from Glossophaga mutica, assembly GCA_039655065.1. Classification (NCBI taxonomy): domain Eukaryota; kingdom Metazoa; phylum Chordata; class Mammalia; order Chiroptera; family Phyllostomidae; genus Glossophaga; species Glossophaga mutica. The sequence goes on along the minus strand of CM077305.1, from coordinate 74,108,299 downwards.
TTTGTATAAAGAATTTTGGCAAATTTAAACAGCCTTTTGCCCCCTCTCAGCAAAGCCTGATTTCAATATTATGGTCTCACTGTGACTTTTTTAAAATATGGTTTTCCACTGATGGCCAAGAAATGACTTCTCTGTTTCTACCTTCTGTGAAGCAATGAAGTCCATTTATTTAATAAGTGCAGAGCCAGGCAGCAACATGGGTTCTGGGAATGAAAAATAGTCAGTTTAATGTTTGCAAAAATATCATTCCTAAAAAATAATCTATATAGATCTGCTCTTTGGAAACTGGAAGCTAAGAAAATAATTTATACAAGTGTAGCTATTACAGCTAAGGCCATAGATAGTAATCTGCTTAAAACCAAATATTGTTGAGTTTCTCTGCTTTCGGGTCTCTTGCAGATGTTGGAATCACAGAGACATAGGAAGTACAGGACTCCATGCAATGAAATTTGGTGCAATGAAAGGTGACTTTTCCTAGGACACCTGCATTAGCAGTACCCATTCTTCCACAGTGTGGCCCCCATCTAGCACTCTGGCCTCTTTTCCTACATCTCACCTGTGTCAACTTCTCTTCCAATGAAGCCGACCAACACACGGACCTTCAGATCCACTGATTGTATTCCTATATCTGTGTCTTTGCTTTCACTGTCCCCTCAATGGAAAGGCCTGAGGTTAGAGCTTTAAAGAGCAGTTAGCAAATCCATTAGGATCAAGTAAGCATCAAAAATCCTTCTTCTTGTTTATGTTTCCAAAACAAGGTAATCTTGTTATAAGAATGGAAGTATTGTAGTTAGTTGGGTTCCTTTTACAAAAAAAAAGAATAAGTGAAGAAGGAGGAAGAGGAAGAGGAGGAGCAGGAGGAGGAGGGGAGGAGGAAAAGGAGGGCCATAGGGCTTGCAATCCCACTTTGAGGAGAAAAGTTGCATGTACTCTAATTTCTATGTGCTATAATTTGTGTATTCTTTTCTTTTCAAAAGGACTACAGAGTGGGAGCCATAAAGCTAAGTCTGGCTCTGAGAAGAGGGAAAATATGGGAGAATAAACACTGAGCAGGAAGCAGGGAGACTGTGGTTGTTACCATAGTGATGAACACCCAGTCTGGATGGTGCTGTTGCTGGCTGGTGCTAGTGAGTGGGAGAAATCCACCTTCCTTCTGTACTAGTGTAGCTGAGGACAGAAAAATCTGAGATGACCAAATTAACTTTCTACTTGGGAGCTTAAACAGTATCTCTGTAGACATACCCACTGCTCATTAAGCACCTACTAAGTGGTTAGCCATGCACTGGGTGTATCAGAGGAGTTAAAGTATGGAAACCCAGAACATCAGGGGCTGGCATCCCCATTTTAAATGTGAAGCAAGTAAGGTTTCAAGAAGGTAAATAATTTGTTATTTGGTGACCTAGCTAGTAAAAGGAGAGGGTCAAGACTTAACTCCAGACCTTCAATTTATTTCAATCTAGTTTATTTTCAGCATATACCTACTTTCACCAAGCCACAACTACACCTGTCAAAGCACGTGGCAGGAAAATCGTATCCTGTTGAATGATGCAAACTTGGGGAATCCAAAGCAGTTATCTCAAGCTTTGACATTTTATGCATTTTCCTGTGTTGCAGCTTTCTAGAAAAGTAATTGATGTTAAATCTTTTTTCTGTCATTTATAAACTGAATTGGTTTTCCGATAACAGTTTAATTAAGAACTGATCCTAAATGACAGCTTTAAATGTATTTTGCATTGATGCGACAGCACCAACAATTTACTGCCTGCAAACATCGTCTTATAGACAGGCAGAGGTCATGGAATCACCTCAGTGTTCTCTCCCAAAGTAGAAATACCTCTGAATTTGTAACAACAATCATGTATTACTAGTAAACACAATAAACAATATCAAAAAATTAAAAGCCCCTATAGTTATACCCGTATACCCATATCTACCATAAAATAATATCAATCGATATTTGTGCTTTTTGAACAATTATGCAGAGTGTAATGGTTAAGAGTGTGGATTCACATTCTAGCTTTCCCATTTATTAGCTGTGTGACTAGGCAAATTAACCTCCTAGCCTTCAATTTCTTATCTGTAAGATAGGAAGAAGAATACTATGTCCCGCAGGTGAATGCTATATGGCATAAATGAGATGAGATGAATTATGTTAAGTGCGAAGCACTGTGCTTGGCGCACTGGGGCACTTTATAAATGACTGTACACATATGAACATTTTTCTCTATATATTGTTTATACAAATGGTTCATACCAGACATATGGAGCTATAATTCTCACTTAACAAAACATCTGACAACATATCCCCATGTCTGTAGGTAAAACCTACCCTATAGGTTGCTGGATAACACCCTGCAGGAGGCCGTGTCCTCCCAGGGCCTCTCCGCAGTGTGTGCCTGTGGAGAGAGCGAGCCAGCTCTCAGTGCTGCTTTTGTAGGGGCTCCTGACCTCCTCTAGCACTGATCACCTCCCAGAGGCCCTTTCTCCAAATGCCGTCACATTGGGGTTAAGCTTTCAACATAGGGATTGTGGGGGGTGGGGGGGGGCACAAACAATCGGTCCATAACACACTACACAGAGGGATGCATCCTTGAACTGTATGTGTTAATCTGCATCGTCAGATTGTCTGCGGTCTACACTGCTACCACAGCATGAGAGCGTGCCCAGTGTTTACTGTAACTCATGTTAATCGGGCCGTAAAACACTACATCTAACTTTAATTTGTATATTTTTTATTATCCGTGGTGATAAACATCTTTTCATAGGTATATTGGTGAACTATATTTCATCATTTGGGAATCTGCAGTACATATCCTTGGTCAGTTTTTCTATGTTAATATTTTTCTCATTGATTTCCATGAGTTCTTTATACATGAGAGATGTTAACTCTCCTCTGTCAATAACTGTCTACCTCATCCATTCCCATGATACCCACACTTGACCTTCATAACACTCATTATGCTCAAAAGTACTTGCTCAGTGTGAGCCCCTCACTCATTACATCACAAGGTCCACGAGGTGAGGCCCGTGTTTGTCTTATTTAGTCCTTTCTTGCCCGCATGGCTAGTGTCCGGGCCATAGCTGGTGCTCCCAAACTGTTGAAGACCCCAATGAATAACATATATTGCAAATATTTATGACTGTATATTATTTTATTTTTCCTTTCACTCTATTTATGACATCTTGGGTCAGGCCATTTTTAACTTTTATAACCAAATTTTCCTATTTATTTTTATAGCTCTCAAGTTCATACCATGCATAGGAAGGCCTTCTTCATTCCCAAATGATTAAAACATTCTCCTGTATTTTTTTCTATTATTTTTATAGCCTTCATTTTTCAATTAAATCATTAATCTCCAAACTATTGTTGCATGCGCTTGAGGTAAATCTACAATTTTATTTTTCTCCAAACAAAGAGCATGCTATTTACCAAAGGGTCTACCTCTCTACCATCACCGTGAAACACAGTCTATTCTGGATGAGTGACATTCTGTGGTCAATGGTGGCGAATCTCTGAAAACATCTTCCTGTGTTTATTCCAAGTTGTGCCCTGAACTGCCAGTGTACAACTAATCCCACAAAATGAATCGCAAACTGAAGGGGTTCCTGTCTGGTTTTGTGCTTCCCTCATTTTGGGGAGGTGTCCTGCCTACTACAAATCCACAGGATCCTTCGGCCCTTCCTGCTCTGATGGAACCCCAGGAGGGTCTGGGGAAAGCCCGTATGCCTCTCTAGAAGGGCAGGGGGAGGGAGCGAGAAAAGGCAATTGTCAGTATCCTGAGCGGCTGTAACAAATGACTACGGACCTCTTCTCTCCCAGTTCATGAGGCCAGAAGCGGAAACCTCGGTGTCGGCAGGGGCCCCTCCCTCTGGAAGCTCTGGAGGAGAATCCACCCTTGATCTTGCAGCTCTGGGGAGCAGCCTGCATCCTTCGACTTGCATCGCACCACTCCAGCCCCTGCCTCCCACCAGGGCAGCCCCTGCCTCCCGGGTCCCATCGCCGCCTCCTTGCTGTGTTTTCTATTCTGTCTTGAGAAGGATATTTGTCCTTAGATTTAGGGCTCACCCAGATAATCCATAATGATCTCATCTCAAGGTCTTTAATTACTTCTGCAAAGGCCTACATAAGGTAACATTAGCAGGTTCCAGGGGTTAGGACATAGACATATCTTTCGGGGACCCACCATTCAACCCTCTACAAATGCTGTGTTTCTTAAGAAGGGGTCAGGCTCAGTATGGGCAGTGCTTTATCAGCTTAGGATCCAACAGGCTGGTGTTAGCCAAATGGAAGTTCATTCCCAAATGATGGGCATAAAGTTCTGATATTCTGCTGTTCCTAAAATATACATCTAGCTGCTTTCAGACTCAGACTTGCCTGCGGTTCAATTCAAAGAAGATATACATTTAATTATCTTGTTCCTACTCCCACTCCAAGTCTTCATACTCTAAATAGAAAAGAGTCAAGACAGAATCACCAATGAACACATGCTTCTTGCCTCAAACCACCGCGACTCATTGCAGAACAAGATAAAGGTCCTATCACCCGCCTTCTTATCAAATCATCTTCGCAGAAGACAAAAGCACAGACACTGTATTTTTCTTAAGCAGTTTAAGCAGTCTTTCCCCCCTCTTAATCTTCCAGGGCAAAGCTACACCAGTACTAATTTTTAACTGCAATGCCAAAGACTAAGATTTCTTAAGATTTAAAGTGATTTGTCTTAGTCCTTCCAGGAAGAATCTCTTGTTCCACAGGCCCCTCCCTGCACTGATCTGAAGCACGTGGGGTGTAGGGACTCCAGGTGTCCATTCACAGGTTGAAACTCAATGGTTTTCATGTAATCCTTTCAGGATTTTTCATTTTACTCTTTAATTTCAAGCTTCAGTCTCCCTAGAGAAAACTTCAGGCTTAGGTTGTTGCAGAGGAAGGAAACACTGGCATTCACAAAAACAAACAGAACAAAACACAAACACTTTTTTTTTCATTAAACAGAGAATTCTATTCGCACCTTCAAACATCTGTCTACCCAAAGGATCCATAACCAAAAGCAGGAAGAGGTAGGGCTTCGAAAGGTCATTTGACCAGAGCCCTGACTGTTGCCATGGAGAACCAGTAAAAATGCATTTTACTTGATATGCTAAAGAGCTTTATGCAAACCACAAAAAAATGTTTAGGAAACCTTCTAATTTGGAAACTTGGCAGGGTGGCTTCAATTCGTAGATCAGGAAAAGATTGCTTAGGAGGTGGAGTGACTTTTCCAGAGCTACCTTTTGAGAGTTGAGACGAGAATCCCGATTGCCAGGCTCCCAGTCCAGTGCTCCTTCCACTGCTGCCGCCGCCTTTTGCATTCTCTTTCTAATTAAAATAGCCCCCAAGAGACAGTTCTAGAGTTTCTACATCCCGTGGGCTCTATTTTTTCTCTAAAGGACCATTAGCAAACACTTTCAGCTTTGTGGACCATCTGATCTCAGTTGCAACTACTCAATTTAGTCTTTGTAGCTACACAGCAGCCTTGGAAAGTAAGTAAACGAATGGTATCACTGTGTTCCAATAAAACTTTATGTACAAAACAGGCAGTGGGCTAGCTTTGGCCTGTGCACTATAGTTCTCAGAACCCTGAAGAGTCCAGTCCAATGTTGGAGTTCAATTTCATTAACCTTCACTTTCCTGCTCTATGAAATGGATTAACAATAGTACAGCCTATACAGGGGCAGCTCTGAGGGTTAAATGGTCTGAGTATGCCAGGTGTTTATGGTGCCTGCCACATGGCACTCGAGGTGTTGTCTATTATCTTCATCATCATCATCATCATCATCATCATCATCATCATCATCAACATCACCATCATCATATCACTATTTTACTTCTGGCCAAGAGAAACAAAAGAATCAACATTTAGTGATCCTTTTTTCCCTCTGGCCCCTAGACAAGTCAAGACCTGCCCCCTGCCATGAGAGCGCCCCCCCTCCTCCTCACCCCTGCTGCTCTACAAACATCATCAGGTAGCTGATAGTCACAGTCACACAGATGGCAACATCTGACTCTGAGCTCTGCATGCGCAAGACAGTTGCCTTCTATTTGGAACCCTGGCAAGTTCTGAACTCCTACAGCCTCCTGGCTCTGTAACATAAGGTGATCCGATAGGTAGTTTTCTTTTTCATTGTTGAACAGCTTTCACTTCATTGTTTATTTGTAGAGATTTTAATGAGGCCAGGTGCATAGTTTCAAAGACCAGTCATTTTTGCTGGTGCTACCCTGTGCCTTGCACTCCCTTCTAATTTGAAACTCTGCCCTTCAGAGACCTTCACTTTCTCTGTATTTGTTAAAGCTACAAGAACTGGGGCTACAACTTTGGTGAAGCCTCACTCATCTCATCGTGCCCACACACTGAGATTCTGGATAAGGTGGGCTGGTCTTTCACTCTGTGCAGTATTTACTGAGTTACAAAACCTCATCATTATGACCCTGCCATGACACAGGCTTGAGAGATTGCATAATGACAAGGTTCTACTATAGTTTAAAATAATAGACCTTTTAAAGCTAAAAGTATTTTAATAATATATCTTAATTCTTTAACCTTGTATCTGGGTGACAAATATTACTGAGTTTATGGTTGACAAATTGAACCCCAGAGACTGTCCTGAAGTGGTTTGACTGTAGACTAATGGAAGGAGCTGGTTACTTTAATACCCTGTAAAATTGTTCTGTCCAAGCTTCGATTAGATGCAACTCTTTCACTGATAAAATCACTACAGAGTTCTGAAGTCAACAGACTCATATATAAGAAATCTGCATTCCTTAACTGCCTTACTAAAGCATCACAAGGCTATAATGGAAAAAAAATCACAAATTCAGAGACACATGCGTCCTTTGCTTCACAATGATGGTCAATTATATGCAGGTATATTAGTTACCTGAAAACTACACACAGGCTTCTTTCATTCACACTCGTACAAGGTGTTTACAAATCAATAGTAATATGCACACACCTCATTTTCTTCTGCAGAGTCCAAAGTCTAGACAAAGATTACAAGGAGCATTTCCAGTCTAACTTCCAACGATTTCCCTTCACAAACTCCAGCAGACACGAGCTGGCTTGTTTCTGTGCTGTTGGTGTCATGCCCCGCTCCACTCCCACAGCTGGGTGGTGATCTGTCACCCCAGGCTTAGCGCCCATCCCACCACCTCCTTGCCTTCCATCTCATCACCTCGGGCGGAAGCAGTCTTCCTCCTCTCTGCTCCCAGTGTCTACCATGTGCCACCAACACTGAGGTGGCCCTCTTGCTCTCTGATCTTATGGCACCATGCAGTGACTCCGTGCAGAACTTCCCTCCCTTGCCAGACAGGAGGGCAGGACTATTAAAATCCTCCCCACCCCCCGAGAGCTCAGCACAAGTACTTTGCCCAAATGACAACTTCAGTTAATGTTTATTGAAAGCTCAATGAAGAATCTACAACCAGGTGCCTCCAAGCTCTGTTAAAGGGAGCCTCATAAATTCAGTGAGAATGAATTTCTAGATTTTACCTAAGAAAATGGATTTTAACTTCAAAGTAATCTTGTTAACTGCTCTTAAAACATCCATTTATAAAGACAAAATGAACGAATGAGTCAAATCGTTTTTCCTGAACACTCATTTATAGAGCCATCCTGGTTATTTCAGTCCTGCAGGAGGTAAGGGAATTTATCCCAAGGAAAGCAAGTGCTCTGCTCCTATGCTCTGGGGAGAGTTTTGGACCCAAACAAAGGCCTCCCCCCACTTTCACATCATGCTTTGAAAGCCAACCAGCGAGGCTTCATTTGGGTTAGTGAGAGAATCGCACACTTCCACACCCTTGAGACACATCTTGCTCACTGGCATTGCCTTCAGATCTGGGACCAGAAAACGAGCCCCAAGGCTAAGCTTGTGAATAAAGAAATTGGAAAACTGTGCAGAGCCTAGGAGCCAAGGACACTAGGCTTCATGTAAAGCCATTAAAATATGATCTTTTAAATGGCACTCTTTCAATTTCTCTCCTTCACCTGTTTGGAGATTTAGAAATTCACTTACAGTCCTTCAATAATATAAATCTATTTGGGAAAGTATTTAAAGATCCTGCTGCTTTCAAAGAAGCAAACCCCTCAAACTCCCTGCTACCACGCCAGTCCCTTGGTTCTCTTTCCCTCGGCCTCCAGATTCTGCTTGACATTCGGAGGTCTTGCCTTGCCGCGTCGGAGACAGCCCCAGTGCCGTGTGTGAATTGAAATGTTCTTCGAATGTATGTGCCAAAGCTACACTGTAATAATCTTAAGGCATTTTTGCTGCTAGACATGTTCTTGATTCACTTTGTATTTTTAAAAACCCTCCTCACCTTATATTTGAAAAAAATCTCTACGCAATATTATTAAGTGCTGTGTTACTAAACATTTTGAGCGAAATGTGCACGGGCCAAAGTGGCAGGCTGTGCTCTGAGGAGCTGCCAGCACAGCCAAGCTGTGGTCAGGCTGTACGCACCCACACACGCACACACGCACCCATTCAGCAAAGTATCTAAACCAGAGAGTGCAGTGCTAAGGCAGGGTGCAAACCTTCCGTTTAAATACTTCCAGCTATTTGTAACAGAACCCTACACTCAAAAGGACTTAAACAGTAAAGTGAGGAATTACTTCACATCACAAAGGTGGAGGCGGCTCCTCCAGCAGATCGTCACCAGGGAGGGGCCCAGGCTCTACTTTCGCTTGTGCACCCAGGTGACTTTGTCCTTGGGCTTGTCTCTCGGCAGAGCTGCAAAAGGCCTGCAGCGGCTCCAGCTTCGATGCTCACACAGTACTTACTGCCTTGAATTGCTGGTGGGTGGGTGAGGGAAACATGCTCTCCCCTTCTGAAGATGGAGGCGGCCTCTCTCAGAAGCACCCAACTGACTTCCCGTGGTATTGTAGCTCATTGGCTAAAACTCTGACACATGTCAATTCCTAAATCAATCATCCGGCCTAGAGCAGGAACTTACGACTGATTTAGGCTAGTCAGAATTCACCTCCTGAGACTCAGGGCTGCCTGCTATATGAATAAAATCAGGGTTTTATTAGCAGAGAAGGCAGAGGGGCAGTGGCTGGTTGATAAACAACTACAGTATTTTCCGTAAGAAGGTCATGACTTTTAGGGAGATTAGAAATGCAGCTTGAAACATTTATTCTTTAATTTCTGGTAATGAGACCTTCCTGAGGGTTTTTAGCAGGAAAATAACATGAACAGAAAAATGCAATTAAGACTTAAGTGACTTTACAGACTTCAGTTCTGAAAATTGCAATTTTTCTTAGCATTTACTGGTGAGAAAGATACTTCCATTAATTTATTGAACACCTATTTCCAGAATCCCGCTTTTCCAAGTGTGGGGATACAATGCTGAATGAACGTCTGGGGGTCTTTTCCTCAGCGGAGCATATATTCTAGCGGGGAAGGCAAACCTATGCAATTTCAAGTTTGGCTCAGTTAAGAAGCAGCAAAGCAGGGTAATAAAATGTCCAAGGAAGGAGTGGAGGTGGGGCTGGTATGAACTGGTTGGTCAAGGGAGGGTCTGGAAGCAGAGGAAACTAGTATAAAGTCCCTAAGAGGAATTGTTGGTGTGTTAGAGACCCACATAGCAGACAACAGTAAGAGGGTGGGTGGGATAAGGTAAGGTCGATCTGGGTCAGGGAAGGATTTCTAAAACACCCCGTGTGCGCGCGCGCGCGCGCGCACACACACACACACACACACACACACATCTTCTAAAGCTGAGGTAAGTGGAAGGGATAGGGACCAGGTCAAGCAGGGCTTTTAGGCCATGGTGAAAACTTGTATGTTAGTCCAAGTGTAATGGGGAATAATTTCAACAGGAAAGCAGCTTTCCCAGCTTCACTTTGTGGCTGCTATGTGAAAAAAAGAACCGTAAGGGGCAGGACTGGAAGCAGGTGGAGCTGTTCAGAAGCAAAGGCAGCAGGCCATGCACAAGGTGGGTTGGAACTGGGTGGTAGGGGACACGTGGAGATTCTATGGGGCGCTTTCTGGTAGCAGAGGGTTGTAGGATATGACTTATCAATTACTTAGAAAAGTTTAACAAGGAGATAGACCTTACTTCTTGCTAAATGTTCTAGGCCAGGGAATCCTCTGGGGAATCTTGTTAAAATGCAGATTATGATTCAGCAGGCCTGGTGTGGGGCCTGAGATTCTGCATTCCTAACAAGTTTCCAGGTAATGCCAATGCTCCTGGTGTGAGGACCGCACTGAGGAGCAAGATTCTAGCATGATGTGACCTTCACTTACATTTTAGTTGTATTTCCTGCTAGTTAGTATCTTATATAAACCATGTGCTTCAGACCAGCAGTGTAACCACTGTAGTCACATGTTGCTGTTTAAACTGGAATGACATACATAGTTCCCTCATAGCACCAACCGCATTTCAACTGTTCAAGAGCTACATGTGACTGGTGGCACCCATATGGGACAGAACACGTATAAAGAAACTTGCCACTGCAGAGATGGAACACAAAGCATAGGGAACAGAGTTAATAATACTGTAATTATTGATGGTGCCAGGTGGGCGCTTGAATTACTGGGGGGAACAGTTTGTAACCTATATGAATGTCTATCCTCCGTGCTTGTACACCTGAAACTAATACAGAATAGTGTTGAATGCAAACTATAATCAAAATTTCTTTAAAAAAATTGCTATTACCATAAAGTTTTATTGGACAGCGCTGCTCCAAATAGAAGAAACTATTTCTAGTTCTTTAGGCTTGCTGGTACTGTTTTTGGTCTTTTAAAATCAAATGCATCTTTTAAGAACTATCTCAAGTCTACTGTAGAATCCCTTTTCCTCCTGGGGGAGGCGGTGCAAGGGGAGGGCTATTTCTCACTCATTTTGTCCATGTGATTTAGTTGAACCTAACTCTGCCCTTAGCCAGATGACAGCCAGAGACATCAATCCCCGGGGAATTGGCTGAAAAATTTGAAAAAGGTGCTCTTTTCCCACAGGGGTCACTAAGCTAGCTGGATGTGAATACGGGTCTGCTGGTAGCTATCCTGCCATCAAATAAGCAGAAATCTGGTCTGAGAACTCAGAGGAAAACAAAACCAAGACAGAAAGGTCCTGGATGACATCATCCCATACTTGGCTACAGCTGTATTGGAAGCGTTTCCTAGCTACTCTTGCACATTTGTTCCTGGGGGCAACGAATTTCCCATTTTTGCTTGCTCAACCCAGTGTATGCTGAGGGCGTCTCATTCGTCACCACCTCTCTTCTGGCATTTGTGCTCTGCTTGGATTGTAGCAGCAGCACGGCCTTACCAGATCTCCCTTGACTCCCTGTTGGACGCCCCGCCCCCCAACCAGAGTCACAACCCCTTAGTTGGTGTCTTATCACAGGTTTGTAAGAGGCATGGGAGCATATGCTCACCTAAATTAAATTATATTCAAGTTATTTTTGATAAGTTGGTAATCAAATATTATGGAGCTGAAGATAATTTTCATTATCTGCTGATCCAATTTTTATTAATGTTTCTAAGTTTTTACAGTTTGGGTTATTCAGGTTACAAATTGATCCATCTCTTTACTCTGTTACCCAAAACAACTGAAAACTTGCTGGTCAGCATGTCTCGTATCATTTGTCTGGCTAACCCATATGAGGTATTATTTATCCCTCCTCTCCCTCCCCTCCTAGCTTTGAAGGAGCTCCCCCAAGGCCACTGAGTTGGGTGCTGGTCTGGGCCAGACGCTTGTTGACTGCCTCCACATGCCAGTCCTCCGACACACCTTACCTTCTGGATCAGCTCACATGGACCATCTCAGCTCATGCCTTAGCTTATTCTCTTCATCACTGTCATGGAATATATGGGATCTTACCACAACCTGATCCTCCTCATTGGCTCAGAAGGACCCACAGCACCATGTTGCTGGGAAAGTTGCCAGATTCCAAACTCAAAGGTGATAGACAGGAAACTCACCACCACTCCATCTGCCACTTGCTCTTGAAAATGATCTTTCCTAACTAGAACTGGGCTAAAGAAGAAGCAATTCATTCACAAAGGAACGAACAGGCCCTCAGTACTTCACTGTACCCTCCAAGTGTTTTAATATATTTTGTGTAGTGTTTGAATATATTTTGTGTACAAAACAGGATTTAAGAACCACTCTAGAGGACTGTGTAGATGATAAGATTTATCTTTTATTAGAGATCTTATATTACATATTCCCAAAAAGATATAAAATCTTCCAAGAGAAAATATCAAAACCTATTAATTCCAAGGTAAGCAACATAACCAAAACGAAAGCAAAGACCTTCTTCCAGACAAAGGAATGTGAAAACATCTCGGCACAAATACAACAAAGACCTGGAAAGGTAATTACAATGTTTTACAACACACTTTACAGCATTTTATGTCAGTCAGTATTTGTAGGAAACAAGGATGCTGAGTTCAAACACTGAAGTTATAACCCCAAATCAAAATTTCCAAAAAAAAAAAAAAGAAACACGATGAACTCCTTGGTCAACTGAACATCTGCGATAATAAATGTACTAAAACTCAGGCACACCAACATGCCACCAAGTCACAACTGAAGTGCATGGTCTTCAGTGTGTGCCGGAGACACTGAATGGTTCAATCAGTTCTTGACCAGAGCCCAAAGCAAAAGCATCCTCTCTAAATTTCCCTGATAATTTAGTCTGAAGATAAAAAGCAGAAACTTGCTCACTAAAGAGAACTTCTGCTCTACCTGTGAGCAGCTGGTGGCAACATGCACTAAGACCCGACTGACATGGGGCAGATCCACCTTCAACAACTGGAAGTGGCGGAACCACTGTTATTGCATCAAGATTTTTTATTTCAACTGATCAGAATTTCCAGAACAATTAACCACAGAACACAGCAGACTCCCATAGGAAGGTTTTACACTTAATACGCAATAAAAATACTGATCTTATTCTTGGAATTTGCTCCTGGCAATCCTAAGATCTGCAGACATCCACAAAGGGAAGTGTTTGTTTCTTTATTTAGTTGCTTATGCCCCTGCCCCCAAAAGGAGGAAGGAAACTTACAGTACATGTTTATTGCATGAAATTTCTCCCTTTTAATATCTTTATCAACACCAGTATTGTTTCCTTAATTATTAAAGATGAAATAAGTCTATGAATTTAACATAATAACCTCAGGAGCTGCGTCTTGATTAAAATTCAGATGTTATTCAGACCACATGATAAAAGAGAAGTTAGGTTTTAATTTCTCTAAAAAGATGTTGGAGTAACAGGGGTAAATGGGTAAATGGAAGTTTAAAGTCAGATAATAATCTGTTAGTTAACACTGAGAGAACATTCAAAAGTGCACACATTCAGTGCTCTCCATATTAAAACTGAATATCCTAAATGGTGCTTTTATTTTAATGTCAAGTTAACAATGACCCTAAACAAATTTTATCAAAAGTTTTGTAATGGCACATGGGCTCAGAACTTCGCTGAGGTCACACACACATACACACACGTTTGGAACTCACTGCACAGACGTATTCTCTAATATGATAAATCACGGTGAGCTACATATAATTGGGTTTCAAAACAGGGGCTACTTTAAAGCATTCTCTCTTCAATATGGTTAACTCCTCAGAAATGGAAACAGGTTGTGAATTTTGCACATTACAGAATCCTTGCTTCAAGTTGCAGTCTCCTTGGCAGCAGCATATTTTAATTAATAATATTTTTCCCTTGTTTTGTTTTCTGAGATCTCAGTACATTCAAATAGTCAAAATGTTTAGAGTAATATCACCACAAATTTAATGAAACAGATCAGAATGTGGCCAGCATTGTCAGGCAAAAACTATACAATTTATGTGTCATAGAAAGTACCTACTCTTCTCCCTGCCCACCCTCCTCCCTTCCCTAAATGGTAATATGGACACTAAAAGATTTAACAAGACTTATAAAAAAATAAGGCACATTTAGTCTGATATGGTATTTTTAAAATAGAAAACCCCTTTTCAGAACATCTGTATTCAAATGAGCTGTGTAAAAAGACACCTTGTGGTACCTAAATAGGTCATGGCACCTACGCAATTGCTTATTCTATTTTGGTGACAATGGAATAAATTGCACCTATCCCACATTGTCAAGTGATGAAAATATGCCTCTTTCTCTACTACTGAATGACTCAAAATCTGCTATCTCTGGAAACACTTTACAAAGGGTAGGAAGGGAAGGGTCAAGTGGTACATTAGAAAAAGCTGTGAAAATCAACTATATTCATCATGAGGGTTGAGGGATTGCACTTTTCCGCACATTTCAACACACAAAAATTTTCTAACTTGTATGAATGATTGCAACCATTTTGGCCATTAGCTATTACCCACCAGCTTTTTATTCCATTTTGGTAAAAACGGGCATTTTTGTTAAATAAACAAAGGATAAGCAAGATGAATACTCATAACAATCTCTTCACAACCCCCAACACAGATATAATTAGTTAACATTTAACCTGAGATACAATCTGTTGAGAGGCTGACTTTAGACATTTCTTCATTTGTTGCATCAATTCATACCAATCATACCAACAGTGGTGGTTGATGGACGGAACTTAAGCAAACAAACAAACAAACAAACAAGTTTATAGCATGGCTTTTTTGTTCTTACTGTACTGGTTCAAAAAGAAAAAAAAATCACAGAATTCATGTTCTCACAGTAGCCAGAAGCTAAAACAATGTGCTTCTCTATTGCACGTTAAACCAAGAAGTGTATAAAAGCCAATGCTTCCCAATCCAAATTTGAAAGCCAGGTTCACCTCAACTGGATTCGAAATGTGCTGATTTCCATGGGACTCAAGTTGATCTCACTTATGTTTCGGGCGTCTGGAGGCGAATGCATCAAGGATAATGATGAAGGTACGAGACTTACAACAGTAAACTTGCGAAAAAGTTTCTGTATCAATATCTAAAAAGTGAATGATAAAAAATGTGCACATTTAGATCAACTCTGAAGAAAGATTAGTCACACAGCTCTATCTTCAGTGAAAAATATTATGGAACAAAGTAAAACAGTATGTTTGAAGTCCTTTAAGGTGAACTAATGAGGAGGGGCGGGAGATTAAATACACCTCTACAGGCTTGAACACAGACCATCCCTGGGGGGGAGACAAGGGAAATGGTAACAAGGAAAGGGCAACTCATCCTGCCCACCTTTTCCACACTGCTGGAGAACGTATCATGTCCAGGGCCACTTTGTCAACACAAACCAGGGACATCTATGGGCCAAGAAGCTTTAAAAACATCCCCATCCTCTTTCAGTCAACATTTACCCCCAAACACAGGCGGTTTTCAACCCTTTTCCTGTTCCAGCAGAGCTGAGAGGGCAGAGCCTGCCCCAAGGAAGGCTCATTGTGTCCATGAGTCTCATTTATAGGGTGGGGAGTTGTATGAATAGGTCCCTCTGGATTGTATAGCCCCCTTAGGGGTCACGGCCTTAATGTTTGAAACAAATGCTCACAACCAAGTATATTCCGATCAAGAATAAGTTAGTAGAGGTACAAATATAATTTAAAAAAATAATAAACTTAAAAAAACAATCAACATATTGGTGCTTTCCTAGCACCAACTCCATGAATGGTGAGGTGAAAGAAATGGAGAAGCTTATCTATGTCAATTTAGGGCCCCTACTGCATTTTCTCTTCTTTTCAGATCCTATGTACATGCTAATCTGTGGGGCTGAAACCAGATCTGCTGAGTCGGGTCTACAGTGTGTGCAGGAGGTTCTGGAGAAGAGCTGGGTCAACTGTGCTGCATGGTAAGGCAGACCTGCCTGGGCACTAGAACCGGCCCAACTGCATTCTCTGGGTTATAGCCTGCTCCGAGAGAGGAGCAGGTAGCTGGAGGTTTGTTTTCTTCCAAGGAGAGGCTTGGTGGAATTGTCAGCAAGACCAACTTGAAGAGAAATAAGAAATGGGCGGTCAGAGGCTTGGCCTGTACCATATGGACTCGCATGCCAATGCGGCCTCATGGAAAATCTAGACCGGCAGGTCTGCATGGGGAAACAACTGAGGGAAGCTAAGAATAGCTGCCTTGGGGTGGTGGTTGAATTATCCCACTGGCCACAGTCTCACCACTCCTGTCGCTTCTCTACGGTTAACCCCATTCACTTAATATAAAACTTGTCTTGGCCACCACAGGACTTGGGTTTGCCATCCTGAACTAGATCATACTTGAGTACATCCAAGAAAACAGAAAATACAGGGGTGGTGGGGGGGAGAGGGTGTTTTGTAGGATGGAAATGGAAGGCTTAAGAACCAATGAGCGCACTGTTTCCAAATATGCACGTGTTCTGACTATGCATTTTGATGCTGACAAGGAGAGGAGCCCAAAGGTTGAGAACATGCTTTCTTAAGATGCAGAGACTTGAGCTAATTTGCAGCTGAGGGGAACAAATCAATGAAGAGGCAATGAAACATTATTGTATCGTCAGAAAGAAAGGATTTCAAAGTATACTAACTTGACCCACACACATTTTCGGCTCACCTTTCCCTGGGTGGTGGAACAAAGCAGCCCCGTGCTTCTGCTGGAGAAGCGGCAGTCAAATCCCATCCTGTGGAGGATCAAGGCGGCCTCATCAGAATACTTGCCATCCACCTGCAGATGAACAGAGTGCCAACACGCACAGCGACATTAAAGCAAATACTGTCACTACTGCACACTGCACCGATGTCAGCATTCCCAAACCACAAAGGCCCATTTTATTTAGCTGTGAAGCCGGGCAAATGGCATTTCCCCTCAGGTTCCATGTTCACTGGGCCTGTCCACCTACCCCCCGCCCCCACAAGGAGTCAGGTGTATTATGTTCCAGGTTCTTTATTAAGTTATCTCATGCCTTGCTTTCCCCACAGTTCTTGAAGACTTGGGTTTCCTATTGTCCATATATTACCATTTTACCAAGTTTCTTCAAATAAAGCATTTAGCTTTTGTTTATTTTTAACGTACACATCAGTTGAATAAATTTCTGGATCATCCTCACTAGGGGGTAAGATTTTTAATGTGCACCTAAATGTAGTCTTTATCTGGTCACTGAATGAGGATGTATCCTCCACCTTAAAAGTGAAACATGCCTCTTCACTGAATACTAATTTTTGCTAATTGCATTAACATTTTTAATCTTTAATGTATTGGTTCATTATTTTTATATAAGAGACATCTGAATTAGTCATGCTTCTCACTTGCTAGGCCAACCACATTTATTAGCTTGACGTATCATTTACATTCGCATTACAGAAGCTATTCTTCCTGTGCAGGCATGAAGAAAAATACTAAACACAGCATGTGAGCTACAGGGCTCAGTACCAGCATACCTTGTTTTACTGTGCTTTGCTTTTCTGCCCTTCACAGAAACGTTTTTCTTTTTTTAAACAAATTGGAGGTTTGTGGCTACCCTGTGTCAAGGATATGCACCGGGAAACAAAAGTATGCATGTGACTACTTGCTTTATTGTGATACTCACTTTACTGCGGTGGTCTGCAACCGAACCTGCAGTATCTCAGAGGTATCCCTGTATACACCTTGCAGTAAAACTTCCTGCATCTATTTTAGTCAGTACCATGAGTAGTTCAAGTCTTTGAATATTTTAAATTACAAATATCTTTAAAAAGTTTGTTTCCTGAAGGGGGAACATGTTTATGACAATAGCAAAATGAATTGAAACTCCCTGGAAAAGTGAAGAAGGGTGCAGTTATTCAAGGAGGGTCGTGTGCTGCCTGGCACTGACACTGTGTTGAAAAGGATCCCTTTTTCTTTTCTGTGGCCAGGGGTAAGAATATGCCCCAGTTCTTGATCATCCTCCCTAGGGGGATAAGATTTTTTAATGTGCCACAGAGACATCTTTTCTGACCAGCTGCCAGCATTCCCACCATGGATTTGATTTTAATGTGCCTGAACAATTTAATGCTTTTCTCACCTCAGATTCCTGGCTGGAGTAACCTGTTTTTTGACATTTCACAGTGGTGTTGTGCAATGGTACTACTAAGATTTTGTTTGAGGGGAGAGAAAAAAGTCATTTAAGGAATTCTGAGTTACTACAGGACCCCATGATACACAGAGCATGTTTAAATCACAGGGTGAAGATTTCTAATAAAATTTTTGTAAATTTCAGTCTCAAAACCACATGAAAATGGCACATATGAAAATCAATCATTTATAATAAACACTGGAGCTCCAGAAGAATAGCAAAGACAATTCTGTTACATGCCCACCGTGAAACCTTGGAACAGTCATTTGATTTTCCCACACATCAGTCCCCTCACCTCAGTAAAACGGAGCTCAGCATGCCTCCCTCCTTCAGGGTGTCAGCGTGGGTTAACCCGCTGAAAACACCATGTAGTCACGCTGTACGCTCCACGAGAGGAAACATTTTAAAAGACCTGCTTTTATATTCACTAACGTATAGTAATATCTGGACCTCAGAAAAGAAGGGGGGTGTGGGAAAGAAATTTCACAAATTTTGAAATTGCACCATGCATGGGGCTAGGCGAGTGAGACAGACGGAGTGTCTTTGTAGAACAGTTCAGATCACAGCTGCAGCTGAATCCCCGCAGGCAGACTTGGGTGTTCCAGAGCGGCACGGGGAACAGCCATTACAGAACTCGTTTCAGGAGATAAACCAATGTGAAGCTCCTAGACTAAGCGGGGCCGCTGAGGCTTCTCCAGGAACCGGGTGGAGTGTGGGGGTTGGGGTCTGCTGGCAGAACAAAGCTGTCAGGCTTAGAGAAAGCTGGGTCAGAGGCAAGGGTTGGTTCCACCACAAACCAGTTATGTGACTCTGTGTATACCACTTAACCTCTGAAAATCCCAGGAACTAGGTTAGACTTCTGAACAGCCCCTCTGAGGATCAAGGGCCAACCACAGGGATAATACCAGTAACTGCAGTTAACACTTATTGAGCATTTCACTGTGTGCCAGACTCTGTGCAGAGTGCTTTTCACAGATTAACTCATTTCATCTTTAACAACATTTAAAGTAGTTGAGGGGGTATACAAGCTTGCATTACTATATTTAAATGTACAGGAACATCACTATCACAAAGCATTCTCTCTCATACTTAAATAGCAATTACCTCTAATGACTCTACATCAGCCCTTCATGATCTTTTCCCATGTATGGTTGGTGGGTGTATCCTGCCATGGGTGTCCCATCATTATTGGGTAGACAAGAGAAATAAGGCAGTGTGTTCCCCAACATTTTCCACAGTATCACCCTCCTCTCATCCCCATGCAGGAGGCAGGGTAAGGTTCTGGGTGGGGAACTGGAGTCAGAGACGCAGGGCTGTGCCTCCTAGCACCTCCATTTACTGGCTAAGTGACCTCGAACAGTCGCCTATCACCTCTAGGTCAGTGTGTCTCCTCCTCTCTAAGATGAGGTGCAGTACTGCACCGCCTACCTTCACAGTGTTGAAGAGAGCTAACTAACACTCGTGTACCAGGCTCAGCGTAATGCTTGCCACAGAGACAGAGTTAGGTATGTCATTTTGAAAAATCTGAGGAATTATTAATAAAGTATATAAGGAATACAAGTCAAACAGCATCAAGATTTACTTTGGCAATAAACTTCAACTTTCTCTAACTTATAAAAAAATGTGCCAACACTTTTACTATTTATTAGTAGCGATGACAACTGCTCATGTAACTGTCACAGGTGAGAACCTTCACTTGTCAAGCACTCAGTGCTTCCTCAGAGCCTGCCGCTGCTCTACATGCTTTCAAGCACGGACTCACTTACTCCTCCCAAGTTCTCTGAGGTGGGTTCCAGTTTCACTGCCACATTATGAATGCGAACACTGGGACTCAGAATTAACTAGGAGACGTGCTCTATGACACCCAGACAGCAAGTAGAGGGGATGCTCTCAAACCCAGGCAGTCTGACTCCGAAGTCTGGGCTTCTGGCAGCTTCGTTCTGCTGCCTTTGCTCTAGCTATGAATCAGTGCTCACAGATGCCAGCTAGGAGAGGAAAAGAGGGAACCACTTTGGACATAATGCAACAAGAGGCTAAAAACTAAAGGAGGTCATCCTCCGATCCGAGGCTGCTAACAGGGAGGATTTAATCAATGGACCCAGCAGAGCTAAAAATGTGATTTATCAAAACAGGTATCAATTCAGAAAATAAACTTGAGAAATTGTAATTTCTAATCATCCACAACCTACCCATCCATTTGTCCTATTTTAAACAGAATTTAAGGCCAATCTGAGAATTACACATGTACATCACAGTCTTTCCTGAGAATAAAGGCCAACATTCCTCTACTGAAGTGTATGAGAGATCAAAATGTTAGAGTTACGCTATTCCTGTCTTACACCCAAAGAAACTTAATTTGCTTATTAGTAATGTACAGTTCACTAATCAGTAAACTCCTGGTAACTACAGTAAACATCTACATACACATTTTTTCTGAGGATGAGAGAGTCTATAGATTGGACCAGTTCTCCAGGAGGAATGTGACCCCAACCCTCTTCCCAGACTGTGTAAGGTGTGTACAGATGAAGGCATGCCTAAACACCTCGTGAGAAAAATCTCTCTAAACCGTTCAGATGCTTTGAAAATGCCTAACAACACTCATATTTCAGTGCATTCTGACAGCTGGAAAGGTTAGAAAATTGCACAGTGTGTCGTAAGTCCGGAGACATGACATAGCCAGCAGAAATTCATTTCCAGGGCACTCATTAAAATAGCCAATAACAGTTATCCTGCTTTGATCAACAAGATAACATGACAGAAAGGGGAAGGTGAATGGTAGTTCTTAGATATATACAACAAAGAGAATTTTTTCCCACAATTCTCACCTTTCCAGATGCTAGGGAGATCAATAAAGCACCAATCAATTCTTTTAAGAAAGGCAAAATAAAGCAAAAACTTTAAACTGCCTTTTATAAGCAGCAGGTGGTATAAGTAAGTCAGGAGAGAAAATCTTACTCAATAAGTGGTGCTGGTGTTGAAATGATTGGTTAACTATTTGCAAGACACAGTTCAGCAAAAATCAAAAG
Source organism: Glossophaga mutica (assembly GCA_039655065.1). Lineage (NCBI taxonomy): Eukaryota > Metazoa > Chordata > Mammalia > Chiroptera > Phyllostomidae > Glossophaga > Glossophaga mutica. The sequence goes on along the minus strand of CM077305.1, from coordinate 74,087,292 downwards.
ACATTCCACAGAGAATAGAGCTAAACATACATAAGTATAAAGGTAGATATAGATGTAAATATACACATACATGAAAAAACAAAAATACAGCTGAACGTACAGCAGTGGAAACACTCTGGAAAACACTGGTTGGACCATGTATCGCCGTCCAAGGCAGACCGGCTCTATGAAGCCCAGATGAACAGCTCAGTCAAGCTCTTTCTTGTCCTCAGAATGACAGCACCTACAATTCCAGCCTATCGAACTCTGACCCATGACTCTTCCTTCCATGAGATTCTTCCAGCATCTTCTCTACCAAGACTTCTTTCTCTCTCAGTCATTACCCTTGCCTAACAACAAGGCTTTCCTATTTAATAGTGCACCTGAGTGGTGCTCCTGTTCTAGTTTTCAAACTTTTTCAGAAACTTTAATATCTCAAGCCCCTGATTGGGCAAGAAAAGGGAGGTGACAAAGAAAAGACAGTTGGAGGTAGGGCTTCCAGGATGAGAAGACTGGCACTTAAGTCCCTAGACAGTGGCGGGAATGTGCTGGGGCGCACAGCACGCAGTGAGGCAGGATTTCAAGAGATGATCTTCTCTTTTTACCTGACTACAAATCCATGACATGTAATTATTTTCTTCCAAAAACATATATAAATTAGAAAACCAAAATAGGCTTATATAAAAACATAAACTCATTACCAATACAGAACAATTCCTGGAAAAAGCACTTTGAGGAAGAGATTTAATAACTTTCAGAAAGTCCAGTACTACCCTCTGAGGCAACATGCAGCATTCAGATTCAGAAGACCAGGGGGTGGGTCCTGATTCTACCATTTACCTCAGGTAGTTTTCATCTTACTCACTTAATCATTAATCTCTCTAGCCCTTAGTTTAGCAATCTGAGAGTTTAAAAAAAATTACTAAATCCTAGGCTCTCCACCTGAGACCTACGCAATCAGAATCTCAGAGATGAGGACATTTATACAACTCTCTTTTTCTAAAATCCCCCTAGTGTGATCTGGACAGTGGCTCTGAGGACTGCTGTCTGGCCCGAACCACCTCAGTGGGTTGGCACACTCCAGCCCCATGCCTCTCTGACTATTCCTGGAGCCCATAACTCCTTTCTCCAAGAGGAGAAAGGGAGACCAGCTGAGGTGTAGGACTGAAAAACCTTTAGACAGGGGCTGAGGGGATGGGAAAGCAGGTACATCCTCATTATGCTGCTGATGAAGGAGGTCAGGCTGGAAGAGAGATGAAGTTTTACCAGTCCAAGGTGGTCCTCAGATGAATTTATCAAGGAAATAGTATGGAGTGGCGGTAAAGAGAATGCTTACTCAGACGCAAGCCATGCAGACCTCTGGTCGTGCTTGGAACCTGATCTGAAGGCTGACATTACGGTGGACACTTGAACTGTGTGGGTCCGAACAGCGTGGGTCTGAACTGCGTGGGTCCACTTATACACAGGTGTTTTTCAATGCACCCACTCAGCCCTCGTGACTTGCACAGCTCACATCAGCACTGTTCACAGATCAATTGGAAGCTAGGAATCCGCATATGTGGAGGGCCAATTAGGATTATATGTGGATTTTTGACTGAATGGGCAGATGATCCCCAAGCCCTTCATTGTTCAAGGGTCAAGTGAATTTGTATTTCAGTGGGAAAAATTCACTGCAATCTTCAAATGAACAAATAATTATGTTTGGAGCTGACAGCACATAAAAACAAGAATGCAATCCAAAATGTATGGGCCAGGCTTCTGAATTTATTCAGTAATTTGTGTTTTTTAGTATAACCATGGAATTACCCTTGACATAACGTAAGTACCGAGCTTTCTTCAAATCAATACCTACCATCAGCTTCCTTCAATGATTATCTTCCTATTATCAGAAGTTAGGGAACAGCGAACAATTCTTTAAAGAAGTGTTTCTGAATGGACTAATCAATCCTCTTGGATTATTAGAGAGCTAAAACAACCATGAGAAATACGTGCTAAGAGTCAAAGGCTAATATAAAAACTGGCAACAATTAATATGATAATGCAGAACAGCCCCAAATATTTAGCTCCCATGTGTGCCAGCAGCATAGTAGCTATTATCAGGCATTAACATTTCAGTCTTTTTTCTTTTGGTCAAATATCCACATTGTTAAATTGCTTTCCGTTCCCTCTGCTAAAACCCTGGTTTGCATCTGAGTTGGCAAATCCAGCAGGCACCATCAGGATTACAAAGTATGTTTACAAAACACTTCTATTTCAGGGGGCTTCCACAGCATTATTTTATGTTTCTCACAAAAGACCCGAAGCAGGCATATCTGATACCAGCCCCATTTTACAAGCGGTAGCTGAGGCAGCAGTCACTCAGCCTGCAGGCAGTCAGGTAGCACACCTGTCCAAAGGTGGGAAGAGCAATGGGAAGCCAGGTGGCCAGTGAGTGGAGGCCAGACTGTAGAGGGCCTGAATGATCAAAGGTTGAACCAGTGTGGTAGGCAATGAGACTTTTAATCTGGGAAGAGATTAGATTTGTATGACAGGAAGGTAGCCAACAGCAGGAAGTGTGGAAGAAGCAGGTAATCACTAAAAGGAGGTGATTTGGAAAACAAGTACCAGCCTTGGATTGTAGAGGGCAATTCACTTCCTCTAGTTAGCTGAAGCTGCCTCTAAAAACAATCACTTTCAAATAATTTAGGGAAGGAATCATCTAGCAGTGAGAAAAAGTAGCCATTATGTGCCCCGGAAGCCTTCAGATCCTTTAGGCTGCTAATGTCCTCTACCACCTACGCTCAGAGGTGGCAACGTGAGGCCCTCCATTCTATCCTTTCTCTCTGTTTACCCCCTGAATTAACAGCAGGTTACCTCAGGGAGGCTATCTATCTCCGGTATGTTTCTCCCATGACTCAAAAAGTAGACCCACGAAGGAATCAAAGAAAAGCTCAGTGTGCATGTAGCTTCCATCCTGAACGCATCTTCAGCTTTCAGGCTTTCATACTTGCTCTCAGCTCTGCCAGGACCACTCTACCCCCAGAAATCTGCGTGGAGTCTCCTACTCCCTGACCTCCTCCATGTAACTTTTTCTCATTATCACCACTTCTGTGAGGCCCCCTCCAACCACTCTATTCAAACTTGTATCACTTTCTAGAATAGCCATTCCTTCCCTTTTTTCCTCCACAACACTTACCACCATCTAACATCTTAAATGTTTCTTTTATTTTTCTTCTTTAATTACTTTTTCTTTTCCCACTAGAATCTAAGGTCCAGAAAGCAGTGGTTTTTTGTCTATTTTGTCCATGACTACCTCCCTAGTACCTTTAGCAGTTACTGGCTCCTAGCAGGCATGAGATAAAGCCTACAAAGTCACTCACGAGATCAAAAAGTTTGCGATACATAGAGATAAGCACTTGGGCCTCTAGCATTCACTTATATTCATTATTACAAGCCATATATATTCTCTTACATAGTAATGCATAAGTTCTTTATCTTGAACATATAATTTTAAAAGCTCTAGTTGTCCAAATTTGTAGAAGTTAATTCTTATACTCTTTTTGGTTTGCTTTAGTGTTTTCTTCTTTAAAATTTATTGATTTTAAGAGAAAGGAAGGAAAAGAAAGGGATGCAGAGAGAAACACTGATTTGTTGTTCCATTTATTTATGCACTCATTGGTTGATCTGTGTACGTGCCCTGACCGGGGACTGAATGCACAACCTTGGTGCATCTGGACAATGCTCTAAGCAACTGAGCTACCCTGGTCAGGGCATACGTGGTTTGTTCTTAAACTAAACATTTTTCATCTCTTACGTTGTTTTCAAACATGTGCATTCTCTTCTTATTCAGGACATTTATTATAAGGTATTTCCCAAAGAATCCACAACCACTTACTATTTCCACTAAGAGTATGTCAATTCACAATATTAAAACAGCTCTACAAAACATAAAAATGATATCAAATGTCTAATCTTTATTCTTTTCAAATGCAATTACTGACTAAAAGTAGGCATATACAGGGTGGGGGGAAAAGTAGGTTTACAGTTGTTTGTATGGAAAATAATAAAATAATTAATAAATAATAATACAAGAATAAACCCTGCTTCATATACTCATAACTGTAAAACCTTTTCGCCCCACCCAGCTTGTCAACTAAAGCAGTCTAACTGAATTAAAATTTCAGATCTAATAAAAGCTACCCTTGTTCTCATTAGTAAATTTTTATATTTCTCCCAATAGTTGTTTCTTGATGCAAAGGTGTAAGTTGCAGTAATTTTCAGGTGAAAGATACAAAATGTACAAAGCCTCTGCTACAGAATTAAACACTATGCTTTCTACTTCTCTAACTCTCAAGAAACATTGGCTAATAAGAATAAATGAAGGGAAAATGCCAGCACAGCCGATCTGGAATCTACATAATTTGTAGGTTCTCCCACCTACAAATTATGTGACCTCAGGAAAACTTTAGCTGTCTTAGCCATACAAGCAAGAAAGATGTTACCCCTGACCCACTCACCACACAGAGCTTTTCTGAGAATTAAATACATTAGTATTGGGGTATGCTTTAAACTACAGAACAACAAATAATTCTGCCCAAAAGTGAAGTCCACTTATCGGTCCCTGATGCATAGTAAAACTTACAGTATCTTTTCTTCTTCACATTCCCTTATCCCAGGTATATTACAAAAAGTAATTTTTTATAGATCTTGGGAAATACCTTTGATTGTATTGTCCTCAGATTAAGCAGATGGATGTCACAAGGCAAAGATGACAGTAATGGGGAGAATTCACCCAGCAGCTGAAGGGTGGGCACAGGGACCTTCTCTGTCATTGTTAAGACAGGGTGGTTCAGGAAAGAAGAAGTGATGTGGCTGAGGAGGGAAGGGTAACTGACCGGCTTCTTTTCTTCTTCCTATCAAGAAAAAGCAAAAATTTGTAAGATTTACATATTTGCAGTTTTCATGATATTAACTGAATTACCTGATAGGATTTAAATAGAAAGAAATATAACAATATATAAATACTTGGTTTGCTTATATTTTATTAATAGGTTGCAGAAAATACATAGCAGATTACAGATTACCAAGCAATACAAGAGAATGAATAGTGTCCACTTAATTCGTTAGTAATACCCCTTTTCTACTGCTTTAATACTAAAAATCCTGACAACATTTTCCATAAACATGAAACTCTTCCTCAACCTACCACAAAACTCTTCAAGTAGATGGATGCAGATGTTCATGTATCTTGTGCATCATCAGATATTACCTCTTTCCCTCAGGTTTTTCTCATCACATTCTCATGGTTTCATTAATACACTTAACTAGACCATAAGGTTAATCCCAAGCTATGTTCCAATGACAGGGTTTTTTTAAACTTTCAAAATAAATAAGGCTTTTAAATAACACAGGTGACATATCTAGATCATTTGTTTTCTTTAAATCGAATACATCATTGTCAATTGCTTCCCTCTACTTTATTCCCCAAACGGGAATTATTATGTATGCTATATAATAGTTATCGCACATTTATATGAAACACAATTATTCAGTATAATTTAAAAATGCTGCCCTGGCTCGTGTAGCTCAGTGGATTGAGCGCGGGCCTGCGAACCAAAAGATCGTGGTTCGATTCCCAGTCAGGGCACATGCCTGGGTTGCAGGCCAGTTCCCAGTGACCGTTCCCAGCAGGGGACACACGAGAGGCAACCATACATTGATATTTCTCTCCCTCTCTCCTTCCCTTCCCCTCTAAAGATAAATAAATAAAATCTTTAAAAAAATGCTTCAGTCTTTGCTATGGTGTATACTTGGAGGCAAGCACTTTAGCATGTTCTAATTTTAAATAAGTCTACCAGGGCTGGGGACATACCAGGGTGGATGACAAATACAATTAATTAAATCAATGACTAAGCAGAACCTTAACTGATAATACCTAATGTGTAAAAGCAGACAGAAAAACACTGAGAAAATAATTTATGTAGAAAGGTCTTTTGTTCATCAGTGACACTTGTGGTAAATTTAATTTTGTATCTTATTTTTTTAAGTGACTATTTCACTGATATCTTCTGATGTACCTTTTTTTCCCAAATGAAAAGCTTGGCTACTTATCTGTGTGAAAAGACAGGACTTACAGAAGATACAGAGCTTAAAATTCAGAATGTCAGATTAGCATTGAACAGAGGGTGTTAGTGAAGAGTGACAAGCATCTTGCCAGTAGCAAACTGTATATGTCATTACAATTTAGACCAGAGAGAGAGAAAAAAAATTAAGGCAGCAGAGGGACACTGAGATATTAAGATACTGACAAAAAATATGAGGTCTGAAAGACTTGTCAAAAAATGTATCCATTCCACATTTTTTAAGGAAATATTAAATAAAGCACATAAAATAATATTCTCCAACAATATTGAAATTTAATGCAGCTTGTAAAATAACATGAATGGAGAGGGAACATCTTCAACAAGACACTTTAAATGCACTCCAAGATCAAAAGAACTTCATAATCCAGGTCAGAATTGCTGACAAATCACCTTTGAGTAACAGAGATAAAAGATTCTAACACAAAGGAAAACACCTGCCTTATCAGATCAGCAGGCATTAAGTGTATTCTAGGTCAAGAACCATTCAGAAAAAGCTCTCTGACTTTGTTCTATGCTTTTGGAGGAACCGTAGGACACTTAAATGAGAAGGTGGGGCACTTCCTGATGGATTACCTGTGTGTTAGAAGCTATAATGTGCACATTTACCTTTCCTCCAAACCCAAATCAAATCAGTTCATCTAACCCTCAGTGCTTCCTCCAAATTGACCACGCATCAGAACGGTTTGGGGAATTTTAAAAAGCATAGATTTCGGGACTTCTGGCCAAGATGGAGGCATAGGCAGACACACTGTGCCTCCTCTCACAACCAAAATTAAGGACAACAAATATTTAGAAACAAAAAAACAACCAGAACTTATAGAAAATTGAACTGTACGGAAGTCCAACAACCATTCATCCAGACCGGTAAGAGGGGCGGTGTCGTGGCAGGAGAAAGTGGAGGTGCAGACCCGGGAACGCAAGCAGCATCCGCAGGCAGTTCCCAGGTGCACAGGCGGCGGCTGGCGGTCCCCGGGCACAGGGGGGCAACTGTGCAGAACCAGTGAGGCCACACAGGGCTGACCAGGTGGTCCCACATTCCCGCGCACAGACGGTCCAGGCAAAGGGGAAGTGGCGGAAGGGACTGAATCCAGGAGAGAGGGGAGCAGGCGCCATTGTTCCCTCTCAGACCCCGCCCCCACATACAGCGTCACAACCCAGCGACTGGGCTGCCCCGCACTGGGGAGCGCCAGAGGCTCCACTCCTCACTACGTAACAGCACGCGCGTGTGCGCGGATAATCCAGGTGAAGGGGAAGCGGTGGAAAGGGCCGGAGTCCAGGAAAGAGTGGAGCAGGCGCCATTGTTCCCTCTCAGACCCCGCCCCCACAACCAGGCGACTGGGCTGCCCCGCCCTGAGGAACACCTAAGGCTCCACCCCTCCCTACGTAATAACCGAGACCAGACTAAAAACAAAACAAAACAAAACAAAAAAACCCCACCAAAAATGGCTCAAACCGGAAAACAAATAAAAGCCCCAGAGCCAATTCCTCTAAGCAGTGAAGAGATAGCCAACCTATCAGATGCACAGTTCAAAGCACTGGTCATCAGAATGCTCACAGAATTGGTTGATTTTGCTCACAAACTAGATGAAAAAATGCAGGCTACAATACGTGAAATGAAGGAAGATGCATGGGGAACTGATAGAGATGGAAGGAAAACTGGGACTCAAATCAATGGAGTGGACCAGAAGGAAGAAACTAACAACCAAACAGAAAACGAGGAAGAAACAAGAATTCAAAAAAATGAGGAGAGGCTTAGGAACCTCCGGGACATCGTTAAACGTCCCAACATCCGAATTACAGGGGTCCCAGAAGGGGAAGAAGAAAAGCAACAAGTGGAAAACTTATTTGAACAAATAATGAAGGAGAACTTCCCCAATCTGGCAAAGAAAATAGACTACCAGGACGTCCAGGAAGCTCAGAGAGTCCCAAAGAAGTTGGACCCAAGGAGGAACACACCAAGGCACATCGTAATTACATTAGCCAAGATTAAAATGAAGCAGAGAATTCTAGAAACAGCAAGGGATAAGGGGGCAGTTACCTACAAAGGAGTCCCCATCAGACTGTCAGCTGATTTCTCAAAAGAGACCTTCCAGGCAAGAAGGGGCTGGAAAGAAATATTTGAAATCTTGAAAAGCAGGGACCTACATCCAAAATTGCTCTATCGAGCAAAGCTGTCATTTAGAATGGATGGACAGATAAAGTGCTTCTCAGATAAGTCAAGTTCAAGGAGTTCATCATCACCAAGCCCTTATTATATGAAATGTTAAAGGGACTTATCTAAGAAAAAGAAGATAAAAAATATGACAGTGAAAAGACAGCAAACTCACAGCTATTAACAACGACACCTAAAACAAAAGCAAACTAAGCAAACATCTAGAACAGGAACAGAACCACAGAAATGGAGATCATATGGAGGGTTATCAACAGGGGCGTGGGAGGAGGAGAGAGGGGGGAAGGTACAGAGAATGAGTAGCATAGATAGTGGGTAGAAAATAGACGGGGGAAGGGCAAGAATAGTATGGGAAATATAGAAGCTAAAGAGCTTATTGCACATGGACATGAACTAAAGGGGGGATGTGGGTGGGAGAGGGTGTGCAGGGTGGAGGGGAATGATGGGGGAAAATGGGACAACTGTAATAGCATAATCAATAAAATATATTAAAAAAGAAAGAAAAAAAAAGCATAGATTTCCTAGGCAGGGTGAGGCTCCAGAAAGGTGCCACTTAAATGCCACTCCCTGCCAGATGAAGCTCATGTAGTCAGTCCCACACTGTTGTGTGGACCTGTGCTGAGAACTGCTACTGCAGACACCCTTCCAACTTTCTAGAAAAAACAGAACGCCCTTTGGAATCAAAAGTATAAAGCCTTCCCCTTTTAACTAGTTTTGGATTAAAAAAAAAAAACAAAACAGGATTCAGACTGAAAAACATGTCTATGAAAAGTCTTGTCAAAGAAAGCAATGTCGTAAGTCCTATGAGATTTCAAGAACTTATCTATTACTAGTCCTAGGCAAGATAAGGAAAAGAAGTTTAGATTAATAGGAGAGTGGTGGTTCAGTGCCATAAGAGCACCATGAACAAACAGCACGGCTGGAAGCTGCCCAGGTTCCACCATTCACCCATTCACACACTTTCTTAACATATTTATAGCAACAGGGGCTCAACAAGATATTTAAGTATTGAAATTACCACTATTTTGATTAACTTCCTGGACAGGTAATTTTTTAACTGTAACCCTTATGATAAACCCAAAGTTTATATAACATGTTTAAGTGTCTGAGCTATAAAAGAAGTCTCCAGCCTTGTATGTAGTAACTAGTGCACTACTATAAACATGATTTGGTTTCTTGGTTGGGAGGCTTCAGACTGTGCAAATCTAACTTTCTCCTTGCAGCATGTGTGAAATTAAAATAGTTTTAAGCATATTCTGATTCAAACCACACCAAGTTGAGATCGCCATTGGGCTCCAGCTCATATTACAGAAGTCAATCTTCTAGCCAGGCTCCTTAGAGCCCCTTCATTAGGCCCACCTGGGTTATCTGATCCCTAAACATCAAAGGTTTCCATTTCACCCACATTAAAACCTGCTAAATTATATAAGATAGTGAGGGATCCTTGTTTGGTCACTTTTTTATTCAGTATATGGATGCATGGTGAGAACTTGATAATGTTTGTTGAATGTCATCTATGAACTTAACAAGCAAATGCAATATAAATAAATGAGAGAAAAATATTGTGTGTGTTGTGGGGGGAAGATGGAATAAAAAGATAGAGGTGAAAAAGGAGAAAGAATGAAAATACATTGAATCTAAAGATTTAGAGATAAATATCTTGTAGGAGAGAGCTGAAAAGTCTGGTAGTTTGTGGGCCTAATTTGCCTATAGAAATATTTTGGTAGGTCTGGATGGTATTAAAAAGTTGTTTGTTTTCCAGCCAACTCTCAATAATAGGAACAAAAAAAAGTCCAGATTTCACATTAAAATCATTAGTGACAATAATAAAAACTCCCCCAGACTATTAAGTTTTTTTAAAATTTTTACCCAAAACAATGGAAATTCAAGTCACATTGGGCCTTTACATGTCCTTGTGGGAAGAGTCAGCTGGGGCTGAGTTGTGGCTTCTCCGTGGGCTTTGGCTTATATTCGCCACCACCCTCTGGTCACCTAACAAGTTTTTGCCCTTAAACCTGACCAACCTCCCTCATGCCATCAGTCTTCTGAGCCCTGTAAGTGTTTGGGTTTTTCATCTGATCTTTCCTAACTTCCTCTCTTTATATGTAAAGAACTGATAATCAGGTGAAATGATACAACTGTGACATGTGAACGCTTCCAGTACTTGTAAGTTCAGCTCAGCACCCACTTTACCATGGCAGTTGCCAGCAGGAAGATGGTGGGAATGTCAAGAACACAAATTGTAAAGGGTCAATGCCAAAGAGGCAATTCCTATTTTTTTATTTCTGTGTTACTACCATGGGTGACGAGCAACCTCACACAGCCACAGCCCTCGGCTGGGCATCTGTACATCATTCTAGTTCTTATTATGCCTGCTTCCCTGTGGGGAACACTGGACAACAGGACTGACTTCTGTTTAGTTATCCAGGGCTATTCCAGTGGGGCTGTGACAAGCTCAAGGCTTCCCGCTAAGATGCCTTCCTGTCCAGTGACTCCCCACCTGTTTCTACCATCAATATTTTAGACTTTAAAGCCTGACTTGAAAATAAAAACACCTAGAAAATTTAAGTTAATATTGTATGTAACCTTTCTTTATCAAGTGTCTCTTTAATCAATTTCACTAAAAATTAAAATGTATTTTCTCTTTTCTACTTCATTTTTTATTTAAAGGAAATTATTGATTTAAGTCCAAGAATCTATAGCTGAGCAAAAGAAAAATTTAACCAACACAGAATTATAAAAACAATGGATCAAATTTAAATCAATTAGTCTCTAAGGCGTTCTGAAAGGGAATAAACAAATTATTTAACTTCTAAGTGAAAGCTTTATAGACCTGACATGAAAAGTCTTATTGCCATAGTTAGGCAAGTTTTGCAAATCAGTGTCTATATAAAAAGAAAAATCATAAAAGCCAGAGACATTTTCAGGAGAAAGAGACAGGAGCTGCCAGCACTCCAGCAGATTCCCTATGCAGTTTTAGCCTAAGAACTAAGCTATCTTGTCAGTAATGGATTTAAACCACGAGTCCCAAGAACTGGCATAAATCTCGACATCTAAGATTGGCATTAAAGTTTTTTTCCTGAAAAATTCTAGATATTGGAGGAACTCTTTGCTTTAACTAGCTGTTATCGTTTCATTCAATCAACTAGTATTTTACTTACAGGATGCTTATCACAGGCAAAGAGGCCCTGTGAGGCACGGGAAAGTGAAATAGACAAGTCCTTGGAGTCTAATATGGGGACTCGAACGTGCCCACAGCGACGAGGCAATAAGCAGTGACTGCACTAAATGCGGCGGCATGGTGTGCTCTCACAGCTCATTCATCAGCTCATTTGGGTATTCCTTCATATAATATAATGGACTGGCCAACAGGATTTGTTGGCTTTTTCCATAAGATGATCTAGTAGCACTTCTCTTGAACTTCACTCAAAACAGTTTTGTTAGATTGTACTGTGATGGCTGTCATAGCACCGTGCATTTAAAAAAACTTGTCAAAATTAGGGATTTTTTTTTTTTTGTGTAGTTATTTTAAATTGAAGATGGAAGAAAATACACAAAATTTTTGGCATATTATGCTTTACTATTTCAAGAAAGATAAAAATGCAACTTAAATGCAAAAAAAGATTTGTGCAGTGTATGGAGAAGGTGCTGTAACTGACTGAATGTGTCAAAAGTGCTTTGCAAAGTTTCATGCTTGAGATTTCTTGCTGGACAGTTCTCCACAGTCGGGTAGACCAGTTGAAGTTGATAATGATCAAATTGAGACATTAATTGAGAACAATCAACATTATACCATGTAGGAGATAACCAACATACTCAAAATATCGAAATCAATAAAGTTCTTGGTAAAAATAAAAAAAATGTCTTATTTTATGGGGAAAAAAATACAGAATTTTTAGCCAACCCATTATATTGAATGGCCCCTCTGCCAGGAACAACCTAGAAGCAGAGAGAGATATAGACTCTACTTTCAGGGAGTTTGTTGTCCAAAGGAAGAGAAAGGCAATGATTCAATAATTGCATACATGCACAAAGGAGACATACATGGATGAAGGAGCACAGAAGAGGAGGATCTGACCTGTTTAAGCAGCAGCAGTTGAAGTAAGTTCTGATCTGAACTAGAACTGAGTTCCCTGGGCAAAGAGGATGAAAAACATGTACAAAAGTGCTGTGGGGGCAGGGAGCATGGAAAGTACTTAGGACAGAAAGGAAACCACTGGGCCCAAAGCAGAAATAGTGGGAGTCATGCTCAGTGAGGAGGGGGGACAGGAAGGGTCCATACCATGAGGGGCCCTGTAAGCTGTTGGGAATCCTTCGGCCTGGTTTTAGGAGCTGTAACCCCAACCCCATGGCTAGGCTGAGTAAGAGCCCAGGAGACCATCTGGGTCTGTTTTGTCAAGAGGACCTATGCCACTAAGGAGACAAAGCTAATCTCCCTGGCAGGAGCACCACTTCTGCTTCATCCATATCTGGCCCCAATGCTTGGTTGGTTAGTCAATGACAGGTAAGATTCCTCAAGGGAGGGGCAACCCAAGCCAGGCAAAGAGGGGGTGATGGACACCCCCTGCCCTGGCTATTCTGACATAGCTTGAGTCCCCAGTCCCCATTTCCATCTGAGAGAAGCCTTCCTTATCTCTTGCTTCCTGGCTCTAATCTGCTTAAGCCTGAAACTATGAGGGCAAGCGGTGCAGCCATGTGCTGGCCAGAGTGGCTCCCCAGGTGATTAGGCATAAGAAAGAATTCGTAAAGTCCTGTGAAAACTGCTTTGCTAAGAGTGCTCTCATTTCGATGATAAGGGTCTGAGGAGGAAATGAGTATGTCTCCCAAAGTTTTTTGCAACCCCCTTACCTGACAGACACTGACTCAGATTAAGCCCTCAGATTTCTTTGAAATGTTATCCATTGTTTGATCCTTGCCACCTGACATACCTGTATTCCTGTGTATTATGAACCCAATAAAAGCTCACTGAGGAAGGGGCTCTTGGCCCTTCTCCTTTGAGATATTGGCCACCTCTCTTCCCCAAGCAGATCATGTCTTGGTAGTTTTATTCTCATCCGTGGAGGACGGATGGGGCTCTGTGGGCGGAGCCCCTCCACAGTAGGCCATGCCAGGGTTTTGGCTTTTATACTGAGAGCAATGAGAAGACCTCAGATGAGCTAAGTAGAGGGGGATTTGGGGGTGGGCAATGAGGTTGGCAAAAACACTCTGCTTTCTGGATTAAGAAAAATATATGGCAGGAAGAGAGAGCACAGTGGATATAAAGGCTAGGTCCAGGAAATGCATGATGTTAGTTGAGATTACGGTGCTCAAAGTAAACTAGTTAATAAATTTGAAATATTGAGGCAATGAGACAGCCATGTGCTAGTGAGCTCCACTGTGAGAAAAGGGCTGGTGAGGGAGAAGGGTCCATAAGACATGACTTCTAGCTGGCTGGCACTGGAGGGAAGGTAGTGCTAGTCCCCAAAAGAGGGAATGCAGAAAAGGGTAGGCTGTGAGGGGTAGGGAGATCCATGAGAGTGACTTTCGATTTGTTGAGTTTGAGGTGCCATTTGAAATGTAGGAAGAAATATCAGGAAGTAACTAGGTAGATGGGACATGCACTTATGGGTTCCATATGCATAAAGGTGGTCACTGAAGCCAGGGGAGAAGGAAGGATTACAGAGGGAGAACATATAAAAAGAGAAAGGGAGAGGCCTGGGGCTAAGCCTTAAGAGCTCTGATTATTTAATGGCTAGATAACTAAGAGATATAGAGAAAGAACTGCCAAAGAGGAAGAAAGAAAACCTACTTAGTGTGGAAACCCTGGCTAGACAGTATTTTAGGAAGTGACAATGGTCAGTGTCCAATGCTGCTGAAAGGTGAAGTAAGTGAACAACTGAAAACACCCGCTGCATCTACAGTGGCAAAAGTGTATGATGGAGGCCGATGCCAGATTGAAATGAATTCAGTGTGAGAGGGAAGTGATGAAATAAACTCATCTCATAAACTCTGGCTCATAGGGTAAGGGAGACAGGATAGTAGTGTAGGGAAATTAGAAATGAGAGTCTGAGTGAGGGCTGTTTTAAGTTTTAATGGGAGGAAATAAAGTGTTTAAAGTGTTTAAAAGTGAACAGAAAGGATTTCCTATGGGGGCAGGGAGGAATACGGAGGAAGAATACCTAGTAACATCTTGAAAGAAGAGATTAGGCCAAGTTCCAAGGACAAGTGGAGGGACTGACCTACGATGGAAGGAAGGTGGAACAGCTCTACTGCAACATGAGGGAAGAGAGAAAGGGAGGGAGTTGATGCTTGGTATCTAGAACTGTGAGCAATGTCAAATGGGTGTTCTCTCTATAAAGCAGACAGCAAGGTTGCTGGCTGAAATAGTAGGAAAGATTTGAAATGGTGAGTGAAGAAAGAGAGAGAGAGAAGTAAGAGAAAAAGAGCCATGTCTAGGGCCACTTGAGATGGTAATGAGGAACTTATAAGGAATCTGAGGAGCTTTATGGCACATGAAGCAGCACACTGTCAGGTAAGTTCATGTCCAACGGAGCTTTGGCCAGACCTTAACATGGAATGCTGGATCTTCGCTTTGAAGAATGAAAACTGAACAAGAAGACAGACAAGTAAAACCATTTTCAATAGACGAGTCTAAGATGAGAATAAAGACACTAAGGTTTCAAATCAATTTTACTAATCAAACTTATTCTCCTAAATATGCTACTAAGCTCTATTCTTTAACTCAACTCTTTCAAAAGTAATTTCAGGAGATTTCACCCAAAGTGATTCCTTAACCTTATTTTTTTATCTACATAATAAGAAAAAAAATTTAAATGACCTACATGCAAATCTTACCATATATAAACATATATATTTATATATACAAACATATACATATATGTGTAAATATATATGTATATGTTTATATATAAAACAGAAGTTCTCTTTCTTGTGAATATAAAATAAATCTGTTATAAACATATCTCAATACTAAAAACTGTAAAAAGTAAAAAAGTGGAAAGTCATTAATTTCAAATTGTGGGTGATAAGTTATTTTTTCCCTACCGTATTCACGACAGTTCTTTTTTCCAGTAGTATTCGAAACAAATTAGCTGTAATCTTGTTATCATGGACACCTTGCTCAAGGCCACGATTATCATCTTGCATGAGTCTTCGGTCCATGATAACTTCAATCTGACCTATGGAACAAACACAAAAACTGGTCAGGGTTATTTAATACAGACAGACGTTGAGGATCATCATGTAAGAATAGGCATGGCCTCAATTTAAGTTTCTCCTTTAGTCAAAGAGACAGACCTATACAATGCACAGTACCATGGGCTTTTCTTCAATAATGGCTTAAAGTAACCAGTATATATTCATACCACATGATTTATATTTCTGCTTTTCTGCAATAATGTCCA
Source organism: Glossophaga mutica (assembly GCA_039655065.1). NCBI lineage: Eukaryota > Metazoa > Chordata > Mammalia > Chiroptera > Phyllostomidae > Glossophaga > Glossophaga mutica. The sequence continues at coordinate 74,071,618 of CM077305.1, read as the reverse complement.
GTTAAAAACTGATTAAGAAATTTAAAACAGGACAGATGAAAATTAAAACTTTAAAAAAAGAATTAATCTAAAAAAAATAATCGAAAGAGTAAATTAAGCCTCCAAAATTTTTGGTGTCAGCATTTGGAATATAAAAATGTTTATGAGGTTCATTACGAAATTAACATCTCACATGAAATAATAAAACAAATATAGATGGGCAGGACCGACATGGGACTTGAAACACAGTTTAGGTTATTTACTACGCAGTGATTCTCTAAAGACGCCCTAGGGTTTGGTAACTCCTACCATGAACCCCCTTCCCTCCCTAACACTACGTGACGGCATCACCACAGTCCTGTCTCCTCTGGCTCAAAAAGGGGTCACAGGTGGTTCCTTCATTTGCTGTGCAATAATGCCACAGCTCCTCTAATTTAAATCGTAAGCTAATGGTTAGGGTATGAGGTTACAAACTAAAAAAATCAAACAAAAAAAGAAATCTAGTCATATTTATATATTTGAGGTTATATTAAAACCCCCCTAAAGTTATATACTTTAAAAATATATGTATATTCATCCATCCATTCAGCAAATTAAAATTTGTTACTTATTAAATGATCATTCGGCATAAAAGAACAATACATAAAAGATTTTAGTAACTATTACTCTTACATAGTCAAAACAACTCTTTTCTTTCTTTCTTCTTAGTTTGGGTATCCAGTATATAAAATGACCAGTGTTAGTTAGAATTTTCATTGTTACTACCTCTGTATTTTATAAGACAACCATCTAGAACTTGCTCCTCAGGCACTGGGACTGTCTCCATGCCTGTGAGGACAATTAGTTTGATCACTTCACACCCAAATTAGTACATCAGTCTCTTGGCAATTACTCTTTCCCCTGCCTCCAAATGTTAGTCCATGTAATAAGTAACAATAATCATTTCCTGGACTGTACTCAAATTATTTTTATGTTTGTAGCTATTCAAACTCTAGAGTGTTTGGGTGTCCACAGCAGGGGCAGGGAGCTTTATTCTTCAGCTTACATCTATCTGGGAAGGAAGATAACACTGCTTGGTCCATGACTGCTTGAGTCCTCATGTTTCATACCTGTTTAGAGCCTACCTTTGAGAATTTAAGGCAGGGTTTAAAAATTAATAGGTCAAGAGTCACATCTGGCACAAAGATGTTTTATGTTCTGGTACTGAAAAAATTAAGTCAACATTTACAGACTGGGCAACTTCACATAAAATTCCAGATTTCTAGGCTCTTCAAAAACCAAAATATTTGGCAACACTGGGCCCCTGCCCAGGGAGACCGCATACTGCGCCTGAACAGTGGCCGCCCCACCAGACATAGGGAACGTGGTCTCCAATTTGCTCAAGTCAGGTCACCCTGACCAAATCCCTCAAGTGAGGACATTATTAGTTTTACAGTTGCACTTATGTCTTTATGGCGTGAGTTCATAATTTTGTCTAATAAAGGCAACAAAGAAAAACGAGAAGTAGTATGTTTTGTATGTGTGTGGAAGTACAGAATGTATGTATGTGCCCAATATAAAAAGTGGGTTTGTGTCAAAGGATGTACCAGGCATCTGCACTCACTGGTTTGCCTGGTTCCTCAAGATACTCATCTTAGCAACTCTTTGCATGTACAGAAGAGCAACTGATGTCTGGTAAACGATAATTAAAAACATGGATCATAAAAGACAAAAGCCTCCCAAATGAAATTTAAGAAAAATTAATCAATATCTACTATTTCCTTTTCCCATCTCATTCTTTGTTTTGGAATCCTTATAGTCGTGTCTGTCACCTTTCCCCTCATCAGTATCATCTATGTTTGTTCTTTCAGGTGGTAGTGCAGAATAATGTGATTCAGAGAAGGACCTACATTTGAACTGTAACCTTTCGCCTCTAGAAACTTATCTGAGGTTCTGCATCCATTTAATCAGACAATAGTCCATTCTGCAAACAATGGGCCATCAGGAGAGGTAAATTATCTTGAAAAACAATTGGTTTCACAGAATTTTAGGTTTCTGTTCTTCACCTAAGATTAAAGAAATCTATCACTTAATGCTGTTCTCACAAAAAACGAAATTAACTTATAGTCTGGTTCTCAAAAGAAAGCTGGTGGCTGGAGATGATAACTGATACATATGACCAGCAGAAAAACTATGCACTGGGAACTGAAACTTATGGGAGGAAAAGAGTCTAAACAATACACACCACTTTTCAGACTGGATACACCTAGAGACTGAGCAGACAGCAGAGTCAGGCGATGCTCAGCATCCTGGATATAAGCCATTGTGGTCATCGGGTACACATTTGCTTGAAGAGGCAATTTGCTCATTGTCATTCTAGGTTGAATCTGTAAGGCCATACAATTCTCTTTTTTAAAAACAATTGAGTGATATTTACAAATGTACTTTAAAAAATTAGTATTGACTATAGATGACTTTTCCTTTCAAAGAGAGAAAGGAATAGCTTCCTTTATTGTTTAAGGCTAGAACTAATTTAAAATGTAAAATATTCTTCAAAACAACATGAAAAAAAATCACAAGGATCTGAGAAAACAATTTTAAAGAGGGAGAGTTAGAACTTGTCCAGGTTTTTAAAATAAGCATTCCTATTTAAATTCAGAATAAATATCCTTAACAAAAGTCTCCTACCTCTCCAATATTTACATAAAAATTATAAAGGTATTAAATATTCATTTCTCATCTAAATCTAACATATTGCTTTTGTAATGAATGCTAAACATAATAGCTCCTTATCTTCTTTCAAGAAATATATCTTATAATTCTTCTTCTAAAATCAGTTTTAATAAATGCCCTAGATCTCCCCATCAAATCCTCTAACATACTACATTATCATAATCAAATGCATATTTATATTTAAAAACTATTCAATGCTTACTCTTCTTGCTTGGTTTCGATGTAAATAGTTCCAAATTCCAATTTTTCTTAGTTTAGTATCTGAATGCATACAACTCAAGTCTAACTTTAGAGACTCACTCTAACATCAGGAGACATTAAACTGAGGCTGTTATCAGGAATCTTACTCACATCACATAATAATGCCATCGCTCCTTTAAACTTATAAAAGTTTGACACAAAACTCAAGCAAAGTTAACATAATAGTTAACGTGTGTTGAGAACCCACTGGCGCCAGGCACAGTGCTGGGAATTTCACAGACAAGATTCTCAATCCTCACAACTCTGCAATATGTCTTTCAACTTACTGGTTGTACTGAATAGTGCCCCCACATATTCATGTTCACCCAGAACCTATGAATGTGATTTTATTTTGAAATAGAGTCCCTGCTGATGTAATCAAGCTAATACTGGATTAGGCTGGGCTCTAATCCAATGATTGCCGTCCTTATAAGAGCAGGAAAATTAGGACACAGAAGGACACATATGGAGACACAAGAAAACAGCATGTGGAAGTGAAGGCACACACTGAAGTGATGTGTCTACAAAGCAAGGAGTACCAATGGTGGCCTGAAGCCACTGGAAGCCAGAAGAGGCAGGGAAGGCTACTTCCCTACAGCATCTGGAGGGAGTGTGGCCCTGCCGACACCTGGATGTTGGAGTTCTGGTGTCCAGAACTGTGAGGGAACACATTTTTGTTGTCTGAAGCCACCCAGTTTGTGGTAATATTTATCACAGTCCCCAGAAATTAATAAACTGGTGAAGAAACAACTACAAAATGTTAAAAAAAAAAAAAAGCTAGCTTAGCGGGTGGGCTGCAATGGGGGTAAAAGGCAGAAAACTACTTGAACAATTTCAAAAAATAAAAAAATCATTTTACACACACACATGCACACACACACACACAAACTAGCTTAAAAGAATTCTCCATTTCTCCTTTACAATCCTGATCTTCCATTCCAGTAAACTCATATACTCATAAAAAGAACATTTAAAACTCAAAACTGTGCAGCTGTTTTCCTTATACCCTACCTGTAGGTCTAGAGTTCCACTCTTTCCAAACCTAATAAAAGAGCCTATTTTAAAAGCAGAAATAATTAGGTTATAGACTTAAAAATGATATTTTCCTATTTATTCAAATGTTTAATCCTTAAAAAGAAAATCCACGTTTTTGTTCATTTTTACTAAGTTTTTTCACTCATGTATACACCCATACATACGAATAATTGCTTCTAGTGGATTTTAAGAAAAGCCTTTTGTATACAAAAAAATGAATCACCATAAAGCATGAACCTCATTTGAAAACCAAACAGCTGTAGTAAGATTAACATATTAATTCAAAATATATGTTGCAATTTTTAGGCTTTGGACAAGGTTTAAATTTAACTTCTGCAGGAAATTGTAGAAGAGAAAATTATCACAATCCTGTCTACTCATCCCAGTTGAAAATCAGACAAAATAAAAGCATTTGTTGTGAAATTATTTCTATTCATAGCCAGAAATTTCCAAAATGCTAGTGCGTCAAAAAGATGCTCTTTAAAAGTATTATTTTAAAGACATATTGTCACACATATACACTCTGAATACAGAGATTTAGACAACGATCAAAAGAGTTCTATTAAATTAGAGAGCTGTTTGCTTAGTTTGCTTTTGTTTTAGGTGTGGATATGGAGGGTTAGCAACAGGGGCGTGGGAGGAGGAGGGGGGGAAGGTACAGAGAATGAGTAACATAGATAGTGGGTAGAAAATAGACAGGGGCAGGGGAAGAATAGTATGGGAAATGTAGAAGCTAAAGAACTTATGACACATGGACATGAACTAAAGGGGGGAATGTGGGTGGGAGAGGGTATGCAGGGTGGGGGGAATGATGGGGGAGAAACGGGACAACCGTAATAGCATAATCAATAAAATATATAAAAAAAATAAATAAATAAAAACACCTAAAAAAAAAATAGAGAGCTGACAACCTGAAAAATATATATAAATTTTCTCATTACTTCAAAAATTTTTGATTAAATACATATGTACTCACATTCCTAAGTAAGTATGTTTGTATTGTACCTTTATATACATAGATAGTGTATACAGGTACATGCACATGCACCCCAATTAACAAAAGGGAAAACGTTTTCCTAAAATTTAAAAGAGCCCATTATTAGATTATACATTTAAAAATATATATAAACTAAATATGCATAGGTCAATTCCCTATGAGGAAAAAAAGATATAATCCATCAATCCCTAACTATGTTTCCTTACTATTTGATAAGTTCATATACATTTTGACATCAATGTAGTTAACATGCACAATAGCCACCAAATCTTCCTTTGAAAAAATAAATTCTTACAAATAGATGATCTATAAAATACTGTCAGATATTTGTCATAATTTTGGAAATCTGGTTAATACAGAACCTATAAGTAGCTGTTAAAATTCAGTTCAGTTTCAGAAATAATATGCAACCTTAAGCACATTTTTCAAAGGATCCAAAATTAACTGGCCTATTACCATAGGTAAAAGTTATGCACTAACATAATCATTACTTAGACATTGTAAAGAAAAATTACCTGGTATCCATTTAGGTCCGTATAAAATCTGTTTTGGCTGTTTACGTTAGAAGAAATTCTCATTGCAATCTCACGGTTATGTTCTTTTCGGATGTCCACAATATTGGAAACTTCCACAGACTGCCCTTCTATTCCTAAATGTAAAAGAATATACACAATAGAAGGAAATTAATTAACTGCCTACTTTTCTTAAATATACTATTCAGAACTCCCTCCAAAGTTATATATATTGCTCAGTTCTCTATCTCCTATTTTTACCATCTCTCATATGCTAAATAGTGCCATAATTCACCTTTTTTCTTTTTAATATCAGATGGTAGATAACATTTATTCAGAAGACAGAACTTAACAACTTAACAGAAGAATGAGTGAGTTGGTGGAGATAAATGTAGATGAAATATAACATGCAAATGATTCTCCAGTGAGTTCTACAGGGGAAAGAGGACATTAAATGAGGAAAGGCCAGCCCCACTGCAGGTCAGTCCACCTCTTGCCTGCACCGTCATGCCCCAGCAGAGCCCTTAGAGTCTACTTCTTCATCATGCTCTCCTTACAACACCGGAAATTATGAGCAGTGACATTTATACTCTGTTGGTTCAAGAGACAGTGTACTACTGCCCATGATCTACTTCTAGGACAAGAGACAGGAGATCCAATGAGACGATTTATGGTTGAAACTAATATTACTATATTAGTACTTTGGAGTACAATCTGGAGAGTTCCCCAGATATTAAATCAATTTTAATTGAATTTGGTATCTCTTAGGACCCCTTGTTATAGAGTGATTCATTGTGCCCTTTGCTATATAAAGCAGAGGACAGCTTGAAGAAGTCCCAGGTGTGTCAGACATTTCTTTTTCTGATTAAGCCTAAAGTGTTTACTAATTTCTGTCATGCTGACCTAACTGCACTGTCAGATTCTCAGTGAAGCCTTGAGTCTATTTCAGAGATGGAGAGAGGAGTTATGGAGAAACCCAATACTCTATATAGATTAAGTATGTAGAAGAGATATTACAGGGTCTTCGAAGAAAGAGAGCAATTAAGAAAGTGGTCCAAAGAGGAAAGACTGGCCCTACTTATTTCATACAGCTGAAGTTTTTTGAGATTGTAAGACACTTACTGGACACTTCCCTGAAGTTGTTATTCATTACCTACTTCTCCCTACTCCTCACACACAATCTGTCACTCTGTGCGGAGAACCAGCGCTCTATAGACAGAAAGCTATGTAAGAAAAAGTGGGGAGGGGAAGGAGGGCATAAGGAACACTTTCTAGGAGCCAAGAAAACCCCCCAGAAATTATAAAGCATAAATAATAACATGGTGACAATACTAAATAGGCTGAAGGATTTTCAAAATGCTCACAGAAGTTCTTTTGTGGTACAGGTTGCTCTTCCAACTCAACAACCTCAATGAGAGCTAACAGTTCCTTACCCTGCTTGGAAAGCTATTACGAGTATGGTCTGCATGGACAGGGAAAAGGTGTGCCTTTTTTCCCTGCTTTATGGACATATTCTGGATCACTAACCTCTGCAAGTTAAACACACATATATATTTCCTTCTGAGAATTACCAAAAGAACCTGCCAAGACAGCTGATCCAAATATATCTCCCCTATTATTGGGAAGTTAGAAAAAAAATCACACACACCGATGACAGAATAACGGTATCTTATTTGAATTAGGAAATGTATCACTTTAAGTGAAAATTTTCATTTCAGAATGCTTAGATTAACCAGAATATTGTTTAAAAAAACAGGTGAACTGTATATTGAATTTTAATGGACAAGCTTCTACAAACGAACCAAAATGCTGCAAACACAGCACGCAGCACTAACATGACAGCCCTGACGCAGCACTGGGGAAAACAGAAGCCGACAAGCAAACTCTAATCTGCTGGAAGCATCTGGAGGGCACTGCTTTGTGTACCCCCATTCTAGACTGGATAGTCTCTCAAGGGTCAACAAAACACACCAAATGAAATAAAGTCTTAACAAAGGAAAGCATCATTAATTTCAAGTCATGTATCTCTGGAAAATATTTTCAGAAAACATGCTTCAGAAAGTATTAATAATTTCACATTACCGCCAGCAACAATAAATTATTTCCAGTGAGAAAATCATCTTTCTCAAGCCCAGTATTATGCTCAGATCCTGTTGTGGCAACAAACACTTAAAGCTCCCTTAAAAGGGGCCTCTACATCCATTCAAAATTCAGCAAGACATTAATTAAATTCTGTGCCCAAACAGACTTTCAAAATAAGATCAAACCTAATACATGTATATGAACAAGCCTATAATGGTAGTAAAAGCAAAGAGGTATTCCTGAGTTTTCAAAGATAATTTATTCTTTTTGAAAAAGAGTAAGTGTGAGGGAGAGAAAGGTTGTCCACTTATTCTGTGTCAAGAATCCCCAAAGGAGTATATACCATGCCATTCCCAAAGAAGCTCACAGGACTGAGGGGTGAGCTCCCTGGGAAGCAGACCCAGGGATTCCAGTGGTCTGCTAGGTCTTTGTGGTATATAGCAGCAAAAGGCATTTTTAAACAAAGTAGTTCCACCTGAGCATGAATGGCTAGGGCTTCAATCCTGGGAAAGAAAATAGCACCTACTTCATAAAAGTAGTCTATGGGGGGCAGCAGGGTGATGCCTTTCACAGGTTTCAACAAAGAAAAATTAAGTTCCTTTTTGCTGCTAATGCCTTAGCAGAGAATGAAGACTGTTTATCCTTATTAACACAGGCAAAGTGAAGTAAGAATGGAGCCAGTCCACAGGCTGGAAGCTATAAAGAAGCCAAAAGTCTTTCCTCAGCTGTGTGTTTTCTGTTAGATTCTCATAGACACAAACTGTCTTACACACCATCTCGCATTCCAGTTTTTAACAACGTCTTGGGCATGTCGTAGGTGCTGAGCCACCATTAAACACGTTGAGTTAATATGTCCCTCATCATGCAGAAGTTAGCCGACATGGGAAGAAATGAATAAGGTAGCTCTGTCCTGACCAAGAAGATCTGATGGGAAAAAGCTAATGCAGTGCCTGCAGAGCATGATAAACTTTGTGCTGAAAACAGATACAAACACAGTACTATATTTTTACATGTGTGTGTGTGACAGAGACAGAGGGGAGGAAAGAGAGAGAGAACATAGGAGAGGACAGGTATTTGTGTTACCTCTGTTGAACAGTGGAGAGAGGCCAGGCACAGATTCCAGAGAAATTTCACCTTGTATCTGAAATGTGTGCAATTTCTGTCAAGAGTATGGGTATGTGTATGTAATGTATTTACACACATAAAATAATTATTAAGCATTTTTGAATATTTTCCAAGAAAGCGGGGGGAAAAAATAAAAGTAGGCAAGAGGTTGGGGCCAGGGTCAGATGAGGCTGTGTCACAGGGAACATGCTTTAGGAGTGCAACAGCCTCAGGGTCTGAGTCACTCTCAACATGATATTGGTCTCTTCGGAGCCACCTCCTACCAGGTGGATCAGAAGGGGCACACAGAAAAGAAAGGGCATGCATAGCCCTCTAGACTTTGCTGCTTAGCAGCAGTCTTAAGGAAACCAGGAAGGGCATTCCTTTGAGTGGAGAGGAAAACTGGAGGACAACTCTGAAGCGTGCCCCATGTTGAAAAGAAGAGGTGGCGGAAACATCAAGGAGGGTGAAAGTGACTCTGAGGAATGCAGACGGAAAGCTTGATGTCATGGCTCTGAGCTGGAACTGACAGACCCTGGAGAATCCTGGGCGTCATTTCCTCTGCACAATCTACTCTCTTCACTGTCATTATCAGATTTATCAGAACTGCAGAATCTCAGTTGATCCAACCCCTTCCACCTTTCCAGATCACCTTATTCATACCTAGTTTTGAAATACAAAGTATACTTCTCCAAGGAATAGACTGAATTAATTGGACGCCACCCTCACTATATTCAAATCATTATTAACAGTGAGAGGCAGCAGCTAGGGAGAAAGAGCAAAAGAGAGTCTCACTCATACCCAAACAAAATCAAACTCCATTTTTAGTGGTACTCAATGTGTAATTAGGACAAATCATTAGATCAAGATGGGATAATAGCAAGTGGCCCATACTGACCTAGGAAAATGAAAAGTGATGAGAACCCTAAGAGAAGTGTTTAAATCTTCAAACAAAATTTCAACTGGAATTTGACATAAGATATAAAATAAATCCTCAAAAAAAAAAAAAAAAGGCTAAGATTGAAAATAAGGTCTTCAGTAAGTGTCCTTAAAATGCAGGATCTTGATCAAAAATGGTACCTCGCTATCTATATAATGTTGTCCTAATCCCTTTTCTTCAGACTGTGTCTGAACAGAGAAGGTGACTGAGCCCTCATCACTTTACAGCAGAAGTAGGACAAAAGTAGCAGGCAAAAAAAACACAGATTCTAGGTTTGAATATCTTCCCTCCAATTTTGAATTTTGTATTTAAATCAGGAAAAATATAAAAATACCTTTCCTAATCTGTATTTACTTCTGTGACATTTTTGTGAACTTATCCAACTTAACTGGGAGTTGACACTCATAGTTATTAATGCTTAGTTCAGCACATATACTTGAATAGCAATTCTCATAAAAATGATAAATTAAGTAGGTCAACATGAAGACGATGTTTCTAAAAATCAAATATTATCATGACTATATTTTAAAAATATTGTGCTCATATCTGAAAGTACCAAGAATAAAAATGGTAATAATTCCCACAACTGGATGACCTTTTTCTCCATGTTGACTTACTCAACTTATCATCCATTATAAGATCTAATTTATCCTCTGAGGTACTTGCTGATTTCCAAGTCTGTAAATATTCACATTGATTATTTCTCCACAAGTGAAAATTTCAACATCTGCTTTCATGAATACAAATTTCAGTAAATTTCATTCCAAGTCTCAAATTTAAGAAAATGATGATAGACTACTTTGTTTTATTTATAAAGCACTGGATAAATAACTATCATTACTTATTGATCAATTTACAATACAATAAGCTAGGCACTAGTTGACATATTTTAAGCTTTTCATTTCAGTAATTCTCACAATGACATAAAACTGAATGCATAATAGGAAAAGTATAAAATTTCAATCATATGGCTTGCAAATTTTAATTAAAGATTGTTCCAATTTAGTACAATATACTTGAAGGTCTACTATTACTGAAAGATACATTAAAAAACGGAGAAGCTATCTCTGTTTTTTCTAACAAACATTGATTTTAAGAAATGGCAGGGTTCTTGGAAGCTCTGGTTTAGAAGAAACATCTGCATTGCTAACATTTGTTTTAAATCCAAAAGAAGCAGGTCTAACTAAAGCTTTCTCTTGGGAGTTGAATAAAACAGATCACAGCCCCAGAGCTTTCTGTTTGTTACCTTCCCCACAATCCAGGACTGGGCTGGTCTAGGACAAGGGAGGGAGAAATGCTGGAATAATCAGGACGGTCTGTCCTCATATCCTCCAACTGACAGTCATTCAGAACTCACCTACTTTCTGTTCTCCCAAACATGCTCCTTTCCAAGGCACCTTTAGTCAGGAAGCTTGGATTCCATATGCACCCACGCCTCAAGACCCTCTGCCTGAAATGAACCTGCCAGGGAGGCATAGGGTCTTCCTTTTCTTGTTACCACATTTCTACTAGGTGGAAAAAAGCAAAGAGCAATAGCATACCTCTCACCTACCTCAGCTCTGGTGAGGACCGAACAAAGACAATTTGAATAATACTGAAATACAAAGTAAAACTAGATGCTAACTTAAAAAACATGTAGTAGAAACAGAGTTCTTCAAATCACATAGAAACAAGGGCGTTTCATCTAACCAACCCTACTTCATTCTTTATGGTATTCTTCCTCCTGTTCACCCACTCAAGTAACAATTCTCCAAGACCTAGCACCTCAACATTCAATTCCTTATCAAAAATCTTCCTCAACTCCTCCAACCCTTGATGACCACTCTCTCACAGCATTTATGGTCTAACTCATCTGGCTCACGCAACCTCTTAAGGAAATACAACAATTAGTATTTGCCAGACTTTATGTATAGTTAACTCAGTTATTCCTCCAACACTCCTATAAGGTAGACTCCATTATTGTCAGGATAATGAAACCAAGGCCAGACAGTTAATAACCTGCACAAGATCAAACAGCTGGTAAGTGTCAGAACTGGGTTGGGAGCTGGGAATGAAATGTAGGTGGGCTGACTCAAGAGTCTGAGCTCTCAACCATACCACTTCCCCTGGGTTCCCAACTCTGAGTCCTTCTTCAGAGTTAGTACACATTTGGAAAGGATGTTGATAAATGAATTCAGTAAAAGTAGCAGGATACAAAATTAATATTAAAAAACCAGTTGCATTTTTATATGCCAATGTAACAAACTAACACGAAGGGAAATTAAGAAAACAATCCCATTCATAATTGCTTCAAAAAGAATAAAATACCTAGGGATAATTCTAACCAAGGATGTAAAAGATCTGTACTTGAAAAATTGTAAGAAACTGAAGAAAATAAAGATATAAATAAGTGGAAGCACATACCATGTTTATGGATAGAAAGAATTAACATAATTAAAATGACCATACTACCCAAAGCAATCTATAGATTCAATGCAATTCCTATCAAGATTCCAATGACGTATTTCTCAGAACTAGAACAAATATTTCAAAATTTTATATGGAACCACAAAAGACCCCAATCAGCAACAGCAATCATGAGAAGGAAGAACAAAGCTGGAAGAAGCATGCTACCTAATATCAAACTATACTACAAGACCATAGTAATCAAAACAGCATAGTACTGGCATAAAAACAGACACATAGATAAACAGAATAGAATAGAATAGAATAGAGAGCACAGAAACAAATTTACACCTTTATAATTAATTAATAATTTGACAGAGGAAGCAAGCACATACAACGGGCTAAAAAAAGTTAATAAATGGTGTTGGTAAATTTGGACAGATACAAGCAGAAAAATGAAATTAGACCACCTTCTTACACCAGAGTGTCAGAACTGGGTTGGTTATAAATTCAAAATGGACCAAAGACTTAAATATTAGATCCCAAACCATTAAAATCCTATAAGAAAACATAGACAGCAAAATCTTGGACATTGCTCATAGCAATTTTTTATCAGATATATCTCCCCAGGCAAGGGAAACAAATGGGATGACATCAAACTAAAAAGGTTTCGCACAACAAAGGAAATCATCAACAAAATAAAAAGACAACCCACAGAATGGGAGAACATATTTGCTGATATATCTGGATAAGGGGTTGATAGCCAAAATTTATAAAGAACTTACAAAACTCAACACCAGAAAAACAAACAACCCAATTAAAAAAATGGGCAAAGGACCTGAATAGATACTTCTCCAAAGAGGACATACAGATGGCCAATAGACATATGAAAAGATGCTCAATGTCACTAATCACCAGAGAAATGCAAATTAAAAACCACAATGAGATACCATCTCACACCTGTCAGAACGGCTATCATCAATAAATCGAACAACAAGTGCTGGCAAGGATACGGAGAAATGGGAACCCTTTTGCACTGTTGGTGGGAATACAGACTGCTGCAGCCACTATGGAAAACAGTATGGAGACACCTCAAAAAATTAAAAATGGATCTGCCTTTTGATCCTTCAATCCCACTTCTGGGAATAATATCCGAAGGAACCCAAAACACTAATTCAAAAGAACATAAACACCTCTATGTTCACTGCAGCATTATTTATAATCACCAAGATATGGAAGCAGCCCAAGTGTCCATCAGTAGATGAGTGGATAAAACAACTATGGAATATTTACACAATGGAATAGTACTTGACCATAAAAAAGAAGAAAATTTTACCCTGTGCCAGAGTATGGATGGACCTGGAGAACATTATGCTAAGTGAAATAAGCCAGAGAAGGACAAATACCACATGATTTCACGCATATGTGGAATCTAATGAACTAACAAGAAAAACAGAGACAGACTCATAGATGGAGAGCAGATGACAACTGGGGGTCGTGGGGTTAGGAGGTAGAGGGATTGAGCCAAAGGACAAAGAACTCATGGACATGGACAACAGTGTGGTGATTGCTGGCACGTGGGAGGTATAATGGGACTAAACGGTAATGGAAAAAAATACAACACAATTAAATTTTTTTAAAAAAGATACACCTTCAATGCAGCAGCTGCTGTCAAACAGCCCCCCAGGATAACCCCTGAGTTCTGAATTTCAGTAACTGAAAAGTGCTTATAGTTCCTTAAAGTTCTTTCATGCCTGTAGAGAATAATTGAATTCAACTTATTTCAATTTTTAACTTTCAATTTTCAGGAAAAAAAAAAAAAACCTTAGCAGTCAATTGCATGATATTCTAAAAATATCTTAATTACCTAAGCCTGCCTAGCCATAACTTGCTAAATGCTTTTTACTCTTAAATCACCCTAAATATGTAATGTAGTCCTGAGGGAAAAAATGAGCAATTGACTGCAAACTATTTGAATATCCTCATGACTCTTTTTATGGAAATAAAAGCAACTTCAGTAAAGCTCTGAGACCTTGTTTACAGTGGAAGGACTCCCGGGATAGGAACCCCAGATTCGAGTGACCTTAGAAAATGAATTTAGAAGCATGGAGTCAAGCACTGGATAAACTTTGTGACACTAAGTTTTGTGAAGACCTAATGGGCTATCTAGGCTTTCTATAGTTTAAGTAACAAAGTCTATAGTTTGCTTAGAGGTAAAATTAAGGATTTGGATATCTAATTCCAATGTGATTTTTGTATATGTTTCATTGGATGAAGTTCATTTTGACTCTGTAAAAGTCAAGGGTCATATTATTACTGTTCTGGTTAAAAATTAAAAAAAAACTAAGCAACTGCTCTTTGCTAAATGTGCCCATGCAATGAAAATGTTCTTTCAGCTAAAGGAAGGTCTTTTCTTCCATACTTCTTGATGGCAGTTCATTACATTTTACCTCCAGGCTACTTGCTTTCTTTTAGCAAGATCCATTACATATAGTGCAATATGTTGGGGGGAAACAGGCAAAAGTATTGCATTTAAGATCTTTCTCCTAAGGGGTGAAACATACAGACTCACTTGCTCACGAACATACACCTACATAGGAGAACATAGTCCTGGGGTGGAGGAAGCAAATAAACCCTTAAAGTACATAATTATAACAGATCTGGAACCTAAATCTTGTGCCACTGAAAATGTACACAACATATTGGTAACCCATAGCAACCTAATTCTTTAAAGTGGCTGCTGATGTCAGAAAACTAGGGCACGAAAGTCTAATAATTACAGCTCTGAAGACAAATGAAGCCACAGCTAGCTGATGTCACTTACTGATCACCATGTCACTGCAAGGCATATACTTTTTGCAATGGTACAGTATCAATATAACACAAGGGGATACAGGGGCTTCTATTTGTATCATATTCTATCTTTAAATTCCAAGATTAACAACAAAAGCTAAAGCAGCCTATTTGTAACATTTAAAGCTTTAATTTAATGAAAGAAGATTATACTACAAGAAAAATTAACCCCCACCCCTTCCATCTTTTCCTCTGGAAAAATTTTATTTGCTACAAACTAAATAATCTTTTAGAAACCATAAAACAGTTCCAAAAGGGCATTCATTCAATTATGGTCTCTGTGAAATGGATTTCTTATTTAACCTGACATAAGGCAGAGCATTATGTTTCATTAGAAATTTCTAAAACTGCTCTGATCTTTTGGAGCTTTTAAAGCTGGTGAGCACAAGATTTCCTCTAACTTAATATTTGTAAAAGTCATTTGAATGTAAATATCTAAACCATAATGAAAAGAAAAACAGTGGTTTTTAATAGCTTAAGTGATGTTAAGACAAGAGACTTTAAATCACACCTCTTACTATTTTCATCATTCAGAGAGCACAAAAATGATGAAACTAAAGTTAAGTTATCAAACCAAAAACAAAACCAGCAGTCTGGTGGAACCCAGGTCTCCTAATTCAGTTTGTTTCAAAATCAATACTAATTCTTTGATAGCTACACCTAACTGACTACTTAGTCTTTCTATAGATAAAGAAAATGAGTCTTACACAGTTCACAGAATTTGGATAGTGTTGTTTGATTTTGTTCTTGATTTTTTTTTCTGCTTAAGCTTAATTTATGCAAAAGTGACTTTGGGGAGAAGAGTCAAATGACTAAATAAAGAGTCTAAGAAATATAAGGGTATTTTGTCAGGTTTACATTACTTTAGTCTTTTAAAAGAATGTTTGAAATGAACAGAATATGACAATAAAGATAGTCAACCCATAACATTAACTCATTTTCTACTTCTTTACCCTTGTTGCTAAAATAATGGCTTTTGTATAATTAGCTGTGTGTGTATGTGTGTACATGTGTGTGTAACAGTGACCCACTAATTGAAAGCCATATCTGACATTTATACATAATTTCCATTGTATGAGATATAAATAAACAAGATATACTGTTTTGAGATCTTAGAAACAGAGTTTTTAGTTAATGAGCTTATAACTAAGACAAACATTATGGTAGGAAAGAGAAGATATATAGAAAAAAGAACATTTATATGTAGGAAACAGTTAAATGTTTACCATTTTTGATTATCAAAGGGTAAATATTATATTTTAAATTTACAATAAGTATGATGTCAAGTTTGGATAGATTATTATATCATCTCCAAAACCCCACTGCTGTTTTATTAAAAACGACACAGGACAAGCAAGAATTCAAGAACTAGTGCACATACATTTCACAACTGCATTTCTGTGTTTCTTACCCTGTATGTTGTACAGTCGGACACTGTGGGTAACATGTTCAAAAAAGCAAGTCACATCCGAATAAAACCTTCCACGCTGCACTCTGACAAGGGGCTGGGTTGTGTAAACATAAGGCTAAAGAGGAAATGACATGTTTTAGAAAAATAGTTGGCTTTTAATTTTTCCAAGAAATGTTTATAATAGTCTCCAAAATGGCAAGTACAGATCACCTGATATTTGCAATTTTAAGTGAAAACCAAACCTTGCAAAGTATAATATGCATTTGCTATAAAAATTAAATATAAAGTTTTTCAATACACAAAGATTAGTAAAAATAGAAAATAAAAATGTTACAGCTTGACTGGCCTAGATCTATACATATTCCTCCCAGCTACAAAACTTTTTGATCAAACTCCCTCTAAATACATTATCCATATGTTATTTATTAGAAAGAGCGGTATTGTTCTACATTAGTGACATTTCCCCAGGCAAACACTTATTACAACCACGATCCCCCAATGTTCAGGGGTTGGGGCAGGTGGCAAGGATGACCACAGGGAGTCATCTAAATAAATGGGAAGCAGGATTCAGAAACACAGTTTAATCACAGTTAGCTTTACTACGCTATAAACATACTGCCCTTTTACTTAAAAGAACTAGTCGAATATAAAACAAATTTATAAATTTGAAAAGAAACACTGATTTAGTTTCATTTAGAATCTAGATTGAAGTAAACATGGGACTAAAACATATAACTTATATGACATAGGGACAAATTTAAAGCATTTATAAAGTTATCTTTTAAGTATTACACACCTTAGAAAATTCAACAATGGCATAAAAAGCTAATCTTGCAGTGTGAACTACTTAAGGAGCATAAGATTTTCAGATTGTATGTAATTTTCTTCCAAATTTACCTCTTTGGCTAAAGAAAAATATTCTGAAGTTAACATACTGCATTAAAATTTACAAAGTCCTTGTACCTAATGAACACATAGCTAGCAAGTAACGCAAGCGGAAGCAACCTGGGGCAGTGACTTCTGGGCCCCTGCTTCTTCCTGACAGACCCAGCTAGCTGCCCCCTTCAAGGATCTGCACTTATTTTCTCTTCGTAAACATACGATCTTTCTAACATTAGAGCTATTTAAAGCTTAATAAAGCTTAATAAAATAGCTGTAAATAAATTAGTTACTATGGTCCATGTATAATATTCCATAACAGACATATAAATAGATATACACATTTATATATTTATTTTTTAAGTATGAGAAGAGTCAGTCAAAACAAAATGCTTGTTCAGTGGCAAAAGCCAGTAAGTGAGAAAACACAGACCCCGGCATCCTGGAATGCCTACTATGAGCTATAGTTTACTTTCGTTTGTTTTTACAAACAAAACTAGGATCCTTAGTATGTCCTACACAACCCTTTAAATCTATATTTGATTTCAGTTAGCAGGCTTTTCTAAATTGTAGAACAAAAGTAACTTTTTTAAAAGATAGGTTCCTAGGCATCAAATTATGGAGAATATTTAACTTATCTTGAAGTAGAGAAAGCCTGTATAACTATAAAAGCAAAGGAAGGAACTCTAACGATAAAAATCCAGAACTATACAAAAATATAAACTACTGTAACAGAAAAATAAAATTAAAAATTAACACATTGAGAAAATATTGCAATAATAGGAAAAAGGATTAATTTTATATATATATATAAAGAATACTTACAGATCTTTACATCATACCAATAGAAAAATAATCAAAGAACTTAAATCTCACAAAAGAAATATGAAGATAAATAAATGTATAAAAAATTTAACCTCACTAATAATCATAAAAATGTCAACAGTAAAATATTTTTCAGCTATTATTACAGGTACGCTTTTAATATGGCTAATTTTCAGTGCACATGAAGTGGTATATCCAAAAACTATTTTTAAAAAACACTGGTGGGAGTGGACAAGCAGTCTTTCCAGAGAGAAAAGTAGAATGTATCAAAAGCCTTAACAGGCCTGGTCCACTAACACAAAATGACTCTTCTAGAAAGTTATTCTCAGGAAACAAGTTAACAGTGCATGAAATAATGCTATAGAGAAAGCTTATCACAATGTAACAGTGGTAATGTACTGGCAGCAAACATACATATACAAAAATAGAAAATACTTTTTTACTTTTTTTACATATAGACAGACATACTTTTTCTTTTTTGTGTGTGAGAAAAGATATCTATCAACTATGGTCACCATGTTATACATTAGACCTTCAGATCTTACTCATAGCTAAAAGTTTTTAAACACAACAGTGTACACTAAAATCACATCTTAAAAAATATACCATCAGATTATGAGCACTGTCACACTGAAAAGCATATACTGCAGCAATGCAAAACCTAAGCTGGGGGGGAAGGGACATTATGTACACAAGACAGTAACACATTGAAATGCTGGTAGCGGTTTTCTTGGAGTGATATAATAGTTGGTAAATGTAATTACTTTCATCACACTTTTCTGCATTTTCAAAATGTGCCAAAATTTGCATATATTACCCTTTCAGTCAAGGGTGGGGAAAGAGTTTCTTTGTTTTTAAAATACTGAAGCTTATGAAGAAAAATGGGCCAGTGGGCTATTTTTCTAGAGTAACTCAGCTCAGCAGCACTCACCTTGGCTTCCCCATCAGGCAAGAAGAGGTAGGCACCACTTTTGTCTTTTTTACTCGTGGTTCCATACCATGAAAACTGTACTCTTACTTCATGACGTTTCCCGTCTTCTTTACTTATCATTTCCTAAAAGAGGAAAATTTTAAAGGCAACTCACTACTGAATTAATGATGTTGCATCTGGTTCCACATGCACATGGATTTAAAAATTATGTCTGGATAGATTGAACAATACGAATGGTTGCTAACATTCACAATTCTTGAATGAATACCAAAATTTTATATATAACCTTAGAATTTAAAACCTTCACAACAGAAACAAAAAGTCAGAACCCCCTTTATCAAGAAAGGGATACACAAATTTGGACATCTAGACCAGCACCTTCTCAAATCTTCTGTAGTGAAGGAGCAGGCTTATGTTTTACTTCCAATATGCATGAACCAATATTTTTATAGGGCACGATAAAAGTGAATTACTAGAAAAATTAAATTTAAAGTACTATATCAAATATACACTAAAATATTTCAGTATTAGATGTAGTAAGCATAAATTTACTCCATCAAATTGTTTTCAAAGTTTCCATGAACATTTCTAAACAGTCACGGCTCTTACACTTAGCTTGTGGACCAGTAACAGCCGTGCCAACAACAGACCACACTTATGAGCAGCCATAAGAAGGTTCCTAGAGCTCATTCACCCGTTCTCCCAGAGTATTTGCATAGACTATTTCCCTTTGCTTTAGTAATCTGCATATATTATAATGAAATTATAAACCTTCTATGAATTTCAGAACTATTCAGAACATACCTCCATAAGCCCAGATTTACCAAACTGAAGCTTAATAAAGGAGTTCTCTATAGTTATATCTTCTTCAGCACTTTTTATACTCTTTATGTTGAAAATTCCCTTATTTTCTATGTTACCATTATACAGGACATATTCAGCTAAATGTGGATTTGAACTTGTTGATTCCAAAAGTGTATACACTTTTAGTCCCAGTGGTGGCATCTGCACTAGAAAAGAAATCTTTAAAAGAGAGAAGAGAATTTGTTAAAGAAAACTGCCCTGTACTGAAAGAAAGACAATTTATACTTCTAGTGAAAACAACAAACTACCATTCTTTTTAAAAAAGAATATAATACTCACGGGTAGTATATCAACATCTCATTTTTTCCAGGTAACCTAATAACTTCAAGTGGGTAGAACTTTCAAAACATTTATGTATGAAATTACGTGACCATCTTCAACTGTCTGCTACAGTGCTCGTAATAAATGTTCGGGGTTGGGGGTAGATCTCTCTGTACAAGGGCTTACTATGAACAATGATTTTTCCCAACTATTAGGAATCCTTTTACCATACTGTATCTCAGTACATTAAAAATAAAAATGGTCGATGTAATATGAACATTAGGCACATTAGTTCAGTCAACACCAGCCATCAAAGTCTGGGATTCAGCAGACACTGAAGAAGGCTTTGGGGCCGCACACACTTTAAGCCAAGCCCTCTGCCTTGTAGGAGCTACTTTCCATTTTTTAGATGGGGTATTTTCTGTAAAATCTGACCAAAACTTGTATTACACTTTTCATTTCTACTTAAAGTTATGAATTTATTAGAGCAGCTAGCAATAATGGCTTTTAACAAATGGAAGTAAATCATTTTTAGAGTTCCTAGCTTATGGCTATGTGTTCAGAAGTAACAGTTAAAACTGTACTCCGGACTCTAAAATTTCAACCTTTATAATGATGTTGGGGTTCAGTTTAATATTGCTTATTTTAAAAAATTCCCCCAAGTGTCTATGGAGGATGAGCCCAGATTTTCTATAATTATAATATCTTGGAGAAGAAGCAACTTACTTACTTGAGGAAGTATTTCTTTCATGATATATTATCTCTACTTTGCAGTAAAAAGTTGAAGGCACCCAAAGTTGTTGTAGAAGGGTGATATTTATCTCAATTTCATAAATTGAATTAGACAGAAAATCAAAATTTTATGAGTAATTATTACCTCATTACTTGAGGGAAAAGTTGTAATATACATACTTACAAAGATATACAATATACATGCTAGTATGTACTAATAGTAACATAAAATGTGCATACTAGCAAATATATTAATATTCTGGGAAAGACAGAATCTCTTTTTCTTTAGTGTTATTTAACTAGTCAGTTAAGTCCGCTGGTATTTACAGCTTTAACCACTTCACATACAACAACTTGACAGCTCTATAAACCATGTAGACATATATAAATCAGTTATAATTTTGTTTTAATTGATTTTAGAAAGAGGAAAGTGTTGAGAGAGAGAGGCATCAATTTGTTGTTCCAGTTATTTCTATATTAATTCATTGGCTGATTCTTGTATGTGCCCTGACTAGGAACAGAACCCACAACCCTGGCCTATGAGGAAGATGGGTTTGAGGGGTGTCCGACCTTTTGGCGTCTGCGCCACAGTGGAAGAAAAAAGTTGTCTTAGGCCACAGATTAAATACATTGTGACACATAATCACAAAAAAAAAAAATCTCATGTTTTAAGTAAATTTACAATTTTGTATTAGGCCACTGGTTGAACACCCCTGACTTGGCCAGGGCCCTGGCTATTCTTTTAAAATTATGCCTCTCTCTAAGATGTATGGTAAAAACATACCTCATAGGCCGTTTGTGAGATAGTACTGGTTGTATCCCAAACTGCACTCATTTGAATCTCCATAGGCTTTCCTGAAGCGGAGGACACTTGTACTGTGGGGGAACTCACATAGAGTGAGACCATTGAGTTTCGTTCTTGTTCTGAAGGATTATAGACCACAAGGTACCTGCAAAAACAGTGGCTTCACTATTGGGGGCTCAATATATCTGTAGTTCTTTAATGCTATTTGTAAGATCCCAGCTCACAGACAGTCACAGAGTCAGCACGTGGAAAAGAATTATAAAGAACATTCTGGCGAAACTCTTGGAGAACGGGCAATTTCATCAGAACAAATATTGCACAATACAAAGGGTAATTTAATAATGATTTACTTTCTAAGAACAAAGTGTTACACAAGTAGAAGACATTAATAGAATTGTAACAGTTATTTCCATGTCCCAGAAAATGACCTATATAGATGTGATTTTACTGACCTAAAAGAATTAGCTCTATACAACTAATATCTTGATCCCTGCCTAATCACGCTGAGTACGAAAATTTATAAATTGTTTGCAATTTAATAATTTCAACTAAAATTCTGACATTCATTTTAGACCACTAAATCAGCAAAAATGTATGCCTATACACTTGGAGTTACATAATTCACACGTATGCTTTATATACAAGGGGCCTTATTATTCAAGAAACTTAGTTCTGGAAAAAGGGATAATTTGAAGTGTATCCACTTAAAATAGGGGCTAAAATTTTATAATAGTGGTAAAAAAAAGTTTTGATTGGGACTTGGCTAAAGAAAGGAAAATAAAAACTATTAAAGTAAATTTAGTCAATATTTGCAACTAGTGCTATATTTAGAGTGAACACAAAATAAATGAAGTGGGTGAGGTTTGGAGCAGATTTTTCTGACATTTTATTACTAGTACATTATGACATACTTCATTAACATTTGCTTTTACAGAATGGTTTTAAACATAGCTATATTTGTTTAAAAGAAGTCAAGGACTTCATCATTTTCCCCAAAGTCCTCTCTCAGTTCTTAGGTATCCAAGTACTTCTCAGTTGAAGAATCAAACATCCTTAGGTTTTCTCAGCAGCATGACTCTGCTGGTATTCATTGTTTCATCGCTTTTCCTGTGAGTAAAAATGTTCTAGACCATCATGTCACAGACTTTATGAAATCTGTAGCCTTTGAAAGATTTATGATTTTACTTTATAATCAAGATATTTGACGAATACTATAATTTACTGATTCATTGGTGAATGTCTTCATGATCTGAAATATTTGGTTTTCTATATAATTTTTAAAAAGATTTTATTTATTTATTTTTAGAGGGGAAGGGAGAGTGAGGGAGTGAGGGAGAGAAACATCAATGTGTGCTGCCTCTTGCATACCCCCCTATACTGGGGACCTGGCCCACAACCCAGGCATGTGCCCTGACTGGGAATCAAACCAGCAACCCCTTGCTTTACAGGCTGGCACTAAATCCACTGAGCCACACCAGCCAGGGCTCTATATAATTTTTTAAAAGCAAGAATATAGAAGCAAAGTTAGATAGCAACTGCTTCTCTCCCTGAGTCATAGTAGCCACATGAGAGGTGGTAGAAGCAAGCTAGCATCCCTTATTTAGCGCATTGGGAAGTCTAGCAGTACTCCTTTATCCCACATGTGTCCTGTCTATTTCAACTGCACTACAAACCATTCATTAAGAAATAAAATTAATACCTACAATGGCCAAAACTAAAGTGAAGGACAATAGGAAAACACAAAAATAAAGAAAGGGAATGGAGCAGAAAATCGATAAAATGTTTCCCTTATAAACTGTTTATCAGGAGAAGCACTTATGGTTGAAGTAACATTCTGAAATAATTGAGATCCCTTATGTATATGAGAAGAGCAGCAGAAACCATGCAGTCAAAACATATTTACAGAGGCAGCTGAAGCCTCCTAATACCAGATAAACCTGCTTCACCCACAGAAGCAATTCTCAGGAAGAGTGAGGGTGATGTCCTTTTGAGAGGCATGCTTAACTGACTTACCTGAGGGATCTGTCAACCTCTTTGCACCCTCCCACTGCCCTGTACCAGGGCTTACATTTCACCTGGCTGTTCTCCTATCATGAACACACTGGAGAATCACAACAGCCAAGATTCACTGTTACTAACAGGACTCTATTATGTTCCTAAGATGCTCAGGGAAAGAAAAACAGCTGAGGATCACTCATCCTTAGTACCAAAGATGTTCAAATCATCATTCTAGAGGGGAGTGATTTACCACTGAACCCCATGTGCCCGGACTGCAGCCAGTCTCCTAATTCTGCAGAAACCCTGAGGCACACCCTGGTACTGAGCCTAGATTTTCCCCTGGCAAGTTCTTAGGATGCTCCTCTATACAGAATTGGTAATAAAGATTCTGATAATAAAATGCAACGTGCCCAAGCAATAAATTAGGTAACAAGCATCCAGAACACTGATTCCTCCCCATGGGATAAAAGAAATGACTCACATTTAAAGCAAATAATAATTTTAACCATACATTTGGTTTTGTACAATATTAAATCACTTTTTATAATAAGCTGTGAACTAGGTTCTGTTTTGTTTCATTTTAGTAGCTAATTAGTATTTGACCATAATGATGTTTCTACTGTACTGAATGATTATGTAATTATCATGCCAGGAATCTATTCAAAAACTAAATGTGTAGAGTATATAATGAGTATAATGCTGCTCTAAGAAAATAATTTTTAAACATAATTAGAGATTCACAGAATGTTCTCCGAGGGCATCGCAGCACAAATTTATTTGACATGCACACAAACTCCTATCTATGTATATTTTAAGTAGAGCATAGAGAAAACATAATTATACATGAATTATATTTCCATTGGAAATAAGTACACCCTCACAAAATAACTATATTTTCATTATCATTATGCTTTGGTAATCAAACATTTGTTATACCACTAATATCCCCAAACATGAGCCCTTTTAAGCCATTTAGTTGTGAATGAAACCAACAGTTTTAATATCATATAATATCATGCTCATTTTACTGAAAATTAATATTTAATCCATATTAACAAAAAAAAGAATGATATTTATATCCTGAAAATGAGAATAATTTCTCCTTTACTTTGAAAGTAACTGTATAGGAAGCTCAGAACTTTCCCTCCCAAATTCCCCTATATTTACATTAGCTTCCTACTTATCATCTTGTTACCAAGTCACACCCAGACTCTCAGTTCTCACTATGACCCCAAGAACCCCCCAACTTGGGATTATAGGCAATTATCTCAATTTCTATATACAAAGAATAACCATCACCTCGTGAAGACAAAACACTCATATGTTACCTATCAAACAAATTAGAGGGCAGAAAATGATCTACTTTTGATAAAAAAAAGAATGGAGAAAAATAAAAGGCCATGTGCATGCTCATGTCAAACTGGGAATCACTTTATGAAAGAACTACAAAGAATTTCACTTGTAGACATAGTTCTGTCCTTGAAGATCCTATCAAGATGGGCATATTTAGAATTTCCTCATTTCTTTTGTAGAAGTAACTCATATCATGTTATGAAAAACAATGGAGGCGATCCAAGTCCTCTCAAATCAGATAAAGTCAGTGCCTGCTACAAACACCAGACTAGGGCTACACAGGTTTTCATCTAGAACTGGATGCAGGGTGGAATGGGAGGAACGTGCCCCTTGGTCAGAGTGAGCCTGACCAAGGCTCACTCTGTGGTTAAGCCTGACGCTCCACAGAGTGCAGGCCCAGTCCTCAGGCCTGTATGGGAAACTCAAGATACAGCCTTTCATTCTCCTCTTGTTTAGACAGGTGAAGAAACAGGTTCAGTAACGTTAGGTATGTTGCCAAGACTCATCCAGCTACCAGTGCCACAACAGGGCTCAGAACTCAGTCGGACCTCCACAGTCATCTTCTTAAACCACTTTACTCACAGGCCAAGCGTTCAAAGACCTTTTTTGACAATGGGATTCCTGTGCAGACTCCCTTTCTTCCAAATTCATATGTGAAGAATTTTCTCCTCAGAGATGCCAAAGATGCCCACAGAGCCTCTCTCTTCAGAAAGCTCCAGGAGAACAAAAACTTATGTTCCATGTAATATGTTATACTTGTGAAATAAAATTTATAAACTGGAACACAGTAACAGCAAAAATCTTGCCATATAAATTAAGGAGTTTGTCTTACAACCTCACTGCATGAGGTAAGCAAAAACAATAGTCACAGAAACATTTGAAAAAACTGCTTATTTTCATGGCTGTATAAGTAAGATAAAAATAAAAAATATTTGCAAGTCCCCTGTAAGTGTAGTTTAGAGCTAAACTAAGGAAATACCAGGTTAGATGAAAAATAATTATCACTGCATGTGCCTAGTGCAGTATGTGAAATAGAGTAACATTTGAGTAACACACAAAATCCCAATAGGACAATTTATCATTTATAAATAATACTGATTAGTATGAGACTCTATAAATTTATCAGATTATTTTGATTCTGATTATTTCAATTCTTCAAAAAATAATTCTTAAAGTTAGAAAGGACATTTCATCTCTTTGCAAAGACAGGGGAAATGACAGATCCAGAGAAGAAGAACAAAGCAAAGGCTGGAGTTCAGTTTGTCTGATTCTTAATCAATGGCAAAATATTAAAAAAAATCACTTCAAATAAAAATATATTCATTCATCTTCTTGCCCTAGCCAGGTGGTTTGGTTGGTTGGACCATGGTCATGTACACTGAAAGGTTGCGGTTCGATCCCTGGTCGGGGCACATACCTAGGTTGCAGATTTGATCCCCAGTTGGGGTACATACAGGAGGCAACTGATCAGTATTTTTCTCTCATATCAATGTCTCTCTCTCTCTCTCTCTCTCTCTCAAAATCAAGGAACATATCTTCATGTGAGGATTTCAAAATAAAACAAAAAATATACTACTCTCATCTAAGTAGCCTAATTAATAGAGCATAATTTAAAGAGTAGTAACCTTTATATAGTATTCTGAATATGGATATATTGAATGTTTGGAATTATATGTTTACAATCTCTAGACTCAAAGTCCTTTTAATTACAATCCACCTCATATTCTAGGTTTAAAACATAATGCTTATCATGTTAGCCACTGGGGGAAAAACCCAATATGAAAACAAAGGGAGCCTTTTTGAGATATATTAGATCTTCAACAATCACACTCAGTTTTGTGATTCTTAGGCTCTGCAATCAGAAAAATTCAAGCTCAAAACCCCAGCATGGCACTTAGAATCTGAGAGGCTTTGGCCAAGTTATTTCATTTCTCCAAACTTTAATATCCTCATATGTAAAATCAGGAGACAAGATTGCTGTTAGGGTTAAATGCTAAAATGTTTGGAAAATCATATTGCTCAGCCTTGGCACAAAGCAGAATCTCAATAGCAATTAATTCCTCTCCTTCTCTTTATGAAAACCTCCTGGCATTCTGACCAGGAACCATAGTACATGAATCAAACTGTATGGTGGGGTGAACATTTTAATTAACCCAGGTGCCTGAGCTGCCTTAAATGCTTTTTTGTGTAAGACATATATAAATCTAAATGAAAGATATTAAGAAAACCACATGTGTGATAACACAGATACCTTGAAACAAGAATCTGAGTAACATGTGCAGGGCAGGGGGAGGCCACCTCGCAGGTGCATAGAGTATACACACACGCAACGTAAACACATGGTGTATGGCTAACTAAAAAGCAAGAAATAAAAGGACAGACAGAAGGATACCTCCTTCTACGTGTAGTTATAAACTTGTGAATGTGAATACATACACCCTGTCCTGTAAGTACCTACAGTCTAGCAAGGGGCAGAGAGAGAAACTTCAATTCAATACAACGTGGCAGGCAATAAGACAAAAGTATGCAGAGACTGCCCTGTGTCACATACAAAAAGGAGGCAGTTAGGATGATTAGGAATTAGAAGAGCATTCAAAATAGAGAATTATTTTCACATCAAATGAGATGCAAGACCAATCAAAACCCCATTGAAATCTTTTTGTCAGAGGAAAGGTGAGGAAAGGAAAGGGATCATTAGTGGGCTCAAAACACCAGATGAGCAGAACAAATGAGTAAAGGGCTACATTGGAACAGCAGGCCAAGAGTGATTCCAGAAGAATTAAAAAGTTTAAAACCAGGAAAGAT
Organism: Glossophaga mutica; assembly: GCA_039655065.1. Classification (NCBI taxonomy): domain Eukaryota; kingdom Metazoa; phylum Chordata; class Mammalia; order Chiroptera; family Phyllostomidae; genus Glossophaga; species Glossophaga mutica. The sequence goes on along the minus strand of CM077305.1, from coordinate 74,043,915 downwards.
ATAAGATTAATAGAAAAAATATAATTTGTGATACAAAAGGTCTTTCTAACCATAGTAGAAAAATATAGTGAAGTAAAAGGCTGGCAGATTTGATAACAAAAGCTTAAAACCTTTTCTCTCTTAAACAATAAGATTAAAGGGAAAAAATAAAAGAAAATCAAATTTAGAAAATTTGTAAAGTACTCTTACAAGTCAACAGAAACATAAACATTGAAGAAGTGAGCCTTTTTCTTTTACCAGACTGAAGCTGAAAAACAAATGATACTTCCATTTTCAGGAAAGATGGAGGGGATGACAACACACAAGAGCTCTCATTTCTATCGGCCAGCTGGAAAAGCCAGATCAAATCCCATAATCATCTGCTGGAAGGCAACAGTGCAGCTATTTTCAACTGGCATGTCACAACAATTTTTAAAACATGCAATACCTGGCTGTTTAGTCAAGGGTACTGACCTCTTTTCCCTTAGAATGTCAAATTAAAAAATGACAACAGCCACCCTGGCCTCTGTTGCTCAGTTGGTTGGAATGTCATCCCATAAACCAAAAGGTTGCAGTTTGATCCCTGGTCAGGGCACGTACAAGGGGCAGCCAATAGATGTTTCTCTTGCACATCGATATTTCTTCTCCCCTTCTCTGTGCCCACTTCCATTCTCTCTAAAATCAATAAACATATCCTCGGGTGAGGATAAAAAAATAATTACAACAGCCAACACAACAACAGCTGCCTGTTGTGAATGAATCAAAATTATACCTAATTTTTTAATCAGATCAGCAAAAAATATTTTTTGTGTGTTCCAGAATTTTAGTAATTAGTGTGTCATGAAATGAAAAAGGATAAAAATTGCTGCAATCAAGAATTGCTAAGGAGAAGAAAGAACTTCAGAGAAATGAGCTGCTATCCTGGCCCTTTTGCCCTAGGGCAAGCCAATTCTCAGCTTGGGAGAGGCTGAGTTCCATGCAAAGCCTGTATAAAGCTACACGGAAGATCACTGTGAGGACAAAAAGGCCAAAAAGAGCACCTGGTTGGGACTTAGGAGGCTTCATCTTTCACCTGATTTCCTCATCAGGACATGTGTCATTTACTGGTGGCTGCAGAGAAAGGGAGGCTTAAAATCACAACAGAAAGCTTCTGAGATCCCTTAATCTCAGAGACATCTCATGGGATTTCAGAACCCACCAGGGAGTGGGGCCTGTAGAATATACCAGGCTATCAGATGAAAACTTGGGGAGCTAAACAATTTAAGTGAATCAGCCACAATTTATCATGGTCCTTGATTAGAGTACAAGTAAAGCCTCTCTAGAACACAGTATTTTCTGGACCCTACATAAATTTGGTATACAATGTCAAGCACTTAATATAAAATTCTGAGATATCCCCAAAACAGCGTCACATGACTAAACAACAAGTAGAAAAAGACAAAAGAATTAGAACCATACATAATCTGAAAATGGGAGTTAACTGATTAGACTTTAAAATAATGAATAATTGCTGAGGAAAGCATAAATAAAAGGTAAAGAATTTTGGCACAGAAATTAAATACTCAGTATCCAGTAAAAATTAACTGAATAAAATTCCAAAAGGATGAATATTTGGAATTAAAAATTCAGCAGGTATGTTTAACAACAGAGCAGATTCAGCAGAAGAGAAGCTAAAATATTAATAGGAATATTTCCTCTAGATTCTTAGTGAATGTTCTAAATATTATACAACTAATTTTATACTCTGAATTTAAACGCTATTTACAAAAAGTATGTATGTATTTTTAAAATAAGAAAAATACAACAAAAACATCTAACTTTTTAAAAGTAGGGTGGGTGGTTAGCTAGGCCAGAAAAGTAGGGAAACATACTCTCGGTAGAATGATTATAAGAATAAATGCACAGATTTTAGAAAAAAGATGTTATGTTCAGAACATACAGACAATCCAAAACCACTAGAATCTACACAGCAAAGTACATCTCTAAAATGTGAATAGATGGAGCTAGAAAGGGAAATAAATCTCAAGTTATAAGATGTTTTAAATCACTGCAAGGAGGTTAGACCTTATTATATAAATTATGGGAAGTGAAGTTTAATATGGTCAGATTTTCATTTTTAATCCATATATCTAGTTTCCAGGTGGAAGATGAATTTAAGTAGTCAAGATTCAAAGTAGGAAGCCTAAGTAAGTTGCTACAACAGCCCAGCTAGGTAAGTGAAGACCTAAATTAGAGGAGTGGTAGAAACACAAAAAGAACAAATTTGAAAAACAGGTAGGATATTTTATCAGTGGAGTTTTTCAATTCCTTGGATAAGGCTGGGTGGTAAACCAGAAGAAAAAGTCTTCTGTAAGTCTTGGTTTCCAGTTAGGGAGGAGTGGGTATGGTGGTGCCCTTAACCAAGACTTAACAGTTAAAGGTGGAGAGTGAGATGAATTTTCAAGATGAAAGTGATAAATCAAGGGTTAGACTTCTTGAATTTGAGGTGCATGAGAAACATCTATAGATTTACCCTGATGCTTCTTAATTAATTATCCACTCATTCACTGGAAATATGAAAGTTGGGTTTCCAAGCATGAAAGGCACAATTACTGTCCCCCAAGATGCTCACATACTCATCCCCATAATCTATAAATATGTAAACCTTCAGGCATAAGGGAATTTACAGATGTGATTAAATTATGAATCTTGGGATGGAGAGATTTCTTGGATTATCCAACTGGCCCAGTAAAATCACGAGCATCTTGGAAATGCAGACTCTAAGAGAAATGCAGACTCTAAGAGAAATGCAGAAAGGTCCAACAGAGAAGATGGACATGTGACAACAGAGGAGGTTGGAATACAGAGGGGGCCCCTAGAAGATGAAGAAGGCAAAGAAATCGATTCTCCCCTCAGAGGTTCCAGGAAGAACCAGCCCTGCCAGTACTCAGTTAGCCAAGTGAAACTGATTTTGTGATTCTGACCTCCAGAACTGTAAAATATTAAATTTGTGAATTTTTTAAGAGACTGAATTTGTGGTAATTTGTTACAGCGGTAACAGGAAACTACACACCAGGTTACACCAGTCCTCTTGAAAATGAGTAATAAGCTTTGGTTTTATATAAGAAAGACTAGAGACTTTTTACCACCAAACACAAAAGAAGAAAATCTTGAGTCGTATAAATGGGGCCAGGGGTGGGCGTGGATAAAGAGCGATGAGAAGAGCTGGGGGTCTTTGAAATGAAGTGTGTCTAGCCCATGGAGTGCTACCTCCCACTTCCTCATCCTCTAGCTACCGGGCCCCATGTGTCCAAACTCTCTACGTCCAGTTCAGGTGCTTATTAGCTAATAAGGAGAAGGCAAATGAGAAAGACCCAAAAGCTATACTCTCTACAAAACAAATGACTAATAGTCCCTTACACCAAGGTAGTTATTCTTAACCTTCAAAAATTCTATTTATATTCTAATCTTTGAATATCTTTTGCAGACCCACTCACTGGAGGAATGCACACATGCCCAAGATTTTTCACAGAGGTGCCAAGGCCTCCCAGTTTAAGAACCTGTCTGTTTCTATACAGTAGGCCTTCTTCAGTAGGCAAACAGATTTAACTCCGTCCCCATAAAGATCTCTCTAGAAACTATAAAATAACAATATCTCGTATCTTCAATTAGATACTGCAATTTAAATTTGCAAGGAGAAAAATAAAAAGTGGTATTTTCTGGCCTTTCAGTTCAGCTGATTAAGTAACAAATGTGGCCTTATCTAAGAAGACAAAAAATTCAATACTGAGGAAGGGAACACTCTTTCTCCCAGCAATAAAAATTAGGATCGTACTTCAATATAGTAGTGATAAACGTTACCTGATCTTCCTAACACACACAAGTTTATTTCACTATTATTTCCTATATGTAGGAGAATAACTCTTAAAAATTGTGGACAAAAATATTAAAAATCTATCATGCCATGGAGAGTCATCTGTCCAAAGACAAGATTCAAAGAGAAAATGAACAAGAACAATGCATATGCTACTGAATCCAAATGCGAAGCTGCCCTTCATGAAACAACGTGACAGCAAAACTTACAACTGCTGTCGTATTTGATTTCTGATAATACCTCCCTATCCTCAAAACCAAGAATTCCATAAAATATTACTAATAAAAGTTCTTAGTTTAGATAGAAAGTATAGATTATTAAGTACATATTCTACAAAGCTATGTTAGAAAACAATACTTTGGTTAGAGAATTATATTTGTTTATGATACTAATAGACAAAGGAGTAAGTCCACAGTAAAACTATTAAAGGAGTATTTCTGCTATTTTAACTCAAAGTAAATTTGACCAGGCAGGTGATAGGATTTTTCAGATGCAATAATAATAACAATAATACCAATGGCTAGCACTAAATGAGCCATTTAGAACAGTGTCTTTTAAAATATGTGTGCTTTACTTGAACTAACTCTTTCCAGCTTCACAACCAACTTATGAAGCCCTAAAAGTATGCGCATGTTAGATATGAAGGGTTCAGTATGCCACAGACATCTGTGTAAATAGCAGAGCCAGATTCAAACTCCAGCAGTTACTTGGGCTAGGCTCCGAGGCATCTTAGAGGTAGGCAAAGTGGCGCTGCTCTTCTCCCTGGGTAAGACACTCAGGGTGCACATGCTGGAAGAACACATGCACAACCCCTGCACTCAGACTCCCATCTCACTAAGGCTCTCTGAATGCTGCAGCATCAGAGGGTGCGAGAGCCACCCCAGCGAAGAGCCTTCACTCTGAAAGTTTCCAACCACCCACAATGGTGGGGCTGGGGTGAAGGGTGTTTCTTTGAGATGATGAAGTTGAAGCCACTTCTCCTAGCTGCTATAATAACAGCATAAGCTGTTCTTTCATTAAGTTCTTACTTTTTCTAAGAGGTGGGGGAAGGGGAATTGCTATATAATAGGTCTTCATTTTGTGCTAGTACTGATATTTTGGAAAACAGTTTCCCTTGTCCCAGTTATTACACAAATGTGGTGGTTTTCCAGAGTTGGGTTTTCCACCCCAAAAGTTCCTTTCCTGGTGTTTATACAAATGAATACTTTATAAATGATTTACGTTTTCACGAACAAGAAAATCAAGTGTCAGCTACGCACGACCCTGGGAACCAGTTACTTCAGCCTCCTCTCTCCCAAGACATACGATGAAACTAGAGCTTCAACATGAAGCAGTTAGTGACAGAGGCGGGGCTGGAATGAGCCCCCTGACTCTCAGCCCAGGGCTTTCTTCACAGTATTGTGCCTTTCAGGCATCTGACAGTGAGACCTGACCTTCAAAAGTACAACCACATATTTCAGGACTTTGTCACAATGGGAAAAGCATTTCTAAAGGCATAAGTATAACCACTGTAGACTCTCCATGCAATTTTATAACATTTATAAACAAAATAGGACTGCAAACTCATAACTATTTCCAGTACATAACAGAAAACAGCAAGTCAATAAAAAGGATAAATATTCCTTTCCAACTATTCTAAAACTTTTGATACTAAAGCAATAAAAAGAAAACACATAACACTGTACGTAATTGGGCTGACCCCAAGAGTCTTGTCACCAATTAAGTTGCTGTTACTCTGAGAGAGTTTTGCCTAAAACAAAAATACCATCTGTTTTACCTAAAACATTAAGATGTTCTATTTTCTTGTCAATTCAGAAATCACATCTGTAGCCATTTTCTGAAAAGACAGCAAAAGACATTATATTTATGGGTGGCTGCATAAAGAATGATGTTCAATCAAAATGTAATTTTCATCTACTGGAAGAAAATTTTATTTCTCCAATGACTGTAACACTGTAACTTTGGAGGAACAGACAGTACATAAAACAGGCTGATTTTCACCAATAAAAAGACCTTAAAAGTTAATGTAGTAAAATAAGGTTGTTTTGTTGGTAAAGACACAACTAGCAAATATTTACTTTGTACATCTTTGTCAACAACTGAAATACATCTTGTGTGAGGTTCTTAGATGGAAAGAAAACAACTTTTTATTGGTGCTACATCTCTTCATGCTAGCAAGGCCTCACAGAGGAAGAAACATGGAAACAACATAACAAAAACCACTTTGTATTTTCAAAACACTTTAAAGACCCAATATTGGTCCTGAGAAAAACACTGTACTCTACAATCCAATGAACTGATTGAAGAAGATACAAAACACTAGAGAAAACATCACTCACAGTGAACGCAAACATGATGTCACAAGAGATACAGAACATGTTTCGAAGAAAAACACACAAGCCATCCAACTACCTAAAATACTATGAGCATATATTAAGTACCTATAAAAAAGTCTGAAACTCAGGAATGTTTTAGTGTAAAAAGTAGCCCAATTACACATATAATTTTCTTGCCTAAAAAAATAAAAAAATAAAATAATGCTACTCTCCAAATAAGGATGAAATAAATAAGTCCAAAGGCTCTATTTAAAATTTTTCTTTTACCACAAAGTTGTGAAGTGTTCTGAAGTCCAAGATGGGCTTGAAGCCCTCCCTGACTTTTTCAGGATCAGGAAACCTTCACTAAATTCCTTTTCCTTGTTCCTCTTGTAGTGCACGCTTTATTAATCTGCATTTAGAAGGAAAAAAAATCTGGTTCAGAAGAATGGAAGACTTTGAATTATGCCACATAACTTCAGTCTATGCTCTGAACTGCTCCGAGTTAATCAGCTTTATGCTAGCAATTTCAGAAGACATGATGGACGTCGACAGGGGAAGAGGAGCGTGGGGAGAGAGGACTAAGTGTGCAAGAAACTTGAGAAAATAAACAACTAAGGAGTCTATCTCATGTAGTTGTCAATCCCCCCCCCCCCCCGCCCCAACACAAGCCACTTAAAAAAATCACTCACATTCCAGACACACTTTAGCACTGTCACAGTGCATTACATAACTCCACCATCGGGGAAAGAACCTTTGGACAAGATGGCAATAACAGAACAGAATCATTCAAAATTTGCATTATCTGGAAGACACACCAAAACTAAAGCCACCTCTTTGTCAACACTACCTTATCTTCTTTCCAAAGTTTTTCTTAGGTTCTACAAAGTTTCATATTTCCAGGTATCTTAACTGGAAATTATTATAATCATTCCTAGGCTAAGGGTCGTAGACCCCATGCTAACTCTGCCTTCATATTGCAAGAAAGCAAAATATCTTATCATATATATATGATATATATGAGATATATATGAGATGCGTGTGTGTGTGTGTGTGTGTGTGTATGCATGGTTTTCTTCCCCATCTTCTGCACTTTCCTGATTATGATCCTTGATGGGGTAACTGCAAGATGTTGTAAGCAACAAGTAGAACTACTTTAATTTCATTAGACAAACCACACAACTCAATTCCCTGTATAATAATCTAAAAATAAACTGGAACCTCATGGCTGGTTAAGGAAGTCTGATAAAGTGTAAATAATAAAATGTCAATTGAAACACAACTCATCAGGCAATTTAGCAGGTGCTCACTAAGCACACAACTACTTTGCCATTGCCTTTTAAGAAATAAAACTTGGAATCATCATATAAAATGCAGTCTGTTCAACCATTTCCATAAATAAAATCTAAATCAAATAAAATCTAAAATAATTTTGTATTTAGGAATAAAATCACAGCAGACTACAAGGGGCCTAGAAAGAAAGTGTCTTTTGAAGTTCATGTAAAATTTATGAAAAGAACACCCTGAAAGTCCTAAGGAAACAAACTCCGCATTGTAAATCATTTAGAAATCAATGTGTGAGGTTTATAGTAGCCTACTGACAGTCTCCTGAAACTCATAAATGATAGTAAAAATGTGTATATAACCAATATACAATTATATTATTTAAAGCTGCTCATCAAAAATTAAACTGCCTGATGCAAAAATTGTAAAAATATTATTTCAGGAGGCACAAGAATGGAATAAGAAATTTTTTAAAAAGACAAATTCTGATAATGACTCTTGCAGTGAGTCGGAAAGCTGGAACACTCAGTAGAGTCCAGGAAAGGACTCCTATGAAGAAAAAAGGCCAGCACTCAAACATCTCCATGCATAGGGAATGTGGTACAGAAGGGTGAAGAGACAGCACTGCTCAACTAGCAAAGATTTCCTGAGAGACAGACATTTTCCAACAGACTAGTAAAAGGGATGGGAATTAGGACAGAGAGGAAAAGTTAAACCACTCAAGCATTAATGCTAATAATCTAACACCAGTCAGAAGAATCAAGGTGGTTTCTGCTCTGAGCTTGGTAATTATTTTAAACAATTTCATAATTCTTCCAAAACATTACCCTATAGGTCTATAATCTCTATCTGCAAAATCCAGACAGCTTGAAGACTTTTCAAAAACCATTTGGTGGCAAAACCTAAACTGAACTGACATGAAGCTACACATAATTATTTATCCCATTTGATCCTATTATTCAGAAAATTTCAAGTATTTTATGACTCCTGCCTCAGACTCTGAAGTATTATACGATATGCATATATGGCCTTTTCCTAAAATTAAAAAAAAAATGAATTCACAAATATGTCTAGTCCTGAAGATTTCAAGTAAATTAAGAAATTGTATTTAGGGGCAGGCTAGATGGCAGAGTCTAAGTCATAGACTATTTACAGAAGACACCCTGCCTATATGGGTTCTGAGCAAGAAAGAACCAACAAACGAAAGGAAAAGAACACATGAATACATTCCAGCACAGTGCTACACAAGGGAAGAACGAGAATAAATCTGTCATTGATTGGCTGGATAACTGAACCAAGGAATAAGAATATTTTAACATGGTCTTAAATAGGACACTAAGAAATAGTAAACATTTAAGAATACTGTATTTCTGTATGTAAACATCCCAGATCCCGATAGGATATAATATGCTGTTATTTTGTGAGTTTTTACTTTATCTCTCTTCCCAATTCTTAATTTTGCAATACACAATTATATTTTGGGTTTGGACTAAAATAAACTCTCTCTGGTGTAATAGTTATAACTGTTTTTTCAACAATTATAAGTATTTGATATGATTTTTTTTTTTTTTTTTTTTTTTTTTTTTTTTTTTTTTACCTGTGAGGAAGTCTTGAGAATAAGTTTTTAAGAAAATTGTAACAGGCCCTGGCTGGTGTGGCTCAAGGCATTGAGTGGTGACCTGTGAACCAAAGGGCCGCTGGTTCGATTTCCAGTCAGGGCACAGGTCTGGGTTGTGAGCCAGGTCCCCAGTATGGTGTGAGTGAGAGGCAACCACACATTGATGTTTCTCTCCCTCTCTTTCCCCCTCCCTCCCCCTCTGTCTAAAAATAAAATAAATGCAATCTTAAAAAAAAAAAAAAACAACAACAACAAAACTTGTAACAGCCAGCACTGATTTATTCAGCATAGATGTTTCTGAAGGGTACAGAACACAACTCCAGTTTAAGCTGAAGGAGGCAGGGAGGAGTGGGCAATGATGAGAAAATATGGTAGATGCCCTAGGGCCTAGGGCATTAGTCATTAATGAACCTAATGAGGAGATGCTGGTAGTGGTCTATCCAATAACCATTCTCACATTCTCTTTTACTGACAGAAATCAAACTTCACTCAGGATGACAATCCTAGCTTAAAACACACGCACACCCGCCCCGCCTTGATTCTGCATGCTTGGGTTAGCCATGTGACATAGGTTTGGCCAATGAAACATAATTAGAATTCAATGAATAGGGTTTCCCAGAAAATTATATCCTTAATTTAAAAAAAGTCAGCAGACTCTATGGGCGTAAGTTTAATCCTTGCCCCTCCTCCTGCCTGGTGGGTACACAGAGGCCATGTTTGGAGAAGCAGGTACAATCTTGAGACCTTCAGAAAAGTCACAGGCTAAGGATAGCAGAGCTGAAAGGTAAAAGGGGCCAGGTCCTTTGATGACCTGATGGAACAAATCACAAGTCCTGGACTACCAACCTTGAAACTTGTTCATAAGAAAAATTAGGCTCTCTTGTGAAGCCAGGGTAGTAAGGTTCTACTATATGTAGTTGAATGCAATCTGAAGTGAAACACTATACACACAAGAAGTAATACTGGGTAACATAGGGAGACCAGTAAGTACCAAAGACTTAATATTGATCTTTAAAAGAAGGTAACACTGAATGCAAGATGATTCTCTAAAGCACATTTGCAGTCTGTCCTGAAAGTATCCAGCCACATTATGTTAAAATCAGACACATTTACTGAAGAAGATACAAGAAACATTGTATGTAGGACAATGATGCCTCAGTTCCCTTCAAAGTAGGCACCTTGGAACCTCACACAGTTCTCCCAGCCCTCTCTTCTACTATTCAAAACACTGCAAAATCCTTTCTTGGAATGCCGTGAGCTGCCTCATCATACAAACATTTTCCTTAATCTCATTGAAGATCTGAAATCTCTTCCCTTTTGAAGATGATTTTAGTTTTTGGAATTCCCAGATCAGCTTCTAGTTCTTGTACTCTCAGTGGCCAAACTTTGTTGCTTGCCCATATTTGTTCAACATTCTCAAGTATTCTGGTTTACAGGCCTTCCAGAATGTGGATCACTTTCAACAGTTTCTCAGCCATCTTTGAAGTGTTTGTGCCACACTTGTATTTGTGCTGTACTCATTGCATCATCCCTCAAAGCCTTCTGAATCATCCAAATAGATTCCGTGAAGGAATGTTCAAGCTTAACACGAAATTTGATGCAGATTCATTGCTCTGTTTGCTCATTCTGAAGGTGATGACCACACAGTACACATGTTCACTCAGCAGTGTTTACCACCCCCACTGACTAGTACAGTGAAGTTGTCCTTGTTCACACACCTGCATTCCAGTCCACTCTCCTTGGCTGCCAGGTTACACCTATGTCATGCAAACCGTTCTCATTATATTAACAATGCCTGGACTTTTTCCAGACAGACCTCATATTTTCCCATAAAGATTCATCACTATAAGCAAATTTTCCCTTAAAGTGTTGCTTATTTTTATTTATGTCCTTTACTTAACTGCCTATCAGATATTACTTATAACTTCTTTCCCATTGTTTTCATCTCGCCATCTCAATTAGTTACCAATTCGGCACATATATCCTATGGGCCGAACACTTCTTCCTTATTTCACTGAACTATTCACAACTTCTTTAATTCAAACATGTCCTCTGCATTTTCTCCACAGAAACTGAAAGACATATTTCATTAAAACTTAAGCTAGAACTTCAAAATGTATCAATCCCGTATTACATTTATCACAAAAAGACAAGTATAAGGGACACATGGACAAAAACTATGAGGGGTGGAAATAGGAGGGAGGTGGGGAGGGCTAGGGCGGTGGGCTGGGGTGGGAGTAAAAGACAGAAAACTGTACAAGATCAATAATTTTTTAAAAAACTGATTAAAAAATAAAACTAAAAAAAAACAAAAAACAAATGCTAATTTGGCATCTTTTTAAAACTTCATATAGGATTTTGTGAATACAGAATATTTGACCAATTCATTAATAGTTATTGTCTCTTAAAATATTTGTTTACATGATAAAGCTGAGACATGTATCTTCCAATGCAATGTCTACTTCAAATGCTCCTGGCACGTATTACTAGGATACTTTCCTGAAAGACTGCTAGGTGTGTCATGGTAGAATGATTAACGAGACCTAGCCCATAACTTCACTGGGTTTGTAGGACATCTCTTCAAAGGAACATTACAGTAAGTGGGACAACAGTGAGTGAACACACCGTCCCATGGGAGCACACAAGAATGACACCTTGCCCTGACTCAAAGATATCACAGGAAGGTTCCAGAGAATGTAACATCTAAGCTGAGTCCCAAAGGATACCAGGAATGAATCAGGTGGGCTGGGGCCGGGGGCTGGAGGGGAAGAAGGGTGGTTAATATTTTGTTTTAGGCTTAGCAGCAAAGTCTAGATATAAGAGAGAACACAGCGTGTCAGAGAATTGATAGGCGAAGGGCTGAAGCATACAGTGTTCTCCACCTCTTTCAGATATTAACATTATCTGAAGCTACAGATCTACACTACTGTTAGTAAACTACCATTACCTTATAAAAGTTCTGCCAAAACTAGATGGGCACTTCTACTTTCAGTTTGGCATTACAACCATTATTTGGTATTCAGTTTGGTTTTACAACAAATGTACATTTCACAATGTACACTTCTTATATATTTTTTTAAATCAGGAACCTCAGCATTCTATTTTCTTTTAAGATTTTATTTATTTATTATTAGAGACAGGGGAAGGGAGGGAGAAAGAGAGGGTGAGAAACATCTGTGTGCAAGAGAAACATCGACTGGTTGTCTCTCACAAACCCTCAACCTTGAACCCGGCCTGTAACCCAGGCATGGGCCCTGACCGGGAATCAAACCAGTAACCTTTTGATTTGCAGGACAATATCCAGCCCACTGAGCCACACCACTCAGGGCATGGATTTCATAATGTCTATTTCTAACGCCTTCTACTTTTTGACTCATATCTGTCTGCTGAGCTGACTTTATCAAGGAAATTTTGAAAGAGTACCTTTCATAGGTTTTATTTAAAAATGTCTTTTTGTTGCCTTCATATATGAAAGATAAATTTGAGTATAAAATGATTTCAATACTTCATATTCTTCTCATCACAGAGAAGAAATCTAAGTCTAACTTTTGTTCCATATTATACAGTATTTGTCTTTTTACCTGGTACTCTGACAGCGTGTCCTCATTTTAATTGAGTTATTACCAAGATGTATTATGGGTGACTCTCTTTTCATTTATATTATCTAGAACTTAGCCCTTTTCACCTATAAACTAAGGCCTTCTCAGCTCCGAAAACTTTTAATTATATCTTTGACCATTGCCTCTGCTCCATTTTTTGTTTCTCTAAATAAAATCTATAATTCTTTTAACAAACCGATGGTTACCTGATCACCAGGCAGGGGGTTTGGGAAATAAATGAAAAAGGCAAAAGGCATCAGAAGTACAAATTACCAGTTACAAAAATAGTGACAAAGATAGAAAGTGTAGCGTAAGGGATAAAGTCAGTAATATTGTAATAACTATGTATGGGGTCACATGGGTATGAGACATCAAGATGACCATAAGGTATTTGTCTAAACACTATGTGGTATACCTGAAACTAATATAATATTGCATGTCATCTGTAATTGAAATATAAATATAAAAAAAGAAAATCTATAGTTCTTTTGTTGAAGTCATATAATCTTCCTTCTTATTGTTACCACTTTTGTTCCTTTTCTCTGCATTCTTGAAAAGTATCCCATGGGTTTTATTTTTTTAATCCATGTCAGTGATACACTCTCTCACAATGTCAGCTACACTGTTCGGAATCACTAATGACCACGTTCTATCACAGCCCAGCCCCAACAATCTTTCCTTACTGTACACCTCCCATTTTCCACAACATCTTATCATCTTTTCACTTCAGCTTTTTGCTTTCCACTTCATACTACTTAGAGATCATGACTCAAATATTTTGAAAATTCCAAAGAGGTTTCATTAAAACTTTTTCTGGTATCTGTAATAAATCATTTTTAAGGGGTAAGTTGTTCTTCTGAGTCTTCATGTTACTCCTAATTTTCTGTCATTCCATACAGCTTTGTCATGGTTTCCTATAACTTTCCCTTAACTTACCCTCACAGAAGTAATAGCCACCCTGTGAATGCTAAAGGGCACCTTTTTCTTTCTTTTGGTATTGGCAGAAGTCTCTCTCTTGTCAAGAGTTAGCTAATCTGACATACATTTGTGGTACCAGATATTTGCCAGGGGATTCAAATGCAAACAAGTTTCCTAACCTCATAGAGATAATTTTTAGCAAGGGCAATGGACATAAAGAAATAAATATAATAACTCGATTGTTAACAATGCCTGAAGGATGTATAGAAGATGTAGTAATGGAAAAAGGAGTGAGTGAATAGTAAGTTCACATGCACAGATGCAGCCTGACTGCAAGTTCTCAAAAGGCTACCATCCAAGGTGGCTGTGCCTGAAGTATTCAATCTTCTGTATCAGCCCTAATGCTCTGAACAAATGGAGGGCTTGTCTTCAACAAAGGAGTATCATGGTATTCTTTTGACCCATGCTACCATCAATAGTAATTTCCTTGACTGGACACTTTCCAAGAGCAATGTTCTACACTAAGTTCCCATTTGTTCCTGTGTATTTCATTTCTGGCAGATTTAGTCTCTAAATTGGTTGCAAATTACAGACACAGTGGAAGCCCTCTTATCAATATGACTATGGCTGGCAATAGATCTGTTAACTGAAAGAATTAAAGTTGATTTGAAAGCAAAAGTTAAAGTAGGATATGTGAGTATACATGATGTCCTACTTTAACTTTACCATAAAACATACAAATGTGTGCATCATTTTCCAATGCACTGATGATATAAGATCAAAGCTTCTTCGACTGTGGAACTGCTAATTGGAGTCCTGTGTCATATTTTCTGCTCAACGATACATGTGATAAATCATCTATGGTTCCTAGCTCAGGTTTTTCTAAAGTTGACCAAGAACTGAAACACTTAAAAACTGTTAAGCAATCTGAGTAAAGACTGATTCTACATCTTTATGATTTCATCCCAAATTTTGCAGGCATCTTGTCAATATTTATCAGTGATTCACCTTTGCTGAAAATTTCTAAAACACTAAATATCATATATATACAGGGTAGGGCAAAAGTAAGTTAATAGTTGTTTATATGGAAAATAATACAATAATTAATAAATAATACAAGAATAAACTTTGTATTTCACATACAACTGTAAACCTACTTTTGCCCCACCCTGTATATAAAAAATATTTTTGCACAATACATCAGTGTAATAAAAATTAAACTGTGAAAGAAAAATAATAGAACAACTGAATTGAGAATAAATAATTGATTCATAATGATTACACAGTGAACTGAAACACTGCAGAGAGAGAAGTACACTAGCCTGCCAGCTGGCAGCCTGTCAGCGCCAGGGTAAGGAAGGGTACCATAGGCACAGAAAAGGAGTTGAAAATATCAGTTAGTTAATTGGTCAAATAGGTAGAAATTGGTTAATAGAGATCTTAGGCAGAAGGGACGAAAAGAAAAGAATAGCTACCTATTTGTTAAACAGCCTTAAAAAGTAGCACCCTCCCTGCAGAAAAATATTTGCCCATTTTTCTAGTTGGTAACATCCTAGAATTTCAAGACCTTGGGGGTAAACATTATCAAAAGAAAAAGGAATCAATCTCCATACCTGCTTTTAGAGACCTCTGTGTTGCTTTTATTTCTAACTATTTATCATTGGTCAGTGAGTGATGGCATTTTTCAACCCGTTTCAATCAGCTTTGTACTTTGTGAATATCTTAGATTGTGGCAATAGGTTGACTGTCAAACCAAGGTTTTGGTGCTCCTCTGATTATTCATCATCTTCTATGTTTTCATGAGTTTTAACAGGAAATTGAGAGAGTCAGTCTCAGGGTCCCTAGTTCACCATCGCATAAAATGGAAGTGTCAACTTTTTAAAAATATGTATGTACTAGGTGTTATTTCATCTAAGTCAATGTAAGGTTGAAACAGTAATTCAGGAATTAAAACTCATCATTCCTAATGTTGTAAAATAAATGGAAATGTTAAGGGCACAGAGAATATTGTGGGAAAGGTGTAGTCACTAATTGGACCCTTCAGGGAAATACTGGACCTTTTTATTTCCTTGAAATATCAGGCAAAATGCAAGCCTGTGAATGACTAATTTACGATAGCAAACACCAGACATGATTATTTTATATTGTTACCCAGACATAATGGTTCCAAAACTAGTTCCAACTACTAATCAAAGAAGTTGAAATATAAAATTAACTAATTTATCATGTTGAAGGTATTTCTAATTTCATAAGAAACTTTTGCTTCTTTAAATAACATACTATATTCTACTCGGTCTTTTGGGTAAAACACCCTTTCTAAAATATCCCAGGTTATAGACAGGCTTACACATATTTCTGGATGGATAATCAGAGAACTAGTTAATCTATATCTTGAAGAAGTCAAAGTTAACAGAATAGAACTCAGATGGAACACAGGTGAAAAGAAAATACACACTTTCCATGAGCAATTAATATTAACAGAAAAGTATCTCAGGAGAGTGTAGGAACTCATCTTCCAAGTCCAGTAATGAGTATTAATTAATAAATGGACTATGCTATTAACACCCAGAGAGACCTAGACTAGAATAGTTCAGGTTTTAGTTTTTTTTTTTAAGAGTCTCCAGTACTGTCAATTTAAAAATCCCTCATTACAAGAAAGTTCTAAACTAGCTTTAAAAGGAAAGGACATTTCAGTTGCTCTCAGAATAACAGAACCGGTGGAGGGTCCAGAGCATGAAAACCTAGTCATATCATATATTCTATTCTTACCCTGAATTCCCTTGGGATAATTTTAAAATGCAGCCCACCATTTTTGAGAGGAAATTCTCAATCTTCCTGACTTTATGCACTTATTTTTCCACTATCTAGTGTGCAGTCATTCCTATACTCATTGTCTAGTGCATGGCAAGATTTGAACTGAAACCATGACAATCCATGAGCAGCAAGCTAAGTTCTCATACTAGTTACTGCTGCTAACATTTTCCATCTCCCTCAAGGAAAACAGTCAAGCACAAGGCAAGCTCCACCTCGACCTTTACAGTTCTCTCATTAGACTCCAGTTTCTCATACTAGAGCCAACATAGCTCAAGTAGCGGAATCTCAGTTCAGTCCACTGAGCTACACCACATCTGCATTATAACAAATAATGCTGCCAAAATCCGAGTGGTTAGAATTCTGTTTTCCCAGAAATTTCATTTCTAAACAATAAAAATATGGCGGTGAGCTTGGCTTCTTCACTTGAAACTCAAGTTTAAACAACTGGCAGAGATATTAGATACTTCATTAGATACATTCTGACCTGTATATACATTGATGCCATGGTGACCACTGACAAAATGATACAAAGCCTTGAATCCCAGTACATCAATAATTAATGCCAGAAGAACTGTCTGTGATAACGATACTGAGAAACAAAGTATAGAATCATCAAATATTCTAAGTCAACAACAAAGTCTTCTGTGTAAAAACCAATCAGACAAAGTCAACTCATTTGGATATTTGGGAATATCTTTTGAACTCACTTACTTTGAAGAGCCCCCACGAATGCAATCTCAACAAAGTTAATTCTCTAAGAATGCTATATGATGCTGAGATGTAATCTACAATTTTTCAGGTCTCATGGTATGAAACTCTAAAATGTCAAATGAGCAGCTGTCCAAATGCTGAGGAAATTAAAAGTTCTACTGAATTGAATTGATTTTTACTTGTAGTACTACTTAGTGTATTAGGAAGTCTTCTGGCATCCAACCTCTAAATTTAGATGAAAGAATATATACAATACCATATTTTCTTATGAGTATACCACATTTTCACACAGAATATGCACCACGTTCTATGCATACCCGGTGCCTTAAGTTTCATATTCTCTTTAGTAAATAATTAAATGTATTTCAACAATCTATTGAATTGTTATGATGTTGAAAATAATACCATAGGCATTGTGGTGGGAAAAAATAAAAGAAAATAGTTTCCATCCTCAAAGAGTTTGTAACCTAGCAGGATTAACTTCAAATAATTTTACTGGTAGAAATAAGCCAACATCAATTCCCAGCTATATGAGTGAGCCATTTCGAACCTGATTTAAATGAAAATTTGGGGCTGAAACTTATGGCATCTTGGGAGAAGGGCGAGTTTATTTTATTTTACACATGGGAAGTTTATGAATTGTGGTGGCCAGTGGGTGAACGACAGTGGATAGTCTCCAAAAATGAAGTGCTACTATTCCCTTTGCTTCCTGGACATACTCTTCACATCGAGTAAGGGAGAGTAATTCCCCCTCCCTGAATCTTGCTTGACCTTCGTTACTTGCATGACTAATAGAATGTAGTACAAATGACCTTTTAGGACTCCAGAGGCTAGGAACTAAGAGAAGCCTTGCCATTTCCACCCAGGTAACTTTCTCAGAGTTGTGCTTCAGGCAGATTCCTCTGACAATGACAGGTAATGTATCACAAGCATAGAGAAATTGAAGACAAAAGGGTCAGAAGCCATTGCGGGAGTTCAAGCAAAACATCGAGAATGGCTTAAACCAGAAGGTAACAGGAAGAGAGGAGACGATGAATGCCAGAGATGGTTAAAGGTAAAATCCAAAAGACTCTCCAGTTGATGAAACTTATGGAATAAAAAAAGGCAGAAGTCATAGTGGGTTCTGGGGTTTCAGAACCTAGAGAACGAAAAAGGAATAATGCTATTAATCAAGATTGGGATCTAAAAGGGAAACACAAATGGAAAATAAAAAGGAAATTAAATTAAAGGTGCTCAGAGACCACTGATGGAGAACTATTCAATAAATAAATGGCAATGGGGATACGGAGCACCTTTTCTGGAATAAAGTACTATTCTTTTATATCCAGTTGATGTTCTGAAGTCACCCAAGCCTAGAAAACACTGTTTTCCTTTCTGTCTACATATAGTTAATGGTTTCTTCTCCACTTAATCACTTCTTTTTCTGGCCCAAAGAAAAAGACTAAGATTCCTTACCAATAATTACCTTACTAAAAATGAAAAGACTTAAAGGTTAATTTGTAATAGGTGGTTTGAATACATTTTTCTCAAACTAAAAGAGTTTCTACTTGAAAAAATAAATTTTCAGGCTTCCCTGCTTGTGCTATGGCGGCAGCATTCATTTCCCGCCCTGCCTGAGCAGACAGGATACTGAAGATGGAAATCTCTTTGCCTGTCACAGATTTCATTCTCCTGAGTCCCTAACCCAGTAAGTCTTTGTATCAAGTTTTTTGTTTGTTTGTTTTCTTACAGTTGGTTTCCCTAGGTAATCATGATATATAGAGAAACAAATATCTTTTGTACATTTAAGGGTTATTTAAGACTAGACAATTTGTGACTTGTTCAGTGCCCTACTCTTCACTCTTATTCATATCTTCTTTCTATACATACACTATATAGTTCACGTAAGATTGTGAATTAAATTAGTGTCTTACATCACTATGGATTATGAACTGCTTTTAAAATACAAACTAAGTTACATTAGATTATGGCTATACTAACTTTGCCAACAACATGATCAAATTCATTTACATGCATTATTTAAATCATATGGGTTTAGGTCAATGTTTTTCAACCTTTTTTACATTATAACCTCCTTAAACAAACCTTCTAGACATTTTTCCTATACTATTTTAACATTACACACAAAAGGTATGTCGGCCTCGCTGGTGTGACTCAGTGGATTGAGCACAGGCCTACGTACCAAAGGGACACTGGTTTGAGTCCTGGTCTAGGGCACGTGCCTGGGTTGCAATCCAGCTCCTCAGTGTGAGGTGCACGAGAGGCAACCACACAGTGATGATTCTCTCCCTCTCTTTCTCTCACCCTTCCCCTCTCTCTTAAAAACAAAAAGGAAATTTAAGGTATGTCTGTCATGTGCTACTATATACTATATCTGTGTATTATGTATTAAAAAGAGTAAGTTTTTCCCAAAACCAAGAATCTCCTGGGAAGGACATCTTCCCACTGAAAATACATGTTTTATTCAGAGTAATAATTAGTTGCTCAAGTATAAGAAAAGTACTTATAATCAAAATAATGATAAGCCTTACAGCATCATAAAATATGATGAAATATAAAGAAAAATCTCATGGCCACATTTCTGAAACTTCCCACTTGGAAAAATGAGAAGTGTAGACAATTATTTAACTTTCAGTACCTACTAAATAACACCAACATCATTTTTCCATTCTTTACTAATTTTACTGAGAGATTAGTAACTCAGATCATTTGTTGCTAACAAGTAAAACATAGATGTTAAAACTAAAAATATAAGTAGTTCTATTCATGAAGCTCTAGAAGTACAAAGTGGATAATAAAAATAAACATAAAAATCTGATAACTATAAGTATCCCCAATTCACTTAGCTATGGAAATAGTAACATTAACATTTGTTAGAAAAGAACTATGAAGAAATAATATTAAGATGAAAAACACAATTTAAACTATTTAAAAGAAAATATCGGAAGTGATCATTATACTAATAGCCTCAAAAAAATTGTTTATCTACCATTGTAACTCAATATTGAAACTGAAAACTGTACTTATTCTTAATTAATACACCCATATGTCCTAACTTTCTTCCTCCAGCATAAGTCTAAAGTCTCACTTACTACTTGCTCGGGCGAGGACAGCAGGAGGGAGGGAGACCACAGGGCGTAACTCTTCCTCTGACCCACTGTGGTCTCACCCCCAACTCATCCCAGCACCCAGACATGCACCTACAAAAAAACTAACAGCTGAGAATGAGATGTAAATTACCATAGCAAACATTAAGTCATTCTTATAGTCAGCAAAAAGCAAAGATCTTTCCCCACCAAAATAGAGAAAGGGAAAAAGTTAATAGATGAGAGGATTATTATGCATAAAACCAAACAGGTTTAATGGCAGTTTATTAGGGATACAATAATAAAGAGCCATATAACCCCAAATGCATAAAAACACATTTTAAGACAAAGAAAACATTTTGTAACTTTATAACTAATTTTTCTTTCAGTATCTTTATTCTTTTCATGTTGTGACCTGGCAATCTGAAAGCTTTTTAATACTTGAGCAAAACTGAGAACTTAAAGCTTAAACTTTCTTTTCAAGTTAATCCCATCTTTTCTGACCAAAAGAAAATGATGTAAGATTTCTTTAGTATTCTGTGATATTTTAGTGTTACTAAAGAACACTTACCTTCTTATTTTAAGGTATGAGCAATATATTATATCTCTACCTACTGAAGAAAGGCAGTTAAGGCTTTTTAGTTTATTCTTAACTGGAATCTCAACCTACTAACAAGTGTAAGTTTTCTGTAATATTTTGATTCCATTTATACTTAAATAACTTTAATAAAAAATACCTAGTTAAGCCCTGGCTGTTGTAGCTCAGTGGATTGAGCATGGGCTGTGAACCAAAGTAACCATCGCTGGTTTGATTCCCAGTCAAGGGCACATGCCTGGGTTGCAGGCCAGGTGTCCAGTGGGGGGCACATGAGAGACAATCACACATTGATGTTTTTCTCCCTCTCCTTCTCCTTCCCTTCCCCTCTCTCTAAAAATAAACAAATAAAATCTTTTTTTTTTTTTTTTTTTTTAAAGAATACCTATTTTGCCCTGGCTGGTGTAGCTCAGTGGATTGAGCATGAACCTGGGTAGCAAAAAAAGAATACCTATTTAAAATCATGAATTATTCTTTACAATTATTTATCCTATAATTTGTAAGAGGTGACATTAAATCTCTAAATTTAAATAGTACATTAACCTTTTAATAATTAAATAATAAAACTTAAATAGTAATAAGTTATTATAAAATAGTAAGTTAAACAGTAATAATTTAAATAGTAAAAGTTATATTACAAAAGTATTCTGCATATCTGGATATACTTGGTACTGACTGATGGATGTGTGCTCATTAAAAATAGATGACTTGGTTAAATAATTGCCAATAAAAACATAAAACATTTCTTTGTAAATCAGAGGCAGCCACAAATTAAATGTCCCATTTTTAGGTCAACTAAATGCCTTTCCCCTTTACCTTAACAGAAGTCAATAGTGCTAAAATTAGGTACTTTGACTAGCACAATATACTTAGAAACTTATCTCCTAATAATAATTAAGTTCCTTTATTCATTTCAAAAATAGGGATTAATCAAAATAAACAAGAAGTTAATCAAGAAAGAACACAATATTAAAATAATCAGTATGAAAAAGACAAGGTAATTTTTATCATAAAGCTACATACTTACCATCTCATACCCAGTATGTGTTAACTGTTAGCACTGAACATGAAACAGTCATGAAAGAAAACCCACTTCAGAAATTTTTTTAAATTAATAAATTGATTAAATAAAATACCACCTTAAAATATAAGTCGACTAGAGAAAAGAATCATGAAAGCCAGAGAGGTAAAGTCAGGAAAGCAGAAAAAGTATATGAGAAATGTATTTACCTTGGCTCTGTACCCAGCTTTATTATATTTTTTTGTGGCAGAGAACTTTGTGATTTTTGTTTTGATTCCTATAAAAATGAATACAAGTTTTTTTTTACTTTCAAAACATTAAAACTATCTATATATTATCATCTTGCAAAAATCTTGAAAATGGCAAAATAGGATTTAAAAAATCCTCTTTCCAGCTACATAATGCCCATCAAAGTTCAAAATAAATAATTCTATGTGTATGCATGTATATAAGGTCTGTCCAGGAAGTACGGGCCAAGTGATATGAAAAACAGAGATATTTATTAAAGATTCAAGATACAAGAAACATTGTACATAGGAGAGTGACAACTCAGTCCCCTTCAAAGTAGGCTCTTTGGGACCTTACACAGTTTTCCCAATTGCCATCAGCTGTCCTGACATATTTTCCTGAATCTCACTGATGGTCTGAAATCTGTTCCCATTCAAAGGTGATTTTAGTTTTGGGAAAAGCCAGAAGTCACAAGGTACCAAATCTGGGCTTAGGGGGCAGCCCGGGTGATTTGATGTTTCACCAAAATACTCTACACGACATGTGATACATGAGTGGACATACTGTCTTAATGAAGCTGCCAATCACCAACTGCCCACAGCTGCAGCCTTCTGAAACATCCAAATGGTTTCTGCAGAGGAATGTTCAAGCTTAAGGCAAAATACGTTGCAGATTTGTTGCTTTACTCACTCGGTATTTTGATTGAGACACACAGTACACATGCTCACTCAATGGTGTCTAACAGCCTCACTGACTAGTACAGTGAAGTCATCATTGTTCACACATGCACATTCCAGTCCACTCTCCTTGGCTGCCAGGTTACATTTATGTCATGCAAACAGTTCTAGTTATAGTATAACAATGGCTGGACTTTTTCCAGACAGACCTCATATGTATGTATTTAAATGTCAAATACCATGTATGTGAAAGGGACTAGACTCCATATGGGTAGTTCCAATTAGGAACTAAATAAATCTAGTTCTAAAGATAATTTTGCAAAAAGTTCACTACTTTACTTTTGTATCCTATGTTTCATGTTCTTAAGAAATATGTCTATTTACTGTATTTTTTACCTTACTATGAAAAGGTATAATCATGATTTGATTATAAGCATCAATAAATGAAAATATCTGATTCCACATGTGTAAATTTAAATTACATATAAATGCCAAAGTCTATCATTCACAATAGATTCTAATGACACATAAATTACAAAATATCCAAGTGCCCAAGTGGAAGTGTAAAGAGGGTGGCAATCAAACATTTTTTCAACTGTTCTTCTGCTGCAGGAGAGCATTTTCTTCCTTTCAGAGTATGTTCTATTAGCTCATCAGATTCCATTAACAGCACTAAACAAGGTAGATATTATCATCACATATTACAGATAGTTGAAGGAGGGCTCACGGATGTTTTAACTCTTTGAAGGCGCATATAACCGGGTGCAGAGGCTGAGGCTAACAGCTAGTGTCCTCAATCCTCAATCACTTCTCTACTGTTACACATATCTCAGCACTGCCCATAGCACTCATGGACTTAGCCTGAACCAGAAGACAATTTAGGATTATTCAAATAGAATTTTAGCAAAAGCAGACTAAAGATTTATAGAAGTTCAAATATCAAGGGTCTTCCAATTAATGCCCAGCAAAACAGTTATTTATAATGTCTAGTTACCTCACAATATCATCTTAATAGTGTTCTAAAGCCTGTATATTTCACATACATTGAAATGTTTATTATTTTTTCATGCTTAGATTTAGTCAGAACAAAATACACATCATAAATCAAATACAAGCAAACTAACAGGAAAGAAGAACACACACGCAATTTGTATATACTAATGCAAATTATTTAAAATAATGTACAAAAAATTATTTTTCCATGTTTTTCCACTAAGTTTCTCACCTCCTTTTCGGATCTGAGAACAAAAGCACCATACATTTTTATAATGAACATAAGAGATATCAACTAACCATTTCTAGGACAATATCAGAAGAGTAAGATTCGTACGAGTGTTTGTCCTTCAAAAGAAGTAGTAGTGCAGAATATCCAATTATCATCTTCAAATTCAATAATGAATAAAAGAGTCTGTGAATGAAAAAGTTTACTAGTCTGAGAAGTAATTTAAAAATCGGTATAAATTTTCAATTTTTAAAATAATGGTCAAGCCACCGTTACCTTCACCCTGTATCCGCAAAGTGAAACTGAGAATGAACCTAGAATGAATTGGCTCTTTTTTTGCTCCCAGCTAAGTACTTAGAAGAAAAAAAAAGTTAAGCAAAAGATAACACTGACCAGATTTATTTAAAATAGAAGACTTTCTGGACATGCCTGAACCACATAAACTTATTCAAACTACCTATATAGTGTACCTATACTTTCTATGAATATCATACCAAATAAAAGAATATCCAACATGTTTACCACCCCAACAGCTTTTTGTAGCAATGATTTGATATTTCACCTTTGAAAAATCTTTAACAAGCACTGAAACAACAAAAGACGTAAGATTAACTCACTCAAAAAAATTCAATTCAATCCATATACACACCTCAAAGAACTCAAATTTCTGAAGAATTAAAATAGGTATTTTGTTAAGTTTAGTTTCAAGTTCTTGTTCAAAAAACTAGAAAAATGATCATTTTTCACAGATCTGGAAAATGAAATTGTCTTTGTCCTTGTTACTTATCGCTGTTATTGAACTCATTAACTGTATTGGAACTGTAAATTTTATGTATTAACTATATTTGTGTATTAACTGTATTTTAATGTCTGAGGAACCAAAGGATGTTTACAAATCAACTGATTCAAAATCAATTCTGGAATATAATCTCAGTTTACTACTAGCTATTGCTGAAGCACTACATACGGTAATAAAAACTTGCTTGAAGTTTCTTTTCAAGTTTAGTTTTATTGTTTTAAGGATTTATAGAGCAGGCATTCCTAAGTAAACTCATTTTGGAGAACTCTGTAGAGAAACTTCACTAGTAATGTTTTTAATTAACCATCAGACTCAATATATTATTTTTATAGTGACTATATTACCTTCTCAAACACAGGAAGCTAATATTTGGATCTGTGCATTAAATACATTTTTGTTGGCATTCAACAACAAAAAAAGGTAGAAGAGTTAGAAGTAACTTATTTTTTTACAGAGCATTAAGATTATCTTCAAATATGTAAATGATCATGATCAAGTTATTAACCAAATACATTTACATGGCAAATCTGTAACTATAGTATTAAAATCTCACAGATTTGACTTCAGGCCATCATGCAGCTAAATTTCTCATTCTATTCAAATGTTACCTAGATGGCAGCAAGTATTCTCACCGGAGTAAAAGACTATAAATGAATACAATTCAGTTATGGACACTCAATCTATGTTTATTTTTATGATTTATGTGGTTATCTTTAGTAGGCTGTCTGAACCTGCAAAATAAGTCATGTTCTATATCAGCTAAAACCTTATGCATTACAGTATATTAAAATGTCCTAATTAAACTGAGCGAATGCCAAGAATCAATGTTCGTATCCTAAAGGCACACATGCAGTCTTTTTTGCACTTAAAATTTTTCTTTCTTCAACTAAATTTATTGGGGTAACATTGATTAATACAATTATATAGGTTTCAGGTGTACAATTTTATATTATATCACCTGTGTATTATTATACTGTGTGCGCAAATCGTGCAAATCAAGACCTCACACCTGTTAGAATGGCCATTATTAACAAGTCAAATAGTAACAAGTGTTGGAGAGGGTGTGGAGAAAAAGGATCCCTCATTCACTGCTGGGGGGAATGTAAACTGATACAGCCACTATGAAGAACAGTATGGAGGTTCCTCAACAAATTAAGAATAGAGTTACCATGTGACACAGCAACCCCTCTTCTGGCTATCTAACCCCCAAATTTTGAAAACATTTATCCACAAAGATATATGTTCACCCCTATGTTCACTGCAGCATTATTCATGGGGGTCCGGGCATAGAAACATGCAGTCTTCTAATGAAATGAACACTAAAGACTAGACAGCATTCCCAAAACACTTTCTCAGGATGTATATAAAGCTTCATTTAAAATGAAAGAAAACTAAACATAGTAAATGATTTGGGAAACACTGATACAACAAAATTTAAAATATTTCTGCACTTAAAATCTATGTGGGATTTCTGAGAGCCTCCAATTTCCTAACATGTCCTTACCCTGTTATTATGGAGCAGTTCATGGAACCTATTAGGAATCAGTTTTATAGTTTGTTATCACTGCTGCTGTTTCAAGGAGATGTTATCTTGCTTGTCACACCAAGTTTGATCCATGTGTTTGGACCTTCACACTTAACTCTTTGTTCATTTTTTCTCCTACTTATCTTAATCACAACTTGACAAATTCTAAATCTTTCTGTAACTGACCTCGTTACCATTTCTTCTTCTCTTCCACACAGCCCCTTTATTCACTTTTAAGCTGAACATCTATCATAAACACTGCCCCAGTCTAATTAATTTTTTATGCCATGAATAGAATTAACCTCCAAATATGCCATGATGTATCTTCCTCTCCAGTTTGTAATTATATAAACATTCAATCTACTGTTGAGAGCATGATTCTTAAAAGTCACCCTTAGATGGAAGAAGAGAAAGCTAAAAGGGGTTGTCATATATGAACTTGGTGACTTGCAGACTTATTTCATACAGCATGAAAATAAGTAGCATAGGATTTATTCTGTTTTGAGCTGCAATTACTAGCAGTCAAATGCAATACCTAATTTAGACACTTCTTCATAGTGATGTATCTGCTAAATGAATAAACAGTAGTCAACAGTCCAAAAACAAGAGGACATCAAAGGCTAGCTGCCTGTTTATAATTATCTTACTTTAAAATGTAAATCTTAAAATATCTGTGATAATGACTTGATAATAGTTTATGACTTTCCAATTAAGTGTGAAGCGCTCGCAAAGCAAATGCACAAATGTCAAGTTCAATTTGAGAATTATTGTTTTTTTTCTCTAAGATGCAATTTTGTTCAGGGACATTTTTATAAGCTAAAAGTAATGCCAAACACATGGAAGATATAATGACAGGCCTTCTGGGAAGGTGATGAGACAGAAAATGTTCTATAGCAAAAACTCAATGACCTGTACCCAAATCTCTTTCAATATGGCAGCCACAGAGAGAGCCAGCAGGCCATGCAGGAGAATGACTTCTTTTCCCTCTTAGAAACTCTGGCCTGATTCTGCGTAGCCTCACATTTAAACTCTCAATATACCAAGACAGGAACAAGTGAAAAAGAATGGAAAATCTGACTTTACTTTCAAAAATCCTAGAGGCAACCACCCAAAATTCTTTTCTGTGGGAGAAATACCAACACCCTTATCATCCAGTGAGTGTTTTCCACTTTTAAGTTCAGTTTAAACCTCAAGATGGGTGCCAAATAAATATGCCAATAAGAAAATTGAGAAGGTATCCAAGATACTACCCTTTCATATATTTTTTAAGGACTCAGGCTAACTAATGGACTCTTAAGAATATCTTCCCCCAAATTTCTAGAAAGGCAGTCAAAATATTCTAACAAAATTTAATTGGTACTTATATAATTAATAAGTTGTGTATCAATTTTTATATAAAAGAGATTCACTTTAAAACTATACTATTGTATAAGAGAATTAGAGCATTTTTTAAATGATTTGAAAATATTATCAGAGCATCCAACTATTGATAGCAAAAAAAAATCTGGAAGAAATAATAATCTAAATTATAGTGAAACAATCAGCAAAACTCCTTCCCCAGTGTAAGAATCTCCTCTGCACTGATCCTAATGAATGGTAACACAAACTCTAGCACGATGACGGAAATCTTACAAAAGATAACCTTTCCACTATTGGGAAGCACTGTTTACAAAAATCTTGTTTTCTGAGCCAAAGTTTGCACTATTTGTTTCTAATTCTGTAATATAAAAATAACTGTCCTTCTATTTCTTCATCCACCTAACAGACCTGCAAAATGCTGAAGATGGCTTTGATATCAATATCCAGGCCATCCCTTCTCCTTCCAATTCCTTATATCATTCATGTATGACAATGTTTCTTCTACTTGCTGGCTATGCTTCTAGGTTTATTCTCTTTCGTCAATGTTCCTCTAAATAAATAAGGTATCAGAGAACTGGAAATGAAATAGAATGAAATTAAATTTCTATACAATGAAGTATAGCTCTTTATCTTCCTGGTTTATAACTAGTATTTTGATACCAAGTCCTTAGTCAAGAAGGTACCACATGACACTTGGGAGAAAATAGGATCAGTTTTATAATAATGTTTTACCACTCCATTTGTAGAAATATAGTACAATAAAAAGTTGAGACAGCTAGAACTTTGTCAACAAATTCCTTGAAAAATTCTTTGAAAATTGGTGCTGTTTTTCTATAGAAATATTTTAAGGAATATTATTAGTAACATGGTCTGATATACATTAAGAACCTCATCAAAAGATATAAGCTTATGACCCCAAACTTTAAAAGATTTGGTTTTCAGATAACGTTTCAATAATTAATTACCTGTTACCATAGTCCACAACCACCCAATCTTTTGAGGTTCCTGTGATAGCATCATGATGTTGAAACAGCCCCAAATTCCTTCTGGCTTCTGTAAGCGTTGTGTAATAGGATGATGAAAGAAATGCATTTATCTTGTATTTCTGAGCTTGTTGCAGGGCGAAATAGTACAGAATTTCAGCAGACCTGATTGCATAGAAGTCATTAATTTTTATTTGAAAACAATCATTTTAGTTTACTATTTAAAATCTATGGCATTGACACATTTTGAAATGTGGTTTTTAAAAATCCACAATTTTAGTACAACTTATAAGATACTGGTAATAAACAGTTCTATAAAACCCCCAAGTTATCTACCTAATAAATCTAAATTCTTCATCATCAAAGAACATCATTGCTATATTTATACAAAGGGCTCAGATTCTAGATGGTCCTGGAAAGAAGCCAGTACCTACTGGCAGCAAGACAGGCTTATTTATGTATAACATAGGGAAACTATATCTCAACACAGCAGTAACAACTAGAGAAATGTTTCTTTCCTTTCTTCTCTCCAAGAGCAGTGAAGACATGTGCCATGAACTTCGTCTACAGAAAGCCATTTACTCTCCTGAGTGTACATTAGGAGGGGAGGTGGTTGGGGAATGCATGGCCACATGAATGGGACACTAACAGTAAAGGGGAAGCAGAAAAACGATAGCTTGAGAGCTCAGTGACAAGAGCGAGTCTAAACGCTGAATAGTGACATACAACTATAAAGAACTTAACAATACAAGCTGAAAGATGATAAAACATAATGCTGTCTTTTCTCATTTATTTTAAAGAATAAAACACATTAGCTTTCAGAAGAGCTTTTGAGTCAAAATATGGGATTTATAATTTTCATCTTTTTTCCATCAGAGGATATGATTACATATAGGATTATAAAAAGTTCTTTATAAAGAGCCATGGTTTGATCAAGTAAAAAATATAAGAAGGTTCTTTATGCAGAACATGTTAAGGATGATGGAGAGAAAAATCAGGGTAACTTGCCAATGTATTAAGATAGCAGGAAAAAGGAGAGATTTGCAGTGCTTTTTAAAAAAGTAAATTCCTTTAAATAATTGAAATAATGAAAAGATACTAAATAGTCTCTACTTTTAAATTCTAACCCTTCTGAAATTTACAGTGTAAGAATCACTAAATTTAAATTAATAAAGAAATTGTGTATATATGTTTATACATATACTCAGCATACATTCCTGGTTTTGAAAATGTAAGAAAGTGGACTTTAAGAATATTTATTCTTTATACTTTTCTATTTTATCCAAATTTTTTACAAGTGAGCATTAGGATGAAATATCACTATTACCAGACAATAAACTTATTCTCAAATACATTAATTATATTATGAAATTCACTATTTTTTATTTAATTTATTTTTTATTATAATTTTTTATCCTTATTATTTTTTTATCCTCACCTGACAACATTTTTTCATTGATATTAGACAGAGGGGAAGGTGAGACAGAGAAGCATCAATTGGTTGCCTCCTGTACGCACCCAGATGCACCCAAATGGGGAATCGAATCCACAAACTTTCAATTATGGATGACACTCCAACCAACTGAGCCACACCAGTTGGGGCATGTTTTTTTGTTCTTTATTTTAAAGCAGCAGAATTTTCAAATTACAGGACCCGTAGTAACTACTGCACCTTAAGTACGTTCAAAATATATTAAAATTGAACCAACATTCATAACTCTTTGCCACAAAAAACAAAAACAAAAAAAACCAAAAAACACTTGACACTTAAAAATCATTCAGTAGTCCAAAAGAATCTCTACATTATTTAATACTGGCTCTGTTTTTGGCAGACAATTAAGAATAATAGAAAAGATAACTAATATTCTATTATTTGGTAAAATGCATAAATCTCTATAATATATTTTATTTTATTACAAATACAATAATAATGTACTCATCTGGGCCCTGGCTGGTGTGCCTCGGTGGACTGAGTGCTGGCCTGTGAACCAAAGGGTAGCTGGTTCGATTCCCAGTCAGGGCACATGACTGGGTTGCAGGCCAGGTCCCTAGTAGAGCGTCCATGAGAGGCAACCACACACTGATGTTTCTCTCCCTCTGTATCTCCCTCCCTTCCCCTCTGTCTAAAAATTAATAAATAAAATCTTAAAAAAATAATGTATTCATCTGGCATATTTGTGAATATCTAAAAATAGTCAAAAAAGGTTAGCCTTTTGTAGTAATGATAACAGTAGCAAGTAAAATAATAAAAAAAATACTATTATACCAAAGTACAGCTCTTTAAGAAATTCATGTTTTTTAAAAAAGGCTTTCCAAACTCTACTGTTTCCACTACTGCACAGAAGAGGGTGGATATAACTTTTTGCTTTTAATACTGAGATTCATCATGAAAATTAATCATCATGAATTCATGATGTGAACTGAACTGAAAATGAATTCATCATGAAAATTAATAGCTGTCCTGGGCTATACATACATACGAATCCCTGGGGTGATTTATCTTTATCAAAAACAAGACTCGGTTACTTAAAACTGTACTCTGCCTTGTGACAGCCACCAGCTACATGTGACTACTTACATTTGAACTAATTAAAATTAAATGAAATTCATCCAGTTCTTCAGTCACACTGGTCACATTTCATGCTCAATATTATATGTGGCTAGTGGCTGCCACATTAACCGGTGCAAAAATGGAATATTTCTGTCACTGCAGAACGTTTTATTGGACAGTGACTGAAAGCTCTACTGGATAATGCTGGTATATGGTGTTTGTATGTTTTCTCTTGACTTTTTTGTCTTTCTCGCATCAGTTTTTTTTTTTCACTCTGCCTCCATCAGTTCTCATCTCTTGTAAGTTTTGTTCTTCTAAGCAGAAAATCACACCTATAGAAATGTGTTCCAAATAAATAAATAAGAACTGAGATGAAGCCTCTAAAGTTCTCGCATCTACAAAATACATTCGTTTTAGAGTATGTATTTTGAAGCCCACGTTTTGGCTACTGACAGGCCCTATTTGCTCCTTTTGACGCATGCCCGTTTCCCATGATTAAGGTAGATCACTGACCTGCAGACACACATGGCAGTGTCACTGAACATTATCGTTGTGTGCCAATAATACAGGTAATTAGTTAGAAAAATACAAAACACAGAATTCAGCTCCCAGAAAAAGTAATTATATAAACTGCTTTGCCTTCCAGATAAACCCATGTAATAATCTGATTATGCTTTGGAGACATAGCTCTGATTTCATTAAAATTTCACAATTACATTAAACACATCCTGGCACTCCATTAATGTGGTACATTACACAAAGCTCTACACAAAGGCTATGACAACATAGAAGACATGAATAACTATGTGCAGTTACTGGAAGGTAAATGTACCTTAGATGGGATTCCAATATTCTGTCCATCCGTTTGTAAAAAGGTCTGGATGTAAAGTAGCCACTCCAGTAATGATCATCCCGGTCAGCGTAAGTGAAAAAATCCCCACTCAGCACAGGGAACATCGACTGGCTATTCTTTCTGCTAGCTGCATCTTCTTTATCCAGAGCATCAAAATAATCTGATAAAGTCCCAAACTGTATCTAGTAAAAAAAAAAAAAAAGACTGTACTTCAATTATGCATAGTTTCCTTAAAATTACTTTTGCACTAAAATGTAAAGTTACTAATAAATGTTTAAGATAAGCTTCCAAGTAAAGATGAATATGTGCCTCAGGTTTAACAAAACTCAAAAGCAGGAGGAAATACTCAGTGACACTTGCATTAAGTCCCAAATTAAACTAAGAGAAAACTTGCATGCCTAAGCAGTTAGAGGAAGAATTATGTAGACTTCAAATTTGTGGCTCTGAAAACTCCTCACATATCTGGAGAATTTCAAAATGTTCAATGATCAGGGCATGGAATAATTCAGAGATGAAAGAAAGATGGGGGAAATATATATTAAAAAAAGGACATATTTTGAGTAAAATATTCCAGAAGTCTGAAATAATAAATTTTATTAGTCATTAAGTACTTTCATACGTCATATGCACATACCCTACTCTGCTCTCCCCTTCACCTCGGTCTGCATTCCTATAAGACAGAAGGGAGAAACCTCAAGCACAGCAGGTCACTTTTTTAAAAAATGGACTTTCTTTATGGGTAGGTGACAGTGAATAGAGAGGTAAAACAGAGTAACAAGCTGACTGCTCAAATGAATAGGTCTTTCTGATTAATGATTCAGATTCCCAGTATATAAATCTATTTTTATAAGAACTATTTTATTAATCAAAAGAAAAAAGAAATATTATGCCAGACCTTATAAACAAATATTAAAAGAGTGTTTTTAGAAATAAACAGGGAATTCAACAGGGAATGTGTTCCTTTTAATAAAAAAAATGCTAACTTGTGTTATTTCCTACTTTATACACACACACAGATATCAAAAGCCATTTTGACTCAGTGTGGCAAAAAAAATTATTAAAAGTATTTCTAAAAAGTGAGTAGAACACTAGCACAGTGGTTAAAAACAGCAAAGAACCTGCATCCACATGGCATGGGTTTGAATTCTATCTCTAACCCTTACCATGTGGCTTTAAGCACACTACATCATGTCTCTCTCTGTGTTACAGCTAATGGAGTTCTAAGTAAAAATTCTTAGAAATGTGACTGGTAAATAATGGTGTAAGTTTTAGCTATTATTTCTCTGTTGCAAATGCAAAATTTCAACTAGAAACATAACATTAGTAAGATAAGTATAAATTATTATGATCTTATTGTGATACAACAAATTTTGTAACAGCAAAACAGATGATTATTCCTAAATCCTATGTTTACATTAAAGAAAAGCAATTTTCAACTATCCTATCCATTTTTATCATGGCTTCACCTAATAGAGTGTGTCTGGGCAAGTTAATCTATTTGTGTCTCAGTTTCCTCATCTATAATGGGGATAATTATAGACCTACCAGAAAATGTCTGGATAATTAAGTCAAATAAGGTGAAGCATTTTAAAAAGTTAAGCGCAAATAATAAGTACTTAATATATTTTAGCTAATATTTTAAGTATTATTTCTTCTTCAATCATATTATCAGGAAGCAGATGTACAGATGATCTCAGAAAGGTATACAGTGGAAAAATATTCAATAATCTAAGTATTTCTAAGTCGTACTTGGATCATGTAAATAATAAGGAATGCCTACTGGGTAATAAAAATTCCTTTTATTCCAAATTTTAGGAAACTATGGCATGCTACAGAGTTTACAGTAACAACTGACTATTCCTTTTTTAAAACATTTCAATTAATTTTTATTAGGTAGGATGAACATACTTCCTACTTTGTAATTTCCCAGAGCAAAGTTTATGTAAGTGGCCTAGTGGGCTTTTGCACAAATTTAATTCAGTCTTTAAGAGCTGAAATATAATCCTCTATCACTACTAAAGTAGTTTCAAAAGAAAATATTTAAAGTAAGTTTTTCTATACAGTCTTTTGGTAGCTCAAATGAAGTAAATATTTGGGCCACCTAAAAATACAAGTATAACCAAAGAAAAAATATTTATATGGTTTTTATATTAAAAAGCAACAATTAAATCTTAAATATAACCTTAATCTAAACTCCTGTATCAAGACATCATATAGGAAAAATACATAAATTGTTAAGTTATGATCAATGGCAAATTGGCTGTCTCAGCTAGTATAATGTCAATATTTTAGCTATTCAATTATTTGTTTTTCCTTTCATTAAAAAAATAATAATACATGTAAGTTTTTAGTTTAGACAAAGTAACTTTAAATATCCCACCAAGAAAATTTATCCTATCAAATAGTAAGACCTATTATAAAACTGTAGTAATTAGGATGAGATTAGTCAAAGAGACAAAATCGAACAGAGTTTAGACACAGATCCACATGAATGTAACATAACATCATTAATGACAAAGACGATGCTGCAGTGCAATAAGGAAACTATGGTTTTTGGGTTTTTTTTTCCCAATAAAAAATGCTGAATATCCACATGAGCAAATGGGTATCCTGATCCCTACCATCACAAGCTTCACAACAGCCAATTCCAAATGGACTACAGATCTGAAAGTTGAAGGTAAAACAATAAGGGTTCTAGAGGACATTTTCATAAGAAATGTAAATTCATTAAGAAATTTTCTTAAAACAGAACATAATTTCTTAAACAGAACATAAGCACTAACCAAGAGGAAAATACTGGTTTGTTAGATTTAATTGAAATTAAGGATTTGTGTTCATCAAAAGACAGCATTAATTAAATACAGAGGAAGATAATATTTGCAGAACTTTTATCAGAAAAAAGATTCAATCCAAAATACATAAAGGAACTATAAATGGTTAGAAACTGACAACGCAATTTAAGAAAAAAAAATCACCAAAAGACTTAAATAGGCACTTTATAAAAGAAGGTATTCAAGTGGCAATAAAGTGTGAGACAGAGGCTCAACCTCATTAAGTACCAGGGAAACACAAAATAAAACCAGCACATATTTGTCATAGATGAAAACTAGAAACAACATAAATGTCCGGTAACATCAGAATGAATATATTGTAGTATATATACCAAATGGAAAGAGATACACAGCATTAAACATGAATGAACTACCACTACATGCAACAACATGGATGAATCTTACAAACATAATGTGGAGCAAAAAAAGTCAGACACAAAATAACACATGCTTAAGATTCCCTTTTTATAAAATTTCAGAAGAGGCAACAGTAATCATGGTGACAGAAATAAAAATATGGTTACTTTTGTAGGAGTTGGTAATGACTTCGAGACTGGGTTTTTAAATTTGAAAACATTCTTCACACACTTATGATCTGTGCACTTCTCCTATGTATGTGATATTTCAATTTCAAAAAATTACTTAAAGTGTTCCAGTGTACAAAGAAGGAAATAGGTAAAATACTAAAATTGGGATTTAATTCTTCAGAGTCAGGTCCTTTTATGGATCTCAAAACCATTCCCCAGGAAAATGTAGTTAGAGATAAGATGCCCCACATTCAGCCCTGGCTGGTGTGACTCAGTTGGTTGGAGCATTGTCCTGTAACCAAAGGATTGCAGGTTCAATTCCCAGTCAGGGCACATGCCTAGGTTCTGGGTTTAGTACCTATCGCAGCTAATATAAGAGGCAACTGATCGATGTTTCCCTCCACATTGATGTTTCTCTCCCCTTTTCTCCCACTCACTTCTCCTTTCTCTAAAATCAATAAGCATGTCCTTGGATGAAGACAAAAAAAATACCCACATACATATGTGCTTCTCTTATCAAATGTTCATCTTTGAGAACATTCTCATTACAGAGATGATTTAATCATAATCCTGATGCTCAGAGTTAATAATCTGGTAGAAATTCAGTTGTAAGTATCTTAAATAAACTTGACATTTTATTTATCTATTTGATATTAAGTTTACTTAATAAACTTTAATTTTCACTACATAAAATGTAGTCCATTACCAGCATTCTAATTTCCTATGCAGTAACATCACTTCCCTTCTACAGTATTTTCACAGATTTTCTACTGCCTGAAAGTTAATATGTGAATATAATAAACATGTTGGATAATTAATTTTCTCATAAAGGGTCTATTATATGACTCTTGTTTCAATCTTGACTCACACAAAGCATCTGTTACAAAATGCTTTTAGGAGGTTAGGAAAATTTGAATCTATTAATAAATTGTTGCTAATTTTTTAGATGTGAAAATGTATTATGATTATATTTTCAAACAGAGTCCTTTTCATTTAGATATAGATACTGAAATGATTACAGATGAAACTATATGACACCTGAAATTTGCTCCAAAATAATCCCAGGGAGAGGAATGAGATGACAGTGAGGCAGAGCTGCACAATGAAAAAGTGACTTTGAGTTGTAGCTAAACCATGGATTGCAGGGTGGTGGGGGATGTACTTGTGTTATTCTCATTTAGGATACATTTTAAATTTTCTTAAGAAAAAAGAAGTGAAAACTACAGGCAAATGATTAATTTCAGAAGTCTTCTCTCATCTAAGAAAAATGCTGTGTATTCTCTGGACATTTGTTTGCAAAATTCATGACATGTTCATCTTCATCTGCCAGTCACAATGCTAAATCACAAAAATGCAATTGTCAGAGAGAAACAATAAATTGTCAATGTTAGTAGAAAAAGAGAACATCATTGAAAAATGAGGATCACAACTTAGCAGAGGTACATGTTTTCAACCACATAAAAGTAATGGCTCTCTAACCTTCATGGAGTGGTAGGAAACGGAAAACTTTGGAAATGGAACTAGAGTAGCAGGTAATTTTCCTCTTCGTGAATTACACTTGTACACAAGAACTATATGTTCTAAGAAATACTGGGATGTGGGACAAAGCAACTCAGGCTATTGTCTTTTAGTTTCAGTGAACAATGAAAGCTCAACTTCAAATCCAGTATCATAATTATATATTTTCTCATTACCTTAACATTATATCGAGGTTGAGAATTCATATAATCGAAAAGCAGCTGATAATTCTTGAACTGATGATCCCATTCAGTGCGTTCACTGTAGCGGAAATCATCTCCGAGTGGGGCCAGGACAACTGTAGTGCGGAAAAGTTTTGACTTCTTTCGGTACTGATCTAGAAGCATCTCAGCCCTACAAAATTTAAAAAAAAAAAAAAAATAGTATTAAGAACAATGGGCAACTTATCGAAAAGTATATTAAATTAAAAGAAACTATTTACCTATATTGTAGGTTAGTGTGATTTATAAGGCAGATTTTTTAACTATCATACTAATTTTCGTATTTACTTAAAATATTCATAAGCTCCTAATCAGATAGAAAAGCCTATAGCTTCTCAAAGGATTATCTTTAGAGAAATAAGCTCACATACCAACTTTGGATTATAACTACTGGGGCATCAATGACCTCCAAAAGCCCAGCCACAGAGGCTGGATCCCATATAGTCCACAAAGCCAATAAGGATTTCGCAACTATGTGAACTTTGAAATTTGATTTGATTTAGTGTCCCTTTCTCTAATTTATACTAAAATGGCTGATCAAACATACGAAAAGCATAGTTTGAATGAAACCAATCACAGAACCATATTTCTTTTCTTAAAGGTAGAAAATCAATTCACTTAACACCTGCCATCAATAATCTCAGTATTT
The DNA here is from genome assembly GCA_039655065.1 of Glossophaga mutica. Classification (NCBI taxonomy): domain Eukaryota; kingdom Metazoa; phylum Chordata; class Mammalia; order Chiroptera; family Phyllostomidae; genus Glossophaga; species Glossophaga mutica. Next base: position 74,006,179 of record CM077305.1, on the reverse strand, counting down.
TTCATGCTGTCCTCAATACTGATTGATAGATGAAGCTCAGGACTTGAGTAAGCTACTTTGTTTTCTACATCCCATCTAACCCATGATTCAAAAGGTCAGCTAAACACACAACTTGCTGATATGTTTTATGCTTCATATTCTAGTATTCTGTAGAAAACCCTTTGGAAAATGCTGAATGGGCACCAACTGAGGAAGTCTGAGAATAGAAACAAATAGAAAGGGCTTATGAAAATAAAATTAAACAAATGGAACTAGAGTATTTCTCCATGTTTATAAGACCAAAGCTTAAGAAATTAATGATAGCCCTGGCTGGTGTAGCTCAGTGGATTGAGCGCGGGCCTGCGAACCAGAGGATCGCGGTTCGATTCCCAGTCAGGGCACATGCCTGGGTTGCAGGCCAGTTCCCAGCAGGGGACACACAAGAGACAACCGTACATTGATATTTCTCTCCCTCTCCCTCTCCCCTACCCCTCTAAAGACAAATTAAAAAAAAAAAATCTTTAAAAAAAAAAAAGAAATTAATGATAGACGACAAATATGCTTTTAACCAAGTATTCCAATTTTCAATTCAAGGATGATCTAGAAGTAAATTCTAATTCACAATGTAAAAACTTATGAAAGAAACTCAAAGGATGTCAATGATAGAAAGAGGCATTTTATAGAAATTATGAAAAAACATTTAATTAATCGAGCATCTCATATGATCTCTTTATATTAATAATCTCTAATTATTTAGAGATTACAAATTTTGCTTTACAAGTATCATAACTGCTTTACAAGTATTAAATTATTAGCAAAAATTTAATAGCTTGATAAAATATAACCAGAATGTTCACAGGTAACATAATGTAGAGATTTTTGTGATTATCATTAGTTAGAGTACTTAATTTTTACTAGTAACTTACTAATATTCTAAGTTTACCAAAAACAATTTTAGATTATTACAGTTAAAAAATACATATGCAATTAATAACATAGAAAGATAAGAAATAAGAGTAAAAAACAAATATATAAATCACAAGTATACGATATACCATGACTGGGCACTAAACAAGATCCCTCAACCAGCATAAAAGAGGATACATGATCATTTAAATGCATCCCAAAGTTTACTACCTTACTTGTACACGTGTACAACACATAACATGAAAGGAATCACGAACATTAATGATATGCCTTTTCCACTCAGCAACTATCCTAACTTTCAAGCGTCTGCTCAGAAAGTGTCAACACCAGGAAAGCCAAGGGACCAACTTACACCATCTGGCAGTGGATACTCACTAAATATATGGTAAAGTAATGACGAATGAATGGACCAACATCACATTTGAGGATACGCAGCTGCAATTTGCTCTTTACTTATTCTACTAGGTAAGTAATGTCGGCTTAAGCAGAACCAGGAAAATCATCTAACATGTAAATCATCATCATATGTAGAATACATGGTTTTATATCAAAAACTGAAATTGATGAAGAATGGTATTTCTTTATATTCAAAGTAGAGGAACCTGCTGAACTAAATGTATCAAATGTATCACCTGTACAAAGTAAATTTCACTTTGTTTAGGGTGTTAAAAAGTCAAGTGTCACTAAGATGGAAGGTCTGTGTTAGATCTCCATTCATCACAAAGTTCAAAACAAAAGTGATATTTGGCTGTGAAATAACCAGCAGGGTTAAAATTTCAAGACTTAGAATATTTTTTTAATCTACACAAGTATTACAGATTCTTTTACCTGTACGCCTCCAGGTGCCTGGAAACCACTTTCAGAATCACTGGAACTGCATGAGCACAAGGTGTGCTCTTGAAAGGTCCGATGACACAGCAAAAGGATTACACATGAAAATGCCTTTCAGGTACTCGCAGCAGCCCACGCCCCCGAAAAAACAGGGAACTCATAATACCATGGGTACACTGGGACTTTCCAAATGAAGAAGCTTCTGGCTATACCCTTCAAGCAGTTCCCTATCCCTGACCACCTGAGCTCAGAGGATTAGTGTAAATACCTGATTCAGTGACAAACAGCTGTTTTCTCAAGGAGACAGGCAGGCCTACCCTGCCCAGCCCCCCACCTCTTCCTACATAATATACTGGACTATTTTCTCTAACTAGCCTAACCCCTGAAAGAAAGCTGTTTGTTCAGTGTTCCTCAGTGATTCTCCCTGTTGTAGGAACCAAGAAAATGAAACAATGTTAATCCCTAATCTTGGACAGTTTTTCAAAACAACTGTGAAAGTCAGACTTTGATGGTAAGGATCCATGGCTTGAAGGAGGCTGCCACGCTAAAATACTTTTGTGTCTGCCGCAGAGGTTCACACTGGAATAATTTCTTTATGATCACAAGGACTTGCTCTAGGCAAAGAGATTCAAACTCACCTTCCTCCTCACACACGTTATTTAAAAAACAATTTTTTAAATAAATACATTTGACAGAGCACAGTGCAAAGATCTTATTTCATTTAAAAGGCTGTATTGTTTTTCTAGCAGAGTTGAATGGTTTATATAATAACACATGTTTTATTTTAATGCATTCAGTATATGCCACTAATTTTTAAGTGAAGAAATCAAATTTTAAAAGCACCAAAATAAGAACTATATGGAACTTGATTTAATAATTCCATCATCAGCAATTTTCTTTAAGATATGTTCATTGCTTTGATTTTTATTTAAATATCTTTAGGTATAAATATTTCTAATTAAAGTTTTCTGTAATTCAAACACATCACAAAGATGCAAAGATGTATATTCATCAGGCTAGGCAACATTCACTATTATTGAAATTGTTATTAAGGGAACGAATAATTACACTCTTTATGTGTTCATTTCAATAAATACATGCTTGCGGTTGGGTTGCTCTTCTTACCAATTTATACAATAGAGAGCAGAAATTTTATTATCAACAAAAGTATATGAAATCACTCAAACACAGACTTTTATAATGAGGGCAAAGGAGAGAGTAGTAACAGTTCATTATCCATTATCCATTGTATATTGATCTACTGTTGTTCACTTTCCATTAAGCCTTAGCACATAACAGACATCATCAAGGCTCTAGCATTTTTAAGTTGCTTTACATCTGATTTGAATGAAAACCTTGAACGAGGATAATGTTGGCTACTGAAGCCCATTTATTCACCCCTTCAGCAACTAGCAACTAATGCTTGTTTGTTCAAGATGTTGTCATATGAAATGTATTATTTTCATACCTGTTCTGGACATTTCCAAGATATATTGTTTCTGGGGGGACTCCCCAGGGACAACCAAATCTGCCTCCTGGAAGCCGTTTAAAATCAAACTGGCAGCATATTTTAGGATCAGGTCCACAAGTGTGAGGGATGTCATAGCTGTAGAAGGGCATCATGTGGCAAAAAATATCTGTGACAGATCCCAGATCTAAAATAAAGAGCCAACAGACAAACCTGCATTTATAAATTTTGTTTTCCCAAAACTCTTCAGAATGCCAGACTTTATACTTACATAATGCAAGCTCTTCCCTAAATCAACAATCCCTTTAACTCCTAGTGCCATATACCCCAGCAGTACTGAATGACAGCCAGCCTAGAGTAAGATACACCTGAGTAAGATCTACATCTTATATTTAAACTTAGCAGAGGCAGAAAAGCCCAATTATGAACCAGCATCTGCTGACCTGGATGATACAAACTGAGCAGAAGCAAAATTTATAATCAGCTCATCCAAAATTATGGCCATGGCCGTCCCCGGCTTCCAGCTCCTGCCACACCTGTTCCCACCTCCCGTTAACAGGATACACTGAGACAGACCAATAGCTGCAGAGGCTGTGTGAGAAGAGAGGAAGAAAGTAAAAGAGGAAACAGAAAGAAGAGGGTGCTTGTGACAATAGTGGGCAAATTCCTATCTACTTCTCACAGTAAGAAGAAGGAAGCACAACCAGTAGAGTTCATGGAGTCGCCCCAATGCTCACCAATAAAGAGCCAACGGGACTTTCCACCAAGTCAGGAACATAAGAAAAGAAGCAAACAACAACAACAAAAAAATATGGCAAACAAGCACCGATTCCTGACGCAGAATTGTTTTTAATTAAAACACAAATGACAGCAAGGTGTTGCTATAACTGCCCTTCAGTTCAGAAGCCAACCACCAGCAAGATTGGAGGGCTTAACCAGAAGTTAAAAGTTATTATCTTTGTATGATCCTGAGCTGTGAATAGCTATCCCCCTTTATTTCTTCATGGGTTTCAAATCTTCAAAAATGGGTATGTATTACTTTTATAATAAAAACAGACAAAAGAAACAAGGACAAAAGAAAGCAACATTCACATTTAAAAATGAAAACTGCCTCATCAAGGATCAGAACATACAAAGAAGCTCAACTTAATTGCAAAACATATCATTAAAGCAACATATTCAAATCTACCAGATAAATCCTAAAATATTTGTTTTACCTCTCACTCCATTTAGCTTAAGTAAGTGCTAATTCTTTCCCAAATTTTAAAATTATTACAATCTGCTATCATTCTCTGATGCCAGTTGTTTCACTGAATCACGTCATGAGTGTGACACCATGGATGCCGGTCACTACAATGCTTACTAACTGCACAGAGGTTGTTACAAGTCTCAGAACTGATGGAACTTCCTCCTCCTTTCTCCTGTGATCAAGGACATACCCCACTCTTTCTTCTCACACCATACTATTTAGCAGTCCACTTACAAATTTTAGTTTTTCTGCTACATTCTGTGTTGTTTGTTTTTTATCAGATGAGACCATAATTTCCTTACAGTGAAGGGCATTTTCTGTTTTCTTCCAAGCTTGGTATTAACTACATAAAAGTGCACAGTAATTCCTTGTTGACTAATATTTACAGGAAATTGGGATGTAGGCAATAGTTTAAGTAGGGCTCCCTCAAATTAAGAATCCTTTTGTAAAAAAATCAATATGCTCCTTTGCATCTGATCAAACCCTCTACAAGTTCTTGTTTTCCCTGCAGATTTAATTTTCCAAAATAAAACATTATATAGCTATATTCTTTCCTTATTGAAACATAGTAGTACGTATAAGAAAGTTACATCTAGATTTACAAATGATTTTTCTAAAACACTTAAGAGGGGAAACTAAATTACACAGGAAAGCAAGTATGATGTAATGTAGTAATTCTGAACATTGTTTTAGCAACTAAATCCTTTTTCTCAGATGAAATCTGACTGAGAATTCAATCCTGGGAAGGCAATGTGTGACAAGGGTTAGGAGCCTCACCTTCTAAACTGATCCAAGTCTCGGCTCTGTACCCACTCCCCGTGTGACCTTTGACAAATGACTTCACATCTCTAAACCTCTACTTCTTCACTATACAAAAGGGTTAATAATAGACCCTAATGTAAAGAATTATTTTGAAGATCTAATGAGAGAGGTAGTACAAGGCACATAATACAATGTATAACCCCTAATAAAGACTCAATATATAAAAAATAAATTTAAAATAAGGTATTCTGAATTTTAAATAGGGGTGGGAAATGTAAAAGCCTCCCAAGAGCCCTAAATGTTGTCTCTTCTCCCCCAACAAAGGGCTGCAGAAGTATGTCCTTAGAAGGCCTGAGTGTCCACAAAACACAGTAAGAAAGTAAGCAATATGGGTAATGTAAGAGCTAATTTCAGAGGACAGGATTATGGTTTTAAAAGGCAATTCTTACTAGATGCAGAGAGAAGAAAGAAGGAAGGAAAAAAAACTGGCTGAATATGAGATAAATTATTTGATATCAGTTCTAACACATGCTTAATTTTGCGGTAAAACAGGTGCTTTTTAAAATAGAAGTGAAAGTATTGTTTGCAAAAGATTAATTCCTTCTACTTATTTCTTTTATGCATAAGAATCTACAAAGTTCTATAGATAAATATTTTCATCATTGCTTAAAAGAATTCTGGCATGCATGCATAGAAAAATAAGAATGTGTACCTTCAGGCAACCTGGTTTTCAAGACTGACATTCTGAATAAAACCCATAATGGCATGGGTCCACAACCCTTATGAAATAAGGGTCAAGTGAGAACTTCAACTTTCATCAAATCCTACATACCCCAATTCTGTCTCCAAAAAAACTCCAGCGTTTTATGCAAAGCAAAATGTTTCTTAACTGCATAATGAACTCTCTGGATAAGCATGTGAGAAAATCCAGCTCGGTTTAGAAGATAAGCCATTGTTGGTGAATGTCCAAAAGGATCAATAGACCAACCAGATCGAGGTTTTACTCCTGTTGGGGGGGAAAAAAAACAAGCATTATTTCTTTTCAATTAACAAATGAAGTAAAGAGAAGTCACAACATGGTCAGACCCAGAGGTCTATGGTCTCCTTGGTCTGAAGACAAAGGGACTGCCCAGCACTCGCCTCCAGGAGCATTCCCAACAGGACTCTCTGAAGCTGGGGGTGGGGGTTGGGGGGATCCTGCCACTGCCACGTCTCCCAGGCAGGGGGATCGCATTGGAAGTTCAATCAGTTGACGCTGAAATAAGCACTCTGTCACCTTACAGATATTAAGAAATTCCTGCCATTCAATGGAGCTGGAGAAACAAACAGAATCAAGTCCTCCTTCTAGGATCTCACAGTCCTGTCTTTTGTGAAGCTGGATAGCCCCTAAATTTGCTATTATGCAATAAAAGCAAGTCAGCTAACTCATTTCACCTTGTACTCCCAAATCCCAACATTAAGAAATTTTTACGCTGTCTTTTATGCCTTTCAGCTATTCCAAATCATTCTATTAAACAGTGGCAGAAATGCCCAAAATAACTATCATATTTCACTAAATCTTAAGTTTTTTTGCATTAAATTATTTTTTCAATTACAGTTTGCATTCAATATTATTCTGTATCAATTTCAGATGTACAGCATGGTGGTTCAACAATCACATACTTTATAGAGTGGTCCTCTGATATTTGAAGCACCCACCTGTCCCCATATATAGTTATTACGGTATTACTGAGTACATTTCCCTATGCTGTCATTTACACCTCTGTGACTATTCTGTAACTACCAATTTGTACTCATTAATCCCTTCACTTTTTTCACCCAGTCTCCCAAGGCCCCTCCCATCTGTCAACATTCTGTTTTCTCTTTTTGATGCTGGTGCATTCTCTTTACCTAAAAGATGTCAACAGAGTTTTCACACCTTACTCCCACCAATGTTAAAAGCCATTGACTAAAGACATATCTCAATTTCACAGGAGAAAATGTAGTAAGTAAATAAATGCACAGATCAGAATTGATGAAATACGATTATTCATTTGGCATAATACAAATCTGAACTTTTATTTATTCAGTATTCTCAAAGAAGTCATGTACATACAACCTATAAATCAACATAAATAGTATTACTGTGTATATTTTTATTCAAACGCCTAGTTAGCATCTTTCCTATATCTAAGACTATGACAGACCCTAGGATTACAAAAAAATGAATTAATATTATTTCTGACTCTAGCTGCAGACACTATCATACAAACAATGTAACACAAAGTAACAGAAAAGACAGCAGCAGGAAGGCCTCTGCAAAACAGTACTGAAGATGAGCACCGAGTTGGGAAACCAGCAGAAAAGACTGAGAAAGGGATGTCAGAACTCTCAGAGGACCAAGACTATGCATCAGAACTTAAAAAACTGACCATGTAACATCTGGGCATTTCACATGTGTAATTTATCTCCAAAAATGTACAGAATTCTTGAAGTCTACTCAGTAAGTTTTTGAAGCACAATGGGTTTAATAATTCTGAAACTACCTTCTATGTATTTAAAGATTAAAAAAATTAGGACAAGATTTTCACTGTTAGAAAAAGGAACCAGCCCTGGCTGGTGTAGCTCAGTGGATTGAGCGCGGGCCTGCGAACCGAAGGATCGCGGTTCGATTCCCAGTCAGGGCACATGCCTGGGTTGCCAGGCCAGTTCCCGTCAGGGGACATACAAGAGGCAACCGCACATTGATGTTTCTCTCCCTCTCTCCTTCCCTTCCCCTCTAAAGATAAATAAATAAAATCTAAAAGGAAAAAAAAAATCTTAAAAAAAAAAAAAAAAGAAAGAAAGAAAAAGGAACCACAAACATGTAAATGTGGGAGAACTGGAATATACCCTATGATACTGAATTAAAATAGGAAATATCCATACTAATTTACCGTTTTTAGCGCGCGCGCGCACACACACACACACACACACAACTTCCTAGCTCAGTGCACTGAACGGGCCTAGATACAGTTAACACATCAGTACCAACGAGCTCACTGTAGCTACCAGATCTGGATCTCTAAACACCATGCTCCATTAAAAATAACCTTAAAGAAATGGTTTATCCCAGGGTTGAGGCTGGAAAGTACAAGGTATGCCTGGGACATGTTCTTATGCCATAAATTAAAGAAATGATCAAAGAATCATGGGAACATATTATATTAATTCAGGAGACAGCTTGAAGAGGCTTTTCGACTGGACACATTTGGGACAAAAGGGTAGTCAAAATAAATAATAAGAGTGCTGGATTATAACCCACTGAATAACATAAGAATCCATGAGCCTATAAATAAATAGAAAATAAAAAAGAAACGCTTTCTGTTAGTAGATTGCCAACTAATAATTATAGAATGAAGTTAGGAAATCACCAATAGATCCTAAAACTAAAACATAAAGTTTAATGAGGACCATGATATTAACCTATTCTCAATGTATCTCACACAAATTAGTTATTAATTAAAAAGAAGAAAATGTAACAATACAGTAAAGAAACAGAGACAACTCAAGCAACCTATCAAGGCTAACATGACCTATACTGGGACAGAGACATCAGGAGCCTTCTGATAGGATGTACTGAGGACAACAGAACATCACCACAGTGATATTCTAGCAGTCTAGCAAAATAAATACTTGTGGTTAGATTAGGTAGGTAGGTATTTAGGTAGGTAGGTGGGTAGGGAGGGAGGTGGATAGATGATAGATAGATAGAGAATAAAAATAATCTGAAGCTAACCATAAGGAAACAGACAAACTAAAATTGACTAACTTTCTATACAAGAGACCTGTACTCCTCAAAAATATCAAGGTCAAGAAATCCAAAGAAAGCCTGAAGAACAGTTCCAGATTAAAGGAACTGAGACATGACAATTAAATGTAATGCGTGACCCTGGATTGGATCCTAGACTGAAAGGTCAAAAAAAAAAAAATTCAGCTCTTATAAAAAATGTTATTGAAACAATTTACAAAATTTGAATATAGCCTATGAAATAGACTATAGTATTATATCACTGCTAACACTGCTGATTTGATAACTATCTTCTTATTATATGAGAACGTCCTTATTTCCAAGAAAATACACAATGAAGGATTGAGAAATAAAGGACAAGATGTCTCCAACTCACTCTCAAATGATTCCGAAAAAGATGCATACGAATCTAAGTACAGGATATATGGGAACCCTTCCCAAGCACTATCATGCAACTTCTTATAAGTTTGAAATATCAAAATTAAGTTATAAAATAAAAAATACATGTTGTCCCAAACACCAAGGGCAGAATAAGCTTATAAAACAAGAGTAAAATTAACATCTTATGCTGCAGTGATATCTGAAATTTTAGCATCACTTGTGATCTTATCAAAACCACTTGATTCACAGGAGTCGCAACTGGGCTGCAATAAATTACAGAATCCCTAAGAGGTAATAATGTGAAGAGAATGTAAACTATATTTTTTAAAACTTTGACATAAAAGAAGGTTTGTGCTAGGCAGACACCTGAAACCAGTATCCCACTAGGGTTTTTGTTGTTGTTGTAAGCAATTTTTTTTTAGAAAAGGGAAAAATTAAGAAAAACTACATATAAGAAAAATTGAAAATGTTACTAACCAATTAAACCAGGAAAGGTCACGGAAAATATTTTGTGCCAGTATGCAAGATTAAGATTATCAAAATATGTAAAAAGTAAAAACTTGTTAGGAAAAATTACAGAAAACAATCACTTAAAAGAACACACCACTCAATTTTTGGCAAACCTACTAGAGTTAAAAATCAGAATATGAGTAATATAAATAATATAACTAATAAAACTGAATTATTTCAAGTACATTTAATACTGAAGCTTAAGTGAAATCAGAGAATAGTTGCAAAAATAGATATTTTGGGCAAAAGACAACCTTAACTCAAACTCATAAAAGTTGATAATGGTCCAGTTTGTGTACTAAAGGTCATAAAAACATACCATAACCAAATGTAAAAATAAAGTCTACAACATAATGTTGTTCTGAACTATTTAGAAAATAAAACTGAGTACATTAATTTAATGATGAGGCCAAAGCTACAATAAGAAGAAACTCCATATTTTTAAATGTGTTCATTATCTAAATGTAAGAGCTAAAACCATAAAACTCCTAGAAAAACATACACATGAGTAATTCCTCATGACCTTGGATTAGAAAATGGTTTCTTAAATATGACATCAAAACACAAGTGACAAAAGGAAAATAAACTGGCTTTCATAAAAATTAAAACTTTTGTTCATCAAAGGACACCTTCAAGAAACTGAAACAACAATCCACAGAATGGAAAAAATATTTTGCAAATCATTATCCAACAAGGAAATTGTAAAAAAGAACTCTTCCAAATCAACAATAAAAAATAGCCCCCCCCAAAAAACCCCACAATTTCAAAAGCAGGCAAATAATTTGAATTGACATTTCTCTGAAGAAGATATACAAATAACCAATACACACATGAAAAGATGTTTAACATCATTAGTCTTTAGGGAAATGTGTATCAAAGCCATAATAAAATACTATTGCACACACACTAATATGGCTGAAACAAAAAAGGAGACAATACCTAATGTTGTTGAAGATGTAGAGAGGTTAAATTAGAGCCCTCATATACCACTGGTAGGAAAGTTAATGCTGCAGCCATTTTGAAAATTAATTAGGCAGCTCTTCAAAACGCTAAATACAGAATTATCATATGAACCAGCAGTTTCATTCCTGTGTGTATTACTCCCAATATTAAAACATATGTCCTCACAACAACTCGACACAAATGTATGGTAGTAGCATTAGTCATAGTTGTCAAAAAGGAGAACAATCAAAATGTTCATCAACTGAAGAATAAAAAAATGTTATTTAGCTCTGAAAAGGAATAAAGCCCTGATTCACTGTTCTATCTTGACAACATAATGGCAAGCGAAAGAAGCCAGTCATAAAGTCCACAATGTATGATTCCACCTGAGTGAAATGTATAGAATAGTCAAACCTATACACAGAAAAAGCAGATTAGTAGTTGTTGGGCCTGGGGCATGGAAGGGAGTTGTCAGAAAGGGATGTGACTACTAATGAGTACGAGGTTTCTTTTGAGGATGTTGAAAAAGTCCTAAAAATGGATTGTGGTGATGGTTGCACAATTCTGTGAAAATATTCAGAATTACTGAACAGTATGGGGGGTACCCAAAAGAACCTAGAATTTATTTATAAAAAATTGTGTATTCATTCTTACATGTTTAGACTTTAGTCACCTTGAAGTACTCTCCGTTTGATGCAATACACCAATTGAGAGGTTTTTCCCACTGCTCAAAACAGTTTTTGAACTCATTGATTTTGATGCCTTTTAGTGCTTTTGCTATTTTTTGATGGGCAAACATTTCCCATTGAGGACTTTTTTCATCCAGGGAAACAAAAAAAAGTCACTCAGGGAGAGACTGGCTGAATAGGGAGGGTGGGGCACATGGGTCATGCCATTTTTGGTCAAAAACTGCTGAACACTCAGCATGATGTGGGCAGGTGCACGTGCAAATCACCCATCACGAAATGGGCAAACGCTTTGAGTTTTCAAAAAAAAAAAAAAATTCACTGAAGCTGAACTCAGCCTCTCACAACAACAGTAGCTGGTACACTGATACAGATGGGTTCCTAGAATATTCACCTAGTGGGGGAAGCTTGTACTACAAGAGGCCCACCCTCCAGAAGATAATTGTGGTTTTTGGGGGAACCCCCTTTCGACACAAGTGGATTTTATGTGAAACAATACATTTATAAGAAAAAAATGTAGGCTGAGCACAAGAAGCCAGATCCAAAAGAGGTAGTCCATACATATGAAGTTCTTAAATAGGCAAAACTAATCTAGTGATAGAAATCAGAAAGCAGTTGGCTACAGGGGGAGAGTTGAGGAAAATAAGGAACCTTCTACAGTGATGAAGGTGTGGGTTAAATTGATAATATGTTTGTCAAAACTAAAACTGTACAGTTAAGATTTATATGTTGCACTGCATGTAAATTACACTGATAAAAGCTAAACATAAAGAAAAAATCCACAAAAACTAAGATTTAAAAAATGGATATTCTTAGTTTACAATATTCTTGCTTAGAAAAGTAGCATTGTATAGGGCGTCTCCAAGTCCACTTCCTGTTTAATGACTAGTTAAGAAAATTTACAAGACTCAGCATATAGCCATACTCACAGCTATGATTTATTACTGTGAAAGAATACAAAGCAAAATCAGCAAAAGGAAAAGGCAAGGACACAGTCCACAGGAAACTGGGCTCAAGCTTCTAAGTATCCTCTCCCTGTGGAGTCACACAGGATGCATGTAATTCCTCCAGCCCCAAATTGTGACAATGCATAAAACTGTCAACCAAGGAAGCTTTTGAGAGACTCAAGGCTTTCATTGGAGCTGGTCATGTGGGTACCCTCTGCCTAGTACATACTGAAATTCTAGGATCCCATAAGAAAAACAAGTATTTAGCATAAACTACATTGTTTTTACAATTTAAACACAGCAAGCCGCTCTTAGCACTTAGGAAATCCAGCTCCCCAGACCTACAAGGGCCAACCTTGTAGGCAAGACCTTCCTAAGGATAGCAGTTTCAAGCCTACTACGTTATTATCTCTTTTCTGCACATGCATGGTGCCTGCAACTTATTCTAACAACAATGATCACAACAACAATATGGAAAGAGAAAAAATAAAGCAGTTACGCAGGAATGTTAATAACTGGTGAACACGCTTAAGAGGTTTAGAGTTCTTACAGTATTCTTATAACTTTTAAATTTGAAATTATTCCAAAATAAAAAGTAAAGAAAAATATGTTATTATCTCTTTTCTGCACAGGCATGGTGTCTGCAACTTACTCTAACAACAACGATCACAACAATATGGGAAGAGAAAAAATAAAGCATTTATGCAGAAATGTTAATAATTGGTGAACATGCTTAAGAGGTTTAAAGTAGTTCTTACAGTATTCTTATAACTTTTAAATTTGAAATTATTCCAAAATAAAAAGAAAAAATTAATGGGGATTTTATCTCTATAGAAAAAATAATAATAAAATGTCCAGAAATAAATTCAATAAAACATGTTTACTTACCATACAAAAAAACTACAAAAGTGTAGTACTAATATGAAATATTTAAAAGGAATTACATACAATTGCAGAATGCAAATATTAGATATCACAAAGATATCGGTTAGTCCCATGTCCTATGAGTTGCAGTGAACACCTGATTTTTTCAGTGAAGCACCTTCTGCCCAACTTTTTGTGATAACAGGACCCTTTCTTCCCCATAGAGGACCCATCCATTCCCATGGTCAGGTGAGGCTGACCCTGTCACCCTCCACAGCCCCTCTTCCCTGATGATCATTTCTACCAAACTGATTAGGCCTTGGTGCTTTAAACTCCTATACCTGTGGCCACAGTTAACTGGCTCAGAAATAAGTACCTGACTCAAACTGGACCAATTATGTAAGGTATTAAGGTAAACTCCTCCTCCTGGTTGTCATCTTACCCACCATGTGGTGAGAGCCAGGAGAGGACTAAAGCCATGCAAAAATGAGCAGAGACAAAGAGACAGTGCCCAGTGTCCAGACCTACTTTGAATTCCCTGGATCCAACCTTACCTGAAGCTACCATATGTCTGGAATTCTCACTGTCAAAATTAATACCTTCCTTTCTTTTTATTTCCTTAAGCTAGTAAATCAGTTTTTTGCCTCTTATGACCAAGTGTTGTAAGTAATATATAATTAAAATCCCAGTGGGCTATTTTTAGAAAAAAATTATTCTAATTAATAGAATAGGTAAAAAACAGATAAAATAATAGATTAAAAAAGTTAGATGAACCTAAGAAAAGACTGCATTACATCTATGTAACTCAATTTATGATCAAAGAAACATCATAATCTAATATAGGAAAACTATTAAAAAATAATCAGTATTGAAAATATTAGTTGTTTAAAATAATAAAATAGAATTTCATCTCATATTCCCCAAAATTTATTGCCTAAAGTAGTTCCAATGAAAAGGAAAGACATCAGTACATACCTAAATTTTTTTCCAGCCACTGATGTCCTTCAATTAGTTGGTCGATTAAGGCAAAATAATGTGCAGCAGCTTCATCAGGCATAACCCAGCCACCTGTCACAATTTCCAACTGACCATTTTCTAGTAAACTAGGAAGAAAAAAATGTAAGAATTTACATTAATATATAAAAAATTCAAATAAAAAATTAAAATCAGCATAAATATTAGGGGCAACCTTTAAATATAACTGGTGTTTATTATACTAATTGTTAAAGCATTTTTTATTTGTTTGTTTAAAACATTTTCTTCAAACTAGTGAATGAATCTGAACTTTAGGACCCTGGTGATAAAACATCCTTAGTGCAGTGTCTGAGCTGTCCATCCTAGCCCAAAGCCATGAACGTTGCTTTGGAAGTTCCTTTCTATAATGGTACATAATCTCCCAAATAACCTCAAAGATTCCTGATGGCAAGAGTCATATCTAATTTATTCTAAATCTTGCAAAGCACCTGGCAAAGTGCTTTACTCAGAGTATATCTTAATGAGCATTTATTGGAGGGCTGTCATTTTAAGCATGATATTTGTTTCAGTACCCCTATATGGAAAAATCAGTATTTACTTCAGTCCTTCTGACACTGGTAAGTTAATCATGCAAAATACACAGAAGTAACAACATATCAGGGTAAAGCTAGTAAATATCGCATGCCTCCAGGAATACAGAAAACATTATAAAGCACTTAGCTCAGTTAAAATATGGGCTATATAGTTTATTTTTCATTATTGAGTGAAAAACTCTAACGTTAAGATTATCTGGCCGTTGGGTACTCCTTCGCCATGACACCATACAAGGTAACTAGATTTCCAGCCCTAGAAAAACTGAATTGTATAAGTAAGAAGGTACCTTCCTCTGAGAAGGAAAAGATGAAAAAAACTATTAAAAATTTGATGAAGTACCTGAGAAAGTATAAAAGTCAAGGATTAAGCAAACTGTTAAGTGCCACAGACTTGTCGGTTTGCAATAATATGGTTTGGAAAATGGTGTAAAATTCCAGAAAGAAAAGCAGCTTTAATAAGGGTACATATCACTGGCTACCTACCAATAACAGCCAAGTACCAAGTCAAATGTAGCTGAAGCAGATCAGAGGCATAGATAAGTATTTTCCTACAAAGCCTATTACATAAGCTAAAGTACTAACACAACATCTGATTTATTCAAAATATGCATAATCGTATAACCAGTGACAGAGTGAATAATGGACATAATTTCTAAAAATGAAAGAATAATTCCTCGTATAAAATTTTAAAATGTTAATTAAATCTGTATTACCATGGGGATCACCAACTAATATAAGTTCACAGAGAGAATATGATGGCTCATTATAGTGTATAAAGAAAACCAAATGTCCAGTCAAACCTCAGATTCTCACAGGCCCAAGTCAACAACTTGTAATGAAGAAGCTGGAAATTTCTAAAAATTGCCTTTCTTTAATTAACACAAGTAAAATCCAAGATTATCTTGTCCTGCTCCTACTGCCAATGGGTTTTAGCCTTTAGTTAGTTCTTTTTCTTACTTTTCTGGTGATTGCCTGTTTCAGCCACACTCTGGAAGCCACGGACCAGACCCCCACTTCTTATGCTTTATAGCCAGCATTCAGAAGCCTGAGGTGTCAGGACAGATCTGGGATTTAATCTGTGGCCATCAAATATAGAAACTTGACTTCCTTATCTCAGTATCCCAATAAACAGATCTTTTGGAAAATTTCAGAAACAAATTCTTTCCTACTCTTAAATAGAAAAATAGAAACTAAAATGAAAAGTCACTCCACTGTTGGAATTTTCATCTATATCAGTGTTATTTGGCTACATAATTCCAGTTCCACAGGCATGAATATGCTCCAAGAAACAGCCAAACAAGCAACAAGACTCACACATACTATATGTAGCAATCAAGTTCCCAAGCTTCACCTGTCAATAATCTAGCCCTTCCCCTCCCTATAATGCCCAAGATGCTACTGTAATCGTGTAGTCAACATCTAGGCACATAATAATTACTTTAAGGACTATCCTGTCTATTGTTTGGGGAGAGGCATGAAAAATCTACTCAATAAAATGTTTTCCAGAATTTTCTTACCTATTGATTTTTTTCTCTCCTATCATTCGCAACCTAGCTGGTTCCAAGTATCCTCATGTCTCAGATCAAATAAAACCTATCCAGAGAAGTCTCCCTGAGCATCCATGTTAAATCAACATTCCCACTGTACCCCCACATTCTATCACACGATAGCATTTACCACAAACCATTAGGTGACAGGCAAAAAAAAGCAGGACTGGCAGTCTTACAGAAACAAAACCTCAAAAAATGGAAAAATATTTATAGAATAACAGAAAAGCTATGTTAGGTTATAAAAATATATTTAAAACATTATTGTTAGCAATATTATGGAAATAAAATTAAGATGCTTCAACAATACATTTAAGACTTTAATAATTTTTAAAACACATCAAGAAAGTAATGAGAAATACCTAGATCTCAAAAAATTACAACAAACATAGGTACTTCCAAGTATTTCCATTTACTTAGTGTTCAACAAACAACAGTTGGGCTATTTCTCTGGGATAGGGGAATACAAAAAAAATTTTTTTGAAAGATTTGCCCACCCAATAGGGTCTACTACATAGTTTATAACAAGAGATTCTCTGCTTTTTTGGTAAACTGTTGTTTGCATGTATAGTTTTCCTAATATATCCTAGTGAACAAGATCTAAAAGCAAAAGCGAAAAGACAGAAAGTGAGAGGAAGGAGTAGGTATATATGTGAAGCAAACCTAGAAAGTAAGAAAGGAGCATTAACTTTTTTTTCTTCCATTTTTTTATTTTATTTTTAATCAGTATTTTTTAATTGTTGATATTGTACAGTTTTCTGTCTTTTACCCCGCCCCAGGAGCATTAACTTTTGAAATTAAGAACACTCTCGTTTCACTTTTTGAAATGACTGACTTGTAACTACTTGATAAAGACATTGCGGACCTCCAGGTTTTTGCTATTTCATTGCTGGGGAATTTGATATAAAAAGCCTAAGAAAATAACCGATCAAAATTAAGCTGAGCGTACAGCTCACTCTGCCTTAAATGCAAATTTACACTTAAGACTTCCTTGCCAAGACGACCAAGAAGTTGCAAATCATTTTCTCCAAGTGTCACTTTTTCCCCTATGTGGATTCAGCACACACTTGGAATTTGGTCAAACACAGAAAGATAGACTCTAAGAGCTTTTTTCCTTAATGGGAAAATTGTTACAGATAGCTTAATAGGAAACAACGCATCACTTAGTGAGCTTCAAAGAATCACAAACTAATTTCACATGAGAAAAAGAGCTGAATTCGTAATAACACATCTGGGGGAAAGAATGGAATAATACAAGATGATGTATAGAAAGTCATTCTTAAATTAAAAAATTTGTTAAATGGAAAATTCAAAAAGATGGAGGCTTGCAATGAATCAATTAATAACCTAAAGACATTTGCTTATCAGATAACCTGATTCATGTGCCTTTCACAGGGAGTATCTGACATGAGGGTAAAAATAAGATTTGTTTTAAAACCTCTCACCTAAAATAACTGGGGAAACTCACTGATCATTGTTGATGACTGTTCTTAAAGATTTAATAGGAGGGACAGATGGCAAATGAGCACTCTCTCACCTTTCCTCTTCCTCACGTCATTCCAGCCATACCCCTCAACACCCACCTCCCTCCGCCTTCTTTCAGTTTGCTGTCCACACTCTTTCTGCCTGGAATGTTCTCTCCCCCAATATGTGCTTGGTGGCTTCCATGGATCTATTAGGAGCCTTTCCTGGCCACCACCATCCTACCCAAGCCCCACCAAAATTATCTTCCATAAAATCCAACACTTCTCTTTAATAGCATTTATCACAAATTTAACTACACATGTGTGTGTTTAACTGTCTCTTCCCCTCAACAGACTGCATGTGAGCCCCATGAGGGCAGGAATCACATCTGTTTTCTCATCACTGCAGTCTGAGTTCCTATCAGTACAAAACTTTCAGAAAAGGGTACTGATAAGCCGAGAGAAAAATGAACAAAGAGTATGAAGCAGATTACTTCAGAATTAATTGGCTCTCATAAAAAAAAAAAAAAAAAAAAAAAGAAATTTAACTTCACTTCTAAGGAAATGCAAATTAAGATTTCAGTGAGATGGAATTTTTACCTACCAGACTGGAGATCACAAAGCTGTACAACAAACTGTGATAGCTAAGATGTATGGCAAAGTAGTTATAATCACATATTGCTGTCAATAACTATCCAATTGTATAATACATATATACTTTTACCCGTGCTCATTTAGAAAGTCAGAAAATATATAAAAATGTTAAATTAAATGAAAGCACTGTATACCCTAAAGACATACACTCTGCATTCACAAAACAATAGTCATGAAATTTTATTTATAAATTTTTCACATTAGATGGTCCAATTAATAGTTTCTGTAATGTTTTAATAAGCAGAGAATATACCTTAAATATTTCACTATATAGTAAATATTTTACTCTGTTATTTTTCAAAAAAAATAATAAAATGCTCATTCAAAATTAATTAGAAAATACATAAGAGGTTAAAACATAAAATCAAATAAGTCAGTCCACTCTTCATACCTTGCTTAAAATGCGTAAGGGGTTACGTAGGCACAGTTTTTAACCAACTTATTTTACTTAATACTATGTCACAAACATCCTTCCATATTAACAGACATGTACCGTTATGTTTACAGCTACATTGTATTTTCTAAAGTATTTTATAATTGAGATATAACATGTAATATATACATGTTCAATTTGATGAATTCTAACAATTGTCTACACCCCCCGTAGTCATTACCTAAAACAAGACAGACAACGTTTCCATTGACTGGTTCAGAGAGTGCCATCATGTGCCTTTCCAACCAATCCCTACCTCGCTCCCCCACCAAAAAGAAAAGACATTCTGACATTGTGATTTCTATCACAACAGATCAATTTAGCCCCTCTTAAGACTTCAACAATATTTACATTATAATAACAGGTTTCTTTTATTTAACATGCTTGTTAGATTCATCCATAGTACTGTTTATTTCAGTAATTCATTATTTTTATGCTGAGTAGTATTCCACTGCATGAATACACAGTAATTTCTTCTCTTTTAAAATATTTTATTTATTTATTTATTTTTAGAAAGAGGGGAATGGAGAAAGAAAGAAGGAGAGAAACATCAATGTGTGGTTGCCTCTCACAGTCCCCAACTGGGGACCTGGCCTGCAACCCAGGCATGTGCCCAGACTGGGAATTGAACTGGTGACCCTTTGCTTCCCAGGCCTGCGCTCAATCCACTGAGCCATACCAGCCAGGGCTGTAATTTCTTCTTATCCATTTTAACTGTTTCCAGTTTGAGGTTATGATAAAAAAAAAAAAGCCTGCTATGAAAATATCTATACAAGTGTTTTGTGAGCATATTTTTATTTCTCTACAAATGAGTTTCTAGGTCACATGATATATGTTTAAATTTAGAAAACTCTGGTGGCTTTTCACAAAGTGTTTGTCTCATTCTACATTCCCACTAGCAGTATCTGCACGCTCTTGCCAACCCTTGGTGCTGTCAGTCATTTTGATTTTAGCCATTCTGAAGGATTTGGAATAGTATTTTGCAGTATCTTAATTTACATCTCCCTGAGGACCACACATTCCCAGGCCCTTTTACACACATCCTTCCCCACACTGTTGCATCCTAGTGCACATTTCTTTCAGATGTTGAACACACCATGCTCTTGCTAATTGCTGGCCCATAATCTCAATTCTTTCATAATTTTTGATTCCTTCCCATCATCTGTGGGGGGCACCGCCCCTGGAGCCCCCCATCGATCATGGATGAGAATAAAACTACCAAGACATGATCTGCTTGGGGAGGAGAGGTGGCCAATATCTCAAAGGAGAAGGGCCAAGAGTCCCTTCCTCACTGGGCTTTTATTGGGTTCAAATACACAGGAATACAGGTATGTCAGGTGGCAAGGGTCAAACAATGGATAACATTTCAAAGAAATCTGAGGGCTTAACCTGAGTCAGTGTCTGTCAGGAAAGGGGGTTGCAAAACTTTGGGAGACATATTCATTTTCTCCTCGGACCCTTACCATTTAAATGAGAGCACTCTTAGCAAAGCAGGTTTCACAGGACTTTACGAATTCTTTCTTACGCCCGATCACCTGGGGAACCGCTCTGGCCGGCACAGGGCTGCACCGCTCGAGGTCATAGTTTCAGGCTTTAAGCCAATTAGGCCCAGGAGGCAAGAGATAAGCAAGACATCTCCCAGATGGAAATGGGGACTTGGGCTATGTCAGAATAGCCAGGAGGCGAGGTTCCATCACCCCCTCTTTGCTGCAGCCCCCGGAGTCTTTCCATGAGGGCCTCCCAAGTGGTCGTGTCTAGCTTAGGTTGCCCCTCCTGTGAGGAGTCTTACCCGTCATTGACTAACGGACCAAGCATTGGGGCCAGAGATGGATGAGAAGCAGCACCCCTGCCAGGGAGATAAGCTTTGTCTCCTTAGTGGCTCACATCCTCTTGACAGAACAGACCCAGATGAAGTGGGTCCCTAGGCTCTCACTCAGCACACCATGGGGTGAGGGTTACAACTCACCAGGCTGAACGGTCCGCAACAATCCTCTATTACTCCCTGCTTAACTGGCTAGTTGTAATCACCTTTCAGGTTTCAACTTGAATACCATCAGTTTGAGGAAGCCTTCCAAGACCCCCTTCTTATTTCCATAAAATAAAGCACTTTATTGTGATACTGTGTTTAGTTATTTGTCTTCCATGCTATGCCCTGAGAGTTGGAACCTGGTCAGTCACTCATTTCCTATATCCCTGGAGCAGTACCGAAAGAATGGAGTATAAGGGAAGGTTTCAGCGATGAGGTAATATTTCAGCTAAGTCTTGAAATATGAGTAGGACTGAGATTATCCAGTGTACAGAAAAAAAGAAATCCAAGCTGAGCCCATGGACCAATTTCTAAGAAGTAGGAAAAAGCATGTACCTCAGGACACCCACGTGGCTCGGCATGGCTAAGAATAGGGTGCAAGTCAGGAAGTGAGAGTGGACAAGTAAGGAGGAACCGGAGAAGAAAAGCCAGCATGTGCCAGGCAAAGGAGACTAGTCTGTACCTTTTGACAGTGAAGTGTCACTGAAGCATTTGAAGCCAAGCAGCATAGGCAGACTCACATACTGTATCAGAAACCTAACTCTGTTGGCGAAATGAAGGACACCTAGAAGCCAGGAAAAGGAAACAAGAGTAAGGGGATGAAGCTGGGGTCCGTGTGCAGGGATACTAAAGAGGCAGAACTGACAAGGTTTAGGAACTGACCAGGTGGGGCCTGAATGGTAGAGCACACTGTGGTTAAGAGCAATGGTTCTGGGGTGAGAATACCTGACTGTGGTCCTCATGCCACACTTATGGGGAGCGGGAAACTGGACCTAGGCACTTTCCTTAACACTTCTGCTTCAGCTTCTTCCATAGTAGATAAGAACAATAAAGAATCTTAACTAATGGGAATGGTATAGGACTGACTGAAAAAACACATATTAGTGCTTCAAACATGCCTATATACAGTAAGCATTCAATAAGTGTTAGCCATTACTATTACCATTAACTAGGGAAGAAGAAAGAAGTTGAAATTGGAGCTGTAGATCTGGAAGCAGCCTGAACACCTGGTAATTAAAACCACAGTGTGGACAAGGACACACACTGAAGAGAACTAAAGAGAAGAACCACACAGGCCAGAATAGGGACTTTTAGGAAGAAAACAGAGGAGGAAATCAGAGGTGATGAGAATGGAATGCTCAGCAATGCAGAAGAGAATCACTCCAGGTCACAGGAGGCAAAACAGGAAAGAATTTCAAGGAGAATGGAGTGGTCAATGTCAATGCTGAAAAGAAATTCTCCCAGAGGACTGAGGAAGTATGCAATGGATGAGGCAGATAGGATAGTCCTCATGGCTTTTGACAGATTTCGTGAGGCAAACAGAAGCCAGCAGTTGAAGTGAATGGGAACAGAGCTACCTCATTTGAGATGAAATGGGATTGGAGAAAATGGGATGAAATGCATACTTTCTACAATGGATATATACCACTGCTTCAACTATTAGGACGAAGTTATTCAGACAGTGGTGTATTGCTTTGATTCCTTTGTGAAATGCTATGCATGTTTAGGCTCTAAACTCAATCCAAATCTGCAGTTTTCCCTGAACATCACATGACACACAGTGACTTCTCATTGCTCTACAAATCTGGCAGCAGTCTTCGGTCAAATACCATGAAATTCAACCTGTATAAAACGTATAATAAATTAGTCTATACAAAAATTTCAGAGGTATATTTTTCTAGTGAAACTCAAAATGCTGATCGGTAAATCTGGACTTGTATTACTTAAGAAAGTAACCTCAAACATTTCTTTGATTTCAATAAGGAAATGATGTTAAGAGAACAGGGTAGAAGATTCACTTAAACATGAACTTAGGAAAAGAGATTTAAGAGGATGGTACAAAGATTAGAGCAAGACTTCTCATTCTTGTCAAAGCACTGAAACCTAGCAATGTGGTAAAGATATAATATCCTTCCAGTACATATCTGGAGCCTTATTTCACACCAAAAGGTCCACAGAAAGAAGCTGGTCAAGACTTGGGCAAACGCACAACTGTTCTAGGACCTAACAGCTCAGTGGGTTTCTCCACTGAACACTGGTCTCAACAGCAGGAGCAGATGCAGTGTAAAAACTATTCCGACGCCTCAGAGCCCAGAGAGGAAAAATGAATATGTAATACACTGGGTACTAGTCAAAGGAAATGCTAAGGGCACATGTTTCAGCTCCTTGACTGAATAAGGGCACACATTGTGATGTATTTTAAACATCATGCAGTATTTAACTGCATTTAGACAAAAATATTCAAACAGGAAGCCTAAAATGTAAAAAGAATGTTAATATACCAGTCATTTTCAAAATAAAACATGCATAGACTGAAAATGTGCTGATTATTTAATGAGAGGCCATTTCTTTTAAATCCAGTAGATATGTGTTACAATCAGGCACCCTGACTACAATTGATTAAATTAGTTTGAATCACAAAACAATGAAAAAGCTAGATGTTTGCATAGATCTCCCTTTAGTTAACTAGATATTCATTTTCAAAAGCTTATAGAGCTGACTACTTCTGCCACAGGAGAAAGAATGAAACAAGTCATTGCTCGAATAGGTTATGGGATCATTTGAGTTATGTTTCTGTTAAGTTCCCACAATCAATTGGTATTCTTCAGGGATAATAAAAGCTCACATGGAACTCTGCAGGAATTAACAGGTTCCGCTCTGCAACAGCTAGCTCGCAAATTTAGGTACAGACATTTAATCCACAGACTCATCTTCAAAAGGAAAAAGAAACCACTGCATAAGCATTACACCAGTACTCAAAAAAATTTTATCAGTAATGCCACTTAGTACAAGCTTAGAATTTTAAATAATAGAAGCAAACCTATGTAGCTATTGTTTCCCCCCAAAACATACGTTTAGGCAAGAAACACTAAGAATGTCTAAGTAGGAAAAAATCCTATTACACTAATTCTACAGGTAAATGTAATAAATGAATACAAATAAATAATTATAGCTAGAAGGAAGGCAACTTTAGCAAAGCTTAACCAAAAATAACCCTCGGTGTCCCTAATGTATCTATAAAACAATTTTTTTCTTCAAGCAAAATGATATCATTAAGGATCAGGCCTATATTTCAGAATCATTCCCACTACCAAAATAAAAGGAATGTGAATAAAACAATGGATTAAACACTAAATTCTAATATGTATTCTGCCCCCCCCCCATCTTACTGTTTTCTACCCTTAACACTGGGTTGAATCACATAAAATGGCCCAATTTTGTACATCAAAGCAGTCAAACGTCAGCAATTTCATATGGTCCAACGTAAGTAAAATAGCCAACAAAGCAGAAAAAAAGAGAGAAATGTGTCCAGGTAGGATCAAGAGAAGGCAACCATCCTCATGCCATAAGATCAGCAGCATTTGTGACAGATGCTATGCAGGTAAAACTAAAAGAATTGAACAAGTACTGACCTACAATCCTTCCACATGAAAAATCAGCACAGAGTCCCAAGTACTGGGCTGGCCAAAAAGGTCATTTGTTTATTTCTGTAAGATGGCTCTAGTAGCGTTTAGTTGTCTTTAACGTCATTCAAAGCAATTTTGTTAGGCTGTACTGTGACAGCTGTCATATCAACGTGCATTATAAAGAACACACTTATCAAAATTGGTGAATTTTTGTGTAGCCATTTTAATGTTGAGGATGGAAGAAATACTCAATGTTTTCAGCTTATTATGCTTTATTATTTCAAGGAAGGTAAAAACACAATTGAAACAAAAAAAAGGATTTGTGCAGTGTATGGAGAAGGTGCTGTGACTGATCAAATGTATCAAAAGTGGTTTGCGAAGTATTGTGCTGAAGTTGATAGCGGTCAAACAAGATACTGAGAACAATCAACATACTCAGAATATCCAAATCAATAAAGTTATTGGTGAAAAATGTGTCTTTCATTTTACAGAAAAAAGACTAAGTGAATTTTTTGGCCAACCCAATAGTAAAGAGAGAAGATCTGAGAGATGCCCCTAATCTGAAGGGCCAAGGGCTGAAGCACAGCTGAATCATGGGACAGACACTAAGCACAGTCCCTACCCTGAATCCTCACAGTGTTTCCCAAGCCCAAAGGCGCAGGAGCCTCTCCACCCACAGGCCCTGACTGCTGCAAAGAGCAGCTCCCCAATGCAGCTACACTGGGACAGAGCCAGGCCTCTGTCCCAGAGCATGGCCTCGCCTTACCAAAAACAGCAAGCAGCAAACCCAGTTTCCTTCTGAGGTAGCTGGATTCTTACCTATAGTCAGCGCTTGCCTTCATACAGGCTCCCAGTGAGGAAGGCTGGCTTACAGGCTACACAAAAGGAAGCTAGATACAGAGAGCCAGCCACAGGTGCCTCACCCGACAAACAGCAGACACTTCACTGACCTCCCAACTTTCTCACAGTCCTAGCTGTTCTTTTCCCCTCAGCTAGTCCTATTCATAATCTGGGCATACTTTCTACCTGTTGGGTCTCTACTACTCATCTTCTAGAATCCAGATCTCCAAAAATGGATCTGAGGAATAATCTATCAAGTAGGTGTCTTGTTTGCAAGCTACACTAGCTGATGTTGGAGGGGAAATGTATTGAGAGATTGTCCAGGGCACAGAGTACTGAGGACAAGCTATAAGTCCCCTTAACAAAGGGCTGGAAGAAAACAAGAGGCCATGTGCTATGAGGACCACAGGGACCATGCCACAGGACAGGGAAAGTCTTGCAAATACACCGCTGCTGTGAGGAATGACCTGCAACGTTCCCTCCATATCTGTCTCCCTTTTTTCCATCTCTCTACCTCACTTCACTCTCTCACAATTCAAAACCCTAGAAAAATAACAAGCTGATGAACTGAGCTCAGGTCATAGCTGGCCTTGCTAGCCTATCTGACCTGGGGCAGGAAGAAGGATCTGACTTCTACGAAGGACCATTTCCCAAAAGGAAATCTGGTGAAATAGATGTTGGCCAGCCAATATTAACTAATAATCATGGCAAGGAAACAAAGTATGTGGTTAGAAAAGGAAGAGATTTCAGTAGAGTTATTCTCCATTTTGAAACAAATTACAAATGTGAATAGACTGTTATTGCTTAAAGATGAATAAAAAGGGGACTGTAGATAATTCCTGCACAACAATATAAAGAACACAGAAGTAAAGGGTAATAAAAAAAAAAAAACATAGTTAAAAGCAGGCACTTAAAGCCAGAAAGGAACAGACTCCATACCACAGAGAAGTGAATCTGAGGGGGTGTTAAAAAAAAAAAAAAAAAAAACCTTGAGGAAAAAACTCACAAAACACAGTGAGTATAACATATGTGTAAGAATACATATGCAAAAAAGAGACTGGAGACTCAGTAACTAGATAATTGAATTCTAAAACAAATGAAATAAAAACAATAATTAATTAGAGCAGAAAACAGCTGAAGAAATGTCTGAACTGGTAGATGGAAAATTTAATAAGTTATTTATACCTGCATACCTAGTGAAAATTTAGAATTTCATGGATAAAATTTTTAAAATCCTAAAAATATCCAAGTCGTGGGGGGGAGCAATGATCTTCACTGAAACATTACATAAGGAAGCTTTTTTAAGATAGAAAACATAATTTTATAGTTAAATTCTGCTTTAAAAGATGACTCTCAGAATGACTTCAGAACTAAAAGGATTTGGTGTCCATGAAAAATCCTCAGAGTGGCAAATAAAAGTTAAAATAATAAGAGTAGCTAATGTTATTAATGACTTAAAATACTCCAGACATTGTGCTAAGCACATTATTTCTATTCATCCAGTACCACCCCCACTTGACAAAGGAAGATGATGAGGCACAGAGAGGTTCACTTCCCCAAGTCACTCAGCAGTGGCAGTCTGCCAGGATCTGACCCCACGCAGCCTGACTTCGAGGCCCAGCCATTTGAACTACCACTCTAGATTGGATTTACAGTACAAAGGGCAGTGCAGGTCAGGCAAATCCAAAGAAAAAGAATAAAAATTGCATAGTCCATACTCTCAGTGACCACAGTATATAAAAACTAGTTCTTAAATCTAAAATGTAACTGGGGGAAAAAAGTTGCACTTGGAAATTAAAAATTATTCTCCTAACATACTCAAATCAAGGAGAAAAACAACAGATACAGTTATATAACATTTAAGAAAAATATACAATAAAAAAATAACACAGAAATGTAAAAGCTAGTTAGAGCAGTGCTAAAAGGCAAACACACAAAACACAGACATGTTTCTTTATTATAATAAATGAACTGGCCCATTTAGCATTAATAAAAACAGGAAGAAGGAATTAGTAAAAGATAAAAGCATAAAAGTCAACTGTAAAAACCAGTAACATATAAGTAGTTCTTTGGGGATTAAAGGGGAGTGCAAAAACCACCAAAAAAATTTAAAAGCTTTAGCCAATCTAATCAAGATGAAGAAAAAATTCAGCTTCCCAAAAGTAAAAAAGAAAAAACAAAGAGTAAAAAAAATTACAGATGTAATAAGATCTTACATTCTAAACAACTGAAGTAAAATTTCTATGAAATTCTAATATAAGAAAACATGAAGTTTATTTATACACAAGGAGTAACATAAGACCTAGGCAGACAAAAAAAACTTTTTACATCTTAAAACTCAGTCAAAGAATTACCTATAAAACAAACACCACTTCCACAGGATTTTTATAGAACAGTTCTTAAACTATTGGTCGCTCAATTTAAGGATCTGTTTGACTCTGCATGGGGGGAGGGGGGAGGGTGGTTAGGGAAGAAAGAATCTAAATTAGCTGCTAACAATTCAATTCAAAAGTCAAGATATTTTAGACAACATTTTGGAATTCCAGCTTGTCTTGAATAATTGGAGGAATTTCTTAACAACTCTGGTTCCTATGGCCAATTTGGTTAGAGTAGAAGAGTGGCTACCCCTTTTGGGTGGAGCAGCTACTCTTGGTTCAGCCCAGTACCCCCCAAAGCCCTGGCCAATCTTATAAGCATTTTAAAGGTGCTATCAGAGGGAAGAAAAAATAAAACCCCCTAATGACTAATGATGGATAATCAGTTCTACCCAAACTACATTTAATGTTTATATCAATTTCCATCAAAATACCATTTTTAATAGGGTAGGAAAAAATTTTTAAATTAAAACTCCATGGAGAAATTAAGTGGCCGCTCATTAAAATAATTTTTCAATAAAGAAAGACACAGAGAGATTTAAACTGTCATTCAATGAGCCCTGGCTGGTTCGGCACTCAGTGGACTGAGTGCCTGCCTGCAAATCAAAGGATCAATGGTTTGATTCCCAGTCAGGGCACATGCCTGGGTTGCGGGGCTAGGTCCCTGGTTGGGGCTGTAAGAGGCAACCACACATTGTTATTTCTCTCCCTCTCTTTCTCCTTCCCTTCCCCTCTCTAAAAATAAATAAATGAAATATTAAAAAAAAAAAAAACTGTCAATGAAACATATAAAGCTGCAACAATTACAGTCAAACAGAAAAGTCCATGAAAGAAGCGAGAAATTCCAGAATTCAACGCATATTTAAATACAATAAAGATGGCACTTCAAATCAGTAAAAAGGGTGGACTATTTCAATCTTCGGGAAGCAGTGCAGCGTGAAAGGAAACAGGCTGTAGGGCTGCACAGGCTGGACTAAATAGCTCAGCAGTGAGGCATGTCCCAGCTGGGTGACCCTGAAAGACGAGTGAGTGCCCTTATCTCTAAAACGTGGACAGTCATTGTTCCTACTTCAGAGAACCGTTGTGAGGATCATCATTACCACTGTAAAGTACTTAGAACAGAGACTAATATAGTAAGTGCTGTATATGTGATACTATTGGGTTGGCCAAAAAGTCCATTTCATTTTTCCCATAAAATAAAAGACATATTTTTCATTTTCACTAGTAACTTTATTGATTTGGATATTTTGAGTATGTTGGCTATCTCCTATGTGGTATAATGTTATTGTTTTCAATTAATTTCTCGATTTGATCAGTACTAACTTCAACTGGTGTACCTGACCATGAAGCATTGTCCAGCAAGAAATCACCAGCACGAAACTTCGCAAACCACTTTTGACATATTCAATCAGTCACAGCACCTTCTCCATACACTGCACAAATCTTTTTTGTACTTCAGTTGTGTTTTTACCTTTCTTGAAATAATGAAGTATAATATGCTGAAAATGTTGCATGTTTTCTTCCATCTTCAATAATAAAATGGCTACACAAAAATTCACCAATTTTGATAAGTTTTTTAAATGCACACTGATATAACAGCTGTCACAATACAATCTAACAAAATTGTTTTGAATGAAGTTAAAAACAACCAAGCACTACTAAGAGCCATCTTACAGAAAAAATGAACTTTTTGGCCAACACAACAAATAAATAAAAGAAAGCAATGCATGCTAAAATAATCTTTAAACTCTAGGGAGCAGAGGAGAGAGAGATATGGTGAACACAACCTCCCACCACAACACATTTAAAAAAAAACATTTCAGGATTTCAATAACTGAATGGTAAAATATGAAACTAAGGAAAAGAGGACAACTTAGCTAGTCTCTAGATTAAGGAAAACCTTTTAAAATATGACATGCAAAGTAAATAGTAGGAAAACAGATTCATCAATCTGGCTACACAAAGATGTTAAAAGTCTGTATATCAAGCAGTAAGAATTAAGAAAATAAATAAATACTTCAAGATAAGTAAGGGTTGGTATGTGTGTATATTATATGTGCAAATATAACTACAAACCAGTAAGAAAAATTATACGATCAGGCCATTTATAAAATGCTTTACCTATATATATGAGAAATATGCAATATTATCACTCATCAAAAATGCAAATTAAAATTTTATATTTCAACCATTAAATTGGTCAAGGTTTCAAAGAAAAAAAGTTGTCTTATTGGTGAACAGCTGTATTATATGGAAGACTAAACAATACACTGAAACAACTTTTCCAGGGGCCCCTTTGATTATATGCTTCAAAAAAACCTTTAAAATAATCATGCCCCTTTAACCTTGTAATTCCATTTCTAGGACAAAATTGTAACATGCAGATTTCAATGGAAAAGTTTCAAGTCAGTTTTTCAGAGATGAACCAGAATTAAAGAAAAAAGGATGTGAAAAAATATTTTAAGTTTCAGATACAAAGCTAAGAATTTTCACCTTCTAAATATTCAACACTTGTTTCATTGTACAATGAATGTTTAATATCACCAAACTTCAAAAAAAAGTTTAAAAACAAACCTTTTAACAGCATCCTTCTTTTGAATGTCTAGAGTATCCCACCACTTTGAAAGGTAAGAGATCTCAGGCCAAATAAATTTCCTCCTTGAGTCTTCTTTCAGCTTGATGACCATGTTATTAAAAATATACTGAGTCTTCTCTTTAAAGTACTCATCAAAAGTCTTCAACCAACCTATATCAAGACACAAATATACCACAAAGGTCTGGTTCATATGTCTGATTTCAACTTAGTCATATTCCACTGTATTTATTACCTTTGGGTACCCTTGGATGTTTAAGTCATATATAGGCATATATACTAATTTAACAAGTGTTTTGAATTAATAAAACATAATTCAATAAATGTAAGATTCAAAAAGTCACTAAAAATTAAGTTATAAAAATACTGTGAACACCGCACAAATTCAGATACAAATGAGAAAAATGATCAAAAGCCAAAAAGTATTTGTTTATACTTAATAATTATAGTATCTAATTATTTATAATTTATCTCTAAGAAATCTTATTTTAAAAATCTGAACAATGTTAACAAGTTGGCATTACTGTTCTCATAATATGAGATGAAATGTGTATCCTCTCATGGCACATCTAAAATTCTCCACCCTTTAAGTTAAACTTAAAAAAAATCAAAATACAAACTGTATCTAAAAGCCAGCAGCAGAGCAATAAGGTAATTACAACACTATTATGAATATTGAGAAGCAGAATTCTGCCAAAAATAGGCACTGTTTCCCAAAGGCTGTTCATTATTCCATTTTTTGGAAGCACAAATTGACACTAATCAAATAACAAATGTGTACACATCTATGTAAAGTTTTCTCAAAAGAGAATTGTAGATGATGACAACTTAGTTCTCTGATTTTCCTACTACTTGTCAAATATTCAGGTAATGTCATCTAAAGACATTTTCAATCTAAGTATAAAGAAACATTTTTAATAAGACCATAGCTCCCAACACAGCCCCACCTGGCAGAGTACTAAAGCAAGATAATGAGTGACTGAAGCAAAAACATACAGAGCCACCAATTCTACCTACTGGCAAAGGGGACCCTCTAGAAAATAACCTCTTATCTATAAAATCTTACAGGGAGGAGTGTCCATACATCCAGGCTGAACTATTGTTTCCAAGCCTCAAACACATGGGAAACTAAAATATAAGGGCTCCAACTGACTATGTGTTTTGTCACTGTGATTAAGTTAATATTCAATGTATACTATATTTGCTAGCAAAAAATAATAAAAACCTGAGATGGCAGAGAAGACAATACAACTGTTGTGACAATGCAAATATGAGCTTCTGAAAAGGGCACTGCTACTGTGACAATATTTCTTCCTTTTGCTTTCACTGAAATCTATTCATTCAGTCTATATCTATTTACGGAGCACCTGCAAAGTGACAGGTATAAAGCTAAAAGCCGAGTCGAAATACAGTGTCAAATATTTTTTATAGGACTTTCTTGATCTAGGGATAAAAACCTTCTTTTAAGTTGGTTTTACACCAAATAATGCTACCCAGATAATCCAACTTTTCCATGTTTAAATTAAAAGCCTGTACCTGAAATAAAAAAACAAAAAACTGAGATAGCTTAGTGTGATCACACCTGAGCCTGATATATAATAAATACTAACTACTATTATTAGCACAATTATCATCGTAAGTCTTTAATTGCCCATTTCCCATCTCTACAATTAAAGCAGGTAAAAGAATTAAAAAATATTTCTAACAAATATTTTTGAAAAATATACAATTTACTTAAAACATTTAAATAAACTGCTTCACATCTTACACATATTAGTTGTCTGAAATCATGATTTTTATAGAATTCATTCTGTGCCCTTGTTATGCGCTCAAGTCCTAACCCTCAGTACCTCAAAATGTGACTATTTGGCTATAGAGTCTTTAAAGAGGTAATGAGGTCATGTGAGTGGACCGTAATCCAGTTGTCCTTATAATATCCTTATAAGAAAAGGTGATAGGACACAGACACACACAGAGGGAAGACCATATGAAGATACTTGGGGAAGAAGGCCATCTACAAGCCAAGGCAAGCGGCCCTCAGAAGAAACCAACATTGCTCCCACCTTAATTTTGGACTTCTAGCCTCCAGAAATGTTAAGAAATAAATTTCAGTTGTTTAAACCTTCTAGTGTGTGTAGTACTTTGTTAACAACAGCCCTAGTAAAATAATACAGCATTACAAAAAATTAGTTTTATTACCATCCAAAAACTAAAAATCTCAATCTGGGAAGAATTTATTTTACCAAATGCCATCATAATATTTAATATACATCTACATCCATATTGCAAGATTGAGCCAAAAGCAAATCTATATAAGTAACATCTATTTTTGTACCATGATATTATTACTGTACATATGTGTATTAAAGACCATGTAAATTATTTAACTAGTTCTACTAGAGTTATTTTTTTAAACATCACAGATACCTTTCATCTAAATTTTTAAAAAGGAAAAAAACTAATTCCTAATTATTTGGTTATTAACTGCATTAAAGAAAAGACCTATGAACAGTGGAATGCCTCCAAAATTAATTTAGTAAGGAAATTCTAATAATCTAGCATAAAGGGCAAACTTAGAATAGCCTTTATAAAGATTAATAAGTAAAATGTTTTTTAAAGTACAATTACTTATTTTCATCAGTTAAACTTTGTTATGAACTAAGGCCATTTCAAAGAGTAGTTTATCACAGGAGTTTTCATAAAAGAATCACAGTGACTGATGAATCCATTCTGCCTTCAACACTTCATTTGCCCTTCAACAATCACGCAGAAAATATGTCAAAGATATTTAAGTGAGCCAAAATACAAGCTTAGAGATGTCAACCTAAGAGCTTTCCACAAGACTCATCTATAACACAGACTAATATCACAACAATATAGCACAATTAATGAAGAATAAACTGAAAGATAGCCTCTTGAAGCTTCCAATATTGAGTAATATAACAGTAAATTAGTTTTTATTGCTCTATACAATAGAGTAATCAAGTATTCCCTTTTACACTGAATTGGCTTTTCCTTTATCCAAATTACTGTAAAACTACAACTGTATATTATCACGAGCCCCATCAGAAAGATCATATTTTATAAAAAGTTCTCCAGGATAAATTTTTGTGACATAAAATTATATTCTTACATCTAGATTTAATCATCTTAGGACACTGAGTTGCAGACTGATTTACTTAAGGGGTCAATTCACAGCCTTTCCCTTTCCTTTGAATACACCTGGAAATTGAACCAAGGGTAAGACAGCATAAAGAACACCTTTCCATTTACTCTTTGGCACTCTAACACCACTATCGCCCATAAAAAAGCTAATTGCTATATTAAGTAAGTGGGGAAATATTTAATACAAAGCATACATAATTGTAAGTTCTATAAAGTAGGTATAATTCTAAATTTGACATCATTATTTTATCATAAAAATTTAAGTTCCAGTATATATAACTAATAAAAGTTTAAAACACTTGTTTATTTCTAATGTGCATAAACAATTAAACAATTAATCTATTAATTGTTCACTTAAAAAAACAGAATTTTTTAAAAATCCTGGACTCGTAATCTAGTTTCAAAGTCTAAATAAAGACTTTGTGGAGACCTGATCCTCCTAAGGAACGCTTAGTTTCATTTGGTTCATGGGCATACACAGTATCACCCTCAGGACCAGGCAAGAATGCCCCTCCCTGAGCTCCCCATTCTTCCTCTGACAACGACTTTTCCACAGGATAAATCCACAGGGCAAAGAACGGGCCCATTCAGAGCCTGCCCTGCCCTGCTCTGCCCTGCCCTTTTGAGTACCAGGGGCCCAGAAATTTGTGTCCAAACACCCCAAGCCAGCTTATAGAGCTTTCCCTGTCAGGGCAGTCAACATTGCAGGTAGTAACCTCCAAGGTCCTGCCATTTGTAGAGATGTGCAAAAAGTGCTGATGTGTCTGCAAGAAGGACCAGATCTAGGAAGAAAGGGGGTGGGCTGCCCCACAGGCTGACTCTCCCCACCTACTACCACTTTCCAGTGTGGAACTGCAGCCAGAGCAATCTAAACCCACACCTGGCCTTCTAGATCACTGAGCTACAATGTTCCTTAAGGCAGGTGGAAAGGACCTATTTTATTTAGCAATATATCAGTTTGATTTATAACTTTTAAATGTTTAAACTTAAGGTTTGAGGGCCTCCATGTAGTTTTTTGCCCCTGGTCCTGAAAATTTTTGATGCAGGCCTAGAAATATGCCAATCCAAACTTCAAACTAATTAATTATCATGAATCTAGCACCTGATATGAAACCTACACTAGCAAGAGTTCAATAATCACTTCATAGATGAATGATGATGTATGGCCAAAAGGACTGAAAAAACTGGTATATGGAACATAAATGCAAATTTATTATACTTAAACTAGAAATGAAACCAAAGGTAAAAGAGATCATATACTACTAGCTCTACTATGTCCACCACTATCTATTCTAATACTAACCTAATAATCTTTGACAAATATCTTTGAGTTTCTTTGTCTTTTTTATTGAATTTATTGGAGTGATACCAGTTAATAAAATTATATATGTTTCAGGTGTACGATTCTATAACACATCATCTGTACATTGTTTTGTGTGTTCACCACCACAAGTCAAGTCTCTTTCCATCACCATTTATCCCCTCTTACCCTCTTCTAGCTCCACCCACCCCCTTTCACTCTGGTAATAACCACAGTTAATACTTTGAAAAGGCTCTGTGAGCCCTAAAATGATTTAAAACTCCCATCTCAAAAAAGGCATGCCCCTCAAATCATTGTTACACTGTTATGGCTTTAACTACTACAATAATGATTTTTTAATGAGTACATTAATTTCGTTCAAAAGTTAAATAGGCACCAACTGTTAAGAAAACATAAAAAGACTTTGAGTCAGAAATAATTATATAAAAATAAACATTTAAAAATGCAACTTAAGTTTCAAGTTATTTCCATTTTAATATAACATTCTTTAACTTAAAAACAAATACAAATATGACTCATAAAAAAGCTTGTTTATTTTAGTAATTATATTATTCTCTCTCAACAAGTTTGTTCCATTTCTTCTGAAATCTTTCAATAATAGACTGCAACATCCAGTCTTACACTTAAGGGTCGCATATAATCTTAATTGGTATTAGCATACCTCACATATGCTGCTGATTAATTTCTATTATAAATTAAGCCTGCTTTTCCCCCACTAATAAACTGTGACAGGGTTTTAATTAACATCCTGTTCTGGTTTATTCGCTCAAATACAAACCAAGCATCTAATAAGGGCAAAGCAATAAAGCTAATCTAAATGGAAACAGATTCTATAGTGAATATATGAACAAATGCTATGAGAATCAAGAAATGGTAAATTCCTACCAGAAGGATAAAAGAGAGATTCTTAGATTAGTCATCATCTGGATAGGAGGAAAAGGTGGTATTTCCAAAGTGAAGCAAGAGCATATGGAAAATACACCAAGTCATGAAGGTAGATGTCAATTTCAGGAAGCAGAAGGCAGCTAGGTATGGCTGCATTGCAGCTTGCATGGTGGGAGCACGTTGAGAAATGAAAATAGAAGTGCGGCGTCAGAGCACGTTGAGAAATGAAAATAGAAGTGCGGCGTCAGATCATTGGAAAGCTTCTGAACCATTTTTGATTCTTACTGAAAACTTGGGAGAAGAAAGTTAAGGTTTTCTGAGTTGTGCTTTGAAAAATAACTGGAGAATAAATGGTAATGGAAAAAATACAATAAAGATTAAATTAAAAAAAGAAAAATAACTGTTCTGAGTGTAAAGGATAGAATAAAAAAGTAAAGTAGAACAGAAACAGGAAATGAGGCCAATACAATAATTCTGCTTTTAAAAAAATGTCCATGGACAGCAGTGTGGTGATTGCTGGGGGGAGGAGAGTATAAGGGGACTAAACGGTAATGGGAAAAAAAAAAAAAAAAAAAAAAACACAATAAAGATTAAGCTTAAAAAATGGTTAATGAATTGCAGTGGGAACAAATGGAAATAAGAGGCAAAATGAAGAGAACTTAGTAACTGACTGAAGTTTCCAAGAGAGAAGAGTGGGAGAGTCAGGATTAAGCTTATGTTTTCAAAACACCTATGAATGTTTGGGAACCTGTAAACCTGCTGATCCCACTAAATGCTTTTGGATGCAGGTTTCCAAAGTAACCTAACCATTTTTTTCCAGGTGATTCAGTGTCATCTAATAGTTTTCTAAGCCTATCAGCTTCACATCCCTTAAATTGCTGGAGATACAGCACTTTTTAAACTCAGGTAAGATGCTGTCACAGGAAATTCTATCCCATACCACGAGAACCCATTTGCACTACTGACAGGACACCTGGGGTTTTGTTCATCCTGCAGCTGCATATGTATAATATCCAACTATGACCTCTTACTGTACTGCTTTTCTAAGTGACCTTTAAATGACCTGCATACCTTGATACCTGATACCTACAACTGTAAGATCAACCTTGAAAATAATGTCTAAATCTGTGCTAAAGTGATTTTCTCCCTTTTAAGGACTCACCAAATGAGGACACTTCAGGCCTGGTAAGTCTTCCTCAAACAGTTCAGTTGTTGGAAACCGTGAGAAGTGTCTGTAGCATGAGACATCATTAGAAGTAAAAGAAAAACTGACTTCCTTTAAGGAGTTACTCTTAGAATCTGTGAGGGGCTACTTAGCTTTATAATTGGGCAAATAGTGAGCAAATTATCAAACTTTCTGGAAGAAGCTGTTTTAAAAGCTGGAAAATACTGCTTCTAAGTCACTTTCTAATTGTAAAATACGTAACAATGAGGAAAACCACTGACCATCTCATGTACTAATGTAATATTTAAAGACATAAACATCCATTTCAACAGGGATAGAAGAGAAGAAAAAAGGACCAGAAGCAATGCAGTAAGATGTCTAGTTTTGCAAGATAGTTAGTAAAACGTTTTATATGATTAATAATGTAACACAGATGACATTTGGCTTGAAAACACTTAACAGACTTTCCTCCAGAAGCTCTACTTGTGGTTGCAACATTAAATAAAGGTTACAAGTCCTGATTTCAGAGCCTGAAGTCTTGGGTTCAAACCCTGTCCCCCACCTTCCTCAGATACATTACTTATCCTCTCTTTTGCCTCAGTTCTCTTACCTATGAAATGAGGAGCATAGTAGTTACTCTTGTCATACAGTTGCTGAGAGCAGTAGTGAATGTAACATATGTAAAGAACCCAGAGCAGCCCTGGCTGGTGTAGCTCAGTGGACTGAGCACGGGCCTGCAAACCAAAAGATAGAGGTTCGACTCCCAGTCAGGGCACATGCCTGGGTTGCAGGCCAGTTCCCAGCATGGGACACACAAGAGGCAACCATACATTGATATTTCTCTCCCTCTCCCTCTCTCCTACCCTTCCCCTCCAAAGATAAATAAATAAAAATCTTAAAACAAACAAACAAACAAAAAACCCAGAGCAGTGCCTGAAACCTAGTCAATTCCCATAACTATTAGCAATTGTTTGTATAATCAGGCACTGGTGACCTCTGAAGCTCCCAAGCTTGAAAGACAGACAAAAGTAACTGAAATAGGGAAATTGAGAGATGTTTAAATGACCATCTACTTCTCTAAAGTACTACATGACTTACGTGCTCCTAAGAAACACAGCCCAGCCAGAGGCCCAATAGAATTTTCCCCTCTAAAAAAAGAACCTCATTATAGCAATTCTAGAGATCTCTTAAAAAGACAATTCTAAGAAGCCATGTAAATATTTATCTTAAATGCCACCATTTTATGAATACCAGATGCCAGTTAAATTTGAATTTCAGATAAATAATGAATAAATGTTTACTACAAGTAGGTCTCATATGATATTTGGTACATATATACTAAAAATTTGTTGTTGTTTATCAAATTCAAATTTAACTGAGCAGCCTGTTGTTTTTTTTTTCCCCAGGTAAATTTGGCAACCTATTAACCCAAAGTTCAGATAAATGCACTGAATTAGCCAATGCCCATAAAGCAAGAAGAATAAACTGTTTAATGAAATAAAGTAACTTAAGAGGGAGTATGGTAAACAGAAAAAATGTGAATCTTAGAATCAGGCAAATCTGAGCTGCAATTCACCATCTTCTATTAATTTGTAATTGATTTACCTTGAAAGAAGAAACTAGAAACCTTAGTCTCACTGCCCTCACCTCATAAATGGGGTTTAATTTACCACTTTTCAGGGTTGCAGAATGGACGACATGAAGTATCACACACCAGACATTTCCCTGATTCAGAACAGGCAATGCATGCCAGTTCTCAATTCTTCCTCATAATATCTTAGCTCCAGAAACTCCAATTCCCCATTCACAGCAGCCAAAACGAAAGAACTCACTTTATCCCACAATAGCTAAACAGATCAAAGTACTCCCCCAAACTGTGCCCACATACAAATCTCTCCCTCTCCCAACCCTCACATTTCACTTGGCAGGTGTTCTTGACAACCAGAGTTCTAAATCCCCACTGCCACTCACCCTACAAGGGTCTTGCCCAACTATGGCTGACTTAACAATATCAGAATAGAAAAGCCTTAAAATAACATTACACTGTAGTTTCTTAACAATATCGGAATAGAAAGCCTTAAAATAACATTACACTGTAGTTTCCTCATGTTTTTGTTCTTTCACAAACTTTTTAAGAATCAAGGATACAGAAACTCATTTCAAACTGTCATATAATACAAAATGCAAAAATCTGTTTTGTTAATTTAAAAAATCCTAATCACTAATTTAATCAATAAAAATTCTGCAAATGCACAAAAGAAAATTATTTTGCAATATGATTCCTGGGCCTAGATCTTCCTTCTATTTTGGAGTCATACCACATGGGGGATTATTTTCTGATGTTCATTTTACAAATTGCTTAACTAACAACATGCTGTCCAACTTTCCATTTAGTATACCTTATCTTCTCTTTACACACTGTGATTTCTTTGAAGAAAAATTACCTAAATATTTCAGCAGTTTAACTAGTGGGAAGCAAGGAATTAAGATTGTAGATACAAAGGTGCTGTAATTGTGTTTTAATCAGCTTATTAAATACAACATGAACATGTATCAATCAACTAACATTTAATTTCATGGTCCATGATTCAAAACTAGTCAAAAGCGCTACAGTACAAAGTTATCAGCATTTACTTAACAGGTCCTTTCCAATTTTCTTTTAACTAATGTAAACCATTCAAAATATTGTATGACAATTTTATGACAATTATGGACTGAAAGAAGACATAATTAGGAATTTTATTAAAATACAAACATATTTTGAAATTTATCTTTCTTGTGTGGTATTACCATGGTGAAGCAAAAAGAACAATATCTACATATATAATAATACAGCAACATAATTCTTTAAGTTGGGGGCTAAATATAGAAATCTTTAAAAAACCTATTTCAAGTATTTCTATACTCAACAGACAAAACTTCACTGATGAAACAAACTACTAAGCTAGTCTGCTTTAAATTGCTGCTGCAGGAAATAAAAACAAATCTCTATAAATCTCATTTAGAAAGTAAATCACCTAACTGCACTTTTATTTAGGAATATTATACAAAGACTTCCCATTACAGAGTCACATTTGACTTATAATGTATGTACACTTACTTATCTTTTCCTCCACTGAAAAAATGGTTTTTCATGATCTGAATGATTCAGTTTTTCACAGAATAATTTACTTTATCTAAATTCTACATTTGTACCCTGGCTGGTGTGGCTCAGTGGATTGAGAGCCAGTCTGAGAACCGAAAGGTCGCTGGTTCGATTTCCAGTCGGGGCACATGCCTGGGTTGTGGGCCAGGTACCTGGTTGAAGGCATGCGAGAGGCAGCCAATTGATGCTTCTCTCTCACACTGATGTTTCTCTCCCTCTCTTTCTCCCTCCCTTCCCCTCTCTCTGAAAATAAATAAGATCTTTAAAATAAATTAAATGAATGAATGAATGAATGAATGAATAAATAAATAAAGTCTATACTTATTAAGGAGCAGTAAAAATTATTAAGAAAAGTGAGCAAGTTCTTTTCTCTAGAATTTTGCTTGGTAGCAAAAGTCGATTTAGTTTTAAAAGGTTTATTTCCGATGACTTTTCCTCAGGTGGAAAAGGGCCTGAGGGTAAGGGTCAATAACATCTTTTGCTAAGACAAAAAGATTCAATTGTAGTTGCTAGGATACCAACAGACATCCTTTTATTGCAGTCAAGAACAGTTATTACAGGTGTCTTCTCACACAACAACATATTAACTGCAGTGTGAACCAAACAAAGTCTAAAAGGCAGAGGCAATCCCTGCCCTTGACGAGCTTGATATCACCTGTTCTCGGCATTTAAAATTACGAAGTTCAATCTAAGATTTTTTTTTAAGAAACAGAAATAAGTAGACAACAGGAAGAAAGAAAGGAAGGGAGTTAAAATCATGGACCAAAGTCAACTATTTCACCTGAATCGCAGAGTCAGAGTCCTTTGTTCATTACCTCACTGAACTGAATGAGTCTGTACTATGTACTGGGTACTGGTCTAGGCATCAGCAATCCAGTGGTTAAGTAAGATAAAGTCTGAGTCCTCATTGAGCTGACTACATGCTAGTGAGGAGACTCAGCAAAAGTGCTATAAACATTTACATATGCATAGGTGCAGACAGTATGAGAAAGCTGTCAAGGGGCATGGAGGTAGCTCAGAGAAAGCCTTACATATGTGTAGCAATTACTATATGTCAAGTGTAGGGCTAACAATAAGGATAACTATAATAGGAAACGTTCTGTGCCATTCCGGTTTACTCAGGTGGGAGATCCAGGTAAACTAATAGGAAAATATTCTGGTGTCACTACCTGTGTAAGCTTGGCAAGCTTGTAACAATCATCATCATGAATGGTGGCAATAACCTCCAAGGGTTATTGGGGGCAGTAGATGTTTATAAAATATTTGGCACAAATTTTATTATTACAGTTAAGTACCCATGTTAGAGAATAACAAGAAATGAGATTTAAGGAAATTGAGGATAGCAGAAAAGGGTAAAGGATAATGAAGATTTTTAAAAAATAAAATAAAGCCTTGGCTGGTGTGGCTCACATTAAGTGCCGGCCTGTGAGCCAAAAGGTTGAAGGTTCAATTCCCCATTGAGGCACATGCCTGGGTTGCAGATTGGGGGCATGCAAGACAACAGATTGATTATGAATCTCTGCCTCTCTGTCTCCCTCTCTTCCTCTCTCTCTAAAAATAAATGAAATGTTTTAAGAAATAAAAATAAAAAATAAAACAAAAAGGGGAGAAGAGGTGGTTCACATGAAGACTTGTAGGGCATACTACAAATTCTATCTATAAACCTACCAAAAAAATAGTATACAATGGAATCACATCACACACCCAATTAAGTGACAAGAATTAAAGTACATATGAGGGGCAGAGAAAGAGGAGGGAACAACTGATTTACTATAAGTAGCTTTGCTATTTTACTCACCAAGAGAATATTTCAGAGTAAATGAGGTTTATTGAAAAAAATATCTGTAGTCCTCAGATTCCACATGTGAAGTTTAAGTACCTCACCTCACGGGGTATGTCTGATATAAATAAAAATGTGCTCCTCATATTGAAACCAAGGGTCCTTATAACTGTGATTGAATTTAGTTTTAAATCCTAGCTCTAGAAATCCTGCCTCTCCCCTGCCCAGCCCAGAGACCTAGCCTTTCCCCTGATAACAAGCAACCGAAGACGGCAGGAGATAGTAGTCCAGACCTGACTTTATGCTTCAGGACCTCTGTCAGGCTAAAGACAACGTCCTGACCTAAGTTACATTTCAGTTCCTGAGCCCTAAGGTGGAGCAATCTCCTGACTACTTTACTACGAAACCAGACAAAGGGACGCCAGGAAAGACTTCAAAGCTGTCCTCAAGACCTGAAGAAATGATTCACCTTTACCTCACCTCCAACCAATGGGCTCCCAGCATAACCCCAAACCCCCAACTCACACACCATTGAGGAGTTCAGGCTTTTGAGCATGAGCTTTCTCTTCTCCTGGATGGCATCACTCATCAATAAAATAGCCATACTTTCTCCAATGCAATTCCCAGCATTCAGTATTTGGCTCTGCTAGTGCCATGTGAACAAACTCTTTCTGTTTAGTAACAATATGGATCCCCTAAATGCAAATGTACTATTTAATCTGATGTTATTTTGATTAGATGTGATTTTCATCACCTTTTACACTTCATAGCTAACTCCTGCTTAAGATGCTACTCCACCTATATGATCTCCATTTTACAGACACAAATAAACATGTCAAGGACACCTAGGTAGTACACAGCAGAGTCAGGATGCCTGCCTCATTCTGCCTGGCTCAAAATCCCCGCAGTCTTTCCACAGTGCCCAGCCATCCTTCAGTTTGGATTTGAAGAGACAGGCTAAGATTAAGGAGGGAGATGATGCAAACATGTAAGAGAAAAAGTCAATAAAAATAATAGGTACTTGTAGAAAAAGATTAAGACAAAAGACAGAGAAACCAAGTCAGAAGCTGATGTATGATTAATGCTCACCACAAATTTCCAAAAAAAATTATTAATTCCAAATATTTTATACCTCTGTGCTTACTAAAAATCAAGTATTCTGAAAATTCAAACATTTCAGCATCCAAGCTCTATCTCCCTGACTACCTCTCACAACCAAAAGAGGCAAGCACACACACACACACACACTTCACCAAATCATGTGTCCAGACACTAACTTGTTAGTTCTACTGTCTCGGAAAGAGATGGAAAGGAACATATGACAATAAACTAATGTGAAAGAATATAAGCAAAAAAATGAACGTTGGGAGTAAAGGGGAAAAAACCCTTCAAAGTATTAAGAGAAAAGTGCTTCCTCTAATAGTAATAATGAAATTCAAAAATTGGCATAAAGAACAAATAGAAGTATATGTAAGTCCTTCAAAAAAAGTCTTTGTAAGTACATTCCAAAAACCTCCTGCAACTACATTCATAGGGCATTTACTCTGTGCCTATATGTTCACACTCTCAAGTGCACACAACAAATCATATTTACATTATGATTTTAGCAATTCCCACTTACCTTGGGGAACAATCTCTGGACCCAATAAAAAACGAAGTCATCATATTAAATAACAATTACAGTAATGATAATGATAGCAGTTGCTTTTGTGCCACATACCATGCTTTTTACATTTCACCCTGTATAGTACTTTATACTGATTCTACCTGGAAAAAAACTTACTCTCAGATTAAGTAACTTGCCTACAATTGTCTAACGCTTTAGATATGATGAGGTTAGAACTCGCCCATGTCTATCTCTTACCCACTTTGTATTACACTATTCCGTTTTAAAGATTCAGATTTTCCCATGAGCGTTCTGACTTTTTAACGTAGAGTTTATAGACATGAAATCATCCTCCCACATAGTATGTTACACTAAGTAACTAAAATGAATGATCAGTACCTTAAATGAGTGCAACTTTTATCCCCCAAAGCTAAGCCCTTCTTGTGGCATTACTATTTCATACTGCACAACTATTATCCTTAAATGCACATAAACTGATGAAGAACTCAAAATACAATGATACATAAAAAGAATATAATACTGTTTAAAGTCAAGGAACACTTAAAAATTTGAGAAATGTTTTCCACCAGATTCTCATTAAAATTGTCTACGTCTACAGGGGGCTTAATACCCTCTTGTTTTTTTGAAGTGTGAATTTTACCTGGGTCATTATGGGAATGAGGCACCACAAAGACTTGAAGGGGCTTAGTGTCCCACTCATTCAATTTATAGGTAATGTCAAATCCTTGCTTCCAAACTCCACCATCTGGATTGTCAAAAGGAATTAGACTGTAAACATCCAACATCTAAAAATATAAAAGACAAAAAATAAGTAAATTGAATTATGTATAACCATTATCAATTTAAACTTAATGTTGAAAAATATTTGCTCAAAACTACTTATTATTGTACATTGAGTATATATTTTACAATGTTAAACTATTTCTAAAGGCCTGAAGAGTTAAGGTAGAAAACATTTAATAACCATTCAAAGGCTTAAAGCGCTACCTGTGTTATATAACTATCCTGATAAATAATCCCCTTCCCCATCTGCTTCTAATAAAAAATAATAATTTCATTAAATTTCTCTTTCCCTGCTTTATTTCCAATGCAATTTAATAGTAATAGATAGGAACTTAATAGCAAACCGAAAAATATGATTATGGCCAAATTCAAACACAATTATTGTCTTCCTTTTTCTTTTTTTATTGTTGTTCAAGTACAGTTGTCTTCATTTTCCCTCCACCACTCGCCCCACACCCTACCCACCCCCACCTCCCACTCTCGATCATACCCCCCTTTGGCTTTGTCCATGTGTCCTTTATACATGTTCCTTGACAATCCTTCCCCCAACGCCTCCAATATCCACTCCCACCTCCCCATTTGATAAAAA
Organism: Glossophaga mutica; assembly: GCA_039655065.1. NCBI lineage: Eukaryota > Metazoa > Chordata > Mammalia > Chiroptera > Phyllostomidae > Glossophaga > Glossophaga mutica. The sequence continues at coordinate 73,961,498 of CM077305.1, read as the reverse complement.
TTATTTTTTACTTTACTTAATCTCATATAGTTTAAAATCTGTATCATAATTAAAATGTGTCTATTGCTATTCTTTCATTTAGTGTTCATTAAGTTTACCTTTTTTACTCCAAAAATAAAACTACAACAAGGTTGACCAGGTTAAAAATAGAAGAATTTTTAAAAAGAGAATTAGCTTTTAAGTACTCAAATGTTTTCTAAGTTTCCAATACAGTATTCCTTCTAGATAATAATCTAGTTGAACACAAAGGAAAAAATACTGCCCCCCCCCCAAAAAAAAACTTAGACCTTTTACTCTCCATACTGCCCATTATACTAAATGTGACAAAGAATACAATCACCCTTTGGTAAAATTTAAATTATGTAGAAGTTATATCTTAATTACCATATTTTGCCATGTATAATGCACTTTCTTGCCCAAATTTTTGAAGGAAAAATAAGGGTGCACATTATACACAGGTATTACTAATTCTGTATCTATACAAATGTTTTTAATTCTTTTATTTATGCTTATGCATTAAAAGTATAACTCTAGAAAGCAGTAACAATATCTGCATGCAAAATAATACCCTGGAATATAATAATCGGTTTTGTTTCTAAATACAGATACATTAAAAATTGAATTAAATAACTGAAAGATTTTTTCCCCTGAAAGTTTGGGCCAAAAGCGTGAGTGAGCATATACATGGCAAAATATGGTTAATACATAAATAGGTTACAAAAACAAAGATATCAAGCAAGTTACACAAAAGTATACAAAGAATTTTACAGCAGTAACATATTTCTCACTTTTGAATTTATGACTTTAACAAGTAAAGTACAATGCTCCAAGGATAAGTCCACACATATCTTTGGGAACCAGCTGGACAGGAGGATGTGTTAGCAGTCTCTGCTATTCTTTCGAGCACTTTCTTTGGTTCTGCAGATCTCCCAGTCTGTGCTGCCTCCCTCTGTGTGCCTTCCATGGCTGCTCTGTACCTCCTTTCTGTTCATCCCAGATTTAGACCCCACCCATACAAAAAAGGGGTGTGTTGTTCCTTTTTAAAAGACAATTAAAACCTGAACAAGACCAAGCCTCACAGAAATACACATCCCTTCAAAGCACAAGATAGAATCCCAATTCTATCCAAATGTGGCCACACACCAGCTGATTGAGGTTGCAGGCATAATGCCTGGCCAGCACCACTGTTCCCAGTTTCTAGCTTGGCCGGTCAGCCACGGCCTTGAGATCCTAGCTTGTTCTCTGTCCCCACGAGTTAGTGAAAATTTCTACTGTGAAGTCACCAAGGGTCCTGCCACCAAGTTTCAATATCTGATCTAAAGTAAAAGGTTAAACACAGCTCTCTGCTAATTTGCAGGACAGAAAAATATGCATGACACACTCAAAATTTAGGAAAGACAGTAGTTCTTTCTTACCCTAGTCTTTAACTCCACTATCCTCTAGAACAGCGTGATCCAAGAGAAAGATAATGCAAGCCAAATACATAATTTTAAATTTTGAAGTAAAATGAAATAGGCAAAAATACTTTTAGTGATATATTTCATTTAGCCCAATATATTCAAAACATTATGATCTCAATGTGTAATCAATATAAAAATGAACAAGATATTTTAATTCTTTTTTTCATACTAACTCTTCAATACTTTGTGTGTATATTATACTTAGAGCCCGTTTCAGTTTAAACTAGCCGCATCTCAAGTACCTGGTAGCCGCATGTGGACAGAGGCTACCATAATGAACAGCACAGCTCTAGAATATTCCCCTTTCCTCTCATAAAGAGATATTCAGCAAGAAGAATCTAACCCTACTCTGTGTCAAACCTATAATGTGTAACAGCGATATAGTACGAGGGAGGCTTTTCTTGTTCTCTGCAAAGGAAGGTTAAGAAAAATCTTTCTGGGCAAATTTAAACCACAAAAGGTCTTCCTTCAACTATTACAGAAAAATAACACCTAAGGGGCACATAAAATGGCCCTATTCACAAAGTATAAAATAAGAAAAATTAGGAGGAACACAGAATTTTATCACTAAGAAAGAATATTATTGACTTTGTGACTAATTAAATCACAAAAACAGAAACTAGAATTCAGAGTGTTTAAGTAACTAAGAAAGAACAGATACCAGATAAAATCTAAGCAAACAAAAATAAAAACAAAGCCCAGTGATTATTAACAAATATATACATTACCTGCACATCTGAATTCTGACTTCCGCTTTGTGAAGCAAACAGACAGTCTTCAGGGTCAACTGTGAGGGACAACTGTTTCGATGGCAGAAGAGGTGAGCCAGCACCACGGCTGAAATTGCCTAGTGAACTTTTCGACCCATCCTCCACAGACTCACTCAAATTGATGACCGAATCTCTAATATTTGAGATGATCTCATTATTCTCAGCTAGCAAACGCTCCAAATGGTCTATTTTTTCTTGCAACATTGAAAGCTGGCCCTACAATAAAAAAAAAGAAAAAGGCAGCTACATGAAACTCTAATACAGCTCTGCTGAGACACACACATTTTTTTAAATATTATCTGCCTGCCCAAGAGGGCAGCCACTCACCCTTCACTTTCCACTTTTATAAGTGGGATCACAGAAAGCACGAACAGCTGGCAGGGTTGAAACACCAATTTATAGCAGAAAAATGTCCTCCATGGTTGCAATCTCTGTTTAATCACATTTTAAAATGTGCAAAAGAAGAACCAAAAATATTTTGGGATATATTTCCTATTACCCCAAATCCAAATATCTTTGGGTCTCCAAAACTACTAAGTACAACAACATATTATATTCAGGCATGAAATTTTAAATTTAAGTATAACTGATTTCTAGTTACTCCTAAAGGCCAAGAAGTATTAATCTGCAAATGATTATTTCACCTCAATTGGCAGCACTAGTGGGCAATCCTGTCACTGTTGGTGAGGATGCAGATTGGTACAATCACTGTGGAAAACAGTATGGAGTTACCTGAAAAATTAAAAATAGAACTGCCTTATGACCCAGCAATTCCACTTCTGGGTATTTATCCAAAGAAACCAGAAACACTAATTTGAAAGAACATATGCATCCCTATGTTCATTGCAGCATCATTTACAAGATTTGGAAGGAGCCCAAGTGTCCATCAGTAGATGAGTAGATGAAACAGCTATGGTACATTCACACAATGGAATATTGCTTGGTCGTAAAAAAAAAAAAAAAAAAGAAAGAAAGAAAGAAAAAGAAAATTTTACTGGATGCATGGACCTGGAGAACATTATGCTAAGTGAAATAAGCAAGTCAGAGAAAAGACAAATACCATATGATTTCACTCGTATGTGGAATCTAATGAACAAACTGAAAGAGTAAGTAAAACAGAGACAGACTCATAGAAAGCAGGCTAACAGCTGGAGGGGATCTATTATGGGGCGGTGGGATCAAGCAACAAAAAGGAAGAACTCATGGACACAGGCAACAGTATGGTGATAGCAGGGAGGGTGGCAGTGGAAGAGGGTATAAGAGGGATAAATGGTAATGAAAAAAAAACTAAAAAAGAAAGAACTATCATCCCCAGAAAGATCAATTTTAGTCAATTGTTAATTAGTAATATGCTTGAAAGAAACTCCATGAACATCCCCCACATAACCACACTATTAACTCATTTAGACTGTTGCCATTATATTGTGTGACTTTTAGGTTTTTAATTGATCCTCACATAAAAGGCTTGCCATCTCTGTAACATAGACCTTGCCTACGGAGTAGCACCTCAGCTTATAAGAGCAAGGACAATCTTTGTTTTGTTCATTCCTATAGTCAGGGTTCCAAATACAGGGTAGATAATTATAAATTTGCCAAATGGCTCTCATATTTCTGAAAAGCAACTATAATTCTTTAATGAACACCTACTGTGCCAGGTATAATGCTACACGCTGGGAAGACAGATACGCATTAAGATATGAGTCCCTCTCTGAACACACGAGGTGACAATGTAACTAGAAAGAGCCTATCCTGTGTCCCTGTGTCCACAGGAGTCCACATTAAGGTTTAGTAAAGTAACTATACGGATAGTGAACAAACAACTGTAGATACCCAGAAACAAAAAATTCTATCACCAGTAAATAAGAGAAAGTAAGGAGGAAGAAAAAAGAGAAAAGAAGGTAAAAACACCTAAATTTCTGAAAGTAAAGGACTGGTCAAATGGTCCATCTAATATCCCAGAATAGTTTTCAGTCGCTGAAAATTTAGAAATATATGACATGATGATCCCCTTTTGAAATATAATATGTATGGAAGGCCATAATCAAAGTGGTAAAAACTGGTTATGGGCATTTACATTCTTCTTTTGTCTGTTGTGAACAATTGTTGATTTCATAATGGGGAGGCTGAGAGACACAAGGAATTTACTCCTAGGTTATAGGCCAGTTCAACAAGTGGAGAGAAGACAACAGAAGAAATGGAAATGGCTACCAAAAGAAGGCCATTTCAGCAAACTGTGAAAACTGACAGAAGTCTGAAGGGACTAGGGAAGACATTGTGAAATAAGAAAAAAAAAAAGTAGCCAAAATTAGAAGCATATCAGCAGTAATTATCTTGGGAGGCAGTGGGAGAGATGACTGCAGATGAATACCCAAAGCCCTGATGTACAAGAGACAAGGAGCACACGATAGCCAGCCATGTAGCTGCTCAGACCTCAGAGATGCTCTCACAGCCCTCTCTTCTTAATAGAGACAGAAATAGCCCCACACACATCAAAACTGCAGTCCTTTAAGGTAACTGTCACATCTAGGTGGGGTAGCATATGTCCACAAGGTAGAAGTGCAATGTTTTAGCAGAGAACTCATCCCACAAGACAAGCCCCATTTACAACTAGAAATGACCAAACAAAGGAAAACTTGATGGATCAGTGCAACACTAGCTCAGGATTCAACGAAAAACTGATTGAACCATGTAGATTCCAGGTCAGCAAAGCTGTGGAGTAGTATTATACATACTACAAACCCTTTTTTACAAGCACGCATTGATGGTGGTTGAGTGGTTCTCAGTGGAAAGGCCAAAGGGGACCCTTGGCACAACCCACAATTCACCCAAAGAGGCTAAAAATATTTGAGAGTCAAGTACACAGCTGACTAATCTATATATATTTTCCTAAACAGACATGCTATCAAAGGCTTTCTGAAATAAGGGGAAAACTTTTCTTCCCTCAGTTATCACAACACTACAGGCCATGGCTTTCTGAAATCACTCCTGATGAATTCTGTTCAGTACTTCCAATGCTGAAAATACAAGTCCTCAGTGATGCTTGCAATATCTACCACAGCAGATGACTAAAGTGAATAAAGTTCCTCTGCTTGCAAGCAGAATCAGAGCATATTGACTTGTCTTGCCTGTAGTAAAGCCACATCATAAAATAAAGCCTTAGCTAGGTTTAAAGTACCACCCAATAATATTGTTATAATTATGTATGGTGACAGATGGTAGCTAGATTTACAGTGATCACATTGCAAAGTATATAAATGTTGAATCACTATGCTGTACATCTGAAACTAATATATGTCAACTATAATTAAACATAAATTTTAAAAATGTTAAAGGAAAAAAGACATTAATTACAATGAAATTTAAAGGTGTGCTGGAAAAGCTTTAAAAAAAAACTTCCTAGAAAAGCTTTGAAAGATGCTGTATGTTTTATCAGACACTTAATAGTCTATGAATTAATACATGGGTGCCAACTTTCTCCACGGCTTCTGTACTTTTGGGAAAAGACTATGTGGGAGCCATGCACACAGCAAAGCTGCCTATAGCTCAAGAAGAGCTGAGAAAGAAGAGGGCTCCTTCTGAAATAGTCTTACTATGGCTCTGGTACCATAACCCACGGAGGAGAATCTTATGCAAAATAAACATTACAGGAGATGGATGTTTCATGAAAGAGGATCCTGCAGGCATTAAAGATGATTTCAATCTCATTGTTACTTTAAAGGTATAATTAATGATCAGTACCTGGAATTTTGCACTGAATGAAGTTCACAAAGAAAATTGTGCCCCAGGGGTATGTCAGCCTAACAGTCTAATGAAAATTATTTATTAACCTACATTACGCAGTGGAATAAAATCTCCCTCCAAATAGCTGAAATTTCTGAAATACACACACCTCATAAGCAAATTATGCACACGACAGAGAAGAGTGGTATGACCTTAAAAAGATGTGCTCAGAGTCTACGTTAAAGTAACAGAAATCATAGATAATGTTTCAATTATGCTGACAACTCAAAGAATACTGATGGTAATATTGAAAAAGACAATTTTTTGTAGGGCAAGAATATCACTATGAGAAAACCACTTCATTTTTTGATTTGCTAATCAGTTCTATAGGGAGGCCATCAGTGTTGCACTGCTGAGAAGGGGGAAGGAAGTCATGGGGTTTGATTTTTCTCCTGCTTTTGGTGAAAGAAAAACTGAGCAAAAAACCACTGATATCAAAGATTTTTGAGACAGAAAATTTAGAGCCTAACAGGTAAAATAGGATCATTACCCACTTAGACCTCTAAACAAAATCAATCAATGTGCATCTACAGCTAATCTGAAAATTTATTATGTAATTATTTGCCCCAGGTAAGACACTACCTGTGATCACTGAAGCATGGCTGAAATCTGCACACTTTCTTCTTCCTTCCCGTTACAATAAAAAATATGTGCCTTCCCCTCTCCCCACTTCAAAGGCCAGCATTGCTCCAGCCCCATCTCTTTCAGCTACTCAAAGGCTATATTGTGTTTAAACTTTCAACACTGCTTCATCAAACTCCCCTTTTAAAAACAACACATTCTCAATAATATAACACATTTTATTAGGTCAAACTATAGAAAACTGCCATTCTCATAAGTCAAAAATAGTCAAATACCACCAATTTCTTATGGTTCAACTTAAGATCTTATCCTATCTTTGAAAAGAAAAAAGAAAGTCAAACTCTAGTGCTTATCTTAGCCCCACATTCCCTTCCAGGATCCCATCTCCTTCCTGGACATACATGGATTATCAACAGTCTACACTCATTATTCCCACTCCTTTCAAACTCCCTGTCCCCCACCTGCCCATTCCAATCAGTACCTGCCCAGCACTCCACCAAAACTGCTCTTGAAAAGTATCCAACAGCTTCCATGTTGCCGAGTCTGAGGAGCAAACACTGTCTTCATCTTATCTCAAGGAGCATTCGGCACTCCTAGAAACATTTTCTTCACAGGCTCCCAACACAACATGCTCTTGGTTTTCCTCCTACCAACTGTTTATCAGCCTCCCCCACTATCTAAATGATGGAGTTCTTCAAGGTTAGCTCCTGAGTTCTCTGTCTTCTCTTACTGTCTTAAATTATCTTATCCACTCTAAGGTTTAAATTCAATTTTTTTTTGTACTGATGTTTCCCACATTTTTATTTTGACCTGAAGTCTCTTCTCTGAAAAAACAAAGACCCATAAAATCCAAATGACTACCTGACTTTGGGTTTCAAACTTAAGTCCAAAAGACACCTTCCCAAAAAGCCTTCTATAGTCCATAGGTCTTCCGTAAGTAGTGCTAGTCTCCACCTTCTTGGCCACTCCCCAAATCTTCGTGGCATAACTGATTCTTCCTTCCTCACCCTGCTCACACATCCAACCTATCTACATGCTCTTTTCATCTCACCTCCAAAGTAGTTTTTGAATCAATTTACTCCTTTCCCTCAGGTCCAAACCATGAATTATCTCTTCTAGCCTGGTAAAGCAATCTCTTAACTGATTGCCCATATCCACGTCTTTCAACCATGCCCTATTAAGATGCAATACCTTTCTTATATTCCACTGTTAGTTTCTCAAAGCACTTAAAATACCTTACACTACAATCATTAAAGACCTGCATATCTATCGCTTCACCCTTTTCTTTCTTGCCCCTGCAACTTAGCTTCACCCTGTTCTTATCCAAGTTCTAGGCCAACTCCTCCCCACTCTATCTGATGACCTTGGTACATGTTCCCTCTTTATACAATCTTCAATTCTCCCCTCAAATGTCCCCTCTGCATAGCCTTCTCCAGCCACCCTAAAAGAGGTCTCTCACATGTTATACTCTATGTCAACTTATTTTTTGTTTCTTCCACAGCATTTTTATCTATAAATGCCATATACTGCTTCCCCATATCATTACTAAATGAATTTCTGAATTGAGAACAGAAACAATAGTTGTTATAGTCACTATTGTACCTTAAGGCTTGGCACAACACCTAGCGTAAAACAGGACAAGGTAGTTTTACAGTTGTGAGCATGCAAAATAGGGTCTATTCTTGTATTATTATTTATTAACTACTGTATTTTCCATATGTACAACTGAAAACCTACTTTTGACCACTTCTGTATTTACTGAGGGAAAAAAGAAAAACTGTATGACAATTTTTTTATGCAAGTATTAAATGTCATTTTGGGGTCACTGAAAATAAAAATTTTTAGCTCTGGTTGGTGTGGCTCAGTGGACTGAGCACTGGACTGTGAAGCAAAGGGTCGCCAGTTTGATTCCCAGTCAGGGCACATGCCTGCGTTGTAGGCCAGGTCCCCAATAGGGGACGAGTGAGAGGCAACAACACATTGCTGTTTCTCTCCCTCTCTTCCTCCCTTCCTCTCTTTCTAAAAATAAATAAATAAAATCTTTTTTAAAAAGAAAGAAAATGTTTAAAAACTTTTACTGTAATAAAAAAGTAGGTAACAGAAGTTTAAGAGAAAGGTCTGACTGAAATAATAGAGTATCTTCATGAACAGCTTAGGAAATGATACAGAAACTGATCCATGTTTGGCCACAGGCGACCTCGTGAGTCAGGTAAAATATGTGGCTCCTTTTCTGGGAAAAGATTATGAATTCTGTACAGTCCAACAAAAGGTTTCCCATATTTACTACCATCAGTAACCATGACTTAATGGGGCTATGATTTTCAACTGATACAGGGGATAGAGTTTTGAACAAGAACCTTAACAATTCTAGAATTCTTCATACCATGGTAGTAATATAAGATTTCATTCAACCAAATCAGGTTTCTAATGAAGAGAATTACAGAGGAAATATTATTATACATTTATATATAACCATCAATGGCAGCATTCAAAAGAAACAAAACATCACCACAATACTTATGTGGGTATGTATCTAAAATTTGAGATCTCTACGATCTTTCGTTTTTACCGTTTAAGTCAAATTTTGTTAGATTCAGCATATCACTCAATCATATCAAGATTTTTATGGACTTGGAGTCTATCACTGAATGTGTTGTGCCCACTAGGCAGCAAGTGTGGTGAGGTGAACAGGCTGTAACAGGAACCAGATCAGAATCATATGAAAGGCTTCTCAGAATTACACATCCCTGAAATCTCAGTTAAGGGCCTCAGCCAAGAGCCACATCACTAAAATGGCAGCATAGGAGACCCCAGCCTTCGTCGTCCCACAGAGATAAACAATTAGCCATCCCCAAATGAAAACAGTTCTGAGAGATCTCTTACCAAACTTTAGCAGCACAATTAAACAAAACGAAACAAAAAAATCTGAGAATGATCACACACACAAAAAAGAAGGAAAATAGCTTCATTTTGCCAGCATTATCCTACCCCTAAAGCCAGCACTGTTCAACACCAAAAAGGAGCTCCCCAGCTAGAACGAGTTCCCTTTGCTGGAAAAGACAGGGGTAAGCAACCAGCTACCCCAGCCTTCACTGCACAAAGTGACATATAGAAACAGCTCAAAACAAGAAGAAAAGCAATAGCTACCAAGAGCAGCCACGTAGAAAGAGCAAGAGAGGTTCACGAACCCTGCTTTCACCACTGAAGAAGGAAACAAACCAATAGCCAGCACAGCTACTGTAGAAGCCATGGAGATTTCGCCAGTTTTCAGCCCACGTTTATTGGCATTCACTGATGCTAGTCACCTATGTTCCACCATGCTCTCTCCCCACCCAGCCCTCTAGAGCCTGGGAACCACACCAGCAGCCAGCTCAGGCCTCTGTAGCTGCAGCAGTCCAAGACCCCAGCATAGCACTCCAGCTGTGCACTTGCATACCATGGACCTGACCCCTTTCATTTCCACTTTCTGTGTCTGCTCAGGAAGACTATGCAGCCATGAGAGAACATGCCTATAGCCAGGACCCCAGAGCCACTTGTGGGCCCAGATAAGGCCCTATCTTCTGACACTGGCCTGAACCATCGCTCACACCTGAACCTAGATCCTCCAGCTATATACCTGCACAGCCCCCACCTAACCCCCATCACTAGTAACCACTACTGTGTGTCCATGGTGAGACTGAGCAGTCACGTAATGTATAGCAACAAATGCCCCTTCAACAACTACCAGTGCACCTACAGTTGGCCCCAGCCCAGGCTGCTTGCCTTGACTCCCACTACTATATGTAAGTTTGCAACCAGCCCCTGCCACTACACAAGACCCTAGCAGCTAGCCCCCACAGGTAAACGTGTGCACACCACCTGCTCTAGTCACCACAGCTGTTGTGTCCTAGTCCCTAGCCACTGGACCTGCAGATGCCACTGAGGACTCAAATAGCCCTTGCAGCCACTCTGCAGCACTCTGCAGCACTTGCCTAGGACCACACAGATGTCAATGCTGTGAAGCCCTGTGTAGTGAGAGTCAAAAAACATCATGCTACCCCTGAAATTGGTACATACACCCTGCACTGGGTGCCCTGCACCACTAGTCCTGAGGTCACAGGATGCTCCAGCATGTCTCACCCACGGATGAAAGGCTTCGCTTACTGAAGTCAGTCCATAAAGTCTAGAATAGGGACTGCTTTCTCAAATGCACAAACACCTATGAAAGGCTACAGGGATCGCAAAGAATTAGAGAAACACGGCTCCACCAGAAGAATACAGTAAACTTCCAGTAACCAGCTGCAAAGAAATGGAGTTACAGGAACAACCTCACAAATGTTTTTTTTAATGTTCTAAAAATGCTCAGAGAGCTACAAGAGAACACATGTAAAAAATGTAATGGTATCAGAAAATAAGTTCAACAAAGAGACAAAAAACAAATAAAAACAGAAATTTTAAAGAAAATAATGAATAAACTGAAGTAAACAGACTTTTAATATGAGACTTGATCAAGTAGAAGAATAATTAAACTTGAAGACAAATCAATTGAAATTATCTAATCAGAGAAGAAAAGGGAAAAAGAATGAAAAAGAGTGAGAAAGTCTACATGATCTATGAGATACCACCAAAAAAAAAAAAAATTGCAAATTACTAGAGTTCTAGAAGAAGAAGAGGGCAGAACACTTATTCAAAGAAATAACGACTGAGAAATTCCCCAACCTGAGAAGAGATTTGGGGATCCCAAGTACATGAAGTTCATAGATCACCAAACCAAGTCAACTAAAGAGATCCTCTCCAAGATACATAATAAAATTATCAAAAATCAAAGAAAAAGAAAGAATCTTAAAAGCAGGAAGAGAAAAATCAACTACTACCATGTAAGAAAACTCCCATTAGGGTACAGGCAAATATCAAATGAATGGGATGATACATTCAAAGTGCTGAAAGAAAAAAATTGCCAAGCAGGAATACTTTACCTGTCAAAACTGTCCTTCAAAAAGAGAAAAAGACTTCTCCCCACAAATGAAAGCTGAGGAAATTCATCACAAGACCTGCCTTAGGAGAAATGCTGAAAGAAGTTCTTAAGTTGAAATGAAAACGTGCAACTTAAAAGCATATAAAAATATGTTTACCAACACACTGGTAATGGAAGGTATAGAGTCAAATTCAGAATACTCTAATACTATAATATGATGGAGTGCAACCAGGAAAGATTAAAAGTACAAGAGCATTAAAAATAAAAATAGCTACAATAAGTTGTTAGTTGTTAATATGAGACTTGATCAAGTAGTGAATACACAATATTTTTAAAAAGGTAAATTGTGAATCAAAAACATAAGAAAAGGGGAGTTAAAGGGGAAAGTTGTGTATGAAATTGAAATTAAGTTATTGCTGTAAAATAAGCAGTTATAGCTATAAAATACTTTATGTAAACTTTATGTAATCACAAAATAAAAGCTACAACAAATTTACAAAAAAATAAAAAGAGAATCAAAGCATACCATTATGGGAAATCATAAAGCATAAAGGCAGCAAGAGAGAAAGAAAGGAATAAAGGAACTACACAACAGTCATATCAATAAGATGGCATTAGTAAGTTCTTACCTATCAATAATTACTATAAATGTAAATGGACTGAATTCTCCAACCTAAAGATAGAGAATGGCTAGATTAAACAACAAAATGAAAAGCCAACCTACTGAATGAGAGAAAATATTTGCAAACCATACTTGTATTATCTTGGTAAACAGAAGACTATGGGGAAATCTCAGATGATGATGATACAGGAAAAAGTACACTCAACTCCTCCCAGGACCATAGCCAAATTAAAACTAAATTATAGAACAATCAGCCTGGATAACTTTGTGAACACTAACCGAACACAAACAAGTCTTATAACTAAGAATTTACAGAAGAAGCGACATCAAGACCAGTAGGAAGGGCAGAGAAATGAACATGGCTGTCCCCACAATCATGTCGGTTGACAATCTGGAGGGATATCTGAATTGCAGAGGTCCCCCCCCACTGAAGGAAAGAATTTCAACCCCACACCAAACACCCAAGCCCAGAACACCAGTGCTAGACAGAGAAGCACACATAATATCTGGCTGTGAAAATCAGTAGAGATTCCATCTGCCTGGATGAAATAAGAGATTGCTGGAACCTAAGTACCCTCTTAAAGAGCCAGCTCAAAAAATCTTCCTCAGATGCTCATTCTAGTCTCTGGTGGAGGGAGAGTGACTCAGGGGACACCAGAGTCATACAGAAAGAAACTGAATTGTGTGGCTTCAGGGAGTGAGCTGGAGGGACAGCTACCAATGTTCCTGTGCAGTCCCTCTCCTACAAAGCGCACAAATACCATCTTTCCTGGGTCAAGCACTCCCCTCCACTTGGCACTGGCCTGGAGAAATGCACCAGCCCCTGCCTACTGACACCCTAAGTCCCTGCCTTGCCAAATTTGCACTCGGCTCAGGGAATGCTGGCAGTTTCCAACCAAAGCCCGCACTCAATCTTTACTGACAAATTCTCAAGTAATTTCAGGCAAAACTAGTGGGTGCCTGAGATACAGAAAGCCCCCAAAAAGATGAATCCAAAGAGTTCCACACTAAGACACATCATATTTAAAAAGCCAAATGTCATAGACAGAGAATCTTAAAAGCAGTAAGAGAAAGACAGTTACCTACAAGGAAACTCTTATGTCATTTCTCAACAGAAATTTTGCAGGCCAGAGGGACTGACATAAAATTTTCAAAGAGTTGAAAAGCAAGAACCTATAACCAAAACTACTCTACCCAGCAAGCCTATCATTTAAAATTAAAGAAAAAAACAAAGAGCTTCCCAGGCAAGAAAAAGCTAATAAAGGAGTTCATAACCAACAAACTAGTATTACAAGAATATTAAAATGATTTATTTAAGGATAAAAACAAAAGAGGAACCATAAATGCAAATAATAAAATGGTATAGATGTATACGTACCAACATCACTTTAAATGTAAATTGATTAAATGTTTCAATCAAAAGACATAGGGTAGCCGAATGCACAAGAATAAGATTCATGTATATACTCTCTACAAGAGACCCACCTCAGACTAAAAGCCTCACACACAATGGAAGTAAAGGGACGGCAAAAAGATATCTCATGCAAGTGGAAAGTGAGAAAAAGCTGAGTTAGTTAATACCTGTATTAGACAAAGTATATTTTAAAACAAAGGCTATAATAAGAGGCCAAAAGGACATTATATATGATAAAGGGATTAATCCAAGAAAAGAATATATGGACTCAACACAAGAGCACCTAAATATTTCAAGCAAATTTTGATGGACCTAAAGGAAGAGACTGACTCTTCATTAACATTAATGTATAGACTTTCCAGATGGAAAATCAACAAGGAAACAGCAGCTTTAAATGACACATAAGGCCAGATGGATTTAATTGATATTTTAAAAAACATTTCACCCCAAAGCGGCAGAAAATACATTCTTTTCAAGTGCACATAAAACATTTTTCAGGATAAACCACACGTTAGGATACTACATAGGTTTCGATTTAAGACAAATCATATCAAGCATCTCCAATTACAATAGTACGAAACCAGAAATCAATTGCAAGAAAAAAACTGAAAAACACACAAACACATTGTAGGCTAAAAAACATATTACTAAATAATGAAGGTGTTAACAATGAGATTGAGGAATAAATCAAAAGATATCTTGAGACAAATGAAAATAAAAACACAACAACACAAAACCTATGGAAAAGCAATCTTTAAGAGGAAAATTCATAGCCGTACAGGCCTGCCTCAAGAAACAAACAAAAAAAACCCTCATTAAACAATCTAACCCTACATCTAAAGGAACTAGGAAAAAACCCAAAGTGAATAGAAAAAATAATAAAATCACAGCAGAAATAAATGAAATATAATATAATCTAAGGAAACACTACAAAAGATCAATGAAACCAAAAGTTGGGTCTTTGCAAAAAGTAAGCAACATTGATAAACCTTTAACCACCAGATTCATCAAGAAAAAGAGAAGATCCAAATAAATAAAAGCAGAAATGAAAGAGAAGTAACCACTAAAACCACAGAAATAAAAAGGATTATATGAAAATACTACAAACCTTACATGCCAACAAATAAACAATCTGGAAAAAATAGATAAATTCCTAGAAACATACAATCTTCCAAAACTGAATCAAGAAGAAACAGAAAAATCGGAACAGATCGATACAACCAATGAAATCAAAGCAGTAATCAAAAAACTCCCAACAAGCAAAAGTCCTGGATCAGCTGGCTTCAGAGGTGAATTTCACCAAACAACAAAGAAGAACTAACATTGAGGCCTTGGCTGAGTAGCTCAGTTGGTTAGAGCATTGTCCCTATATGCCAAGGTTATGGGTTCAATCCCTGGTCAGTGCGCATACAAGAATCAACCAATGAATGCATACATAAGTGGAACAACAAATGCATGTTTCTCTCCATCCCTCTCTTCCTCTCTCTCTCTTGAGGGGGGAAAAAAGAACTAACACCTATTCTTCTCAAACTATTCCAAAAAATTCAAGTAGGGAAGACTCCTAAGCTCATTTTACAAGGCCAGCATTACCCTAACTCCAAAAGCAAACAGAGACACTACAAAGAAAGAAAAGTACAGGCCAACATCCCTGATGAACATATGTAAAAATCCACAACAAAATATTAGCAAACTGAATCCAGCGATACATTTAAAAAGATCATACACCATGATCAAGTGGGATTTATTTCTGTATATAAGGAAGATTCAATATCTGCAAATTAACAGCACATAAACAAAGCAAAGGATAAAATCAGGTGATCATACCAACAGATACAAGAAGAGGCATTTGACAAAATCCAGCACCCATTTACAAAAACTCCCAGTAAAGTGGGAATAGAAGAAATATACCTCAATGTAATAAAGGCCCTATATGACAAACCCTCAGCTAACATCATACTCAACTGGGAAAATCTAAAATTATTCCCTTTAAGATGAGCAACAAGACAGGGATGTCCACTTTCACCAATCTTATTAACATAGTACTGGAAGTCCTACTTAAAGCAATTAGAAAAAAAGAAGAAATAAAAAGCATCCAAATTGAAAAGGAAGAAGTAAAATTCCCATTATTTGCAGATGATATAATACTATATATCGATATATTGAGAACCCTAAAGATTTTACAAAAAAACTACTAGAAGTGATAAATGAATTCAGTAAAGGAATAGGATACAAAATAAATATACGGAAATCAGTTGCATTTTTATACACCAATAATGAACTATCAGAAAGAGAAACTAAGAAAACAATCCCATTTATAATTGAATCGATAAAATAATATACCTAGGAATAAATTTAACCAAGGGGGTAAAAGACCTGTACTCGGAAAATTACGAGACATTTTAGAAAGAAACTGAAGAGGACACAAATAAATGAAAGCATATACTGTGCTCATGGATAGGAAGAATTAACATTGTTAAAATGTCCACACGACCCAAAATTACCTATATATACAACACACGTCAAATGGCATTTTTCATAAAACTAAAACAAATAATCTGAAAATTTATATGGAATCACATAAACCCCTGAATAGCCATAGTAGTCCTTATCCTGCTACCTGAAAATTATACTACAAAGCTGTAATAAACAAAACATCATGGTACTGACATAAAAACAGACACACAGATCAATGAAACAGAATAGAAAGCCCAGAAATAAACCCACACCTATATAGCCAATTAAATTTTGCGAAAGGGGGCAACAACATACAATGAGGAAGAGAAGACAATCTATTCAATAGATAGTGTTGGGAAAACTGGACAGACATATTCAAAAAAGTGAAACTAGATCACCTTCTTACACCATATAAATAAATGGAATAAAGACTTGAAACCATAAAGTTCCTGGAAGAAAGTATGTATATGTCTATATCTACATACAGTAAAATACTATTCAGCCATTTTTTAAAAAAAGAGAGAAAATCCTCCACTTGTGACAACACAGATAGACATTGAGAGCATTATGACAAATGAAATTAGTCAGACAGAAAAATAAATTGTATGACATTACACAAATTGTATGACACAAAATTATATGATATCACTTGTACATGGAATTTTAAAAAGTATAACTCACAGAAATAGAGAATGGTAGAGGGGACTGGGGACTGGAAGGAGGGGAAAGTGAGGAAATGGTCAAATGGTACGAACTTCCAGTTATATGATAAATAAGTTCTGGGAATGTAATGTACAGCATGATGATTACAGTTAATAATACTGTGTTTTATATCTGAAAGTTGCTAAGAAAGTAAATCTTAAATATTCTCACCACAAAAAATGGTAAATTTGTGATATATTGGAAGTGTTAGCTAGCACTACAGTGGTCATCATTTTATAACATATAAGTGTATTAAATCAACACATTGTACCTAAACTTATACATTTTATATGTCAATTATATCTCACTAAAGCTAGAAAATAAAATAAGATAAAAAATAAACCAAAATGAAATGTAAATTATGATTCCACTACTATGATAGAATCTTGGCCAAGTCATAAAACTTCTCTGTGCCTGAGTTTCCTCATCTATAGTAATGCCTAACCCACAGGGTGGCTATGAGTCAAATTAATTAGTACAGTTGACCTTTGAACAACTTGGAGGTAAAGAGCATTACCCAATCAAAAATCCTCATATAACTTAAGCTGACCCCCTCGCCACATAAGTACTTCCCAACAGCAGATCAAAAAATACTGTTTTCAGTCCAGGGTTGGTTTAATCCCCAGATGCAAAACCCAGTAATATTAATGTGTTTTGCTGTGTACAAAGTGCTCCCATATATAATGCATGCCCACGTTTTTGGCCCAAACTTTCATGAAAAAAATCTTTCATTTTAATTTTTTAATTCAATGTTGTATTCATATTTAGATATTTGTTTTTGTATTATAAAGGAATTTTAGCATTTATTTGTGAACATATTATGGTACAAGAAATTTTATGTAACAAATAATTACAAAACACAAGAACAGATACAAGGTATTTCAGGTACTACCCATGTATAATGTGCATCTTTATATTTCCCTCAAAAATTTGGGCAAAAATGTATGCATAATACATAGCAAAATACAGTAGTACAAACTGCTACTGTGGTAGGCAGAATCCTCCCCCGCCCACAATGATGCCCAAGTCTTACTCCCTGAAACCTATGGTGAACCTCTTCATGATAACAGAGACTTTGTTGATGAGATTAATTTAAGGATTTGAGAAATGGGGAGATTGTCCTAGAATATTCAGTTAGATCCAATGTAATCTCATAGGTCCTTATAAGGATAAAGAAGGAGAGTCAGACCAGAGGAGATACGAAACAGAAGAGGTTGTCAGAGAGATGTCAAGGAAAGGGTCCTTGAGCCAAGGAATGAAGGCAGCTTCTAGAAGCTATTGGGTTGGCCAGAAAGTCCATTTAGCTTTTTCTGTTAAATAAAAGACTCGTTTTTCATTTTCACGGATAACTTTATTGACTTGGGTATTTCGCTGTCTCTTGCTATTGGTTCCTGGTGGGTAGAGGCCAGGGGTGCTGCTCAACATCTTCCAATGCCTAAGACAGCCCCATAGCAAAGAATTATTTGGCCAAAATGTCAGTAATACCAAGAAACTTCACAAACCACTTTTGACACATTTGATCAGTCATAGCACCTTCTCTGTACATTGCACAAATCTTTTTTTTGCGTTTCAGTTGCATTTTTACCTTTCCTAAAATAATAAAGCCTAATATGCCAAAAACGTTGCATATTTTCTTCCCTCTTTAATATTAAAATAGCTGCACAAAAGTTCACCAATTTTGATAAGTATTTTTTTAAATGCATGCTGATATGACAGCTGTCACTATACAATCTAACAAAATTGTTTTGAATGAAGTTAAAGACAACTAAGTACTACTAGAGCCGAAAATACTAAATGAACTTTTTTGGCCAACCCAATAGAAAAGGCAAGAAAAAATGGATTCTTCCTTAAAGCCTACAAAGGAAGGCAGCCCTGCCAACATCTTGATTGCAGTCTTCTGTGACCCATTTCAGACTTGATCTCCAAAACTGTAAGAGAATATATTTTCTTACTTTAAGCCACTAAGTTTGTTGTGATTTGTTATGGCAGCAACAGAAAATTAATGCACCCCTCAAAGTGTTGATGCAACATAAATAAAGCTTAGAAGGTATCCTTATACCTTCAGTCCCTGATGGAGGAAGCTGCCCAAGTCCCATCAGACATGGAGAGCCGAGAGCCTAAGGAGCTGAGAGCCCATGCACTGGAACAATGGAGGGTGAGGCTATGTGACTTTATAAGCTGTTTTTCCAGGGGTGTATTTTGGTCTAACAAGGCTATAAAATAAAGGAGGCAAGAAAAACTTCATGGTTGAAAACATTTTTCAGAGAAGGAAGCACCAACCTCTCCATTTTGGACAGTTTGGGGACTAACAAATAAAAAGTGTCTTAAAACTATTCTGGAGCTATGGTGGGATGAGTGGAATGAGAGTGTACTGCAGTTGGCCAGGTAAACTTCATGGTGGCTTGGACCATGGCAGTGGAGGTGGAAGAATGTGAAACTATTTGACAGGACAGATGAACTAGGAAAGAAAAGGGAAAGAAAAAAAGAAAAATGGCTTTTTCCTGAGGCAACTGGAGGATGATAGGTGGCATTTTAGGAAAATAGAAAATGCTGGGGTAGGAGCAGAGTAAGGGATAAAGGTTCTGTTCTGGAGTTATTCGACAGCTCAGTGGCAGTATCAGGTAGACATGCAAGTCTGAAAGTTGGGAGAACATATAAATTTGAGGGGCCAGTATAAATATGAATTTAAAGCAGTGGAAACGAATGGGATTACCTAGAGAGAGAGTGCACAGAGCCGCTTTTTATAATTGTAAAAGGCTCACCAGGCAATTCTCACACATCTGCAGTTAAGAACCACTACATTAAAGCTAAATATAGGGACTGTAATTTGGTAAAAAAGAATCCGTATTTCCAGCAGGGGTGACACTGTTAGTGCAGTAGTTCCAAGTCAATCAGATGCTTTTCAACTACATGAGGAAAATCCTGCTATTTGGTCAGATCTCAGGCACTTAACAGGAAAGTGTTAGTTTGGTTTGATAGAATGACAAGTAACCCCTCAAGTGATCAAAATGACACATACCCTCTCAAGTGACCACTCCACCCCTTAAGATGGGTAGTGTTGAGGCCAAAAAGAGTGTGAACTGGGGCTGTGGCCATAGTCAGGTATCTAACCCTACTTCTCTATCAAAAAGCCACAAACTGCAGTTACAAATGACCTTTTAATGGTATGTTCCAGACCCAGAACTTATCACACCTGAATCTCTTCCAACGTATTATCTGTGTGGTGCCACTTGTTCATTCAAATAAATAAATACCCTCACCATGTGAGCATAAAGAATGCTTAATTATATAACACCTTGTTAAAACACAAGAGCAATGCACTCCTTGCCCTAGCAAATCATTATTCATAATCTCACACCTGCCTAGATGTGACAGAGGCTACTAGATGCAGGTATATGAGAGGAGTGCCACATGACTAAAGTGAAGAGCTGGGACCTCTAGCTCACCATCCCTTGCCCCAGTTGGGTAACCAAAGGACTCACAGCTGCACCTGGGTAAACCACTCTGCAGCTGCCAGAATCACTCTAGAGGATCCTAACCCTAACCTGGAATAACAACAGGCCACTCAGATTTGCCCCACCTTTGTAATCCCCAACCCTCTGACCACTTCCAAAAACATGGTCATGATTCCAGTTGCTAACACTTTCCTCTTCTCCAGGACACAGCTCCATTTCCGCCCTGTGAGTTTCCAGATGTATATTTAGATTAGAACCATATGACCCCCTCCTGCAGTAGCCCAATGCAGCTGCACAGAAATCACCTCCTATTGAGGCAACATTTTAGGCACCAAGCTGCTATATAACGTGAGATGCTGCAAAACAGTTATCTTTTTAAAAACTATTATTAGAAAGCTTGTAAATAGGGCAAAATGTTTGTATTATTAAATATTTTCATATAATGCAGTTTTGTTACTTTCAAATACATTTAAAAACTGCATTAAGTGGTACTAAGCAAATTAAGTGTTGACTAATAGAGTATTTTTCTTTAATTCAATACTTCCCAAATTGTTCTATGGATAATTATTTTTCTTTGTAATTTTTTTGCAAAAAACATTTTTAAATCACACTGACTTTTCTTCTAAATGTATTTCTACTGTATTTCCGTTCTGAGATAACAATGTCAACAATATATTCTACCCAAGACCACTCATGAAAGTTCATGGGATGCATTTTTAGGCTGCAACAATTCCCAGGGAACCACAATCATGCTGTCACATGTCATCTGGCCAATGACTGCTGATCTAGGTTGGTAACGTCTTAGATTTTTTGACATACTCCTGCCTTTGTATACAAGCGTTATCTACTTATACTACCTAAACTTCCAAGGATAAATGGCATATACTGTATTTACCCTATTTAAATAAATGCAATTAACATGTCTAAGATGGTTCTTCATACAGAAATAGTTTGGGGGAACCTCTGAAAACAGAGTTGTATTAACTAGATAATCAGCCTGACTTCAGGCTTATTTACTGTATAACAATCATTTCTTTAATAAGCTCCTTCTACCTCTTACTGACAGGAGACAGGTATTTAGGCAAGCCCCATCTGAATGATTATAAATTTTGAACCTCCTAACCATTCTTCACAAGCCCTAAAGCCTTTATAGTTTTACAAATCCTTCCCTACTGATTTTCTTTATAAAAATCCATGTGACGCAATTGATCTCCAAGGGTAAGGTGGGACTTGGTAAATAAATGCAATAGCAAGGCACAAAGTAATACATAAAATTATAATAATAGCAAGCTTGTAAATGTCACACGATCAGTATCAAAGAAGAGTTAAGGATATAAATTTCTTAGATTCTTCTCAAATATTTTTTCCTTATTTTTCCTTATTTTAGACAATTATTGGTTAAATCTTCTCCCTAAAAGTCACAAGAAATATCTTGCATCTCCAGTGTCATCCTCATTTGGCCCTATAATTTGCAAGCAGTAGCCCTGGTGCAAAGACAGTTTTTCTTTGGTTTGTGGGGGGGATCAGCAACCAATCAAAGAGGAGGAGCTCTTATTTACCATAAGCAGTTGGCAGGTATTCTCAGAAATCTGTCTCATCTTCAGAAAAAAAACCCTGAGTTATAAGGCCCCTATTTGGGGTATTGCCTTTTGATCTTATAATAAATACCTATTCTTCTCCGGCCCAGCAGGCTCCCCCGCACTCCCCCTTTCTCTATCACACATGCGCGGTAATCTATGTTCTGTTCTTCCAGACTAGAAAGAAATAATTTAGCCCCATAATTTGGGCTGAAGATGAAAAGGGTCATTTTTAGTTTCTTATTGAAATGCTTCTTTGAAATCCTTATGATAGTCTCATCTTTTCTTAGGAATGCTGATCAATGAGCTGGCTTCTGACAATTTGAATACAAGCTGCTTAATTTTATTAACATCTGCTACACAGTAATCTTAATATAAGAAGCATAGCTTTTGGGTATAAGAAGTGTACTTCACTTTCTGCTCTATTCTCACAAAGCACAATCCCAACTGAACGTATTCATTCCCAACTATACTGATGACTACCAGATCAACATCTCTTCCCTGATCTCTGACTCTGGCACTCTAGCCCACTTGGCTATTTCCACTAACATCTACCTCATCATAAATGAATCTGAGCTTGGCTTCCAAACCAGCTCATTTTTCAAACTATCCCCCTCTGCAAACAGTACAGGCAGTCTCCAAACACTCCAAAGGAAAAGGTGGAAGAAATTTTTTGACTCAGACCAACCATCATTACCCTTTATCAGATCTGCTAGAAAGCCCTGATGCTTCTTTTTACAGAATGTCTCCACATTTTTCCTCTTCCTTTTGACTCTAGCAAATTCAGTGCTGGTATAGGGACTTATTGCCTTATGTCTCTACAATCTCAAAGAGATTCTCAGCTCCTTCCTGCTTCTGAGTCTTCCTACACACTGCTACCAGAATAATCGAGACTAAATATTCTCTTCACTCTCTTCCAGGTCAAAAATTTTCTATAAAATTAATTTTCCAGCACTACTTTTCTCCAGCAGCTTTCTGGTATACTCAGTAACTTCAAATGGTTCACTTCTATCTAACTAGTAATTCCTCGGACTGGCTCTCAGGGCAATTCAATCTGATCCCAAACTACCTACCCTGTTTTCCCAACTACTCTTTACCAAAAATTCTAAGTTAATCTCCTCACTTCTCATGATGCCACCCAGGCTCCTTCATGACTCCAAGCCTTCAGAAGCATTGTATTCACACAAGGAATATTCTTTTCTCCCTTCGAATCCTACCCAATCAGGAAAGCCTAGATTCTTCCCCATGTCCTTTGGTCAACTTGACCTGGGCTATTACTAGAACTTTGTGCTGTTTCTAAATTCCCTTTAAAGCCTTTTCCCGTATATCAAGAATATGAATTAAGATCACGGTCTTATTTTATTTTTAGCTGCTGTATCACTAAAACCTACAACAGTGCCTGGTACATAACAGGTAAACCTCTGTCCATAAATCTTGGTTCACTGATAATTAATTAACTGGCACTTACTATATGCCAGTCACTGTTCTAACTTCTTCAACTCTTTTAGTGAATCATTAGGCGACACTTAACTGTCTCTTATGGTTTCATAAATGGCAGTCGTGTCTTCTCAAATAACCAAGAAGCCCTTTCAAGGCAAGTAATATATCTAGTATGACTATCATAATCTCACAGTGTCAAAGACACAGGAATTTCTCAAATACATGCTGGGTATAATACAAGAGAAGGGCCACTGAATTACAATGACTTAGGTTTGCTATGACCAGTTATGAGACCTGCAGCAAATTTCTGAAATACAGTTTATGTGTCTCGATGTCTCTACCTGAAAAATCAAAGACTAAATTATCTGACTTGGAAGAACCCTCTCTACTCTAAAATTCTTTCTCTGATTTTTTCATATTAGAACTTTTCTTAAGTCTTAGTGACTATTAAGAGAATGACTACCTCACTGGGTTCTAAAAATGCAAATTCAGGACTTTTGGGGGTAGAAAATAATTCTAAGAATGATTCATACTCTCAGGTTTCCATCCTCTAATGCACCACAGGTTTAAAAAAAGTGCTACCACAAAGGCAAAGACCTGTAAATTCCACATTCCTCTACACCTGTGGTAGGAAAGAACAAAAGGGAACTGCTGCAAAGGACATCTTCAGCATGAAAGTACAGCCTCATCCTGAAGGAGAAGAACTTCCCATCACAAAACTAAACACAAGCAATGCTGGAGGAAACGTGTCTGAAAGAAAAAAAAATCACTGGAAAATTCCCTGGCCCTCCAGACTCCTGACTGAGGGCAATGAGGCTCACTGGTAGAACAGGGTATCTTTGGGGCCTGCTCTGTCCCTGGAAAAAGCATTTAATTTCTCTGAATTTCTAAAGGTGCCTACCTGCAAAGGAAGCCAGTGGAAAACCCATTTACATGTAAAAGATGCACAAACACAGACATTTAAAAATGGAAAAAACACTTAAAAAC
The DNA here is from genome assembly GCA_039655065.1 of Glossophaga mutica. Classification (NCBI taxonomy): domain Eukaryota; kingdom Metazoa; phylum Chordata; class Mammalia; order Chiroptera; family Phyllostomidae; genus Glossophaga; species Glossophaga mutica. The sequence goes on along the minus strand of CM077305.1, from coordinate 73,937,301 downwards.
TGCGACACCACTTAATTAGAAAAACCACACCCATGTTGTTCAGCTGAACTCTGCAGCAACTGAATGATGACAGCAAAATCTCTGAGAACACAAAAGGGATGGTGGCCTGTGCCACAAGGAATGAAGAAAGTCACACGTAATCTTTAAAAAGTGTGAAAAAGTTTCAAAATTAGCAGAAATTAATTACTCTTTGGTAAGTAGGATGGTGGTCCAGTGCCAGTTCAGACATCCTTATAGTTCTCTGCCTCCGGGCTGAGCAGCCCTCAGGGTTCCAGAGGGGATGCCAAGTTCCAGCCCAAGTGCAGAGATTATAAGGAAAACACCTAGACCCTGGCTTTCCCGCTACTGCTTACTAACCAACCCAAGCAGCCGGATTAGGCTCAGAATTCAGCCCATCTGTGAATTATACGAAATTGAAATATGATAAAATTCATGGTTTTCAATCATGAGACTCTGAATCGACCCTCTGTCCCAGAGCAGTCCCATAGTGACCAACCTTCAGGTGATACAAAGAAAACAAATTAAATATGTCAAACATGTCCATGCTCTAGCCTAAAAGTTCTCCAAGAACACTTGGAAATCTATGAAACACATAGGTAACACTAGTTTTAAACCACATTCTCAAAACACAAAGTAAATTTGACTAATGCTTATGTAATGATCAGTTTATAAGAATTTTGTTTGTTTTTATTAATCCACCTCTGCTTCAATAGATCTAACCACACTATTTATACCTTTAATGTTAATAACAAGAGAAATACAGTTTAAAACAGTAAATGGAGAACTTTGTTTCTGTAAAGGACCATTTTAAAAATATTTTAGCTTTTGTGGGCCATCTGCCTTTATTGCACAATTCATAGAGAAATGAGTTGTGGCTATGTCATGAAATATTTAACCATTTAAAAACATAATAACCTTTCTTATCTTGTGGCCCTAAACAACAGGTGGCAGGCCAGATTTGGCAGCTGACTTAGGCAGAGTTTAAGACCAGAAGTCTTCGAAACGAGAGGGAAGGAAAATATTTGCCAAAACCTTCATTCTTTTACTACCTCTACCTCCATCCCTCTTTCTTTAAAAAAAAAAAAAAAAAAAAAAAAGGCCATTTAGAACAAAATGAACAGGAGGGAAGTCTCCATGCACTGTATTTTCTAATTTCTTTCCCTGCTTTTTCTCATCTCAAGAAAGGATACAAAATATGCAACAACCAGAATCCTCAGAATTAACAAAAATAAAACAATGATAAACTGAAGAAAGGAAATAGCTTGACTAAGAAAATTTTAGACATCTCAAATTATTTTTGCATATGACTTTTGTACTACCTTGTTACTAATCAATACATCTTAACTCCTGTGCTAAAAGGCAAAGGAAATAAATCTGGACTACTGCCAACCTATAATTTAGCTCACAGAAAGTAAAAGATGATCTACCTACTATCCCCTGACCAGAATGCTTGTCTCAGAATAACTATATCCAATTTTTTATAAATTAAATTTAATTATAATAATCTTCCACTTTCTTTCTTTAACTTGCATATGAACATAATCTACCCTCATATTTTCTGTAACATATTGCAATTTAGAATCCTAAAAATGTAAGTGAATTTTAGGCATCCAGAGAAAGGAAACATTTCAATCATCCAAAAGTGCTAGATATCTTTTTGAGTCTTAAAATTAATCCTTTTGATCACTCCTTCCTAAAACACAAAATGCTAATGAAGAGGAGTGAGAATATACTAAAGAATAGGCCTTTGGCTAGAATGCAGCCAACTGGTTTTCAACAGGACTCATTTTCCCCGTAGAGGATATTTAGCAATGTCTAGAGACATTTTTTGGTTGCTACAACTGGGGGAAAGGAAGGAAAAAGGTGTTTCTGGCATATTCTGAGGGATGCTGCTACAACGGAAAGGATAGCCCCCAACACCAAAATGTCAATAGAAATGATGTTTGTAAGGCAGCCAAAGGTTGAGTTTGTACAGTTTTAAGCTAAAATGCTTCAAGGTTGATTTTTTTTCTTTAGGAAACAGTATGTTAGAGTTAAAAATTTAACATAAAATATTCACTGGACAACTACTATGTGCTTATCTGTATAAAAGTACAAATAACATGAAATATACCATCTCACAGAAAAGCTTACATTATGACCTCAAGAGACTGAGTTCGTTTAAACCAACTGATTCATTTCCTGCTATCATAAGGCAAATTTAGCAATAGTCAAACACTTAGGTCTAAACTCCACTTCAGTACAATCAACCTTCACACCTGATCCTAAGCATGATTTCAACCTTAAAATTAGTGCTTGGCTTGAAATCTGTATCTGAAAGAAAAAAAAACCTTTTAGCTAAAATGTGTACTTACTCTCCTGATGAACCTACTAATGACAACTAGGAAAAGAAGTAAAATTCACTTTTCAAGTCCTAAGAGCTGATGCTACAAGGAACTCGACCACCAAACACAATGACTTTATGATCCAACAAACAGAGATGATATTCCAGCTGTTGAACAGACTCCTATTTTCTTTTTTTTTTTAAGAGATTTCTTAAGATTTATTTATTTATTTATTTATTTATTTATTTATCTTTAGAGGGGAAGGGTAGGAGAGAGGGAGAGGGAGAGAAATATCAATGTACGGTTGCCTCTCATGCGTCCCCTGCTGGGAACTGGCCTGCAACCCAGGCATGTGCCCTGACTGGGAATCGAACCGCGATCCTCTGGTTCGCAGGCCCGCGCTCAATCCACTGAGCTACACCAGCCAGGGCCTCCTATTTTCTTAAATATCTCTGTGGAAGTGAGGGAACAACAAGGAAAAACAGACCATTGGACTCAAAAAAAAAAAGAAAAGCTAATAATTAAGCAGGGGATCAGAAGCAGCTACTAAACTACTCCTTCTATGAAAAAATGTCAACACTTATACCACTCTGTCAAAAAAAGGCCACAGTTGTAACAGCTATCACAAAGAACAATAGATGACTCAAAGTGAAGACAACAAATAAAATTGGAAATTTCAGTCAATGCTTCTTTGCCCATAGCTCAGGTATCTCCCAATGCTACTGAATGAGCAACAGAAAAAATCCCCTGCAGGTAAACTGGATCGCAACATCTCCCAAACAAACCTACTTGTTTAGTCCCTGACAGCAGTGCTGATCTGGGCATAACACATTCAAATCAACTTAAAAAATAATACACTGAAGCCCTCAGACCAGGTGCTGTCATGACTGTCACTGTGGTGTACAGGAAGTAAGCTTGAGACTTAGTGAACACGTTGGCAGGAGTCCTGAAGGACTGCTGGACTCAGAAAGGGGTGGAGGAGATCAGCCTCTCCAGAGGCTTACAGTTCTGGCATTCCTCCTAAATGCCTGATTGCCACTGACGTCAAAGTTCCACACCTTCCCAAAGTCACAGATCTAAACATAATACCCCAAGAAATGAAATAAGCTCCCATATACACACCTGCACAAACCCCAGAAAATAGTGCTATAGTTTATAAATAGAGTACACTAGAGTGTGAAGAAACCAGCAAGATCATGTTTTCGCATGTATCAGTAAAGAGTCACAAATTCCTGAAGGCAAGATAAAACAATTGGGAGATCAAGGTCAACTTTTATTAAACATCATCTAGATTTATTAAACATCGCCCAATATAGATGATGTTTAATAAATATTTTATATGCTTATAACATATAAAAATGTTAAATATAAATATCAACATATAAAAGTTTAAGCATATTTTATGTTTATTATATTTTTACAATACAAGTGAAAAACGAAATGGCATAAAAGTCCCCACTTTCCAATGTCTTTTAATTGAATATTTATGTAAAGGCATTCTCACTTGATAAATATTATCTGGGTACAGAGATAAAGCCTGAACTTCACTTTCATATTTTCCATCAGTCCCAAGAGTTTAATATCAATCTCTTTGGTCGCTTGCTATACTAGTTATTTAAAGACTGCTCACTTGTTATATACGTTAGTATCAGCTCATTAATTCAATTTTCCAGATCCAAACATAAAACATCATATTACAATATACACGCTGTTGATAATAAGCAACTTGTGAAATCTGCTTGTAAGAAATGATAAAGCATTTCAGGAAGACCTTAAGAATATTTCTCTCCTTTCTATCTGCTGTAATTCTTACATTACCTCAAAGCATCTTCAGGGTATCAGGCTCTGGCCGGACTTTCATTCAGAGTGGAATTTTCATTAATTTTTCTAGCTGAGCTTTATTAACCCTAAAATATACACATAAACTAAAACAGACAGGGCCACCTGTTGCTTCAGGCCTCAAAGGAATTCCTCCCAGAAGCACAGGGGAAAGCCTTCCAGAGACTGTCTCAAAAGCAGGCAGCTGCTCCAGGATGGGAGAAACCCAAGTACCCTGATTTGGGCCTACTTCTGCCCCAGAGTCTGGCCAAGCAGTGGAAAACAGAGTTGTGGGAGGAAGGAAAGAGTGAAAGCCAGAATTAATCTCATTTTAGGATGGTTTTAAAACATACTTTGCTTACAAGATGGATCATATACCTTCCTGAAGGTTCCACATTAACTGAAAGAAACTAAAACAGACAAGTCAGAAGACATCAATCCCTTTCTGGATAAATCATTCCTCTAGACATCAAAAATGATATATAGTGGCTGACTACCTTGCCTCTAATAATTTGGTATCCAACCGCAACAAATAAATATACCGTATTTTGCCATTTATAATGCGCACCCAAGTCTTTGGCCCAAACTTTCAGGGGGAAAAAAAAAATCCTTCCATTTATTTATTTAATTCAATTGCTTATTGATTTATAATTAGAAACAAAACTGATTATCGTATTCCAGGGTATTATTTGCAGATATCATTATTGCTTTCTAGAGTTTAAAGCATAAGCATAAATAGAAGAATTAAAAACATTTATGCAGATATGGAATAGTACTACCCATGTATAATGTGCATCCTTACTTTTCCCTCAAAAGTTGGGGCAAAAAAGTACGCATTATACATGGCAGAATATAGTAATACGTTGCAACTTGGTTGCACTATGTTTGGTTTCTCATCAAACGAAGGTTTACATGAGAGAAATAATGAAAAAACTAAAAATCAACTCATGCTGGATGCTGTGCTACATTAATGGTTTTCATTATGATGTTTAGCTCTAACAAGAGCTAGAAAACATTCTAAGAGAGTTATAAATATCAAGCATTTAATGTTTCAGAAAAATGAGCATATTCTTCAGGGCTTCATAATAAAAGTTTTATTTACAAAACAAGTCATAAGCCAAGGAGCTACAGAGCAACGTGCTCAAACTTCCCCATCAGATCTTTCCATAAGCAAGCTGGGGCCTAACAGTAGGCAAAGAATTACCAAGAGGCAGTAGAGCTAGTTGCTGAGAGCTTAGACTCCAAAAGTTGCATGTTCAAATCTCAGCTTTAACTGTGTGACTGGGCAAGTTCATCTCTCTGTGCCTCAGTGTCCTTACCTACTGGGTGGTGATTGTGGGAATCGAATTTATCATGGAAGACACATAGGCTGATGTCAGACACATAAGTTAGGCTTACATCAGGTTTATTCTGTCCACCTGCTTCAGGATTTAGTAGTTCTCCAAAACTAATTCAGCAAAGAGTGCCTTCTTTTTGCATTGAAAATCCAGTAATGAAAACCTGAGAAAGACAGCCTTTAAACGTAAAAATCCCCACCTACCAAACTCTCTCCTCTTTCAAGCAAAACAGAAAACGCAGGGCCTTCTCTTCCAGCAGCCACTGTCAAAAATACTTTCACTTTTAAGCAGAAATTCCGCCCCTTGACAAGGACTAGGGCTGGATATTAAAATATGGAATTAACTTTGCCTAAGATGTCCCAGTAACTGAATGAGTCATTCACTTCTTTAGAAACAGTAAAATGTCAAGGTTGCCAGAGAACCCCAGCCCCAGATGTTTGCATTTGCATAAATCATTTCCAAGTGATCATCAAGCCAAAGCCAAAGAACGTTATTCAAGATAACACTTTAAATAAAATATATCAGTTTTTATGATTCTTCCTGTAATGAAAAAAAATTCTGAAAATAAGGTTACTGGGAGTAGGTGCAAGGAGAGGTGACTCACAGTAAGATTAGCACCAAAATTATGAAACAAGGCTTAGAATTCCTCCTTTTGCTCTTGCTTCACAGAGTTTACCCCTTTTAAAAACTTTTATCCAATCTTATCAACAAGCACTAGATAAACACTATACCCAAGGTTTAAAGATACCCCATGGTGCTTATCCCACAATATTTTCCCTATCAGACTACTTAGGAGAAGCGGAAGCTTTTAACATTTTTTATATATCTGTTTATAACAAGATTTTCAATACCTGTCACCTGCAAAATCTTGAGTGTTCTAAAATGATGGTAGTATCCACATAGGGGTCCTTTTTTTTCCACTTCTATAATAACTCAGGTAAAGTTAGTCGTTTAATTTTAAATAAATTCAAGACTTTACCCTAGCATATCACAAGAACAAATGACAAGGTTACTATATGGCCATTTAAATTGTCGCGCGCGCGCACACACACACACATTAAAACGTCAACTTGTTCGCGTTCTACGTTTCTCTATCCCTTAGTCAAGTAGTTGTCAGATCAGTTTGTCAGGGGTTTGAGTTCTCAGGTTCATTCATTACAGGGGATACTACACAATACTCAGTTTTAGTAAAATTTCCTAAGTATACTGATTGGCAAATAACTGGAAATGAAAATGCACGCGTCGCGGTATCCTTCCAAATAAAACCGACTGTCTCCATTTGCTTATTTTCAGCAACTTTAAATAAAAGCCTGAAGACGGGTCGTTTTCCCAACTCGTTTGACAATTCGACCACCGGGCACAGAGCTGAGCGCCCCACAGCTTCAGGCTTGAGTATAACACGCGCTTCCCCACTAAGCTCCAAACAGCCCCGATGTAATAGCTGAAGAATAACGACTAAAAGCAACCGTACAGATTCACATCTAAGAGGACTGCAACACGAAATAAACTTTTGTTTATTTCTTAAAAATGGGGTAAAAACATTGCCCAGATGGAGTCTGTATGACCCATTTCCGCAACTGGATATGCGCAGGGGGTCTGTACAGCTTAACCCTGCGTGGGCCGAGAGTCTACCCAAAAGCCGTAAGACTGCGCTGCGCCTGCTAGGGAGCGCCTCACGCCGCGCGCGTTCCCCAGCCAGCAGGTGCCCCAGGGCACCCTAAGAGGCACGGGTGAGAGTACAGGAACCTGGCCACTTCTCCTGAAAGCAATCTCACCACGCACGCCACTCCGCACTTAGTTAACTCGGCGCACCCAGGAGGAGGAGGCGACTCCCGATCGCGGCCACAGCTACCCCAACGCCACAAAGCCGGGCTGGAAGGAGGCTCCGATCCTCCTCCAGTTCGGGCTCGCCCTGCCCTAGCGCGGAGCCTCCGCGGGAGGTAGAGGGCGAGGAGGGGCGGGTAACTGCACCCCCCACGCCTACCCCCTCGGTGCTTACCTGGGGGAAGGAGCCCTCGCGGCGCGGGCTCTTGGGGTAGTCTAAGTGACCCCGGTCCAGCATCAGGTAGAGCGAGAAGATCACTACACAAAAAATCGCGCTGCCGAACACGGTGAACTGGCGGCTTAACTTCATTTTTCCTCGATAGACTTGGAGCCAGGACACTGTCTTCACCCAGAGAACTGTGGGCTCTTGGAAGCAGTCGCCGGAAACTCCCCAGTTACAAGCTTGCGCTCTCCGTGCTTTCGGTTGCGGGTGCAGGTCCAGATCGCGCTCCGCACCTTGTATCCGGCGCCACCAGCGCTCTCGGCCTTCACCCTGGCTCACCGCCCTCCCTAGGGCCAGGCGTCCCTCCCTTAGCGGGACCCGCCTGCAGCCCGCAAAGGGCCCGGAAAACTTGATCTCGAGCTCAGCTCCGGCACTAGGCTGGGCAAGCGGGGCAAGCGGAGGAGAGGTCGCTGCCCGGACTTCCTGCCTCCGCCGTCCTAACGAAATCCGCAGGAAAAGTTTTCTCGACAAGGGCAAGGGTGTCCCCTTCACCCAGGAGGTGCGGGTTCAGAGGCTCCGGGGCCGGCGGCGTGGAGCTGCGTCCCGGGAACCGACGGGCAAAGAACCGGTTGGGGAGGAGCCTGGCCCGAACTTAGCGCCGGGACGACGGGTCCCGCCCCACGGCACCGCCCCCGCCTCCCCTAACTGAGCCCCTTCCTGATGCCGCCGCGGCCGCCGATATCGGGCCGGGAAGCACCCTGACCGCGGGGACGCAAGGATCTGGCAGGAGTTACCTCGGAACGCGCGCCCACCCTGCTGCCTATCCTGCGCCCCGCCACCCCTTCCTCTCAGTTCCGAGACCCGGGCTGCGCAGGGGGCAGGCGGCAGCGGCGCGCGGAGGAGGAAAAGGAGAGCAAGGAGAGGACCGTCCCCGGAGAGGAGCCCGCTCCAGCTGCAGCCGCAGGTCCCCTCCTTCCTTCCCGCCCCGCAAACGTGGAGATGGCGGCGGCAGCTGCGAAAGGAAGCGCCGCTTCTCCAGCGCCACGCGGCGCTCCTAACCGCCTGCCACTAGCAGGAGGAGACAGCAGCGGCGCGACGGCCGTTGGGTCAATAGGCGCCCGCAGCTCTAGAGCTGAGCAGGCAGCTGGCCCCGCCCCTTCCCGATGCGTCGGGATGAGGGGGCGTGGCCCACGGCACCCAATCACAGCGCGCCGCCCGCCGGGCCCGCCCTGCGTCTGCCTCCCTGAGCCCAGGCTGTGGGGAGACCTCAGGCGGCTTTTGTCGTTCCGGAGGAAGATTTGCTAGAGTTGAGGCCCTCAGAGGACTTCCGGAGCCACCTGCCCCTGTTGCACAGGGGCTGAGATTTCTCCTCTCTCCTTTCGCTGTTCAGGTTTCCCGTCCTTGAGGACCCTGTCCTGGCGCGCCTTGGACGGGAACTCCATGAAGAGCTATAGTAAAAGGAAAAAGGGGGGTTCGAATTCTGTTCAGACGCATCTTTTAATTCCATTGCTTTTGATGGCTTCGTAGTGAAACCTGAGGGAAAGGAGCTTGCCGAAGACCTTTCAGGCAGGTGTAGACATATGGCTACAAAATCTATGAGGGAAACTGAAAAGTGATGCTTGTCCCATTTTTTAAGCCTCTCAACTCCAAATTCACCCTCTTTTGACTGTGCTCTGAAAATGTATCTGGGCCTTTTAAATTAAGTTTTCCTTTGCCAGCAAGGGCTGGAGCTTTGTCAATAGAGGGCACTGAAGAGACACTACAGGAAAAACGGGTGAGAGGTTCCACCTGGGTTCCGTGCATTGGTAGACAAGCTCTTGCAGTATACCTGACTTTCTCTTGTCCCAAGCCTTCTAGTGCTTAGGGGCCAGCAGATTTCTCCTATGTTCCCAAATCTAGTGGTTTTTGTAGTGAACACTACTCCATGAGTAGCTTTCTAGGCATACTGGACACAACCTTTAAAGCAAGTTTCAGAGGTCAGACTTTCAACAACTTCTGTAGGTGTGACACCACAGTGACTTCTCTGCCATTCAGTGAAGACCGGCTATTCCCTTTCCAACAAGGACTGGATCTTAGCCCTGGGAGGGCCTGGGGGAGCTCTTCCTTGGGAACTCCATCTCCCAGCCCAAGGGTTAGTTTAAGCTTAGCTCCTTATAGCTGCTATTTCTATATTCTCTAGGGTTCTCTTCTCACTGGTGAATCCCTCATTACTCTAATCCCCAGTTGTAGTTAATTATTTTTATTAAGCTTTACCTGTAGTCTCTAGCTTACTTGGTTGGTTGAAGAAAACTTGGACTCAGTAGTGGCATAGAGTATGTAAGACTGAGATGCCAGAGCTTCCTGATACGATGTGGAACAGGGAATCCAAAGGCTTAGGGAAATGTTACACTGGACTCATCAACTGTACCCTGCATACACATTGCCCAGCTGTGCCATGCAAAGGCCTAGAAGACACTTCCTTCACTAAAGAACAAGAAATACAATAGGGGAAGACATCTTTGAAAATTTCTGTGTATGTTCCCCTCTTCAGGCCATGTATGACTATAGAGGTTGCCATTATTAAGATGGGCTTCTTAATTTTAAGAATTTTTATGAGTTTATTTGAGCCAAACTATCATTTGCCAGGAAACAAAATATTAATGGATTGAAAAAGTCTCCCCCAAAATGGCAGTTTTACCACTTATTTTATACCAGAATCAAAGAGGAGGACATAAGGGGGTTACAAAATCCATTGGTAGTAGATTAAGAAGGTGGGAGAAAGCCAAACGGGGAAATATCTAGGATTGGATAAAGAGTAAAATGGAGGAGCACATACTTGTTTTACATTGTAGGTATGGGATAGTTAACAATTAATATTTACAGCACACTGGGATGATATTTGGGCAGCAAGATGACAATAAGGAGTTCTGTGGTCTCCCTGGTGGGAGATTTTGCCCTGAGGGGTCTGGAAAAAGGGGTTCGCTCTGACATTCCAAAGGTATGTTAACATGTATGAAAAAAGACAATAAACTGTCTCAGTTAAGGTAAAGATTGACTTTTGTCAAGGAAGATACTGGCCTAGGACATGACTACCCACCATGACTCAGTTTAGTTAGTAAGTTTTAATTTCAGACCATCCTGTGTGGTTACTTTAGGTCTCTGAGTTTGTAAAGCCTGCCATGCAGACCTCCCCTGAGCTTGTCAGGTTTAGTATGTGGCTTCCTCCAGCTTGTTGGAAAAGTCCTAACAGGGTCTACAGTTACATTGAAAGGATATGGGAATAAAATATTTGATGTGACTAGGGTGAAAGTTTGGATGAAGACTGAAATGTGTGAACAGACTGTGTGAAGTGACTATGTCTCCTTTACCTGAATGTATTATGGGAGAGATATTGTGTCTAATTGGGGAATGCTTCTCTACCTCGTATTACAGAACGGAAGGCATGTAATCCTACCTTTCCGCCATTATTTTTCATTATATTTTCTTGATTATGCTATTACAGTTGTCCGAGATTTTCCCCCTTTTCCCCCTTTCATCCAGCACCCCCCCCCACTCCCTTCTGTAGTCCCCACACCATTGTTCATGTCCATGAGTCATGTGTATAAGTTCTTTGACTACTCCATTTCCTATACTGTACTCTACATCCCCATGGCTATTCCGTTACTACTAATTTGTACTTCTTAATCCCCTCACCACTTCACCCATTCCCCCATGACCCCCTCCCATCTGGCAAACATCAAATGCTCTCTATATCCATGACTCTGTGTCCATTCTTGTTTGCTTAGTTTGCTTTTTAGATTCAATTCTTCACAAGTATGTATTTATTGCCATTTTATTGTTCATAGCTTTGATCTTCTTTTCTTAAATAAGTCCTTTTAACATTTCATACAATAATGGTTTAGTGATGATGAACTCTAGTTATTTTCTTGTCTGGAGAGCTCTTTATTTGCCCTTCAATTCTAAATGATATCATTGCTGGGTAGAGTAATCTAGGTTGTAGGTCCCTGCTTTTCATAACTTTGAATGCTCCTTGCCAATCCCTTCTAGCCTGCAAAGTTTCTTTTGAGAAATCAGCTGACAGTTTTATGGGAACTCCTTTGTAGGTAATCATCTGCTTTTCTCTTGCTGTTTTTACAATTCTCTCTTTACCTTTAACCTTTGGTATTTTAATTATGATGTGTTTTGGCATGGGCCTCTTTGCATCCATCTTACTTGGGCCTCTCTGTGCTTGCTGGACTTATATGTCTATTTCCTTCACCAAACTAGGGAAGTTCTCTTTCATTATTTTTTCAAATAGATTTCTAATTTCTTGTTTTTTCTCTTCTCCTTCTGGCACCCCTATGAAGCTCATTGGAAACAAGGAAATACACAGGTTTTTTGAGGTTTACTAGACATTGGCTCTGAATTGATGCTAATTCTTGGGGACACAAAACACAGCTATGACCCTCCAAGAAAAGGTAGAATTTATCTTGGTTAGTAGATAGATGAAAGCTTCGCTTATGTACAGCTCACATTTGGTTCAGTTACTTCAGATGATCCACATACTATGTGGTTATTTTCTCAGTTCTAGAACTGACAATACCACCACATTGGCTTTCTTACCCAATGGCTGAGGGCCATTACACTACAAAGAGCTAAGTGGAAGTTTCTGGAACTTTCATTCCCTTCCAAGATAGTGAACCAGAAACAATTAATTCCATGTAAAAGACTGAAAGAAGCAGGGCTGGTGATTCCTATCATATTTCCATTTAACTCACCTGTTTGGCCAATGCCAAGTCATATATATGTTAGAGGTGACTGTAGGCTATTATAAACTTAATCAGGAGGTAATTCTAATTGTGGCTGCTGTTGCTGATACAGTATTTTTACTGGAACAAATCAACAACACAGCACCTGGCACTTTGCATATAACTATTAACTTGACTAATGCCATCTTCTCTGTACTTATTTATAAAAACCACTAGAAACTGTTGGCTTTTACATAATAGGGCCAACAGTATAACTTCAAAGTACTTTCTCAGTGGTGTATCAGTTCTCCTTAATATGTTCTACAGAGATGTTGATCATCTTGACATTCCACAAAATACCACATTAGTTCATTTTGATTGTTCATAGTGACAACATTATTTATGCTGATTGAATCTGATGAGCAGGAAGTAGCCAGGATTTTATATGCCTTAGTAAGATGTATTTGAGCTAGAGGACAGAAGATAGTGATCATGAGTATGAACTGACAACTCTAAAGTGGTCCTGGCAGAGCCCACACCTCAGGAGTGGGATAAATTCAAGGATTGTACATACTGTATAAGGAAACAGCCACTGAGAGAGGAATCCAAGCAAATGGTGTGGGTTATAAATGACGAGGATGGATAAAAAGAATGAAGTCATTGTTGCAGAGACTGGTCATACTAATCATGTGGCTATGATAGGGAAGCAACAAACCAGATGGTGGGAAAGGAACACCATAAACCCTGGGAAATCAGGAGTTGGGAAAAAAAATCATTTAGTCCTTTTACTCTTCCGTTTAGGACACTTGGCCTGGCCTGTCATTGGTAACTATGAATCTCCATTCTTAACTTAGTTTGTAGATTCTTAGTCCTTAGATCTTAAATGACCTCTCAGGTGAATGACCTCCACCCCAGATGACAAGATTAATATTCTGGACATTAATATGTCCCCCCAGCCTAATTTTGTCAGTCCCTTGTGGTTTCTCTCTACCACCTATGCTTTCCCTAGACCATAGCTACTTTCTGAATTTAACTGATTGCTGCGTCTATTACTCCCTCCTGACTGTACCAACAAAAACTTAACAAGCTGTTCATTTGAACACTGAAGAATCAAACCTTGACCCCCATGTCAGCAAAATGCTGTTGCTGAGACCACCATGAATCTGTTAGCAGAATATGGTTCACCTGGGGCAGTCTGTACTATAATGGCTAGGCTAGTTTGCTCTGATAAACAGATTGTTTCTTCCAAAGCACTCCAGCCTACTTTGCAGGAATTATTTAGCTGCAATCAAGAAGTTTGTCCATCACAAGGGACACAAAATTGATTCAGCCTTGTCATAATAAATGATACTTACATTCCTAATACAGTTTATACCACCGATAAGATACTACATCCTATGTGGACATTAGGCCTACACTTGCCTAACAACCACAAAACAGTCTAAACTCTCTAATGCAAGTGTTTATACCTCAGCAGTACCTGAGACATACTTAGCTGACTTGGTTCTGGATGGGGAGCTTGTTTGGAATTTATCCTTCAAGTTAGCCTGATCATGCTGCTACCAGTCATAATCATCTCATTTGATGTGGCCTAAGACAAATAGAAAATATTTGGTCCAAGTCCCTATAATTAATCAGTACAATAAATTAGATAATCTAATGGATAGCTTGGACTGAAAATTATTCTTACTTGGATACATGAAAGTGGGTAGAGTTATTGAGAGACAGCTCTTCCACCACATGATCATACATGTCTTTACATAGGCCAGACAGACAAGTCTGACCAGAGTCTTGTTGGAATGCCCTGCAATTCCTCGTTGACCAAGGACAGATAAGCTTCTTGTGAGGGGCTCAAGAGGAACCGTGCAGAAGACTGCCATCTCCCTAGTTTCAGTTGAGCACTGGACTCTCCATCTTCTTCCACCTCCTCTCAAATTCAGCTACAAGCTTTTATGTAAATATAGAAACTTCCTGGCTATAGTTTAGATGGCTTCCCAGTCGAAGATCAACCCATCACTGCTGTCTCTGTCAGGTACCCCCAGTTAGGTCATCTTATTGGGCTAGAAATGTAGGAAGCTCACGCCATGCTGATACTGTTTTTGCTGTATAAGTAATAAATTGTCTCAATCTAGTTCAGCCTGTTGTCATCTTACTGGCTAAATCTCTGGAAGTGTGGCAAACCAACATAGCAGCTCAGAGGTGATACTTGTGACTGTGTTAGCCACCACAGTGCTGCTTAGAGGCTGCTCAACCACTTGTTACTTACAGGGGTAAGATTATCCCAATCTGAAGGGTGAATAAAGCCATTCTAACTCAGGGGGAAATACTAATGCTGAAAAATAGGGTGAGCAGAAGCAAGACTTTGACATACTGGGGCAACCAAAGGCTGCAGGGATAGAGCAAGTAGAGGAACAGAGAATGAAGATACAAGATAAAGGAGAGTTAAGTGAAAGATCAAGGTGGTAGAGAAGAAGATATAGTAATTGGGATCAATATCTCTGGTGGACAGAATCACTCTGGAAAGGAAGAAGACCTCCTTCCTCACTGAGACAGAAGAAATCAACCTCTTTCCCATCCTTTCCAGCTCCCGTTATCATCTGGTATATCTTTACCAGGTCTCCTCACTGACTTTGTCCTACTGTCACCACTTTCCCAATATTCCTTATTTGTGACATTTTAAAATATCGATCACAATGTTCTTGCCTAAAATCCATCAGTAGTTTCCCAGCACCTTCAGACTTGATTTGAATCATATCATTATGGACCTTAAGTTTCAAGTTCTGACCTCTGTCTTTCTACCCAGCCTTTGTCTCCTACCAATCTTTAGCATATGATATCCATTCTAGTTATGCTGAACAACTTGTTTTCTCTCTAATAAGCCAAACAGACAGGGCCACTGTGTATTGTATTGACCACAACTTGAACATCTCTAAGAGGTCAATTTGTATAGTTATTAGAACTATTTCTGGCATATGGCAGAGAAGTGTCTTATTCTAATAAAATCAAGGTAATATGTCAATCTTGTGACATGGAAGTAAAGCACTTTGAAGAAAGAGCCAATTTATAAAAACTTGAATAAGAGTGTACCCCAGATCCTTGGTATAATTATTTATGTTTGGAATGTGATCAAGCTGCCTTGTCCACCAGCAAACTCCTACTCATTCCACATAGTGAAGCTCAAACATTATATTTCTTCAAATATTATCAGCTATTTGTTGTAACTTATCTCATGATCTGGAAATATCGGTGTTATTACACCTCTCAATCACCTAGTATTGGGTTTTCAATATTCATCTTTATTTTGAATGAGCACCTGAGGTGTTCTGGTTCAGAGGCAAATTCCTTACTTATTGCCTCATAGTAAATAAGAACTGCATGCTCCTCTTACCCTCTCCTTTCCAGAGTGATTCCACCAGAGCTATTAATCCCCATAATTGTATCTCTCCCAGGCCTTACCTCTGAGGCAATGTGAAATTTCCTGCATGAGTGGCCAGATAACTCTAGAGACAAAGGACATGGAAGAATGATTTTTCTCTTCTTATAATGGTGAAGGAGTCAGCTGTCTATGGCTTGAGAGTTCAAGAAAAGTGGACTGTGAGAATGATCTAGGAAGGTGCCTTTCTACCTGGATGCAAGAGCAATGGCCATGCAAGGAGTGCTCAGGGCTGGGAGTATATCATACTCTGTCCTTTCCCTACCCACAAGATGTATTTTGCATTGAAGGTTTGTTAGAATAAGCATTCGTTTTAATCTTGAACAAGAAAAAAGCCTAGGGTGAGGTTTCTGGAAAATATGAGGTCTAGCTCCATGGTTCTAGTGATGAGAGGACCTATACAAGAGCCTCACATTGTATTTGACAACAGCTGGAAAATCTATCTCTTCCCCTATCAACTGCTAATCTAAGTATATCTAAGCTCCTCATAGTCTGCATAAATATATCATATAAAAGGTGAAAAGTTGGAGGGGAGTAGGGACAAAGCTTTAAGAACTTTACAAAATTTTATAACTATGATTGGATAAAACTATAAAGAATGAAAAGTTCAATCATTTTCTTCCCTCTACCTGTTGGGAAAAGCAATCTGCTAAGGGCCCTGAGTGTTTATACATTTTTCTTGGTATGCTAAGAATGTAAGTCCCTAACTACTCATTACTTGTGTTTTTTCTGAGGGTTGCATTTGCATTGAGCAACCAAGTAATATCTTCTCCCACAAAGAGCAGGCTTGCTTAACAAACACTAAGAGCAATAAACTTCTCAAGTTCAATATTCCTTGTCTGTGACAGAAATGTGCTGTGTATGTGGCACTCACCTGGACTTCTCCTCTTAGGCCCCATGGAATTTGGGGAAATGGGAAACTAGCCTCAACATCATGCTCATGCTGCTTTGACACACCCCTTTGTTTCTAACCCAGGCATCTTGTGTTTTCTGCTGGCAACCATGAAGCAATAACAGGCCCCAGACCCCTCACAGATACTGAAGTTACTCATCTACCTAAGAGAATCTTGACATTGTTGGCATGACCTTCACCTCTTTGTGCCTTTCCTCCCATGAAAGAAAGCTGAGAGAGAGGATGAGTCAAGTAACATAAGGGAAAGAGAAGGTAAGGGAAAGAACTGAAGGAAGAGTGCCTTTTCTTTATAATTGTTCTGATTATTTGACATTATTGATTTATTATATGTCTATCTCTCCCAGTAGACTGCAAGCTCCTGGAAGTCAGGGACCATTAGATTCACTGCTGTATCTTAATGAGTAAGGTAGTGTCTAGCAATATCGAAGCTTAGCAAATATTTGTTGAATGAAGTTAAGGAGTACCTGGGCCCTGAACCACCAGTTGTGGTGAATCAGAAGTACTCACAGTGGGTTGCTCTGGCTCATAATAGAAGTCTATTTGCTCTTGAGTTACATTTAAAGCTATTCCTCTTGTCTTCTGAATCAGCACTAAGTCCTTTACTCCTATAAAGTCTTTTGTTTTTGTTTTTTATAAAAGTCTTTTAAAGAGAATTTTCTCAAAAATTATTTTACTAATAATCTCAATCACTAAAGGAAGTAAATATGGGAATAGAGAGAAATGACTAGTCTATTATAGGTGCTTTATTATGTTGTCTTATTTAATTCTCACAACTCTGCCAGATAAGTATATTAATATTTATTCTACATATAAGGAAACTTAGGTAGAGAGAGGTTAAATAATTTTCTTTAGGATACATAGCTATTAAATGGTTTAGCTTGCTCTTCTGGCATCAAAACTCCTTTTCCTGCTACAACATTCTGTAGAGTTATGGTACTTTATACCTTGTGTTACAGTGAGTGGATTTTCCAAAATAACATTTAGGATGTGTAAGAGTCAGGGTTCAGTGCAAACAAACAGAAACAATTCTGAGTATTTCAAGTATGAGGGTATTTAACAGAGGGTGCTTATAATAATCCATGTCAGAATTAAAGAAGTGTCATAAACTGAGCCTTCAAGAATCAATGATTCCACTACAGTACAGAATTGACATATCAGGGGAGCTATTACTACTGAGGACTACTAGAACATGGGGTTCAATAACTTAACTATAGGGTAGAAGATGGAGTCAAAAAGCTACTGCTGTCATGACTGCTGTAACTGCTTATTTTTTTCCATGGGGCTAAAGAATGGACCATGGAACACCATGCAGAAAAATATTTATATGACTTTTATTATAAAAGAAATACAGCCAAAAGTGGCCAGAAGGATGCCCCAACTTCTCTTATGTTTTCTAAATCTTGAATGAGTATATCTAATTGACAAACCTAATTCCTATCTATAGCTGTAGGTGCAAAGAAGTCTGGGAAAAGTTCTAAGCTTCCAGTCTTTGCATTATGAAGCCACCCAAAGAGGAGTGTGGAATGGACATTGAGTAAGCCAACCTGCAATACTTACTATGGATAGCATTGGGAGAAATACTCATACAGAATATTTTAAGCATGATATATACAAGTATATACAGAACATTATAAAATATTCAAAAATGACATTAAAATCTTTGTAGCTATGACGTGTCCCGGAAAAAGTATCTTCTATTCACATAATAGTTAAGGCCAATAATATATCTAATGTGCACGTATCAGAGATGGGAAAATTAGTTGTGATGTAGTATCATTACTTTCATTTTTCTATAGCCCTTTGTTTGCTGACATGATTATTGTCATGATTTTTGAGAAGAGGCCTATTTCCAGCAGGCCCCTGACCTTTCTCTGGATTCTCTTCGGCTCTGATTTTTTCATATGTTAACAAAGAATCAAATGGAAGGGCTTAACAGTTTAGTACTCTAAAGCTTTGAAGACACATAATGCATCTAGACACTTCACATAGAAAACCCAAGGAGGCAAAAAGATTGGCCCAAGATCTCATGGAGACTGGACTAGAACCCAGGTTTTCTGACTCCCTGGCCAAAGCTTATTTTTCTTTTTTTTGAATTTTTATAAGAACTTTTGAGCCAAGTTAACAACACACTGAGGAGCAAGATCTCAAATGCTCCCCCAAAGCTTTTTCATCACAACAAAACCAAGCCTTAGATTGTGTGCTTCCTAATACAGGGTGATATCATATGCATGTGTGTGTGCATGTGACTCCACTTATATTAAATCCAATAACAGACAAAACTGAGATATATTTTCAGGGAAGCATACTTACATGTTGAACTGTTAACCATCAATGTCTGGTACACAGTGAATGCCAGGAGTTATTACTAGAAAAAAAAAAAAAACCACATGGAACTTATTGAATAATGGCAATGGCTTAGAAAAATCACATGTTTTGAAGAATTCAAGCTTTCATTTTTTAAAATAGAATTTTAAACCCAATGTAATGTATTTGATTTTTTGTCTTTAATAGCACTCAGTTTTAGTACTTACTATATGATAGAGCCAGGAAGTGCTTTCAACGAATTATTTCCTTTAACTCTCACAAAAGCACTCCAATAGAGCTGCTTTTATTATCCCCATTTTATAGATGAGAAAACTGAGGCACAGTCTTTGCTAACCTGCCCAAATCTACACAGTTAGGTGGCAGAGCTGGTATTTGATCCATCTGGCTCAGTTTCAGGTGCTTAACCACTCTGCTCTGCTAGTCACCAGAAACTTAATGGGTAAGTATTTTATGGGACCCTCTTTTTATTAATATTTTACAATCATAAAAGTGATATTTATATAGTGCTATATTAATAACTTATATATTAACATAATATACTAATATAATCAATATGTTATTAATCTAATTATAGTAATAAGAAAAAACAGGGTGCAAAATAATACTCACACATGTAATTGTAATTACAACTATGTTAAAAATACATGTGCATAGGTATAAAAGACCAGAACATATAAGTTAAGATGATGAAAACATGGATGCTTGTTTCCTCACTTCTCTGTTTTCCAAATTTATTTTAAAGTGGCCATATTAAATTTTCAATGAGAAAATATGCTGTAAAATAAACTTCCCATTTACCTGAAACATAAAATTTCATTTCCACACTCTTCTTTCCTACAACATTCTATAATCTTTAGAAACCTCTTCTGCTCAATGAGTGACTTCATTACTAAATTGATGGCACTGGATCATTCTAGCTATGCAAATCACAAACCCACAGCCAGCTGAGGGAAAGGCTGATAAAAGATTACATTAAAAATTAAAGCAACATGTGAAGATGTGGAGATAATGTGCTTACAATTATTTCTACATAATTAATATTTATGCAATTACAAAGCCAGTCATGACAAATCTTCAATCTTGAGTCATATTCCTTTTGCCCTCTGATATTTTTGACCTTGAACTGAGACTGCCAAATAATACATAAAAATGGCTGTGTGAGAAGCCTATAAATGATAAATGCTTTTTTCTTAGAAACCGATTTCATTTCTTCCTAGCTTTTGTTTATTTTCAATGCCTTATATTTTTTTTACTCTGTTATATTCTAATCACCCTTTAAAGCACTGAGCTTTTAGTCTTCCGCAGTTCGGTTGTGTTGTTTTCTGGTGCTGCTGCTGTGATGTGTTTTCTGTCAGAGGAAATTTATAAGCACATTAGCCTACTTGACAAGCACAATGAGCCACTAGACTCTCCTAAGGAGAAACTTCCATGTGCTGTGGTGAGGTTTACCTTGTCTCACCATCCCTCCCACACCTTAATATACCACAATGATTTAGATGCAAATCCCAACCAATTTCTTTTATAGGTAGTGCCTTGAATCCTGGATTTAATTCTCTGGTTCCTGGTAATAGCATTGTATTGGTTCTGCAGTAATTAATTCATATTTCTGCAACAATCTGACTATTGAAGTTTGTGGGTAAAACCAATGTCTTCACTTACAGGCATATAGATACCAAGTAAGTAATGTGTGGAAATCTTTTTTATCTCCCTATGATGGTCATTGATACAAAGCAGGTAAAACAGCATCCACGACCTCTACAAATGAAAAGCAATATAATTAAATCTTATGGAGGGTGTTGAGAGAAAAAATTCTCAAACACTCAATTTACTTTTCTCAGTGTCTCATAGAAAAATGGTCACAAGAATCAATAAAACTTATTAAAAATTCAAAAACATAAAATGAAACATAACTGAAAGGGTAAGCTATTTTCCTGGCAAATTCCAAATGAATTAGAGTATTTCTCCACAGCCATTGGAGAACCAAAGGTCTGTGCATTTTCAGTTTCATGTACACTATGCTGCCCCTCAGGGAGCCAATTTGCTAAGACATAGCAATTCTGGTATATTCAGACCCTGATTTGATGCTAAGCTATGTCTTCAATTTAAATTTCTCTAGGTCTTTTCTTTTTTTAAGTTTTTTGTCATTGATTTTTAGAGAGAGAGGGGGGAAGGGGGAAAGAAGGCGGGGGAGAGAGAGAGAGAGAGAGAGAGAGAGAGAGAGAGAGAGAGAGAGAATATGAGATTTTTTGTTCTACCTCTTTATGCATTTATTTGTTGATTCTTGTATGTGTCCTGACCCGAGATTGACTCTGCAATCTTGGCATATCAGGACAATGCTCAGCCAACTGAGCTACCCAGCCAGGGCTCCAAGCCTTTTTAATAATTTTTGAAGAGTGATGTTTTTGTTTTAGAATATTCCTTTTTCCTTGGTATGTTTGAATCATAAGCATGTAACTGTGTAACCTACAGAAATTATTTAGAAGAACTGTCCAAACTCACATTTAAGTTTCTTGCTTGATTCTCTGCTAAGAAGCAAAGATATTCATGAAGCCAATGCATAATATTGATCTGAGCTGCTCTGTTTGTTGAATGAATAAATAAATGAATGAATGAATCTTGTATTATCTGGAAACTAGGAATAGGTGTTTCTGTGGAGGACTTTTTAGACAATTAACTAG
Organism: Glossophaga mutica; assembly: GCA_039655065.1. NCBI lineage: Eukaryota > Metazoa > Chordata > Mammalia > Chiroptera > Phyllostomidae > Glossophaga > Glossophaga mutica. The sequence goes on along the minus strand of CM077305.1, from coordinate 73,915,780 downwards.
GGACATTCTTAGTTTGGCCCTGTGTTAGTCAATTCAAGCTGCTATAATAACATACTACAGACTGGGCAGCTTATAAACAGAAATTATTGCTCACAGATCTAGAAGTAACATGCCAGCATGTTCAGGTGAGGGCTGTCTTCCCAGTTGCAGACTTCTGCATCCTCACGTGGTGTAAAGGGCCAGGGAGCTCTAGAAGATCACTTTTTAGAACCCTAATCCTATTCATGAGGGCTCCACCCTCATGATCTCCCAAAGGTCCTATGTCCTAATACCATCATCTTTGGGGGTGGGATTTCAACACATGAATTTTGTTGAAAATGAAACATTTAGGCCAAAATAGGCCCCCTTCCCATCTTTCACTTTGTTGGGGCCGTGCTCTCCAAACGTTTTTAGAATGGCTAACTGCAGCTGTGTTTTTGCCTATGTCCTCTGTTCCTCCCCATCCTTATGAGGAAAAACGGGAGTTTTTTGTTCTGGCAGACTGGTACTCCTTGGAGAGACTGACTTATTCCTCAGGCTCCCTACATGTGAGAGCAGACCACAGATTCCTGTCTTTGGAGTGGTTCTTCCGTAGTCTGGTTTTCTTCAACAACAGGTGTCCTCCTCTCTGCCTTTTTGCTCCTCTGTAACAACTGCAAGGATGAGGAGAGGGACTGAGTTTTTCAGGCTTTCAAGATGCCTAGAGACCACTCCAGCTAGTCCTGTGCAATGGCAACATATGCCATTAATCTTACCCATTATCTAGAAAATACAGAAAACCTGAAGAACAAAAATTGTTTACTGCCACACAAAGAAAACCAAGGCACCAATCACTGGACTTTGTATACAGCCATTCTCCATCTTAAGGTCTTTAGAAATAGAATTTATTGGTCAAGGGTGATTTGAGTAAGATTCTTTCCAAAACAGGAGGCCAATTTAGATAACACTTAAAATTGTCTTTAAACTCATTTTTTTAATTTAAAAGGTCATAAAGTGGATTAATTTTCATAAATAATATAAATTTCTGTATACATATAAACCAGTGGGAGATATTCTCTAATTTTAACATTAAGTTATTTTAACAAATAATCATCAAATCCACTATATGCCAGGCAGATAAATGCTAGACATACAGCATAATGCATATATTAAACCTCCAATGTGCAGAGTGCATATTGATGCTAAGGATTCTTCAGACCCTTTGAGAATCCATTCACATTTTCCAAACACAGTCATTGTTTAAACTCTATTTAAGTGAGTGTTCCAAATCCTGGATTTCATTTGAATCCCTGATCCCCTAGGACTAAATCAAAGACATTTAATTTCAGCTCCTTCGCTCCCATCCCCAGCCTAGTGGATGCATTTTCACTGGGATTGGTGTATCCAGCAATCCAGGAGAATTTTATCACCTCCTCAGAAAGGAACCTAAAACATTAAAGCATTTGCCAGTGTGGATGTCTGCGCTCACAACTATGTGGGAAGCTGCTCCAAAAGGGATGGAGAGGGCAAATTACTCATTTGGAAGCCCGGCTGTCAAAGAAATTCCAAACCCAGGAGCTTTTCTCCTAATAAACCCTATGACATTTTATTCTTTAAATAAATCTGTTCTTCCTCTTCTTAGGTGAAAGATTGACATTTTAAGATCAATCATGCCTCTGCTTTGCAGGGTTGGTAGACTTAAAACAGGATAATGGAAATTAAGCAAAATTTCCATTGTTTTGAATAAAAATATTCAAAATAGTTATATATTCTAACTTAGTATAAAGAATGCTCTTCCCCCAGTGGTCATTCTCATTACTATAGCTATCTCAAGACCTTTTGATGTCAAAATTTCACTGTGTTTTATCTAAAGTCCCCATTTCGAGCATACATTTGGTGTTTGAATAGCAGTAGAAAGCAAAGGACTCTCACCCTATGTTTTCTCCATCCGAGCCAAGAATGTTTATTGCTTCTGATATAGTCACAGGTTACCAGCTTTTCCAGCACCTCTCCATTATGATATAAGTCTCAGCATATTACTGTAGACTACAGTTTCATTTTTTGATCCTGTTTATACTATTCAGTAGTCCCTCTTCTTGTTCATAATGGTCTAATAGCAATTGGATACCCTCTCCAAAAACCAGATTTGTTTGATTCTTTTAACTAATTTTAAATGATATTCTAAAATATTAAGGGTCTCAGGCCATTCAGTTAATACACATTTATTGTAAGCCTACTATGTTCCAGGTGTTGCAGTAGGTGCTGGTATCATAGAATTCCAGGGAGCTTGCTGTTGTTGAAGGAGCACTAGATGAGGATCAAGAGATGCCTGCCATTCTTGGACCATTCTTACTTCTGAGCAGTGTGTGGCCCAGACAAGACCATCTACTTCTGGGTTCCAGTTTTCTCACTATTAAAATAAGGGGTAGAAAGAGCTGTTCTTTCTTCAGACTTTAACATTCTGTGATTGCTGCTGGTTATATTAATTTACTGTAGTGGGGACCCAGTGGCCCCAATGGGTCCCAATCCTAATCCAAGGAGCAGTTTTAGTGCTAATATGAATGCTTTTCAACCCAAGAAGACATTTAAAGACAGAGTACACACATATTTTTTACTTTACTGTATATTTGAGCATTTTCTCCCCCCAAATGTTTGCCTACTTTCCAGTTGCTAGGTAATATAAGGGAGTAATCTCTAAGTATGGTGGGTTAATTAGAATTCTGAGCACCATGGTGTACTCTCCCCAGAGTAATAATCAATCAAAGTTACAAAAACAAGCAATATGTCCCGATAATTCTGGGCTTACAATAGTGACAGTTCATCAGGGCACATTAAAACTTCCCAATTTTGTGTCATTTCACTTGTCCCAACAGCCTTCAAAGCATCTGAGACTCCCTATTATTGCTATTTATTTATTTGTGAGTATTAAAATGAATGCTTTCTATTTCTACAATATTATAATGTTCTTTTTTTGAGAGGCACTAGATATACTTCTAATATCAGATTTACATTTTTCTGTTTTCTTACTATATAAAAATGTATAGTATAAAATGTTTTATATAATACATCTCAATTTACTAAATATAAAACAGTTTATTATTGGGGCCTGGAAGATTATTTGAAATTCGTCATGATTCTCCAATTTTTAATATAAAGAAGTGGAGTGGGTGAAGAATTTTTAGATCTTTTTAGATCTCTTTTTCCTGAATTTGTGGTAAATTCATTTCAATTTCTTGTATCTAAAGCATATAGTAACAGGGATTAGAAGAAGTACAGTTTACTGTTTACATTTCTTTCAAAAAGACTCTACATATACATCATACATAAAAAAACTTTGTTTTAAATGAAGGTGTGGTAGTAAGGCAGGAGTTATATTGAGTAGCTCTCTCTATTTCCCTGAATTCCTAATAACATTTCATGGCTTCTTCTTCGTCGTCTTTCTGCTCTCTCACTATAAATATCAGAGCTGGTGACTGACTTAGTGCTGCTATTCACACAAACTCCTCATACTTGCAAATCAGCTACTGATTCTGGGAACTATCTCCCTGTCTCCCACCCTCACTCACACAGTTTTATAAGGGGGCTGAGGGCCACAAAGTTTACAAAAAAACATTGTAGAGCACACTGATTTGAATAGTGAAACTCAGAAATCAGATTTTGGACTCATTGTACCACCTCAGCTCAGTCCCTGTGGTGCATGGTGAAAGGCAGCCACCCATTGAGCATTTTGCCTGTTGAGAGGATGGCAAAAGGACAGCCTGAACAAGTGACACAAATGGAGAGGGAGAACAGAACTATTTGCAGTGAAGTTCCTCCCACAAACAAGAATTCTGCTCCTTACTTCAAACAATTTCTCTTTGAATATCATATTTCAAAATACTTTACTTTTCTAAAATGAGTTATCTTCCCTAATAACAGTCCAGTTTAATATTCTATTACACCAGCGATTTTCAAACTTTTTCATCTCATGGCACACATAAACTAATTACTAAATTCTGTGGCTCACTGAAAAATATATTGTTTTGCTGGTCTGACAAAGAAAATAGCTATAATTTTGATTCATTCACACCAGATGGCTATTATTGTGTATGATCTTGTTGTTTTTTTTATTTGACCATCTAAGGGAAAAAAGGTGAGTGCTCCTGACTAAGTACTCAGTCATTGCATATTTTAAAACTTCTTGCACCACATCATTGTGCTTCTTGCAGGATACTGGTTGAAAATTATTGTATTACAGAATAAATGCATAAAATTAGATCCAACATAGTGGAGGAGTGAGTGGAAGCTATACCAACCTCCTCCCAGGACCAATCTGGAATTACAGCTAAATTGTAGAGAAATCATCCTGATTAACCAACTGAACACTAGCTAGAGAGAAGCCTTATTATCAGGGACAGACAGAAGAAAGCGCTTCACCACAATGAGAGTGGTAGGGAGTGAGGAGGAGGTGCAAGAAGGCTAGCTGGGCTCCCAAGGGTGGCAGCTGAAGTTCCTGAGGGATATTTCAGTGTCCAGGGGTTCCCACTGAGGAAGTCTGGGGTCTAAACCCCAAGCTGGGCTTCTCAGTCTCCAGCATGAGAGCTGGAAAAGAACCCAGAAAACACCCAGCTGTGAAAAGCAGCAGGGTTTCTAACTGCCAGGGAGAGATGGCTAGAGACATAGAGCCTTTTAAAGGGCCAGTACACAAAAATTCATTTGCAGCCACTTATCCTGGGCTCCAGCAGAGGGAGGACAGAGTAGACTAGAGATGCTTGAGGAGAGTCTGTGGTTGGTGGCTTTGGGGAGAGAACTGAAGGAACAGCTGCCATCTTTCTTAGGCACAACACTCCTCTCCAAGTGACATCAACCTAAAGTGAAGCAATAGTGCTGCCCACAAAAATTACTCTGCCCCACCCTGTGGTGTTTAAGCTGGACTGCTGATTATAACTCAAGGCTATATCACTGAGTAGTTTAACAACTAAGGCAGAAATACAACAAAGCAGCCAAAGTGGGAAGACAAAGAACAGATCCCAAATGAGAACACAAGAGAATTCTCCAGAAGAAGTACTAGATGCAATGGAGGCAAGCAATTCATTAGATAGAGAGTTTAGAGTAATGATTATAAGGATACTCAACAGCATGAAAGAAGACATAGAAACCATGAAAAAAGACCATTTAGAAATAAAGAATGCATTATCTGAAATAAATAATCCACTGGAAGGAATAAAAAGTAGGTTAGATGAAGCAGAGCATCACATCAGTGATTTGGAAGATGAGGTAGGAGAAAATACCCAGGCAAAGCAGCAAAAAGAAAAAAGACTTTTTTTAAAAATGAGAGCTTAAAAAACATTTTAGACATCATGAAACAACAACATCCGCATCATAGGAATGCCAGAAGGATTACTGAGCAAGCAAGGGATCAAGAACCTACTTGAAAAAATAATGATGGAACACTTCCCTAATCTGATGAAGGAAAAAAATAAACAGTCCAGGGAGCTCAGAGAGTCCCAAACAAGTCATACCCAAAGAGACCTACACCAAGACACATCATAATTAACATGACAAGGTTTAAAGACAAAGAGAGAATCCTAAAAGCTGCAAGAGAAAAGCAAGTAGTTACATACAAGGGAGCACCAATTAGACTGTCATCTGATTTCTCAACAGAAACATTTCAGACCAGAAGCAAGTGGCATGAAATATTCAAGACGATGAAAAGCAAGGACTTACGACCAAGGCTACTTTACCCAGGAAGGCTATCACTTAAAATTGAAGGAGAAATAAGGAGCTTCCCAGACAACAAAAAGCTAAAGGAGTTTGTTAACCCCAAACCAGTACTGCAATAAATGTTAAAGGGCTTGCTTTAAGAAGAGGAAGAAGAGGAGGAGGAGAAGGAAGGAAAGAGGAAGAAGAAAAAAAGAAAAAAAGAAAAGCAGAGGAAAATACCCTAAAATAAAATGGCACTAAATATATATCTATCAATAATCACCTAATCAACAAAACAAACAAACAAGCATAATATAAACAAAGACACTGAATTTGAGAACAGTCTGACAGTGACCAGAGGGGGAGGGGAGGGAATTCCAGGGGAAAAGTGGAACGGTTTAGAGCAACAAGTATAAAGGACTCATGGACAAAAACTATGGGGGGTGGAAATGGGAGGAAGGTGGGGAGGGCTGGGGTGGTGGGCTGGGGGCGGGGTAAAAGACAGAAAACTGTACAATATCAACAATTAAAAAATACTGATTAAAAATAAAATAAAAAATGGAAAAAATATTTAAAAAAATAAGAATAAAGCAAACCAAAACAACAAAAAAATCACCTTAAATGTAAATAGCTTAAATGCTCCAAACGAGAGATGTAGGGTAGATGAATGGATAAGAAAATAGGACTGTGTTCATGAATAGAAAGCAATAACATCATTAAAATGTTCATACTACCGAAAGCAACCTATACATTCAATGCAATTCCTATCAAGATTCTAATGACATATTTCTCAGAACTCAAACAAATATTTCAAAAGTTTATATGAAACCACAAAAGGCCCCGCATAGCAACAGCAATCCTGAAAAAAAAAAGAACAAATTTGGAGGAATCATCCTGCCTAATATCAAACTATACTATAAGGCCATAGTAATCAAAACAGCATGGTACTGACATAAAAACAGACACTTAGATCAGTGGAATGGAACAGAGAACCTAGGAATAAACCCACAACTTTATAGTCAATTAATATTTGACAGAGGAAGCAAACACATACAATGGGCGAAAAATAGTTTATTCAATAAATAGTGTTGGGAAAATTGGACAGATACATGCCAAAAAATGAACCTAGATCACCTTCTTATACCACACACAAGAATAAATTCAAAATGGATCAAAGACTTGATCTTACTATCATTTAAGATGGTAAATGATAAATGGTATCATTTACCATCTTAAATGATAGACATAAAACCATTAAAATCCTAAAAGAAAACATAGGCAGTAAAATCTCAGACATTGCTCAGAGCAGTATTTTATTGGATATATCCCCCAAGCAAAGGAAACAAAAGAAAAATAAACTAAAAAGGTTTTGCACAATAAAGGAAATCATTAACAAGATAAAAAGACAACCCACAGAATGGAAGAACATACTCGCTGATACATCTGATAAGGGGTTAATATCCAAAATGTATAAAGAGCTTAGAAAACTCAAAAAACAAACCACCCAATTAAAAATTGGGCAAAGGGCCTGAATAGACATTTTTCCAAAGAGGACATACAGTTGGCCAATAGACATATGAAAAGATGCTCAATGTCACTAATCATCAGAGAAATGCAAATTAAAACCACAATGAGATACCATCTAACACCTCTCGGAATGCCTGTCATCAAAAAATCAACAAACAAGTGCTGGTGAGGATGTGGAGAAAAGGGAACACGTTTACACTGTTGGTGGGAATACAGCTTGGTGCATCAACTCTGGAAAAGTGTGCAGTTACCTCAAAAAATAGAAAATGGATCTGCCTTTGGACCCAGTGATCCCACTTCTGGTAATATATCCCCAGGAACCCAAAACATGAATTCAAAAGAACATAAGCACCCCTATATTCTTTGCAGTTGCCAAGATATGGAAGCAGCCCAAGTGTCTATCAGTAGTTGAGTGGATAAACAACTACAGAACATTTATGCAATGGAAACTACTCAGCAAAAAAAAAAAAAGAAAAGAAAAAGAAAATTTTACCCTTTGAGAAAGTATGAATGGACCTAGAAAACATTATGCTAAGTGAATAAGCCAGTCAGAGAAAGACAAATACCATACAATTTCACTCATATGTGGAATCTAATGAACAAACTGAACTAACAAGGAAAACGGGGACAGACTCCTAGGTGGAGAGCGAGATGACAGCTTGGGGGTGTGGAGATGGTTGTGAGGGGATGGAGGAATTGAGAAAAAAAGGAAAAAGGACTCATGGACATGGACAACAGTGTGGTGATTGCTGGAAGGATGGAGGTATAGGGGGACTAAAGGGTAATGGAAAAATATAATAAAGATTAAATTAAGAAATAAATGCATAAAATTTAGTGGATATATTGGTGTGTATATATACACATATATCCAGATACTATAATTTAGAAACATGGAAGAATGAAATAATTATCCACAGTGATTAACATTTTAAGGATATACTATATGCTAGGCACTGTACTAATCATGTGCACACTAGCGCGCTCGTGCTCTCTCTCTCTCTCTCTCTCTCTCTCTCTCTCTAGTACAAACTATTATCAGGTCTATTGTACAGATAAGAAAACTGAGACACAAGATACTAAGTGCCTTGCCTGAGGTCACACAGCTCGAAGGTATCAGAGCAGGCATGCTAACCTAGGCACTGCATTCCTTTGCTTAATGTTGGGACTCTCTGTATCACCCAACAAATGGCAGAATGTATGTGCTATTTTGGAACTTGGTTCTAAACATTAATTAAACTTGATGTTACTGTCAAACTTCTGGATTTTGTGATCATTCTATCCCTCCAGAAAGTGTAAGTTTCTAGGGTTACAGCTCCTAGAAGCACACCTTCAAACTTCAGGCACTTGGACTATTCTGGCCAATATAATAGCATGTATGGCTTTTTAAATGTAAATTAAATTAACATAAATATCCCAGTTGCACTAGCTACATTTCAATTGCTTGACAGTAGCATGTGGCTAGTGGTTACTCTCCTAGCTGGCGTAGCTATGGGACATTTCCACCATCATAGGAGGGAGCACCCTTTAGAGAAACAGATAACTGAAGAGATACAGAAGAGTAAATGATCTTTGAGCCCCTTTCAGAAAAAGGGCATGTGTTGCCAAACAAGGACATTTATTGAGTACCCAATCTTGGCCAGGTACTGCGTTAGGTGTTGATGATACAATGATCAATTAGATCAATGAGGGCACACATGAACTCTGCCCATCCTAGAACTCAGAGTCTCTGCCAGAGCCAGTCACCAGAGTGACACTGCAGTGACAAAAAAGGTCTAACATACTAGGTGATATAGAAGACCTAGACAATGCAACATTTAACCCTGACGTCAGGGCAGCATCAGGCAAGGCTTTCTGGAGAGCGTTTAGACTTAGGTTAGACTAAGGCCTTGATTGTGAGAAGGCTCATGAAACAAATAAAAGAGAAAAAGTGTTCTTAGGTTAGACTAAGGCCTTGATTGTGAGAAGGCTCATGAAACAAATAAAAGAGAAAAAGTGATTGAAGAAGCAGCCTGCGTGAAGACTCAGGCTCATTCAAAACATTCATGACTTACAGGACGGGGACAGGCCATGCTTTGAAGGAGTTCAAAGAAGTCGGTAAAATTACTTCCTGCACTCTGTTTCTTAGGATCAGACTTAGGTAACTTTTTTCTAACTAATTTATTTATTTTTGCATTTTATCTGAGTTACTCAGCACAGAGGAATTAGAGAAAGAAAAAGCAGAGGATATTTCAGAGGAGGTATGCAGGGGCTAGAAGCGCCTACTTGCCTCCTCTCACCACCCATAGTATTCCAATATGATGAACGTATGTGGGCAGCAGCCTTGGGATGCTAACAACAACATGACAGCCACTTTAGATCAAGGGAATATGCCCAATACTATGCTGGGAAGTTCATTAGTATTATTGTACTCAATCCTCATCATAAGCCTGGCTATTTTTTTATATTTACATTTAGATAATTATGAATTGGTAGAGCAACCCATGATACAGAACAATCCAAACTCATGAGCTCTTAACATATCTGCTGAAATACCAGGATATACAGGCTTAGCAGTTATTGCTTCTTCCCTGTTCCAGGCTAGTACTACCTAAGATGACCAGGTAGATGCATGGTTTAACTAGCATGAACACATGGATGGATGGTCAAAGAGTGGAGCTAAGAAAACTTGTGCTGCAGAGAAATTAATTTGCACCAAACTAAAAATTAAAACACAGCCCCCAAAAGAGAGAAGTGAGTTAGGGAAATGCCCTTTCTCTTTCAGAACAAACCTTTTAATCATTTACCAATATTGATTAACCACAGGAGAATAATTTTGGTTTATAGAATTTTCCAGAAAATTACTAACTAGACACTTGCATCTGTCATCTTATCCTGAAATGATCAGACTGATTCAAAACATTCATGACTTAGAGTGAGATAGTTCAAGCCAACTTTCCTCACAAACTTTCCTCTAAGATTGCCTCAATCTGTTAAAAACTGTTTTATAACTCAACTCAGCTAAATTTCAGTGGCACGTATCTTTGGGTAAAACTCTTTGTTCACATGAAGCAGTAATTAAATGTGTGGGGCATGAAATAAGCAACAAGTTGGGCTTCAGAGCCATCTTACAATTTGTAAGTGATCCAAGATAGACCATATGCCTTTAAACTTAGATGACTGCATATGTATCCAGGAGAAAGCTAACTGCCATTTCTACATGAAAGTCATTCATCAAAAGATGGGGAAAAAAGCAGAATCATAGAAATGGAGATCACAAGGAGAGTTATCAGTGGGAAGGGGGAAGGGAGAGAATAGGGGAAAAGATACAGGGATTAAGAAGCATAATTGGTAGGTACAAGGCAGACAGGGGGATGTTAAGAATAGTATAAGAAATGGAGAAGCCAAAGAACTTATATGTACAACCCCTGGAAGGAAGAGGGGGAGTACCAGGCAGAGGGGACAAAGGGAAAAATTGGGACAACTATAATAGCATAATCAATAAAATGTACTTTTTTTAAAAGGTGAAAAAATATGGATTTATGTAGCTTGTCTGATAAATATATGTTAATATACACCCACTAAGAATGTAAACTGCCCTTAACTTTTCCTTTAGAATTTCTGATTCAGTTTTAGTAGAGAAAAACATTCAAACTGATAACTCAAACTGACATTATTCTAAAGTAGTTCATTGCAATGGACTGGGGTAGCCATTTGGACAGAGTTTTTGTCTGTGTAACAAGGGTTGCCAACCCTCTTCTTTTGGTTCTTTAAAGAAATTCCTTCTCTACTTCCATTGAAACTGTTCACTACTGTGCCATCCTGACTCCTAAACAGGCTCACTGTGGCCTGGGGGAGGGGAATGTGATTGGTTCAACCATGAACAGGCCTTGTGGCATAGCAAGGCCAATCTCAATCTTCCTTGGGATAACTGTACAGACATGGGAAGGATAAATCTTCCATCCATGAGCTTGCTAAGCTGGGAGGATGTAAGAGTGAGGCTGCTCGTGGTCATCTAGCCACCATGTGAAAAGGGCCTGTGTGAGAACAGTCAAGCAGGAAAAAGCAGAACTGGAAGATGGAGACAATCAGCTTTCTGACCACATTGTTTGGGCCCCCAGGTTCTGTCATGTCTGATGTCACTTCATGATCAGTGAATGAGTTAAGTAGTGTCTGGCAACACAGGAGGTGCTTAATAAACATTACTTGTCATCTCTTTTCCTTCCTCTTTGACTTTGGCAGCTGCCAGACAAGAATTCAAACCAAATCATCTTCTGTTTCTGGCATTTAGAGGAACACCAATAAGACAGAATGGAAAATGATGAGCACAATGTCAGTACCTAGGGCAATGCAGGCTCCCTCTGTCTCCTACAGATAGCTCTTTGGAAATAGCCATTCTTTGTTCAGCACACTCTTATAGCTCAGTAAATAGCCAGCCATAATCAAGCTGCTACAAAAAAAAAATGATACTTTATTTCCTAGGGGAAGAAGGAGATGAGTTTGTCAAATTCTAAAATGGAAACTACTACAGGAATCAGGCTGCATAAACACCTCAACAGGCATGCAGTATTCTGCTGGTCAGTTGTAGGAAGGTACCAATCTGTACTTGGCTGTTTGCCAGTGGCACCATTCAGTAGAAAGCAGGCATTTCAGAGTGCTAAAAATATAGAATTTATCAACTTGACACAGTGTTTAACCTCATGAAAACCAGACAGCATGGTGGTAATTGTGCTAAATATTAATAGTGATTTAAAATGCAGTATGGTAGGGCAAGTAAAACCATTTCTACTGAGTGATGTTTGCAAAATATGCACCATCTCACCCCTACTGTGCAGATAAATCATTTGCTTGCACAATAAATGTTGGTGGTTGATGATGATCAAGTTGGGTCATTTATATGATACAGCTATGTAGTACAAAAATCTTAATTCCTGAGAACTTATGGTTGTGATATTTTCAGACTCAATAAGCAATATCATAAGTCATAGAATGCGGAACTGGAATGGATCTCACAGATGAACGAAACCAAGTCTCAGAAGGGTTTAATGAGTTGTTTAATAACAAGATGACCTCAAGAATATGTCTTCTGGTTTTCAGTTGGACATCTCTCTGTCAACCCCACCCTCTCATTGGGTGTAGCACAGGACTTTAGACTTGGGAAGGATCCTGTAAGTCATCTAGTCCAACTCGCTCATTTACAGGTATAGAAACAGGGCCCAGAGAGACAAGGTTCTTGCTAAAGGTCAGAAAGGAATTAGGTTAAAATGTGTTGACTCCTGGACCAGTGTTCACTCCTTGTTGCCATGGATAAACATGCTTTATCAAACTTAGTTGTAACCACAAGTGATCCCACCATTTCATTTCTGTCAAAAGGCAAGCAAACTTACAAACACCTAGTCATCGCCAGAGAGATTTCTCAGCGTGTGAGGTCTGGCAATAAAAAACTTCAAGAGAAAACAGGGTCTCTTAGTCAAGTTAGCGCATGGTGGTGTATAAATAAACAACCAAGCTGAAAAACTGTAATCTGCCAGGTGTGTTGTGGTATTTTATTTTCCTATAGTCACTGGGATGTAAAGGCTGCAGCTATTTCTGATACTGAAACCTCACTGGTTTCTATGAGAAGGCACATAAATGGCCTAAACTTTCAAAGTTAGGCCCTAAAGCATCAAGTCTCTTCTTGGTTCTTGGTTTCTAATTTATTCTGATATGGTAGACAGGGTTAAGCATCGAGTATTTGTGTCGTTGTGGTTTAAAGTTCACTGATTTCTAAATTCCTGTAAGATGCAAATATACGAGGTAGACTCTATGAGTCTACATAACTGTAAATAAGTCTCTCTCTCTTTCTCTCTCTCTCTGCCCCTCCCCACTGAAAATTAGAGGAGTTAAGTCATTCTAACTAAGGAAGAGGGGGAAGGTGAGAAGCAAGCCTCAGAGTTGCTTGTCCGCCTACAGAAGAACATTAACGTTAAACAGCATTATAGGCTTGGCTTGGCTTCCCAGGGAAATGGTTGGTAGAGATACAAAATGTTTTAATCCTTTCCAGGCAATGGTGTCCTAGGTGATAGCCAGGAAGGAGGAATCTTTTTTCTTCTTATTTATATCTTCGAGCAACCTTGTACAGTTTTGAATTACTAATAATAAGAACCAAACTAATGTCAAATCAGGTTAATGAGAAATTATCAACTGCTTGCTTTGCTCTATATCCAGCATTGTACTAAGCCCTATCAGAGAGACAAAAAATAATATTGCCCTTGAAGAGTTCACTACCTGCTTAGAACAACAATATTTAATAACAAAAACAATAAATGTTACTGTCCCTTTGGTACAGTGAGTTCTGATAGGACTCTCCCTCATCTAATGGGGCAGAACCCAGGGAAGCAGTTGGAAGGCCAATGAGGAAAAGGAGGTAGTCCTGAACACTGGGGCAGCCCAGTGGTGAACACTTAGGACTGTCTCACAAGAACTCATTAGTGACATCATCTCCATTTTTTTCTTTTCTTGTTTGCTTGGTCTTCCTGTGACAAAGACTCTTGAGGTTGCAGTATATAGGGTCCTTATGTGGTCTGATATGTGGCTCAGAAAGTCCTTATGTGGTCTGATATGTGGCTCAGAAAGTAATATTCTCGAAGCCTCAGAAAAATGGTGTGAAAGAGCCTCTTCATTCTTGTTCATAATACCATTAATCTGGGACCCAGGGAATGTTAAGGATCTGAACAGGTACTTTCCTCTGATTCCGAGTGATGAGCCTTAGATCAAACCTGAAGTCTCAAGACTGTTATTATTGAGAATAAGGATGAGGTTTTGTTGTTGTTGTTGGTGGTGGTGGTTTCCTTACTATTTTATTTCTCCAGTCCATACATTTGTCCTTTATGCAAATAATTCCCTTGTTAGGTGCACCCTATTTGTTCCTTAGTTATATTCTGATTTACCTAAGTCTTGAGTAAACAAAGCGGAGGCAATCGCCACAACCCTTGAACAAAGAATAACAGCCAATCAATCTTTTAATCCCTGTTGGAGCAAAGTGCATGTGCCTGCCAACTCTTCATTCTAAACTGTTTATCTCAGGCTACATTATGGTTACTCCCAAGGACTTTGGAGACAGACCCAAGATACTGGTAGTTCTCAAATAAGTTCTTATATTTCTCAGAGTCTCTGCTCCCTTATCTCTAAAATAGAGACAATAATAATTCTACCTCCTAACAATATCAGGAGGATTAAATGAAGTGCTGCAAAAAAGGTGCTAAATACAGGGGTTGGCAAAAGTAGCTTTACAGTTGTTCCTATGGAAAATAATATAATACTTAATAAATAATAATATAAGAATAAACACTATGTTTTGTGTACTCACAACTGTAAAACTACTTTTACCCACCCATACTGTGCATGGTCCATGGGTGAATAAGTAATGTTGGCTTTTATTTTTAGCATTATCTTTATCATTGGAAAAGAGTATTGGATGCTCTTTTCAGTTCAATTTTACTATATCAAGAAATGTTGAACATGAGTCAGAGGAAAGCCACAATCTACTCTGCTATTAGCGAAACAAGTGGGAATGCTGAATTCAAGACATAAACCTATGCCAGATAAACTTTAACAGAATTTTTTATTGTTCAATCAGCAAAATGATGATGTCACACTATAAAAACAACATCTAAGTAGCAACTTCTACTATTTTTCTATGTTCCTTTTTTATTTTATCATCAAAAATAACCTTACAGTTACACTTATAGCAACTTGGATCCATCAAAAAGCAAATAGCTCTGGCTGGTGTGGCTCAGTGGATTGAGTGGCGACCTGCAAACCAAAGGGTCACTGGTTCGATTCCCAGTCAGGGCACATGCCTGGGTTGTGGGCCAGGTCCCTAGGTGTAGGGCATCTGAGGGGCAACCACACATTGATGTTTCTCTGTCTCTCTCTTTCTCCCTCCTACCCTCTCTGTATAAAAATAAATAAATAAAATCTTTTTTTTTTTTTAAAAGCAAATAAATCCCCTGATGAAAAATTGTCAACTGGCTATCAAGTACCAGGCATTATTCTAAGGCATTAGCAACACAAAGAAGAAAACACCTTGAAAATTTATAGTCAATCTAAATAAAATATTGTTTTTGTTTTGGTAGTATATAAATGTTTTTCACAGCATAAGGATTTTCACATATTGCTGAAAAGAATACTGGAATAGTCAGGAAAGAGAGGATAATGCATATTTCAGAGCTGGTGGTAAAATAGGGAAGTGACTGGAGAATGCCTGACCCATCCATGCATAATTGCTAGGCTCATTCTAAGAGGCACAGGAATATCCTGTGTTATAAATCATTTAAATTACACAAAAGGTAAGGATAAGAATCATGAAAAGAATGAAAGGAGTTCATATAACACATGCATCATGGGATATCTGCAATAGTGATGACTTAGAAATAAAAAGACAATAAAAATATAAAAAAGGGGATTTTCCTGAAATTGAAGCTACTAAGGAAATAATAAAGAAAAAAGACAATTCAGAAATGTAAAGATAGTCTATAGCCATACCGCCCTGAACATGCCCAATCTCTTTAGAGAGGTAAAGATAAAATTGTCTGTATTTTCTATTAGCTAGAAATATTGCCAATATTTTCTAATATTGGTAGGTACCACAAAATGGGAGATGTCAACCAAAAAGAGAAATCTATCCATCAATGGGAAAATAAGACATCAATTGCAATTTAAAAAAATTGTTAAACATTCAAAAGCAACAACAAAAACAATTAAAAAATAAGTAAATGAGATATGTGGGAAACAGTTGGTGCATTTCGTAGAATTTTTAAATCATCTTTTTCACTGTGATTTATCTTATTGCTATTATTTTATTTCTTATGGGAATCACACAATTAGGCAATGTACACAGACTCAATTGAGATCTTACTGGCCCATGGCCTTTCTGGTAAGCATTCATTGTCATCAGAAAGAAAAGTATATAATTGACCATCAAAATATCCACCTTTCTTGAGTCACAGTAAATTCCTACCCAGAATGAAAATGTAAATGTACTTTACTGGCCAAAGTAATACTTCTAGGAAGGTTATTGCTTGAGTTAACCAGTTTCCAGAATACTACTAAAGAAGCAGGGTATGAGTCATTGTTGGGACAGGGGCTGGCATGAGTTGGGTACTGGTGAATTTCAGGTCTTCTCCCTGGGCAATTGATGTTCATCACTCAATAATAGGATGGACAATTTAATTGATGTCAATCATTTTATTAAAAGTAATCTAGCAAAAGAAAACCCTCAAAATATCTTAACTGCTCATAAATTGAAGATTAAAAATTATAATACACCCAATGCAATGGAATACTAATCAGCAATTAAAATAACATACACGCACAAATGTATTTAAATATTTTACATTAGTTACATGAGCAACTGGGAAATATATATATGAAGACATTTTTATATGATATCTATTATATAAAGATACTTTTATTATTTTATTTTATGAGATAAAATATATAATTTCCTTTATATGTATACTTACGTATAAAATATTTAAGATATGGAAAGATATTTAAGATATCTATTAAGTCAAAAATCTTTAGTTATATAGTGACATCATGTGCCTATGCTTTTTTAATGGAAATTACATGTGTACCATTATTTCTGGAAGGATACACAAGACATTGTGAACAGTGACTAGAAGTGAGATTGTGGTGAGAGGTGTATTTGTGCTTTTCAGTTTATACATCTTTATATCTTTTAATTTTTTAGCCATGAGCATGAATTATCATAATAGAAAACTAGTTCAAAACTGAAAAATATTCAATAAAAAATTGTAAGGACAGTTAATAACAAATAGCAAATATATCAAAGAAAAAATAAAAGCTTAATAAAGAGGAATCATTCTTTGGTAAAAAAAAAAAGTAAGGTAAATAATTTTCAATGAAAATAAATTTATCTCGTAATTTTAAAATAATATAACCAGAAAATAAATGCTGAACAATATATTAAACATATTAGTTGCCATGTGTTAGCAGCATTAAATTACAAAGAAAATGTGAAGCACTTAATGGTTCCCTTTCAGTTAATTGCTTTAATTATCAAGAATCAAATATATAAATGACATTTTTCTCAAAGAACTTTGAGCTTCCCCATGAATATGCACATAAAAGACAGACGGCCTGTCTTCTTCTTCGCAGCCATACTGACACATATACATAGCTCTGCCATGGACTGTCAACATATGCTCACTACTGAAGGGAAATTGAATTTCATGACCCACCAAAAATATCGACCTCTAAATGTAGACATACTTTTCATTGGAGTAACTGTTGCAATCATACTCTTACACGATGAATAAAAATTCAAAGAGGTATATACAGTTTTGGAGTGTGAAAAGGTAATTTACATGTGGCACTCGCAAAGGATAGGCTTTTGGGTAAAAGGAGCTGCTTCCTTGCTTTACTCCTTCTGGGCCAAATCATTTCTGAGTCATCAGATGTGTCTACTGCTTCACTCCTTTCATTTTGTGTTACTATCATCACAGGGACTTCTTGTAATGCCAGACTTTGAATTGGTGATGGATAGGGCAAAATAAGAATGCCTAAATCCACACTGGGAAATGAATGTACAGGATCATTAATAGGTAAATTAAACCTACAAATACCATATGGTTCTGACAGTAACACTAAATCCTTCTCAATAAACAATTGGTAAAGACTTAATTGAGCTTGGTCCCATTTATATTCTCACCTTCTTCCTTATCCTCCATTGATTCTCTTTCACATCCTTTAGTTGTTATCAGTAACTGTTATTATTAATGATGATTTCTTATTACCATTTATTAAGAGCCTAGTTTATCTCAAGCACTGTACCAACCACACTAAATATATTTTCTAAATTCTTATAATTCTACAAGGAAGTAAGGGCTCAGAGAGTGCACATGGTTAATAAGTAATAATAATAATAGCAAAGCCAAGATGGCAACCTTGGTGTACCAGTTAGGGTTCTGGGTTGCAAATGATAGAGTCTGATTCTGGTTAACATAAGCAGAACAATAATTTGTTGGAAGAATAGCATAAACTTCACAACCTTTATGTGTATCCTTCCAGAAATTATATATATTTTTTTTCTGCTTAAAAAAATATCATATGTTCATGGAGAAGTAGGCTCAAAACTAAGCAGAGGAACAAAAGAGAGGCTGGATAGTCAGAAATTCAGCCCAAGTCATGCCATTTGTTCATAAAAGAAAGAAAATGGAAACAATGAATGGCTATCAAGGAGACTAGCTGAATAAATTATGATGGAATTAATGGAATGTAATACAGCCATTAATAAGGATGAATGGAACACTCCCTGGTACCTCAGAAAGATTTCCACAAGGAGTTGCTGAATAGGAAAAGCAAGACGTCAAAAAGTATCTATACAGTGATCCCATGTTTATAAAACATGACTAATCAGCATATTTATGTATGCATACATGATTTTGTATATGTTCACATATAAATACATGATGTGGAGAAAAACATAGCAGGATATATTCTAGATGGTCACCAGAAGTGATTGGCTAGAATGGGGAACACGATTAAAGTTGATGAAATCAAGTAAAAAAAAAAAGAAAGAACTAAAAAGACACACACATATACACCTATGATTACATTTCTGCATTTATGTAAAGTTACAATATATAATAATTTTTAAATGTCAGAGGATGGGACTGGTAAGGATTGTTTCACTGCTGTTTCCACTATCAACATGAGCTCTCTGCCTCTGTGCCTTTTCTCCAACCTTTGCTCCAGAAGTAGATCATCTACAGATGAAGATCTGGGCCTGGGTCTGGGCCTGTTTATAAGTCAGCTCAGCTGCATAACAAAATGCCACAGGCTAGGAATTCACTTCTCACAGTTCTAGAGACTAGAATTTCAAGATCAAGTTTCAGCTGATTCAGGTTCTCAAAAAACCTCTCTTTCTGGTTTACAGATAGCCACCATACCACTATGTTCTCACATGACCTTTTCTTTGTGCCCCAGAAGAGATCTCTCTATCTATTTATCTATATCTCCCCCTCCCTCTACCTATTATTATAAGACCATCAGTTTTATTAGGTTAGACCTCCACCCCTAAGACCTCATTAAACCTTAATTAACTCCTAAAGATCCTATCTCCATTGGGGATTAGGGCTTCAAAACATGCATTTGGGAGAGGGGAGCATAATTCAGTCCACAGCAGTAAACCACCTTCTCTACTTTCTCTTTCATTCTGGGAATGTAGGCCCTGACTTTCACTAGGCTCATGTATGCAGTGGCAGATTCTCCGAACATCTAAATGCAGTTTGGCTGGATGATGGAAGACATTTGACAAATATTCATGCCTCTAAAACCAATGCATATTTTTTACTAGTACAGGTTGTTTTTCCTACAGAGACTCAGTCTCTCTGTTTCAATGATGTATATTCAGGCTTTAGGTATAGGGTCTGTAGCAAGTATATTTCTATTGCATTAGCTATCACTATTCCTAATTTGTTATTGCACAGATTCAAATTTAATCTTCAGTATCATTGCTTTTAGGTTTTTTTTTTTGGTGGGGGGGTTGGTAAGGGTGGGTTGAGGAATATCTTCTATATTTCTCTCTCTGCTGTGCTGTGATAGTGAGAAGGATTACACAGACCAGGGCTGTTGTAGAGAAAATTAATTTATACTTGAAAAAGAGAAGCAACTTCTTCTGAGAAATAATTATTGACTAAATGCTTCTTTTTATATCACACACCAAGTGCCCATTGACTACACTCACTTGCAATTTTGCTAGTTAATTACTTCATGTCCACTTTAATGAATTAAGCCACTCTACCTGGAAAGTATTGTTTTTATTACCCCTTGGTAGGCCAAAAATCCAAATAACTCCTCACTGTTTAGTCCAAACACATGAAGCTAACTAAGATTGGCGTACTTGTTACAAACGCATAAAAATTATTGAATCTTGGAAATCTATTGGACATATGAAATAGATATTGCATAATGGATACAAAAATTCAAAACCATGCTTAATAAAAATGCCTTTGGAAAAAAAGTGAACCAGAATGGTGCAAAACAATGTAAATATTATGCTGCCATATGTGTAGGAAAAACAAGAAATAAGAAAACATTCATATATCTACTTATCTTTATAAAAGGAAACATAGGAAGGAGTTAGGTTGAATACCTAACTCCTAGTACCTAAGAATGTGACCTCATTTGCAGATAAGACATTTAAGGAGGTAATTAAGTTACAATGAGACTATTAAGGTGGGTTCTAATCCAGTCTGACTGGTTTCCTTGTAAGAAGAGGAGATCAGACACACAGAGAACCACGATTACCCTGTGTGCACAGAGGGTGGCCACATGAACAGGCAGCAAGTGGAGGGCCCAGCAGGAAGTCCTCAGAGGAAAATAAAACTGCCAGTGCCTTGATCTTGGATTTCCAGCTTCCATAACTGTAAGAAATAAATTTCTGTTGTTAAGTCACCCAATCTGTGGTATTTTGTTATGGCAGCCCTAACAAACTAATGTAAAAGGATAAACCAGAAAACAATGAAGTTGGCCACTTATAATATGCACGGGAAATAGGTAAGAAGGGATATGAGTCGGAGTTTCACTTCTTTCATTATACTTTTTTGCATAGTTTGACTATTGGAAGCATATTAATGTTCTACAAATCAAGAATAACATTAATTCAACAAGGATGGAAAGGGAAAAAAACTAAAATGGAAAACACTGCAACAAACACTCTCAAATGTGTGCCATCACTATGTTGAGGGAGGGTGGAGAGTTCTAATTCAGGTAATTTATAAACAGTGGGTGACTATATACCCTCAGTCTTGATTGAAAATTGGGATATGGTGAGCATTGACAACAACTCCTGACTTCTCTCTAATAGGTTTATTTGTTTGTTTTGTAGTTTTATAGGCAAAGCAATTTTGAAACCACTTAAGATGTATTATAAAATTAAACAGGTGAATAAATGTATTGATGTTTTTGAGAGTCAGAGTTTTCACTATGAAAGAAGAGATGCACAAATAGAGAAGTGAAAACAACAAGAAAGAATCCCATGGTGATGAATGAGAATTAGAGGCATCAGTATAAATTCACAATTTCTAAAATATGTATGATCTCACCTACAAGTGGAACCTAATCAATAAAACAAACAAGCAAGCAAAATATATCCAGAGACATTGAAATAAAGAATAGACTGGCAGTAACCAGAGGGGAGAGGAAGAGGGATAATGGAGGGAAAGAGGGGAAGGACCATCAAGGAACTTGTATAAAGGACCCATGGACAAAGCCAAAGGGTGTAGTAGGTATGAGGGTGGGAGATAGGGATGGGTGAGGTAGGGGGTGTATGGGGGGGAAATGGGGACAACTGTACTTGAACAATAATAAATAAATAAATAAATAAATGAATGAATAAATAAAGCGTGTGTGTGCATAGACATATCTGAGTGCACATGTATATGCCTATGTATACATATGTG